>OX411263.1:5233705-7644295 GCA_948150575.1 Tinea pellionella | reverse complement strand
CCTAACCTAACCTAACCTAACCTAACCTAACCTAACCTAACCTAACCTAACCTAACCTAACCTAACCTAACCTAACCTAACCTAACCTAACCTAACCTACCTAACCTAACCTAACCTAACCTAACCTAACCTAACCTAACCTAACCTAACCTAACCTAACCTAACCTAACCTAACCTAACCTAACCTAACCTAACCTAACCTAACCTAACCTAACCTAACCTAACCTAACCTAACCTAACCTAACCTAACCTAACCTAACCTAACCTAACCTAACCTAACCTAACCTAACCTAACCTAACCTAACCTAACCTAACCTAACCTAACCTAACCTAACCTAACCTAACCTAACCTAACCTAACCTAACCTAACCTAACCTAACCTAACCTAACCTAACCTAACCTAACCTAACCTAACCTAACCTAACCTAACCTAACCTAACCTAACCTAACCTAACCTAACCTAACCTAACCTAACCTAACCTAACCTAACCTAACCTAACCTAACCTAACCTAACCTAACCTAACCTAACCTAACCTAACCTAACCTAACCTAACCTAACCTAACCTAACCTAACCTAACCTAACCTAACCTAACCTAACCTAACCTAACCTAACCTAACCTAACCTAACCTAACCTAACCTAACCTAACCTAACCTAACCTAACCTAACCTAACCTAACCTAACCTAACCTAACCTAACCTAACCTAACCTAACCTAACCTAACCTAACCTAACCTAACCTAACCTAACCTAACCTAACCTAACCTAACCTAACCTAACCTAACCTAACCTAACCTAACCTAACCTAACCTAACCTAACCTAACCTAACCTAACCTAACCTAACCTAACCTAACCTAACCTAACCTAACCTAACCTAACCTAACCTAACCTAACCTAACCTAACCTAACCTAACCTAACCTAACCTAACCTAACCTAACCTAACCTAACCTAACCTAACCTAACCTAACCTAACCTAACCTAACCTAACCTAACCTAACCTAACCTAACCTAACCTAACCTAACCTAACCTAACCTAACCTAACCTAACCTAACCTAACCTAACCTAACCTAACCTAACCTAACCTAACCTAACCTAACCTAACCTAACCTAACCTAACCTAACCTAACCTAACCTAACCTAACCTAACCTAACCTAACCTAACCTAACCTAACCTAACCTAACCTAACCTAACCTAACCTAACCTAACCTAACCTAACCTAACCTAACCTAACCTAACCTAACCTAACCTAACCTAACCTAACCTAACCTAACCTAACCTAACCTAACCTAACCTAACCTAACCTAACCTAACCTAACCTAACCTAACCTAACCTAACCTAACCTAACCTAACCTAACCTAACCTAACCTAACCTAACCTAACCTAACCTAACCTAACCTAACCTAACCTAACCTAACCTAACCTAACCTAACCTAACCTAACCTAACCTAACCTAACCTAACCTAACCTAACCTAACCTAACCTAACCTAACCTAACCTAACCTAACCTAACCTAACCTAACCTAACCTAACCTAACCTAACCTAACCTAACCTAACCTAACCTAACCTAACCTAACCTAACCTAACCTAACCTAACCTAACCTAACCTAACCTAACCTAACCTAACCTAACCTAACCTAACCTAACCTAACCTAACCTAACCTAACCTAACCTAACCTAACCTAACCTAACCTAACCTAACCTAACCTAACCTAACCTAACCTAACCTAACCTAACCTAACCTAACCTAACCTAACCTAACCTAACCTAACCTAACCTAACCTAACCTAACCTAACCTAACCTAACCTAACCTAACCTAACCTAACCTAACCTAACCTAACCTAACCTAACCTAACCTAACCTAACCTAACCTAACCTAACCTAACCTAACCTAACCTAACCTAACCTAACCTAACCTAACCTAACCTAACCTAACCTAACCTAACCTAACCTAACCTAACCTAACCTAACCTAACCTAACCTAACCTAACCTAACCTAACCTAACCTAACCTAACCTAACCTAACCTAACCTAACCTAACCTAACCTAACCTAACCTAACCTAACCTAACCTAACCTAACCTAACCTAACCTAACCTAACCTAACCTAACCTAACCTAACCTAACCTAACCTAACCTAACCTAACCTAACCTAACCTAACCTAACCTAACCTAACCTAACCTAACCTAACCTAACCTAACCTAACCTAACCTAACCTAACCTAACCTAACCTAACCTAACCTAACCTAACCTAACCTAACCTAACCTAACCTAACCTAACCTAACCTAACCTAACCTAACCTAACCTAACCTAACCTAACCTAACCTAACCTAACCTAACCTAACCTAACCTAACCTAACCTAACCTAACCTAACCTAACCTAACCTAACCTAACCTAACCTAACCTAACCTAACCTAACCTAACCTAACCTAACCTAACCTAACCTAACCTAACCTAACCTAACCTAACCTAACCTAACCTAACCTAACCTAACCTAACCTAACCTAACCTAACCTAACCTAACCTAACCTAACCTAACCTAACCTAACCTAACCTAACCTAACCTAACCTAACCTAACCTAACCTAACCTAACCTAACCTAACCTAACCTAACCTAACCTAACCTAACCTAACCTAACCTAACCTAACCTAACCTAACCTAACCTAACCTAACCTAACCTAACCTAACCTAACCTAACCTAACCTAACCTAACCTAACCTAACCTAACCTAACCTAACCTAACCTAACCTAACCTAACCTAACCTAACCTAACCTAACCTAACCTAACCTAACCTAACCTAACCTAACCTAACCTAACCTAACCTAACCTAACCTAACCTAACCTAACCTAACCTAACCTAACCTAACCTAACCTAACCTAACCTAACCTAACCTAACCTAACCTAACCTAACCTAACCTAACCTAACCTAACCTAACCTAACCTAACCTAACCTAACCTAACCTAACCTAACCTAACCTAACCTAACCTAACCTAACCTAACCTAACCTAACCTAACCTAACCTAACCTAACCTAACCTAACCTAACCTAACCTAACCTAACCTAACCTAACCTAACCTAACCTAACCTAACCTAACCTAACCTAACCTAACCTAACCTAACCTAACCTAACCTAACCTAACCTAACCTAACCTAACCTAACCTAACCTAACCTAACCTAACCTAACCTAACCTAACCTAACCTAACCTAACCTAACCTAACCTAACCTAACCTAACCTAACCTAACCTAACCTAACCTAACCTAACCTAACCTAACCTAACCTAACCTAACCTAACCTAACCTAACCTAACCTAACCTAACCTAACCTAACCTAACCTAACCTAACCTAACCTAACCTAACCTAACCTAACCTAACCTAACCTAACCTAACCTAACCTAACCTAACCTAACCTAACCTAACCTAACCTAACCTAACCTAACCTAACCTAACCTAACCTAACCTAACCTAACCTAACCTAACCTAACCTAACCTAACCTAACCTAACCTAACCTAACCTAACCTAACCTAACCTAACCTAACCTAACCTAACCTAACCTAACCTAACCTAACCTAACCTAACCTAACCTAACCTAACCTAACCTAACCTAACCTAACCTAACCTAACCTAACCTAACCTAACCTAACCTAACCTAACCTAACCTAACCTAACCTAACCTAACCTAACCTAACCTAACCTAACCTAACCTAACCTAACCTAACCTAACCTAACCTAACCTAACCTAACCTAACCTAACCTAACCTAACCTAACCTAACCTAACCTAACCTAACCTAACCTAACCTAACCTAACCTAACCTAACCTAACCTAACCTAACCTAACCTAACCTAACCTAACCTAACCTAACCTAACCTAACCTAACCTAACCTAACCTAACCTAACCTAACCTAACCTAACCTAACCTAACCTAACCTAACCTAACCTAACCTAACCTAACCTAACCTAACCTAACCTAACCTAACCTAACCTAACCTAACCTAACCTAACCTAACCTAACCTAACCTAACCTAACCTAACCTAACCTAACCTAACCTAACCTAACCTAACCTAACCTAACCTAACCTAACCTAACCTAACCTAACCTAACCTAACCTAACCTAACCTAACCTAACCTAACCTAACCTAACCTAACCTAACCTAACCTAACCTAACCTAACCTAACCTAACCTAACCTAACCTAACCTAACCTAACCTAACCTAACCTAACCTAACCTAACCTAACCTAACCTAACCTAACCTAACCTAACCTAACCTAACCTAACCTAACCTAACCTAACCTAACCTAACCTAACCTAACCTAACCTAACCTAACCTAACCTAACCTAACCTAACCTAACCTAACCTAACCTAACCTAACCTAACCTAACCTAACCTAACCTAACCTAACCTAACCTAACCTAACCTAACCTAACCTAACCTAACCTAACCTAACCTAACCTAACCTAACCTAACCTAACCTAACCTAACCTAACCTAACCTAACCTAACCTAACCTAACCTAACCTAACCTAACCTAACCTAACCTAACCTAACCTAACCTAACCTAACCTAACCTAACCTAACCTAACCTAACCTAACCTAACCTAACCTAACCTAACCTAACCTAACCTAACCTAACCTAACCTAACCTAACCTAACCTAACCTAACCTAACCTAACCTAACCTAACCTAACCTAACCTAACCTAACCTAACCTAACCTAACCTAACCTAACCTAACCTAACCTAACCTAACCTAACCTAACCTAACCTAACCTAACCTAACCTAACCTAACCTAACCTAACCTAACCTAACCTAACCTAACCTAACCTAACCTAACCTAACCTAACCTAACCTAACCTAACCTAACCTAACCTAACCTAACCTAACCTAACCTAACCTAACCTAACCTAACCTAACCTAACCTAACCTAACCTAACCTAACCTAACCTAACCTAACCTAACCTAACCTAACCTAACCTAACCTAACCTAACCTAACCTAACCTAACCTAACCTAACCTAACCTAACCTAACCTAACCTAACCTAACCTAACCTAACCTAACCTAACCTAACCTAACCTAACCTAACCTAACCTAACCTAACCTAACCTAACCTAACCTAACCTAACCTAACCTAACCTAACCTAACCTAACCTAACCTAACCTAACCTAACCTAACCTAACCTAACCTAACCTAACCTAACCTAACCTAACCTAACCTAACCTAACCTAACCTAACCTAACCTAACCTAACCTAACCTAACCTAACCTAACCTAACCTAACCTAACCTAACCTAACCTAACCTAACCTAACCTAACCTAACCTAACCTAACCTAACCTAACCTAACCTAACCTAACCTAACCTAACCTAACCTAACCTAACCTAACCTAACCTAACCTAACCTAACCTAACCTAACCTAACCTAACCTAACCTAACCTAACCTAACCTAACCTAACCTAACCTAACCTAACCTAACCTAACCTAACCTAACCTAACCTAACCTAACCTAACCTAACCTAACCTAACCTAACCTAACCTAACCTAACCTAACCTAACCTAACCTAACCTAACCTAACCTAACCTAACCTAACCTAACCTAACCTAACCTAACCTAACCTAACCTAACCTAACCTAACCTAACCTAACCTAACCTAACCTAACCTAACCTAACCTAACCTAACCTAACCTAACCTAACCTAACCTAACCTAACCTAACCTAACCTAACCTAACCTAACCTAACCTAACCTAACCTAACCTAACCTAACCTAACCTAACCTAACCTAACCTAACCTAACCTAACCTAACCTAACCTAACCTAACCTAACCTAACCTAACCTAACCTAACCTAACCTAACCTAACCTAACCTAACCTAACCTAACCTAACCTAACCTAACCTAACCTAACCTAACCTAACCTAACCTAACCTAACCTAACCTAACCTAACCTAACCTAACCTAACCTAACCTAACCTAACCTAACCTAACCTAACCTAACCTAACCTAACCTAACCTAACCTAACCTAACCTAACCTAACCTAACCTAACCTAACCTAACCTAACCTAACCTAACCTAACCTAACCTAACCTAACCTAACCTAACCTAACCTAACCTAACCTAACCTAACCTAACCTAACCTAACCTAACCTAACCTAACCTAACCTAACCTAACCTAACCTAACCTAACCTAACCTAACCTAACCTAACCTAACCTAACCTAACCTAACCTAACCTAACCTAACCTAACCTAACCTAACCTAACCTAACCTAACCTAACCTAACCTAACCTAACCTAACCTAACCTAACCTAACCTAACCTAACCTAACCTAACCTAACCTAACCTAACCTAACCTAACCTAACCTAACCTAACCTAACCTAACCTAACCTAACCTAACCTAACCTAACCTAACCTAACCTAACCTAACCTAACCTAACCTAACCTAACCTAACCTAACCTAACCTAACCTAACCTAACCTAACCTAACCTAACCTAACCTAACCTAACCTAACCTAACCTAACCTAACCTAACCTAACCTAACCTAACCTAACCTAACCTAACCTAACCTAACCTAACCTAACCTAACCTAACCTAACCTAACCTAACCTAACCTAACCTAACCTAACCTAACCTAACCTAACCTAACCTAACCTAACCTAACCTAACCTAACCTAACCTAACCTAACCTAACCTAACCTAACCTAACCTAACCTAACCTAACCTAACCTAACCTAACCTAACCTAACCTAACCTAACCTAACCTAACCTAACCTAACCTAACCTAACCTAACCTGTCGGCCGCGAGACGCCGTGCAGAGCGGACGCACCATTCGTTCGCGCTGCGGGTGCTCTTCCAAATCGGTGAAAGATACTCGGTGTGCGTATTACGACCACCATCTTGGTGGTATGCAACCAAAAGTGCGGAAATAATTCCAGTGAACGTTGTTATACTGCTTGTTGTGTGGAAATAATTCAGTGAGTGAAAATTTTGTCTTCCATTGTGGCGACTTTATAATTACGAGATATTTGACTATTCATATATATGCAATCTACTCGTTGTTATGATGAGTGCTGACAGTGCTGATCTGTTCGCTGATGCGGTGGACAACATTGTTACGCCATTAAGCGAACCCATTGACTCTATACATAAAGCGGCGTTAGACATTATCCGGTGTATAAAGGCGGGTAAGAGCGTCACTACTGCTAATAAGAAACGAATTGTTGAATTGGCATCACTTATAATAGACAAATCTAAAAATGTGACGGATCTTCAACCTTCTGTCAACAACACCACTAACAGCGAACTTGATTTAAAAGCGGTCATCCGCAAAACAATCAAAGAAGAACTGAAGCCGTTTAAACTTACCTACGCGCAGAAGCTAGCTGGAACTGCCACTAGCACTACTACTATCGGTACCACACCCAGCTCATCGACTCCTCCTCTAGTTAAACAAGTTAGTAAACCGGCAATAGTGGTCACTACCAAAAAAACATCCAACACCAGACAGGAGGCTGTTGAGGCCTGGCGTAAGAGCGTTTCATTTAGGGAAGTCCCTTTTGCTCCGGCTAGGATTCTTCCTCTATCCAATAATAAGCTAAGGGTAGAATTCGACACAACTGCCCAACGCGACGAAATATTAACACGTGCTAACTCCTCGACCAGCGAAATCACAGCAGAGCCAGTGAAAAAACTCAGGCCTATGATACAGCTTAAGGGTATAACTAGATACACTTTACCCGAAGAATTGATCAGCGTCATCAAGAACCAGAATCCTTCAATTGCAGCTTTGTGGGAAAAAGAAGAAGATTTAACTTTAAGATTCACTAGAAAGAACCGCAATGATCACCTGTATAACGCCGTACTGCTTACCTCTCCAGTGATCTTTCATAAGATCATTGAATTGGAGAGACTTGCGATAGACCACCAACGTGTACACGCGCAAGAGTTTTCGCCCTTCCTACAGTGCTTCCGTTGTTTCCAGTTTGGACACACAAAGAACAAGTGCAGCGCAACACTTCAGCCTTGCTCACACTGTGCAGAGGCTGACCACACTTTCGCCGACTGTCCGGTGAAGGAGAGTAAAGACAAAACTTGCTGCTTTAACTGCAAAGCTAATAACAGTAAATTCAACTTAAAAAAGAGCACAAATCACAACGTTACATCAAAGTCGTGTCCTATTGTCAAAGCACTTATTTTAAAAAGCTTCGAACGAGTAGATTATGGCTGCTAAATCGAAGGCCGACCGAAACCCAGTACTTCTGCGACCAGCAACAGACGGAGCCCCGGCGGTCACAAGTGGTGCCGACTTTGCCATCACTGCTGCCGCTGGATGTGTGGGCGGGGACAACAACCCTTCCGCCCACAGCACCTGATTCGATGCCTGCGACCACTTCGGGTCCTGCGACTGTGCCTAGGAGTGGCAACACGAATTTTTATAATATTTTGGTAATGATGATCATACATAGGACTTTCAAATGTACTTACTGGCAGATGTACTTAGTTATAGTTTTAAGGATCACATTTTAATTTTAACATTTACAAGTGTACGTGGAATTATATATAGAACTAGCTATTAGTGAGTAGTTATAATAAGATTATGATAAATTTATTTGTAAGTTAAAGTGGAAAGCATGGAATGTTTAACAGTTAAATTTTGTTTGATTTTATAATTCGAGCAGTGATATTGAATTTTACAACCAGACGAGTGGAAGTAAACCCCTTCTACTGATTAATTCTGGTTACTTTGTGGAAATAAATCCCTTTGATTTTTTTCGGGTTACCTTGTTGACATAAACACTAGTTGTCACACGTGCGGATACACATTCCATGCTTAATTGCCCAATTACTTGAATATACAGGGTGTATCAGGCATCGTGTAAAAAAATTAAGGTAAATATTAAGTGAGGGGTGATCACCCCTCAAAAAATAAATTTACCAAATAAAAATTCTCGTGTATGGTATTATGACAAAAACAAAATGTCTATAAATGGCCCGGCCGACGTGGACATCGAGCGCTACGAAACTACGAAAGTACAGCGGTCATAAAAAATAATTTATTGAGAAAGTAATAGAACAAAAGTGTTTTAGTATAATTGACTTATTAACTCAATGATTAGGTAGTTTATTTACAAAAAACAAAAATATCTTCGGAAAGTGTCTATGGTACTCATAACAGGTGGTCAAAATTCGCGCTAAACACAGTGATACTTTCAATCCGCCTACGAAGTTCACCGCGGTCGTTGACCTGACCGTCTCTGTCAGAATACACGCGCCGCTTTATGTCTCCCCATAATTAAATATCACAGGACGTTAAGTCTGGGGAGCGAGATGGCCACTCGCAAAATGTAATGCGAGCTTATACGGGTGTAGGTCTTGCGCGCACGTAATAACCTCCACACAAGATTTTGAACAATTCTTAATACGTGTCGTACGGAATCGTGTAGGATACCGTTCTCTCCACAAACGTAAGGTAGCACTTAAATTTCCACCACTTTCTCCACACAAGAGAACGATCACAAAGTTCAATGTTCGAAAGTGACATTGTCGCGTTTAGTGTTATTTCTTACGAATACGCGCAC
Source organism: Tinea pellionella (assembly GCA_948150575.1). NCBI lineage: Eukaryota > Metazoa > Arthropoda > Insecta > Lepidoptera > Tineidae > Tinea > Tinea pellionella. Next base: position 7,634,707 of record OX411263.1, on the reverse strand, counting down.
GTGTACATAGTTACGCGGCCATTCGGCAACTAACAGAATAGCCGTTGCAGGTGGGTCGGCACACGACTTGTCGGCGCGAGCACAAAGGCGAGGCGGCATAGGTTGTCGGCGTCGATCAAAGGCAAGGTCATTCGTTTGATGCACCGCCTGCCGACACAACGATTACACGTGTTTGTAGCAAATTACTCGTATGTATGTTTCTACAAGGAAAAGGTGGACATTTGGATAAAAAAAAAGTATTTATTTTGTAAATTAATTTCTGCTCAGAATCAATTACTGAGTCATCTATTGAAATTTTTTACATGTTGCCCGATACACCCTGTATAAGAGTTGTTAACAGTTATTATTATTTTGTACTGTTATTGTATCTTTGCTTCACTGAACGATCAATAGTTGTAAACACTGTCGGGAAAGCACAGTGGAAATTAGAGATATCTCATTGATGAATAAAGCCAACTAATTGCTTCGGCAATTGTTGAATTGCTGCGATTATTCCTTAGACATTGCAACTCAGTGCTGACAGAGGCTGTGCTTTCCTGCTTAATCAAACATGTTTTGTTCTGCTCTAATCTTTTAGTTTATAAAAGTATTCAAGATTATAGAAAAGGAAATGTAGACTAAATTCAAAACCTTATCAATTATTAGAACCAATCATGTGGCATAAACTACCACTTATTCTTCGGGCATCGTGGTGGACATAATGTTCATTTTTTAGAATTGTTAATTTAGTTATAATTTTAATTTTAGTTTAGTTATAAATATTAGTCAAAAGAGATATGTGTCTCAAACTGGGCAAGGGTTTTAAAGTGGGAAGTATCAAATCGCATCCCATTTGTGACCTTGCCCATTCTAAATAAGTAATATCATATGGGCCAAGGAAACAAGGAAGTAGTCCATAGCATCCTTTACCTTGCTTGCCCACATTCTAGTGATTAAGACAAATTTCAGTGAATCAAAGAATTAGGAAAAAAAAAAAAAAAAAAAAACCTACGCGATAAAGGGTGGTCTCTAACTCAGATCTTCTGTGAGAGCAGCTTCTTGGTTTTGGTGAAAGGTATCGCGGGATTTTATAATCCACCACCTGAGGACCTTTTTTTTTTATAAATGTAACACATTTATTAGTGAAAAAATATTTATTAAGGCGTAATCCAACATTCGCAGTATTTCGTAAATTCAGTAGGTTCACTATTGACTGGACTCTAATGGCTAATGTTAGTATTAAACCGGCCCTTCACATTTATTGTCGCGCCACGGTTCCAGGCTAGGACGCCGAATCCGATCGCAGCTCACGATCTTGTTCCTGTAATTACGAGAATCCGATGGTTCAGTCGTCAAACTTTCGAAGAGAGTGCTCGTACTCACCTATGCTCGTCGGCCAACTGGAAGGATCTCGGCTGCACGCTGGTGACTTCGTCGCCAACATCGCATAGCAGTCGAGACAACGTCCACGAGCGCACCTCGCGCAGCTGTTCTGTAACCGGACGCACATTTCCGATGTCGTCGTAATCACGCAAACACATAAACGCCTTAAAGAAACTCACCGACGCTGAACGCGCCCGGATGCGCCGTGTTCTCGTACCAGAAGCGATCCGCTCGTCGCCAACGGAGCAGTTGCTCAGTGAGCAGACAGCGCAGAGTGTGGCCGACGACACCTTCGCGCCCGGCCCTCTCCGCCAGCAACGCCGGCATCAACTCCACGTCCTTCGGCGACTCGTACACCAACTTCAACGCCTCCACCTTCTGTACGAAGAAACGCGGTCACACGACATACTCGCACACGAAAAACGCACACATCCATCAAACGTCACTCGTTCGTCGATAGTGTCTCGAAAGTCGTCCCATCGCTCGGCGCGCTGCAATCCGCAAAACTCCCGATAACTGTTGTAAGGAGGCAATCCCACGTCGCGGCCTTTCGTTATGTCCGCAGACACGACGTCGGACACTCGCTGCAGTCCGCTCAGCGACCTCTCGCCCATCTGTCCCGTCGATATCGATAATAAATAATATGTGGTAATTTGGAACCCATCTAGAACGACAGTCACATCGACGTCCACGAGATGATCGTTGTCAGCGCACGGTTGTCTGAAGGCGCCCTGTGTCATTCTTTCTAGTGTACGGTTGTGTTCGAGCACTCCGCTGCGAAGGGTGTCGTCCACCGCCGACCTGCGACCGACCAGCTCTCCGCTCCCCTCGTACAGACTGGAGTCGCGAGCACGGATGTCAAACACGTCGTTACTAGCGAATTACCAAAACGAGGATATTCACTCGAGCCACCCCTCCTGCATCGTGTGGAACCAGCGCGACGCGATCACGTACTCTATGGACAGACGCGGCTCGAGTCGCTCGTCGTAGTCCTCCACGTGATCCGTCGTATCGAAAATCACACCGCGGCTCAGCGCGTGCTCCCTGCCTGAAACGACACCGTGCCCATTGTATGGACACTTGATGTGCTTATAATAAATAGACGGAACGCACCGATGAGCAGCGGCACTAGTTCGTAGTAGACGATATGTTGCATGATGGCGATGTTGACGTCACGCGCGGTCGTGAACAGCATTTCGTCGCTCCAACACGGGTTCGAGGATTGCAGAGACCGCGCGATCTCGTTGTGGTTTCGATGCCACCAGAGCGACATCAGATTCACGCCTATGATCGAGTTGACACCGGGATTGGCTGCAACGAGGAGGTTATTTCAAAATGTAGGAACTCGTCCTCTGACAGACGTCGAGTGAACGCACGCGTGTCGTGACAGCGGGTCTCGAGCGGCGGCCTGTTGTTGACGCAGGCCGGCGAACCCGACGGCGGGAAGCGCGGCGCCGCCGGATCCGTCCGGAGCCGTCCGCCCTCGCCGGCCCTGAGTCGCGTCGTCGCCGCACCCCAGCCGTACTGCAGACTCATGTCCAGCATCGGCGGACTCGTGTCGATCCTTTCGGGAGGCACCTCTCCGCGAACGCAGCCGAGCCTCTGGTATGTGACGGCTCGCGTGAGGTTGAGACAGCGCACGTCCGTACGCCGCAGCACGGGGTCGTCGTCGGGCACGGGTACGGGCTGACAGCGCGGATCGCGTCGCCCGAGCTCCGCGCAGCGAGTGGTGGTCAGCGACACGTAGTTGACGGTGTCGTGCAAGGACGTCACCTCTCCCGTGAGCCAGACGAGCGCGTGCGTCACGAGGTGCGTGAGAGTCTCCGAGGACGCGGCGCCGTCGGACACGAGCGCGGTGCGCAGCGCCCTCGCGGAGGGCAGAGGTCGGCCCGAGACGGCCGTCGCGTGTTCGTGTCCGGGCGAGAAGCGCGGCGGAAGCTCTCTCAGGTACGGCGTCATGACGGCGCCGCGCGGCGGGCTCTTCAGGTTGTTACAGGAACCGTCCAGCCGACGCCTCTCGCGGGGGTCGCACGGCGCCACGTCCACGGCGCACCACCTGCGGGGGACGCGTCTCACGGTCCGATCGCTGCGTCTTCGCGTCCGAAGGCGCGCGCGTTACTCACTGCAGTACGTCGTTGTCTCGCAAATAGCGCTCCCTGTCGACAGTGACGCGCCTCCCCGTGAAAGTGTCATATCGGACGGCGAGGACGGCCGCGGCGCAGAGCTGCAGTGTTATTATCGCGGGCTTCATCGTGCGATTGAGGCGAGCGCGTCGCCCGAGAACGTGTGCCTCGCGTGCCGGATATATCGCTCAACTCTTCGCGAATTGACCTTCGACTCGAGCGATCGTGTGTGAGATCGCAACACGCACGTTCGCCGTTCATACACTCGGCGTCTTCTCTTCATACGGTCGGCTCTCTTAGGGTCGTTTGCACCAGAAGGCCGGTTAGAGTAACTTTAACTATTACTTTAACCGTTACGTTTACATTTATGGTGTATATTTACTCCACACGAGTTGCACCATCGTCGCGCCTGTCATTTTTGACGGTTACTTTAACCTCAACCGTAACCAGCGAATCTTGGCTGGTTAAAGTTAAAGTAATCGTTAAACCAATGTCACTAACGTCAAGTGTATGAAAAGAAGCCAAATATGTTTTTTTATTATTTTTCGAGATCAGCCACCCTTTTAACGATTTTACACGGTAACACACGGAAACAAATTTACACGCTATTGCAACGCGTGTGGAGTAAATGTAAACGTTTAACGGTCGTCGTCACTGTAAAAGTAATGGTTAAAGTTACTTTAACCGACCTGGTGCAAACGACCCGAAGTGTTACTAATTAAAAATGCTGTAATTTTTAACCGACTTCCAAAAAGCAGAAGGTTATACAGGTATGTTCGTCGCGTATGTTTTTTTTTTATGTATGTTCATCGATTTTTTCTAAACGGCTGAACCGATTTCAATAATTCAAATTGTACTGTGTTAAGCTGCATCCCATAGTGGTCCCATATATTTTTCTAAGATGCACAGTGTGCAGTTTTTTAGTAAAACGGGAAAAAAAGTCGGTTTGTAAAATTTTTTTGCTCCGATTTACTTGAAATTTGGCATACATACTTTACAAAATAAATAATGAAACACGTGTTTCAGCATTTCTTAAAATTCAACCCCTAAGGGGGTGAAACGGGGCAAAATGGGTTGAATTTTTTTTTAGTCAGAATTACTTGAAATTTGGCATACATACTTAACAACATAAATAATGAAACACGTGTATCAGCATTTCTTGAAATTCAACCCCTAAAGGGGTGAAACAGGGTAAAATTGTATGAATATTTTTAAATCGGATTTACTTGAAACAGCAGAAATGCATTACCACATTAACAATGAAACTTGCGTTGTCGAAAACGATACGCTTGCATATAAACAACACAACACACTGCCGTCTATCAAAAAATAATCGGCGACACTGACGCGCGGCAGTCGAGCGAGCGGCGAGGTATATTACAGTTGCGAACGAAACATCTTTTATATATTAAAAAAAATGTATATTTATAAATAATCTTAGGTATCGGTCGTTCCCGTGCGGAGTGCACCGCGGCGTTCAGCGAGAGGTGGCGGCGGATCGCGCGGTCGTCGTCGCAGGCGGCGGGTCGAGGCCTTTGATCTCGAAAGGCCCGCGGAACAGAGGACGGAACAACCGCAGGAATGTCTGGTATCTCACCGCAGAGTTCTGAAAAGAGACGGCATCAGAAGCGGGAACGCGGGCGCGGGCGAACGGCGCCGCCGACGCACCTGGATGACGTCGCCGACCACTTTAGTAGTGCGGATGAGGAGCGACACGGACGGCCCAAACAGGTTCCCCGGGAACTCCAGGCTCACTTTGTTCCTGTCGAACACCGGTATCCCATCCGTCGGCGTACTGGTAGTGTCCTGTCGGCGGGGGCGGGGGGACGCGATGCCATCCTGCGAACAGAGCGAAGGACGCGATGAGTACGCGCAACGAGCGCCATCGTCACAGAGCACACGACTCACCTGGACGTAGCGATCTATGTATATTATGTACAGCAATGTTAGTGGCGGCTTCCTTACAACAACGATCTGTCAGAGGTTACAGTAAAACACACTGTCACGTATTATTATCACGTTTATTTGTTCACTAACCACCCCTGACTACACCCTTAGTGTGACTACAATGCTAATGGCGAGAAGTGGGTCGCCTTGACCCCCTCCACGTCGACTAGTGAGAGATCAAGCAACAGTTTACATAATGTAGTGTTATGGCACATGTTTCTGTGTGTGTGTCTGCGTGTGGGTGTGTGTGTGTGGTGCGACCGGTGGTGGTGGTTATAAGGGTGCTTCAGCAGACTAGATCGGGGGTCGTGCGGGAGGGTGCATCAAGTGAAACAATCGTGTCGTAGAGTAGACTTTTAATCACCACTCACCTTACACTATATATATATACACACATATATATCGATATTTACACTAGTCGCGGACTGTACAAGCGACCGGGGACCGGGAGGGGACCGGGACGGGACCGGGAACGGGTCGAGGATGACGCTCAAGAGTCGTCCTCCTCGGAAGAGTCGACAGTGTCGACCGAAGCGGAGGCTCCCCCGCCGCCCGAGGAGCCCGACAGCGAAGTGACCAGCGACAGCAGAGACCCCAGCCCTGACCCGCCTCCTCCCGCCGAACCTCCGCCGGACGATCCTCCGAACAGCCCGGAGACGAGTTGTATCTTGGGTCCGAGCAGTTGCAGCTTGGGCCCGATCACGCCGCTCACCACTCCGCCGAGCGAGGCGAGACCGTCGTTCGTCGGCGCCTCGATGCCGTACTGTTTGTTCTTTTCGATGTTCTGTTTGTCGAGCGTTTCCACCAGGCGAGTTTTCGCATCGATGATCGAATTTATTTTCTACAACACACGAAGCCTCTCTTAGCACACGCACGCACACGCACGCACGCACGCACGCACGCGCATACTCACTCCGAACACGAAACCGAGGATGGCATTCTTGACACCGAACTTGGCTTGAGTCACTCCTTCCAGCTTCCTCTTCTCGCGGAGTTGGTCCTCGCTCGCCTCCTCCTGCACACCACACCGTTAACACCCATGACACGCACAAACACACAAACACACACACACACACACACACACCCACGCACACACACACGCACGCACGCACACACACTGTATGTATATTGTGAAACGAGTGAAGGTTGCCGCGTTATTTCCACCAAAAATAAGAAACAAGTGAGTAAATGCAAGTGACAGGTCTCGGTGATTGCATTATTGCACACGACCTCGCACAACACACACACACACACGCGCACACACGCGCACCGAGCTACATACGTGCATACATACGTGAATGTCACTAATATAGGTAATATTAACAATGGTCACCTGTGTCGGCTGCAAGCGGTCGTCTTCCCGCAGCTGTCTCCTGGCCCTCGGCGCGGCGACGACGACGGCGGCGAGCATCAACAGCACGAGCAGCGAGCGCGACATGATGCGAGCGATGAGCGCGGGGACTCGACGAACACTGGCACACTCCACCGCGGCGGTCCTCGCGGCCGAACGCTCCCCACCGTCGCCGCGTTCACCTCGCGCGGTGAAAGTGCAACGAGGAACCCTCGCGCGGCCGCCCGTTCCGCCCGGGACGCGTGAGACCCATCACGGGGAATTTCCATTATTTTAATGAAATATTCTTAATGAGCACGATCTTTATTGCGATGACGTCGGACGCGCGCGCCGCCGCTCACTGTTCCACTGAACTACATGTTGCGTAACGGCACAGCGGCATTAGAACGGGGCGACGGGCGCCGCAGAGGCGGATGTCGACTCTCGCACGGTCTCGGGGTGGACAGTGCGGTTATGTTGCACGTCGAGCGTGTTTAATCATAATCGACACACGCGTCGCAATCGTTGTCAAAATATCGTCGTGAAAGTAATCGGCGTGTCGAATGTGTAATGATCGGGCGATCGGGAACGGCACCGGCGACCGCAGACTCACCGACGACGATTGCGTCATCTCGAGCGACCGCTCATATAATATGTAACGCCGCTCTCGTTCGTTCGTAATTAGCCATAATTAGACATATTCTAAAAATATAAAGTGAAGGGCGCGAGGGAGGCTGCGGCGGGTGCGGCGGGCGGCCGTCGCTCGTCACGCTCTCGCGTACATTTATGCAATAGCAACGACGCGTGTGTGAAGCGACCCCGCCGCGTGACCCCGACGATGCGACACCAGCCAGTGACCCCGACGAGTCGCGTGTCGAACACGACGATTGTGGTTATGTAAGGTGTCGGGGCGGGCGGGCGGCGGCGTCCTCTCGCTCGGGTGTCGCAATGGAGCGGCGATCCCGATGCGAGCTCTCAGTCCGGAAGTCCGCGTCGCGCGAGCCGGTGGACGCCCGCGGCCCGTACGAGTGCATCGTCACCGCGACGCCGCATCTGCGCGAACGGCTCGTGAAGGGTTGTTCCGGTGTTCTAGTTGCCGGAGTGGGGGGGCCGCCCGTGGGGAGGCGGCGCTCGAGCGCCGACGATCAGAACGCGCCGCGACCTCAGCCGCAACGCTCACATCCGCTCTGCAACAACTGTACGTATTCACATTTAGTGTATTGTCGCGGGGTAGACAGCCGCCTCGATCGTCGCGGGCGCGTGTGCGGCGATACGTGCGGCGCGCTCGTGCGGGTGGTTCGGGTCTCCGTGTGTCGCGTCGCGGCCGTGACCCGGCGGGCGGCGCTATCGTCACCTCGGTATAATTCGGTGTAAAATTAGAAATGTTAATAATAGCCTTCGGAGGTTGTAGTGCAATTCGTGCTTAATACGACATGTCATCGTGCCCGAGCCGCCGCACGATGGTGCTGCCATTAGCGGCACGCCACCACTCCACTTAATTGTGTTAATAAGTCATTGTTTGGGAGACGATCGTCGGCACGTGTCGCGTCTCTGACGATTATTATATATGAAGGTAGTTAGCGTGTCGAAGGTCGCCGAATCGTTTCCGCGTCTCTGTCGATACTGCCTCTCGCATCACGGCATCATCGTAGTGAGTGTCGTCGTATTACCCGATTAGCCAACTTGGATCGCTGCGAAAACAAAAACTCGATCGCGACAATCCGCGATTCGTCGGTTTCGTTCGGTCGTCCCGCATGCTTTATGTCGCATATTAATTCACATTCGTGCCATACGAAAGAGTTCAACGCGCAACGTTACCTCATCGGTCGCGTGCCGTCACATCTCGTGCCGTCTCTCTCGCTCGCGCTTTCACTGTTGTCAGTGTGACGTCATCGCGGTGTTCGATCGACACTATAAACAAAGATCGAATGTATGCCAGCGTCCGCGGTCGCACATTTCCTCTGCAATTACGTTTTGACAGTGACACACTTCGGTTCGCTCACTCCACGCGGGTGAAGGGATACTCATTGATGACCGAGGTCACCGATCACAATGAGTGCAGCCGAATGCAGCCGAATGCGACCGTTGCATTTTACATGACCGCCCTATTTAGTTATTATATTTCGAGCGGTTACGAAACGCGCGGCAAGGCTACGGCGCGGGCGAGCGAGAGGCACCGGGTGTGACGCAACGCTCGCGTCACTTCCTCCTCGGCATACTGACCCGTGAACTTGTCACACGGATCCGGCGACGGACGACACGCTCGCGACACCCGTGCCCGACGCCGGGGTGTCCGCGGAAGGAGGGTGCGTTAGATAGTTGTAGCGCTAGTTATTGTATAATATGCGACGTTACGTCAGATGCTGCGGCGTGTGGCGTGCGTTCGGCGGACACAATGCTACAGTTAGATAACAGACGCAGATTACAGGATTCTTCCGGAGACTCGGAGCTCGACCACACTCGTAATATTATAATCGTGCGCGTGTCGCAATTATCTTTTATAATATTTAACTGGTTTCCGCTCGAATTTGCCGCGACAAGGTCGGTCACTTCATGTTCTACTTGAACTTTTCAATTCACTTTCACTCCGAAATTGTTTCTTACGACACGCACACACGCGCACTTCGACATTACACACCCGCGACATTAATATTGTCGATACCATGAGACGTGTGCAAACATCGCGAGGAAGTATGTTCACGGTTCGATCGTCATGTCTGTTCGGACGGAAGGAAATGGCGCAAAGTGACCTTCTCGACACCTGCCACATTTGTACACGAGTTCGACGCGTCCGCAGGTAAACATGAGGTGGTTATACTTCGCCGCCGTGCTCGCCTTGGCGGTCGCCGCCCCCGCTCCCGGTCCCGCGCCGGCCGCCTCTCCGACGCCGGACCCCGCCGACGACGACAGGCCGGAGATCATCGAGATCATAGCTCCGGCGGCGAGCGCGCAGGTCAGTCAATAGGCGACACCGCAACACACGAAATAGAAAGTCGAAACGATCACCTGTCCAATTATATTGGAGACACGTCCCGCGCGCTCTTGTGCGAGTGCCGTGTCCCCGTTGTCCGCCCGCACGTAGCGAACTGTGCACTCTGACCTCTAATTAACTCCGTTGTCGCAATCGCTTCGGCGCGCGACGTAGCTCGAACGGTGTCCGAACGCGCCCCGAGCCCGCGAATGTATGTATGTATGTGTGAAGTATGCGCGCAGGAGACGCTCGGCACGCTGCGACTCGGCGCACCGGGCACGGAGCTCGGCGACCGCAACAAGCGAACCATCGGAATATTGAGGCAACTGTTCCCGACTCTCACGCAGGTAAAGTACCCTCGGTCACACTCGAATTCGCTTCGCAGAGTTCGCGTTCGTGCAGCGAGACGGCGGCTCGGCTCGGACGCTCCCGACATCGCTCGATACGGATTCTATATACTATATGTATGAGTATGTTGTAGATAATTGAGCAGAAGGTACAACAGCTAACGTCGATGGTGTTGACGACTTTCGGTCCGGTAGTGCTGCGCGCGTTCCTCGGTAACAGAGGAGGAGCGGGCGGCACCGGCGGCGGAACCGTCGAACTGGACGACGACGACGACGACGATGACGCGGAACCGATCGGCGGCACCACGGAGGCGGTCGCTCGCCGGCGCAGGGTAACCGGCGCACTCACCAGCCTGCCACTGACCGCAGAGCCCTCATCACCATCGTCGCCTCGCGCCGTGCCTCGACCCGCTCTGACGGCACCCGAACGTTTCCAGGACGCCGCGGACGAGACGCGGCTGCTGTCGGGCGCGGAGTCGCAGCAGGCCGAAGTGCGCGTCGCTTTCGGCGGCGAGGGGCAGCGGGACCAGGAGACGGCGGCGCAGTCGGACGCCGCGAGCATCGACGAGATCTCGCTGGACGACGGCGACGACAGCGAGGAGAACCGCAACAAGAGGTGACACGCCTCTTTCGTTTTAATTGAATTATCGACGCTTGCGAAAGAGTGTGCCAACAGTGCCGCCGCCGTCAACCTCGTCGCATTGTGTTAGCTCGGCGGTCGTGCGCTTTTTGTATCGACTTTCGCACGTATAGAGTTTCTCCACATTTTCCCGCCATATTGCCGCAACGATCTACATGTCGCGTGTCGTAATAACCGGGAGTGTCCGATCGCGCAGATTCCTGAGCTTCGGCGTCGGCGGTGAAGCTGGCGCGGGAGGCTCCGCCGGCGGTTCCGGTAACTTCCTATTCGACATAGTGAGGGTGAGTATATTAAACATGACATATCTATTTATTTCTATTGACACAGAGACGGATAAAAATGTTCAACAACCGCGTCGGTCATCGTCATCGTCGCCGTTAATATACGTACCTAAAACTTAAAAGGTTATCATTATAGTGTTAGTGTGCTAAATGCTCATTTTCGTTTACATAATATTTTGTAATGTGACGCATGCGCCGGTCGTTTCCCAACGTTCAGAGAAGATTATTTAGTAATTCGATTCAATGAATATGCTAATACCAGAGCGCACCGGCGGCCATGGCGCGCGCTGCCGGGGCCACTTGGCGGCTCCTCTCCTCGCCGGGCTCCTTGTCGCTGGGTCTGCAGGCGGACCATACCGCAGTACGTGGCAACAAGTAGCGACATCACACTCGTAGACACATACTAACAGTGCAGTAGTTCATAGACATAACATAGTAGACCGTAGTAGGCCGATAGACGTAGTGTACGTAGTCGTAGTTGTAGTATGTATGTGTGACGTGCGAGCATGACGGCGCGTGTGTGACCGCAGTTGGTAGCCGGCTCCTCGTCGGGATCGTCCGGGGCGGGCGAGGCGGCCGTCGACGGGGAGGCGGCCAAGGGCGACAACCTGACCGAGGGCGTGCCGGGACCGATCACGAGACTGTTCATCATCGCGAACCGCGGCATCGCCAACCTCATCCAGGTGAGTGCCCCGTCGCGGCGTTCGGGAATCGAACGGCAACCGGCGTACTATATATGAGTGATTGCAGGACCTGATCCTGCGACTGGCGCAGACGTCGGAGCGCATCGTCAACTTCAAGGCGCGCCTGATAACGTCCATCATATAGGAGCGTGCGGCGCATTAGGACAATATTAGTGTAGTAGTCGTCCGCGGGGTGCGGAGGGGCCGGCCGTAGTGGTGTTCGAATCTTGCTCAAACAACTGTTAAATTACTGACAACGACTGATCGCTTGCACAACATACACCTGCATTACAACTTTCAAATTAGTTCCTACTCTGCACTTTTCAGCGTCATATCGTTACTTGCAATAAAATGCTAACGTGATATTACGATATGACACCAGTGATCCGCCAGCGATCCGCCAGCGATCCGCCAGTGATCCGCCAGTGATCCGTAGCCTCAATAGTTCCGCAAAACTACGTCAGACACGCGGCAACTCTTTTATAATAATTATAACTATCGATCATTGTTTTTTATGTTTGTAAATATGTATTATAGCGGAATTTGTAATAAAAGAAATTAAAATAATTAAGTTAATAATATTGTTGTTTTATTGAGTGGTCGATGACGGATCGGTCAATCGAAATAGTTCAATATAAAATTTTCCATAAAGTTGTAAACACCGCCGGTCATGTCGCGCTTCGCCTTCGTCGGCCTCGCACGATTGCGGGATTCCGGGGCGATCGCGGGATTGTGCGGACGGGGGCGAGCGGGGACACGAAGAAGAGACCGCGACTCTGGGAACAGTCGAACTCTCACGTCGTGCGAATGAGTTCTGAACATCTTGTATTCTGGAAAATAATACGCACGCAAATGAAACGGCCGATCACCAGCCTCGTGATCACACATTACCTCTCTGAGGCTATCGCTCGTCTCTCCTGACTATTAGAATGGTGGCCGATGCGTTATAACGCAATTGTCAGAGTGACATCGCCCATTTTCTTTTTAAATGAATGAGTATGCGGCGCACGATGGGGCGGCTCGAATCGCATCAACGTATGTTAAAACATGAATCGGCTACATCGTATTATATTTCCGTCCATGCGATAAGGTTCCGAAAACAATTTCTTTAATCATTTTGCTAATCGTAAATGTTGTTTAACTGTAAATGGACACTTCTATCCACTTCTATCTTCAATAATTTCTCATATTTTTTGTAAATAAAATTTGTGAGCAGTTTGTGAATAAAATGAATCAGAACTAATGACAATATATGAAACCGTTTTTGACAGCTTTCTTTGCTGACCGTACTATAATAATAATAACACAGCGCTTATAACACATCTAAAATCCATTATTTCTTCATAAGTTACTTGAATTATAAGTAAGTGTGCTATAGTGCCTGAATGATGTAATTGACGTTGTTCAACAACATTACGATTGCATCACTACCGACGTACTTATTAATCTCTTTAATAAAGTAAATAAATACGCGACGGGCGGCGGCGGCGGGCGAGACTGCAAGGCCGACGATCCCTTTGCCTCTAATGAAACATCGAACTCTCCATTAGCTTTGGCAGACATCAGACGGACGAATAAGTGAGCCGTCTCCACCGATAGGATCGTTTCATTTGACTTTTTTTTACCTCCGCGGCCTCGATAACATTGTCTGGTTGATGGATCTCGCGTTATGTCAAAAATAGAACATGTATTAGCAGAGTTCCATGAAAAAAAATAATAAGCTGATGGTGAGTATGAGATGTCAAATGAAGCGATGCTATTGGTGGAGACATATCACTTTACGGTGCGACAGTGTAAATATATCTGTGAAATACAATACCACAGAACTATCCACAGGAGGAGTTTTGGCGGCCATCTTGAGACATTGGGTTATCTGTCTTGAATTATTTTCCTAAACTTGTATTTCTTCGAGTGTTAATATGTAATAATGGTGGATTATTATCCATTAAGTGTGAATGTGGGCAAACAATTCAAAAGAAGAGAACATGACGTGAAAAAATGCCAACTTTACTGAAGCAATTTTTGACTTTACTGAGACTTGACCCGACTGTTTGTTTAGTGTGATGAATGAATGACTTGTGATGCACAATATTATTAACGTGATGCAAAAATATTTTCTTTGATACTGGCAAATTGTTATAATGCCATATAAAACAAAAAAAAACTATCCACAGACAATATAGATATACTATCTTTGTCGATACTTTTTTTTAGTAGTCTGTGTTACGCCCGTATTATCTCTATACGTATAGTCTTCTTTATAATTAGATAGACAACAATGACATTTGAAGGGATGCCGAGTTTTGGAAAAAAATAAATAGTGTTGTAATTTTGTGACCCAGCTTTTAATTGAAAATTCAATTAACTTTATATTTAATATATTTTTCTGTTCATTGTTTGTGACTGGCTTAGCAAATACTAGTATGAATTCGTACACGCAATCGTGTGTGATTGAACATTTCGATGACGTACATTGGACAGAAATTGATAAAAAAAAGTGATATACGATTTTTTTTACACACACAAAATGGTTTCGCAAGTTATGCCAGTCGATAAAGCGTAGTGATATAATGAAATTATCTTAGTACTTTTTTTCTCTAAAGTAATTAATTACTGAGATAAATTAAACTCCTAAGTTGTTAAGAAAGTTTTTATTATTATTAACATATTTATTGTCGGAATAATTATAAAATAGGTAGATTTGCTATTACTAGTCAAAATGTCATTTTAAGATAATTCAATTAATCAATTAAAGTATTCGTGTACAACACTATACTTCTAACGTGGCAACATTATGGAGGCGTGGCGTATGTTTCGAGTTGTCAATTTGTCTATCTAATTATAAATAAGACTATAGAGTAGTATCTCTATATAGTCTGTGGTTGCGCCGCTCCGTGCGCTCCGTACACATACCATGTAAAAATGTATATTTTATTATGTTGTTGATCTGTTTCGGATTTTGTCGTGTTGTTTTCATATATGTGCTATAGGGAGTAGTAGCGATGCCGCTATATGAGGGCATAGCTCTCATTCAAGAGAAACAGGCCGTCGTATTAGATATCGGCTCTGAATACACCAAGTGAGTGAATACGGAGTCTCATTGACTCATCAAGAATGTATGTATCTGATATTTAACGATGCAGGTTCGGCCTGAGCGGCGAAGCGGCGCCTCGATGCATCATTAAATCAGAGTTCTACTGCCCGCGAACGCGGATGATGCGCCGGGTCATGGAATACGCCGACGACGAGGAGCTCTACTACAACCTGGTGCATCTACTGCATCGGCTGTTCTTCAGGTGGTCGGCGCGGTCGGGGTCAGTATATGCTCGTAGCCTACGTTGACGGCGATACGTTCGCAGGCACGTGCTCGTGAACCCCAAGGAGCGTCGTGTAGCCGTGGTGCAGTGGTGTCTGACGCCTTACCGCGTGTCTCTCGCGCTCGCTCGCGCGCTGTACGACCATTACGGGGCGGCAGCCGTACTTTGGCTGTCGAGCGCGGCCAGCGCGGGAGCATGTTTGGGAGGACCGGCCGCTCTATCCGTGAGCGTGGGTGCAGAGGGGGTGCGGGTGGCGGCCGTTCTGCACGGGGCGTTGTTGCTACATTCCGTACACAGCAACGATACGGGCATGCGTGCCGTCAGTCAGCGCCTTCTGCGACTGCTTCATGAGGAGCGTCCCGACCTGCAGCCGTCTGAGGGTGTACTGCAAGACATACTGGGTAGACTTTTCTTTTGATTTTTTTTTTATTGCAGCTCAGCACACGGCCGCACATTCAGTCCGGAGTTAAGCTAAAGCGCAGCTCATGCGAGGAAACATGAATTTGAATTATAAAAACATAGATTGATTCCGAAACATGATAATGTCTCTTCACGGGTGTTATGTTTGAAAGTGTTGGTTACTCTGAAACTGGACTAGTGGCATGACAAACTGCATCAATAACCATCATCTGCCTATTATACCATAGGCGCTCTGCAACTAAAGTGTGTATAAGATAGTTATGTTGGTACTTGTCAGAATTTAACGAAGTTTGAACACGGGTCTCCTCGATCATTTTCTCACACTTCCTACTAATGGTACACCACACACCATGGTGACTCATATTATTTGTATGACGATCTCTCAGTGAAGAGTTGCTTCGTGTGCGATGCGAACCGTGCATCACAGTGGAGTGCAGGAACGGCGACGGGAGGCCGGTCGGCACGCTGCGTGTCGGAGCGTGGAGTGCTCGTGGTGTCCCCTAAGTGCCGGGAACTGGCGGCGGAGGTACGCGCGGCGCTCGTTCGGAGTCTCCGCCCGATGTGAGCATATTGAAATCATTATTTATTAGGTGCTGTTCGAACGTGACCGGGAGCGTTCGGCTCTGCCCGACTTGATCCTCCGTTGTCTCATGAAGTGTCCCGTGGACGCGAGGAAACAGTTATCGGAATCCATATTGCTGTGGGGCGGAGGGGCCGCCTTGCCGGGTCTGAGAGCGCGGCTGGGACGGGAGCTGGAGCGACTGTTGCGAGAGCCGCCGTACGCGTGAGTCCCGTCGGCTCGTCTACGGCTCAACGTTCTTAGAAAAATTATTATATGTATGGTTCATGTTGTGCAGCACATCAGTACACGTCAGAACGGTGAAGTTCCACAATGCGCCATGTCACAGTAACTACACTGCGTGGTTGGGCGCGGCCATTTTGGGATCTACGGACTGTTGGTCCCGGGCGGTGTCTAGAGAGTCGTGGTCGCGTTCACGCCGAGTTCCAGACTGGAGCGACACGAGGGACAATCTTCCCGCCAGACATCACTTTTGGAGGGACCGAACGCCGCCGCCTGCTTGATAATCTACACTGAATAATCATTACAATAATATTTTAATGCTTTTGTATTGCATTTTTAATCGATGTGAGGTTCGATGGAAGTCGCGTATGGCTTTTTTAATTTGTGTTCACTGATTCTCGAAAACGGCTGAACCGATTTCATTAATTCCAATGTCTGTCTGTCTCTGCCTCTGTCGAGCTGCATCCCATATTGATCCCATATATTTTTCTAAAATGCACAATGTAGTTTTTTTAGTAGTTATTTTTTTTACCCAGATTTATTTGGGCAAAGTGGGTTGCAGTTTTTGTCAGAATTACTTGAAACTGCATATACAGGGCCTAAAGCCAATCGGCAGTTGTCACTTGATCGAACTGAAAACAAAATATTGTGATTTGACGTTTCGTTGTCACCTAGGTCGTCCTATATATATTTTGTTTTCGGTTCAAATCTCGCTAAAATTATGACTGTGTAGGGCGCCAATCGCTAGCGGATGCCAATCACAGCGAATCTACAGGCCTATCATCCTTGCCGAGCGAACACTGCGATGCCTATTCAGCCGATGGCCACACACATTGTAGTATATCAACTTTGATTGATCAATCGAAACACACTATTTAGAGTACCTCACTAAAGCCGATTAATGAATTGTCATTGTCGTCTGTCAGTCGCGTCGGAATTTGTTTCAAACCCGATTTACGCCATTTCTTTACTATTCGTCTGTGATTGAAAAAGGGGGGAAGATGTCGGAAACCAAGATAATAATCGCCAGCATAATCAGGTTCTTGCGCGGGCAGCTGGCCGACGAAGAGCTCACTCCGGACGCCCGTGAGAGCGTAGAGGTGAGCGTGCAATGCCTGGAGGCCGCTTACGGAACCTCGCAGGAACGCGGCGTCGATCTAGTCGAGCTGGTGTCTCGGCGACCTGCCGTCGATGCCGAGAGTCTCAAGAACGAGGGCAACGAGCTTATGAAAGCGGATAAGTTCGCGGATGCTCAGAAACTGTATTCGCGCGCGATCGCCATGGACCCCGTCAACCCGGTCTACTTCTGCAACCGTGCCGCTGCGCATTTTCGTCTGGGCGATCATGAAGCGGCGGTGGCCGATTGCGCCGCCGCTCTCGCGCTCCGGCCCGATTACGGCAAAGCTCACGGTCGCCTCGGACTCGCGCTGGCCGCGTTGGACCGCCACAGAGAGGCCCGCGCCGCTTTCGCCCGCGCGCTTCAGCTGGAGCCCGATAACGAGACGTACCGAGCGAACGAGCGCCAGGCGGCCGAGCGCGCGCGTCAGCAGACGCCGGACGTCGCGGGGTTGTTGCAGAACCCATCTCTCATGGGGATGGCCACAGAGATGCTGTCGGATCCGCAGATGCAGAATCTGATCTCCGGGCTGGTCGCCGGCGCCCCGGAGCCCACCGGCGCGAATCGTATGTCAGCCTTGTTGCAGGCGGGGCACGAGTTGGCCCAGCAGATGCAGCAGTCTAACCCGCAGCTGGTGGAGCAACTGAGGCGACAGGTGGCCTCGCAGATGAGTCGCGACCTCCCTCCCGAGGGCGGCGAAGAGCCTGAGAAACAGCCGTAACCGCCTCGTAGCTGTTGAAGTGTGCGCGTCGGAGGGTCCCCTGATGTGATGTTTGAATGAAGAAGGATGCTCTATTTATATGTATAGTTAAGAGTTGTTATTTATCATATATTATATTAAAACACATTGTACTTCTTTTGAATCATCATCACGCCTCGTCTGAAAGCACCAGGAATTGTTGATAATTTGATGTATTGCCAGGATTCGCACTGAAACGTGTAGGGGTGGCAGTAGTCTACTTTCATTTGTAAACATTTCGAAAAATTGATAACCATCAATAAGACATTTATTAATTTTTGTGGGAATGTAAGAGATTTCTTGTTTCGTCTTGTGAACCAATTTTAATGATTCTTGTCGGATAGACTATGACGGGGTGGTCCCGGTTATAGGAAATATTCTAAGGGTGGAAAATTAAGGGTTATTGCGCCGTTTGTGAATGGATTTTTTTTTATGATTGTTGGATAAACTATATCGTGGGATTAGTCTCGTCGGTGCTAACCGAATCTGAAACTCCGTGTTGTTAACTGACTTCCAAAAAGGAGGAGGTTGTATGTTCGTCCTGTATGTTTTTTTATGTATGTTCACTGATTTTTTGAAAACGGCTGAACCGATTTCAATAATAGAAATAGTACGGTGTTAAACTCGATCCCATAATGGTCCCATATATTTTTCTTATATGTACAGAAAAAAATTGAAACGACTTCTAAATAAAACACAAAAAGCACTTAAAAGCAAAAATATAATTTTAATTGAGAGTACCTACACACAATTTAATAAACAAGAACTCTCAATTAAAATTATTTATTTACATTTTAGTGATTTTTGTGTTTTATTTAGAAGTCGGTTCAATTTTTTTCAGAAATGTTTTTGTGTATTGAGATGATACGAGTCTTTACGTAACGAGGGCGTCATGTCGGCTCATATTGGTCAATTGAATATTTTGGAAGACGCTCCTCCTTCGACGCTCCAGGAGTTGATTAAATAAGCAAAATTACAATTATTATTATTTATTAAACTTTCGCATTATATGTATAAAGAATACATATGTTTATTACTATTATATATAATGTACACAAAGACAGTATAATGCTACATATAGTGTGATGGTATTATGTTAAAAAGGCACCGTGTGTAAATGCATCAACTGAAGGCCGAGTGGTCTCATTCATCATGCAGACGACCCTATCGGCGAGATCTCACTTTACGCCGTGATCGCGGTTAATCAAAATCACCACTCGGCCCTCTGGTGGACGTTTTCTTAATGTAGGAACAATAAATAAGTAATTACAATAAAATTTAAATAAATGAAACGATTCAATTGTTCTAAAATCTTACAAACAATATATAACTTGTACTTAACAATAACGAAATAAATAATGGTGCGTATTGCGATCGGTCAATTCCTCTTAGACGGCGGTACGAGATGAGCGGGAAGTTCGGAAGGCAAGTCGTGTCCGTCCGTCTTCACTCTGATGAGATGCATCGCGAGCGCGAATTCTTCTTCGTCCAGGAACCCGTCCTTGTCGACGTCCGACAGCTTCCAGATCTTACCGAGCACAGAGTTCGGCAACTTGGACTTGACCATCTCCGTCTTGGCGGCTGAAACGATCACACCGCGCGTTCAACATCATAGCTCGTGCGAACGGCGGACGCTATTTCGAAATACTGACCTGCGCCGGTCACTTTGCCGTCGACAGGATTCAGCGTGTGGAATAACTGGTCATATGCGGGCTTGTCCTTCGCGCAGATCCACTCGGGATCCCCGTGACCGGCGTCCACGCCTTCGCCCCGCCCGTAGCCGAACGGCGAGCGTTGGTCCTCCACTCCCTCGAAGGCGCCGCCTGAAATGAACGCGTGAATGTAGTTCTAGCCTACGCCGGTACAGGGGCTGCAGTCGAAAGCCGCTCGATCGAACCGACAACGAGATATAAGGGATTTGACGTTTCATTGTCACCTAAGCGATGACGACAACGGTCGGTCGGCTTCAGCCCCTGTTGCACCGCTCTACGTGATAATTATTAGTCGAGGCGCGGTCGCGATAAAGTATGTTCGTATAATCCTCACGTTAGAGCCGATAATGTGTTATCGTGGACGTCGAGGCCGCCCGCCGCCGCCGCTCGTGGATCATTCCTCGGACGTCGACGATGCGAGACGTCGCTTTTGTACATTTGCAGGAAATTGAGTACCTACTTATTATAAAATGAGGTCACACTCGATCGCATAACTATGACGATAGCTGCGGTTCATTTTAATTTATTATGAGGTCGAAAAAGACAATATTATTAAATGTCTGTTTATGGCGAATTAAGGAGGACCGCGCGCTCTCCTCCATCAAAGCTACAACAATAATTAACATCATTCATTAATGAACATGTCCGTTTCCTGATGACACCCATTGTTTCGTGCCTACTGTACACATAAGACTAAAAAGAGTCCCTCTTGGATTCTGATGATACCGCACACATCACCGACATCTAGTTGTATTGATTTTTTAAATTTATTACATATAAGAAAATTTTCATATTTAAGTCCCAATAAACATCTGGACCTCAAATCAAATAAAAACATTTCTGGAAAAAATTGAACCGACTTCTAAATAAAACACAAATCACTAAAAAGTAAAAAAATAATTAAATTGAGAGTACATACACACATTAATAAGCATAAACATGAATAGATGCTTATTATTTATTTACAAATTAATTATCTGCATATTATCTAGCATATATCTGAAGTCGGTGCATGCATTTGAAACATGTTTTAATATTGGTAATGACCTAGATTCAAACAATGCGTAGTTTCATATTTTTTTCCTTAAATGGGAACAATCCCGAAACGTACTTTATCAAACAAAAAAAGAATCATCAAAATCGGTTCATAAACGGCGAAACACCCCTAATTTTCCACCCTTAGAGATGGAATATTTTATTCCTTAAATGGGACCAATCCCGAAACGTGCTTTATTAAACAAAAAAAGAATCATCAAAATCGGTCCACGAACGACAGAGATATGAGGGAACATCGCCACAAAAAAATACACGACGAATTGATAACCTCCTCCTTTTGAAGTCGGTTAAAAAAGGGCTTCGGTCGGACATAGATTATTAGATAGATCTTCTTAAGCAAAAAATTAGATGTTAAACATCAAAATTGGAAAATTATCGTTATAAATTAATTTTGACTTGGACAGACTCCTCTATACACAAAATACGAACAGCAGAGTCCGAACGCATATTTCCAAATAACTTATTATCAAAAACCGTCCTATCGTCTCGCACCCTCTTCATTCGCATAATTGTCATTTGGGAATAATCGTAAGACACATAAGCACACACACACACTGCCCATCAAAAGTACAAGCGACGCACGCACACGGGGGAGAGAGAGAGAGAGAGACGTTCACAACAATGTATTTACATACCGTAACAATCGTTCTTAGCCCTCGAGCCATATTTATCTGTAACAAACGTTGCAATAATCACCTCGGGCAGGCAGAGACGTGTTAACGAGCGATGAAGTCATCTCGACGGGATGTCTCAGACATCCTACTTAGCGCACCTCTGTCCCGCACGCGACTCGGACATCATCGATGGATGTATTCACACCCTACGCCTACACCTATAGAGTGGAGCGCTCATAACGATGCGGCACGTGACGCGGCACACTTTCTTTCACTTCCGATGAGCGAAGTGATCGCGATCGCCGCTAATGGGGCGTCCTTCATACGGTATAATGGGGCGTTCAGACTCTCACGAATTGTTATCTGTTAGATAAGTCGGCGGCTCGCTATGATAAACTTCGACGAGTATACCACGGCCGCACATTTCATTCATTGCATTTTATTATCCACGCGCTCGCCGCATCTGTGCTTCTTCGCGTAGCTTGAAGATTTAACGGTAACTCGGCAGGTCGCCCGCACGCACGCCTGCCTATACGTGTGCGGTGGCCGTCTCTCCTGCGCATGCAGCGGCGAGGCGGAGAGTATGCGACGTCACTGCATTGTGCGTCTACCCACTAGAAATAACAACGACGATATCCCAATACCATACCACCCGACTGAGGTGCATCCGGATGGTCGACATACATCCATAGTACGGTCGCAAGATATGTAGGTACTGAATACAGACACAGTTGCATATAACCTAACCTACTTACAACAATGATGCTTGAACTATTCACCAAAATAGGTAATTGAACGATTCATATTTGGTATATTACATGTGTGCGTGCGTGCGTGCGCGTGTGCGTGCGTATGCGCATGTTATAATGTTGTCTGATGGATTAATATTATCTTATCAATAGTGTTCATTAACATTCTTTAGTAAAATTAAAACACAACTGAGAGATTTCAAATTAAACTATTTCAACAACCGTCTACCCCGTCACTCGTCTATAAGTGTAGGCCGGTGTGCGCGTGCGCTGATAATTCGTCATGCTATCTAAACATTGACTTCATAATAGTACAAAGGAGGGAATAGAACCTTGATCGAGAATGACTTCTAAACGTATGCCTATTATAAGTAAATTGAATGTTGCGAGAAGATTGTTCTGATTGCTCAGTGTTGCATGACTCACCTTTGATGAGCGGTTCGCTGACCACATTGTTGGTGTCCTCCTGACTGATCATATCCATGAGTCGCGCAATGTCAGTGGCCAGCATGTGATCCACCACTTCCAACAATCGCGGCTTCAAAGGATGGAACTTGCTAAAGTCGTGATGGGCCAGCGACTCCTGCAGCTTCTTCAGGTCGGGGAAGTCTCCGGGCGATATCTGCATGTCCTTCTGTATGCGATCGTACACCTGCCCCAGGTTCTTGATGAGGTCTTTCTTCTTGCTGTCCTTGCCGAAGACGGAGGGCATGTCCTTCCTCAATTCGCTGACGATGTAAGCGTGCACTTTGGCGAGTCGGGCTCTCTTGATCAGATCGTTGAGTTTGCGTAGTGCCGCGTTCCTCGGCAACGATTGCATATCTCTGAACAAATCTTGCTCCTCGTCCTCGAACAGTCTCCTGTTGACGTCGTATCTCAGAGGCTGGTCCCAGAACGAGCCGATGTAGACTCTGGCCACCTCGGGTGTCTGCAGCACCTTCCCCAGAGACCACATCAGAGCTCCGTACACTCTCATGAGCTGTTGATGGTCGATCATGTCCGCCTTGTTCAATACTATTCTGATTTTATCGTCATGCCCCCTCAGAGCCTCTATGCTCCTCCTGAACTCGTCCGATATGTCCAATTTGTGAGCATCGAATAGCAATATGATGCGATCCACTCTCTCCGCGAACCACTCCAACACTCCTGTAAAATCGTAGCCTCTGTCCACCCTCTGCTTCTCTCCGGAGAGTATTCCGGGCGTGTCCACTATCGAAATACCATTCAGTACGGGAGAGTTGACAGTGGAGCATTGGAATCTGTTTAGGAATGCATTACCAAATTTGCTCAGAGGTCTGAATTGTTTCTTCGTGTCTACTACGAGCGCATTTCCCGGTATGACTCCCTCCTTCTCGTCGAACATCACCGCTATGAACCTGTCGGTGGTCGGCTCGGGGCCGATTCGTATCCCAGGGAACTCGCGTTCCAACAGGTATTTAATGAACGTAGTCTTACCGGTCGAATATTGCCCGACTAGAAGTATCATAGGCTTCGCGTCGAAGTCGGGGTCTTCCAATTGCGGGGAATGGAAGTCATGGAACTGATAGTGTTGCTCGAGTGGCAACAATTTGGTTTTATAAATCTTTTTGAGCCCTTCCACTACACTATCGATGCTCTCCGTCTTCTCGCCCTCTTTTTTTAACCAACTGAACATCGTAGCTTACTACTTATTATCACTTACTATTACGATAATACACCCGTCCACCGCGTTTCGCGACTTTATGACTAATAAATAAACTCTAAAATCAGTCCGATCATCCTCCTCCGACGAATCAAAAAGGAATGACGTGACGTATGATAAAAGTTGCCACTTTTGAAATAATATTATTTATTTTCATACAATTATCGATAAAATTATGTATTATCGAGTAAATGTACTCTTAATATACTACTTATTAATGATTACTTTATTGGTTCTAAACGATATTTAGCGTGTCAAAAATCATGGCCGTGTGGCGATTCCACCGTCCGCTCATAGATGGCGCTGTATAGTCTTTTCCTTTTACCAATAGCAATTAGCCAGTGTCAAAGTAAATATTTGCATCAAGTCAATATTAGAGTTTTGGCGGCCATCTTGAGACGTCTGGTTATCTGAAAACTAAAAAAAAACTCAATATTATCAGTCTTAGTAAATCTTTTTTTCCGTTTCCTTATTTCTCCGCGATTCGTTTGCTCAACTTTGAGACTGGCAAATGGTTAAATGCCAATAAAAAAAAATATATACATTAACACTCGAAGAAACACCCAAAATAATTTTTGATTGTTTGATAAGGGTGGTTTGCACCAGAGATGGCCGGTTAAAGTAACTTTGACTGTTACTTTAACTTTAACTTTGACAGTTACCTTTACTTTTACTCCACGCGCGTTGCACCATCGTGTAAATTAATTCGTTATAGTTAAAAGGGTTGCTGGTGTAAATGAATTCTCTCAATACAAACAAGAGCGGCTTTTCAAAGATTTGACGTTAGCGACATTGATTTAACTATTACTTTAACTTTGACCGGCCGAAATTCGCCAGTAACGGTTAAGGTTAAAGTAATCGTCAAATGCGACAGATTTTTTTTGAAGCAAACCAATTTTAACTTTAACCATTACTTTAACGTGACAGTAATAGTTAAGTCATATGGTGCAAATGGACATTAGTGAATGCGTGACATTATATCGATTGGCGAAGATTCTCTTTACGCCGTGATAGCGTAAATGTACTACTTGTGATACTTTGACCTCAGTCGTGCAAAAAACTGAACGTCTGGCAACCCTAAGTAATTGCAACTTAAGAGTCTGTCACAGATTGAGTCTGTGAACAAGCGATATTTATCCTGCGATTATTACTGTACGATTAACGCATTTACTGGAAGTGTTCGCAATACATTTATTATTCTCCTTATTGGTTCACTACAATACACCGGCAGAGCTGTCATTGGTCTTTCAACAAAGAAGCCGAAGCGTACCTACCATGGTTTGTCGTGTTTTATTTATAATATTAACAATCAGTCGATGTTAAAATGACCATATTTCACGACGAAATAGAAATTGAAGATTTTGACTATGACGAGGAGAACGAAATGTATCACTATCCATGTCCATGCGGCGACCGGTTCCAAATTAGTAAGGTTGGTTCGATATAGGTAATACAGTCCTGCACGATTATTACTATTACATCGTCGTCTTAACATTGTAGGAAGAGTTAATAGCTGGCGAGGAGGTCGCGACATGCCCGAGCTGCTCGCTCGTCGTTAAAGTTATCTATGATGCGGTGGGTAAATATTGATCACCTATGTTCAAATGCTATATGTATATAGTCGGTAATGTGATTGTTGTTCAGGAGAAATTCAAAGCGGAAGACGCAGAGTTACACAGGGCGCCAGATAAAGAAGCCGTTAAGGTGTGAACTGCATCTCCGAAGATGTTTGTCAATCAATAAATTATCTGTGGTGGAAGATATCTGTGATCTAATAGAGTGAAACCTTGAAGTTGTTTTATTTTTATATACATAGTAATAAAAGTATCCCCTCTCTGCACGATTGATAGAACATTTTATTTATGTATACATTATAAATGCAGCGATGAATGACTAGACATACTCGTGTACTACTACACCCTATCAAACCCAATAGACATGTAACTAAATTACAATAATTCATTATTACTACGCTTCGAGATTCATATTATGGGGGCACGCGTATATAAACACAAAGATGAGACATTAATATTGGTTGTGAGACGAGTAAATAAACATAAAATTAAACGTCTTGCGCGGCGGCGGCGTGCGGTATTCCGAAGTGTTTGAGTGCAGCCTCGAGTGCGACATTATTGCCACTGTAGTATGCGGCGATGGCGTTGTGCAACAATCGCAGTTGTTGTCTCATGTGTTTGAGACGATGTTCCCCGAGCAACCGCACCTTGACGTGCGTGTCGTCCCTGAGCCTCTCGTACTTGGCCCGTCGCACTTGTATATCTCTCAGCAGAGCGTCCCCGGGATTGGCGCCGCACCTCTCGAGTTCCGCGCGATAGGCGTCGTATTCGATCCGGGCCGCTTCATATTGGCGCACCGTCAGCAACGTGTCTTCCATGGACTTGCAACATAACGTCTGCAGCGCCTGATTGAAGAACTGGATTGCGGACACGAGCACATCCCCGTTCCGAGTCAACGAGCGTTGAGTGTCCGCGTTGTAAATGAACCTGAGAGAACGTGAGCGCTCGCAACCTACGCATGAGTCACATTCAATAATATGATACTCACTCTTGTTGCAGATCCGGTGCTCTTTGTGATAATTCTGCAAACGTGTCCGCCAACGCCCTCTGAGTGGAGACGACGGCGGCCTGTTGAGACGCTAACTGAGTGCTCAAACGTAATATATTGAGATAACGTCTCTGAGTATCACGAACCATCGCTATCTCCGTCTCCAACTCTGAAAACATAAGAGCGCTCTTATTGTGTCTGAATAGTATGACTTAATACAATCGTTAATACCCGTGTCGCATGTTCTGGTCGTCTTGCCGAGTTTCTCATATAACAGTTGTCGGGTACATTTGTATGTGGCCAGAGTCCAACTGCGGAGAGCTTCCACACGAGAGGCGCCAGCTGATAATACGCCTGCCGATGTCGTGCTAGACACGTCCGGTGGACCTAGCGATGCAATGTTATCGTATGATCGGTAATAGTGGTGAAACGCGCATGCGGCACACTCGATTATTACCATATGATGGAAACGTTGTAGACCTGGTGAGTTTGGGTTCAGTTCCTGAATTGATGGAGTCGCTGCTGTGTCTCAGTGGTGGCGTGTCTTTCAACATTTCGTGAATACTGCGCTCCGATGACCTAAACAGACGCACTCTCCTTTAAACTTTTGTAGTATAAACTATCCATTCATGATTAAAACCGAATAAATGGCATCGACCCGACAGCCTGAAGGGCTGGGATAGAAGTTCGCCAGAGCGCAGGTCGCTGTATTTATTGGTCAGAACGGCAGTGCGGACAGCAGTCTCGGGTTCGATCCGCACCTTAGCCTAGGCCCTACGCTATCATTCCGAGCCGAGTACGTGTTGATTGTATAATTCAATTTTCATCACAATTTAACATAAACAAATTAGCATTCTAACACGCCAAAATTTTAATAAAAAAACCGGTAGTAATATTCAATAATACAAAATTCACTGACAATGACTCACCACTTGGACATGATGCCGGTCGATTATTCCAACACACGAACACTATCAATTAACTAAGACGTCATTTTATTGAATCGACTTCATCCATTGAGCAAAAGAACAAATAACGTAGACGAATCTGCGAACCTCGAACCAGCCTCGTACAAAACACCAGCGAAAAACGAAGCCCGACGCACAGGCACAGTATCTACCACAGATTAGTATCTACATTGTCCACAGTCTATTTTCTATTGTCTATGGCTAAGAGCCAAGTATAAGTTTACATTTAGCATTTATGCATTCACGGCGTAAAGTGAAATATCACAAATATCGTTTTATTGTTTATTTTTAAAAAGGTTTTATTAAGAGGATTTATTTTACATGATATTAACTGACCTTCACTTACATACCTAACTATATCCAGCAGGTATTATAAAGTACTCTGTGGCTATCACAGACCAATAGTAGACCATGTAGCAGTCACAAAGTACATTATTACCACTCATTTTATTAACCGACTTCAGAAGAAGGTTATCAATTCATCGTGTATTTTTTATTTTTTTTATTTTTGTGGCGATGTTCCCTCATATCTCCGTCGTTTGTGGACCGATTTTGATGATTCTTTTTTTGTTGGATAGAGTATATGTCGCATTGATCTCGTTTCAATTTGAAGAAAATATTCCATCTCTAAGGGTGGAAAATTAGGGGATGTTTCGCCGTTTGTGATCCGATTTTGATGATTCTTTTTTCGTTTGATAAACTACGTCTCGGGATTGGTCCCATTTGAGGAATAAAATATTCCATCTTTAATGTCCATTTGCACCATATGACTTAACTATTACTGTCACGTTAAAGTAATGGTTAAAGTTAAAATTGGTTTGCTTCAAAAAAAATCTGTCACATTTGACGATTACTTTAACCTTAACCGTTACTGGCGAATTTCGGCCGGTCAAAGTTAAAGTAATAGTTAAATCAATGTCGCTAACGTCAAATCTTTGAAAAGCCGCTCTTGTTTGTATTGA
Organism: Tinea pellionella; assembly: GCA_948150575.1. Classification (NCBI taxonomy): domain Eukaryota; kingdom Metazoa; phylum Arthropoda; class Insecta; order Lepidoptera; family Tineidae; genus Tinea; species Tinea pellionella. The sequence continues at coordinate 7,606,324 of OX411263.1, read as the reverse complement.
GAGAATTCATTTACACCAGCAACCCTTTTAACTATAACGAATTAATTTACACGATGGTGCAACGCGCGTTGAGTAAAAGTAAAGGTAACTGTCAAAGTTAAAGTTAAAGTAACAGTCAAAGTTACTTTAACCGGCCATCTCTGGTGCAAACCACCCTAAGGGTGGAAAATTTGGGAATGTTTCGACCGTTAGTGAACCAATTTTGATGATTCTTTTTTTGTTTAATAAAGTATGTCTCGGGATTGGTCCCATTTGACGAAAATATTCAAAGGGTGGAAAATTAAGGATTGTTTCGCCGTTTGTGAAAAGAAGTTTTTGCCAACCCCAAATATGAAACTCCACATTGTTTGAATCTAGGTACAGGTACTAATCATAAAACATGTTTCAAATGCATGCACCGACTTTAGATATATGCTAAATAATATGCTGATTAATTAATTTGTAAATAAATAATAAGAGATGCTTTTCATATTTATGCTTATTAAATTGTGTGTAGGTACTCTTAATTAAAATTATTTTTTACTTTTTAGTGATTTGTGTTTTGTTTATAAGTCGGTTCAATTTTTTTCTGAAATGTTTTTATTGTTGCTTCTTTACGCGACGAACATATAACCTCCTCCTTTTTGGAAGTCGGTTAAAAAAGCAGTTGTATTTTTTGTCGCCGACCTCTCGAACCATTATAATAAAGCTGAAACTAGCGATGTGTCGTTGAATCGGGATCTATTGGCTTATCCGACCGAACTTCACTGAACTATCAAAACTTAAATCTAATAAAATATACCATCTCACCTGTCGGTGGTTGGTGGTGGACTGGTGGATGGTGGTGGATGATGTGTGTGGGAATCAAAAGGGTGATTCGTTGTTGCTAGTCGAGCAGGTCTGTTTTATATATTATTGATTAATTAAAGCTTTAATTACAAGTGACGCTCATAATCAGCTACACAAATGCGAGTTACTTATTCTAACAATAATAAATGCGTTAATGGGTTCGAATCGGTGGCGCATCAATGCGGCGCGCTCGGCTTGTTGTGCGGCGACTTCATTTCGGCACCCCCCAGGCTCGTGTCGGTCACCAATAATGTCTCTTGCGGACAACAAGACGTCTTCATCGATTCTGTTGACGATTTATGACTCTGAAAACATTATTGCATCGATATAGGTAATATATTTATTACATAACAGACGAGGAGTGCGCGTTTACCCGGCAGCAATGCGTGACGACCGCGGCGAGGGCGGCCACTCGCGTCCGTCGCAACAGCACGTACAACACGGGGTCCAACACGTAGTTTAATAACATGAGCAGGTCAGCTATGCGCGCGAACAATGACAGACGAGACCACCAATGCTTGCCGAGAGCGAGGAATAGACTGGACATCACCTGCGGAATTCTTTTGGAATCTTCACCATTATCAGATGAGACATTCACCAGGAACCGTTTTATTAATATGCATCCCTTTTAAGGCCGTCTCGTTCCGAATGTGCTACTGAACATGAAAATGCATGTGGCCATTGCATTGATAGACGCACGCGAGCGGCGACGATCATAAATCTATGGCATTGTTTAAACAAATCTGGTATTGTTTATTATAAAACAATTTAAAAAAAAAAAGTTTGGAACTCTTGTTCCTACACTACTATTTTTTCTAAAGTTGATCGTTTTTCGAAGTGTCACAAAACGTGAATTCGGTCGTTCTCAGCCATAAAGATATACAGTTTAATATTTTGGCATTTTCCGAAATTCGACCTTTTTCGTTTCTCTTATAGTTTCGGATTTAGCGTTCCGCGGCCCCCGGGAAAAATTCATTCTGTATGATTATGTATAAAGTGCGAATCGATGGCGCGTTCCGTGTGCCTCGCATTATAATAGACCGAATATTCGATAGGAGAATACAAATAGCATCCGATTCGAACAACAACATCGAATATTGATAGGCGCCGCGAACTCCGCACGACACTCACCATCTGCGGCAACCAACAGATCATGAACAGCACGGAGAGGGTCGCCATCAGTCGACTGAAGAACACCTCCTCGGCCGTCGCGAAGTTCTGTTGCGGCGACGGAGCGCTGCGGGCGGGACGTCGAGCGTGTGAATGTCGGCGACGAACCGTGGCGCACGGACGGCGGCCGGTCGTGGCGAGAGTGATACCTGTGAGCGCACGCGGTCGGCTGTCGTCTGGTGGACGTCCTCGACAGTCGTCGCGGCGCCGCCGGACAGCCGGGCGACGTGATCGCGTACAGAGCGCGAATCACGCACACATTGCAGTACACCAACATAACACACAGCAGCGTGCCTGAAACGATACACCTACGAGTGTATACACCTCGTCATGACGCGTTCGAACTCGCTCGATATTTCTACTGACCGAAGATGACATAGAAGACGGCGTATCCGAAGTCGAGAGACGACTCTGCATTTCTGTATCGGAGGCAGGCGCCGGTGTTCCGGTCGTAGTAGAGTCCCAATCCCAACATCGGTACGCACGTGAGAGCCGCCGCCCACAGCCACGACGCCAGCAACGCCGTGCGTATCACGTAGTATGTCACTTGCTGAGAACGATGCGTGACGAGGTGATCGGACCGACAGCAGACCGACACCCCAGACGTCAATCGGGAGTAACTCAATTATGATGTCGTAGGTGGCGTGCTCTCTAGACACGATCACACGACGAGGTGAACAGATACACAATCTACATACTTCGAGATGTGATTTTTAAATTGTAAATAGTTGCGCGCGCGCATCGTCCCATTTACATACATGACAGTCGTTATAAACGCGTGCTTGTGTTGTTCGTGATCGGCTCAGGGCGACCGGGTATGCTTCACCCGTGTCGGAGAGGGCGTCGCGTTCGTTCGAGTATCAATAGTGGTGATCGGTCTGTGATGATAATGATGTAGTACGGCGACTCGTGTGTCATTTATTAAAATAACAAATATGAATAATAATGAAAGAGGAGCAATTAACCCTAAATGTGTGCTCTGTGGAATGTTCTCGTTATTTTGATAACATCGGGCTTAATAGTATATTATAGTACGTATGACCTTCGCAAGGTCGACTCGCGCACAATACACCACCTGTAAACATTGTCGTCCTTAAATAATTCAACATGCATTCGGCCATATACCTACGCTGACCGTCGAGTTGCAGAGAGAGATTGGACCGATGCGAGGCCCGTCGAATGGATGGCGAATAACATGTCTGCGCTTTATAGCTAATCGAGTTAGTTAAGTGCCAAATGTGGAAATGGAGAGCTCTCGTTCGGAATTCTGATGCTTTGGCACTATTGTTGAATTATATTAACAATAGTAGAATGTAGAGGAATATGCACCGTCCAGATTAAATTTAAAGTTATTATAATAGTTCCTTTCATAATATACAGGGTGCGTGATTCGAAAATTGTTGCATAAATACTAAATAATAATAATAAATCCTCGTATCTAAGTGTTACTAATAATGTTAAATGTATAAGTAAGATTAATATTGTTTTATGAACCCCTATTGTCGGGTGTAATTGTTCGTTCGTGACGTCACATCGCGTTTATTAGAAAGCTCGTGTGTTCGTTTGCGTATTAGATACGATGAAATACACAGTTTTGATAAATTTTATAATAGATCGGTAAATAATAAATTTTATAATATACGAATAATACGTCACCTTCTGATAAAGGAACGGCCTCGTCAACGCGAGGTATCTCTCCAACGCCATCACCACCGCTATGCACACGGAGCCGATGCCGAACACTCTGAGCAGCACACGGGCAGCGCAATATAAACGCGAGCCCGTGTGCGCCTCCGACACCAGCATCAGTGACAGCTGGCCTATCTGAAACATACCATTCGTTATCTACACGCGCTCGCTCATCTCATCAAACACCGAACACGCATAGCGGAGATGACCGTCGCCCGTGGACGTTGTTTTAGTCTTCTCCGCCCTTTCCGTTCCCGGATTGCGCCCTAGTTTAACACGAGGCGTGTGCGACCACGCACACTATTAACAAAAAAAGCAATGTCATATATAACTTATGAATAGTTTTATCAGTCTTGATGTGACGTAATAAATTGTGCGTGTGTGTGTGTTATGGTAGCAACGAACAGGTGCAGCGGACGACTCACCAACGCGACCAAATCGTTGGCGGCCAATGCGGTCAATAGTAAAAGATATTTTCTGTTTCTGACACGTCTCTCGCCTCTTCTGATCACTACGATAGCGAGCGCGTTGCCCACTATGCCGACTATGTAGACGGCCTTTATGATATACAGGAGCGCGGTGGCGCCTCGTCTGCCCGCCCCGGGCGCGCCGTCGGTCGCGTTGCTCCATTCGGGTGCGAATGTGCTGTTCTCCGGTGATATCGTACTCAGAATGTCCATCATCTGAAAAGGGTGTACGTTTTCAGATGCTCTCCCACCGCACACGATTCGTCGCCGCGCGCCCTCCTCTCCGAATACTCACTGCATGTAACGCGACATAAACATACACTTCGGTCATAATCAATTGAATGATCTCGATGCCGTTGCGAGAGGCGTTTCTTTCACATTATGATATGATGGACAACAAAGATACCTTTCACAATAATAAACTTTAATATATAATTCGAGCGAGTGGTAGGTACATATAATTGCCAATGCGATGTACATACATACATAACATTTATGGGTAATGTACATATTGTTAGATAATAATATTTATTTTAAGTTAAATAAAAGAAATATGTATTTGTTCGTGATCCTCGGTTTGCGATTAATTTTGTTGACTTTCTCCGAAACCGAACATTTAGAAATCAGAGTTTTTATTTATTTATTTATCTAATTTGTATAAAAGTCGTATGTTTTGTATTTATATTTATCATAACTTTGATTCGCATTTGAAAAGATGCCGTGCTTTGATACAGAACATGCATACTCGTCGTATACGAGTACATATAAGTATTATTACTATTTCAGATAATGTGTCTCATGTTGTTACGTTTTTTTACACAAAATTGCCCCGCCTACCCCTCATTATGATACTAATTATATTTAACTTATCATAATTTATTAACAATAAGGGGAAATATGTCGATTGATCGACCGATGACTATAACAACTCAAAAACATAATTTGTAATATAAAAGAACCAAGCACCTATTTTTTATAGACAATAGACATAATTGTGCTTACCTTGTATTTTTAATGCATAAAACAACACAATATTAAAACTATCGTCGTCTCGATTATAAGCCTCACTCGCTATCGAGCAAGGGCGTGAACGACCACTCGCACTCGACACTCCGCCCAAACTGTGCGCCCAAGCAACGCCACCTACGCTACGCTACCGGCGGTGCCGCGGTGGTTATCCCTCCACACCATTTATTATTATACCTTTAATTAAGGCTGTACCTTTTGATGCACATTTACTCACTCACTGAATGTACCACTCACGACTCTACGAATAATAATATAATCCAGAATTCGGCTCGCTTATTTTATATTTCTTAATTAGGTTAGGATAGGAACACTTGGATATCTTCCTAGATATCAAGTATATAAACGTTTGCTTGGCACCTACTCCAAAAAATATGACAGGTATGTGGACAATTAATTTGTACATAATAAACACCTATTAGTTTTTAACCGACTTCCAAAAAGGAGGAGGTTATATGTTCGTCGCGTATGTTTTTTTTTTATGTATGTTCATCGATTTTTTCTAAACGGCTGAACCGATTTCAATGATTCAAATTGTACTGTGTTAAGCTGCATCCCATAGTGGTCCCATATATTTTTCTAAGCTGCACAGTGTGTAGTTTTTTATTAAAACGGGAAAAAAAGTCAGTTTGTAAATTTTTTTTACTCCGATTTACTTGAATTTTGGCATACATACTTTACAAAATAAATAATGAAACACGTGTTACAGCATTTCTTGAAATTCAACCCCTAAGAGGGTGAAACGGGGCAAAATGGGTTGAATTTTTTCTTAGTCAAAATTACTTGAAATTTGACATACATACTTTACAAAATAAATAATGAGACACGTGTTACAGCATTTCTTGAAATTCAACTCCTAAGAGGGTGAAACGGGGCAAAATGGGTTGAATTTTTTCCTAGTCAAAATTACTTGAAATTTGGCATACATACTTTACAACATAAATAATTAAACACGTGTATCAGCATTTCTTAAAATTCAACCCCTAAAGGGGGTGAAACGGGGTAAAATAGTATGAATATTTTTAAATCGGATTTACTTGAAACAGCAGAAACGCTTTATCACATTAACAATGAAACTTGCGTTTCAACCCCGAAGGGGGTGAAACGAGGTGAAAAAAACAATATTTTTAGTGACAAAATACATAATATATTATGCTCTACAGTATAAACAATTATATATTAATTTGCGTTTCACCCCGAAGGGGATGAAACGGGATAAAATGGGTTGTATTTTGACAGATTAACTTTATTCTTAGTATATTTGGTCTACACACAGCAAAAAAAGGAAACATGTATTTCAGCATTTCCCGAAATTCAATCTGAAAGGGGGTGAAAGGGGTTGTACGAGTTTCTTTTTTGTTAGATTTATTTAATTTGAACTACGATTAGTAAATGTACGTTTATTAGGGAGTTTTTGCTGTTTTTGGTCCGCTACCCTAAAAATGGAAAAATAAAAAACCTTTTCAAAAAAAAAAGTTGAACCGACTTCAATAAACACTAAAAGCACTCAAAAGTGAAAAATAATTTTTAACAAAAGTATCTACACACAAAGTAATAAACATATACACTAATAGGTGTTTATTATGTACAAATTAATTGTCTACATATCTGCAATATTTTTGGAGTAGGTGCCAGGATATACCAATTCAAAATTTCAGAATAGGAATTACACTTGGATATCTTCCTAGATATCAAGTATATCTATAAACGTTTGCTTGGCACCTACTCCAAAAATATGGCAGATATGTAGACAATTAATTTGTACAAAATAAACACCTATTAGTGTTTATGTTTATTACTTTGTGTGTAGATACTTTTGTTAAAAATTATTTTTCACTTTTGAGTGCTTTTAGTGTTTATTGAAGTCGGTTCAACTTTTTTTTTTTGAAAAGGTTTTTTATATGTTTCTTAATTAGGTATGTCATGAGTATGATTCAACAAGTTGTGATGACTCCATTTATGATGCAGACGAGCTCGATGGAAACGCGTGCGAATTAATTTGAATTTTCACAAAACCGCAATCGTTACGTTCGCAAACTCATGGTCTAGAGCTCGAGTGTGCATTTTCTTATTATAATACTTGGCGTCATGTGACGCTCTCGAGATCGAACCGATGCATGTACATCCCTGCACATGTACAATACATACATGCATACAGCACAAGGACATGAAATGAAACAAAGATATTCAGAATTAACAATAATTTAATCATTTTGGTTATTCATAGATATAATTAGTCAGTTATGTGCAATTTAGGTAAAATAATGGAGGGCGGCGGCAATAAACGTTAATATTAAACTACAAACAACACTTGTGAATATTTAGTTCAATATTCAACAATAAATATAACCGATGCGGAAGCAGCTTTGTGGTTAATTTACATTTAGTGATCGGTTCTACGGGATTGTTGTGAGGCACTATTCAGGATAGTGTAGCAATCGGTGTCGCCAGCTGCAGCACGGCACCAGTTTCAGGCACGAAGACGAACTTGGTCGCGAGGTCTCTTCCATTTCCGTGAGCTAACTCGGCATTGCGAGGGCGCCCGGGCGTCGCCAGTGTATACCTATAATACTGGGGTGATGCCAATCAATGGCCCCTTTTGATAGTTTGCCTGTCAGTTGCTTAACCCCGCCTGTCGTAGGTAATGTTTTAATTGTTGTATTTTTAATTATATAACGAACCAAATACGTGAAGTTTCATTACAGTCGGAGGAAGCGAGTGACCAAAATGGCGCGAATACACTATTGTTCTGTTTATATAATTTTGATGACTACATTGAGTCGCCACATTACTCGTGACCTCGGCCGTGTGTCTTTCAAAGTTGTCGGCCCTACGGATCTATACATGTCTAGGTGTATAGTAGATTTCGGACGCGACATATATCACCGTTTCTTAATGAACAATATGACAATATATTATGCTGCTTACAGCTCACTCGACGCCCGGGAGCCATCGTCTTCCCCCTGAGCTGCGTGGTCGCGCGTCCGATTCTAATAATGCGATCTCGTTTCGAACGAAAGCGTTCAGTTGTTTTTAGTAGGTACTCATTGTCAATTCTATATTTTATTTATTTGGAAAATTTAGAGGTGCAGTGTCGAGGAGATTTTATATTTAAGTTGATCATGATAACATCACTGCATTCGGTGGAGTGAACGGATACTAAAATAAAAAATTAATAATAATAAAAACAGATAAAAAAGAAGCAACAATAAACTGAGTGTTACATCATCGCCTGTCACACCCACACCCACCCGATTCAGCATACATTTTAGATTTAATGCACTTTTTAGAAAATTGTTGAAAGGTATCAATATCTGTGAAGCATGTGTTGTACCTATTGTATCCCTACATCTATATAACAATAAGTATAGTGAGTCATAATAATAATAATGCCCCTCTTAACACAGTAGTACCTACATACACATTATAGGTACGCGTGTAGAATATTGATGGTTCGCTTACTCGTAGCGAGTGTAATTAACAATTTCATCCACACATTCAGTCTTTATTCAAATTCACATAAATGGCAAGCTATTTATAAACGCACGCACACACGCACGCACGCACGCACCACTTACTACACAAACTACTTATTCCCAAATAACTGCTATTCTCAAGAAAAATAAGAAATGTTGAAAATAAGAGTGGCAAACCGATGGCAAAAAAATGAACCCTCCTATTAATCAATTTCATGGAATATGCTTCACATGTAATCATCAATTCAGTGAGGTACCTATTAACGTTCAGTGGCGGCGCTAGACTAAATTTGGACATCTCGGTGATGCAACGCTACGTCTGTGAGGCAAACTTCACGTGCGTCGGCGCCCTCAGCAGTATTTTTGAACTCGGCATGCCGTCATTAATACAACTTAGCCCCCTCAGGGTGCCGATTACGAACCGAGTTCACTGTTGACACTAATTAAATCGCTTCAACGTAAACCGAATGCCGCACGCGCGAATGCGAAGTTCATCCATGTATTCTTTGGAATCCAACTGAGTGCCGATTATCTCACCGTGAGCCACGGTGGGCGTTCCCTTACGGTTTCCTGTCGGCCGTGGCTCGTCTAATCACATCACAAAGCGGTCTCGAAGGAAGTCTGCTACTCACCGTGACTCACGGTGAGATAATCGGCACTCAGTTGGATTCCAAATAATACATGGATGAACTTCGCCTTCGCACGTGCGGCATCCGCTTTACGTTGAAGCGATTTAATTAGTGTCAACAGACAATTAAATAAAAAAAGAGAAAAGAGATTCGTAACGCGCGCTTTTCAATATTAACTAATAAGAAAACAATTATTTGGCATTCAATTTGATCGTTTATTATATAATTCGGGCACAACAACATCAACGCGCTGATGCAGGATACATGCGTTTCGCCGCCGGTACCATTAGAAACTTTATATTTTTCTTGTAATAGGGGCAAGCGGGCTCCTCACATCCCGATACTTCTGCCTGGTGCAGTTTGTAGCCGTCACGTGATAGTGCCTCATCACCGATGATCAGTCTTCTCGCGCAGGCCAGTAGACAGGGTCCGCACATCACTATTGCACACAACGCCGCGAAAAATTCGCAAATAAACATTCCGAGTTCATACAACATCGTTTACTTCGTTTGCCACGTGAGCCCCATCTGTTTGTTATACAATATAATATGTAACAAAAATATAAAAAAATATTTTCAGAAATTGAAAACATGAAGATCTTTATTGTCAATATTGTCATACGTTCCTAAGCCAAACATTTATCTGTCAAGTCGCTGTAGGAGTTTTAGCGGCCATCTGGAGACATCACGTTATCTGTCTTGAATTATTTTCCTAAACGCGTGTTGCTTCGAGTGTTAATGTGTAATAATGGTAGATTATTAACCATTAAGTGTTCGTGAACGTGTGTGAGTGTGCGCAAACAAATCAATAGAAGAGAACGTGTGTTTTCATTTTCCCTCCATAGGAAGTTTCAGTAAAGATTCTACCACTTTACTGAAGCTATTGTTGACTGAGACTTGACCTGACTGTTTAATGAATGACTCGTGATACACAGTAAATTAACATTACTGTCATCAAGTTTACTTTGACACTGGCAAATTGTTATAATGCCATATAAAATTTTTAAAAAGTCGCTGTAACGTTTATTGTGGCCATATGAGGGCTAAGTGCGACGTTGCGTTTACGCCGTGAAGGCGTGGCGCGATTCTCTCCACCAATAGGATCGCTTCATTTAAATGCGGAGTCAAATAGCATTGTCTGATTGGTGGAGAGATTTCGCGTTACATGCGCTGTCACGACGTAATTGCAACTTCGTACTTGGCCCTCGAATTGTTTATTATGATTAACGTGACCATTTATTTATTTCCTTAAAACGGGACATTGAGTTATAATATAAGGCAATATTTGCACCCAAAACCCTCTCCATTCAAAACGGGATGTATGAACAGTTAAGGGTGGTTTGCACCAGAGAAGGCCGGTTAAAGTAACTTTGACTGTTACTTTAACTTCAACTTTGACAGTTACCTTTACTTTTACTCCACGCGCGTTGCACCATCGTGTAAATTAATTCGTTATAGTTAAAAGGGTTGCTGGTGTAATGAGGAGTTAGATAAATAATACAAGATTTAAATGAATTCTCTCAATACAAACAAGGGCGACTTTTCAAAGATTTGACGTTAGCGACATTGATTTAACTATTACTTTAACTTTGACCGGCCGAAATTCGCTAGTAACGGTTAAGGTTAAAGTAATCGTCAAATGTGACAGATTTATTTTGAAGCAAACCAATTTTAACTTTAACCATTACTTTAACGCGACAGTAATAGTTAAGTCATATGGTGCAAATGGACATAAGTATGATGAACTTTACATCTTTTTATTTAATATTATTTACTTTGACACAGGCAAATTCTTAGAATGCCATAAAAAGTATCTGTCAAAGTGACACATGGTTTTGGACACTTGGAATTAGGTCGATTTCGCGGCGTTCGGCAAGGTTTTTTGTTGCAGGATTCAATAATGCAATGCATTATATGTGTACAATGTAATGCATTATAATATATTTTTGTAAAATCTCTGGTACGTAAACTCAAACAGAGAACTCGTATAGGTATTTTATAAGCAAAATGATTAGACATAGGATTATATTTGGGTGAGTTTCTGTTATTATTTACATTGTTTTATGAGTCGAGCGAGCCAACGAGCATTTAAGGTATTGCAGTTAAATGAGAAAGTGCACACTGGTGTTGTGTGTGTCGTGCGGCCGATTTGTTTACATTTAATGTAATCAGGTTAGACATCTCGGTGAGCTTGTGCTATAAATGTAATAATCTAATAAGCATATTCTGGTTACGATTTTATCTGGAGATTATTGCGTTAAATCAGACACAGTTAAAGCTTCAATTTGGTACCACTTTCATCTAAAGCAACACTCAATTTTATTACAAACCTAAATGTAACTAACCTATTCGTAATGGGTACAAGGATTTCTGCGTGGCAATCGCCTCGCTTCACTCGGCTCTTGCATTAAATGGATACAGACCTGAACATAACCTACCCTATTCGTAACAGGTGGAAGGATAAATGTAATTATGTATTAAAAGTGATTTAAAATTAGTTTTAAGTGTCTGAGAACCTTTGGTAGCGCGTTTAAACTCTACCTGGGACTGATTTAACCCAATAATTATCCACTGGAAGTATCACAAAGTTTTAAGGTCTGTCCTCTAATAGCTGGCCCATATTCTTATTTCAGTACAAGCGTAGCATTGGTGATATCATGCGTATGGTACATTCTATACACATACTACAACTCCCCAAACTTGCAAACGGCGATGGGTAGCGCCGCAGCATCAGAATACGGGTGGACTATAAGACTGCTGTATAACGGTGTCGGATACGCGAGTGTGCTATTACCACTTTGGTTACTATATAAATATCTTAATAGCATACATTACTTCGATAAGGCCGGTGAGTTCACTATTATTATTAATACACATATATAAATAAAAAGATGCGATCCTGGTCCGCAGCGTCCTCCTCGTGTATGTCTCGAGCGTTGTTCTCATGCTACGGAGATGACAGCGAAAGATTGCCAGATTCGAGTAAACTGATAGAGGAGACGCCTCCGGTCGAAACATCGGAGAAGGTGCGGGGCGCGAGACTGGCGGGGTGCTTTGCGGGATTGATGGGAGCTTATTTAGTATGGGGTCTGTTACAGGAGAAGATCATGACACAAGTGAGTGTTTTGCGGATGTTTTGTGGAGAAAGGGTTCTGAGTATAGTATGGTGATTGTTTCAGAATTATATATTGTCCGATGGCAGCGCGTACAAGTTCAGCGACTCTCAGTTCTTAGTGTTCATAAATCGTTTGGCAGCGTTCTTGTTGTCCGTGTGTAGGGTATGCTTCTGCGGCGCCGGAGTGAACGTTACGAGTCGTCGCAGCGCTCCACTCTATAAATTCTCATATTGCGCATTGACAAATATAATAAGTGCATGGTGTCAATATGAGGCATTGAAGTATGTCAGTTTCCCCACGCAGGTGAGAATTAGGCTTTTGAATTGATTATTTGTCATAATGACACTCGTTGCAATAACATGTTTATATGAGGCCGCCTCTAATGGTCAGTATACGTTCAGAAACGCAGAGTCCGGATGGAATTCGAGCGGACGAGGCGCCAAAAGAAAGGTCTCGGTTCACAAACCAAACTATTAAAAAAGTTACAGCTTTCGCAATCACAAAAACAACTTCTATGAAATGAAACAAGTGTGATTTTCAAAATTGTTTTGCAATAAAAAACTATGACGCATTCAAATAGTTTAGTGTGTCAAATTCCACCACCATGACCCCGACCACCATTCGGCCGGTATTGTGTTTGCAGGTATTGTCAAAGTCATGTAAAGTGATACCTGTGATGTTAATGGGTCGCTTCGTGTCCGCCAATAGATATGAGCTCTGGGAATATCTGTCTGCCGTATTAATATCAGTGGGCATGATCATCTTCATGGTGACATCGACGGAACATGTCTCATGTATGTATAGTTTTGGTTATGCGTGAGTGTGAACACGAGCATCAGTCCGATTGTGATGATTCCAGCGAGCAGTGTGACCACAGTGTCGGGGTTGTTGTTATTATCGGTCTACTTGTGTTGCGACAGCTTCACGTCCTCGTGGCAGGGACAACTCTTTAAACAATATCAGGTAACAGATCACAGCGAAGATTATGCAACAAAGTGCATTCCCTGCAATATGATGTCTTTTGTTCGAATGCAGATAACGCCCGTGCACATGTTGTGCTATGTGAACATGTTCTCCTGCCTATTGACAGCGACATCGCTATTACAACACGCAACAACGATACAATCGATTGCATTATTACAAGTGAGTGTTCATTATTATTAACTACAATTTGCGCACAATTATTATAACGAGTGTAAATGTTTCAGCATCCCATGTTCCTGTTCGACTGCACAGTGTTGGCTCTGGCCTCTTGCGTCGGACAAACGCTCATATATTATACCATTAAACATTACGGCGCTGTGTTGTTCACTGTCATTATGACGCTCAGACAGGTAAATCACACGTGTCGTGTCGCCGCTGCTTTCGTTCACGTTTTAGAGATGATTGTGACGCTATTGTCTATGGTCTATATATGAGTGCTACAGCTAAGCAGCTCGATAACTGAACGCACTAATTATTCTGCAAAAATGACGCTTCATGTTTTGATGAAAATTTTCCATTTGTTGCGGCTCCGTTCGTGACCACTAGGTGTCGCTACTTCCAGACTGACAGTGCACACTTCTCTAGCTGGCTACTTTCAATCTGATCCCGAAATGCGGCAAGGTCACTTCACGTGTGTCACTCTCGAAAGTGGTGGTACCACCCCAGGACGGTTGACTGGGCTGATAATCATCATTGGTCTATCACTCTTTAATGAGTGGCCAAAGTACATGTAAAATTTTGGTCAGAATTTAGCTAGATATGAACGCGGGTCTCATAGCTCGTGATTTCATGCGTCCTACTGCTGCTCCACGTGGTCCACGGCCGCTCTTAACACATGTTATATTTTCAACAACCGTTTGCATAATAAAAACGTAGACAACACTACTAGAATAATATTTAAATTTAGTTTAAAAAATGTATAATATTGATTTAATTGTGTTTCAGGCGGCTTCTATTCTCCTGTCATGCATTGTGTTCGATCATCGTCTCTCGGCGGCCGGCATGGTGGGTGTGCTCCTCGTACTTGTAGCTGTGTTCATGAGAGTGTATTGTAGGAAACGATATACGCAGAAACAACCTACGTTAATTAATAAATAAATAAACTAATATTGAGTGACATTTGTTAGTGCGTTGAGAATGGACAAAGTGTACAAAAACGAACCCATGTTAAATCGAAAACTTTTTGGTGATATCTCAATTAAATGTATTTTTTGATTCCCGCCTGAAAAAGCCTAAAAATCGCGGAGATATTTGAAAAACTAATGACCCGTGATCGACCTAACCTAACGATTTTGTAATTATTTTGTTGTCTATGGTTATCGCTTCACAAGTTTGTCAAATATGTTTTGTTTGTTATTCCTAACAATGACAGTGTTTTATACGAATAACTATTGTATTTTTTTAACAAAACTATACCATAAACACGATGTTTTCACATCAAAAGTTTGGACTTTTGACAAATGTTTATTTTTTCTTATTGGCTATGGTTTAGTTTCGGCAGAATCGTTACGATTACTATATGGATTACAATCGCAATTTTTAAAAATTAATCTATATTCAAAAAATATAAAATATGCATATAAATATGTACCAGATACACGTCTGCAATCGTACAATCAATTGAGAATTGATTAATTAATGATGATCATGTTTTTGTGAAATGAATAATCGATTCGGTCACGTACATTCGACTGCTATTTATCATGTCATTGTTGTGAACGAGACTCGGCATATTATTTTTAATATTAAAATTAGATATAAGTATATTCGTTAGTGGCTACGTTTTGTTTTCTCTTATAAGTGTGTTGCTTGTCGTTATTTAGGTAATTAAGAGTACATTTGTTATTTTGAATAAACAAAGCGAATAAGACAATCTATAAAGATTGTAAAATAAAATATATTTTTGTATAATAATATGGATGTTCTAGTTATTCTTCCGAAAAACCTCTAAATATATTACATTTACAAGAAAGGTGCATTTTTGGCGAGTGGGAGGTGATGGTGCATTGTGGCACCCCAGGGTAGTCATAGCACCACTTTTAAGGACAGAGCGTCTTCGGGATCCGTTCAGCAGCGGTGATAGGATCGTGTCCTGTCAACTGCGATGCAAATTCCAGTCGCAGCTCATTCCGGCGACGACGTGGACATCGTTCAGTCTGCGCATGCGACGGTCGCAGTCGTTCTAATGGACAAAACCGGTATTAAAGTAATTCATGCACTTTATATTTGTTATTTATGACTTCATAAGTTGCAGTCGTGGGCGGCCGCGCTCGTGACCCACATGCATGGACCGCGAACAGCGACGGGCGGGCGACCGACAGTGGCACGGCCGTCGCTAAGCGTGCGCCATGTTCTCCCGCGCGCGCCCCCTCACCTGACGACGGTGACGGTTTCTTTTTAAATTGCAATACGCATTTCCGAGTCACAGGACAACGCGGCCTGCACTTTCCTATTATACAATATTGTTTTGTCGATTGTGTCGTGTTCGACGCCGCCGCCGATGTGCGTGAGGGAGGCGGACCCGTTCAATATATTTCGCGAACGTATGTTATTCATCTAATTATTATTAATTACTCGAACGTGTATATGACAATTAATAATAACAATGGAAGCGTGACAGAGCACAAACCGATTGACTGGTACTTTAATGTATAGTATCGTTTTGGCAAAAACATACACGGACGAGTAAGAGACACGATTGCCATAAATGTATTGTTTTTTTTAAATATAGGTACCTATAGTATATATATTAATATCGCCAAAGCAAGAGTGGAAATTATACTTAATCAGCAAGCATATGTAGGTCATAAAATAATGTTGTATTATTAATTAGTAATCGTAATCTATATAATAACGTCCGCCTGAGAAATCTCCGCGTTACTAATCACGTACTTCATTCGTGTATTTTCCATGAAAGCACATTCCTTCACTGTGCATAGATTTTTCAAAATTATTTCCATTACTTAAATATTCTATGTTTTGGATTATAATATTTAGATGACAAAGAGAGGCCCGAGTGCCGTGTCGGTCGACGGCGTGGGATGCGAACCTACTCCTAACGTGCTCCAAACATGTCATATCATAACGATACATAACCCTATATGGTAGATTTGGAGGCGAAAATCAATTGTAATGTGTGATGCAATTTACACTCGTGTGCACCTCCTTCTACACACCGACTTATTTTTGAATTGAATTAATTAATTTGAAAATTGAATTAATTTGCACTGAATCTTGTATATCGTCGAGGCGCTCCGCATCCGTTAAATATATTGTTGCGCCCGCTGGTGTGTGCCCTTTTATATGATAGCATGATTGAATGAGAGACACATTCGAGCGCTGTAGATTGCGCGGCGCACCTTTCGCATCCCGCCCGGCTGGCTGGCTGGCTGGCTCACTGGCTGGCTTACTCGTAACAATATGTGCTAAATGTAGGCACAGAAGACTCAAATAATTCGGCCGTAGAAGCCGTGTCGTTATTGTCTAAATAATATCAAAGTATAATAATGAATGTGTAGTGTAGCGCCCACCGCTGCTGCAGCGCCTGACTCGCGGCTCGTCCCACACCATATACATATACAAATATGCGCATATAAACACATACAACACACCAAATATTCTATAATAAATAATCATATTTTGGACCGTGGCCGAGGACCATCCACATACCATACCATATATTGGCTACGTGGGCTATGTAGACGATCCTACTTGAGTAATGGTGGCAACTATAGACCAGAAAATGATAATAAACGAAGGTTATATATACGAGTATATTCATGTAATTGGAGTAGTGATCTCGCAGAGAGTGCCATCGAAAGCTCAATATGAGTATAGGGAATGTCACTCGGATAGATAGAGGTACATATATGGCTGTAATGAATGATGCATTGACGTGTTTAATTGTGTTCCAAACGGCCGAATGAGTAACCGAATAACACAAATGGTAATAAAATCGACCTTCATTATATTTTATGCGCACGAGCATTATATCATTTGACTCATTTACTAAAACGGCAATATTTTTTTTACTTTATAGTACATTATTCATTAATTATTATAATTGCGATAATTTGACATTTAACAACATTTAACAAGCTTAATTAATAACTTTTTTAAATTGTAGCATGCGACAACACTCCGCTAGAGTGCGGTCCATGAACGGATACAACTGCTACTACAGATATAGAGGCAGCAGTCGCCTCCGATATGCCATCTTGTGAGACGAATGTGCGTCATCCAGATTGCTTTACTTTATACATCGGACATACTTAATAGTAAAATCGTTCTTATTATTAATGCTTTTTCCATAAAACTTTGATAAATGATTACTCTTAATATTGGACGTCCGGGATCGAGACCGATGATTCACAGACAGAGGTTGAAGACACACTCTACTTACACCATCCCACGCATCATTGCCAACACTTAGATGACAACAAAAAACAATATCACATACATCATGACTCAATTTGATTATAATTGACATTCGCATGATCGGTTCTCTCGAGCTAATCGTCCGGGCTTTTGAGCTTTTTCATACTCTATCATTGTACTTACTAACTTGAACGGAAATAATAACAGCGGAGGGGGCGTGTCGACTCTCGTGCGTGAACATAGTGTATTTATGCAAGAATTAGTACAGTTATGGTAAAACGTAGTTCCTCCCACTGGCCATACAACTGTGTCACTCGAAGTACCCACTAATGCCACGACGCCCACACGCGCTTGATCGATTAACTGCAACTCAATATTATGTATGTACAAATTATAACTATTTAAAGTTATTATTCCTAAAATTGTGTATACATCAAACTATATATTTCTGTTAGTATAATATTAATTAGACATAATTAGAGAAGTGTGATTAGTTTGCAATAATGCTTCGCGCACAATCGCGTCATAAAATTAGGTAATCACGTAATGACGCAATAAATAAAACAGTTCTCAACAGGAATAGAATGAAACTGAACAAAAATGTGCTCTTCAGTTTATATTATTGCGATGTAGACGGTTAGCCACTATTTATAAATGAATGTTTTTTAAGGAAACTCATCAACACGCACTTCCCCGATGCTAAGATATATAATATATACCTATAATGGATATTACGAAAGTATTGTATGAAGTGATAAGCGCCATGTATGGACATTTAGTATTTATTCGTGCGGGATGTGATATGTCTGAAATTAGCGGCGGCGGGCGGGCGGCGCGCGCGCAGTAACGTTATATCGTAGTGGCGTTCTGATGCCGTATTTGGCATGAATCTCATGTTTCTGCGCGCGAGTGGCCGCGATGCCGGCCGTCGTCGTCCGGGAGAACCGCGCTATACGTCCGATACGCGAGAAAAACACACTTTTATTTCTACGCATGCTAAATATAGATTAGTAAAGTATAGTGAGGGATTTCGCTCCACTCGGACTTGTCTGTTTTTAGTGGTGGGCGTGCGGTCGTCGCGCGTGCAACACGCTCCTGCTGTAACCCTCTCGACGACACTCATGTTGCCTGAATCTGCAGGTGAATATACGTGTGCGTGCGTGTGTGATACGAGAGAAATTAATTTGTGTCGTGTAGCCCTCCCCCCCTTCGAGCGCATTCTGTGCACAGTCTCCGTCTTCCATAATACATTAATTGCTTATTTACATAACTTCCAGTCGAAACGTTCATAATTACATATATAATTTCCTGTTGTACATTATGCCATTGATATGTTTATACAAATAATTATATATATTAATGAACATTAATATAGTTACGGTCACTATGAGTAGATAGCGGGCCACATTTTGCGAAATATACTTTATTATTATGAAACGAGAATATCCAATTTGAATGTGAAGTGAATTTGTGATTGTTTTTAATACTTTAACATAATATTGTTTATGCATTTATCAGTTGTTAGTTTATGAGTTACTCGGGCGAAATACAATGCCACTTCACGGCATGCCGGCCCGGTGACCACCATCAGCAGACCTGACACTTTTTTAACTATAAAAAATTAAATATTTTACAATATACATTGGCGTATATATATATAACCGAAAGCTAACGATTTTAAAATTTAATTTAATATTTAAATAGTTTAATTTAGTTTATTTAATTCTAATAATATTGACTTTATAATTCGCGATGCATCGTATTCGTTGTATTAGATTTTTTATATTAGAATATATTTAGTACTTAAACAAGTATTACAATAACATCTATATATGTTATACCTAATTTGTAACGGTTTCTTTTCGAACATAAATGGTATGAAAATAATAAAAAGTATTTGTCGTTTCACAGTGAGTACCTAATGGGGTTCTGTTCCGTTCTGTCAATATGTACTTTCATACAAATATCTTAGTACATACATACTTTTAGCACGTACTATTATCACCCATACGAATTGTTACATTTTGGACGTGTTCGTCATTTGCAACGATTGTAGGAATTTACATAATATGAGCGACTAAAATAATAAAAACGTTCGTATTAAATGATGTGTTGTTCGTGGTGCGAATGAGCCTTTATTCATGCTATACACAAAGTTCATTCCCATTCAGCCATTGACGATATTATATTAATCTCAAATGAATTTTAATTTAATATATGTTTGATATTTCTGCAAAATCAATATACCTGATCAAGACCATTGATATATACAACTAGATGAGGAATAAATGCGAGAGGAAAGATGACCGTAGTCACGTTTAGGTTCTCTGTCAATTAGACTTGAGGGCAGCATTGTGAAATCGTTTGCATTGGCCTACGCAATCCACCAATCATGTCAAATGAGGCAGGCATTTTTATTTAAAATTGTATTTCGTCAATAAAGCTAGATTGCGGTTCGTGAACGGAAACAACTGCTACCACAGAGAGATTTCTGCAAGCAGCAGCACACCCGCTATGCCGTTACATTCGAAAACGGTGGTGGTAGTGCTCACTCCTAGACGGCCGTCACCAATTATTAGCATGGTCTCGTGATGGCCGTTTTGGGTAGAATTGGACGAGATGTGGCCTATATTGAATGACGTGAAAGGAGAATGTTGGCTTTATGCCAATTGTTGCATCTTCATTATGGCGTGCGTGCGTGCGTGCGTGCGTGTTGCAGTTTATTAAAAAATAATATCAATAACAATAAATTGCATAAAGTATTTGTGATTTTATTTGTTGTCAATGCGTGAATATTTTTTAATGAATTTGTTGGGATATTATTTTAAAATGTGTGTGTGTGTGTTTGCGTATATATATATATTTATGTATACTGTGGTGTTCTAATTGGTCTCAATTTATTATTTTATTAAAAGATGTATATTATTATTAAATGTCAGATTCTCATTGATATGTTAAAGTTCAATGACATCAAATTAGGTTAGGAGTGTGCCCTGTCAACGCTGCTGTATGCTGGCAAAGCGGGTGCTTCCGTCACAGATCGCACTCTAACTCAACACCGTTGTTATTATTTATGTTACTACAAAAATAGAAAAGATATGATAATATGTAGTATTAATTGTTATTTAAAGTATATTATGTTCCGCCGCTTGTATGTTGTATGTTGTCTATTATTGTTTGTTTACGGTCAGTTAACACGAATATGAACATTTTATATAATATGGAAATTAAAATTCCTGCGCGTCTCTATTTTGTTTTGTTATATTATTTCCTTATTATGTAGGTAGTATTATATCTCGCAAAATTATATGTAATGTTTTTATTGAATCAGTGCGGGCGAGTGTATGTCGGTTTGAACCCGATCCGGTGAAATATAATATTTGTGACGCGCGAATGGTTTCGTTACTTATTTGGCAGTTTTAATATAAAATTAATATTGATCATAGTTAATAAATAAATAGGTCGAGTTGTAATCATGCAACGGAGATAATATTTGTTCCATATTGAAGGCGAACGTTGCGCGCGAGCAGCCATCCAATAGGCACCCGCAATCGGATATTTTAGGGACGACTACCTCGGGCCCGCGAGCTCCGGTTTCGCACTATCAGGCGCTTCTGCTACACTAATAGTGGTCGATTGTAATATTCTCATATAATGGAGCATATAATATGTGTTGTTTCAGAAGTGATGCGTCGCGCGACAGACGCCTGCGTCGCCCCGAATGACAACACAGACAGGTGACCGACCGCCGTTAACAATGACAACGATTAATAGACGTTGTCGCATATTAACGCATATATTAATTTATTTTTTCAGATCACAATCGGCCGACAATAAGGAGCTGCTGCGACAACAGTTATTGAACGTCGGCAGAGTGTCGCCTGACGAGTGCGACAGACCGAAACACTCGCGCAACAGACAAAAGAACAGATGGAAACTGAAATTCCATCATCAGGCGCTGCCGCAGGAATATCTCGACCATTACGAGCAGAGTTTGCAGAGAGCGAACGCGGCCGAGAGAATTAAACAAGAGAAGATCAAAAGTGAAACGGGCGACGATAATATGGCGAACGAGGCGCTCGAGATATGGACTCGGAGGTCGGCGAACGGGTTCAATAATATGACGCACAAACAACAGAGGTCGGAAGAGAAGAAGAGACGTCACGCGCCGGCCATCGCGCCGAGCAAGATCGTCACGTACGACGATCTGCCGTACATGGGCGAGATGACTTTGAACAACTCGAAGCCTAGACGCGGCCGAAAACCGAAGAAGGCCGACATCTGCCATCTCATTTATGAAAACTACGGCACCGTCGTCCCCGGACAGCCGCCGCACGACGCCGACGACAGACCGGTCCACCCGGCGTGCAGACCGACGCGAGTAGAACGCGTCGCGCCGTTCGACGCGTCCAAGACCGATCTGCAAAACAAAATCATATCCAGTCTATTAGAACGCAAGCTGTCCCAAGAGAACAGGAGACGCGCAGAGACGCCGACGCCGCGACGCGCGCCCGACGAACCTCCGCCGGCGGCTCCTCCCGCGGGCCGTCTGCACGGCGACTGCGAACCTCTCAACTTGTGCATCAGAGACTTGCATGAGCTCAAAATACAAATACAAAAGAAATTCGGTAACATATACTCCTCGCTGCCGGACGTGAAGGAGGAGGTCGTCGACGCCGAGGACGGTGATGACGATCGCAAAAATGAACAACCGAACGCCATCTCCGTGATACAGAGGAACACCAACCTGACGACGGGTCGAACGACCGCGAGCAGCTCGCCCGACCTCGGCAGACGACGCGTCAACGTATCGCCGACGTTGTCGGAGCCGGCGCACTCGACGCCGTCCCCGGACGCCGACGGAGAGTTCCCCCCGAATTACCTGTACTGGCCCGACGCAGGTGTATACATGCATCCGTTGGCGTTGCAAACGCAGCTACTGTACTATCGGCGTCTCGCGGCCGCCGGACGAACGCCGATCGTCGCGGACGAACGGGAGAGACCGCCGTCGACCGCGACCGGCGTGTTCGCAGACGCGCCGACGCCGCCCGCCGACGACTCGAAGACTAAATTAGTGTTGAAACAGATCTCGGAGTTATTAGATCCTAAGGTCATAAAACGAGCGGAAGACGCGAAGAAGAGCCCGGAGAGGACGAAGAGGGCGTCGCCGAACCCGCCGACGAGACAGGGTCCGGTGAAACGCAAACGTTCGGCCATCTTCATACCGCCGATACCGCCCAAAAACAATTCGACGACGCCGACCGCCGAAGTGAGCATATGCAAATTCAAGTTCACGGGCGGCTCGAAGCCCTCGTTGCAAGAAAAGAAAATGTTGTCGGTGGACTCCGGCGGAAACTTCAGATATTACAGCGGCGGCGGCGGGAAGGGGAACAAGGGGCACGAACGCGTAGACCGGCAGAGCGCGTCCGAAGCGGGCACCAGCGGAGCGGACCGAGGACCGGGCGACTTCTCCGTCAGAGAGGAGAGCAAGAAGAAGAGGAAGTCCAGGAAGAGCCTGCAACGAGAGAAGCTGGAGCAGACGTTCAAGGAGAAGGGTTTCCTGATACAGACGCAGCAACTGCAGTCGGCGGAGGGTGCCACGTATTGCAAGTTCAGACAGCTCAGGAAGTTCACGCGATATCTGTTCAGGAGCTGGAAGGATTATCTTCCCGGCGAGTTGGAGGAGAGGCCGACGGAGGCCGCGGGTGCGTCGGACGAGGCGCAGAAGTCCGTCGCCGGCGAATGGGGATGATGTGATATGCGCGAATGCCGTGAACATATTTTGTGACTATACCTATAGATGTTCGCCATTTTGGTCGGGTTTGGACGATTTTTACACGAATCGGAACGAAAATATTGCATTTATTGTTTCTATTTTAATAGTGAGATATAAAACGATGTGTTTAAATAATGGCTCAGTCGATTGAATGGTGCCTACAGATTTGTTCGGGCTATCGATGTCGTTAGAAACGAGCATTTGCGGCGATGGCTGTGAAATAATGCAGGGACACTCGCTCAAGAGATATTGGGCAAATCTGTAAGCAACTCATGAGAATGATTTTCCGTCCTATAGTTTTGTTTTTATCTCTACCTATGCCATGATGCAGGAATTAATGTTCATGTTACAGAATAATCCGTATTATTATTTAATTATTAAAAGTGCTTTTTTGCGTTTTCCTTTTAAATAATATCTTTTCAGTATTAAGACGTCTTTTGTGCGTGACGTGAACCGCGCGCTCGTCTACACAATATACTTAACATAGACTTTAGGTAATAACATAGTGAGGTTTTTTTGTATTGGAACAAAGTTCAAAATGAAAAAGGGAAATTGTAAATAAAAGAATTTGCGAGTATAATCTAGTCATCGAATTAAAGCGTAACGTTTGTTGTTATAATTATTAACTGTTGTAATAAATGTAGTTATTTCACGTCGAGAAATATAAATTGATGATTTTTGATACACACGTAGTTTCATTATATCAATTCGCATCGGTTGCGATTCGTCTCGTACACGAAGTGTGAAAATAGCGGGGTTCATATCGAGGAGAGACAGAGGCAGGGGTTCGAGTTAATAAACGCCTCTTAGCGACGAGATACAACGAGTCAACTTCCCTAACAACCACCAAAATGAGCCACATTTATGTTAGCAAATAATTGTAAAAATTGTAGTTAACAAATATGAGTTTTCGTAGACGAACTGAATTATTTTCCTCCCAAAGCCCGAATATTAAAAGAACGCATCGATTCCACGCATACAACAAGCACGGTCAATAAAAACACAAATTACCAATTGAAAAAAATGTATTTAAAAAAGTGCAACTATAACATAAAAAATGCAATGAGGAATGTTATATTCCCTATTAACACACAACTTAAAGTAGCAAATATAATAAAAAAATTAATAATAACAATACATATATATTCCCAAATACTTTCCCACTCTAAGTGTAGAATAAGGCACCTCATTTCTTATTATTGTATAAAATATATTTAATAATAATAAAATATATAAACTTAACACTAAATATTCTCTTAGGAACTAATTTGTAGGATCATTTCCCACAGAAAATTGGACCCATTTATTGACATCTTTTTATTAGAAAAAAGTAAATAAAAAATGGAAAATAATAAATTTATATTAACTGGATCAGTTTCGTTATAAATATTGCATCGCTGTTAGTGTGTCTACGCTTTGAGCACCTCCTTGATGGCGTCCGTGATGTGCGCCGCCGACAAACCGTATTTATGTATGAGCACTTCCGGCGGCCCAGAGCGTGGCACTTCCCGGACGCACACATGCTTCACCACGATGTCCCTCTTCATGCCGACCGCGCTCAACACGGCCTCGCCCAGACCACCTGCGATTGCCGACATTTACTTCATTTAGCACACGCTACACACATATATGGACAATAATAGACATGACGGTGACCTGCTTGATAATGGTCCTCGACGACGACGATTCTTCCCCCGCATTGTTTCGCATGCGACAGAACGGCCGCCTCGTCCAACGGCTTCACCGTGAACGGATCCATGACCCTGACGCCGGCCATCCCTTTGGCGGCGGCGATCGCGTTGTGCAGAGTGATCCCGGCTCCTATCACCAGCACCTCGTCGGAGGCGGACTGCACCACTATCTTCGCCTCGCCGACCTGCGAGTCGATCGCGATCTCAGAGAACGCTCAGAAAGACGGATCATGTTCAGATTCGACGTTACCTTGAATTGTTCATTGTTTTTGTACAATATCGGCGTGTTCGGTCTGGAGGTTCTGATGTAGCAGATGCCGCGCGTGTTGGCGGCGAGCTCGACCGCGCGCTCGGCGGACACGGCGTCCGACGGGTAGAAGACGGTCGCGGTCGGGATCGTGCGGAACATCGCGAGATCTTCGAGGCCCATCTGAGAGGGGCCGTCCTCGCCGATCGAGACGCCGCAGTGCGATCCCGCCAGGTTTATGTTGCTCTGGGAGATGGCCGCCATTCGGATCTGGTCGAAGGTGCGCGTGAAGAAGGCGGCGAACGTGGAACAGAACACGACGCACCTGTCTCTGCAGGCGGCACCGACGCCCACGCCGACCAGGTTCTGTTCCGCTATGAAACATTCCACGTGTCTGAAAACAGACGGATTTACTTATTATAATACAAACCTATACATATACAGGGTGTATCAGGCATCGTGTAAAAAAATTAAGGTAAATAGTAAGTGAGGGGTGATCACCCCTCAAAAAATAAATTTACTAAATAAAAATTCTCGTGTATGGTATTATGACAAAAACAAAATGTCTATAAATGGACCGGCCGACGTGGACATCGAGCGCTACGAAACTACGAAAGTACAGCGGTCATAAAAAATAATTTATTGAGAAAGTAGTAGAACAAAAGTGTTTTAGTAGAATTGACTTATTAACACAATGATTAGGTAGTTTACTTACAAAAAACAAAAATATCTTCGGAAAGTGTCTATGGTACTCATAACAGGTGGTCAAAATTCGCGCTAAACACAGTGATACTTTCAATCCGCCTACGAAGTTCACCGCGGTCGTTGACCTGACCGTCTCTGTCAGAATACACGCGCCGCTTTATGTCTCCCCATAATTAAATATCACAGGACGTTAAGTCTGGGGAGCGAGATGGCCACTCGCAAAATGTAATGCGAGCTTATACGGGTGTAGGTCTTGCGCGCACATAATAACCTCTACACAAGATTTTGAACAATTCTTAATACGTGTCGTACGGAATCGTGTAGGATACCGTTCTCTCCACAAACGTAAGGTAGCACTTAAATTTCCACCACTTTCTCCACACAAGAGAACGATCACAAAGTTCAATGATCGAAAGTGACATTGTCGCGTTTAGTGTTATTTCTTACGAATACGCGCACGTGTACATAGTTACGCGGCCATTCGGCAACTAACAGAATAGCCGTTGCAGGTGGGTCGGCACACGACTTGTCGGCGCGAGCACAAAGGCGAGGCGGCATAGGTTGTCGGCGTCGATCAAAGGCAAGGTCATTCGTTTGATGCACCGCCTGCCGACACAACGATTACACGTGTTTGTAGCAAATTACTCGTATGTATATTTCTACAAGGAAAAGGTGGACATTTGGATAAAAAAAAAGTATTTATTTTGTAAATTAATTTCTGCTCAGAATCAATTACTGAGTCATCTATTGAAATTTTTTACACGTTGCCCGATACACCCTGTATACACCCCGACGTCGAGCTAGAGTGCGTTCCATGAACGGAAACGACTGCGGGCAGCGGTCGTCTCAGTTATGCCGGCTTTTTCTATACCAAGCTAACATTATAACCATCATACAGTTAGCAAAATAAATAATAAACTTATTGTTTGATCAATCACACCAGGAATGCACGAGACTAATTCTGCTTAGTGACGAGTTTCTATGTTTCGAGCCATGCAGTCGCCTCGTGCGTGATCGTGACCGTGACCGTGTTTCCTGCCAACTAATACATTATTCACCTTTCGGGATATGCAGCGCGTAGTTTATCACTGAATGTGGAGTTTTTCGTATCAGCGTCCAATGCTATCACTCTGAAATAATACAAATGGTGGCAAATGTTAATTCATGCACAAAATTATTTTTAATTATTGTAGCTCGGCATGTGACAACACTCCGCCTGATGTAAAGCTAGAGTGCGGTCCATGAGTGGAAACCACTGCTACTACAGAGAAACCTCTACGGGCAGCAGCCGCCTCCACTATGCCGGCTTGAGGAGACGAGCAGGTACCATCTAGACTGACAGCGCAATACCTGACTACTTTCAAACTGTTCCCAAAACGCATTAAGATTGCTTCACGTGTGTTACATTCGAAAGTGGTGGTACTACCCCAGGACACGGCAGACTGGGTTAATAACCATCATCACCATGCCTACCACTCTTTAATGAGCGACCAAAGTACATATAACATAGTTAAATTGGTCAGAATAGGCGAGGTTCGAACACGGGGCGCATCGATCGTGAGTTCAGGCTTTAAAACACTGTATATGTAAAACATATAATTGATTTATGGATTACCCATACAAACGTTTACTCCCTGTTTCACCCTATTTAATAATAAACTAAACATGGTCCAAGACTATCTTGCAAATCTCTACAAAATCTGTTCAGTGTACAAATGGCAACAAACAGCATTCTCGTTTATGATTAGTGTATTGGTATATACCTCATATTATTATCAGCCAATTTCTTGAGTGCAGTGCCATAAGCCAGCCTGGTAGCGATCATGTCACCACTCTTGTAATTGGGGGCCGAGGAGAGGCTTATGTCTGCGACGTGGACTTCGGGAGACACGGCCTGGGGCGGCGACGGCTTCAGGTGAATCTCCTTGTTCTTTATCTGACTCTCCAGGTGCTATGAACGACATATCAAATTTTAAACAAAATTAAAAAAACATGCAATAAAATATACAGTAATACCCCGCTTTACGCGAGGGATACGTTCCGTAAAACTCGCGCCAAGTGAAGGGGGTCGCGTATAAGGGGGTCACGTTCAAGCATAACCAAAAGTCAGTACAAAATGCAAATCAATACATACTTTAATTCTAAAAACACATTATGCATTATTTCCTATGGAAAAATCTAATCTAAACCTATCTATTGTCTTCTTGGTGCGTTTCGTTTACAGTCTTGTAAAATATTTTCATAACACGCAACACTGTTTTTTACTGACACATGGTTAAAACACTGTCTATGCCCTGCAATATGTCCAAACCTGAATAAATCTTTGAAAGAGCTATTTTCACGCGAAATTTCACACTCGTAAAACCGAAACCGCGCATAACGTGGACGCATAAAGCATGGTGTTACTGTATATTAGATGTTGGCTGTCAAAAAGAGACGCTGATGAGGTGTCAATATATTTTAATGCCCATCAGCTCCTCCAATCCAATGTGAATAACGCGAGGTACCTTAATAACTTTCTCTCCATCGGCACCCAACGGCTTCCCATGCCAATTCTCACGATCCTCGATGCCGGGGAACCCCTTTCCTTTGTACGTCTTAGCGACGATGGCCGTCGGTCTACCGCTGACCGCGGCCGCCTCATCGAACGCCTTCACTAATTCACTGACATCGTGTCCGTCCACCACCAAAGAATTAAAGCCGAACGACTTCAACCGCGCGTCGTATACGTCTAACTGAAATTGTAATTGTGTTATATTAATAAATATTATTGTCAAATTCCGGTGATGTTAAACTAGAGTATAATAATTGTGCGGGAATGTTGGCCGCCGCCAACTTAGAGGAGACCATTGACAGGGCACACTCCTCTCATTATACCTAGCGCACTCATGTAAGTGGATAGGCCCAAGATGGCAGAGATGGTTATTAAAATCATAAACCTACTCACAGGCTGTAGCTGAGGTAACTTGTCTAGCGGTAAAACGCGTGAACTCACGATCGATGAGACCCGTGTTCGAACCTCGCTAATTCTGACCAATGTAACTTTGTTATGTGTGCTTTGGTCGCTCATTAAAGAACAGGTAGGCAGACTGATGGTGGTTATTTGTCCAGTCTGCCATCCTGGGGTAGTACCACCACTTTCGAATGTAACACTCGTGAAGTGACTTTGTCGCGTTTCGGGAATAGTTTGAAAGTAGCCAGGTATAACGAGTCAATTTAGATGGTGCTGCCCGTAGAGATTTCTTTATTCTCACTCATGGACCGCACGCTAGCTTTACATTAGGCGGAGTGTTGTCACATGCCGAGCTACAATAAAAAATAATACCTGATGTTGCAATGACGTTGGTTCAGATTGTCCGAGTCTATTAACATCAAATATGACAACGAGATTGTCTAGTTTGTAGTGTGATGCAAAATGTAGACTCTCCCAAACACTACCCTCGGCCGCTTCTCCATCGCCCACAAGACAATACACCCTGTAACATACAACTGTTTCTCAGACTTTTTGACATGATGACATGACATGTGACCTCGACAGGCCTCGGTGGCTCCGATCCCCATCACTATGCCGGCCTGGGAATATTATCCGGTCTATGTGGTCCTTGATATTTATTATTATTATTATTATAGTATTTATTTATATAAAATAAACTTTATTGATATAAATCAAAAGGCTAGTTTAATGCCACAAGGCATTTTCTTCCAGCTGGCGTTCGTTAATGAGAAAGCCACTTGCTGGCCACTAACTTGGTGGTGTAGTTTAGAGTGTACCTATAAGCCGTCTGGTCATAGTATTTGCCGACATATGCCATTCCCGCGGCCACTGCCAACCCCTGTCCCAACGAGCCGGTGGCGACGTCCACGAAGTTGAGCCGAGGTGTGGGATGTCCCTCGAGATCGTTGTCCACCTTTCTCAGATTCTTCAACTCCTCGATCGGGAACAGACCAGCCTCTGCCCATGCCGCATATAGGATGGGTGCCGCGTGACCCTATGGGAGACGTATAATTATATTCAAAATAACAAATCATTAATATTCTTCAAGTGCAGTGTTAGGAGGCATCTCACAAAGTCGGCATAGCGGGGGCGACTGCTGTCTATGGATTCCCTTCACTGATAGCAGTCACCTCCGTTCATGGATCGCCCTCTACCTTAATATCAGGCGGAGTGCGGTCCTATGACAAGCTAAAATAAAAAAAATTAAAGTTATAAGTTCATTTCTGACGATGTCTGTCATTAGAACACCCAATGAGCAGTTGCTATGATAATCCTACATGAACCACACTGATGACAGATGCACACAGACAGAAGTCAAAGATTGCCAGGGCACTCTCCTTTTATTGTAATCACTTACTTCAAAGCTAATCAGGATTAGGTCATTTCACATGCAAGTAATGTATGCAAATTACCTTTGACAGTATAAACCTGTCGCTGGAGGGATCGCGCGGCGCCGATATCTTATACTTCATAGTGTGGAAGAACAATACTGACATGATCTCGGCCATTGATGCGCATGATGTGGGATGACTGTGGGCATATAGAGAAAGCATTACATAACAAACAGAAAAAAAATCCTATAAGAATTTGAATATGTGATTATAATAGGCGTAACAAATCAGTATTATCAAACAATTAGGTGTTCATTGTCTTATTTTAGTAATTTCATACATCTGCTTACCTCAAACCGTTAAATCTAAACAAGTATTTTAATAATATTATTAAATTATTATGAAAAAAATCTGTTAAATTTTAATAATAAACAATA
This sequence comes from Tinea pellionella, assembly GCA_948150575.1. Lineage (NCBI taxonomy): Eukaryota > Metazoa > Arthropoda > Insecta > Lepidoptera > Tineidae > Tinea > Tinea pellionella. The sequence goes on along the minus strand of OX411263.1, from coordinate 7,575,381 downwards.
CCTGATTTTGTATTTCAATATGCCAAAAATAATAATAACAAATATTTTTTTTTTAAATTAATTTTTTAAATTATTAATTATACCTAGCTATAGTTACAATTAGTAAGTGAATATAGCGTGTCAATTAGTGATAGTGAGGTGTATGGTGTGAGTGTTGCGTGCGTGTGCGCATTGGTATGTGTGCAGAGGTCAATAAAGTCATTGCATCACTTCTCTCTATATATACGTCATTCCTCAGGTTTAAAGTTAGGTCAGTTAGTCAAATAAAGTAAAAATAACTGAAAGCTTTTATGAAAAATAAACACAAACAAATATTAGATAAGAAAGTAAACTTTTAAAATATTTTATCAACTAATACAAATATGTTATGATATAGATAGGTATATATACTATTATGTTATCACATATTACCTATATCCAGGTACACTCCTATCAAATTAGATTATGTAGTAAATATCATTGAACAACAATTATTAGCAGCAAGCATGGAGGGAATGGGCTGATACTCACAATTCCCACAGCCTTGTAACACATTGTGGTTGGCAACATGAATTCTAAAGATCAAACTGGTGTAACACATACACAAAAACTATCTTACATTGTTGATAAGGGGTCACACTATTATCTTTTACTTATCACATACTTTTTTAATAAATAACTTTTTAATACCACTATAAAATGGACAATTTAGTCAACAGTATTTTGTCATTCGAGTGTACTCTGGCTGTTTGCACGCTATGTCGCCTCGATGAGATGATGGTGCATCGTCCAGGTTGACAGGACACATTTCTCACTGGGCTATTAACCATCGCCAGTCTACCTATCCACTATTCATTAAAATACCTATTCACTCATCGTTTTTAGGATGTCAAAAATCAGAGAATAATTTGTTAAAAAAAGAGCAAAGATCATATAATCATTATATTAAATTTAATACATATTATTAGGTTATATTATTTTGTTTAGCTGTAGAGCTACTTATCTAATTACCTAGATAAGTAGACAAGCAGTATCAAATCTGATCAGTAGTGACTAGCGTCTATATATTATGTGACCATACATCCCATTTTGAACAGGATTGTCCTGTTTTTTGGTACTACATCCCGTTGTCCCAAAAGACGCACATCTGTCCCGTTTTCAAAGAAACAGGCGTTGTGCGTAGAATTTTTTATTTTATATTATAAATGATTATAATAAACCTAGCACCAAAATATAGGTTAAAAATATGTTGATTTTATATTTGTGCATTGAGGGGGGATGTGTGATGTTCAAATGTTACAATACACATTAAAAATGTTAACATTCAATATGTATTATATTTGAAAACAATACTAATCAAGTTATATTTTTAATTTACATGAGCCGTGACCTCGGGAATGTTTTGTCGGCGTATCACGTGGTTAATAACCTAACTTTTATTAGGGGCCTGTGATGCATATTCAGCACCTCCGAGCTGACGCAATTGGCAACATACAAAAGACTTATTTGTTATGTAGGCACCTGGATATCTACTTTGAAATTGAAATACAACCTGGTTAACCTTCAATGAACCGAGAAGTTTTTAATTTGAGAAATACTTATAATATTCTATTCTTATAGTATCATAATAAATTCGTCGGCAAAGCACCTATCAAAAAATTGCATATTGTCAGACTTGATAAACTTAAATCAACACGGTACTCATGTTTTATTCACCTTGAAAAGACCTTATTGCTTTTAAATAAGTATGTACCTACTTACCCAGATTTAGAAGCATTTGTGGCCACGATGCTGTCGATACGCAACTTATTGGCGATATCACGCAGTGCTTGAATATCTACGGCTTTTTCTCCCTTCATTTTGTTGGGAAATAAAATAAATATAACAGAAAACTAAAAACGTGCCCCAAACAACCGGTAGAGCGTCGCCAAAGCACCGCGCCGATTTTTAAAATGACACTTGCGGTCGGTGCACGATGACAGTATGCTCGCTGTCAGCTGTCTTATGACCATAGACCTTTTTTTTGTTTATTCTCCTATTATGGAAAGACAAAGGGATCAAAGCCTAAACTGCAACTTTTTTTAAATATTGAATTGTTGATATTTTACAATTAAATGTTTTCTTAGTGTGTTTTAAAGCAACATTTTGCTCATAAACATCAATCAATCAAAAACAGTCACAAAAATTACCATTTACTGCGCCATATCTTCATATTTAAACCATAGTTCATTACCGCAGCACAAATGAGCCATTCTATCACTTATTGAAGCTATTTTTGACTTGATTGGAATTAGAATTGACTCTTTAGTGTGATGAATTAGGACTACATTACAATTTTATTTTTTTTCTATCTAAGACCGGAGTATGAGTTTAAAACGCTGTTATGGCGTCAAATAAAATCTCTTCACCAATAACACAGCTTTATTAGTAATTTTTTAACCTCCGCGACCAAAATAAAAATATCTGATTAGTAGAGAAAATTCACTTTAGGCGGTGGAATCGTAAATATAAACTCATACTTGACCCTGTGTTTATTTGATGCAAATATTTACTTTGACACTGGCAGATTATTTTAGTGTCTTAAAAAAAAGGATATATATATCTTGTTGTCATTATTTATTATTAATTTTCTCTGTTATTATATTTATTACTAATAATCAATATATCTATTATATATCAATAATTTAATAATATGAGGATTGTTGGCGTTATTAATGTGTAAGCATTTTGTGCGTGCGTTGAAAAGGAAAGAAAATACGTATAGAAAAGACTTGCTGTTTGTTTTCGTCGAATTGTAGAATTAAGGTTGGTATTAATGTTTACATTAGCAGTTATTTATCTCACAGAACAATTATTTATAATGCTTAAGCACTATTATTTCTATTTAGGTGCTTTATGACATCTTTATTATTTGTCCAGAGTTCTTTTTGCATACCTATAGAGTATATTTATCTAGGTAGCGATAATAGGCGCGAAATGTGTGTGTCTTTGTAGTTAAAAAAGGTATCTTAGTAAAATAGATATTGATAGTACGTAAATGATATTATAATAACAGCCCTTGAAATAATAACAATCAATCAAAGTTAAATGCCGAGAAGCGGCGACATCTGCTACTTACTAATTATTGTTTAAACAATTATTTTATTCTACTTAGCAATTTTGAAGGTTAAACCCATCCATCTCGGAGTTAGCTACAATGCCAATACAGATTTAAGCTTTATTTATGATGATAATTAACTGTTTGTTATAAACTGTATTTTTTTAGTTTTAAATGTGTGGCATTTTATTTTATGTTTTTATTTTATGCATAGAGATATACATATACTAGAGGTGAAAACTTCATACATCTGACATAAAATAACTGTAGGCCGCTTCAAACGATTTGACAATGTTGCCGTCAAGTCAAATACTAACTGACAGAGAACCTAAACGTGGCTGTGGCCATGTTTTCTCTCGCGTCACATTGGGAGCGTTATTGCACATCTAGTTGTATACATCAATTGTCTGATGCAAATATATTCAAATTGTAGGTGCTGAGAGTTGAGACTGACTCATTTTAGAATATAGAAATGAGTTTTCTCCATCTGAAGAAAATGTATGATGTGAATTAATGCAATTTAAGTTATAACATAACCTATTTTATTTGTTTTAATTATTAGAGATGTATCTGTGACAATCACCAGCTGCCGATTGGTTCTTTCTCATTTGGTTCATCTCTGCTGTTAGGAAAATGGTTATCTGTATTGAATGTGTTTCTTAAAAATACTAAACTAAGAGTTTATTTGCTCATACACCGTCAATGGTGACTATCACTATATTTCATTTAAATGTTTACACAAATGACAGCTAAGTCCGTGAGCCTAGTTGGTTTAGCATTCTGAGCATATCTGTTGCTCACCTCACCAAAAGCTTGTATCAAGTTTGCATCAAGAACTATCTCTATCTATCATTCCAGCCTGTCCAGATTGCTGGTTATATCATCTATGGTGTATGTCGCACAGGTAATGTTGTATGTAGTTAACGCAAAATAGGTAGGCATTTTATTTAACTTATATATTATAGCGAGTATATACATATTATCTTATTATTGTATTGGGGCCAAGTTCGAGGTTGCCCTTGATTTACGCTGTAACAGTTCTCCACTGATGAGATGATGTTATTTTGATTGGCGCATTAAATGAAGTTATTGATCTCGTGTCACGGCGTAAATCAAGTGCAATCTCGAACTTGGGCCTCTGTTAACGTTATTACCATCTTTTTCCTAATTGTTATCAATCATAGAGATATACAGGTACTATACTAGAGGTGCAGACTTCATATAACGACATAAAAAAAGCGTAGGCCGCTTCAGACGATTTGACAATGTTGCCGTCGAGTCAAATACGAACTGACAGAGAACATAAAGTTGACTGCGGTCATCTTTTCTCTCGCGTCACATTGGGAGTGTTATTGCACATCTAGTTGTATATGCATTGTTGTTATTGAGATTATTATTATATTTATAGCAAGTGCTTCTCGGTGCCCGTCCCTTTTTGCTAAAAACATTAAAGTCGTGATTATTCGTAATAGAAGTGTAATTTATCGTGGCGCAGACGTCGACCGTGGACAAACAACATTACAAATGTGTTGAGCGAAGACGAATCGGTCGCCATTTACGACGAGATGCAGGATTAGCCCCCAATTTTAAATTGTTGATTACTTTTGAACCCCGCCCGCGTCATCCTCCACCTCCTCGAAGCCCCCCGCCGCCCGCGTAGCTGTCATCCCCACCATATCTCTTAAATACGTAACACACCTGCTCCTCAAGACATTATACGACTATTTTTACATATAAATATTTTAAAGTTACGTTTTATTAATAGAATTTTTATTTTATAAAAGTATCGGAAATTACGTAAATTGTTGGATTTAGTTCTCAGCTTTTTTATAACATGTAGAAGGTAGCGAGGTATAGCGAGAGGCGATTGCGGCCCGTAGAGATTTCTCTGTAGTAGCATTTGTTTTCGTTCATGGATCGTACTCTAGCTTTACATCAGGCGGAGTGTTGTCACATGAAGAGCTACAATAAAAAAGAAAAAATAAAGAAAGAAATTAAACGAGTTATTTACTTACCTAAAATAAAAATAAATCTACAAATAAGTTATAATGAAATATATTAATTCTTAACATAATATGTTTACAAATAAATAAGTGTTTTTATGCGTTTATTTTCATTATTCGAAAGTTTTGAAGCTGTCGTGTTCGCACAAAATAATTTAGTTTTAAACTGTATAGACTGCGATATCGCATTGTTATTGTTGTATTTATTAGGTGTTTGGAAGTCAGCTGTTAAACATCAAATAGGTGTAATTTTCCACAACATTACATTCGCATGAATAAGAGTCGCACGGGACACGAACCGTGGACCGGCAGATGTGACCCACTTGCGACAATGATGCCTTTACGAGATTACGCATATTGACTTTTATTGTTACATAAATACGCACTTTTTTGCATTATTATATTTGCTCTAATAAACTTTAATTTGTCGTTTAACGGACAGATGCACTATTACTTATTATAAAGAACGTTCCCGACAATATTTTTTGTCATTGTAGCTCGACATGTGACAATAGCTAATAGTTTGTTAACAAAACAATATTCTAAAATAATATCTTAATTTTTTAATTAATTTATTTCAATTATATCAACGCATCATTTACCAATCAATAGACGATGTTTAATTACATAAAAAACAGATATCATCAATTATTAAAGCATTTAAAATAATAATAAACTCAAATATTGCATCAAAAAAAGTCTAATTACTCAATAACCCGGGTGAAAAAAAAAAACTCACTGGTGATAAGGAATCTAGATTTATTTTTCTACAAAATTAACTAAAAATCATCGAGAAAAAATTTGTGAGTCCATTTCGCTTAGGCGAATGGGCATTCTCCTTTCTACGTGTAGCAGTTGCCTCCGCTATGCCGGCTTGAGGAGACGAATGCGCACCATCTAGACTAGTGCACACTCCTCTCGTTATACAAGGTCACCTCACGGGTGTTACATTCGAAAGCGGTGGTGCTGCCCCAACACGGCATTTTCTATTCTACATGTTCTTTTATTTTCTATTTTCTCCATAACATAGTATATTTTTTGAAGCGTACCAAAATATTTATAGTTATTTAAAAAAAAAAAGTATAATCCGCGGAATAAATGTTGGCAAATGGCAATATTAACCTCAGCGCCACTATCGTCACCAGTCTTCAGTTAGGCGAATACCTAGTTAACTGATATAAACAAAGTAAAATAATGACACCTAAAGTACATAATAAGTGTTGAGGAACAATGTTCACAAACTGACCAATCGGGAGCTATAAATCTACTAACCTAACCTCGCTGTCCACGCAAACATTCGTACTATACGTAACAATACCTCGGGCGTATGACGTCACCCCGCCTGATGTTAAGCTAGAGTGCGGTCCATGAACGGAAACAACTGCTACTACAGAGAAATCTCTATAAGCAGCAGTCGCCTCCGCTATGCCGGCTTGAGGAGACAGTGCACACTTCTCTCGTATGACATCTTTTGTACTATGATTTAGGAATTATATAACGAACGATGCACTCGTATTATATAGAAAAGTATCTGTGCGCAGAGGACGACAAGCTTTATAAGAAGGAGGAGGGTCACTCAGCAGCTAATGTGTGCTGAGATTTATTGGGACCTATTTAATGTGTTCGTCTTAAAAACACTCTTTGCCAGATATTCCTCGTAAATGGATAATTTTGTCTGCCGTCGTGGCGCTGGTGTCGCGTTGTGGTGATCGCTTCGAGTTACCAGGTTCGATTCTCGGGGTGTTTGTGTTGTCCTCGTCCTGATTGTATTGTTTATGTATTATTATAGTTTTAGGGGTGGGCAGACTTTTGGTGATCATATTATCACTATTAGAGCCACTAAAAATTAAAAGTTTAATTTAATTCATATTTCAGTCATTTTTCTGTCGTTCTATTAAATTGCGGGGCGACCTTCCCTTTTCTTCCTATAACATGGGATCCTTCAAGTGCAGTGTGAAGAGGCATAGCGGGGGCGACTTTCTGTCTGCGGATCCCCTTCACTGATGTCACTCCAGCTTAACATCAGTCGGAGTGTGGTTATGTGACGAGGCAAAATATAATAAAAAAAGAAAAAATATATATTTTTTGTTTAATTAATAAAATAATATATTTATTGTTTTATATATTGTGTATATTTTGAGGAATCGTGTCCCCCGCGTGTGTAATTGTTATAATCGCAAATCCCTCATTGTCGGCGTCACGTTTTATAAATCGGATTATTTTGGTAATAGATAGGTGTCACGTATTGAAATAACAATATTATATGTAGGTAGCCGATTCAGCCGTTCAACTGAGCATGACTGTGGAGACGAACGAACGCACTTTCTCATATTTTATATAGTATGACGAGCTGAGATGCGTTGTTGTATGTTTAATATATTAATTGTGATTTAAGATGATGGAATCGGAGCGGATCGGGACATCTGTCAAATGTCCGCAATGTCCGGTCGTGTGTCCCGATCAGGAGCGAATCGGTTACCATCTGAAGTTATACCACGAGGCGCTGAAAGTCTGCCCTACATGCGGAATCGAGTGAGTCAATCAGATAATGATGGGAACTGTCGTAGTGCTGTGCCGTGATTCAATTTGTTCGTAAATAGGTTGGCGGACCTGAAGGAGTTCTATCTTCACATGAACACGTCCCACGACGTGCAGAACTCGACCCTGTGCATATACTGCGGTGGGCATTTTGAATCGAATGGAGAGAGGAACGTCCACATTGAAGATGTACATCGACACGAATGCGGTTGCGTCAAATGCGGCTCGCTGTATGTATATATGCGCCTATATAGGAGACGATCGATTTATTATTATTGTTAGCAACTATTTTGTGTTCGCAGACTGATATGTTACTGCATGGGTCCGGTTGAAAAGGTTGAAAGTTTAGATCCGAGAGATGGCGACGAGCGCGAGCTCAGCGTGTCCGTGTCGGTGGAGAGATTGTTGACCAAAGACGAAATAAAGCCCGAAACGGAACCGCTGCCGAGCACTTCGTACGAGGAGAGCGCGACTCCGCAGCCGCTCAAGATCGAGGATCTGCCGCAACAGACGAAGTGCGCGATCGTCACCAAAATGCACAAAGGCAAGACCGTCACCGACATTTGCAAGCTGTACGAACTGCCGCCGGACGTCGTCTACGAGATCTGGCACATGAGGGACAGCTTCGTGGCGCCGAAGAAGATGGGCATGAAGTCCTCGAAGCACATGAACAGAGTGTTGGACGAGAAGCTTCTCGACTGGTTTCACAAGCGACGCGCGGAGGGGGAGCTCGTCAGCGGCAAGCAGCTCATAAACCAGGCGGAGGAGTTCGCCAAGGAGTGCGGCTTCCTCGTCTTCAACGGAAACATAAAGTGGCTCGACAGGTTCAAGCTGCGACATAAGATATCTCTGAGGCCGAATCAAGCGAGGAAGGAGAAGACGCCGCGGACGCCGAACGAGGCCAAGTGGAAGGAGCAGTTCCTCTCTCAGGTGTGGCCCGAAGTGAGCAACGGATACGAATTCGAGGAGATCTACACCGCCGACGAAGTGGGCGTCTTCTACAACTCGTCCAAAGGCAGAATCCGCAAGCACACGGGGAGGAAGTACATCCACGGACTGAACAAGGATAGACTCACGATATTCTTGTGCACGAACATCACCGGCGACGACAGAAAGAGGACCGTCGTCTGCGGCACCGAGGACCCGTTGGCGCGCTCTCATCGCGACCCGAAGACGCTGCCCGTCGAGTACATAAGGCAGAGCCTAGCGCTCTTCACCACAGACATGTTCGAGGAGTACGTGATGAGGTGGAACGAAGAATTGAAGAAGAGAGACGACAAGGCGATATTGATACTGGACAGGGCGTCCATACACTCGAAACTGCCGCTCTCGCATTTGAAACTGGTGTTCGTGCCGTGGAAGGCCTCCACGAGTCTGATGCCGATCAAGCACGGAATCTTCCTGAAATTCCGCGAACAGTTTCGCAAACTGATCCTCCGAGAGAAGGCGATGATCATACAGCGCGGCATCGACAGGAATCTCACGTGCCTCGAAGGCATAGAGATGGTGCACAAAGCGTGGAACAGAGTGCCGCAGTCGACGATCATAGAAGGGTTCAAACTGACCGGTTACAACGTGCCCGAACCGAAGGCGCTCGACGCGATCGACGCGTCCGACGACGACGCCCGCATCTGCAAATTGTTACGCAACTACAACGTCGACGAATATTATACGAACATAACGAACCTGGACATGTACCTGACTGTCGACGACCACCTGCTGACCGCTCAGGGCACGAACGGCTCCGTGTTCGGCGGGAATCACAAAGTGACCATCACGCCCGAACAGAGGTCAGTCGACAACGGCGTCACGTTGGCCGTCGGCGAGAAGAAGCCGGCCGACCGCGAGCCCGAGGACGTGATGATGAAGAGGCGCGCGTTCGAAGACATCGCGCGGATCAGGAAATATCTTTACACGAAAGCCACGGATGCGAAAACGTTCAACACGCTCATGGACATCGAGAGAGTTCTTTATAAATCTAGAAATTTGACTCTGAACGACCATCACACGATCGCACCTCAATAGATTTGGTACAAAGACCAGAAATAGCGTTTAGGGTCATGATAGTAACATTTTTAAGCGAGTGTTTAGTCTTCCTATATTATTATTTTTATTTGTTAACTGTTACTGAAAATTGTAAATGTAATTAAATTATTTTATGTAACTTTTGTATGATCAATTAAATGGTAGATGGTATGTATGTATATATAGGTCGCGTCAAACTTTATGGCGTCTCGGAAGTTAGCTGCGGACGCTGTTATGTAGTGCGCACCGACTCGCGCCTAACTTCGGGGCCGCCGTAAAGTTTGGTTGTGAAGTAAAACGGATGCGTTTATTTATATTGTGTGTCAGGTTGTGGATGGCGGTGAGTTAATGTTCGCACCGAATACCTTTTTAATAAGTAACAATGATTCTTGAAGTAAAAAGACGTCCGAGTAGACCAAAAAGACGAAAACATAATCCTATGGCCGGCCATAAGCCGACCGTGATGAATGACCGCCTATTGTCAGCTACCGGTCTTTGCTCGTTATAACACGCTCCGATGGGTCCCGTACTTTTGCATGTATATATTTTAAAAAAATGTTTTAATCGACTATGAATTATGTAGGTACACTAAATGACAATATTTACACATCATTTGGAGTCATTTATATTTTAAGTAATACAATTTTATGTAACTTTTAATTTTAGTAATTTATGTCATTAAATAAAAATTAAAATACAAAAAGTGTTGTTAATATGTCCCATTGAACCCTGATAATGAATATATTCACGCGGTTTATGAAGAGGAGAAGAGGCGGCTCTTACTTAATTGTCAGTGCCTCTAAGAATATATATGTGAGGGTTGTAAAAGGATTTTTACACATTAATTGGCCACATTAATGGCAACATAACACGATATAGTATATAGCAAAAACTTCATTAGTAAAACTAGACGATGTAAAAGAATGGTAGGCAGACTGATGATGGTTAGTGATCTGGGAGTAGTATGTATGTATGGAGGGTTTATTGGTGGCTCGGAAACCTATCCACAGTAACACGAACGTTTTTATATGAATTCTATCATCATTTGTAATCATAATAAATTGTCATCGAGTCATTAGTGGTGTCGGATCGGAAGTGAAAACTTCGTGAGATGTCATCAGCCTGAAATAACAATCCTAAAACAATATTTACGCAGATTTAGTTATGTCAATATATTAACTAAGGCAGCTCTATGCATTCATATTAATTTGCCAATATGTTTATGATTAATTTCATAAAATAAGGTAAGTATTATTAAAAGTTTAGTTTTATTTGGCCAAATGTTATGACGAGTACGCAGGCCTAATAAAATGTTTAGATTTTAATTTCATCACTCCTCTATCCACCTCGGAATATAAAATACACACTAAACTATTTTCAAAATCACAATAAGCGCTGAATGTGTAAAAGAAATGAAAAAGCTCCCGATTCAAATAAAGTTTCTCAATTTTAAACGATATTAGTTGTATTTTAGTAATAGGTAATATTATATTTAATAGCATGCTATTTGAACGCTCGTAAAAGGTGACACTTTATAGTATTAAAGTACTTAATTGTAAAATTGCATTCAATTGTATTCAATAATCGCATAGTTATTTTGGCATCTCTACGCTACCTACGAACGACACTAATCGGTTTATGTCAATAAATTATATTACACACACACGCACGCACACGACAATGTAAACGCACACATACAGAGATACTGTGGCGCATTTACACAAATAATAGATTTATTTAAACGTATTCTCTGTCTGATTATTACATACCAAAATTGGGGTGAATCAAACTGAAATCTTAGTTACTACGTGACGTTAAGAGAGAGAGCGATTCACTTGCGGAGGCGACTCTAGTCACAGTAGATGTACGGACAATCCGTTACGCTAACCCTGACAGAGGTGCCTTTCGGCCTGATCTCGTACGAAGAAGGAAAGAGCTGACATAAAAATAGATATAAAATGTAATAATACTTTATTTATATTTTGAGTGTAAATGCGGCCGATGCAATCAGTGTATTCACCCGATGGGTTTTTGTTAACTTTTATAATTTTATGACATTTTATTTCACAAGTTTAAATGTTCGTCTGTCTCTCTCGCACCGGATATAAGCCTGTTAAATATAGCCGGATGGTTAGAACTATTAACCGGGTTTATGTATTTATTATATTATTATCAAAGTATACGTGTTTGATATTATGGAATTTTAAAGACATACATTTACAAACACATCTAGTATGTCCGTCATTACGACGCTTCTCCTAGTTGTGTTGCTCGAATTATAGGCGGCTTAACACTTTATTGCCTTATTTAAAACAAAATAGATCTTTAACCATACAAATATATTTAAAATCTAATGTACCTAGGTCCTAGATAGCCTAGAAATGATTTAGGCAAGTATGAGTCCGATCCTAGGAACTTCGTCACCTATATCCCTTCCAGTGCTTCAGTGTTGCAGTTACTTCAGAGCGGGAATCTTTCATAAAACATAATAATAGTAAAAATCGAATAACTAATAATTCTTTCCTGCCATTTATTGATGGACAAAAATAATTGGACGTCAATAAAACTTAACTTCGCCAACAGAAAAAAAACCGATTGTGTTTCTTTTCTTTAGAATCCGAATGGTATTTCATTGAGTAGGACTATTTAAGTGGCGGGGGGCGGAGGGGGGCGGACAGGTAAATGTGACTTTGGGGTGTATTGTTAGCGATTAGTCGTTTCGTTTCCGGCCGAAGTATTTGTTATAAATTGTAAGTGATACTATTATTGCAGATACTAAACGTCACTCACTTCGCACGGATTTCACATTTTTAAATCTGATCGGGATTATACTCGGAGATTCACACAATCTATTAATATTATTATTGTACTTTTGTTAATATTAATATACTGTTAGATATTGTAACGCTGTTGAGGGATCAAAAGGTGCGTTTGAATTTATTAACGAGAGCAATCCTATCCCATTGGTGTAACCTAGCAGGCTATCGATGTCTTCAGTACTTCTTAGGTAGGTATAGCAAACTATAGGCCCTGGCTCATTTCTCTGATAGCAGAGTGTGCGAATAAATATTTAAATAATAGCATTTATAACAAAAAAAAACCTAAAAACCTGTAATTTCTTTTTTGTTATTTACTATCAGTTATGATTATAACCACAATCGGTTTACATAATAGAAATACTATTTTAATATTATAATAAAAGTTATCCTGTTTTTTTTTTCTGGACCGCCAAACGCTACGTCAGTCGACACCTCGCCAGACAGTCTGGCACCGAGCACAATGCGCGTGCGCAGCCATTACTATTATAGTATACAAAAAAATGGAATGTCATTCATCGTATGCGACACGGGGTAATGGATGACTCGAGGAAGGAAGTCGCAGGTATCAATGAAATTAAAAAAAAATCATTGAGAGGTTTTTGTATAGATTATGTGCGTAAGAGATTTCAGACTTATTGACTGCTCTTCTATAGAAAATAATAAGTTTAGTAGAATTAGGAAACTTTGTTGCTTCCGTATGACTTAGAAGCGACTAATAGGTTTATGACACGATGGAAATAATTACACCGCGGTCGTAGTAACTCCGCTCGACGGACTAAGCGAAGACAACAAAAGAATTACGACATTAGAGGACACGAATTTGCACCATCCAAGTTGACAATGCACACTCCTCTCGCTATACCTGGCCCGGAACGGCAGATTACACTAATAACCATCATTAGTCCGGTTACTACTCTTTTTTGTATCTATTTATTTTATTATTTAGTGTAATGTGAAAGGAAAGTACAGATGTATCTACTAAATTAGTTAAGAACCGAGATTATTCATCAATGGGGCATTAAAATAATAAACATGATCGGCTTTACGCTGTTTATAATAGGGGTTTTTTCTAATTTCCCTTTCCTGTATTAAAAGTTAATATAATAAAGCCGATGAATGTGTAGAGGTGTCAATGTTATAAAAAATCCTGTAACATGTTTGATTGACAGATTTACGTGACTCGCGATTAGAATGCGACAGTGCTATACGTGCGAGCGAGACGCAAACATCCCTTTGACTATATCTTCAAACCGCTAATGATAGTAAGCTGATAATTATATGGTTTAGTGATGGGAACATGATTTTAATGTTATTCAATTAAATTCACAATATTTTCTTATATGTAGTAATTCTACAGATTTTAGATCTAGATAGGTAGGACAGGTAGTGGTAGGACAATCTGTCTTGATTTTTTTTTATAGTAGCTCGGCATGTGACAACACTCCGCCTGCTGTAAAGCTAGAGTGCGTTCCATGGATAGAGACAACTGCTACTACAGAGAAATCTCTACAGGCAGCAGAGAGCTACAGGCAGTCGTGGAGGCGACTCCACTATGCCGGCTTGAAGAGACGAGTATGCACCATCCAGATTGACAGTGCACACTCCTCTCGTTCTATCTGGCTACTTTCAAACTAAGTATTCCCGAAACGCGACTAGGTCACTTCACGGGTGTTACATTCGAAAGTGGCGGTACTGCCCCAGAACGGCAGACTTTATTTTTATTTTTTTATTTATTTATTTAGTCAATTATGTTCTAATCCGAGGGTATTCTCATTTTCTCTCAGTTGAATTTGGTTTCGATTGACTGAAAATAGTTTAGATGTCGGGTTATGTAGAATATTAAATTGATACAAAACACTTAATATTATGACAGTGGCAATTTGTTGCAATGCCATAATGTAAATGAAGTAAACAAAGAAATTGGAATACATATTCCAATTTCTTTGGAAGTAAAAGAAATATCATAATAGTAATTAATACTACTCGTCGAATTTTCATTATGAATCCAGTTTAAACAAATAAATACATTATACACCTAAAACATTAAATTAAATTAATTAAAAACACATCGATAAAACGTTACGAGCTCGGCATTGAGTCGTCTTTGGGAATATCATTGAGTTCGTTCGGCCGATGAATGTAGCTACCGGTTTTGGACGCCATCTTTTATGAGCATTATTATTTGAGATTATAGTCATTATAAATACCATGCACCGGTTATTAATAACACCACAATACATTCGGATCCCATCCTGACCCAACTGCATATGTGTTTATTATACCTATTTATATATACTTTGAGTTATATAAAAATATCATAATTATGACGATTCTTGATTTGAAACTTCAAACTAAGTTATTTAAAGGAGTGAGCAGAGAGGGAGAGTGAGAGAGTGAGATCCAAATTAACGTAAACATTAGATATATGTTTCTAAAACGGAAACATACTTAAAGACATAATGCAACAATGAAAATAAACGGATGTTTTTTCTGTACAAAAATATCACTTACAACAATAACATAAGTGTGACAGACAGACAGACAGACATCGATACATGTGTCACTAAAAGGAGACACCTGCGACTGTTAGTTTTACAATTATACTGTAGAACGGTCGAGCACGATGTCCTCCTCCATTTTAAATGTTCTAATGTAATCTAAAAGGCACGGGTTCGAGTCTGCTCTAGTATACAGCACAGGACCAAGTAACGCGAGTACTCTCCACCAATCAGACGATGTTATTTTGCTCTCCGCATTTCAATGAAGCTATCCTATTGGTGGAGAAAACTTGTTGCTCCTAATATTGAGGGTTTCTCCACATAGTAGAGAAGGAATGTTTATAATATGTGTGCTAAGTCGTCAATATATTAAAAATAACGGCCACTAAATATACTTTTTTAATAATAAACGCGACGGACAATGCGTTCCAATATAATAAAGAACCATATAACGTTCGGGTGTATTCTTGTCATCCAATACGATCCTAATTAAACAAGAGATACAGAAATTTAAAAAAATATCAATATTACATTTTATGAAAGCAAAAAGTAAGTAAAATGCAAAGAAATAATATTAGATACCAGTTAGTTTGCGATTAGTGCCGCACTCTACCTTATTTTAATATAATTTAGTTTCAAGGATTATAGGAAGAAATAAAATTAACGATCGAATTACGATTGGTTCTTTTAAAATATTATAATCTTTTCATTATAATAGTGTGACCATTGTTTGTACGATTTCTGTCAAATAAATGTAATTACTTTCATGTGAACATGTTTTTACTGAATTAAAAGATTTTTTGCGGTTTGCAATCGCGTTTATTTTTCAGAAGTTTCTATTCTGCGTGGACAAGTAGAATGTTGCATTTTATGAAAATGAAAACTGAGCACACTTTTAATCTGGTAACTCTTCTAACAAAAGTCTCGTCAAATAAACTTTGATTAAGTAATTGAGTTTAAACAATAATTATAATTAAGAGTTATTATTACTCAATAATAATTAATTTAATAACGATTTTGTGTGTTATTATTAGAAGAGGAGCAATCATTGTCCCATAATAAGAATGTAATAATTGGTGTCAGTAGTGTCGAAGCGGTCGTGACGAAACGTCCATCATTAAATCGCCACAACGACATAAATTATTATGGATTTATTTATGTAATTATTTATGACGCTGACCGTTTGTGTAGATCATAATCCTCACAACAAATGAAAGAGGTATTTTGGGATAGACTGGAACTACATAGGCGTATATTAATCAATTTATTGACTTCTCTATATTATGCCAATACTTATTTTTCTTTTTATGACATTGAACAAGTTGCCAATGTCAAAGTTACTTGTTGCATCCCACAAAACGGTCAGACTTTAGTAAAGTGGTGACAACAACACGTATACACACGTTCACGAATATGTAATGTATAATAATTCACCATTATTACACTCAAAGAATCACAATTTTAATACAAAAAAAAAATTGATTAGAAAGCGCTTTTTTCTTTATAAAAATGGGTTTAGCCTAATAAAAGATTTCCTTCATATGAAATGGGAACATTAAAGTCATAGTACTCGTAATAACTGGTCACCCTTAAAAATATAAAATATAAATAAATAATTTAATTATTAATTATAACCAGATATGTATACGAAGTTTCTGGCAGAGAGGTTATACAGGTTATTTTTTTAACTGGGACTGAATTTAACCGTAACTCGTAAGATCATAGTGGTTCTCTTCTGCCTCTTGAGTGCAAATAAAATTTAGTTTTTAATTATGGAACACTTTTTGAGCGTGTATGTATCGACTATGGTTCTGTAGCTACCATGCACTGACCCGTTGTGTGACAAACCATTTTATTAAATTTGACTAACTTCTGCTGCTCCGATTTTTTTCTTCCGATACAATAATATGATTCTTACATAAAACTGAGTCGAATCGCATCAAAAAAATTTTGACCAGAAAAATTACTATGCCAAATTAGTTTTCATAAAAAAAGAGCAAATGGCAAGACAGTTTCCCTGTATCTCCTGTGGTTTAGGATTTCCCCATACTGTCCCAGTTAAAAAAAAATTACCCTGTATATGAGGGCTTCTTATATTCGTTTAATCTATCATAAATATTATGACGTGATATAAATACGTCATAGTTCATACGTGATGTGCTACTGGTAACTTTATTGCACATGTACGAGTATGTTTATGGCTGAGATGTGCGGACTACTGTGGACTTGGACACTTACGATCATCTTCTTGCAATATCTACACGTATATGAAAAAATTAAGTGGGTACTTATTTCTTTCCGCTTAACATTGCAAACTCGTATCATAGGGGCCGGCATAGCGGGGCTGTGTGTCTGCAGTGTAGCTTAGTGAGTAGGTCGATATGCCGAACTACCACAAAAGAAATGGGCGACGCGACGATTGGGTTCATTAATAACGAATATTGACAGATTGCAAGTCTGTCTGCCACTCTTATAGGGAAAAGTTAATTAAATAAGAAATGAATTTAGATTACAAGTTGGTACGCGCATCTAATAAAAACATTATGTTGTGATTGTTCACCCACACGGGTGTGACGCGGCGCGACGTAAGTATGTATTGTCTTACACACGAGTGTAAGTAAAGATGGAAATAAATCCTCAATAGAAAGTACTCGATTGATGTTACTTTACAACACACTCGTATTTTAAAAGATGTCTCATTCAAACACAAGGACAATATAAAAACATTTATTTCTATTATTATTTTATTCGGTGGTTCCGTAATTTTTTTTTTATTTCAACTTTATTTAGAGACTTTTAACCCAGTTCGGTGACGTCAGTCCTATCATACCTTAAACATTAACAAACAGAATAAAACTTAATTTAACTTATAACTATTACTTAAATCTACTTAAAAACTACATATTTTTAATATGTAATTTCAAGTATTTTTGTTCGTTTTGTAAAATTTTCGTTATACTTCTTCAGGCTGACCCAATAGCGGAATAAATGTCGAGAGCACTTTTACAATACTGTAACAACAAACAAATTTTTTTTTATAATACTGTACTCCTATTATTATTATGGCATTAAATAATAAATAATAATAATAACAACCGTACCGCTAGGCCTTTCCATAGTTACGAAATGAAATGAAAATCCTTTATTAACGTAGGCATGGACTTGGCATGCACTTGTTCATCGTCAGAATCTACTTTTGGCTTCGGAAAGGCATATGACGAGAAGACAGCCATAAGAAACTCGTCAATTATAGCCTGTGTTTATAATAACAACAAAAAAAACTGAATTATTAATTCAGAAAAAAAATATACGCCACTGAATAGGATTTTTTTTGCAATATATTTTTGTTTAGTTTATGGATCTGCGCGCGCAAGTCAAATACTTGGCGTTTAAATTATTAATCAAGTATTATAAATATTGCATTTCAAAAATGTATTCAATAATAATATTGAAGTAATATTAAAAAAGGCCTAAGTACACGAACTAATCGTGTTTATTTACAATTATTTTTTGTCTTTCCCTCGCATTCCTAAAATTTAATGTAAAACATTGATTGTAACATAAAACTGATAAAGATTCATGCTCCTAATTAATATTATTACCGATTGTTAAATTTTCATTCTTTTATTTACTACTATTATATTGAGTCGGACACATCGAAGAAGAAAATAGAGCCGACATAACCAGATGGCATAGTGAGGGCTACGGCTACTG
The DNA here is from genome assembly GCA_948150575.1 of Tinea pellionella. Classification (NCBI taxonomy): domain Eukaryota; kingdom Metazoa; phylum Arthropoda; class Insecta; order Lepidoptera; family Tineidae; genus Tinea; species Tinea pellionella. The sequence goes on along the minus strand of OX411263.1, from coordinate 7,556,708 downwards.
CTTACCTTTATAAGAGCGGCTGTGGTCTAGCGGTGCCTACTCACGATAATTGTGACCCGTTTTCAGTGCCTATGATATAAACACTAGCTAGGCACTAGGCATTAGGCGTTGCCATTCCATCCCTGGAGTACCTTCTAAATTGCTCTACGGCTTATCTAATGGAAAAAGAATTTTAAAAACAGTATCATTTTCATGAACATTTTGTTCGTCCGTTCGAGTGCGAATGGGAGACAAACAAACAGACTTTAACATTTATAGATATATCCAACAAAAAAAGGTAAACAGCTAGTTCGAACTGATATAAAAATACAAGAACTGAGAACACTAATAAAAGAGTGATATAATCGAGAATGTTTGTCAGTCTGTAGACGTAATAAAGTGATGTGGAATAACATTAAACCATTTTAAAATGTCATAAATAAAAACAACTTTACGATAACAACACACACTCACTCACCCACCCACTATTAATCATCAACTTAAGCTACTCTTTATTGCATGTAAATTCTTTTTTATTATATTACTATATTATACTGCATGCGTGCGTGTGCGTGTGTGTGTGCGTGTATAACACCGGATACTGACCCGTCTATTATACCACTTAAGGGTTGCTGCCAATTACCACCTCGGTTAGATTCTTTGTTTACTATACCGGTCCGATTCTAAAAGACTTGGATGGACCTTTTGTGAATGAACGAAACCGCGGGACACATCTCCTCATCCCCCTGTAGGTACGCACACTAAGTGTTAGTTATTCATTATAATAAATATACATATATCATTTAACTCTGATCAGAGATTATCTACAAAATCGCAAATAAAAAAAATGTTTAGTAAGACAATTATTGGTGAATGCAAAGCTCACGACGGACATCTGTTCACTCTACCTACATCAAAGAGGCAAATATAAAAAAATGGTTATCGACATAAAATCGATACAATTAAAAAATAAAAACACGCATTCGTGTCGTATAACGAAATTAATTACACGTAGGCGAGCTTCAGTCTGTAAATCATGCGCGAGACAGACAGACAGACAGCCGGACGCTATAAATCTATAATAGAGAACGTATAACTCACTCTATCATATAAAATGTATCGATACCGTTTCACAATTTGACCCATCACTAGAATGCACTGTATTCTCTATAACGATATCGATAATTCGTTACTCGTCGGCATATAAATACATACATGTTTATCGAGGAAAGTTTTGAGTTTTTTTTATTAACGTGGCTGAAAATACATGATATATCATTTTGACACTGAACTTGTTTATCATTCCATTTAAATTAATTAATAATTTAGTCATATTTAAGTAACGAATGTGCAACGCCAAAACAGACCATTATGGTTTACTGGCGTGAAGCTAACTTGTAAAAAAAACCAAAATACTACGAATAAACAATTATTATTATTAAAGGTTAAGAAAAAAAAGGTAATGCTTAACAAATTTTAATGTGATCAATTAAAATAATTAATTATCATCCAAAATAAAAACTTTACTTCCTACAACAAAACGTAACAAAAAGTGTTCGTGAACGTGCCCTCGTTATGTTATCGAATATCGTTATGTGTGAAGCGAATGGACGAGTCGTCCCGTAGTGTGTGGCCGATGTCATTACGAGCACCTCATAGGCAATAAATGCCTGCGACGATATTTCTTTATTTATTATTAAGAATACCGCGCCGCTTTTGATGCCACTTATGTTTGATGATACGTTACAATACTATTTCGACACATACACTAAACATTTTATAATTCAAATCATCCTTCAGGTTTCATGAGGCTTACTGTCGCCTGTATTATTGTAATCCGTGATGTTTCGAAGGCTTCGCAGCTCGTTTAGCCGCGATAACGATGGCTGCTAAGCTTTCAAAATATTATATTAAAATAAACAAAATAATAAGTTTTTAAAATAATAACAGGTTTTATTAAAGGCAAAAGGATCACTACTCACGCAGCCTTCAGTAATACTTCAGTTTCAGGAGACATTCAGTTTTCTCTTTACTAAATAAACATTGTAAGTTTAAGTTTAGGTGGGAAAATGAAAACACGTCATCCTGCTTGAAATCTCATTTGACCCCACCATTATTATTACACATTAACACTGAAAAAAAAACCACAAAAGTTTGAAGAGATAATTGGGGATCGAAACTGTTTGTTAATTTAGTAAAATTGTAGGCGATATTTTGTAATAAATAAGAAGACGCCCCCGTGTGTCATGATCCTAATAGCGGTGATGTTCTCGTTTTATAAGATTGTGAGAAATATTCAATAGGGAAAAAAGGTGTAATGTTGAATAAAGAAAAGCTACACCCCTATACTTGGATATGTATATAGAATAGATGCTATCGTGAAGTAGACCAGGAGACGACCTACTACTACCTATAGCAACTGCACCTATTCTCATCGAATGATCGAGATGCAGTGGAAAATTCACATCGGCTTCTCCTTGACAATCCAAAATGTTTCACACTTTATCTATTATTTAAATCTCAGGTGACTACAGTAAGTCTTTATTTCAAAATTACATTAATTCACAGTCTATCTTTTGCATCGCTCATGAGTTTCTACTGACTAAGTGTTGCAGTCGAGTGACCCTCGTTATGATCTAAGAAGATAGGCAGATCTTGTAGATTTATAATGTAAAATGTTTTTATTGTTTTGATGTCTCTCCGTGTATCTTATGAGAGAGAGCGTTAGTCTCGAATGTTACATCTTAGAAGGGTGTTCCGAGCAAAAATCGCGGTTTTTCCCTCGTCACCATGGCAACAGGAAAATGTGTCTATTCAACGAAAACATTGAAAATCAACTTTAATACACTCGAAACAAAGTTTATTTTGCATCGATGTGTTTTAAAAGATCGCGCGAACGAGACGAGATCCCGTGTCGATGCGCGTTAGAACGGGACGGGCGTATCGTCTCACGGAAGGTGTGGGTCTTCTCGAGGGGTGATTTTCGGGTGTGAATGTGAGGTTTTTTCTCGTTCGATTTGTTTGTCGAGGTTTTTAGGTACTCGATAAGGTGGGTCTTCTTCGAGTGTCCCTAATGCTGTGACTTTATTTCGCATTTAAAATATTATATGAGAGACGCACAAAGGAAATTGTAAATGAAGAATTAGGTAAAGAAGAAGAAAGAGGGAAATTGGAAAATGGGTGAAAAATAAAAGAATATAATTTTGAAATAATCTTTTTCTAACTGTTTATTATTTGAACCACATTTTTATCTACATTTTTTTGTATAACATATTATTATGTCGGTAATCTATATATGCATGCATTGACGCCTGCGAACATAACAGAGGGTAGGCAGAACAGTTTAACGTTAACATTTAACGTTAATTAAACAGAAACAAATGAAGAATCAGTCTTTTTTACACAAACGCATTATTTAAATGAATTAATTTTCTACTTTCACGTAAAGCAGACTCAGATTTATTATTATTATATTTAATAAAATTACTATTTTAGGTAACGGTTCAATTGTTAATACCTATGTATATATAACATTTATTTAATTAACTTCGTATCGCAGTAATAGTGAAAACGACTATTACGTTTTCTTTGATTATTTTAATTCGACATTTCGAAGGTTTTGCGCGAGCTGTCGTTCTTCGTTGGTCTGGCCAGTTCGGCCATTCTTCGTGACCTTTGCGACATCTAGGGCCGCATCTGGCTATATCATCTACGTGTAACACTTTCGCCAAAAGTAGGTAATTAGCAATTGAAACATCACTCCCGCTTACAAATGATAATAAAAGTGTTCATAATAAATACAACATTATACAAACCTTGTTAAATTCGTTAAAATATTATATATATATATATATACACAATACAACCTATGTACAGAGTACTATAATATATATTGCCGAGACATTTTTGTTATATTAATAATAATACTTTTTTAATAATTAAATTCGACTTATATTGATATTTACACAATTAAGTTTAATTGAAATAATTTATATATTGTATTTTAAAAAAACCCTAATAAAATTTTTGTTTAATTGAGTCAATATGAATAAAAATCAATATATTTATTATAAGTATTGATTTTAAAAAGATAATTGGCACGTTAGTGGGAGTTTATTATATACACTAAATTATTCAGAAATATTAGACGCTAGATACCACCTAATACAAAAAAAAAATCATTACTCGTGACTTATTCAGTTATAGTTAGATTAGATGTTTTTAGATTTAAATGCGGATTTAGAAGACTGACTGTCTGCCCGTCCTGAGGTAGTACCATCACCTCTGAAGTGATTGTAGAAGTTTGACAAATCATGGGAAGAGTTTGTTCATTAGCTGATTTCATCCTTTAATTTGGAGTACCTACATTGTGATGCGGCGGTTCGAGTCGAGGAGTTATAAGGAGCGTCAGACAAACCTTTGTATATAGATTTTGGAGCTGATGATCCCTGGTTTCTTAGTGGACTGTATTGGAGCTGGCTCTTACACTACTATTATCACTTTCAACGCGACGGTTCACGAGAGTTCGATAGTTCGAGGGTGGCGGCGTGCAGTCGGTTTTGTCACTACTGTCCCAGCTGTCTGACAGGTTTCAGGAAGGCTCGAGGGTTGGAGGGGGGATAGAGGGCGGTAGTGTCTATGCGTGCGCGTGAGTTTGTGAGTGTTGTAAGCGTGTATGTGTGTGTATGTCATTTTGACATATAGGTTTGAATTTCAACTAACAAACGGCGCAACCACATTGTCTGTTTGTGATTGATCTGATTGTCTATTTATCGAGCGTCTAATATTTCTCGAATGGCATTTAATTTACATTACTTATAATCCTAGTGTAGGTAAGTATATAAATTCTATAATAAATTACTTAAATATCACATGACTAATATTATATTACATATTTACACATCTAACTACATTAATAAACACATTTTTAACTTTTCATATTTTTTATAATTAACTTTAACGATGGTCACGTTATTATCTATCTGTGTTACTTAGATACTCGTATATAGGTTGACTTATACCTTTACCGCCTTGGAAAATAAGAAAAAATTTAGCAGTCGATTGGTCGGTTTATATTTTGAACTTGCGAAAAAGTACTGAAAATATTATGGGCACTGGTGTAAAATAACTTAAATATGAAATTAGAGAAAATGCCTTGAAACGCATTATGCAACGGGCTTTGATGAACATGATTTTTAATATAATTGTGGGACAACTTGGACATGTGTTATGGTGTTAATTTTATTTTGAAGGCGGTAAAGGGCTTCACTCGTTTTAAGTAATTATTGCATCGATAATAGCGTTCAATTGCGCTTTGTTCCACTTGACGGAACTCAATTTAGAAATGATAATATGCAAAATTGATCGGTTGTCCGTCGTTGTCTGTGCTGTCATCGTTGTCGGATCGTGTCGTCGTGCCCGGCGCGCTCTCGTTATACTTGGTGAGATCGCACGGCTCGTCGCGCGCGTCGTCGCTCGTGTAATAATAATTGTTATATTGTTCGCGGTGGTATTCGCACGCCGCTCGCTCACTATAATTAACTACACTATCACAATACGCGGTGTGCACATCACTGTCGTGTCCGTGAACACCGTTCTCTTCCGATCACTGTCGATGTTGCAGCGGATGATGGGAGATCTGATGCGGGTGCGGATGCATCTCGAGGCGGGGTCTCTTCGCCTCCTCGTCGTCGCTGCACGGGTCCGTCTCGTGCTGCTCGTGGTCGTCGCACTCGTCTCCGAGCTCCTCCTGTTTGCGTTTGGCGGTCGCCATCTCGGCCGCGTGCTTTTTGCGCCATTTCGTTCTTCTGTTTTGAAACCATACCTGTCGACAGACAAACGCGATCTCGTTATTTAAGTAGCATCATGGGTATGTACGGGCGCATCTGCGACGGAGTAAATCTCCCCGAGAATTTCAGCAGAATGGGCAAAATCCTCTCTCGAGTGAATCTCGAGCGTCCCGGAATCATGAAAATGTATTTATGACCTAATTAAACTCGTGTTCGGCGTCGCGGCCCGTGCGGGAGAGGGACGGCGTCGCGGGCGCGAGAGGGACGGCCGAGCCCGAGACCTGTGATTAATGAGCGTTATATGGCTGGTTAAGTACCGTGTAATTTGCAAAACGACCCTTAATTACCGAAGAACACGGCCGCCCGGTCTATCTTTATCGCACTCGAGGCGCGAGGGCGGGACGGGAACGGGACGGGCGTATTTTTGTCGCGACCGCCGCCGAGGTGTTATTTAATGAGGGATTATGTCGCGGCCGCCCGAGATTAAGTTACAAGTGAAAATTGTTTGTTCTAACTTTATTACGACATATACCTATGTAGTGAGTGAGCACCTATCGAGTGCTGTTTCCATAATAATGGCTACATCACTAATTGAACATTTAAATACGAAAATATGACGAATGCTTTATTAGTGTGACCATAAAGAAGGTTTTATTGATGACGGAGCGAGCGCACTCGATTATGCCGAATGCGTTTGTCGTTAGTGGTCCTGCGCATGCGCTATTCGACAAATTGGCATCTCTATGACGTGTATAAATTAAACAAAATTTTACGAGAGATTTTATAATATGTGCTAAATTTTAATTGACTCGTTATAAGCGAATATGATGCTGTAAATACAACTACATTCACACACACACGCACACACACACACAATACCTACTCTTTTATATACATGTGTCAATGCAAGTATATGAACAGGGTACAGTCAGACGCAACTTTCAATGGAGGTCTATAGTACCTAATTAGTATTTTGCGTTTGACATTACCATTCCATGTACATAGAGGTGCAAAATTTATACATCTGACATAAAAAAAAACCATAGACGATTTGACAATGTTGCCGCCAAGTCAAATACTAACTACTAACTGACAGAGAACACAAACGTGGCTGGGGCCATGTTTTCTCTCGCGTCACATCGGGAGCGTTATTGCACAATGCACATCTAGTTGTATAATTACCTATATCAATGTCCATGTATAGGGAATCTTTTATATTTCATAGCTATAGTAACATACCCATAGTTCCATATAATATAGAAATGAAATGAAATCTTTCTTGCGTGTTTGGTAGTATTAGGTAATTTTTGTTCGTAGTAAGATAAACATGTCCACTAATATCAGCCTTTGCAGGGGTACACACATTTGTCCGTATTACCTAGTTACAGTCCATTATTACAAATCGTATTAGTTAATAACATCAAATTAGAATAGACATAATAATATTATTTTTTAGTATACCTATGGGATATATTCTAACGCAATAAACATGAAGTGATAATCAACGTGGAAGTAGTCGATAGTGAAAGGAGTCTACAGAGGGTAGGCTTCGGCGGCGTGGTGGAACTCGTGGCCACTGTTCACAATAATAATGCGCTCAAGTTGCCTCTGTCTTCATAGACACGTTAACAATTTAGTGACTGAACACATAGTTCATAGTAAGTACCTAAGTAGGTCTGTAAGATAATGCGATCCATGACTGCAAAGAAAATGGCAGTCGTATACACTATACCAGCACGACGAGATGAGAAACTGCGCCGTCCTGTATGATGATAAAACATTTCTGCCGAGCGGCTTCATCCATGTTAATAAAAACAGCTCATAACGAGCTTTGACAAGGATTTTTTTTCAAATTGTATTAGTATTTCTTAAAATAAACGTTCAAACATATAAACACACTTCCGAGCTTTATTATAGTAGTATTTTAATTACTTAGGTAATAGGTATTAATTAAGTACATATACCATAAGAGAAAACGATTAAGGTACATATATCTACATAGCTGACAAAGTTGCATTGGTACCGATCAGAATTTGAAAGATATGAATACGGGTACTCTCGTTTATGTATCCACCGCGCCCGGATGAAGTCTACACGACCGTGGCGCATATATTTATAAGATTTCCTAACATACAAGAGTAAATGATGCATGTTTATTATACGAAAGGCTCCAAAAAGTTTAACAACAACCCAAAAAACTCGTCATAAAAATACGTCAACTCATATTGTTTTCTCTATGGTCATTAATTTTTATATTTTGTTAATATTCTGAGTTATTTTGTTTTGTTGTTTTAACCATTATATTAAGTTGTTGACAAAAACTTACATTTTTTTATACTTATTTTCATGGTTAATATTAGATAATGAACGGTCGCGTTTCTGGATTAGCTGCCGAGGTAAAGAGTGGAAACAGTTGTCTTCTCTCACGAACTACATGTGGCGAATTGTGGTCACATGTGTGTCCATTTCAACCAACATATAAGCTTCATTTCTTTATATTCCAACATATATTTTGTTTATTTTAAATAATATCATGTGACGTGAATGAAGCAGTTGCAAGGACTGCTCCTCAAAATATAGAGTTAACTCACCTACAATATTTGTAGCTATAATTTGTGTTAAAAAAATCTCTTTTTATTTTTGAAGCAACGTTGCGGTAAATGACACATTCAGTGGCTGTAAACCTTTGGCGTGTCAGATATATATCAATTTTTTAAAAAAAGTTCGACCAACGTAAATCCAACATAATAAATATGTCACCTGTCTCGTATCGGACAGTTCACAGATACTTATAGGTGTGTGTATACAGCTATTTCTATTTTCATATTAACCATAGCAAAACTATTTCCTTAATTCGATTTTTTATTCAGTAATAATTAATAAAATTACTGCCTGTAACCTAAAACTCAAAAAGAAATTACAAAAACATTCCCGAATAAAAGCGAAATATTTCTTTCAACGGACTCGTAATTGTGGATCTTCTAAGCGATAAACAAACAAACATTCAGTTTTACATATTAGAGATTGTCATGTTTTATTATTGTTAATAAATTATCATGAAAAAAATTAAACAGAAAAATCCTATTTAACAATGCAACCGTGAATTTAAATTTGCAAAAAAATGTTGTTAATAAATATATTTCGATACTATATTTTGATTAACAAGGGCTGAAAATTTGTTGTCATTCATTATACAAAGACAAAATAAGGAGTTTTGGCGGCCATCTTGAGACGTCAGGTTATCTGTCTTGAATTATTTTCCTAAACTTGTGTTTCTTCGAGTGTTATTGTGTAATAATGGTGGATTATTAACCATTAAGTGTTCGTGAACGTGCGTGAGTGTGGGCAAACAATCCAAAAGAAGAGAACCTGTGTTTCCATTTTCCCTCCAAAACGCCGTATGGAAGTTTCAGTAAAGATTCTACCACTTTACTGGAGCAATTTTTAACTTGACTGTTTAGTCTGATGAATGAATGACTCGTGATTCACAATATTAACTTGATGCAAAAATATTTACTTTGACACTGGCAAGTTAAAGGACATACTTTAAATCACTAAAATAGTACGCACTTAATAATATTTGATTTTATGTAGAAGAAATGAAGCCTGTTGCTGTCGTTGCAGAGTCACGTAAGCATATAACAACTCTACATTTCCGCTATCAGGGTAATTTTTTTAACTGGGACAGTATGGGGAAATCCTAAACCACAGGAGATACAGGGAAACTGTCTTAGGAACCATTTGCTCTTTTTTTATGAAAACGAATTTGGCATAGTAATTTTTCTGGTCAAGCTTGAGGTGTCCATGAAAATGAGTCATTTTGATGAAAAAATTTTTTGATGCGATTCGACTCGGTTTCATGTAAGGATCATTTCATTGTATCGGAAGAAAAAAATCGAAGCAGCAGATGTTAGTCAAATTTAGTCAAGTAATATTTTTAACGGGGCAGTATGGGGAAATCCTAAACCACAGGAGATACAGAGAAACTGTATTAGGAACCTTTTGCTCTTTTTTATGAAAACGAATTTGGCATAGTAATTTTTCTGGCCACTCTTGAGTTGTCCATGGAAATGAGTCATTTTGATGAAAAAATTTTTTGATGCGATTCAACTCAGTTTCATGTAAGGATCATTTGATTGTATCGGAAAAAAAAATTGGAGCAGCAGAAGTTAGTCAAATTTAATAAAATGGTTTGTCATACAACGGGCTAGTACATGGTAGATACTGAATGAACCATAGTCGATAATTAAAAAGTGTTCCATAATTAAAAACTAAATTTTATTTGCACTCAAGAATTAGAAGAAAACCAATATGATCTTACGAGTTACGGTTAAACAAAATTTTAAAAAGTTTAGAACGAACATTGTTCATACTGTGATTTTTATTAATAGTGGACGAGTATGTTTACAAGTCAAATATCTAGAGATGTTAAATGTAGTTGTGGATTTGGATGAGACCATTTCAAATAAATTTCATCTACTAACAAGATGGTGCACCTCCTCACAATGGTTCAACGAGTAAACGGTTTTTGATGAACACTATCTAGGTCGTTAGATTGGTCGGTGGTCCTGATAAATGACCATGACGTTCAGCCGATGTGATGCAGATGAATTTTTCCATGTGGAGTATTGTAGAGTCACGAGTTTCGAGTTTATGTCGTATCTCATTAATTCTTAATAAAATATCATACAACGCAATTCTATATCATTTAACAAGATTCACCACACAACTTTTTGTCACTAGAATAGTTCTGAAACGTGCCCGTAACATTTATGCGTTAGTATTATTAATGTAACCATCAGATTACTTACAAATTGTATGGGAATACATTTCATTAAATTTGACTAACTTCTGCTGCTCCGATTTTTTTCTTCCGATACAATGAAATGATCCTTACATGAAACTGAGTCGAACCACATCAAAAAAATTTTTCATCAAAATGACTCGTTTCCATGGTCAACTCAAGCTTGACCAGAAAAATTACTATGCCAAATTCGTTTTCATAAAAAAAGAGCAAATAGTTCCTAAGACAGTTTTTCCGTATCTCCTGTGGTTTAGGATTTCCCCATACTGTCCCAGTTAAAAAAATTACCCTGTATACCTATTTGGATATATATACAGTAGTGTTGTAGGATCATTAATAGTGATGTGCCACGATAGTAATCAGTTTCTATCATTACTCACTGGTATCTACACCCTTTTCCTAATCTACTTTGATAGGGCACGGCAGGGGAGGGTAATATCTATAGCCTATACGAATATATAAAAATACTAAAACTTAAAGTGTCGTAGGCAGACTGAAGAGGGTTATTATCCCAGTCTGCCGTCCTGGGGTAGTACCACTTTCGAATGTAACACCCGTGAAGTGACCTTGTCGCGTTTCGGGAATAGTTTGAAAGCAGCCAGGTATAACGAGAGGAGAGCACTGTCAATCTAGACGGTACATGCTCGTCTCCTCAAGCCGGCTTAGTGGAGGCGACTGCTGCCCGCACAGGTTTTTCTGTAGTAGCAGTTGTTTCCGTTCATGGACCGCACTCTAGCTTTACATCATATTAAAAGGATTAAGCGAACTGATGATGGTTAATAGGCCATCGTGTACCCGTGAATTACTTTGGAAGTTGCCATAGTGAAGTGAGCCAAGGCATAGCGGACTGTGGTAGCAGTTGACATCAGGCGGGTCACATGATCTACCTTCCATAATATACTTTTACCTATGTACAATGTACATGCTTACATATATCTTCATAACTAACTAATCTTATAATGTTAGGTTATAGTTAGATAGTTTTTTTCCCACAATATTAATAATAATGAATTAAACATCAGTAGTGAATGTCTAACTATTGGCGCCATCGTAGTGATGTACAGTTATCGATAAACAAATATATTTTTATGATTTTGTTTAATAAAGATTTTATTTATTATCATTAGTTAATATTTAAATATTATTAGTTCAAATGTTTTCAAATAATAATCGATCGAACTTTTATTTTTGTAAAATAATCGATCGAACGAATTAATAATACTATTATTTATATTACATCGATATGTATTGAACTGTACATCACTATAAAATCACATTAACAGTGAACTAATTGAAGCATACAAAATATAATAATGACTTGCACTATTTCAATACATAATGACTTATTAATGCATAGGTACAACACTATTTCATGTATTATATTTATAGTGATGTTCGAATCAATCATACTCATTATATTGCTTAGATCTTCACCGTATGGTACCTACCAGATTCAACACCAATCTTAGACTATACAGGGTCACCTCCGCTATGTCGGGTCTGTCCAGGTTAACAGGGCAGACTTCTCTCGTTCGTGCCCGAGAAGGTTTGTTTTAATTAAGATGTAAAATATAGCATATAAAAAGAGTACTGAAATCCACCATCATTAAGGGTATAAATCATTAAAAGATTAAGAGGTGGGCGGAGGGGGGCGGAGGGGGGCGGTGGTGGCTTACAAATTTGGCGTTATTAAAAAAACTCATTTACAAATTTTGGACGAGTAGAGACAAAAAGAATCCTTAATTATAATGATAAAGCCGAGTTATCTCACGTCACCCCCCTCTATTTATTAGGGAGGGCGCAATCAACCCTTCAAGGGATACAAAAATTACGTTTAAATTAAAAAAAGGTGCGTCTTCATTCTCTCCTTTTGTTGTTGACTGTTTTCTGTAAACTTTGTTAACATTGAAAGCTCTTCTACAATTCCAGTTGTATGTGTACACAATAACAATGCATGTTAGTATGTAAGTATAATCTCCAATTAAATTACATACTTAGTATATTAAATTAAATCAAAAATGAAAATATAATAAAATATTGAACATGATAATTAGAAAATGCATTCGGACCCATTCTAAAAACCGGACAACTCTCGGAAGCAACAGAAACTTTACAAATTAAGAAAATGTAATTAGTGTAGATTAAAACCGTCCCCTCCCCGATGCCCCCCGCCGCCCCCGCTCCGCCCCTCGTAGACATAATTAAAGCAAATCTTGTTGTAATTTTGACATTTAATTTTTTTTTCGTCCGCGTCACCTTCCCTTACTAATTAATTTGAAAAAAGTACCTTTTGGGTACACTTCTGATGCGAGTGCTTGTCGTGCGACTTTATTTACTCGTATACCTATTACCTATGTCAAAAATGTATAACGTTAAACTGAATTTGTTCGGAGATTTAGGCGGTCTCGAATTATTTTCCTAAACATCGAGTGTTAATGTGTAAAAATGGTGGATTATTAACCATTAAGTGTTCGTGAACGTGCGTGAGTGCGGGCAAACAATTCAAAAGAAGAGAAATAGGAGGATCCTCTCTTAGTAAATGCAACAGCCTCCGTGTGTCTTAACTCGGAATCGCACCTAGTCTGAAGATTTATTCTGTCGTAGAGTAATTTTTAACGAGGACATTTTTTTGTAAGCAAATGAAACTGGCCGAGATTGTTGATAGGGAGATGAGATTTTTTAATTTTTACTTCTAGACTCTTGATTAATGGCGGAGAGTGATCTCTGCACTCGTTTTTTATTCATTTTTCTTCGTTTATGTATATGAAATTGAATTCAAAATCAAAATGGTAACAGTGGATAGGTGTCGCAGTGTACTCAAAAATCATGAATTACATTTGCGCTTCGATGTAAAACCTTCCTTCATGAAAACATAATGGACATTTAATGCCTGATGTAATTTTTTGTAATCTGTTTTTGTTGTGATCGTTCATTCAGCGGCGGCGTGTCCGCGTCCGTGTCATCATGTAGATTAGTAAAGTGTTAGAAACGTAAAAAGGTGATATAAACCCACGCGTCAAGTGTTCAACCCTCAAACGCGTAATCCTCGACGTTATCAGTACGTAAGCCACCTCATCAGCCACCAGATTTAAGTTAAACGGCCCGACGTTCGAATCCCCGGATTTTAAAGAGACACGCGACGAGATTTCGCCGGGAAGGTCGAGGGGAGTGAGCGTGCTTTCGTAACAAATCTACGAGCTGGATTTAAAATTACCACATTTACATAAATATTGGTTTTGCGAATTGACTGAATTAAATAACAAACATAGATGCAACTCATTAGAGCAATATTTTGGGTACCTATTGCATTTCGCGTCTGTGTTACAATCGGTATCAGGACAAGGACAACACAAACATGCATAACACTCATATTTTGTTTATCCAAAACGGTTACTTACGATTCAAAAATAATGTCATGTGTCATTTATAGTATCATGTATCAACGAGGAATCGAACCTGTGTGCTAACGACTACGCCACAGCGACGTTGTTATTATTATTTATTCATTTTATTTTTGGATTTATGAAAAGTAGTGTTTGCATTTGCGAATGGTAAATAGATGCGTAATAGATGTTTGCGACCCCTTTGCTAGTGGTGGTTGGCGGTGGTTAGTGGCGGTTAGTGGCGGTTAGTGGCGTCCCTCGAGCGCGCTTCGAACGCACATTTTGTGAGCGATAGGAAAAGGGCAACATTATCTTACTGTGCGGATTACGACGACATTTAAATTTAAATTAAGGATTTGTTCAATAAGTAACATAAGCTCGGGCGAGTACATTTTGCATGTGTAAATATTTTTGTTGAAGAAACGACTTAGATGACTTTTATTTATGTCTCTTGGTGCTTTGTTTGTGGGAGAAATCTTTTTGGAATTAAAGTGGTCTCGAGTCGACACGATGTTTCTATCAATGTACGAGTAAATATTTTGAATTGTTTATCTGGAAATTATTTTTCAATTTACAGAACTGAGGACGTGTAACTCGAACAAAACTAAATATAATTAATATTTTTAAGTTAAGTAATAAGTCTTCCTTTTTATTTCTAAATGAGAATGCCCATTCGCCTAAGGGAAGTGGGCCCACATTTTTTTTTGAGTTTGTCGTTAATTTTTTTTTTCAAATATTTGAGATTATTATAATATTAAATGCTTTGATAATTATAATTGATGATATCTATTTTTTACGTAATTAAACATTGTCTATTGATTGGTAAACGATATAATTGAAATAAATTAATGAAAAAATAAGATATTATTATATTATAGAATAGTGTAGGTATTGTTAACATACTATTTGATCTCAAGTTAACCCGAAAATGGGAATTTTAAATGAATAGGTCTATTGGTCGTTATTATTGAAAATAATTTAATATAATATTTATCTAAAAAATGTATGAAACAAAGTGTAGATGTAAAAACTAAAACATTCAATTTGTATGCGATTCAATTTGATAGATTTTTGTGTGCAATAAATAATGTGTTGCGAACAGTTCCCGAGGGACATGTCAACCATTCACGTACGATACAGATAGAGATCCTTAGCAAATTGAAATCCGACCAATAAACCGACTTATCTCAACCTTTTCTGTTATATTTGATCACCGTTATTTGGATACGTCATCATTTTAAAAAAACTTTTATTCGGCGGGTAAGTATAGTGGCACCACATCTAACCACAATTCGCCTGATGCTAAATTGGATGGGCTAGTACCACTGCTTTCATCTCAAGCTCGGAAGCAATCAGGCAGTATAACAAGAGAAGTGTATAATAGTCAGCATAGCGAAAGTGACTGCAGACATTTCTCCTCAGCTAATTATAATCGATTATTTTGTTAACATTATAAATTCTCGATTCAGCTACCGTCCCGTCCACAAATAAAAAAAGTAAATGCAAACTTTCTATTTCCTGTAATAAATAACTCATTTTGTATTTTAGAAAATTGTATAACGATTTATTGAAAAACGAGTCCACTTTATTTATGGTTATTAAAGCGTACACACACACACACACACCCACACTCTGTGTATATAGGTAATCCACAAATTATAAATCACATCTGACAGATGAGAGTTGGGACACACGTAAATATTGTGTTGGTGTTTTTTCTATTTTTTGGCGCGAAAAGATTCTCCCGCGGAAAGCGGCAATGGCCCGGATTAAGCTGGATGAAGCCACGTTATTAATGGACACCGAGATATTCTGGACAAAATGTTTAACAAATGGATATACACGGTTTTATTATAACACGATATACATACATACATCTACTATTAGAATACATTTCGATACAGTTAAATACAATGTTTTAATAATTGCGAGTATATTAATTTAATACGTAATATTTTCTCTCTCTAGGGCAGTGATTCTCAACCTTTTTGTTACGCCACACTTTTAACGATTTCAAAATTTGGCAGCACACAAAGAAAAATATAAGTTTAAAAATTTTTGATTTACCTATAAGATTTTGGAGTGATAGGAGACACTCCAATTAAATAAAATCAACATGTTGTTGCTGGAGTAAAAATATATTTTATACTGCATAAAAAAAAACAAAAGATCGAAGCTTGTCATATTTTGGACATATTACTTCATAAAACAAAAACTATTAAATAGAGGTCGCCACAAGATGAATTATGATAATAATTTCAAATGTACGAAATAAAATAATATGTACTACAAAAATAACAGTAGGTTTTTTTAAGGGATCAATTAAAAGTTAATAATATTAACTTTAACAACACTTAGAATTTCGCGGCACAGAGGTTGAAATCTCTGCTCTAGGGAATAGTTGATGCACCTTCCAGAACGACAGGGCAGACTTCTCTCATATAATACTCGGTGACTTGATCGTGAAGGTTAGCATTTGAAGCCCGCAAACATATATATATCTTACAAAATACGACATAGTATACCTAATAATATAAGACGTAATTATTTTATACTAATACAGTGTAAACTCTTTATAACGAAACTCAAGGGACTGAGCATTTTTTGTCGTTATAGAGAGTTTTCGTTATATGGAGTGAACAAAAAAACAACCATATTAACAAGATTTTTTAATATGTATGTATTATAAATTATTGTTTATACATATAGTCTGATAACTTTGTTTGACGTTTTTTGCTATGCCAGTACTTGTTTTGTATTATTTTATGTATTCTATTCATATCTAGATGTGTGGTGGAATCGTCTTGATTAACACTAGATTTACCAGCCATTTAAATATACCTATTTCTACCATAACCAGTCAATAAGACTGGTGTATAAGAAAAAATGCTCATCGTGATTTCCAGTCTTTATTCACTCTTAAAAAAATGGTAAAAAGAGTTCAACAATATTAATTTTCATACACAAATGGATTTATGGACATTGTCAAATAACAAAACATTTAATTTGTTACTGTTTGTCGCTCACAATTTCTACATATGTAGATTTTGCTATTTGTACACTTTCCGCATAGACTTTTTTTGCATTTATTGCTAATATTTGTAGTCTTATTGTTATTGCAGTATCCTATTTGACACCATTTGCGTACAGAAACCGTGCCATCTGTAGTTGGTATATCAGCTTCGTGTGGTTTTTGCTTTGAAGTCTGATATTCTGAAGCAAGTTCTTCTGCTAATCGAAACTCATAGTGCTAGAAATCTCGTCTACTCATAGTGCTAGAAAAAAATGATGGTCCCCACTTGTTGTTCCACAAATATTGAAGCCTCAAAATATTTCCTTCGTATGCCGTGCGTACAATATTGCAAAAAATGCCTTTAATTTTTCTTGCGTTATTGTCCAGGTTTTCCCCGAAACTCGAGAGGCTTCTAACTCTGTACAAATTCATATATGTTCCAAAATATGATCGTCAATCAATAATAGGAACGCACTACTTAGATTTCCGTTCATAATGTTTCTTTTAGCATGTGCTGTTGGCCCGTGCACATCTTTGAAAACACTATGAATTGGTAATCTACCAACAATACCTCCTTCTTCAATTCTCGTCCAAATAGTTCCGTCTGCAGCAATTTCAGTTTCCTGATTTGGTACGTTACTTCCACCTTCATCTTCAGAACTGGAAGGGAATCGCATGCATCGTCTCGTACGTTTGTTTGGAATATTTTCGCAATCACTGTCACTTGACTGATCTATATTGTCTTCATCAGGAACTTCCTCATCACTACCTAAGATAATAGCACTGTTTTCATCATTGCCTTGTGGATCAATTTGTGTGTCTAATAATTCACCGTCGCTATCATATAATTCACTTTCCACATCTGAACAATCCTGAGGTATGCTGGTTGCATTTTCTAAATATGTAGAAACTTTTATTCGTTTTGACATTTTCAGGGGCTGACGATATGCAGGCTACTTGCCGTAGAATATATTTTTGAATATTTTCAAATACACATAGATGTTTCTTACCTGTGTCACTGTATGGGTAAAGATGAATGATTACGTTTGGAGATCGCTTGGACTAAGTATTCGTAAAAAATTCGTAAAGATCCCGTAATCACCTAAATCGGCTCGATAACGATAACGTAATGAACAAAAGACGCATAGGCACTATTTGTATTTCCACGGTCTCATGATTCTCCCGAAATCATACATTTCTTCATAGAAACATGCACCAGTCATTTTGACTGGTACTGGTATAAATAGTTATAACAAAAAATATATTTGTTGCTAACATATATAAAGTAAAATTAAGTTCATAAAATGTATTCTCTACTTATAGCTACAAAAGTCATATCATCATTTTGAAAAGCAAATGTTTAATGTAGTAGGAATTTTGAATTGAAGTTGCACGACCAGTCAAAATGACTGGTCTGGTAAATCTAGTGTTAAACAGCAAAAATTTTTCTACCAACTTAGCGGCATCTAGGGCTTGTTGAATTGTTGGTGGTGATTCGGCTTTGTCCACTTGATCATCTTCTTCATCTTGATTATCGGGTGTTTCCTGACTTTTTGACACTAAATCAACAATTTGTTCATCTGTAAGTGTACCAGTTGTGGCTACATCCTCATCTATATTTTCGTACGATTGTAGATCTTCGTTGAAATTGTTTGGTATGTCGAACTGGCTTATCCATTCACTCAGTGGTAGATTGTCTTCACTGTCAAATTGGTTCGTTTCTTGGCTACTACATAATCCAGCATGTCGAAAAGAATGTTGGATAGTGGCTGCTGTTACCTCTTCCCAGGCTTTTGATAAGAAGTTCACTGCCTGTAGCATGTTGATCGAGACCTTGCCGTCAGTTTCGATCATATCCATCAACATTTTCCGTCTATAGTGGCCCTTTATGCTTTTAATGACACTCTGATCCATTGGTTGTAGAATACTGGTTGTATTAGCTGGGAAAAATGCTAACTCTATGTTTCGAAGATTAGATATGATTGGGTGAGCAGGACAATTGTCTACTAGAAGCAAGATTTTCCGTGATTTTAATTCAGCATCCCATTTTCTCACTTCCTCTTCAAAAATCTGCGATGTCATCCAAGCTGACTTGTTTGCTTTGTACGTAACTGGCAACTGTTTTATGTTCTTGAAACACCGAGGGTTTTTCGATTTGCCTATAACTAAGAGCTTTCTTTTTTCTGTGCCACTCATATTGGCAGCCACTAGAACTGTAATACGCTCTTTAGACAGTTTTCCTCCAACACATTTTTCCCCTCTGAATTTTAAAGTTTTGTCGGGAGTCAACTTGAAAAAAAGGCCAGTTTCATCTGCATTAAAAATGTCTTCTGGTGAGTACTTCATCTTTAATTTAGGCCATACTGTACTAATCCAATTGTTAGTCACATTAATATCGACATCCCGCGCCTCTCCGTTCATTTTACCGTACGTAATTTGGTGACGGTGCTTAAATTTTCCGAGCCAACCTTCAGATGCTTTAAAGTCAATTATGCCAAGTTGGTTGGCAAACTTTTCAGCCTTAGCTTTTACAATTGGCCCCGAGATGGGTACATTATTCTGGCGCTGATTGTTAAACCACGACAACATTGCCTGATCTAAGTCTTCGAATTTTGGCTTTCTTAATTTTTTAGAAGAGTTTCCTTCCAGCGCCGCCTGTAGAATTGTTTTTTGGTTTTTCCAAATGGTAGCAACAGTGGATTGACTTAGTTCAAAACGCCTTCCAACGTCACTTTTCTTTTCACCCTTTTCAATCGCACGTATCACACAAACTTTTTCGTCAACACTAATCGCTTTCCGTTTACTGGCCATGTTAACAGTTTCAAAGTAGGTTTACGACTGATAATACGATAGGTACCCAGTATGCTTGGTCGAAGACCATCACTTCCGAGAAAACAATGCGTCTTACTGCACGTGTTCAAGGCAATTAAGGATAACAAAAGCTAGACCGACATCGGATGTTTCGGAGCTTCAAAGTTTTTTGTTACCTGATAACATAACATAAACAATAATACCGATAATAAATATTTACTGCCTAAAAATATGAACACATTTCTTCGTAATAGAGAATGGCGTATCGCTATAAAGAGTGTTTCAATATATGGGTTTTAACGCAAACCAACCAAGTTGGGCTCACTTCAACGTTATAGGGAGTTTATCGTTATAAAGGATAACGTTATAAAGAGTTTACACTGTATATAGCTGCAATACCACTGACTCACTGACTCACTCACTCACTGACATCAATTATTTAGTACTTGCCGGGGGGGTACGGGGGTAAAATTTTCGGGGTGTATAGGGGGTGTCTAAAAAACCTCGAGAAAAATACGACTTTGACCGGAAGTCGATTCTGGACCGGAAGTGACAGCGATATCTCGGAAACGGGGCGAATCGGGGCAGTCACTCCGAAGAGAAAGTTGTAGAGAATATCATTTTATGGCGAAATAAAAAAAAATTTTCAAAATCGGGCAAAAAAAAAAATTTCAAATCGGGCAAAAAAAATACCCATACAATTTTCAGGGTGTTTAGGGACGATCTATGTGACCTCAGGAAAAATACGACTTTGACCGGAAGTGGATTCTGGACCGGAAGTGACAGCGATATCTCGGAAACGGGGCGAGTCAGGGCAGTCACCCCGAAGAGAAAGTTGTAGAGAATGTCGTCTTATGGCGAATCAGAAAAAAAAATTTCAAAATCGGGCAATAAACTAAATTCCCATACAAATCGGTCGGCCCTCGATGATACTTCCATCTCGCTCTTTTCCATCAGTCGGTGCATGAGGCGAGAGCGAGAGGTGCGGAGAAAAAAGTTTTCATACGGCCGCATTTTCGGGACGAACGATCGAAACGGCTTTACCTCGGTCAGTCGGACGGTGAGCGCGGCCGCGTGAACATCGAATTTGCTCTTGCTTTTTTTCGAATATTTTAAATATCTCAAGAAGTAGATACGTCAGAGTAACCATGTAAAGACCAATTTTGTTCAGTGTGACCAGCACTATTTTTTAAAATTTTTGTTTTTGTTTTTTTTTTAATTTTTTAAAATCTTTATATCTCGAAAAGTAGATACGTTAGCGTAACCGTGTAAAGACCAATTTTGTTCAGTATGACCAGCACTATTTGTTTTTTTTTTTTAATTTTTCAAAATCGCCATATCTCAAAAAGGACATACATTAGCGTAACCGTGTAAAGACCAATTTTGTTCAGAAACGTAAACGCTTTTAGAAGGCGAGCTAAATATTTTCAAAACTGTCTAAAATCTATTCGATCTAATACGTTTTACGACAAAAAGGGCCTCCGCGGGCCGCTTGCGCCCGCGGCTTTTACCCAACAGCTAGTAATGTTTATATTGCTATAATGTACATTTACATCGTGACAAGCTTTCTATGTTATTGGAAAACTTTTTGAGATAAACCCGCGACTTCCGAACACATATAACTATATTATGTTTCACTAAGTATAACCTACTACATATGCCACATATAACATACACAAATATATACTTATATATCTTTCTGGCTAGCGAGTGGAAATTTTCCTTATATTTAAAACCGTGTATAAAAACAGAAATAACTGGTCTAGTACCACTACTTTCAAATGGTAACGTTTTTACCTAGTCGCGTTTCGGGATCAATTTGAGATGCGTCTCCTCAAAGCGGCATAGCGGAGGCGACTGTCTCTGTGGATGCATCAGGTGGAGTGTTACATACCGATTGAGTTGATACTTTGTACAGTTGTTATGAGGAACTACTGGTCCGATTTCCGAAGCTTTTTCTTTAATAACGTGACTAAAAAGCGTTTGTCTATTTATTGCGAGCGTACGAAGTTGCGGGTATCAAAATCTCGGCCAAAACAATACTTAATAACCGAATAAGCAATAGTAAAGTGCAATAATAATATCGATGAACGATAATATTGTAATAGAATATAATATTGTTACAATTTGTATTCATATCGGGTGAAGGCTTCGATATCTGTGAACGGGTACTAATATTGTAATGATGGCGCATCAAATCTCTTTGCAAAGCCTTTTTTATATATTAAGAAAGAATAGTGATGATTTTTCGCCGATGGTTTTATTGTTTTGAATTACAAATTTTATGGGAGTAAATATTATCAAATCTATATAATAAATTCAATTGCTGTTCGTTAGTCTCGCTAAAACTCGAGAACGGCTGGACTGATTTGGCTAATTTTGGTTTTGAATTATTTGTGAAAGTCCAGGGAAGGTTTAAAAGGTGAGTAAATATGAAAAAAATGCACGGAATATAGTAAAAACTATTCCTTTGGTTTTGAATGTCAAACATTTGATGTTCGTCCCGTCGTTTAGAAATCAATTAAATTTAAAAGTCGTTCAGAAATGCTTTTTTATTTATTGATTCTGAGGCGGTACGAAGTTTGCCGGGTCAGCTGGTGAATAATAAATAAATGTTCGAGTTATAGACTTGTAGAACATCTATAGTCTATGTCTATGGTGAGTGGTGACTCGCTCAGTTTTTCGGTCACCTATCGCTTCGTTCACATTCGAATCGTCAACCTCTCAGCGTTCGCATCGTTGTATTAAAAAAATACAAAATTAATCTCGCAATTAAAATAAGTTGATCAAAATCATTTGAACACGAACGATAATGAACCAGCCATAGTTTTGAAGTCGCCGCATCGCAACAATAGTATAAAAAGAGAAAAAATATAATGCCGCCAAATACTCCAAGAAAGCGTCAAATTGTAAAACACCAATGCAATTTGATGTAAAAACTTCAAGAATGTATTACAAATGAGATATATATTATATTACTGAAGACATATTATATTACTGAAGACATGGCTGTATGGGCTCTGTTCCCTTTGCCTTCCCAGAATGGGAGAATTAACAAAAAAAAAAAAAAGAAAAAATATAAACAATAAGTGAAACTAAAAGAAGCAATATAATAGAAATAATATTAGTAAATAGAATACACCGGGACTTTAATAAATAAGTCATAAGAGTGTAATGTCGAACAGTCGATATACGGATAAAGTATCGATAAAATTCCGTGTTTTTGTCGATAATATGTCGATATGTATGCGGGCACAGCGCTCCTTTATGATTATACCCACATATTGACTTTACGTTGTCTACAACACTATTCTTGTTCCTACTTCATATAACATAAACATTTTGTTTGCACATTTATTTACTTTTAAATGGTAACGTTAATTTCTTTGTTGGCCTGCAGACTGATGATGAAAGTAGCCAGGTATAGCGAGAGGAGTGTACAATCTAGATGGTACATACTCGTTTCCTCAAGCCGGCTTGGCGGAGGCGACTGCTGCCGTAGAGATTTCTCTGTAGCAGCAGTTGTTTCCGTTCATGGACCGCACTCTAGCTTTACATCAGGCAGTGTCGTCATATGCCCAGACCAAAAAAGAATTACATTAACTTTTTTATAATATCATATTTAACATAATAATAAATATAAGTTTCTTGGGGAAAGGGAACCCAGAACGTCCGCGTGACAGTCCAATGCACTAACCGCTGCGCCACGGTGGCTGTCAACCGACTCATTTATTTTATTATCGCATTAAAACACAACCAAATCGTTATCAAATCTGTTTTAAGAATATGTGTTCTCTTCCCCCCATATTTTCCCGATTGTCCCCCCTACCAGTGTCCGCGGGGGGGCTCAGGGGGGAGAACAAAAGAGTGTTAGATAGTGTACAAGTTTGGAACATGTGTATACTTAATGGTGGAATCGATAATGTCCCTCTATTGTCTTAGATATAGGGAAAAGATTGTATATTATATACTTTCATGTTATAGGGTAGGTAGAGTTTATGGAAATTATTCGACTATTTTGATTAAGTATTTCAATCCGAATTGTGGTTGTCGTGTATTATCATAATCAAAATGAACGCGATAATACTGTAAGCCGCTGAAAAAACTTTAGAAACGAATAATTTGGTTTAGGTTACGTTGTTTTTGGGAAATTTGGGAAAACTAGAGGCGCAAACCTCACACATTTGACATGAAAAAAGCGTAGGCCGTTTCAAACGATTTGACAAGGTCGAATACCAACTGACTGAGAACCTAAATGTGGCTGTGGGCACATCTTCTCTCGCCTCACATTGGGAGCGTTATTACTTATCTAGTTGTATATATCAATGGAAATTTCCTATTATTTTTCTTTCATTAGCTTTCCTTTCAAGAGGACAAATGCTTCTGTTCTGTCGGAATTGGGCATTGAAAATCAACTGCGACTGTCATCGCTTTGCCTGCGTCGCATCCTGAAGTACTTCGGCCGCATAGCGCGCAAGGATGGCGACAATCTGGAAAGGCTTGTGATGGCAGAAGACCGCGCGGTAGAAGCCCGAGCCGCTGGACAGACCAGGTTTCCAATTGTCTAGAGATGCCGGTCCATAAAGCTCTCCATCAGGCAAGCAGTCGCAGCCGATGGAGACATCTAATTGAGCGAGCCACCAGGAGTCACGATCCTCAACAATGAGGGACCGACGAGGAGAGAGAGAGAACTTTCCTTTCGTTGCAGGATTTTTAGTAAAACTGTTTAAATACAATTTTATTCGATCTAAACAAGAATATAAATGCATGATGCATCGTTAGTGATGCGATTGATAATTTTGTATTTTTTATCACAATATAATCTTCAATTAATAAAGCACCGACATAATTGATTTTGGTACAACACGAGCAATCTATCACACGCTGCCGCCCGCACTAATGAAACGGTCAGATGCCGCCGCGGTCATCATGACGGCTTTACACCTAACAAGTGGTACGCCTATGCATAATTCACGCACTTGGTCGGTTCGAGCTGCTGCGAGAAGAGATAATGGTGAAAATGGCTCTGTAAATTTTTTATTTACTTATATGAATAGCATCTTAACAAACCACGTAACTCGCAAATGATCGAGGGCATCTGTGGCACAGTCGCTTGCTTCGTGTAAACGCGCCAACATA
The DNA here is from genome assembly GCA_948150575.1 of Tinea pellionella. Lineage (NCBI taxonomy): Eukaryota > Metazoa > Arthropoda > Insecta > Lepidoptera > Tineidae > Tinea > Tinea pellionella. The sequence goes on along the minus strand of OX411263.1, from coordinate 7,531,790 downwards.
ACAAGTATGACAAGTGTAGTGATCATTATCTTCAAAATTTCTCTAACAATAAATTAACTCTACAATACTTAGTAATAAAACATGAATTCATTTACGACTTTTAGGAGATGCGTCCTTCTCGAAATTACATCGATTAAATGTCAAAAATTATAGCCTATAAAACGAAACGTCCGATCTCTCTCGAACTTTTGATTAAATTTAAACTTTATGTTAATATTAATAATGTTTAAATTATGTCGAATGTGGTAGTTATATTAAAGTGTATTGGATGCCGGTTATGCGTCGATTGTCATGTCAAAATGGTAATTATTGTAGGCGACAGACGGAATGTCTCCTCGGACGGTAGCGGCAAAGATTTCATTAATTCACCCATTCATTATTACTTTTAGATTGGATTTAATTGTTGTACGAGATCGATTTTGATTTCAACAATTAATATGTCAGTATTAAGTATGTTATTATATCTCCGAACTGATGGAATTATTACTTTCACTCGGAGATATGAGAGACTGGCCACTTAGGGTCGTTTGCACCAGAAGGCCGGTTAAAGTTACTTTAACTATTACTTTAACCGTTACGTTTACATTTACTCCACACGAGTTGCACCATCATCGCGCCTGTCATTTTTGACGCTTATTTCAACGCTAACCATCACCAACGAATCTTGGCTTGGTTAAAGTTAAAGTAATCGTCAAACCAATGTCACTAACGTCAAATGTATGAAAAGAAGCCAAATATGTTTTTCTTTTATTTTTTCGGGATCAGCCACCCTTTTAACGATAACAACATGAATTTACACGATATTGCAACGCGCGTGGAGTAAATGTAAACGTTTAACGGTCGTCGTCGCCGTAAAAGTAATAGTTAAAGTTACTTTAACCGGCCTTCTGGTGCAAACGACCCTTATAATGAATAATTTTTGTAAGTAATAATTTTATTTGGAATTGATTTAGGGTTCTACCTAGGTACTACGCGTGCGAAAGAGGATGGCAGTCTCGGTAGGAGGCGCCCTACGAAGACCTTTCACAGACAGATTGGTCAAATGCCGTCAACTGACGTGCATGCATGAGGGGAATACTTAATGGATGTAGTCGAAGCAGAAGTGGTATGTGTAGAGGAGTCGCTGGCGCTACATAGCTTCTGCCTACCCCAGTGACGACTACGCACCATCTAGATTGACATTGCACACTCCTCACGTTATAACTGGCTACTTTCAAAACGCGACAAGGTGTTACATTTGAAAGTGGTGGTGCTGCCCAAGAACGGCAGACTGGGCTAATAACCATCATCAGTCTGCCTACCACTCTTTAATATTTAAAAATAACATTAATTATTGTTGAGAAAATAAGTTATTTTGGTTGGTAGCAATATGTCAATTAGTGTTCGGTCGAAGATGGCGGCATGGTGGCGGCGACGTGCTCGCGAAACAACCATTTTGAGGTTTTGCTTATTATAACATTAATTATAATATTAATTATTAGGTAACTCTGTGCCCCATCGTCCCCTAGGACCCCAACAAGTACAGTCAGCAACACATTACTCTTTAATAATGTATGTATTTTTTTATTTTTTGTTAATTATTGTTCTATCTATACATATATGACTTATGTTGTTATGTTAGCAGATTTTTTTATAGTAGCTCGGCATATGACAACACTCCGCCTAAAGTAATGCAAGAGTGCGGTTCATGAACGGAAACAACTGCTACCACAGATAAACTTCTGTAAGCAAGTCTCCTCCCCTATGCCGGCCTCAATAGATATTATGCACATGATTGTATATTAATTGTGTTTCGTTGCTGACCATACTTTAAAGTTGCACATAAGCTAGGGAAGAAGCGGGCGACATCTGTCGACGTAATTGAGGGATTAGGCAGATAATTGAAAGTGTAAGAGCGAGAGACGCATACGACGCGTCACCCGAGTGCGAGAGAGAGAGGAACAGAGTCCCGATGCCGTCGCTCAGCAGAACGGTTAACAACGTGTCTTCTTGTATATTGTATTATCTTACGTTTTATGCCCTATTAATCTTAGTCGAGTGTGGCGCGGTCGCTCGTCGGAAAATCGACTCTGAGCGCATGAATATTGGGTGTGTTGTCGTGCGTGTATTTCGGGGTGTTTTCCTACTAATAAATAATTGTTTGTTCGCGTAAAAGTGGAGTGTTATCGCTTTGTCGACGTCGGATCGTCACACGGTTTATGTTTGCGTTCGGATTTCTTTACCGTATTATTGTATTTTTGTTTAATTGGACCGTTTGATTGTAACTAATTGGACGTTTTGTTTAACTCGTCTCCTCGGCACTCCTTCACTGCTAATCTGCTCATCCAAAACTTGCTAATATCTATACATTTTTATTTATTTCATATTTTTCCCAATAAAAAATATAACATATATTAGTAAAGTATTCAAAGTGACATTATTCGTGTTTCGAGATCAACTCGGAACACGAGAAGAGAAGAGATAATGGCTCATACTCTTGTCATGAATTTCGCTAGACATTTCTGTGTGCTAGCACATGGATGGCATTCTAACATCGAACGGAGTGCGAACACATGTCGGACTACTGTGAAAAGGGTAGGTGCCTACTCCCGACAGAAGCCGAGCTAAACAAACGATGTAAAGAGATAGATAATAAAGACGCTAATGGGCTAAAGGTGACGGTGACGATTCCAAAATACGTGGATAGATACGCTCGGGTATGAATATGGTATTTAATTTGGAGTTTTTTTTCCACGCGGATCTAACTGAGTATAATTCGCGTCCACTAATGCACCGATGTATGTACGGCTGTAAAATAGCTACTTATGAATAAAATGAGACAAACGATATTTTAATTAAAATACCTTTCTAAATAGAAAATAAAAAAGGCAATCTCTACTGGTAGGTGCATTTTAATATATTGAAATTAATTTAATATAATCCATAGGTTAATGTCTCAATCGGAATCGTATTATGAACAACATTGGAATCAATTTAACGGTACGTTTATTTGACTTTATCTATGAGTGCCGCCGCGCCACACCGCTACTTATATGCCGACACAGGTGACAGGGTTGACACATCACTAATATTCTTTTTATGTATAACTGTTACTTGAAGCGTGACCTATCTATTAACGAGAAAACTGCGACCTATCTGTGACCATTAAGGACTGAAGCCTGTTGCACCAAAAGTCCTGTTAAAGCTACTTTAACGGTTACGGTAACATTACTCCACACGCGTTGCAATATCGTGTAAATTTCGTTATAGATAAAAGGGTAGCTGATGTAATGAGGAGTACATTCCCAAAAAAATATAGAAAAACATATTTGGCTTCTTTTCATACACTTGACGTTAGTGACATTGGTTTAACTGTTTAATTTTGACCAGCCAAAATTCACTGGTTACGGTTAGCGTTAAAGTAATCGTTAAAACTGACAGGTTTTTTTAAGCAACCCAATTTTAATTTTAACTACTACTTTAACGTAAAGGTAATGGTCAAATTATGTGCTTAAGAGAAATCGGTTTAGAATTTTCTTTTTCTAGAATATGTCATTAATTAATTAATTAATTTTGTAGGAAAATAAATCCACATTCGCAAAGTAATTTGACTTTTTCTGATGAGGTATTAAATATTCTAAAAAATATTAATAATAATATCAGTTTTTATGTAATTAAACATTAACTATTGATTGGTAAACGACGTGCTGATATATTATTAAATATTAATGAAAAAAACTGAGACATCAAATGGGTCCAGGTATGTCCTTCACTGGGTCCTCCTATGTGGTATGTACTTACGATTATTTTCGAAGTAATTTTAATAACTAATTGATGTATAGGCTCTATGTTTATGTAATTAAATATTATTTTACTAATTTATATATTTTATTAAAGTAGATGCTACAGCAACTTTATATGCGGAAAATTAATTTTATGTAAATAATAAAAAATCTGCAAAACTGATTTCGGAAATCAATAACAAAAATGATTTAAGCAAACGTATTCTATCTATTTTAACCTATGATCTAATTCTATGTTAAATTGTATAAAAATTCGTTGTACCGTTTATGCATGTTTATCTCGGCATGTGACAACACTCCGCCTGATGTAAAGCTAGAGAGCGGTCCATGAATGGAAACAACTGCTACTACAGATAAATCTCTACAAGCAGCATTCGCCTCCACTCTGCCAGCTTGAGGAGACGAGCATGTTCCATCTAGATTGACAGTGCACACTCCTCTCGCTATACCTGGCTGTTGAAACGCGACAAAGTCACTTCACGGGTGTTACATTCGAAAGTCGTGGTACTACCCCAGGACACGGCAGACTAGGCTAATAACCATAATGATTGGTAGACAAACAGACATACTGTATTTATTTTTTATTATAGTGTATTATTTATTATGAAGTATAGTAATGTGTGAACCCTAACATAATACAGGAGTAGTAAGTGTTAAGCCGGACATGTCACTCGTGAATGTGTCATTATCGATTACACATGACCGGGGTAGGCAGACGTCAAACGTCATCTAAAATACAATTAAAATTATTGTTCTTCATATAGATGCAGGTAGATATCCAATCAAAGGAAACGTTTAATACAAAGTTTTTTATTTTATTTAGTAACTAATCTGCAGCGATCGCCTCCGCTGTGCCGTCTATTATGATTGCCCTATAATAATATTGTGAATAGAGTAGGTAGTATAGAGAAAGCGTCTCGTAGCTGTTAGAATATGGTGTAAGGGCGGGCGGGCGCCGGGCGGTTAGGGCGGTCCCGGGAAATCCATAAAAATGCAAATCCCGTTGTCGACAAGGGATTTTATTGTTTGTATCAATCACGTAATGCTCTACGTCTACTTATTATTGTGGGATCTTCGCGATTTCAAAAACGTATCTCCTTTTTTTACATGAATAATATACGCATTTGTTTCAATTTCATCATCTTATTATTATTATTATTCTGCTCATTTAATAACACCTACTTGTAGCCTTTATGATCATTGTAATAAAGTCGAGTTTAAGTTTACTTTCCTATCACATTTATATGGTCATAAATTATCTCAATAATTAACTCAGTAATATAAAAGTGTCGGGCAGCCTGACCATATTAGCACTAGGTGCGTTTCGAGATCGGATTCAAAGTAACTGGGTATAACGAAGGGAGATTCATCTCCTCAAGCCGAAGAAATGATTGCTGTTGGCAGTTCTCCCCGATTATGGATCGAACATTGGTATCTTCACATCAGGCGACGTGGTCACGTGAAAAAAATATCCTAATTTAATTTTTTTTTTTAATTACAACTAGTTTATACAACAAATTGTTAGCCGCGCACTCTATAGCGCATCACATCTCATGAGCAGGCTCTCCTTTGTCAATTGATCACGCATGCACCAATGACGGGAACACATTTGACGTGGAATATATTTGCAATGACGTCACACGCTAATTCGTGGCTCATAGTGGCAATATGGCCATTCTTATGTTAATACTCATTGTTGTTTAATAATGGAGAATGCCTTTTGTGGCCAATCGACCACACCCACGACACCCCACGTGACGGCGGGCGGCTCGCTAACATATGTGCACCATTCGGGACTCTATTGATTGTAAACACATCACGGTGCGCTGTTACGATTGTGACTAAAAATTATTAAATAATAAAATTTTTAAAAAAAAGTTGTCAAAAAGCCGAACATAATATGAGACCCGATTTCAATTGCTTGCGACTTTAAAAAAATAGACGCCCTAAAGTAAACCAAACGTGTTTGTAGTCCTTAAATAAACGCAGTAAATACCTAAATAAGTATTTAGAATGCCTGAATTCATACAATAGCTAAATGGACGGAGACGACCGCTATCAGAGAAGGGGACCAGCAGAAAGCAGTCGCCACCGCTATGCCGACTTTGTGAGATGCCTCTTCACACTCAGCTCGAACCTTTACTATTCCAAGCTTCATTATCTTACAGACTAAATCCACTTGCAAAGAAATATATATTATTTATTCCGAAAAGTGTACACTGTACATGGTCACACTACGAAACATCAGCTGCGTAACACATCAGTCCGTTCCGTTCGCTCTCAATTATTCGGCGTATGCTTCCGTCTCGCTCGTGCGCGGTGGTTTTTTTAACACAGATTAGTGGTACGAGTCTGTGGTTATGATTGATTTCAGACGAAATGTATTATATTATTTGTGGGGTATTTGTTTTGATGACAATCGTATTAGTACTGTAATAAATTGGACATTCCGAATAACAATTGCTATTTGTTTTTCAGTAAGGGTTGCCAGCAACGTCGCGTGTTCGCGTTTCTAGTAAATCTTCTCTATTTATTTATTTATTTGGAAAATTTACAGGTAGAGGAGATTTTATATTTAAATTGATCATAATAATATCACTGCACCCTAAAATAATTTTCACTGTGTACACAAGTTGGTGGAGTGAACGCATACAAAAAAGAGAAAAAAAAATAGAATTAATAAAAACAGATAGAAAAATAAAAAAAAAATAAAAAAGGAACAATAAAATGAGTGTTACATCATTGCCTGTCACACCTACACCCACCCAATTCAGCATACATTTTAGATTTAATACACTTTTTGGAAAATTGTTGAAAGATATCAATATCTGTGAAACATGTGTTGTATGTGTAGCATAGTCTGAAAAGAGGAGCTCTACGTCCCGCATTCGTTCTTGCAAATCTCGGGTGGAAAATATCTCTACAGCGCGTGGCCCTTCGAGGTACTCTGAAATTGATTTGTGGAAGCAGTTCTGAATAAGATGAAACAGTTGTTCTATGTTAAACTAGTCTTAAACTTTCATTCAAGAAACAGGTCATCATTCATCAAACGTTAAGATGTTTTTCAGATCGGAATGTTAGTTCGGGACAAACAAAGGAAAGGGCGTTTCGAAAGCTTTGTAGGCATCATTATTAAGCATAAATATCTAAGAAAAACCCTAATAAGTTTTTTTTCCTAATGCCTGAATCCGTGAAGTGCTTTGTCGCGTTTCGGGAATAGTTTGAAAGTAGCCAGGTATAACGAGAGGAGTGTGCACTGTCAAATTAAGATGGTACATGCTCGTCTCCTCAAGCCAGCATGGTGGAGGCGACTGCTGCTCGTAGAGATTTCTCTGTAGTAGCAGTTGTTTCCATTCATGGACCACACTCTAGCTTTACATCAAGCGGAGTGTTGTCACATGCCGAGCTACAATAAAAAAAATCTGCCCTCCTGAAACTCCATGAATGTTTATTAACGTACGGAAACAACTATCACCACAGGAAATTGCAGACAGTAGTCGCCTTCGCTATTCCGGCTAGACGAGACGGATGAACATTGTTATATCCGGCTACTTCCAATCTGGTCCCTGGTCGGCAACTACGTCACTTCACGGGTGTTGTTATACTTAAAAAAGATAACCATCATTTTCAGTCTGCCTACCACTCTTCAAGTTAGCACATAATGCGACGTGTCATCGCAACACATTGTCACTTATTCTGGAATAAATATACCTACAATAGGAAAAGTTTCCTTTTAAGAAAGTGGAATAGAGGGGGAAGTAATACATGTACACATCACGGTCTGTTAGTTTGAGTACGGGCGGGGCGGGGCGGGGGACCTTAATTTGATTGGCACCAGTTTAAGTGCCCCTCACGCACTTATTGTCTTAAAGTTAGGAGACGAGGGTTCATCATCGACTATCTCTATTCAAACGCATTGTTATATTTATTTGTTTTGGAATGAACTCTTTGGAAGAAATTGGAAGCAAAACATAATCATCAGTCAGCATCTGACACGAACTTATGCAACCATATTATTAATTAAACACATTAAATAATACAATAATTCTATGCGAATGGGATAAGCAGAGTATAGTATAACAATAATAATATTTTTTTCATAAATTCAACTTAGCCTAATTACAAAATAAGAACATTTCTGAAAAAAATTGAACCGACTTCTAAATAAAACACAAATCACTAAAAAGTATAGAAATAATTTTGATTGAGAGTACCTACACACAATTTAAGAAGCATAAACAAGAATAGATGCTTATGATTTATTTACAAATTAATTGTCTACATTTTATTTAGCACATATCTAAAGTTATTATTATTAATTTTAAATTATTATTATTTACCAATCAATAGGCAATGTTTGATTACATAAAAAACAGATATCATCAATTATTAAAGCATTTAATATTATAATAACCTCAAATATTGCATCAGAAAACATCTAATTACTCAAAAACCCGGGTGAAAAAATTAAAACTGATTGGTAATAAGGAAGTAGATTTATTTTTTACAAAATTAACTAAAAATCATCGACAAACTCGAGAAAAAATTTGTGGGCCCATTTCTCTTAAGCGAATGGCCATTCTCCTTTAAATCGTAAAAATTAAATGCGAATAATTTATAAGATTAAAAAAATAACGTTATCTAATAACGGAGTCGATTTTGAACCTGAATATATCAAGTGAACATCAAAACATCCATTTAAATTATCAAAATAAAATTAAACATCAATTACGGCTCATTTGGAATTCACAACAAAAAGAACGCACGCGCAATGCACAATTGCATTCATATTTTATCATGAGACATTAAAATTAAATCAACTTGTCATCCATCAAAATTATTTAATATACATCAGAATACAGAAAGTACGTTTTAAACCGACCCTAATGCCCATGTAATTAGAGGTCATAATCGTGTGTGAGGGGTCTCGTATAAACGGCATCGCTGCGAGTCCCCCCGCTATCAATACTCATCTACATGATTTTAAATTGTCGTTTATCTTATCTGAGAAGTCATTAGAGCGGTTAATGTATGAAGGGTCCCACGTTCGAATCCACGATACTAACACTAATTATAACGTTTAGTTACTTCTATATTCTTATAAAATAAATAAAATCGACTTCTAATACAAATACATGTATATATCTAAAAATGTTAATTAGCAGGCACAGCGGGACGCGAGTGAAGTGAGTGTCTACGAGAGGATTGTCAACGTGGATGGTGCATAATTGTATCATCGAATAGGCATAGTGGAGATGACTCTCTCTCTCAATTTCTGTATGGACATGTCGAGCATATATAAAATACACAGGTCTCTGTTTACCCCAAAAGTGTTTAAAAGTAGGCAACCGCGAACGCGCTCAGAATTAGGGTAGATAAAACGAGTGTAACAACTCTGCTAAGAGATATAATAAAATATAATTACAATTTTATAGGCATTTGGGTTTTTTATCTTCACGCCAATTTAAGTGTTATTATTATAAATTCCACCCCTATTCGTGCTACTACTTCGAGCATATACTCCTACAATAATTTAATATATTATTCAATATATTAAAATTATTATGAAAATTTAACAGAATATAACGTGAGGACTCCATTTCCGTTCAGATTTTGCTCATAATTTACTTTAATGAATGCAAATGTTTATTTCGACAGGGATTCGTATCCAAGACCTCCGCGTCGCAACCGCTTTGCCATAGAGGCCGTCATACTTCAACGTTTACCTTTTTGATTCAGGCTGTGCATCAGACCAGCGGCCGCAGCCAGGAGTCACGCTCGTCAACAATAAAGGATCATTCGAGATGATTAGAGATATTTATCCGGTTATTTATGTAAATTAAAATAATGCGCAAGTATGGGTAACACATGTGTAAATAGGACGTGCTCCCTTTTAAACGTTAATCTAACTTTTGTATTAATTTATCGCATAACAAATGAGCTATGACAATAGTACACCCCATGTCGTTGTCCCCTCGACTCCGCTCTCTGCATTCTATCACCCCTTAAAGCCCTAAACACTAATAACACTTCTTTAACCTCCAAACGAAACTCACTCGACATTTAGCGCAGCATTTTATTTACTGCAAACATACATCTCTTGTGATCTTCTGCAATTTAAAATAATTTTCATCTATGAAATATTTTTTTTTTTTCCCAATTACTGGTACTGTCATATCTGTTAGAAATCGCTTTCAGAATGATTTTTTACGTTGTTAAACGTATTTACAATAACTTATTCGTACTCAGTAGATAATAAACTCGATAATAATTTTCTAATATATAAAAATTAATGTTTATTTGTTTATCTCGTTCTGAAATTACCCCAGGCAGCATTAATATTGAGGAATGTTTCCTATATAAATCTATGGATGAAATACAAATTATATGCATGCGAAGTTGCGGGCAGGAGCTAGTAGCCAATAAAAGTACACTACTTATGAAACTTTAAGGCCACTGTAAATCTTATGAGATCATTTGCACTAAGAGTCCGAAGTGAATTTTAAAACCAAATTCTTTTGCAATATTTTTACTGTAGCGTATATTTGCGTCCGTGAATAATGGGGCTAAAGTGAAAAGTGCTAAACGGTATGATTGAATGATGCCCCCTCCTTAATATAATCTAATTGTGACCCTCGACGACTGATACAGAATGAATGTGAGCGCAAAACGCACCTATTAGGGGATGACGGGACGATGGGTGACCATTCATTCCTTATTAAAATTAGGACTTTATTAGTTAAGTCTATTTTCTGTTGTTGTTTTCGTTTAAGCCGTGGTCTAGCGATAACTCACGATCGATGAGACCCGTGTTCGAAACTCGCTAATTTTGACTTTGTTATATGTACTTTGGTCGCTATTAAAGAGTGGTAGGCAGACTGATGATGGTTATTTGTCCATTCTGCCGTCCTGGACCACCACTTTCGAATGTAACACGCGTGAAGTGACTTTGTCGCGTTTCGGGAATAGTTTGAAAGTAACCAGGTATAACGAGAGTGTGCACTGTCAATGTAAGATGGTACATGCTCGTCTCCTCAAGCCGACATAGTGGAGGCGACTGCTACCCGCACAGGTTTCTCCGTAGTAGCAGTTGTTTCCATTCATGGACCGCACTCTAGCTTTACAACAGGCGGAGTGTTGTCACATGCCGAGATACAACAAAAAAAAAACTCTTTTTTTGTTATTGTATTATTTTTTATTTAATAAATATTGACGAACATAGAGTCAACAGGTGTTGACAAAACTCACCAGGATAACCAGAGACTACAAACCGAAATAATCTACACTATTATAAAAGTATGTGTGTGTTAAATTGGTCATTTATAGAGGAAAGTTTTTAATTTATTTTAGAATTCACGGTGTAAAACGTGGGTTATATCAAATCAAATATATATCTTTGTTAAATACGTAATACTAATTAAATTAAGTATATTAAATGTAATCAACAGGGTCAAGAAGAAGTGGAATTGAAATAGAATGTGAGATAGAGGGAGAAAGGGTAAAGGCTGCGAATTTCTTGAATAATGAGCGGTGTCGTATCCGAAGGTGGTGCAGTATCATGGTGACCGTAGTGTAATGGTATCGGTTGCTTTGATGCTTATTATGATCTATGATTAGGCACATTTGGGGATTAAACGCCAGTGAATTTTGTCCCCCGCTTGTGTCTGATGGACTAGAAACGTTGTTTGTTAAACCGATACAGACGATGCTTTTAATATATTATGTCATATTTGACGTAATTAAACTCGGCATAGTGGAAGTGACTTACGATTGTATCTACGCAAAATGCACTATAATATTTCTATAGTTAATATCTGCTTATGTAAACATGTAGTATATAAACTTATGTACCGTTCAACTCGGCAATATATGAATTTTGAAGCAATATAATATATTTTGTCTGTTTATAGACACGAGCAAAATGAAAAATAGGATAACGAAATTAAATTTTAATCAAGGCGAGTGTTTCTTAATAAAATGATCAAATTATGTTGTGATTTATTGTCCTACAGAGAGAGAGGAGAGGGTAGTTCGCGTATGTGACATTAAACTACCGTGACCGCACACAGTTAGCCACTTTTTGAATAAAACCGAAAGGGTCCCACAGGGCACGACGCCCCCCCACAATGCCCTCGAATGCCCCACACTCGTATCATTTAGCCAGCGTTTAACGACATCAGGGGCGGTGACACGTTCATTCATTTAAGATAAACTTTGCAATTTTTTTTATTAATATTAAATTACTCTGTTTTTTAATATTTTTTTTAAGAGTGGTAGTCAGCCCGGTCTGCCGTCCTGGGGCAGTACCACCACTTTCGAATGCAACACTCGTGAAGTGATCTTGTTGCGTTTGAAAGTAACCAAGTATAGCGAGAGGTGTCTGGATGGTGCACATCTTGTCTCCTGAAGCCGGCATAGCGGAGGCGACTACTGCCTGCAGAAATTCCGTTCATGGCCCGCACTCTAGTTTAATATCAGGCGGGGTGTTGTCATATACCGAGCTATAATAATAAAAAAAACTTCTTCGAATTCTTAAATGTGACAGATGGGACACGTTTTTTTTTAATTTTTTACCCGGATAAGTTAGAGTGCGGTAACGACTGTATGACAATGAAATTAATTTAGAATAGAAAAATATCTCGCTTAGAATTTAGTTTTTAAAAAAATTATACCAAAATGCAAATTCACGTAATATCAAACATGAGGAATCCGTGCTGCAGTGTGATGCAGCAGAAGTGTTAGCGTCACAAAGTAACCCCCCTAACAAAGACATTTATAATAATACTTTTGTCGTGTTAAGTGATTGACTTTTCAATCTGTAGGCGCTAATCGGATTATATTCTTATATTGTACATGGACACTATTGCATGAGGTAATAAGGGTGATATTGCAACGGCGTGCTCATTCGGATGGGGTAACAATATGGATTAGTTAATTCGATAACGGTTTTGATTTTGTTTGGTTTAGTTATAGCTTCGGCTATTACATGAAATAACTTTTATAATTCAGATGGTTTTGTTGATAAAGACGTGCGTTGTGCGTAGACAGGGTAGACTCCTTTTTATGATTGTGAATGCGGTCCATGGACGGAAACAACTGCTACTACTACAGAGAAATCTCTACGGGCAGCAGTCGCCTCCACTATGCCGGACTGAGGAGACGAATGTGCACCTTCCAGATTGACAGAGCACACTCCTCTCGCTATACTTTCAAACTATTCCCGAAGCGCGACAAGGTCACTTCACGTAGTGGTGGTACTACCCCAACTCGACAGACTGGACTAATAACCATCATCAGTCTGCCACTCTTAAACCACCACTGCTTACGTTATTTAAACAAATAATACAGTAATAACTTTTTCTTTTTTTTATTGTAGCTCGGCATGTGACAACACTCCGCCTGATGTAAGGCTAGAGTACGGTCCATAAACGGAAACAACTGCTACTACAGAGAAACCTGTGCTGGCAGCAGTCACCTCCTCTATGCCGGCTTGAGGAGACGAGCATGTACCATCTAGATTGACAGTGCACACTCCTCTCGCTATACCTGGCTACTTTCAAACTGTTCCCGAAACGCGACAAAGTCACTTCACGAGTGTGTAATTCGAAAGTGGTGGTAAACTAATAATATTATTACTTAAATGATTAACAGTATTGTCAATTTTCTTTATTATTATTATTTTTATTTATTGTTATTTTATATTGTGATTTATTTTTGTGTTAATTTTAGTTTTTGTTTGTACAACTACTCATCACATATACCGTAAAACCTAGCCTTACCTTATTATTACAAATTAGGCTTTTTTTGTTATACTCTAGGTTTTTTTTTTAAAACTTTATTGTTATACATAGAACAAAAGGCGAGCTTAATGCCGCAGGGCATTTTCTTCCAGCTGGCCTTCAGGAAGCAGAAAGGTTCTACCTTGGGTAGTAAATAATTAAAAAAAAAGTCATATATAAGTTTCGGTTATTTCGGTTATTATCATTGAGATATATACTAGAGGCGCAATAACGCTCCCAACGTGAGGCGAGTGAAGATCTGCCCACAGCCATAATTAAGCTTTCTGTCAGTTGGTATTTGACAGGACGTATATAAACTCATAATGGCCAAATATGTGGTGAAAACGTGCAATTCTCGATCCCAAATGCACAACAAAAAAGCGGGATTGCGTTTCACACGTAAATATATCCTTTCCACATCTATATTGTCCTTAAACAACAAAAAAAAAAACAAATAAAATTAGGGATATTTTTTACATTTAGTGTTATAATAATAATAATAATAATCGTTTATTGAACATAATAATAGGTATTACACTTACATACTATTAGGAACTTAAATTTATCTAATTTATATATTAAATTAAATCAAATTTTCTAAATTTAACAAGTGAGGAAATTTAAGCAGACTCTTTGGCATCCGTACTAGGAAAGAAAACCTGTGTTACGGATGCCATTACATTTCAGTGATTCTGGTTGTACAACTAAAGAATTTGATTATATAAATATTAGTGTTAATTTAAAGAATAATAAATATAATAATAAATAAATAATATTAAAAAAATATAATAAATAATTATAAGGTAGAAGGAAAATATATAAATAAAATAACAAATATTAACAAATAAATAGATACACATATAATTATATACTAGCCAATATTCAACATTAATTCTTCCGTTTCATCATAACTGAAAGTTAGTAAGAGTTTAATTACCTCTTTTCTACACATATACTTTGATAATGGATATATCGTTATTATTTTGCTAATTTTGTTATACAGGTCAGGGCCCAGATAGCAGATCTGCCTATGCGCAAATGTAGATTTAAAGAAGACTGTACTCATTATTAAATCTTTACGTCTTTTATTATAGTGATTTGATCTAATCTCGTGAACTTTTGTGTGTTGGTATAAAATACATTTAAGGATGTACAGTTGCCGTATAGAGAGAACACTTGTGACAGAATAAATGCGCGACGTGGGATAACGAAGAGGCGTTGCTAGTAAAACATCGTTTCCCATAACCCGTATTATAATATAAAAAAAAGAAATATTTTATTTTTAAGAAAGAAGAATTTCAACTTATATTAAACAATTAAAACATTGAACTTTATTTTATTTAGCTAAAAATGCATGCCTTTAGATATATTATAATCGACACTGAATAAAAATATCTAAAGAAAAAAAATATAGTGTTGGGAAAATTTTTAACTATACCAGCAACACTAAGATTGACATTGTCAAATCGTTTGAAACGGCCTACGGCTTTTTCATGTCAAATGTATGGGGTTTGCGCCTCTAGTTATATATCTCAATGGTTATTATATAAAGTTTACGCTGTTGACTTCTAAACAAATCAAAAAACTCACTTTAACTTGCGATTCAGTCATTCCGAGCGCATATGCCAACTTCGCTCTCTCAGGCCCCGCCAAATACTTCGTCTGCTCGAACGTCTTCTCCAGTGCGAATATCTGTTGTCCGCTGAACGTCGGCCGCGTGTGCTTCTTCTTGCCGTCCTTGTCCATGCCGCCGCCCGCCTGAGCTGCGCACGCGCTCAGACCGCCACTGCTCACTGAAAAGAATTCTACCTTTCAATACATTTATTATTACTTCAATCCCATATAATAGATGGTGCAAGATACAAAATTAAATAAATATATATAAAGACTCGGCCGTGGTTTAGCGGTGAGACGCGTGAACCGCGTTCGAACCTCGCTAAAGACCGGTACCAATGTAACTTTGTTATATGTACTTTGGTCGCTCAGTGCCTATAGGCACTATTAAATGAATGGTAGACAGACTGATGATGGTTATTTGTCCAGTTATTTGACCGCACTCTAGCTTTACATCAGTCGGAGTGTTGTCACATGTCGAGCTACAATAAAAAAAACTCTGACTAACGTGTACGTTAGAGGGAAGTGGAGTAGGAGAGAACGAAAAAAAAAGATGGTGCGCATTCTTACAAGCCGGCATAGGGGAGGTGAGAGTTCCCTGTAGTAGTAGTAGTTGTCTCCATTTAACATCAGTCGTAGTGTGGTCGCAATGTCGAGTCGCTATAAACAATGTATCTTTGACCAAGTAGGTATAGTGTAGGCTATTAGTATTATTGTTTGAAGAGAATGATCCCCTCCCCTGTGCATCCGAGGCGCGCACATAGAGGTACAATCATCGCCAACATTCCATTACAACAACCCTCGACATATCCACTAACTGCAAACATTTCACGTTACGCCGTTTGCTCTTAATTTATACCCCCGACCCTTGCGCACGTCATTATATACTTTAACTCTAATGCAATTAGGTCTATGTTCGTGTGATTGTAGAATGCATTCGTTCACTCCAATCCCCGCAATAAAATACCTTTTAACAGCGAACACATAAAGTCTATAATCGTGTGATGCGGGAATGCATTCGTACAGTCAGTTAACAAAGTGAATAATAGCCGATAGTATTGATACCGTTTCAAATAATTACTACGATATAATTGTGTTAATGTCCCGACACTAAATGTTAATTGATATATTCAATTAATTGCTTGTTTTCGCTTATTATGATAATTGTAATTGACATCGTTGTTTTTGGAAAATACATTCAATTAACCATGTTTCAATTAAATTTTGTTATTAACCCAATTAGCCAACACTTATCGTGTTTCGGGACTAACTTAGAAGTGGCCAGGTATAACAGATCTCATTAAACAGGCATAGCGTAGACGACTGCCGCCTGTAGACATTTCTCTTTGACAGGGAGCAATCGTCTTCGTTCAGCTTAACATAAAAAGCATTCGCTACCTATTAAAATAAATAAATAAATTACGTAATATTATTGTAATCAAAATGACAATAGAAATGATCGTAAAAAATAATAACTGAAGTTAATATAATATAATGTTGGGATGAGAGCGCGCGGCCACGGACGGGCGTCTCCGCGACCCGAAGCCGACATTTTTATTATTATTTTCATTTTTTTATTTTCGTCTGGCAACCCCCACCCCTAGGGATGTCTGTTTATATCGCGGTATACTCGCAACCGTGGCCGAAAAAAATGAACGATTCATTTATAGCGCACAATGAAAATAAATGTTTTGAATTTTTTAATTTGTTTTATGTATTATTATTATTATTATTATGGGGTTGGAAGTTTTTAAGGGGGTTAATGTTTAAAAAATGTCTACGCGCTGTTCCTCACTGCGAGTAATTAAAATATTCGATATGATTATGTTTAACACATGATGTTCGCTCGGAATTATTACTTAGCCGGCCTCTGTCTATAGCGGAGCGGTCCAGCAGGCAATCTGTTAGATCACAAGTTAGATTTCTGCAAAACTATATCCAAAAGTAAGTATTTGTTTTAGATCAGATACCCTTTCTTTGGGAATTTGTTAATGTAATAAAATAAATCTTTATTTTGTAACATAATTCAAGTTACATGGGTTGAGGACTATAGTCTGTATTCCGGGTGCCCTCGCTCTTTCCTGGTACACTAATAAAATGTAATTGAGAATAATAAATCCCGCAGCCGACAATACTTCGGATTATAAATGTTAAAAATAAACAAACAAATCATAGCCAAGGAACGAGTTAAACACAATAAATATAATGAAAAATTAATATTTATGATAGTTTATGTAACAAATTGTATTTATGTGTACATATTTACTATTATTTTATGTGCATATGTTACAATTTACTCTAATTTACTACCGTTCTAGGTGCGTTAGTGACATTAAAACATTTCTTTTTATTGTAGCTCGGCATGTGAGAACACTCCGCCTGAAGTAAAGCTAGAGTGCGGTCCATGAGTGGAAACAACCGCTACTAAGAGAAATGTTCAACGAGCAGCAGTCGCCTCCGCTATGCCGGCCTGAGGAGACACTCCTCCCGCTGTACCTGGCTAAACTGCTCCCGAAAAATCTTTATAATATAAAATATCTACACTACTAACTTTACTAAATCCCAATTTAAGTAAACTAAGTTATCCAAAGTTCTAATTAAATAATTATTAATAGTGTAAGTAAAAATAATAGTTAAAAAATAATAAATTGTAACTAACCTAACTTTAGACATTTGCATTCTACATATAGCTGATTAAGGAGGACTTATATGACTATCTGCAACGACTGTAAACCCTAATCAAAGCAAATAAATTATTATTACAATAATACGTCCCATAAAATATCCTAAGAACGCTTTTTGTATCACAACTTAGAAAAGAAGACAAAGATGGCCTTAAGCTGAACACGTCGAGCGTCTACGAGCTTTCTTCGTAGTACTCGTGCAGCTACGATGAAATTCGTAGCATGTCAGCTTGCATAGATGAATAGATAGCACAGATAGAAAGGAAAACTATAAATCAATCATTGCTTGCATGAACATATAATCAAGTTTAATAAAAAGTAACAAAAACACAGAAAAGTCTCCAAATTATTTCTTAGTATAGATTATAACAATTTGCCAGTGTCAAAGTAAACATTTCTGCATCAAGTTAATAGTATAGTGCATCACACTAAACAGTCAGGTCGAGTCGCAGTAATGTCAAAAATTATTCCAGTAAAGTGGTGGAATCTTTACTGAAACTTCCTACGGAGTTTTGGAGGGAAAATGGAAACTCAGGTTCTCTTCTTTTGAATTGTTTGCCCACACCCACGCACGTTCACGAACACTCAATGGTTAATAATCCACCATTATTACACATTGACACTCGAAGAAACACAAGTATAGGAAAATAACTCAAAACAGACAACCTGACGTCTCAAGATGGCCGCCGAAACTCCAGTCTCCAAATTATCTTTAATATAACGGGCCTTCAGTAGTTTGCAAGATCCACTTTCTACTGATGCGAGTACGTGTTTCGTCATCATTTAATACGCTAGTACAGGAATATTACACACAAAATTAAATATGTTAGCTAACAAAACCAATGTTCAAATGTTTGTGAAAAATCTCGGCAAACGGAAAACTAAGCCAACTGGAATGTGTGCCTATGTGTGGGTGTGTGTGTGTGTGTGCGTGTGTGGGTGTATGATTCCAGAGTCATACAACTGTAATACAATAAATTTTCCCTTAACACTAGTGCAGCTTATGAAAACAAACCGCACGCCACTCTACGCTTTATTTATACCAGGCGTACAGTCCCAATTAACTTGACACGTTATTGCCCTTCTATTGTGACATAATCCAAACAAATTCAGTCTTTATACGAATGGAACAGAATTTAATTTACTTTGTACACTTAATACAAAGCCATGTTTGATGCGAGCTAAAATGTTCGTTATTCTCAACGCGTTAGAGGTTATTTTTGTTTATATTTGTTTTGCATGGTAGTTTTTCAGTAAATAGGCGAGTTTATTTTGTATGTATCAATCAAAGGTTGTTCTTTTATGCAGATATACCTACATATACTCTCCTACACGCGCTATTAAAGAGTGGTAGGCAGACTGATGATGGTAATTTGTCCAGTCTGCCGTGTTGGGGTAGTACCACCACTTTCGAATGTAACACCCGTGAAGTGACCTTGTCACGTTTAAAATTGTAAACCGATTTCTGTTGATAAGTTTGTCAGCACAAGCAAAAATAGTCCCTAAAGTTATCTATCAGTCAACACATTGTTGATTGTACATAGAGATCACCTCTGATTAGAATTCACTTTAATTCATTTGTACAAAAAAATAAGTCAATCTAGTATATTCCTGGTGGACATCCTCGACTATTAATTTTCATGTAAGGACGTGATCGTAATCGTCACCGTTGACGTGTCTCCTCATGTCAATAAAAGTGGCTTAACCGCAGTGAACAGTTTGAATGTAATTTAGACAGCAATATGTTGCATCCGTGCGTTTGACAATAATATTAAAGTGTAGTGAAATGGCATATATATTGGTTATCCGACGTTGCATCTGTGTTTCTGACTACATTACCAACTACTGACCGAAGGGGAGATGTTACACTCTTCTAACTCGATTTTATACTCACAGACTTCCAAAAGGAGGAGATTCTATGTTAGTCGCGTATGTTTTTTTAGGTATGTTCACCGATTTTTTTAAAACGGCTGAACCAATTTCAGTATTTAAAATTGTACTGTGTTGAGCTGCATCTCATGACTCCAAAATATGGCAGATATGTGAACAATTAATTTGTACATAATAAACACCTATTAGTGTTTATGTTTATTACTTTGTGTGTAGATACTCTTGTTAAAAATTATTTTTCACTTTTGAGTGCTTTTAGTGTTTATTGAAGTCGGTTCAACTTAAAAAAAAAGGTTTTTATATTTATATATTTTTCAGTTTTCAGTCTATGTCCACACTGTCTATACTAATAGATCTTCTTTTATACAACGATTTATTTTAAAGAAAAAAAATCACTCTTTATTGTTAAAGTATTTATTTTTAGTTTATCATATTAATGACTGCACTCCGTCTGATGTTAAGCTAGAGAGATGAAGTGACTGCAAGAGAAGAGGATCCGCAGACAGCAGTCGCCCCCGCTATGCCGGCTTTGTGAGAAGCCTCTTTATACTGCGGTTGTTTGTATATGTCTTTATAATATATACATAGTGGAGGCGACTGCTACCCGCACAGGTTTCTCTGTAGTAGCAGTTGTTTCCATTCATGGACCGCACTCTAGCTTTACATCAGGCGGAGTGTTGTCACATGCCGAGCTACAATAAAAAAAAAAAAAATAATTTAAGGTTTCTTCTTTTGTCCCGTATATTAAAATTACCAGTACGTTTTGAAGAAAATACGCATACGAAGTTGCTGGCAATTGCTAAATTAATAAGCCAACGTTCTATAATAGCAAAGTTTGTCACTTGGTGCATTCTAAAATGTGTTTTTTACATATAGTTGTAAAGTTGTGCCGGCGCCGTTGTCCGAGTCGATGCCGAGTTAGTGAAGTGTGCCGTCACTTTTTGCTGCAGCATATTGCAGTCTCTGGTTTAATATTGGGGCTCTCTCATACATTATGCAAGGTCTCCGCCGTCGCCCGCCCGATGCCTTCTGCTTATCCGTTAATATATAAAACATTTTGCGGACTTTTCACTATACTTACTTTCCCTATGAACAAACTTACTCGTGACTCTCTTCTTCCACTCATTTTATACTATACCAACATTCGAGGTTATTTATTTTCATTATAGAATAACAAAATATAGTAATAATGTTTTTTTATTGTAGCTCGACATGTGACAACACTCCGCCTGATGTAAAGCTAGAGTGCGGTCCATGAATGGAAACAACTGCTACTACAGAGAAACCTGTGCGGGTAGCAGTCGCCTCCACTATGCCGGCTTGGGGAGACGATCGAGCACGAGTACCATCTAGATTGACAATGCATCCTCCTCTCGTTATATTTTATTTTAAGTCTTATTTTCTTTCTAACGCGCACACAACGTTATTTCTTATTTTCTTATTTTATAAATAATATAGTACATTTTAAAGAGTGGTAGGCAGACCCAGGGTTTGTTGTCCCAGGGTAGTACCAGTACCTTCAAATGTAACATCTACAAAGCGACCTAGACCGGGAATAATGAGAGGATTGTGCGCCGTCAACTTGGACTTTAACATGAAGAGATGGTCACTAGCTAGATTCCTATAAAAATGTGAATTTTAACAAACAAATACCTACTGAACAAAAAAGGCAAATAAACTTTTACCGAAGTTTAGAATTGATATGATTAAAAACGTAACGAAATGTCGGATTGGAATGATGGAAAAGAGGCGGGAAAAGTAATTTTATTTAAATACCATAAGCTCAGAACTTTCATCATCCCCCGCTGAAGCGCGCATCCCTCACTCCCTCGCACAAATCTAAATACTTATATACAATGCTAATGTTAGTACGTAAAGACAGGGTTTTCTCCATGATCACCAACTCCAATCTGCTTCCCGTTGGGGTGGTAGATACCCCTAGGTCTCCTGGTGAAAGTAAGGGAGTTTGGTCGCGGTGGGTGGAAGAGGGTGGTTGTGGGAGGCGAAAATCTCAAAAAATGTATATCTGTCCTTTCTAACTCATGACAACATTCGAATAGTTCTAAAATTTTTTGAAATGATCTAGAAAACTTCAAAATGCTTGCAACTGTTACAATTGATCTAGAAGGTTCTAAAAACTTCAAGAATGATCTAGAAAGTTCCAAAACGTTATCAACTGCTAAAATCGATATAGAATGTTCTAGAAAGTCCTACTAATTTCTGAAATGATCTAGAAAGTTCCCGAGCAACGCCGGGTTTCGTTGCTAGTATACATGTAAAAGCCTAACTGAAGGTATGTATGTGTGTATAACAACATAGAGCCTAAAAATCACAACAAATAACATTGAAATGGTAACGCATGAAGTTGCAAAACCGCATAGAGGGGGAGGACGCGTGTACCCGCCCCGCGTTCACCCCACGGTGGGGTATAAAGTGTCTCAATTTGCTGAAGGGGTGAAAGAGGGTTCTGAGGTTACATCTCATGGAATGCTCGTCATTTTTAGAGGCTTAGTAATGTACAAGCGTTTTAGTCTCGTTGTCTATGCTTCTTTTACAGGTTGAACCATAAACTAGGTCTAATTCAATATACAGGGTGAATGGAATCTGAAATCTGAACATAAGGTACAAATCTGATAAAGGAAATAATATAAGTTTTTAATGAATTTGATGGTTATTGGGCCAGTGGTACCACCACTTTTAAGTTCCAAGTACAAAGATAAGTTTTGTAGTAACCTAGTATCACTAGAGGAGAGTGCACATTCGTCTCCCCGAGCCGGTACAGCGGAGGTGATGATTGCCTGTAGAGGTATCAGTTGTTCGAGGCGGAATGCAGTCACATGCCGAGATTTATTTTTAATGTAGCTAGGCATGTGACAACAACTCCGCCTGATGTAATGGTCCATGAGTGGAAACAACTGCTACTACAAAGAAATCTCTACAGGCAGCAGTCACCTCCACTATGCCGGCTTGAACAGACGAGCATGCACCATCCAGATTGATAATGCACACTCCTCTCGTTATACCTGGCTACTTTCAAACTATTTCCGAAACGCGACAAGGTGGTAGCACTACCCCAGGACGGCAGACAGGACAAATAACCATCAGTCTGCCTACCACTCTTTAATAGTGCCTATAGGCACTGAGCGACCAAAGTACATGTAACAAAGTTACATTGGTACCGGTCAGAATTTAGCGATGTTCGAACACGGGATCGTGAGTTCACGCGTCTTACCGCTAGACCACGGCCGCTCTTATACTATAAAAAATGTATCTTCATACCAATATAAAGGTTTTTCACTTGAGTAGATATCATTGTGTATGTTAATATGGGAGAATTGGGTGGTTTGTGCGTATGTGGAATAAAGTTATGTGGGTCGCCCGCCTCCTTTGAGAAATCACGATACACCGAAAGTATGTTATATTAGGATTTCTTATACACGCGAAATAAAACCACAAAGTATATTCACGGGGAATTTTGGAAAATTACTTTTGTACAAGAGTATTTTAAAACAGAAATTATATATTTCAAAAAATTTTTTTTTGTGTTATATCATTACATTATGATGAAAATACAATAGAAAAATAATCAACACGCACTCAATAATAATGGTAAATAATTATTTTAGTAATTTAATTAAATACACATATTAACAACGTGAGAAATCTCTGATGCCGATTTATCTCATCAAGACGGTATAGCGAAGGTGATTGCCGTAGGATATTTATCTACCTAAATGACAAAAAAGTCGGATTTATAATAATAAAATATATACATTCACACCCTGTATATAGATACATGGCACATAATAAACACAAAATTGTAACATGATGTATAATATATCCTCATACGATGTAACTTATAATGTTACACCTCAGTGACGGCACGCGCAAAATCTGCGCCCCATCAGGACAATATAAATCTGCCCCCCTCCCCTATATTTCAGCCCCCTCCCCCTCCCCCCCGCCTGTACACTCCCAGTTACAAGGCATAATAATATATAGGCATTGTTTTTCAGTCTATATAATGATGACTTTTATGGCCACTTTCTACTTAAAATATATTATAATAATCCAGAAAAACAAACGAATAGCTCGGCTACTGGGAAGTGAATTAGGGAAAAACGTTATCGTCAACGTCACCAACACCATTGGCATTATCCTTCTGTAGTCTGTATTCATTGTTTATCTCGGCTTCGTTTTAGTCGGACGTGCCCTGACGCCACCTCTTTTTTTTATAAAATAACATATTTTAATTCGCATCGCTGTCACTCTGAATCAAACTCTTGATATTTATTATACGAGACGAAATCTCTCAATTAAAAATGTGTATCAATATTTTTTATAACGAGTATTTGTTACTTTTTGACTATCGCTTGATCGGCTTGATGAGACCGTCCAGGTTGACGGAGCACTCCTCCCATGTTTTCACAAATGTACATAAATCTATTAATAAAAAAGTTACAAAATAATATCATATAAGTTCGTATAAAAGCAATGTTTTTGACTTAGTACGTATATTGGTATCAATAAAGTGGTACATACAACACAGTTTGCGGCGTTGGGCGTCGCCAGTCGTCGCTATCAGCAACCTATTTACTTTCATGCTCCTACGAAATAACATCATGTTACACCTTCAGGGGGAGAGCGAGATCTGCTCACGGGATACCATCATTTCATATATTCACACAGACTATTATAACTACTCATTTATTAGCTTTTATTATTGCTTAATAGGCAAGCGTTTGATCACACTCTGCCTGGTGTTAAGCAGTGGTGCGGTCTAAGGTGGAGCACGCTCGCCTATAAGGTACCTATTTACCTTCAATTTGAAGAGACCCGGGAAACACAGACACCGGAAGGGAGTTCCACAGTTTCGCAGTACGCACGAGGAACGTGTTATCAAATGGATGGTACCTCTCCGGGTGTCTGGACGTCCGATGAAAGAAAGGGGACGGTAGAACTAAGTTGTGTAGCTCTTGCGCACACTCCCCGAAATGTATCCGGTAAAAAACCGGACAAACATCTATTCATAGACCGTATTCTAGCTTAAGACCAGGAGTTACTATATAAAAAAGAATTACGTACCTTCAATAAACTACAAAGTGCAGACAGATTTTAAATTACTTCTATTGAAAGTGGCATATTGTTCAAAGATTTATGGGCACCCTATCTTTCAGGAGCGGTGGGTGTTTCTAAGTTAAAGGTAGAAGGGAGGGGGAGGCGGGGGGTGTGCTCGTATAAAGACGTGTCTACAAGAAACATGTTGTCGAGACACATGTAAGAGATAATGTGTTCACGTCCTAATTTTATGTTAATTAACTTTTATTTACACAATAATAATAAAATTTGTGCTTTCCTGTGCGCAATGTTTATTATTACATCTATACTAATACTATAAGTGTGTTAGTTTGTTCTCCAATCACTCCTAAATTTATGTTATTATGGGCTAGAATAGGTTAAAGGATACTTTTTTTTTGCGTTGGATAACTCGTTTACTGAGGAAGATTTTAGGGTTTGGGTTAGGTTTCTTAGTTTAGCCAACACCTAGTTTACATATTAAAAAGAATAATGTAACTAAATTACTACGTACTAATCCGGCTGCAGCCATAATTACTGTAAGACTGCTCTAAATAGCAAAAAAAAAGTATTTTAATTTAGTTAAATCTTGTTACAAAAACATTTTATTGGATTTAGAAAATATATTTTATTTGGTACATAATCTTAGACATACGGACATTTGAACGAGCAATGTTTTTAATATTAAATTTTGCTAAGAAGTGAACAGAAAAATCGCTTACATCGCATTCTGCATACTCTAACGAATAACCTACACATGCAGCGCTCAAAAGCATAGAAGAGGTGACTGCTGCCAACAGACATTTATTTATTTACTTACTCGTTCATGAACCGCACTCTTAACATCAGTGTTTTCATATGCCATGTTATAATGACCAAAAAAATATTTGTATGTATCTAGTTACCTGTCTACGTCACTTATGTATGTATTTGGAAATGTACATACTTACATGTAATGTTGTAGGAGTAATTTAGTGATATATATATACATATGCAACAAAGACCGGCATATTTAATTAACAAAATCAGTATAAGAGAACATTTAAACAGGGGAAATAATTTCAAACAAGTATGCCGAGAAACATAAGTGTAATTTTGGGACAAAAGTCATAATTGGCGACGCGGCCGTTGCGGTCCACGCTCGGGGGGTAGGTAGGTGGGCACAACGACGCGCTTAAATGAACTGGAACACGTTTTTTTAATTACCTACCTCCCCCTGTGTGCGGGGCCGTGGAATACCCCTTCAAGTGTAACCCTCGTATACTAATTACAGTGAATGTGGTGCAAAGTTTCCGAATGTACCTTTTCGAAGGCTCACTTCATAATTTAGAGTTAACAATGCTTTTGTAGTCTGTTTTGCTTTTGTGACCGCAGTTGCCGTCTTCACTATGCCGACTGTTTAGGTTGACTGCTCTGTTGGGTGAATGTAGTTTTACTAAATTAGGCTGTTTATGTTTTTTTTTATTACAATTTTGCCATATTCTAATGCCGGGGTTATTGTTAAATTGTGAATTGGAAAATTATGTGGAAAATTTGCACCTTAAAGGGCTGCTGTGTAGCAGTGGTCAAAGGGAAGAACGTCGGAACAATGTTCACACAAGTTGCGTGTGAGCTTTCTGTTCTTTTTTTGTTAAATTTTCATAATAAATAAATGTAAACCGCTGTATAAATATTGTTATCCCTTTAAACGAGAGTTGTTTGCGCACATAATGAGAGCACGTGCCTAATGAAATGAAATCGAGCACAACATAATCGCAAGTAGGTCGGCCGCCTCCGCAGGCAGCGTGACCGCACATTTTCAACTTTCCCGCGCAACCGCCCCGCCAGCCATTTTGATCTCAGCCCGTAATGAAGGAAGCCGTTTTACCCCAAAACAATTCCGTTGTGATTTTATTTTCATGTGACAATTTAAATTTCAATTTTCACATGATTTTTTTTTTTAATTATTATTGTAGCTCAGCATGTGACAATACTCCGCCTGGTGTAAAGCTAGAGTGAGGCCCATGAATGGATACAACTGCTACTACAGAGAAGTCTCTACGGGCTGCAGTCGCCTCCACTATGCCGGCTTGAGGAGACGAGCATGTATCTAGATTGACAGTGCACACTCCTCTTTTATACCTGGCTACTTTAAAACTATTCCCGAAACGCGACAAGGTCTTTTTTAAATTATTTTTTTATTATTAATTCTTTATTATATTTTATTCGTCGACTACTTATCTTAATATAGTCGGCCTGAGTGTCCGTGGTGGTGTAGTATTGGTACAGGGTGTCCTTGTACCTAAGGCATAAAACTTATCTTTGTTAGTGTGGCAACCTCTATTAAAAAGTTTTCTTTTAGAAAGTAGGAAAGATTCTACTACTTTTTAGAAAGTAGTGGCAAAATATGCCAGTTCTTTGTTTCTTTTATGTCGGGAGATACATTATTTTACTAAAGCAAAAACATGTTTAATTTAATTGGAGTATCTCTTCTCACACCAAATTGATGACCCCGACAACGTTCTCTCCAAGTTAGTATTAGTATAATACAAGTAAATCATAATATTAAAGGATGTATCCGCTCCGAAGAGTTATGAAAATTGTCGCAAGTGTTATTATTGGAGGTGTTGCGGCGGGCGGGCGGCGGGCGGGCGGCGGAACGGGTTAAATGATCCGAATGGGGTGTCGGATAGCCCAACAATAAATATTTTAATGAAATTATGCCCAAAACGACGGTACACTCTATCTCAGGACGTTAAAAGGGGTAAATCTCCACGATCCTTGTAATTTTGAACAATTTAAACACTTATTATTTGAACGTTAAAGTTGATTTTTGTCTCGACGCGTTTGAAAACGTAATTACGCTTTTTATTAAGTTGTTTCAAGTTTTAATTGTTATTGTAATCGTGTTTTATTTGTTGCCATGGAAGTATTCTTGTGTTTTACAATATGCCTGCTCGATGGCCTATGAGGTGACTATGGAACTTTCTCCGTCACGAGTCACTCATTACTCTTGCAACTACACACTTGTTTATAGTAGTCCGGCATGTGACCCCACACTATGTCTAATAAAGAATTTCTGCAGACAGTAGTCGCCTTCGCTATGCCAGGAGACGAATGTACATCGTGCATCATGTACAAGGTTGACAGTGCACTCTCCTTGTTATACCCGAAGTCATAGTGAAACTTATTAATAAAAGCTTTTATCTATTTCTAAGAAAGGGCCCTCAACGACTCGCGTTTCAACGTCGACTTAAAAATAGCTGGAGTATAACGAAATTCTCACAGAGCCGGCATAGAGGAATAGAGGAGTTGACCGCAGACATTTCTCTGTGGTAGCCGTTGTTGAATGCGTTTAAATTTCGAATTAGTTACATAAAAATAGTGAAACCTACTTGAGTAAGTTTATATCACAAGAAAATAAACATATATAAGGATAGCTTAATTAAATAATAATGTTGAATAAAACATAAACATGTTGTTTTTGTTGTGGCATATGTTGTTGTCGTTGTCGTTATTATTATGACACTTTAATAAGGGTGTATAGTTTTTGTTGTGACGTCAAGTGACAATATTGCCTTTTCTTATGACACAATACGTTTTTGTGTCTCTCGGATTGTCATTAAAACTTGTATGTAGGCGTGGAAGTGTGCGTGCGGGCGTGCGTGCGTCTGAAAATACACTAAATATGGAAGTTTAAATTATCCACACGTTTATATTTATTATTGGTTGTTTTTTATTAATTATTCAAATATGATTAAAAATCCTATATATGTTTATTGCTTATTAAATTAAAACAGCAGCCTAAATTGAAGTTGAGTTCAATTCCAAAACCTCCGCTATGCGTGTTCTATAGGGTGTTCTGTCAAAATTCTATCCTTCTAGTGACAGCTCTTTCAACTTTTTGGTGGACCTTACATATTACTGTTTTTTCTTTTTTTCTATTTATTCACAAATAAATCAATTGCTGTTCGTTAGTCTCGCTAAAACTCGAGAACGGCTGGACCCATTTGGCTAATTTTGGTTCTGAATTATTTGTAGAAGTCCAGGGAAGGTTTAAAAGGTGAGTAAATATAAAAAAAATGCTTGGAATATAGTAAAAACAACAATTTCGCTTTCTCTTAGAAACTATTCCTTCGGTTTTGAATGTCAAACATTTGATGTTCGTCCCTTCGTTTAGAAATCAATTTAAAAAAGTCGTTTAGAAATGCTTTTTTATTTGTTGATTCAGAGGCGGTACGAAGTTTGCCGGGTCAGCTAGTGAATAATAAAAAAGTAAAAAAAAATAGATAACTTTTTTTTTCAGTATAAGGTCTTAATAAAACACATCTAATTGGTCAGTCACTGAATCGGTATACAATGTGAAATAAAGTAAAATACATCTAATTTCGGCCGGTATTCGAACCTGGGACTATAAATTAGCAGCGACACAACTGCTGTCTAAATGCCCGCCAATTGCTGAAATAATAAGACTTTTCCATGATATAGATAGATACATTAATGATGTTGGCAATATGCGTTACAATGTATAGGAGATACACTCGAGTATGTTATCGTGTGTAATTGCGATGGATAATTTTTAATAAGGCAGCTTTTCCGCGTGTCATACTCGCAGATAAGCCCGTCGCGTGATAAGCACAACACTATCGGGTTTATTATTACACTTCACAGTTAGGGTTGTCACGTGTTTGTTAATATTATTAAATAAATAAATAACAAAGAATTTTAGATACAAATTGTTACAAAATCACTTAGTCGCGTCAGATATAACGAGAGGAGTTGTACACTGTCGAACCCGGATGATGCACATTCGTCTCCTCAAGTCAGCATGGTGGAGGTATGCAGTATGTGACGGCTAATTTACACAATTACCTAAAGAACTATTTTAACAATAACATTAGTGTTAGTAGCGCTCGTTTAAGTAATTCCAAATGTTTATTTGCAACCGAAGTTTATGTAAATTTTGTACATTGGTACCGTATTAAATCTTCGAAGTCAATATCCTCCAATAAGAGGACAAATGAATTCATATTTAATGTGTAAAATGGTGTGTTGTTTTAGTAGAAATGGTAACCCTAATAATGGGACAATATTGTTATAGATTAGGTGGTGGTGTATAGATGTAGATTATAGTGTAATTTAGTTTAGCGGATTTTGTTTGAAGGATTAAAATACATTTGTATTGTTAAATTTGTTATGCTTATTATTTAGACTGGATTTATATAAAAAAAAATTGATAAAAAAGCAACTAATTTTACTTACACGGGACAACAAACTTCAATTTATATATATTAGAAGATTTATTTAATTGTAACTATATGAGAACACTCCGCCTGATGTTAACTAGAGTGCGGTCCATCAAAGGAAACAACTGCTACTACAGTTTAAATGATTATTAAAAATAAAATAAACAAAATCAATAATAACAACGGTAAGTATGTACCTACTAATACAACATTATTAAATTCCTAGATCAACACTGTAACAGCTCAAAAACTTCGCCTTTCGGATTAACTACCTTATTAATAACCAAACACCTATTTTACACCTATTATATTATACCTGTTTCATTACAATGACAGCCAACAAAACAATGCATTTGACCTAAGTATATACCCTCGCTTCCTTCACAAACACAATTCTCTTCATGCACGCCCGACGGTTATGGGCACTAGGCAGCCCAGCTCACTTTTTACATATGTATTTCAAAAGATGTATATCATATAAAATATTTTTGTTGAAATTCCGTGTAATTATCGAATATAGGTAATTTTTTGAAAATTAACATTTGAGCTAAAACTGTTTGTAATATGTTTACAGGGTGCGTAATATTGTTGTATTAATGTACGTATAATAAATAATTAATCAGTAGTTTTATGTAATAATAAACATTAAGAGAGCAATTACTAAAGATAACATAAAGTTTACGACAAAACCGTATTGTTAACGAGAGGTGTACGATACAACCGACGGTTTAGGGCGGGCGGGCTACACGCGCGCCGCCCGCCCCCGACGGAAACGAGCTTTTTTGTTATTGAAACTTTCTCAAATTCACTATTGATTTGAGAGGTATCAAATAAAATATTAATTAGCGTTTGTTATTTGTGTTCATTTTAATATTTAAAAATTATTTAATTATTTAAAAAGTATGCAATTTCTTTGAATTATGTTTAATGCGAAGCGGTGGACGTGATAAATAAGCCGCATAAAGTTAAAATATTGTCGCATCTAAAATGTTTCTTTATTATTTTATTTATTTGAGAAATTTTATTAAATAAAACTTAATAATTTAATTCATAACATAATTCTCTAAAATGTTTGTTTTATTTTTGCTATTTTTTGCAAATCTACGAATAGAATAATTTGAATTAAAATAATTTTACCTTTTTTAAATCTTTTAATTATTTAATTAATTGAAATAATATAGGTAATTTTTTTATATTTTAAATATAGTTATATTTTTTTATATGTACTATTAACATTAAGTTGGAGTATAATATGGTATTAAATGAAATAATAAATTGTATATATAATTTTATATGTTTACTTACTCCAAAATTCGTTGCCATTAGAATTTTTCACTGTTTCCGTTCGAGTAAATTCAATTAGTAAATTGTAATAAAATACAATTTAATAACAATCCGTGAAAATAATGTACATGAAACAAAAATATTACAATGTAAGTTTTCACAATCAGATTACATATATTACACCTAATTTACACTCCTTGCTCAGATATTTCCATTGCAATTTATTTATATTAAAGTAATTATGAAGTATACATTTTTAATTTCTAATTGGTACCTATGTGTAATTATTAAGGTAATACGGAAAACAATATTGTACCTATTGTTGAATAATAAGAAATGGTGACGTTGATGTCTTTTATATGAAACAAAATAATTACTTTTTAAACTTACCTCTGTGTTTTGTTATTTGTTAGCTTATTATAATCATATGCTATTATTATTATTAATAGTTCCATTAACAATGCTTTATTCACACTTTATATTGAACGAATGGGGGTAAGTACTATTTATAATTAGCCCTAAGAAATAGACGAATGAAAGTGATTTTAATAAACGGATATAGGTAATTATACCTGTTCATTGGAGAAAGACATCGTTTCAAATATTAGGTAATTAGACACTTAGGTAATAACGGAAATTCAGTACATACTTGATTGCAATCTGTCTCTCCACGCCATCGGATTGGACACGAGTCCTTGGAAGCCCGGCCAGTATAGCGGTTTGTGTTGCAGATAGTGCGCCATGCCCGCGGCGGCCGCGGCCAGGGACAGTCTCGGCGCGAGGAGACCGGCGCCCACGCCGCCGACGGCCGGCCGGGACAATATGTGGTCTATGCCGTGCGGATTGGGAGCGGGCGGCGGTTGTTCCGCGAGCGAACTCAACGCGGCGAGAGGAGCGCCGAAGCCGGCCTCCAATGCGCTCCTGGAGAGAGGAGGTGAGCCTCTCATCTCGGACATTTTACTCTCACGATGCGCGTTCCCAATGTTTCACTGCTGAGTGTCGAATGTTAAAAGCGCATGACAACGGCGATCGCGCGTCTCCACCACCGGTCGGACGGTCGCGTTCGGCCGCGTGCCAACTTCGAATGAAAAGATCCGGCCGCTCGGAACTGACAAAAAAGCTCCACAGTGAATCCGCCCAGTCAATATGAACCTTATAAAGGTGACCACGCCCGTATCGCGGCGGAGCTTCGCGAAACACTCGCGTCTCTCTCGTCGCGTGAGCGATTAGAGCGAGAGGGCCGTTCGCGTGGGGTAGATTTAAACGTATGAGTATTTGATAGCATTTCTTGTCTCTTTATAATTAAGTCGGGTGCAGTTTTTGCGGTGCCCCTCTCCCCTCCGCGCGGGTGCACACACACTTCGCCCCCTCGCCCCCTCGCCTTCCCCTCGCACAGCGTCATTGCATTAAACGGTTACACAGTTCATATTTTAATGAGTCTTATATTATTGTTTGACAATGTGATGTATTATTATTGTATTTAAAACAATGTTAACCTTGAATCTCGCCACCGCAACGAGCGCAGGGACAGCTGATGATGATGATGGCATTGAACCAAATAGGTAATTGAATGGGTGTGTAAAATGGACTCGGCAACAATACGACGCGCAATGTCAATTAATAATATATTTGTCGACAAAAAAACGTCATAAATTAAACTGAAAGTTTATTGTCAATTGACAAATAACGTAGTTCCTTCCTCTCGCATTTGTGTCAGAGAAAAAAATTGCACCTTTCAAGTATACCCTACCCACGTTCGAAACGATCGCTCCATATAGGTAGTAACCGTATTAACAATTACAGATTTTATGAGCGGAAAATAATTATGTACGAGATTATTTATGGTGTTTAGAATATAAAAATACTACTTTTTTGAATACCTTTATGGTGTAGTTGTTAATTGTTACGCGGAGAGCCCGGGTTCGATTCCTGCAACAAAATATTTATATTAACTTAGTTAATAAGTACCTACAATAAAAAACCAAGTATTTTCTCTGACAATTAGTCCTTCTTCTGATGCCCATTTTAGAGGGTATCTTAGTCCGGGGTCAGGGTATCGTCTATGTAAATACCTATATGTATGCTTTAATTTTATTATTTATTAGAAAAATTGAATTATTAAAATAGTTCGTTGTATTTTTTTTTTTGGAAATATTGGGTAATAAGGAATACTTAACCTTAACACTATTGAATACAGACTAGAATCGCTTGTTAAAACCCAGTTGGAAGATTACAGTACACAACTATATTTAAAAAATGTATGGTTTGAGATGTATGTATGTTATTTTTTTATTACCTTTGTTTTACATACATCCTGTTCCAAAACACTTAATTTGTAAAGTTTATATGATATAAATTATTTTATTATGATATTATTATAAAAATTATCATAAATTATTTATTTATTTGGAAAATTTAGAGGTGCAGTGTCTAGGAGATTTTATATTTAAGTAGATCATGATGACATCACTGCACCCTAAAATAATTTTCACTATTTTTACATAAATTTACAAACACTATGTACAAAAATGTACATAAATTACGATGAATGTTGAACAAAAAAGAAAGTAAGTGTTGCTGATGGAAATATAGAATGAAGCGCTAACCGTTATGAGGTTTAAGGGTGGTAAAAGCACTCATGTACCTACAAAGCGAAGGACGTTAGTTCGATTCCCATCGCAGTTCAGGCACTTTGATTTTTATTCCGTTTAATTTTCACCATAATTTGATAATAATAGATAACTTACAATATTCTTTACTTACATTAGTTTACTTATTTACTTTACTTACAGTCTAACTTACATTATAGTCTTACACTATTACCTATAAAGTTTAATCATAAAACCCGTAAAATATGTTTTTGTTAAAAGCTTCATTATAAAATCAAACCTACAAATTAAATTTAAATAGTAGGATGTGAAATGGCACTCGAGCAATTCCACCCCCTATTTAGGGGTTGATAATAAAAGGTGTTATCCTAATTGGGGTGTAACAATGCGGGACCCGCGATATATCACGCTATTGTCACTGTATTTATGTGAAGTTTGCGCTTCGTAAACCCTGTCTGCTGAATTCCTCATTCAAAGTAAATATCAAAACAAAAACACGAAAAATTTAATTTTATTAGGTATCGGAGTGTGCACTGTCAATCTAGATAGTACTTGCTCCTCTCCTCAAGCCGGCATAGTGGAGGCGACTGCTGCCCACACGGGTTTATCTGTAGTAGCAGTTGTTTCCATTCATGGACCGCACTCTAGCTTTACATCAGGCGGAGTGTTGTCACATGCCAAGCAACAATAAAAAACAAAATTATTAATTTTATTTGGCATATATTTCTGTAATTATTAAATTATGATGATAATTTAGTAGACAATTCAACACGCACACAACAATCTGAGCTGCGGTGGGAATCGAATCCACGCCTTCGCTATGCACACGGCCGCTCAGAGCACTAAACTACACAGTCGTTGGTACGTGAAGCACCAAATTCCTTTGTTCTATCTTTACAATTGAGTTCATTGCTAACTGACTCAACTTGCAGCAATTACCTATAAGTCATTTTCTAATAATATTTGGCATAAATCAAAGAATACGACATTTGTTCATTAAAATGTTATTGATCAGAATATTGTATTGCAAAGAAAGCTTTTAATGTATGCAAAGAAAGATTTCAAAGCGAACAGAGCTGTAACGATTTATTGATAAAAAAAAGTTATCGATAACAATGTAAAAAACATCATTACGCTCTCAAACGCGAGGGGTGTTCCAACTTTCAAAAATAGAACGTTCCAAATTCAAACGGTAATAAAAAACGCTCAAGACGCGGGCAATCGTGGCCGATGCTAATCTACAAATTGGAGGGAGAACGCACTACAAGCGCGAGAGAGACAGCTGTAGTATATCAGTCCCGCGTTACTCGAATAGATGAAACGCCCTAAAAGCTTACAAACGTTTACAAATGCATTCGACATTTAAAATGAAACGTTATACATTGCTCATTTTACGCCAGTTGAATAACTATTACGTTAGCAAAACACGCAATGTATGGTATAATTTGTTTTATTTTGGCAAATGCCCCACGTGTTCGCAATACAAGGGCGAGTTGACACAGAGATGATTCTGCAGCTTCGTCCGGGCATGTCGCGCGTCCGTGCACATTGAAACTTTGTATTTATCGTAATTTAAATTAAAGAAAATGCACATTCTAATAGGAATTATCTAATATACAGGGTGTCCCGTAAGTAGTGGTATCAACGGTATTCTGCAGATAGAGGGGTTCAATATCTACAATATAATTTGTTAATTTTTTTTTATACCTTCTGGTTCGAAAGTTATGACGTTTTTAAGAAATTATCATATTTCCCCCGTTTTTACATAAAAACAATGTTTTAAAAATATGTTTATAATTATTTTTTATTGATGTTTTTATTTAAGTGTGTTGAGAAAACACAGGGCTTTCTAATTAAAATATTATTTGGAACGAATTAATAACCATGATAAAATAAAAAAATTAGATATAAACAAAATTTAATTTTTCAAATTTTTATCAAAATATTTAAACGAAGCTGGTGTAAAAAAATTGTATGTCAGATTAGTGGACCATTGTTTTAAAAATATCTACAATTCACATAGATTCTAAAAAAGTATAACAATGTTCACTATAATTTTAATTGAATGTTTTTTTAAGTTAAACGATCAACAAATTGGTATTTGTTGAAGGTAATTGCATATTTACCTTACTTTAAATCTTGCTAAAATTGTGATCGCTATCAATGCTATCACATACTTTAGTCGCTTAATACCTATGCTATAATTTAGGCATTAATTGAAGGAGTGGTAGGCAGACTGGTAACTTCAAGTGTAACGCTGTGAAGTCAACTAGTTGCGTTTTGGATTAGCTACTTCTAGCCGAATCTAGTTCTGTCTGTAGAATATCGTTGAAACCACTACTTACGGGACATCCGGTATATACCTACATAGAACAGTGTTGTTATAAATATAGATAAACCTATTCAATATGATTAGGTTAGATAATAATATTGAGATATATGGGTATCACGCAGATAAATATAATAAAGACAAATATTATAAATGTGAAAGTATGTTTGTCTCCCAAACGTCTGAGCGAATATTGATGAAATGTAGACAGAATAGGTTATAGGATACTTTATTAAAATTCTTAAAGATTATAGCTTATGTGGCAACCTCTATTAAAACGTTTTCTTTTAAAAAGTAAGATGTCAAAATTGTCAAATATTTCACTCCTTTGTTTTTTATGTACGACACAGAATATATAAAATGCTTGTGAAATATAACCAATATAAAATGTTTAAAATATTTAAAATGCATTTTATATATTCTGTGCCGTAGCTATTTGTTTATTATAGTGATTTGCGATAATAATTAGTGCTGAGAAAGTTATCAAATTACTTCATTTCAACATAAATCTGCTATGTTTCGAACAATGTTATAAAACAAAATGTATGGAGGCACAGTGTTGTCTTTTACGTTAATATATATTTTAATGCACATGATAGCTCATAATAAAGTGCAACATAATTAAATTGAAAACTATAAAAGTGTCAACAATGCATCCCCCACGTTCGTTTATAGTTATGGATGATAGTATTGATTTAATTTATACACACGATTGGGTATCTGTTGACTTTGAAGGGGTATCGATTTATACTAAATACTTGTCATCATAGTGGCATCCTAGTTTGGATCAGGACAAGAACAACCCAAACCTTTTTAAAATTAAAAAAAAAAAATTTAACACTATTTTGCAACTAATTTCCGCTAATCAATGTTAGTGAGGGTAGGTACACAGCAGCGTTACCAGATTTTTTTTCCAAGTCAGGATATCGGAACTTTTTGAGTGAAAAAAGCGGGACATAGTAAAAAACATATATAGAAAATGTACTTTAATAAAATTATGATATTTTAAATCAGATTTACCCTATCGTTAGGTAGTTGAGTCTTCTTATGGCCGGTTTCTGAATTCTTCCGTTTGGTTAACAAACCGTTATAACCATACAAAGACAGATCGTAAACGATAGTTATATCAAAATGTATGGGAATGTGTCCGTTAGAAAAATGTGATGTTTCAAATAATAGTCTGAAGAGTGAGATACAATTTGTAACTCTTTTTACACAGTTTACAGTAAGCTTTATACTCAGCCGACGTCACAATACACACACAAGTCCGGGAAGCGGGACTGAGCCCGTCCCGCGCGGCACATTTAATTTTGATTTAAAAATCGGGACGTCTGGCAACGCTGGTACACAGTCACAACAGCTGTCAATGTTAGACCCTTCACCAACATGCGCGTTTCACCATCTCAGCATGGTGGTGGTCACTTTTTTTTATTTTATTAATTAGCGAAAATTAGTTACAAAGTTGTGTTTAAAAAATAATTATGGTTATGGGTTTCCGCAAAGTAACGTCTGATACAATGAAACTTATATAGTGTTGAAAGGGTTGCTGTAACAATGGAATTGCGACGTATTCACGTGAAGCGCCAATGGCTTAGTGGTCAGAGTATTCGTGCACGAAGCAATGAACGCGGTTTCGATTCCCATTTCAATTCGACAACAGCGTACACGTCTTGATTTTTTCAAATAAATTTTCATAATAATTTACCCCATTGTTCAGAGTTTAAATAAAAATTATTCGTAGTGAAGTGTGTATTGTTTGTTGTGAGGGTGTTGCACCTACATAGGAGGGTGGCACAGTGGAGGGTGGTTGTGAGGTGTTAGAATGAGCACAATAAACATGCGGCCGCAGGTGTAGCCTTATTGGAAAACTTACAGAATTAACGAACGCCACTTCACTTACCGATACATGTTGTACCTCACGAAATACAACCGCACTATGCTTGCTATCGATGCGTTCAAAAAATACTAATTTTTTTTTTATTGTAGCTCGGCTTGTGACAACACTCCGCCTGATGTAAAGCTAGAGTGCGGTCCATGAACGGAAACAACTGCTACTACGAAATCTCTACAGGCTACAGTCGCATCCGCTATGCCGGCCTTAGGAGACGAATATGTACCACATGATATTTTTATTTGCATTTATTATTATGTTGAGAGTTTAAATATATCCTAAGTTGGATAAAACTTAATGTTCAAGTTAAATTTATTAAATTAAATTGTTTCTGTCGCATTCGCACATGTGTTTCCTATCAAATGTCAGAATGCGACAGAAAATTTGTTTCTGTATTAATATAATATATTAAGTATAATAAAAAAAATATAATAAACAATTTTATTTTTTTTATTAATTAATTTTAATTAAGTTGGTAATATACCTGGACGGGCCGGCGATCCTGACCGATGAGCCAGCCCAGGCGGGATGAGGGAAAATCAGGGGTTATGAGAAAAAACAAAATCACTCACCTTAGTTACCGGCGAATCACTTATTTGTCGTGTGAGTGATGTATTCGTATTATTGTATGTATGTGCGGTGTGTAGTGTGCTATCGCTTTGTCGCGGCGAATACAGGGAAATAGCGAGTGAAATTAGAATAAAAGCGGTGACCGTGAACAGAAAAGCGAATCGCAACGGACGACGAGAAGCGGAAGACAAAAAGCAAAGGGAAACGTCAAAGTGACGTTTGGGCAGAGACCACGAACACACTAGCGCCATCTACCTATGGCGAATGGCGCGTCCAAATACACTTTCTCATTAAAATTATAATTTAGCAATTTTTTAAAAAATATGTTATGGTACTTAACTTCCCTGAGTATATATATTTTGTAATAATTAATTTAAATGATTTATTACTTTTTCCACATAATTTTAACAACTATAATCCATGGTATTACTAAATTGCAACATATATAAATATTTCAATAATAAAGATAATTTTAATATCATAAACCAAACAAAATATTATCGATATCGATTAAATAATTATCTGCCTGTCACGCATCACTAGTGTAGCGTATCAATCGATTCATGCACTGATCCGATGTTAAAAGCGGAAAAGTCGTGTTTATTTCGAAAATTAAAACCAATAAATTATCCCTCCACCCCCGCCCCGTGAGGGGGGGACAAATAAAAATTGTATAAGTCGGCAAATTAAAAAACTTTGTATCGACATTTGTTACTAAGTAATATACATAGAGATATACATATATACTAGAGAGGTGCAAACTTATACATCTCACATAAAAAAACCGTAGGTCGCTTTAAACGATCTGACAATGTTGCCGTCAAGTCAGAGACAGAGACCTTAAGGGTCGTTTGCACTAGAAGGTCGGTTAAAGTAACTTTAACTATTACTTTAACCGTTACGTTTACATTATGGTTTACGTTTACTCCACACGAGTTGCACCATGCATCGTCGCGCCTCTCATTTTTGACGCTTACTTTAACCTTAACCGTAACCAGCGAATCTTGGCTTGGCTAAAGTTAAAGTAATCGTCAAACCAATGTCACTAACGCCAAATGCATGAAAAGAAGCCAAATATGTTTTACTATTATTTTTCGAGATCAGCCACCCTTTTAACGATAACAATATGAATTTACACGATATTGCAACGCGTGTGGAGTAAATGTAAACGTTGAACGGTCATCGTCGCCGTAAAAGTAAAAGTTAAAGTTACTTTGACCGGTCTCCTGATGCAAACTACCCTAAAAGTGACTGCGGTCATCTTTCCTCTCTCGTCACATTGGGAGCGTTATGGCACATCTAGTTCTATATATCATCAATTGTAATATAGGTGTTTATTTTAGAAATAGGTATATCATAATTTATCATTATTTGCATCAGGCGAGAATAATAATAAATATTATTACAAATTGTGTTAATTTTTCAGTATCAATTCAGTATCACAATTTTGACTGGGAATCGAACCGGTTAAAATTTGAAGAAATCTTTATTTTGCCACGATATATCGAATTCACGAATATAAATATATAAATAAGAAATTACACAACTTTAAATTAATTTATGTAATTTAATTTATTTCCGTAATTATGTTCATTAGAAATCAGATAGATGAATTATTTTGTGCATATTTGTGTATATTTGAGAAATAGTCGTAAATAAAAGAATATAAAAATGTAGACATTCGTGAATGTGAAATGTTAAAAGTTTATTTGGTGCACACCTGAGACCGGACTCGAACGTGGAACACTTATAAAACTATATTGATATAACATATTATATCGGAGTATGCCATGCCATCTGCTATGTCCTATGTAGGTAGATTTTTTTTTATTGTAGCTCGGCATGTGACAACACTTCGCCTGATGTAATGCGGGGTCCATGAATGGAAACAACTGCTACGAGTACTACAGAGAAACCTGTGCGGGCAGCAGTCGCCTCCACTTGCGGGCTTGAGGAGACGAGCATGTCCCATCTAGATTGCCAGTGCACACTCCTCTCGTTATACCTGGTTACTTTC
Organism: Tinea pellionella; assembly: GCA_948150575.1. Lineage (NCBI taxonomy): Eukaryota > Metazoa > Arthropoda > Insecta > Lepidoptera > Tineidae > Tinea > Tinea pellionella. The sequence goes on along the minus strand of OX411263.1, from coordinate 7,491,040 downwards.
AAACTATTCCCGAAACGCGACAAGGTCGCTTCACGGGTGTTACATTCGAAAGTGGTGGTACTACCCGAACACAGCAGACTGGGCTAATAACCATCATCGGTCTGCCTACCACTCTTTAATAGCGACCAAAGTACATATAACAAAGTTACATTGGTCAGAATTCAGCGAGGTTCGAACACGGGTCTCATCGATCGTGAGGTCTTACCATTTTGTTTAATAATCCGTGTTTATTTATTTAATTAAATAATTAAAATTTTAATTTTAAAAGAGCAAACTTATGTAACATTCGATTAAGTCGCGTTTCTGTATTAGCTTGTGAAATAGCTGGTACACACTCGTTTTACGAAGCCGGCATAGCGGAGGCGAGACATCTCAGTGTGGTAAACGTTCAAGGTTCGCAAACTCTAGTTTAACATCAGGCGAACGCAAATATATATATATATATTTTATTTTTATATTATATCTAATAAACATATTTCTATCTGCCTGCCTACCCTTATATAAAAGTGTCTCATAATAAAGAATAATTAACAAAAACATGAACATCAATAATCTAAATGGATTAATGTTTAAAAAAAGTTGAAAGAGTTGAGTTTTCTGAAACTTTTCTAATTTGATTATAATACAATTTGCTTATTACTTTCGGGGATTACATTTTTATTTATTGATATATTTTTCTTCTCGCCTCCATTATGCCGGCTTAATAATACAAAGTAGAGAGCAAACTTCGGCCTACCATCTATACTATACATATGTACATACAGTAGTTCGACATATGAAAATTTACCACAAATAAATTTCTGCAAGCAGTGGTCGCCTCCGCTGTGCCAACATCAATAGACAAATGTGCGCAGGGTACACTCCTCCGTTATACTCGGCGATTTTCAAACTCATCTTTGAAACGTAACTTGCTAGTAACCCCAGTCTACGTTTGTGGTTTTGAGTCTACGCTAGATGTGCAAAGAAGAGGCGATGTGGAAGGCGGGCCTTATTTTTAAATTAAAATAGGTTACTTAATAAGTAAAATAGTCATTGAAAAACTCCTCATTTACAAAATGGATCCGAAATCACCAATTCTTCGATTTCATTCCAAACTACATTCTGATATTTATTGGAAACGAAATTAATTTTTAATTCAGCCCCCCCTCCTTTCGACTCCCTCTATTGCCCCCCTCTTAAAAATGACTCTTATGACAACACACGGCCACACACAATTTTAGGTTTTAATTCAGAAGAATATAAAGTTTAGTTTAGCATGATCATTTTTTTCAGGAAAACTTGTCGAAAATATTTATGACCTTTGAAAAGAATTTCCAGTTATGATTGTTTTTCTCTGTGGGGTCTCGAATGGCCCCTCTCTGCTCTAACAACCCCCCTCCTTACAAGGTGTTTCTTATTATAATTTATACGATTCAATTCTTATATTACAAATTTATAATAGAGGGTGATTTCATGACAAATGTAGCTATCATATTATTAAGACAAACATCTTCTACAATTAATACCAATATTTAAATTAAATAGCTTAATGATCAGTAAATGATTGTGTGAAATAAAATAATCTAAGACGACCTCAGTTATACTTCAGGAAGCTTATGTAGATGTCATATCTTAGGTCATTTTTGAGGTTGAAAACTTATTAGTGGTACAGTAATATCATATAGTTAGATGTTACGTTAAATGTATAATAATGTATAAGTTGTGGATATTTTAGAGAAAGCAGACTTCCGAAATGTGTCCAATTAGTTCAGAAGGATCCGAAACTCCATGTTATTATTACTAACATTAATATAAGTTGTTGTAACTTTAATTTTAATAAATAAAAAAAATTGTGTCAAAATTTTCAAGTGTCAGCTTGTTGACACAACCAAGTATTACAGGAAAGGCTGAAGCACCTGAACGCTGCACATCGGTCACCTCTAGCTGCCATAGCGGAGATATTTATCTGTGGTAGCGGTTATTCCCAATCTTAGACCGCACTCTAACTTAGCATCAGATGGAGCATGGTCATATGCCGAGTAACTAAAAAAACTTTCAGACTAAGACCGTAACGGAATCGAATACGTACCATTCGAATATGAAGCGAAAACTTTACCCCTAAATCTTTTCCATAGGAGTTCTTTCATCTCCAAAAACCATTATCTGCTGAAGTAAAAATCATATTGAATTAATTCTAACCCTCCCTGTATATAAAAAATATACGATTTCCGATCACAGGGTGTAATTTACGCCCCCTCCTCCGCCCCTGTCTACCCCTCACGTTATTTATAATTTAATATGCATCTATTAGTTTAGAATATTTTTATTTAGTCATATGAAGTTTATGTTTTTGGGGGTAGGTTGTAATAGTCTAAACTTTATTAGCACAAAATATAATTTAAAGTACGTAGTATGTCAAAACAAAAATGGATAGGCACTTAGGAGACGTTTATGACAGAACAGCACTCCGGTATGTTGCGTGGAGGTACCGGGTTCAATTTCCGGAAAAAATAAAAAAAACAAATATTAATTAATTAAAATATTTTACGAGTAAATATGATAACTATTTGAAAACAAAAGGTATCTATTTGTTTTTGGTCTGGGTATTATATGTTTGTGTTGTTCTTGTTCTGATTAGTATAGGTTTTAGTTTAAATAATATTTTTTCTATGTCTATATAATGTCCTCCTGCCTACCCCTAAAATGATCTGTAATAATATGTAAGTGTATAGTGAAGGAGGTTGGTGAAAATTTCTTTTAATAAGTAACAATGATTTACGCGATGCCAAGAGCATAAGGTGAGTGCGGGTGAGTGCGGGCGAAGGGGGGCGGAGGGGGGCGGCACAGAAGAAACCCCTAATTAACCAAAAGAAAAGAAACTCAACATCAACACGTCTTATTTCTTTAAAGATATTCGATTTATTACACCGCTTTGTACAATTAAGTATGAAATTATTTCTATTGTTACATTGTAAACGTTTATTTCAGCATTTTTTTATTGTAGCTCGGCATGTGACAACACTCCGCCTGATGTAAAGCCAGAGTTCGGTCCATGAACGGAAACAAATACTACCACAGATAAATTTGTACGGGCAGCAGTCGCCTCCACTATGCCGTCTTGAGGAGGCGAGCATGTACCATCTTAGATTGACAGTGCACACTCCTCTCGTTATACCTGGCTACTTTCAAACTATTCCCGAAACGCGACAAAGTCACTTCACGGGTGTTACATTCGAAAGTGGTGGTACTACCCCAACACGGCAGACTGGACAAATAACCATCATCAGTCTGCCTACCACCCTCTAATAGTGTAGTATCTTTGTCGTGCAGTGGTCGTGTCGCGAGTCCATTTTAAGAAGCATTTGCATGTAATATTTAATAACATCTTATAGTACCGCCACTTCCAAGTAAGCAAGTAGCTGTAACACCCGTCTCATCCAGAGGCGGCTACTACCTTGGCGGTACTATCCCAGCACGGCAGACTGGACTAATAACATCATCTGTCTGCCTACCACTCTTTAATAGTGTCTATAGGCACTGAGCGACCAAAGTACATATAACATAGAATTATAAAAAGAATTAGCGAGGTTCGAACACGGGTCTCATCGATCGTGAGTTCACGCGTCTTACCGCTAGACCACGGCCGCTCTGAAGACATTTTGTAGTCTCCGTTCATGGACCACGCTTGCATGCAAAGATGAGGTGCTACAATATGATTTGATATTGTTGCGTATGTAGAAGAAAAGTCTCTGCCTACCCTAGTGGGTATTTGGTGTGAGCATTGAAGATGTTGATTGTGTGATTGTTTCAATTAGTGTGAAATAGTTGTTATTATGTTCGGTTAATAGTCACGGCGCGCGGCGTACGGCATACGGCATACGGCAGGTGTAATATAATTTTGTTTAGTAAGCAATAAAATAAAGTATGGCCAATATTAAGGTTTGTTTGCTCTGAGTAACAACCTTAATGTCGGTGAGCGGGTGTGTGTCACATATAATTCGACATAATAACACTATTTAACAAATTACTAGGTTTTTTTTTAGTCTGGATGAATGCTAACGTGTGCCCAGACGCCGTCCACGTGTCGAGTGAAACACCGTGGGGTTTGGAGATGGCAGGTTGGAGAGTCCGACACAACCCTGGTAACCCTCCCCTAGGGCCAGGGCATCCTTAAAGGATTTCCCCACGTAAAAAATAAAAATAAAGGTACTCTTGTTTTTCATTACATCAAACTTTAACTTAAGGTTATGACTCCAGTCTCTTTTGTAGAGGTCCCGGGTTTGTTTCGCGATTGAAACAAATATTTATTTAATTATTTTTTAAATAGTAGCTCGGTATATGACCGGAATCTGCATGATAACACATAACAACTGCGAACACAGAGAAATATCAGGTAATCACCTTCGCTATACCGGCTCAAAAAGTCAGAGATGAGAGCTGAGAGCGACACTACAGCTTCTGGTAAGATTTAAAAAAGTCAATATCGTCATTACGTTGTGTAACAAAGGGTAGAGTAAGATATTAGGGATATTTATTCGGTTGCTCTCTCGTGTAGTTTTATGTGTGGGCCATAAATGCTGTGTGCTGTGGGCCGTGGCCGCATTTGAATAATACGAACATTCGCGGCCGCAATGCACTCCCACGCTTATTGAAATCTATTAAATATTTAACTACCCTACATCTAAATATACCTACAATATACGAGTATGTACATCGCTTTTGTTTTAGCTTTCCACTCCGATAAATATAATAGAGCCCACCCCCACTATGCCGACCTAAAACAACAACAATCTTAATACATGTACTACAATTATTAATGTCTAATAGTTAACGTTATATGTACTTTTTTATTTTATTTTAATGAATACAGATTTTTTCAATAATGTAGTATTGTAGTTAAAGATTAACGTTAATCTATAATTAATATATATATATAAGTTTAAATGTTGTATGTATCGTATCTATTATTTAAAATAGACAAAAGTTATGAAAAATGTATATTATTGTTGCAGGTGTCGCTCGAATGTAATAATAAAACGTTTTTTCCAATATATTTAAATTTTATTGCCCTTAAACGTAATCGCTGTATGATCTCAGAATTCACCATCTAAATACTTTGGCAAATAATCCGTAGTTGCATTTCATTATACGAACGTAGAACCCAATTCGATCTAATGTTTTTAAACTGGTTATGTTTTAAGACCGTCCCTTATTTAAATTTAATAGTTATGCGAAAGATATTGTAGATCATTTCGATGTTATTATAGATTATAAAAGATTTTTTCATATTTTTTTATTGAAAATGTATAATATCAATTTATATTCGTTGGTTATGATAATTCGGCTACTTTGTATGCTTATAATCAGTATAATGTTCTTAATATTCCCGTTCTATCTAAGCTACAAAAAGGACTGCTAATTCGAGATACTTAATACTACATTAATATACAATATAGTAAATAGATATGTAGGCATGTTAATTCGATAATATGTGGTCAAAACACAGTGATAAGTTACACGAGCCACTTGAACAAGAATGAAAAATAATAAATCAATTAGAGCATCTACCGCAACGTGTTGGCATCCGTATAACACTGATAAATTAAATACACTCTTGTTACATTAGATGTGCGCAATGCACAGTGGTCACGGCGACTCGACTGGGTAACCGGCGACCGCACTTGGCTCTTACACCCGACAAGCTTTTAGAGAGAATCGTAAATACAAATTTAGGTAATGACATAAGAGAACAAAACGTCGATCGAACATTCATATAGAAGTTACAGATTTGGCATTTCAATATTGTATCAGTTATCTATCAGTTATTGTATATTAAATAATAGTAAGTACTTTGTTAAATATTTACGCTACAATGAAATAAAATTTAAATCAATTTTATACGGATTTATCGCGTTAAAATATCCATTAATTTAGTGTTCACTAATAAGATAAGAAATCAAAAAAAAATATGTATCTATGTTCAGGAAGCCAGGAAAGGAGCTCTCAGAGATACAATAATGTGAATTCTATAAATGTAATTGTGTCTATGGGCAATGATTAGCACTTAGCCTTTAGTGCCACAATCTGAGCTATCGTAATTGAGTTAGCAGTGAGTGCTCGCGTGAATCACTTTACAATTTGACAACACTTTTAACTGAAATTGGCTAAGAAATGACATTTGCCAAAAATATATATATTACAATCTACACCAAATGGCATAACTTATGTTTTACACTATACTTACGCATTTTAAAGATACACTTTTTTAAAAGAATATTGCTCGGACGTAGTTTTTGCTACAACTTTATTTTTAAGATTATACAATACCATTGTCACGACTTTTTCCCACAGGGATAGGCACTTACCACGGTCCTGACACGACACCCTCCACAATTCTCTTCATGCACGCCCGACGGTTATGGGCACTAGGCAGCCCAGCTTTCATGAGGATGTCATTTTTAAGAATAATAATAATTATGGTATTATAACATAATATCAACGGGAAGTCAGGCTTCCACTGCCAGGAACATTAAAGAACACAACATAAAAGTTAAATTAAAGTAAAGTAAAGAAAATTATAATATGTGGCAAAACAAATTAAATATAAAAAACGTCGTCAGATAGACTACGAAAAGTGCTACGAATTCTCGTAGTAGTAGTTGTTGACGTTTATTTAAGAGCCACTTTATTAACAAACAAAGCAATAATACAATTAACAATAACAATATTGCAACACAAATGTTGTTGTACTTTGTGTTAACGAGTCACAAACTTAACCGTTTATAGTTAGCTTTTAACTGAAGATTAACCCAAATTTTAATGGCTTTTCACTATGAAATATTGTTTAAACTTTCACTTTAACTACGTCCCTTTAAATGTTTGTTTCTATTTGTTACTAATGCATCTATTATTATTATCATTTCATTTATATTATATTACTATATATTATCTGCCTATATGGAGTAGAGGTCCCGGGTTCGAATTGGAGAAACAACTTTCATCTCTTGTTCTGGCTGTTCCCTTAAACATTTCTAAAAATTAATAAATTATTATTACGTAATATATTATAAGGAAAATTAGTTTGCAATAATCTGATTGCGATCACATGATGGACATGTTGTCAAACCTGTCAAAATAGCTGGAGGTGGATGTCTTTGAAATCATCGCGTAGTAATCGACCAATTGATTACTTTCCCAACAATGTGCCATTTAATATAACAATAAGTAAACATAATATATGTTTTAATATAGTTCACGAAGAAGTATTTACTACACTTAACTTGTATTTGAAGAACTATTACGACGTTATATTTTCATAGACACGTAACAGAGACAAATATATTGAAATATTGCATTTGCGCGCAGCTTCGTATAATTAATATTATGCCCTTTTATAGAGATAGAGTAGCTGTTTCGTCCACGTTAATAAAGAAATCCCAATAAACCGGATTATATATATTTTTCGAATAGGATTAGTGTTTCTTGAATTCAGTATTTTACTCTTCAACATTTAGCTATAATATATTATATGTATATCAGTATAGATTTTTAAACACATTTTGTAAGCGCTTCAGTAAAATATTTGTATGTTAAATTACTTAGATCTTTTAATGAGGTAATTTATAAGTAATATTTAATTTGATTTTATTTCTAATGAGTGTCTGCTCTTCCATAATGTAACGTCACGCCAATACACGCGTCTTTAAAACTTAAAACTTACTTTGACAAGAAAATACAATATTTGACAACATACATGCCGTTAATCCTGTCTTTACATGTCATTTGGTAATTGTAGTTTAAGTATTGTTTTTGGAGACATGCGCTGGAAATAGAGTCAGAATATTACGGCCGGGGAAAGCACTAGTTTAATAAGCCTCGGCCGGTCGACACTAACCTCATAAGAAACTATATCAGGACGAGAACAACACAAACATAGACCTCAAACGAATAAAATAATAACATATGTATAAATTTGTTACGACAGGGGATCGAATCCGAGACCTCCGCTCAGCGTGTAGGTTAACAATTGCGGTCTAACTTTAATTTGTAAATATTAATAAGTTAGATAAGTAGAAAACATTAATAACGCTACATATCAACATGAGATTGGGCCGTGTACACACACACGCGTCAGGCACGTGTCTGCCACGCGCACAGTGTGTAACCACCTCTATAATACGTGTCAAATGATATGTTATACAACGCATCATTATATTTATATATAGATTAGCAACAAATATGTTATCTGTTATTATTATATTTTTGTAATATTTATACTATTAATTTGTTATTTTGAAGGTATAACGCGTAGGTAGCTAAAGGAGAGGAGTATGGACGTTGCACATTCGTCTCAACAAGCCGGCATAACGGAAGCGACAGTAGCTTGACATCGATTTGTGGTAGCTGCGAGCGTCATTTAACATCAGAGCTGCGAGTTTTTAAAAAATTAATATGCATAAAGCAAGTGGTACATAATATTAATTACACTTTTAGATTTGATACAATAAGTTATTATATGTAACAGATTTATTAAAGGATGCGAAATCAATTGACAAAATAATGTTAACAAACAAGCAAAAGATCAAAAGAAGACCGCAACAAAACAATCACGTCGCCCCCAAAACAAATAAACACATTGTTTATATATACAATTTGCGTGTTATTTTTACAATCGTATGCGGCCATTTTCTTACTCGAATCACCAACGATCAAAAAGTTAGCGCACTTTAGAATACAAAACGCTTTGACCACCGCGGGGGCGAAGTAGGAGGCTAACCGGCGGATGGGGTATACGTAAAACTGGATATATCGCACATTACACTGTAATCCGATTTAAAAAAACGTTGTAGACGTTTCAGGATCATCTCGGAAGAAGAAGGGTACCTTCGTCTCCTCGAACCCGTCAGCGGAGACGACTGCAGCTCTCTGCGACTCATTGACTATGCTGTTCATAAAACCAGTGAAATTAGAATCATCGTTATAGGGAGTTTGTTTTAGAATAAATTTTTGTGTAAAGTACATAGTAGTTTTAATTTAATCACAAAATGGATAACCTGCTACACCGATACGGGACGAATATAAAAGTGAAGCGAATAAAATCGAACAAAAGTATTAAATTACAGCAAGTATCTGGCGGCGGCAACGATCACAAATAAAACGATACTGACATGTCCGGTTTCCCCGGCTGATGTAACGATTGATATTCAATTTGAAATTGGAACGAGAGAGATCGCCCCGGGACAGCGCGCCGAATTGAATTTTGAAAACAGAACGTCCGAAGTCCCCCCGACCCAACCCCGCGCCGGGGGGCGGGGGGCATAGACAAGCGTTTTATTATTTTTATATTTATTTATCCGATGCTTGCTTTTGCATTATTCGGCCATTCCATTTGGCGATCCTTTATAAGGTATAAAATGTTAGAAATCATGTCATGGATTCTAATAATGTGGATAATATATTTTATAGTTAGATAAATTAACTATATGTATTGAGTTAATAGTTGTGTATAAACACAATTTATATTTTTGTTATTGTAGCTCGGCATATGACAACACTCCGCCTGATGTAAAGCTAGAGTGCAGTCCATAAATGGATACAACTGCTACCACAGAGAAATGTGTGCGGGTAGCAGTCGCCTCCACTATTTCAGTCGAGAAGACGAGTATGCACCATGCAGATTTCTACTACTACTACTACTTTCAAACGTCACTTCACGGGTATTACATTCGAAAGTGGTGGTACTGCCCCAGGACGGCAGACTGGGCAAATAACCATCACCAGTCTGCCCACCACTCTTATTTTAATATACATTGCGACATATAAATATAGTTTAAGTATATTGAACAAAGCATTAATTAAAAGGGTAAGCAGAGCAATATTAGCCCAGTCTGCCGTTCCGAGATACCACAGTAACACCACATTCAAGTGTTATAGTGGATCTGCGCGTATATTTCCTACTGCCGGGCATAACGAGAGAAGAGTGTGCCCTGTCAATAGAGACTCTCTTGAACAGAGTAGGTACGCTGCCGGAGTACCACAAAACAAAAATTGTTAGGAAAAGTTTTTTTAAATTATATAATATTTTTCTAAATAAATAATATCAATAGTGGTAATATCCATATGTTGCTCCGTTGTCCAGGTAACTTGTGATGCGGCGTCAGCCCCCCCTACTCTCTATGTCCAATCCCCCTTTTTACTGGACTTTGTCTATTACAGCATGTACGGCTATACTTTTACCTATTTGACATAGGAAATTGAACCTTACTGCTGTAGTGTTAAAAACGAACAGTTGTAGAGTTACTTGTTGAATTACGTCCGTGGTGTCTCCCTTCGATGATATCTTTTATGACAGAGTCGGAGGAAACATTTAGGATATTTTCTTGTATAGATTTTTATTATTATGATTATCTTATGTTCTTTGTTGTATGTATTTTATATGTATTTGATGGTTTTTGTTGATAATAGGTGGTATCTTATGTGATGTAGTTGAGTCATTGTAGTTACAATGTAACAATATTGTGTCGAATGGCTTCTGTAAAGGAAAATGCCCATTTGCATAAGAAAATTTTTTTCTCGAGTTCGTCGATGATTTTGATTAGTTTTAAACGAACGAACAGTTTTAAATTTTTTACCCGTGTTATTGAGTAATTAGATGTTTTCTGATGCTGATGCTAATGTGATTATTATATTAAATGCTTTAATAATTGATTATATGATTCGCACACGGTGTGTTGATGATATAAATGGAAAAAATTGATGAAAGAAAAAGTTAATATTTTAGAATATCGTTTAACTATTAGATATCAAGTGGGCCTAAAAATGGGTATTCTCCTTTACTTTACAAACAGGAATAGGATACCTACAACTAATGTAACAGCCGTAAAGTGACCTGTCGCGTTTAGAGATCAGTTTGGAAGAAGTCAGGTGGTACAAATTAGTCTCACCAAGCCGACATAGCGGAGGCGACCGCAGTTGTTTCCGTTTATAAGACCTTACGCTAGTTTAACATTTTAAATAATATGCATTTTTTTGAAAAATCTAAAATATTTTATTTAAAAAAACTTAATGAAATTGTCATTTTTCTTGTAGGACATTTTACATTGTCTAACACAGTATTCATAATATTGATACTCGTCTGAAACACAGCCATTTAACCCTATACTACATAATGTTAACATTTCTTTTCCTTTATTACGCCATCTAATATTTAACAGCTTTACTAATAAAATTTAGTTATTCCATTTATAATAGATGGCGCTAGTTATGAAATAATACAGTGTCATCTAGTGAAATTTGTAAGTACTAATCTGGCTAATTTTTCTATTTAATACTAGATGGCGCTAATAACTACATACTAAAATTTAGTTATCCTACTTAATAACAGATGGCACTACCTGTATATGTGGCATCATTAATTCTCCTATTCGACAACAGATGGCGCTAATACCAACATACTTTATAAAGCCTATTTGATAATTTAATGACGCACGTTATCGCGCAATGTGTCAGTTTCATTCTAAAAAATTAAGTGAATAATTCAGGTGAAAAATAAGACACGTTAATTATTATTGAAAACTATTTATTTTCATGATATATTACTACCTAATATCTACATAGATATGGTTATTGATAAATGGCATTTCTTTTTTCTTTGTTCTGCTTACCTAATTCTTTTTTCTTCTAAGCTGATAAATACAACAAACCAAATATATTTAACAATTTGTTCAAAGTCCATATAAATACCTATTGGCATTTGTCCAAAAATAATTTTTTTTTTCTTTTAATAAATCGTTAAATATCTCCATAGGATTTATGCCAAAGTTAATATACAATATAGTATAAGGCAAGGCATAGGCAGTATAGGCGCGTGGGAGGGGAAGCTTTCTATTTTGTTACTAGATAGGATTTATTTTCTGAAAAGCACCATAATTTTGAATCGGTTTAATTATTGAACATAATAATTGTTGCAAAAATAATATTATCCTAACCTATTACCTATATGTACTTAGGTACTCTTTATACTTTTTTGCAAGTAAGGATGATTTCAATATTTATTTTGAAAAAATATTATTATATTTAACATTTTCAGCAATACAAAAATCTCGGATATATAATATGCTATGAGATTCGCTTACATCTAAAATAATCTAAACACGCTGTAATAACTAAATTATTGCACGAAAAAATCAACTTGTAGCTCTGTCTACCCTCGTAGATGAAAGTGATAAACTTCTATCACCTAAATACAAAATTAAAGCAAAATTCACACAATATATTTTTATACCAAAAAACTAATTAATAATCTAAAAATACTGACTGAAAAAAAAATCGTATTTACTCGAGATTCATTATTTATATTACAATACAAGTAATATAGTAAACACAATCACAAACACAAATTAAAACAAATAAATAATATTATAATAATTTTCTTATTAAATATGCAATTGAGACATTTTTATTGTAATCAATAATTATAATTTATGTAACTGCATCGTATGGCCAAATAGAATTACTAATATTCTGCCAACACTCCTCAGACTTAATACAACCCTTCCAATAAACAATCGTTCTTTTTTATAGTAGCTCATCATGTTATGGCCACATTCCGCGTCTCCATTATGCCGACTTGAAAACACCGCAATCGTGTTTTCAAGTCGGCATAATGGAGACGCGGAATGTCAGAACACACTCCTCTCGTTACACCCGGCTATTACAAATCTGATCCCAAAACGTGACAAGATCAATAACCATCATCAGCCAGCTCAGCACTCTACCCAACGACTGCTTACTTATTTTTTATTTAATAGACTACACAAATTGCAAATTACAGGCTCTACTTTGAATACTGAAAATGTCGTTTTGAAGGGAATTCAAGTCGAGGAATATTTGAGGATTGACAATGAATATCTGTACTTTTTATAATATTATACACATAATTGTATAATAAAAAAAACAATAATTTTACTAAAAACTTAATAATTTCACATCCTCGTTCAATACAATCACATTTCAACGTTTAAACTGTCAAATTTTAGATCTTTCACTTCGTCGGGCGTAAAACTTTTAATGGACACTTCTCTAGTGATGTCCGTAGTCGACAATTTATTTGTAATTTTAGTTATCGATATTCTACTCTCTATATCGTTCACGTCTTCTAGCGCGACACTCTTCTCGACTTTACGCGGTTTCTGCGTCATAGTTTGTTTTGATGATTTTAATTTCTCGCAGAGTAATTTGTTACAATTCTTCTTTGACATATCTATCACTAATGCATCCGACTCTTCTTTCTTCTCTTCTGTCGTTTTGTTTTGTTGTTTGAGCTCTGCCACTTCTGCGTTCGTGATGTTATCCTTCTTCTTCCATTTTGTTCTTCTGTTCTGGAACCATATCTTCACCTGGAATACAACATAATAACACACATTAGTAAAAACAACCTCTGTATAATTTAATAAATATAATTTCCACAAATTGCAATGCATTCTGTTTTAACTGCCACCGCTGTTATTATGATAACAAATTATTCCAACAGTTTAACTATATGTACATAAGGCAATTACAAACAATATCCTTAGGGAGTTCGAACTAGGACAACCTGTATCTTATTAGGGAACTATTTAACTATTAACCCAATGCTATAAAATACATACATATATATTTAATAAGTCTACACTAATATTATAAATGTATGTATGTTTGTTTGTATCGAATCACGCTGAAACTGTTAAGGCAAATTTAATATTTAGATGTAGATTATTATATGAATATGTTATAAGATAACACCTACTTTTTTATTTTTGCATTTACTAAGAAAGGTTTTGAGCTTTTAAAATTTTAACCCATTTAAAATGTTACCCTAGGGATGGAATGGGAGAGCTACACGCATAAAACAAATTATACAAGAGCAAACGAAAGTTGCGTATAAAACATACTATTGTTTTATTATAAATTTAATATATTTGAACAGCAGTATACATATATATATATTTGATGTGCACACGAACACTATGGTATAATCACGTATAATGTTATATGTGTGTATCGTTATACAAACAGTTAATTACCGCCTGATCGATCTCCCGCCCAAGGGAATGACAACTAGTGATGCTACAATATAATTGTATCAATATATCGATAATTGTTTTATTTTACATTTTATATTAAAAAATACTACATAACAACACTGTTAGCACATTAAATTAATTTACACAATTTATTTAGATATTATACTGTTTCTATAAAAGCGACTCACTCGCTTTAATATAACCTCGATACTTATTTTTATTATTCTCAAAGAAAACTTTTTCAATAGATAACTAACAATATAATGTAACTCCATTTACGTTCCATAACTATCAAAATATGATCGCAATTCAAGATGTCACATACTAATTAATAGATATATACAATTATTATTGAGTATATACAATGTCATTTCACATATAATTGCTTACCAAATTAATCTGGTAACATGTGACATTTGCTACACGCACACACACGCATACACGAAATGCAACACACAAACAAACATGTAGATAATTATTATTGATTGCACATTAGCCTCTAACCACCCCCGCGCGTGCGAGAGAGACGAATGATATCCGTTTGTAGATTTGCGAAGGAGAAGTGTGTATTGTTTGTGCGGGTGGCATGGGGGTGTGGGGTGTTAAATAGAACGGGACAATGGTGGTAATATGTAACATGTGAAAGCGGTGCTAATTGTAGCGAGCTGTCATTGATGTACGTCAAGTGACCCGGACATACTAAATATGTTACTATTAATTATGTATGGGATATTTAGCTTTGTTTATTGTACAAAATAAATTACAGGTTTAATTATTTTTACATTGATCTGATGTTAAGCCGGAGTGCGGTTGTCAGTGACAGTGCACACTCCTTTCGTCATGCTCGGCTACTTCAAAGCCGACCCCGAAACGAGTCTATGTAGGGGTCAGGAGAGTTTTTCTTTTAACCACCATCAGCCTACCTGCCACTTTTCTTCATTATTTAACACGGCTTAAAATCGAGTTTAGTTTTGAATCTAGATGGGCAAGCTGTCATAGCGGAGGCGACCACTGTCTGTAGAGATTTATCTGTAGTAGTATTTGTTTTAACATCGGGCGGAGTGTTGTCATATGCCGAGCTACAATAAAAAAGTAAGTTTGATCGTTACGTAATCACGTTCAAATTGCTGAAAATATTTTGATGTTTACGATACAGTAATTCTTTTTAATTCTCATTGCGTAGGTAGGGCTGTTTATTGAAGAATGGTTTGAGCATTTAAACATGCCCCACGGCTATTTTAACCTATTTTAATGGTTCCCTAAGGATGAAATGGAAACCCTAAACACAAAAAAAAAATTAATTACACAAGCGTACGAAGTCGCGGATTCTTTATTAGCTGAATAAACGGTCCAAACTACATAAACACAAACAAAACAACATTATTAAATAGGTATATAGAATTAGTTTGTTACTAAACGGTATAGATTTCAAATCCAATATAACCTTTCCACATGGAGTAACACGCACGCACCCACACCGAACACGATTAACCCTCGGTCTTAAACATTTGTCTAATAAAATCTTTATTAGCTTTGTCAGAGTTCCTAAATAATAAAATAGAAACGGGACTTAAATTGTTTGAATCGAAATATAATTGTTGTGTAGTCGGTACAGTCAAGTTTAATATTGCTTAATTGAATTAATATTTGATTGGAAAACTCTTGCCGTAAACAGATTTTGTTTGCAAATTGTCTGCTAAATATATTTAAAACAGTGGTAGTCAGATGGTTTTAAGTGTAAAACCAGTGAAGCAATCGAAGTAGCCCTGAACATTCTCATAACAATTGTCTCCGCACATAGACCGCTTTCTGGCATCAGACAAGCTGTCATATTATAAAAAATAATAGAAAATCTATATAATAAAGTTCACCTTAGTATACAATAGTATAATAGATAAATGGAAATTATTAAATGATTGTACCTGTGTACACTTCATTGTCGGGAGTAATCAATATTAGTGCCGCGCGTCGCTTTGTTCACGATCTCACTGTACAAGACCCTATTAGAACCCGCCCTCGTACATAGTGATGTCAATGAACACAATCTCTCTATCGATATTTGTGTTACATAAATTGCTAAACTATTTTAATTTAATTTTAAACTATTTTAAGACTATGGTCTACGGTACTTTGGTCGCTCAGTGCCTATAGGCACTATTAAAGAGTGGTAGGCAAACTGTAGATGGTTATTTGTCCAGTCTGTCGTCCTGGGTTAGTACCACCACTTTCGAATGTAACACCCGTGAAGTGACCTTGTCACGTTTCGGGAATAGTTTGAAAGTAGCCAGGTATAACGAGAGGAGTGTGCACTGTCAATCTAAGATGGTACATGCTCGTCTCCTCAAGCCGGCATAGTGGAGGCGACTGCTACCCGCACAGGTTTCTCTGTAGTAGCAGTTGTTTCCATTCATGGACCGCACTCTAGCTTTACATCAGGCGGAGTGTAGTCACATGCCGAGCTACTATTAAAAAAAAAAAATTTGTTCTGAAAAAAGAAAAGATAATATTGAGAATATAGAGAAATGTCTTCAGGCAGTAGACGCTTCTGGAGTGCGGCCAAGTTGACGGCCAGGTTGACAGTGCATACCCCTTCTGTTACATGCGGCTACTTTCAAGCTAATTTAGTTGGCAACCTACCACGGGACAGTAAATTAGGCTTAACTAAACCGTTTTCCAAATAAATATGCTAATTATAAAATTACATATTACATAAATTGATTATAATAGTGTTACTACCAAAATAATATGTAAAAACATCGATAACAAAATATATCGATAGAGAGATCCCATCACTATAGTTTATCTCTCGCTCTCGGTGGCAGCAATCGTGGTCGATGAGTAAGCCTCGTTAATCTAACAATTACTCATTTCATACAGATTCTGGGACTTTGTGACTATCAATAGACAATCACCGAGGCCCTTTTTACTATTTATATTACTCTCTCACTCTCTCTCCTCTCTCTCTCTCCTCTCTCTCTCTCTCTCTCTACTGATTTTAATACAAAGGACAATGCCCTTTTTTGGACCCACTTAATATCTAATAATTTGTTAACAAAACAATATACTAAAATAATACCTATCACACTTTTTTATTAATTCATTTTAATTATATCAATAGACAATGTTTAATTACATATAAAACAGATATCATTAATTAAAAACGAATTTAAAATAATAATAACCTCAAATATTGCACCAGAAAAAGTCCAATTACTCAATAACCCGGGTGAAAAAATGAAAACTGATTGGTAAAGGAATATAGATTTATTTTTCTACAAAATTAACTTAAAATCATAGACAAACTCGAGAAAAAATTGTGGGCCCATTTCTCTTAGGATTCGCCTATGGCCATTCTCCTTTATTACACATAAAGTTAATTACACATAAAGAAACTTTTTGCAATATTTTTATTAGAATTAATTTTATGTATTCTAAAACCTCTACATCTATTACATTGCACTTAGTTAATAGCAGATTGATTTTCTTGAGATATCTTCCGTTGCGTTCCTCCGCTGGAGAAATCAATTAATTATCCATTAATTTTTGGCATAAATATAATAGAAAAATCAACACGCACGCAACAGCCTGAGCTGGGTGGGATTCGAACACATGACCTCCGCATTCCGCTCCAGTCCGCAAATTCCTCTATTCTATCTTGTCATATGCAGCTCTGCAAACAGCTGGGTTGATGTCTCTGTGTTTTTTATTTCATCTCAATTTGTTTTCTGATCAATTTTAATTATAATTTAATTGATTAATACATTAAAATAAAACGCAATCGATTACTTAATCGTCTATAGTAGGTTTGTATAAATAGCTTTCAACTTGAATAGGATTCAACTGAATCACTAGAGAATAGTATCTATCGATGGTGACTGAATTTGATTACTTAGTAGTGATGTTAATTATTCATAACAGATTATCGATATCGATGATTTATACTTTTATTTCGTCAAAAAGAAAAAAGAAGTAACGCTTTTTAGTCGGCCCTTTTTTTAATCATCCCTTTAATTAGACAGACACCTCCAGGGTGTCAAGAAAGGAGACGTCAAGCCGCTGATAGAAGGTAGACCAGCCAATGAAATTATATATTTAAATGAATATTTTTTTTATAATAATTTAAACGGACTATTAAGTAATAAATCTATTTTAGTGTTGACAGTATATGTTAGTAATAATTTTCCACAATATTTAACCATAAAGTTAATCAATGAACCAAATAACTAATTAATAAGAACTATATATAATCTTAAAGGTCAAGACCTGACTACCCTTCCTAATAACACGCCACTCTCACCTTTATTACTTTCGTTATAATGACTATTATCGCCCGAAGAGTGGACGAAAGCCGTCTGATTCTTGAAAGCGTATAGATTTAATTACTTTTGCTATATTCAAACAAAAACTCGATATTTCTAAATTAGGTGACTTTCTTTCAGTAAAAAAGGAGTGCCTCAAGCCGGCATAGCGAACGCGAATGCTGCCTGTAGAGCTTTATCTGTAGTAGCAGTTGTTTCCGTTCATGGACCGCACTCTAGTTTTACACGAGGCGGAATGTTGTCATATGCCGAGCTACAATAAAAAAAATTAAACATTACAGTGCGAGATAATCGAAGCAAATTTTTGGTGTAACATTTAACTCCATTGTGTGACTTACAAATTAGATACGATATCAAAAATGTGTACTGCGTCTTCCTGCAAATTATCTTGTTTTTCGCACATCAGGATGACATTGAAAATGGAGCCTTATTGCAGCGCCGGATTTAGACTTCGGCGGCCCATAGGCAGAGCATGTAGTGGAGGCCCTCAAATCGTTTGTGGTTAACTGTTGAAAGTTTCTATTGAGGTCAAGGTAAAGAAGAGAGCAACTAAATAAGTTGGATAACACAAAATTTAAAACAAAACTCAGTATTTTTTTGTTTCTACTGAGCCTTTATCGATTTAATTTTTTTTTTGTGGTGTGGTGGCGGCCCATAGGCAACTGCCTATGTTGCCTATGCTTAAATCCGGCACTGCCTTATTGTCATTACTAAATGAACAAATACGCCTGTAGATACATTGTTCAACGTGTTCCGTATTACTTCGTTATGAAATCCGATATAGGTTTTAATCCGATATAATCTAATACAAGAATATGCATCGACGTGTGTAAGGGCCCTTATACCCTTTCGTTTACTTAGCCATTGAACTGAGTGACGATACATGTTACGTGTACCTGATTATTGTTTACATTATAATATAATATGTTCTACATAAAGCACATATATTGAATTGGGAAGGTGACAGCTATATTTTATATAGATAATTTTAGTCGACACGTGTTTTTAGATTTTTTAGAGCCTTCCCCATTGGATACGAGCTTATGGAAATTAAATAATTTTGATCGTACTTTGTCAATTTCAGGATATTTTTTCAGTGAGACATTTCTACCTTTATTTTTTAGTCGCAGACGCAGCTTGAAAGTAGGTATAGTGAGAAGAATGTTGGTATAAAAAAACAACTGTCAAAATAGTTCTTTAGGTGTAAATGTATGTATGTTTGATTGTCATTATGTAAAGCAGGTTTATAGTTTCTGGAAGTTGGCGGTCTTCGATAAATATTCCTCTGGCGGTCACCTACGCATTTTAAAATGTATAATTTTATGTATACCAAATTATAAGTACATTAACACATCAACGCGTCCATCCCGAGCCAACACAAACAATAATTAACACCGCTCATTGAAACCGAGTCGAAATAACGATGCGCGTGGGCAACCACTCCTCCCCGCCTATTGGCTATCGATAACTAGGTCGCACGATCGAGCTGCACGATTGGTCGATTTTCATTTGGCAAACGGTCAATTGGGCGTGGTTCGATTTGAATTTTTATAGTGTATTAATGTGTTAATGAAATGTCATTCGGCATATTATTAGTGTTCAACATAACAGACGCAGCTCCGTTTTCAAACGTTTCATAATACTCGTATAATTAGGATATTTAATATAGGTATATGTGACAGAACGGGACGAGCGGTCCAAGTCTTCTATCCTCCATTTGTGGGCGATAACTAAGCTAACACACGACAGTTCCTCCGCACAAACAAGTCTCAACGTGTCCTCCGCGTGACATGTTTTCAGAGACTCTGTCAAAGCGTAACGACGCTTTTGTTTCATATTCAGTTAGTGCTTGTACTCATGACCGAGTGTTCATTTTGTTCCAAGTTAGTTTCCGTAATCGTTCAAATGAGAGTCCGTAATCATGGCCATTCCGACATAATATAATAAGTATATAGGTATATATTTAATCGTCCTAATTGAAGCCAAAGTGGTGGGATATATAAAACATTTTGGCATCATATTTTACTTTTATGTGACAACACTCCGCTTGATGTAAAACTAGAGTTCGGTCCATGAGTGGAAACAATTGCTACTACAGATAAATCTCTACGAGCAGCAGTCGCCTCCGCTATGACAGCCTGAGGAGTGTGCACCATCCAGATTGACAGTGCACACTCCTCTCGTTATCGAAGGTTAAAAAATTTCAAGTGATCCTCACTTTACGCTGTGATATCGTAAATGTAAACTTCATACTCAGGCCTCATTTTAGAGCGCAGATAAAGTGTATATTTGATTATAATATGCAACAATGTTACTTCCCGGTCAAGTGTTTGGCATAACACCAAAATGGCCACCATTATCTAAGAGTTATCGATTGTTAGGGTCGTTTGCACCAGAAGGCCGGGGAAAGTAACTTTAACCGTTACGTTTACATTATGGTGTATATTTACTCCACACGAGTTGCACCATCTGCATCGTCGCGCCTGTCATTTTTGACGGTAATCGGTAAAAGCGAATCTTCGCTTGGTTAAAGTTAAAGTAATCGTCAAACCAATGTTGCTAACGTCAAATATATAAAAAGAAGCCAAATATGTTTTTCTGTTATTTTTCGAGATCAGCCACCCTTTTAACGATAACAATATGAATTTACACGATATTGCAACGCGTGTGGAGTAAATGTAAACGTTTAACGGTCGTGGTCGCCGTAAAAGTAATAGTTAAAGTTAGTTTAACCGGCCTTCTGGTGCAAACCACCCTTACAATGCAACACCACTTCGCACTCCATTGCAATTCTCGTATGTGTTTTATAGTACATATTAGCTATTACCAGCAACTTCGTATGTACGTACGATTACTATTATGTAAGCCGTTACATTCTTTGGAGATTTTTTGAAATAATGGTTTACAATTTTAGGCACTATTAAAGAGAGGGATACAAATTGATAATGGTTATTAGCCCAGTCTGCCATCTTGAAGTAGTACCACCACTTTCCAATGTGAAGTGACCTTGTCGCGTTTCGGGAATAGTTTGAAAGTAGCCAAGTATAGCGAGAGGAGTGTGCACTGTCAATGTAGATAGTGCATACTCGTCTCCTCAAGCCGGCACAGCGGAGGCTAGTAGAGAGATTTATCTGTAGTTATTGTAAAAATATATTCATACTATAATATTTATTAATAATAAATGAAAACAAAACAGTTAATTTGAAGCCATTATAAGTAATAATTGAATTATTGAAAATTGCAATATTAATTGTGTCAGTGGCACGCATCGGGTAATCAGATTGCTATTTTGATATTTTGACGTAAATTTGTGCTCAAAATAACGGCGTAGTAATTTAATAATTACCTACTATTAGATGTATAGTCGTTTTTGACTAATATTATGACAACACTCGGTCTAATGTTAAGCTAGAGTCAGCGAAAATAACTCCACTGTCACCTCCACTATGCCAGTTTGAGAAGATATTCTTCACTCTTCTCGTTATACGTGAAAAATTGTTGTATTTAATTAAGATAGTGTGCCCCGTCAACCTTGAGGCTGGCATCCACTATATAGGTAAATGTTTTTCTAATATTATGTATGCAAAATATAACTTTTTTTTTAAATATTTAACTTTAATTGCTTATTTTATTTATTGTACATTTCATTATTCACATAATCTGTGGGCTCGATAAATATTCTATTACAAATATCGGAGCTAAAAAGCACTTCGCATCACTATTGTAAAGAAAAAACAGCGTCCATGAACTATTGCATTTTTCGTCCATGGTTGACTGTTAATAATTATAGAACTTCATAGGCGTGCTTATGTCAAAAATAAAATAAATGGTTGGAATAATAGAGACGATGGAACGATACAGAGAAGATTAGCATGGCCCCTGCGCAAGGATGACACGCAAAATCGTGAAGCGTTCCACATTTTTATAGGCACTATTAAAGAGTGGTAGGCAGACTGATGATGGATATTTGTCCAGTCTGTCGTCCTGGGGCAGTACCACCACTTTCGAATGTAACACCCGTGAAGTGACCTTGTCGCGTTTCGGGGATAGTTTGAAAGTAGCCAGGTATAAGAGAGGAGTGTGCACTGTCAATCTAGGATGGTACATGCTCGTCTCCTCAAGCCGGCATAGTGGAGCCGACTGCAGCCCGTAGAGATTTCTCTGTGGTAGCAGTTGTTTCCATTCATGGACCGCACTCTAGCTTTAAATCAGGCGGAGTGTTGTCACATGCCGAGCTACAATAAAAAAAAAACGAATCGAGGCGCGTAAAATCGCATCTCATTTTCTTCCACGTGCGACCATCATAGACAAATCCTATAGTATTGTTACATACTTCTTTTTAATTTCATAATTTCAGAATAAATATTTGAGAGGCTTCAGGACAAGCCAGTACAGCGGCGGCGACTGCGACGGTGAACCAAGATCGTCTTAATAGAAATAAATAATTTTAATTGTTTATGCAACAATTTAAATAAAATTAACTAAACGTTTAGTGTACGTGTTAACTAACCTTCATAAAGAAACACAAGCGAGTAACAACGTAAATCTTTATTATTTTAGACACTCTTAAAGTTAAATTCAATATACAATTATGAGCTTTATTACTTAAAGACTAAAGATGTTAATTCTATAAAAAAGAATTCAACGGTATGGTAATAGATTTTAAAGTGCATTTAACATTGTCAGTGAAAAATAAACCTTTTTTTGAGTACATTAAGGGTCACAATGGTGAGTTTTAGGTTGTTGGCTAGGTAGTGCCTTGTTCAAGTTGTAAAAGGCTTAACGAGGTACAGCAATTAAATGTCAACAGGCGACTGAAAATAAAAATTAAAAAAATAATGCACCGATTCAAGCTAAATTAATTAGTTACTGTTCTTGTTTATTCTATTTTAGATGTGAACATTCCTCTTTAGGAATCCGGGGTAGTCAGACCGCGCCAGATATATTCACGGTGCAATAGTGAGTGGTAGGCAAACTGATGATGGTTATTAGCCCAGTCTGCCGTGCACCCGTGAAATGATCGATAACGAGAGGAGTGTGCACTATCACTCTAGATGTCGCATACTCACCTCCTCGGGCCGGCATAGCGGCGGCGACTGCTGTGTGTATAGATTTCTCTATAGTAGCACTTGTTTCCGTTCATGGACCGCACTCTAGCTTTACATCAGGCAGAGTGTTATCTGTCATATGCCGATCGACAATTTAGAAAAAAAGACCGAGTCTACCGTAACAAAGATGCTGCTCCATTTTTTATTGTAGCTCAATCGACGAACGGAAACGACTGCTACAACAGAGAAATGTTTGCAGGCAGCAGTGTTCTCACTATACCGGCTTGTGGAGACGATTGTTTGTCTATTAACAGGGCACACTTATCTCGTTATACCCGGCTGCTACCACCTAATAACGATCATACCAACCAACCACTCTGAGCATTGTGTGTAAGATGCAAATAACGCATCAGGTAAAGCCTCCAATAATGGTCTGTAACTAATTAAGGTAAACGCATCCAATTAACAGCGCGGTACATAACTTAAACACTTATAAATGCGAGGACGACCGTCGACCACCCTCTCAGATGCAATTTACATAAGAATGCCACCGACAATCGATTTTAATTGATCATTAACTAATTGGCCGAATAAACTGCTTACATATATTTTTTTTTTAAACAGAAAGTATTTTGTCTAAGCTATTTTGTTACTACAACACGAACTGCTAATATAAGGGGTTGTGCAATGTCAACCCTCAAGCTAGCATCACGGAGACGATTGCCGCTCGCAAAAGTTTCCGTTCATGGACCGCACTCTAGCTTAACCTCAGGCGGAGTGTTGTCATATTATGCCGAGTTACAATAAAAAAATATATTTTTTTACAGGCAGCAGTAGCCTTCACCATGTCCAGGTCGACTTCTACTTTCAAACTAGTCCAGAAAAATACTGAAGTGTGACAAGGGTGTTTTATTTTTATTGTAGCTTGACATGTGACAACACTCCGCCTGATGTAAAGCTAGAGTGCGGTCCATGAATGGAAACAACTGCTACTACAGAGAAACCTGTGCGGGCTGCAGTCGCCTCCACTATGCCGGCTTGAGGAGACGAGCATGTACCATTTAGATTGACAGTGCACACTCCTCTCACTATACCTGGCTACTTTCGAACTACTCGTATTCCCGAAACGCGACAAGGTCACTTCACGGGTGTTGCATTCGAAAGTGGTGGTACTACCCCAGGATGGCAGACTGGACTAATAACCATCATCAGTCTGCCTACCACCCTTTAATGAGCGACCAAAGTACATATAACAAAGTTACATTAGTACTGGTCAGAATTAGCGAGGTTCGAACAGGGGTCTCATATGTTATTTTCTTTGCCAAAATTGTATTGTAGTTTAGGCTTCAATGAGGCTGACATCGCAACGATTTATTTTTTGTGAACGTAAACTCCCAAATGAAATAAATATTTAAAAAAGCAACATGTTAAAATAAATTGAATTAAAAAAAAAGAAGATAACGCCATGTTCTAGAATCTAGACTATTATTCTAACAATAATGCAACAAAAATATAATCGATTAATTTCCTACGAGAAAAGCTGCATCAAACATTTATTTAGAGCTACCTTTGCGATTTTTTTCTCATATTTATAAGACATAATTAAGAAAAAGATATACACTAGACATAACTTTATATCCTGTAGTTTAATTTATATATACTTTTGAGACTCGAAAATTTTATAGTTATCGAGTTGAATCGATACAAAAAAGTGCACTGCCTTTAACAAAACTTTTTAAATAACAGAACTACAAATCTCATCCAATTGCACCAAAAGGCCCGTTAAAGTTACTTTGACTGTTACATTTTACGATGCCTTTTTTTACTCTTTTACTCCACACGCGTTGTACTGTCCGGTAAATTCATATCCTTATCGTTAAAAGGGTGGCTGATGTAATGAGGAGTGCATTCCCGAAAAAAAAAATTGAAAAACTTTATGTAATTTCTTTTTATACATTTGACATTAGTGACATTGGTTTAACTATTACTTTGACCAGCCAAAATTCGCTGGTTACAGTTATCGTTAAAGTAAGCGTCAAAAGTGACAGACGCGACGAATGTGTATTAAATGTAAACGTAACAGTCGAAGTAACTATAATCAGCCGTTTGGTGCAATTGAACCTAATAAAAATTCCTATCGAATAAAAAATGTTGGAAATACGTCTAAGACACATCCAATTCCAAAATAAAGCATTTTATTAACATATTAAGTTTATGTCAAAACAATTATAATATCAAAGGAACGAACGAAATCAAACGCGACAATATATTAACGCGTTTCCGTTACTTTGGTGTTTTTGTTCAACATCTTTTCCGCGATAAAGACGTGTGTGGCAGCTTGTATATAAATAAAGAGTGGTAGGCTGACTGGTGAAGGGTATTAGCCCAGTCTGCCGCCCTGGGATATGTGGGCCCAATTCTGTTAGGCGACTGGGCCATCATCTTTTTTTCCAATTAAGATGTAAATCAAAAAAATTTAGTTCCAATCTCAATAAATAGCGAAGCTATTTTTCTAGAGGTGCAAAGCTCATACATCTGACATGAAAAAAAGCGTAAGCGGCTTCAAACGATTTGAGAATGTTCCCTCAAGTCAAATACTAATTGACATTGTCCTGTTGTCTGTCTTTTCTGTCTGTCTGTCATTGACTGTCCCTTCACATTGGGAGCGTTATTTCTTATCTAGTTGTGTATATCAATGGTTATAATAGGTAATAATGTGTACTATCTCTAATTAACCGCAACAATGTAGGTACATCGTTGGGGACATTCCTTATTATCTATATATCTACATCTAAGTAGTGGCATCAACGGTATTCTACAGATAGTGAGTGGGGTTCAGTATCTACAATTTTTGGGGTTAATTTCTTTTTTTTTATGTTGACACGTCATGTGACCTCGACTGGCCCGGTGGTGAGCTCAGTGAAGCTCCACGAGCACTGACGACTTGGGAACCGCTTAAACAGTGGCCCCAGTCGCCACTACTATGCCGGCCTGAGAAGGTGCTTTTTCACACTCTGCTTGAAGGATCCGAGGTGAAAGGATTGGGAGAACACATGGGAGGGCAAAGCATT
This sequence comes from Tinea pellionella, assembly GCA_948150575.1. Lineage (NCBI taxonomy): Eukaryota > Metazoa > Arthropoda > Insecta > Lepidoptera > Tineidae > Tinea > Tinea pellionella. The sequence goes on along the minus strand of OX411263.1, from coordinate 7,464,560 downwards.
CCACTTGTCAATTGTGCGACACAAAAAGGACGCGCCGAGCCGTTTCGTTCGGCTACCTCTCTCGTTATACCTGGCTACTTTCAAACTAGTCCCGAAACGCGACAAAGTCACTTCACGGGTGTTACATTCGAATTCGATTCGGGTGGTGGCAGACTGGACAAATAACCATCATCAGTCTGCCTGCCTCTTTTTAATGAGCGACCAAAGTACATATAAGTTACATTGTTACCGGTCAGAATTTAGTGAGGTTCGAACACGGGTCTTCGATAGTGAGTTCACGCGTCTCACCGCTAGACCACGGCCGCTCTTTCATCCCTTATTAATCCACTTTATTCACAACGCCCGCGTGTGTCAATTAATTAAACTCAAACAATCAGCTTTTGTCTGTTACCGTTTAAAATTGGGGAGGTGTATCTGGTGACAGCTATCTTTTTTACATATTTTTTAGATAAGATAGATTAATTTAGTCGACACGTGTTTCTGGAAAACTTTTATAACTGCTTTGTTCTATTTTTATTAATTTTTAAAAATTGCGAACGTAACATAGTAATCGTGAGGTTTCATTCGGAACTAAACCATTGCCAATGAACAAGAAAAAATAATCATTTGTCAAAAGTTCAAACAAACTTTTGATTTTCAAAAGTTCCTGTTAATTAAAACATCGTGTTTATAGTGTAGTTTTGTTTTAAAAATTACAATAGTTATTCGTATAAAACACTGTTATTGTTAGGAAACACAAACAAAAGATATTTGACAAACTTGTGAGGCGACAACCATAGACAACAAAATAATCTACAAAACTGTTAAGTTGGTACTTTGTATTCTATCTTGTCAAACTGTACGAAAGTCGAAGTCAAAGGTCATTACAGTTTTTCAAATATCGCCTCGATTTTTAAGTATTTTCAGACAGGAATCAAAAAATTCTTCTAATTGAAGTGATATCTCGAAATGGTTTTCGATTCACCATGGGTTAGTTTTTTTGGACCTTGCCCATTGAGTAACGCAATACTTAATTAAATAATTAAAAGATAATAATACAAAAAAAGTCCCCAATTGACATAAAACACGAGAACATCCCCTCATTTCCCCTCCATACTCGTATACACCCTGTATTGTAATTATACCGAAAAAACGCAACCCCTTTTACATAAAGTCTTTAATTAGTGAACACTTTTTTTCTTTTTAGTGAATTTTTAACTAACAAGTGATAGTTAATTACCGACCAGTTTTATTTATAAAAGGGAATATTCCAATTACAATATACACCACTGAAATGTTAACATTGAAATCTTAATGAGTGTTTTTTTTTTGTAGCTCGGCGTATGACAACACCCCGCCTGATGTAAAGCTAGAATGCGGTCCATGAACGGAGACAACTACTACAAAGGGATTGTTGAAGGCAGCAACCGCCTCCACTATGCCTGCCTATTGAGTGCCGGTATTTATTACTTAAAAGTTACTCTTCCAAAGTTAATACAATAATGATTCATTCATTTTCTGCCAGTTCACCTTTGGGAAGATGTGAAAAGTGATTTCAGAGCAGAAACAAGAATAAAAATAAATCTGTAATTATTAAATAAAAAAATAAAAAAAATTACATAATGTTTTTTCAAATATTTTTTTAATAAATAAAGAAAGCCTTAAAATTAAAAAAAAAAACTATATTTTTTGCCCGCCCATAATTGTTAAAAACCAACTTCGCCTAAACTTAATATAAATTCAAAACAAAACGTAGATATAATAAAAACGATAAAATAAACATAAATTTTGATAATATCAACAAATATAAAGGAGACATAACGAATTAAAATGCCGAGTTGGCAGGTAGGGGTGTCTCCAGTCTCCATTCACCATTGTGCGCGCACCCTTAATGGGACAATTGATCGCAACTCACCCTCCACTGTAACATGCCGTCATGATAGGGCACGTAACACCACTCTTCAAACGTCAACTTTTAAGAGTGGTAGGCAGACAGATGATGGATATTTGTCCAGTCTGTCGTCCTGGGGTAGTACCACCACTTTCGAACGTAACACCCGTGAAGTGACTTTGTCGCGTTTCGGGAATAGTTTGAAAGTAGCCAGGTATAACGAGAGGAGTGTGCACTGTCAAATTAAGATGGTACATGCTCGTCTTCTCAAGCCAGCATAGTGGAGGCGACTGCTGCCTGTAGAGATTTTTCTGTAGTAGCAGTTGCTTCCATTCATGGACCGCACTCTAGCTTTATATCAGGCGGAGTGTTGTCACATGCCGAGCTACTATTAAAAAAAAACTACATTTTACACATTTCCAAAACACGGACAAAGGTGTTTCATTCGAAAGTGGTGGTACTACCCCTAAGACGGCAGACTGGGCTAACAGCCATCATCAGTCTGCCTACCACTCTTTAATAGTGACTATAGACACTGAGCAGCTTATAACAAAGTTACATTGGTACCGGTCAGAATTTAGCGAGGTTCGAACACGGGTCATTAAATGTGACATCATTTATTAAGTGATAAGACAAAGGAGAATGCCCATTTTTGGGCCCACCTGATACCTAATAGTTTGGTAACATAACAATATTCTAAAATAATATCTTATTTCTTTTTTAATTCATTTTAATTATATCAACACAACATTTACCAGTTAATAGACAATGTTTAATTACATAAAAAACAAATCTTCAATTATTATAGCATTAAAAATAATAATAACCTCAAATATTGCATCGGAAAACATCTAATTACTCAAAAACCCAGGTTAAAAAATTAAAACTGATTGGTAATAAGGAAGTAGATTTTTTTTTAAATCAACTAAAACTAAACCTTGAAAAAAAAAAATGTGGGCCCACTTTTCTTAGGCGAATGGGCACTCTCCTTTTATTAGAATATTTTAGACAAAAATAAGATAAACGTGTATTTTTTTTTATTAATTCGAAGTTTATTATAAAACTCAATATGTAAAAGGTATTAGAATGAAATAATCTAACGATTAACAAATGTATAACTTTTAAAAAACATACTAGGTATGTATAAATGTATTGATTTGTTTCATAGAACTCCTAATATAGTTTTGTGTTAATAATTCCTGGAAAACGTCGCCGCTTCTAGTCCTCTGCCTCGTGTTCATTATCACACGCCTGACACCTAATATGTCGTGGTCTAGCGGTGAGACGCGTGAACTCACTATCGAAGACCCGTGTTCGAACCTCACTAAATTCTGACCGGTACCAATGTAACTTTGTTATATGTACTTTGGTCGCTCATTAAAGAGAGGTAGGCAGACTGATGATGGTTATTTGCCCGTACTGGGGTAGTACCATCACTTTTGAATGTAACACCCGTGAAGTGGCCTTGTCGCAGTTTGAAAGTAGCCAGGTATAACGAGAGGAGTGTGCACTGTCAATCTAGATGGTACATGCTCGTCTCCTCATGCCATCATCTACACATTCAAATTTATTGTAGCTCGGCATGTGACACAAGTTACATTCGAAAGTAGTGGTACTACCCCAACACGGCAGACTGGACAAATAACCATCATCAGTCTGCCTACCGCTCTTTAATGAGCGACCAAAGTACATATAACATAGTGACATTGGTCAGAATTAGCGAGGTTCGAACACGGGTCTCATCGATCGTGAGTTCACACTTCTTACCGCTAGACCACGGCCGCTCAAATTCGTGATATCTTTTTTACTCATTTACGTTTAATTATTGTATAATAGTTTTTAATCGTTTAAGAATGTTTGATTTAATTTTCATTTAGATGAATCTTTTTTTTTAAAGAAAGTCACTCCCACCATGCCGGCTATGTGTTGCATATATATCCGTTTTTGTACGAAAGTCGCTCCCACTATGCTGACTATGTTTTTCTCTATGAACACTATTCTTTTTATAATATTGAAAAAGTGGCTTAATTATTACATAATTAAAAGCTTTATTTTAGTTCTGCCTATACTTAAAATATATCGTATTGTATATATTTAGTTAATAAACAAAATTGGTTCGTTGAAATAAAAAAAATTCACAGTAACATAACTAATTTAAGCCCCGCAACATAGTCAAATCCAATACGCTGAAATGTCACCACTGAAAAATGACTTTACAGGAATTCAGTTGTGTAAGCTTTATTTGACAGTTTTGTATGTTTTTGTTACGAATGTCACAGTTCCGAGTAGAAAACAATTTTTCTAATGGAGTTTCACGTTTTTTGTCAACTCTACTTTGGTGACACGACACGAAATTAAACATAACATGCCTATGAGTAGCGGGCCTGACCAACCCGCTGAAAATATTTTTTTTTATTGTAGCTCGGCATGTGACAACACTCCACCTGATGTAAAGCTAGAGTGTGGTCCATGAATTTTTATTGTAACTCGACATATGACAACAGTGCGGTCCATATATGGAAACAACTGCTACTACAGAGAACGGGCAGCGGTTGCCTTCGCTATGCCGTCTTGAGGAGACCATTGTGCACCTTCCAGGTTGATTTTTATTTTAGCACGTAATATGACCGCACTCCGCCTGATGTTAACTGTCAGAGAAGGGGAGATGTAGACGGCTGTCGCGTCCGCTATGCCGGCTTGATGAGACGCCTCTTCACGCTGCACTTGAATGCCTCTTCACCTTTTCTTTTTTTTTTTTTTTATTGTAGCTCGACATGTGACAACACTCCGCCTGATGTAAAGCTAGAGTGCGGTCCATGAATGGAAACAACTGCTACCACAGAGAAATCTTTACGGGCTGCAGTCGCCTCCACTATGCCGGCTCGAGGAGACGAGCATGTACCATCTAGATTGACAGTGCACACTCCTCTCTTATACCTGGCTACGTTCAAACTATTCCCGAAACGCGACAAAGTCACTTCACGGGTGTTACATTCGAAAGTGGTGGTACTACCCCAGGACGGCAGACTGGTCTAATAACCATCATCAGTCTGCGTCCTTTATGGTCAGTATCAATATAACTTTTTTTGTTCACTAAGCCGACATAGCGGATGCAATTGTTGACGTGGATCTCTTTCAGTGACAGGCAAAGTGCGGTCATATGTTTGTGTTAAAATAATAACAAGCTCTTCGTTCCCAAAACATATTACAAAGGAAATGAGACGCATTTTCAAACGATTACATATAAAAATACCCTTTTTACATAAACCTTTTCTATTCACTGAATTAGAATTAAACTCATCAAAACATATTATATATATCTACCTATCTATACAGATAGGTATTAAAACGCGGAATGTTCTCGTTCCAGTTTAATTTGTGCGAAATCGTTGTTTATTTGAGTAGGCAGGCATAGGGGAGGGGGGTTCGAGGACCGGTAAAGGATTAACGAACCCCGAAAAGCAATCTGATTCACTTCACCTTAAAATATTAACCCTAATTGAGAGTCCAATGGGGAAACCTACTATATCTACAATTACTACGTTGTTTTTTGTATTTAAGATGTTTTAAAGCATTTTTCAGAGATTGGACGGTATAAATGTATTTTTGTACTTATGTAAATTGTATATTTGACCTTGACAATGCGTTAATACGCTTGTAAATCCGGCAAAAATATATTTTATTATTTTGTATTTTTTAACTTATTTAAATCTTGGTTTAATACCACCAAAACTCACTTTCAAATTTCAATACAAACAGCCGATATCTGTGTGTTCACGTTTTTTTTTAATATTCTCAAAACTCCTTCCTCTTAAAATATTACGTTAAGTTAACCCAGCACTTAAAGGGAATATCAATTGAAAGACTGAATGAAAGAATTTCGTTCACATCGCCCAGTGGTCAAGAGTATCTGTGCGTATAACCAAAGATGCGGGTTTGGTTAACGCGTGTCTGATAATACTTGTATAAAGACAATTTAAAAAAAAACCATAAATAATATAGACGTACACGCGTTTCCCAACCAAACAACAAAGACTACTTTTCAGTAAGATAATTAACGAAAAGTGCTGAAACAAAATTCTTTCAAATCATTCCCCTGAACAAGAAAAAAAGTTAAACATACAGCACAGCTCTCCATTTTCAGCATTTTTTAGAGAAGCGCAAAATTTAATTCAAATAATTGCTTGTTATCGATAAAATTGACTTAATTGGTATTTAAAAATGGAACAAGAACACGTCGTGTCTCGGTGTCTATTAGTTATATCAGGATTCACGACCTCTATTAATAATGCGCGAGAGGGACGACCAGACGAGTGGGGGATAATAGAGATTAATTGTATCCTAAAACTGATGGATGGAGTATTAAATACTAATATCTTCTATATGTACTAATATAATTGAGTTAATATTTAAAGCAGTGATTCTCTACCACCGTGTCGCATTTTTTCGCGAAATTCTAAAAGTGTTCCGCCAAATTTTATTTACATATATAATTATGTTAATATTATTAAATAATAGGATTACAAGTATTCTTATTATTAATTTGTAATTGATCCCTTAATAAACGTACTGTTATTTTTGTCGTACATATTTTTATTTCACACATTGAAAATAATTAATATGAACTATTTTACGCAGTGTGTTATAGGTAAGTAAAAAAAAATTTAAATTTATCTTTTTCTTTGTGTGCCGCCAAATTTTGAAATCGTTAAAAGTGTGCCGCAACAAAAAAAGTTGAGAACCACTGATTTAAACCACGATATGAAGATAGTTACTGAAATTGCAGCTACATCTACTCAGGACTGCATATCGGAGGCGACTGCTGCCTGTACGCATATTTCAGTAGTAGCAATCGTTCCCGCTCATGGACCACACTCTAGCTTAACACAGGATGTAGAGAGACCGTCTACATATCGAGTTACTAAAAATATTGGCAATATTTTACCTTAGGTACCTATAATAGAATTAGCGAACGTATTGTTCTTGGAACTGGTGGATGATCGTTGTATAAAGCAGAAATAGGTGTGTGTATATATGTATAGCTATTGAATTACATAACAAACTGCATAAACTGTCAAAGCACACAAATAACTTGTAATAATTGAAGCATAGTGACATCAATACAACGGAGACCGTTAACGGCGCGCGTTCGTGGAATTACGAATTCAAATTACGAACGACTAATGCCGCACCATCCATTTGGAATAATTATCGATATAAAATAAAGTTATAAACAATCGTGAGTCTGTTAGGTTGACAGTTTTATTGGAAACACTTTATGACATCGCTCGTTGCTTATTAAAGGACCAATTTAACCCATTATAGCATTCATAAAAGCGTACATCATCCTGTTTTATCGCCATCCCTCTCTCGCATACACGCGTAGCCGAAGTGTTGTTTCAGTCGCGCGATCAAATGAGTCGCTGAATATGGTTTACGAGATTGTGAAGTGAAGGGGAGGTATATTTTTGAAATTGTTAGTGATTTCTATTTCGCGTTATCGATAAAAGGATTTTTATAACGACCGTTAATTACTTTTATATTGTTTTATGTCCGAGTGACAGTTTTTAATTGGTTTATTGCGTGATAACGTAAATGGGTAATATAATTGCTTTCAATATGTCTTTATAATTTGGGACGTTGTCAAATCTGACCAACTACGTATCGTTTATTATGTAAAATTAGAAAATTAGTTTTAGTAAATCACTCACAGTCAACTTTTGCTTTTTTATAGGTACTGCTCGTATATTGCATATTTATTTTTTATTGAATTACCTATTAGGTTTCAAATTATAAGTTTGTGTTTCAGTAAAATCAAGTTATCAAAAACAATGTGTAAAATTATCGATCTAAAAATGCATCGATAAGCAATAAAATTCAAATTATATGGCATCACTATTCCCGCCGGATGAACGCTTAAGTGCGCTGTATCGGCTCATCGAGAAGAGTTCATTCTTTTATTTGATTGTTTATTTGTGAACGCTGATTTAGCGCTCGCCTCTCGCTCGCTCCCCTCTCTCTGTTTCGGTCGCACACTTCAACGTTCGAAAATTAAAATTGTGTATTGCTTTATTAGTTAGGGTTGTCACATCCTCTTTTGTCGTTTAATTAATTGGATTGACAGTTTTTGTCAAGTGGCTCCTGTTGACAGACTGTATTGTATGCTGTAAAGTGATCGCATTTCATGATTTATTATCAAGTTTTTGTTGTTATTAGCATTTTAATTTACTATTATACCATTCGCATATCAATGACAGTCTTTAAGGTTTCTGCACTTACGACCTCATGTTAGTGTCACACGAATTTAGGCGTAGATGTATTAGAATGCCAAGCGAATTTGGCATTAAGGTGAGTCACGAACTCCCCCTGTGTATAATAAATAGAAAGAAGAGACTAGGTTCGGATCCGGTCCCTATATTAGGCATGTGAGTTCGAATCTCTGCTCAGTGGGATTATAACCACAGGAAATCCCACTACTGAGATGAAGTACTGAATGTTGACATGAAATATTAATTTTAAAATACATGATTATTAATGAGATGAGACGTTAAAAGGATTTTGTTAAGGCAATAAGTAACCGCGGATGTTGGGAAAAAGTTTTAAAAGAGGCCATTTGTAACAATAAAGAAAACAAATATAAATTTAGTTGAGCTACTATTAATAAAGTCTAAAATAATATTCATATTAAATCATAGTGTTGTTGATCTAACTTCATCTAACATAATATATTGGGATAGTGTTGCCAGATGTTCAATTGTGTAACAAGGAAATAACATAGTTAAAAGTCAACAATTGGATTTTTTTTTATATTTTAAAAATTAAACATACTTGTTTTCAATATATTTTTCGGCAATAAAAAAAAAACAAAATACATATTTTAATTAAATTAAAAAATTATATGCGACTTACTATTGATTTACCACAATCTATGAATATTACTTATTATTATTTTATTTTATTTATTGAAAGTTTAGCGTTTGTGCTCGGGCCGGCATAACGGCTGCGACTGCTGCCCTTAGATATTTATCTGTAGTGGCAGTTGTTTCCGTTTGTGGACCGCACTGTAGCCTCACATCAGACGAAGTGTTATCATATGCCAAGCTACAATAAAAAAAAAGTTTTATTAGGCAACAATTCCTTCATTTTCTTGCAAGTCTTATCTGCCAGACCTACATTGAGAAAAGTCCATATTATAAAAATGTTGTTTTTTCTGTTAATATATCTGTCGTGTTCATGGATAATAATTTATATTAATTGTGTTTAGTTTTCTGGAGAGACGTTGTCGGTCGTTTTTGTCCTGCTAATGAGCCCGTGTCGGCAAATTATGTGTTTGATGTATTCATATAGGGTTGACAGCGTTTAACCTTACCATTATAATTGCATTTATTTATTTAATAAGTGTTGTTTTTGAAGGTTAAGAAGGAGATTAACACCTAGCATTGTAAGCTTATTAAATCTTTAATTTCAAAACTTAGAATTTTATGTTGTTCACAAATGTTTGCGATTGCTAAAAATGATTCATATCTGATAAGTACTTTTATAGTACACAACGGATAAATGGATAAATATTTATTTATTATTATTAACTTATGACGAAAATTGACCTCAGGTTCTGCGGGTTAAAAATAATTAAAAAAAAAAACGTAAAAAAAAAAAAAATAAAGTATCATTTTCAAGACAAGTTCCTGTTATCAATGGGATGACGCGTGTGGTTGAATTTAAAATAAGTATTAAATGATGTATCAACCCTAACATAAATCGTACAGTTCACTCATATCCTCAGTGGAAACATCCACTTTGTGCCTTTGATCAAACTCCACACTACACTGCACTAGTGATGTCATTTTACACACCAATTAATATCGATGTTAATATCGATTATCGATACTATTACAAGTTTTGAAATTGCCATTTTTGTTAATTTAAATGTAAAATATATTTTTTTAATTTACAACGGATTTTAAAATTAAATTTTGTCAGATTTAAAAAACTATATTTCACAATAAATTATATCATTAAACAATGAAGAATTCATTCAACTATCAATTGTAAAGTAGAGCTTGTTTTTATTATGGTGAAAAAAAAAATGTGGCATCAAAACAGCAGTGCCAGTGAACACATTAAGTGCGCACAAAGGTAAGTATGTAGATTCGATGCCCAATTCTCAACCTCAGTTCAGCTTTTTTTAATTGTAGCTGCCTGCGGAGACGAGCATGCACCATCTAGATTGACAGTGCACTCTATACCTGTCTACTTTCAAACTGCTCCCGAAACGCGACAAGGTCACTTCACAGGTGTTACATTCGAAAGTGGTGGTACTAACACCACAGCTTTTTATGAAATTAAAAATGTACTTATTAGTATTAATGGAGAAGGGTAAAGCTCTTCCAAAAACTCTGTTTACCCCGTTAGAAGTAAATGTAGTTATAAAGAAGCTGGTAATTGATCTCCCGCATAGAAGTGGCAATGTACAATATTACTTGTTTGTTTTACTATTTATTTATAAAACACTTTGGTGACTTTAAACCCTTAGGGAGATCCGTTAGGGTTGGCAACCAATCAAAAAAATAATTAAATAAATAAATTAATTAATTAATAGATAACGCGTTACCATTATTATTCTAGGCAAAGACGAGGGCTACACAAATACCCACTTAATTTTTTTTATTGTTTTTTACTATAATAATAACAGTTATTTGTATTCGTAAATTGTATTATCTGCTTAGTGTTCCCGTCTTCGTTGCTAGGAATACTTCGCAGCTTCAACAATATTAATAGAAAAATAAATCTAAAACCACCACTAATTAACGTGCTATCGAACACAAAAACTCAAATCCGAATTCGAATCAGTTCGTTCCGGTACATATTATATAAAAAATATTACCCTACAAACATTTAGACTAGGACTCAAATCCGGGACCTCTACGATGCCATAACTATTGCCAAGGAACATAATACTCTCTAGTGAGGTATATACAATTAGAAAAACCTAGTTACTACTACTTAACTCACGCCTTGTTACCACTGGGGTAAGCAGAAACTATGGAGCGCCAGTGACTCCTCTCTCTACATACCACTTTCACTTCGATCACATCCATTACTCCCCTCATGCATGCACATAGGTTGAGGGTGCTCCTCATCTGACCCTTTCCGAGCAGTTGACCAATCTGACTAAGAAAGGTCCTCCTAGGGCGGCTCCTTCCGACACTGCCATCCACTTTCGCACAATAAATCTTTTTAGTTAATCTCCTTTCCAAAAAAAACCTAATAAAATGAACAATTAAGTTTTTAATTCTCTCTACGTTGGTAACCCTAATAAGAGGTAAAGTTTTCTACCTAAGTCACCATATTACTGTTAACCTATTGGGAATTAACAAAAAAAAAAACCGTCTCTTAACATATGACATATGGTGAGAATGGATTTATACGGCGTGTCCTGTTTAGAGGATTAGTATTGTAATGTAAGCGATTTCCGCCAGGGGGCGACCAGGCGATCCAATACCTCTACTATAACTTTCTTATAAATATTACATAAATCAACGTTCTAGAAAAGGAGTAGTAAAAAGAATCATCAAAATCGGTTCTCAAACGGCGAAACATCCCCTAAATTTCTACTCTTAATATTTTCTTCAAATTTAAAAGGGACCAATCCCGATTTATACTCTATCCAACAAAAAAAGAATCATCAAAATCGGTCCACAAACCGATTAGGATATCCTCCTAGGAGGAGATATCAGATAACATCGCCGCAAAAAAATACACGACGAATTGATAACCTCCTCCTTTTGAAGTCGGTTAAAAACTGAAACTTAGATATCTTTAAAAACTGTTTTATTGCCTAAGATTAATTATTTTCTTTTTATAACTCGGCATATAACAAAACTTTGCCTAGAGTATGGTTTATGAACGTAGTTGCCTCCGATATGCCGGCTAATGGAGACGTTATACCTGGCTACTTCCAAACTGATTCCGAAACGCGACAAGGCCACTTCACGGGTGTTACATTCGAAAGTGGTGATGGTACTATCCCAGGACGACAGACTGGACAAATTACCATCATCAGTCCGCCTACCACTCTTTAAATTATTTTAATAGGTATTTAATTTGTAGAGCTCAGCAACTAATTATAAGAGTTTGAAATTGACAACCAATTCCTGAAATTAATGAAGTGTCACAATATAAAATAAACACATACAAAACAACCCCGAATATTCTCTGATTTTTTTATTGTAGCTCGGCATGTGACAACACTCCGCCTGATGTAAAGCTAGAGTGCAGTCCATGAATGGAAACAACTGCTACTACAGAGAAATCTCTACTAGCAGTAGTCGCCTCCACTATGCTGGCTTGAGGATACGAGCATGTACCGTCTAGATTGACAGTGCATACTCCTCTCGTTATACCTAGTTACTTTCAAACTATTCCCGAAACGCGGCAAGGCCACTTCACGGCTGTTACATTCGAAAGTGGTATTACTAACCCTGGACGGCAGACTAGGCTAATAACCATCATCAGTCTACCACTCTTTAATAGTACTGCGTTCTCCATTACAAAATAAAGGTTAAAATTGAAAATAACATTTAGTTTTTTGTGATAATATGGCCTCCTCTAGTATTTGTGTACATCAATTAAATATTAACACAACCACAATTGCCGTCCTCTGTATTCGAATATTGTTTCATAATTTAAAACAAAAATTTGTATCATCCGGGTGAGTTGATTTGGGTCACTTTAAACTCGACCGAAAACGGGTGAACTAAAGTTTTTTATAGTTGGTATTAGTTATATGGAGAGTAAAACGAATTCGGTTCATTTTTTATTTTTTCATTTTAGCACGTTATATGACCGCACTCCGCCTGATGTTAAGCTAGAGTGCGATCCATGAACGGAGGTGACTGCTGTCTGCAGATCCCCTTCTCTGACAACAGTCACCTCCGTTCATGGATCGCACTCTAGCTTAACATCAGGCGGAGTGCGGTCATATGACGTGCTAAAATAAAAAAAATAAAAAAACTTTCAATAAAGGTGAAAGTTCTAGAAATAGCTTTAGTGCAGTTATATTAATATCCGATATATTCAAATTAAATCGATTTAGAATTGTTATATTTGAAACACGCTGTAGATAAGTGTCAGTGGAGCGCGACGTCAATTAGTGCGACTCCCGGAATACATATTGTTTACGCATTTATAAATACAATATCTTATTTCATTGTTAAAATGTAGCTATTCGTAACCCATCTTAACAATTTCTCTTTAATAATTCAAGTTTTAGACTTCTCTTTCGTAGTGTTTAAAAAACAATATTAATAAAAAGAACTGACGTGGGTATGCTGTCAATTTGTCCGACAGAAACAAAGCGAGACAAATTACAGAGAGCTAACACAACAGAAACAGATAATAGAGGCGCTAATAAAAGGAGAAGGTTAATGGTGTCTGTGATAGTGACGATCACGTTTTTTTCACGTTCAGTAGACGGACATAAGAGGAGTGTCTGAATGTCAATGGATGGTACACATTTGTCTCCTCAAGCCGGCACAGAAGAGGCGACAGTCTAAAAAGATATGTGTGAAAAGCAAACTAAATATTAAGAACAATAGTGTATTTAATAATGTGACAACAGAGTGTCGGGTGGACCCTGGGCGTCTGTCACAGGGCGTAATCTGACAAAAGTTTTTATAACATTTTTTCGGCCATTTCTTTCGTCAACGACTTAACTATAAGCAGTTAACTATAGCAGCCGACGACACGTGATATTTAACTATTATAATAACGACCTTTTTTGCTCATTTTGGGTTTGTTTTTCTTTAAACTATTAAAAATTACTCAACTTTTACACCAACTTTCAAATATAAATAGTAAACAGTAGGTATAATGTAAGGAGTATGGTAGACAGAGGAGAACGATGGTTATTAACCCAGTCTGCTGTGTTGGTGGTACAACCCCACACAAAAACAATTTGAAGTGATTCAGTCGCATTTGGTCTAAACGCTATTAGCTGCTGAGCTGGACAACCGACACAGCGTCTCCTCGAGCCAACATAACGGAGGCCGTGGTGACAGTCCTGTCCAGACAAATATTTAAAAAAAAAACAATTTTATATGGAAGGGTAACTTCAAGAGTAGTGTTCTTCACTCATGGGCCTCCACTATGCTTACCATTACCCCAATCGAGGACACCATATAAAAAAAAGGACTAACTTAAAATCAATTAAGTTAAAAATACTCTGGGCAATTGCTCACGCCCGGCCCGTAGTGTCGTGTAGGGCCGCCATTAACAGATATTTAATTAGTGACAACAGATGCGACGTATCAGCACACACCGCACACCGGCGGGGGACCTCTCACACTGTGCTTTATATATTCTCAAGGAAAACAAGAATTTTGTCGCTCTAAATAATCATCGCTGTACGATTTACATTTTTTATTTATTTTAGCTCGTCAGATTTAAGCTAGAGTGCGATCCGTGAACGGGGGCGACTGCTATCAGAGACGGGGATCCGCAGACAGCAGCGCTCGAGGAACCCAGTTCGTTAGGAAGGAGGAAAGACGCGGTTAATGGAACAACAGAAAAAGGACTGCCTGAACCTTTTAGTCCGCGCGGGGATCGCTTCGACTGTGGGACGATGCATGCGTCGACCTCGAGCGAAGTGGGACAGGGGGGATTAAACCGTGGATCTCACAATTATTATCTACATATTTTTCTGTCTACAAGTCTGCCCGATGGTTATTAGTTCAATCCTTCATGGTTTTATTACGGAGTAGTACCACCATTTTCAAATGTCAAAAATCAACTTCGAAATCGAGTTTTGACGGCCATCTTGAGACGTCAGGATGTCTGTTTTGAATTATTTTCCTAAAATTGTGTTTCTTCGAGTGTAATAATGGTGGATTATTAACCATTAAGTGTTCGTGAACGTGCGTGAGTGCAATTTAAAAGGAAGTTTCAGTAAAGGTTCTATCACTTTACTGGAACAATTTTTGACTTGACTGAGACTTGACCTGACTGTTTGGTGTGATGAATGAATGACTCGTGATGCACAATGTTATTAACTTGATGCAAAAATATTTACTTTGACACTGGCAAATTGTTATACGCCATATAAAACAAAAAAAAACTTCTAAATCAGCAGAGGTGACTGCCGCCTGCAGACTGAACTTCTGACCCAATTTTAATGGATTTTTTAGTAGCTCAGCATGTAGAAAGCTTTGTGACCTACAACAATAACAAACAAGAAGCGACAAATGAGTTCAACAGCCAGTATATAAATATTTTTTCGAAATAATAAACTAATCTAAATATATCTCTATGAGTGATTTACACATCCGTTTAAATGACGCTTCGGTTAAATTAAAGTGGACAGTTAACAGTTTATTGTTAAAAACAAACATAAAGGTTACATAACACAACTTTCGCTTAATGAAGATGACCCGTCAAAAAAACCGCACCCATTAAGACGAATAGTAAAAAAGAAATCTTTTATATCGATTTACTCTTTAAAACGATTCGAAATCAATTTGAATTAAATCTGAACGAATATTTTTAAATTAACACGAATCGTTGAAGCCAAGACACAGGACAAGCTGTTTGCTATAGATATTTCGAATGTAACACCCGTGAAGCGACCTTGTCGCGTTTCGGGAATAGTTTGAAAGTAGCCAGGCATAACGAGAGGAGTGTGCACAGTCAATCTAGGATGGTACATGCTCGTCTCCTCAAGCCGGCATAGTGGAGGCGACTGCAGCCCGTAGAGATTTCTCTGTGGTAGCAGTTGTTTCCATTCATGGACCGCACTCTAGCTTTACATCAGGCGGAGTGTTGTCACATGTCGAGCTACAATAAAAAAAAAATCAGAACAAGAACAACACAAACATATAACCTAACCATCATATTTAATATAGGTAATTATGAAATACTTATTCGACATAAAGTCACTGTCTCACAGAGGCTGGCGAGGCTTTCAAAGCATAATCTGAAGCAATGACGTATCTAGGATTCTCCGGTCCTGGTTCAGAACCATATTTGTGGACTATAGAAAAAAGTATATAAATAATATAAAGTATCAATTGGTAGAGCATTTATTTTTGTTGTTTGGCACTTTTGACCCAAAATGCTTTGGAGCCCAATACGGTCCGCACCCACCACACTCCCCTATACTCACAATCAACTTCCTGTATCTCTAATGCATAGAGATCGAGTATTGTTTAAAGAAAATAATTCAAATTGAAGAGTGAGTAATTTTAACGATCCCACGTCACATTAAACTAACATCAATTAGAAATCCTACAGTTAGTCATATGAGACGCACCGGCTCGAACTGTCCACTTCCTATATATCATATTTCATACATCCGTTCCCCTATACGAGCATACTTTCACGTCTCCATACACGCCCACTTTGGTCACTCAATGAGCGATTCACAAGCTTTTAATGTTATAGTGTCTCCACACCAAAGTTACTCTTTATAGAGTCTTACACGTGTTAGTCCAAGGTTTTGAATACCAAAAATCATCAGTCAACAATTAATCAAACATGTGGTAGGCAGACTGATCATGGTTATTTGTCCAGTCTGCCGTCCTGGGGTTGTACCACCACTTTCGAATGTAACACCCGTGAAGTGACCTTGTCGCGTTTCATGCTCGTCTCCTCAAGCCGGCATAGTGGAGACAACTGCTACCCGCACAGGTTTCTCTGTAGTAGCAGTTGTTTCCATTCATGGACCACACTCTTGCTTTACATCAGGCGGAGTGTTGTCACATGCCGATCTACAATTAAAAAAAAAAAAAGATTAAAATAGAATATTCCTACATTACTTTTTATATTGCAATTTCTGGCATAACCAAATGATTGAGTTTTTTTTTTAATTTATTGATCCATAAATAATAACTTCGACGTAGACCGATCATAAGATATAAGTTTGGTATTATTTTTTTGGTATTTGGTATAAGTACTCTAGATTGGGGTCAGAGCATCACGTGTACCTTTATATTTAATTAGTTTGTTCAGTTACTTAGTATATTGTTGATTAAAACATTATATTTATACCAAAAATTATGCAAGAGAGAAACAGATCGAAATAAGCGCGTATTAGCGTGCCAACCTCTTAATAACTTCAAAGGCGCGATAGACACAATAAAATTACATCAACCTTAGCATACTAAAATATAATATTACTTACAATAATAATAATGATCATAAAATGTTAGAAGATGCAATTTATTCAGCAAAATATATTCAAGTTAAACAACGTATGAAACAGGATCAATATATTTTGCGTATTTATGATTTCCTACATTTAACATTAAATAATAATAAATAAGTAGCTGATATATGGGCGTTTAGTGACATAGCGCGATGCGACCGACTAATAGAACAGTATTCTACTATAAAATATCGTATCTTTCTATCTACTACGTTAATTAATAAATAATAGGTTAAGATTGTCCGGTTTCTGATCAAACAGTTCGCTTTTTTGCATTTCGGTCCGAAAAACCTCAATCAACCTTTCAATAGTAATTTATCAAATGGGCAAGGTCCAAAAAAACTAACCCATGGTGAATCGAAAACCATTTCGAGATATTACTTCAATTAGAAGAATTTTTTGATTCTCGTCTAAAAATACTTAAAAATCGCAGAGATATTTGAAAAACTGTAATGACCGTCTTCGACCCTTCACTTCGACTTTCGTACAGTTTGACAAGATAGAATACAAAGTACCAACCTAACAGTTTTGTAGATTATTTTGTTGTCTATGGTTGTCGCCTCACAAGTTTGTCAAATATTTTTTGTTTGTGTTTCCTAACAATAACAGTGTTTTATAAGAATAACTATTGTAATTTTTAAAACAAAACTACACTATAAACACGATGTTTTAATTAACAGTAACTTTTAAAAATCAAAAGTTTGTTTGAACTTTTGACAAACGATTTTTTTTTTGTTCATTGGCAATGGTTTAGTTCCGTACGAATCCTCAGGTTTGCTATATTACGATCGCAATTTTTAAAAATTAATAAAAAAAGAACAAAGCAATTACAAAAGTTTTCCAGAAACACGTGTCGACTAAATTAATCTATATTATCTAAAAAATATGTAAAAAAGATAGCTGTCACCAGATACACCTCCCCAATTTTTGAGGTTAGGAGATAAACAAGACAACTTTGTATGTACGTTACATTGCTTGTTTAATATTTTTTTTTTTTATTTTTTTTTTATAATTTTATTAATTTAATTAAAGCTGTATTGCAAGCAAGTCCGAATAATTTTGCCAAAATTATTAGCTTTGTTTTCTCAGTACAGCTACCGAGAAAGCATACGGCGACAAACAAACAAACATCCATTATACCATAAATATAATAAAACTCACCTGCGTTTCAGTAACATTAAGCAATTTCGCCATATCAGCTCTCTCACCAGAAGATAAATATTTCTTTACTTCAAACAGTTTCTCCAATTCGAAGATCTGTCTCCCGGTGAAAGTTGTCCGCGCTTTCTTCCGCCTACCGACACCTGGTCCATCATCACCATCCTCGCTCGTGATGGAGCCTTCGCCGCCAATAGGTGAACGCACATCGTCCGTTGATTTTTTGCGTTTTAATTTTGAATCTGTAATACAAGTATTACAGTTATAAGTTTTAGAAATATAGTAGAGTTAATTTGTGCCACGTTGACAGGGCACACTCTTCTTTATGAATGTTTTACGGAGGTTACTCTTGAATGTACAGGTGATACTGGTCTAGTAATAGAAGGAGTGAACTCACGATCTATGAGACTCGTGTTCAAATCTCGGTAAACTCTAACCGGTACCAATGTAACTATGTTATATGTAGTTTGCTCGCTTATGACATATGACTACATTTCGCCTGATGTAAAGCTAGAGTGCGGTCCATGAACGAAAACCACTGTTAGAACAGAGAAATCTCTACGGGCAGCAATCGCCTCCACTATGCCGGCCTGCGGAGACGAGTATGCGCCATCTAGATTGACAGTGCACACTCCTCTCGCTATACCTGGTTACTTTCAAACGCGATAAGGTCGCTTCACGAATGTTACATTCGAAAGTGGCGGCACTGCCTCAGGACGGCAGACTGGGCTAATAACCATCATCAGTCTGCCTACCACTCTTTAATAGTACCTATAGGCACCGAGCAACCAAAGCACTCGTACATATAACGTAGTTGCATTGGTACCGGTCAGAATATAGCGAGGTTCGAACACGGATCTCATTTCACGCGTCTCACCGCTTACTAACTTAATATAAGCATTAATCAAAAGATAATATGTTATATCTATTATATTTGACAATTCTAGAAACTTGGAAACATAAAATGTTCTTATACAAACAATGATATACATAAACCTAATACCTAGCCATACTCGTAAACATAAACCGGAAAGAACAATAAAAACGACCCACGAGATGAGGAATTAAAAATTGTACACATTAAAAATAAGCCCTTTATAATATGCTCGAGGGAATAGGTCGGCTTTCATCTTACAGCCATATGTTGTGGCATTGTGATTTATGACATCAGTTAGTATGGGGTTTTTCGTGTGGTATTAAACCACTTTCACTCGTAAGAGAATGGATGATAGAGCACGGCGATCATTTTCTTATGCTCGGATTAGATTCGAATTCCCTCACTGTTAACAGGCAAAATAAAACACTCAAAAAGCAATTTTCAAAAGTGCCAATGATACATGAAGCAATCTACATTGTTAAAGATGAAAGCAGCCGTTAGTCGGTTGTGATGACAAAACAATTTTTTTTTAAATTTTATATGGCATTATAACAATTTGCCAATGTCAAATTTAGTATCAAGTTAATATTGTGCATTACGAGTCATTCATTCATCACACTAAACAGTCAAGTCTCAGTCAAGTCAAAAATTGCTTCAGTAAAGTGGTAGAATCTTCACTGAAAGTTCCTACGGAGTTTTGGAGGGAAACTGAAAACACATGATCTCTTCTTTTGATTGTTTGCCCACACTCACGCACGTTCACGAATACTTAATGGTTAATAATCCACCATTATTACACATTAACACTCGAAGAAACACACGTTTAGGAAAATAATTCAAAACAGATAACCTGACGTCTCAAGATGGCCGCCAAAACTCAAAACAAAACTTAAATCGCTATATTTAAAACAATCGACATGTAATACAAACAAATACGTTACGCGGAAACAGTAAACGACACCAATATAAATTACCCGACTAACATCAAAAGACACCCGTTTAGCTTTACAACATTCAGCTGTTGAGGGCTTTTTAAATTTATTGGGTGATTAGGATCGAGATCGATGGGCTGCGGTTTCGCAACAAATAACACGTACGCCATTTTGATATATTCATTCGAATTCCTAGAATATTGCAATTTAGACGTATTCCAATTAAATTGTTTCATTATACATGTATTTGATTATTTAATAATTAAGTATGGTAGGCAGACAGATGATGGTTATTAGTCCAGTCCGCCGTTCTGGGATAGTACCACCAGTTTCAAGTGTAACACTAGTGAAATTACATGGTCGTGTTTCGAGATCATCTTGAAAATAAAAACGAGAGGAGCAGCCGACCTAGGTAGTGCACATTCGTCTCCTCAAGCCGGCATAGCGGAGGCGACTGCTGCAGAAATTTCTTTGCGGTGAATTGCTTTGCTTACATATAACCGTCGAGTTACTATAAAAAAACCTTTCTATTAATAAAGTAGATATAGATTTTTTTAAATTGTAGCTCAGCATATGACAACACTCCGCCTGATGTAAAGCTAGAGTGCGGTCCATGAACGAAAACAACTGCTACTACAGAGAAATCTATGCTATGCCGGCCTGAGAAGACGAGTTACCATCAACAGTGCACACTCCTCTCGGTACATTTATTTAATAATACGATTAAAAAACCGCATTATTGAATCGAATCAGATTATAAAACAATTGCGATTAACCGCATATCCGTACACATAGAAACTTGTGGTAATTGTAGCTTTTGTAAAATAAAATAAAATGCAAATTAAACTGGCGGCGGCATACCATTCAATTAACCGAACGTAACCCCAACCTTAAATAAAACGAATCAATTACAAGTTTGATGCGATTTATAGCGTTTTACATATAGCCCCGATGTTTAGTCTACAATGTCCTAGGTACGCTAAATATACGCAGGGCGCATACTTAATAACTTGCATTTAGATTTCTGAATATTCGACATGGTTACATCGATGACAGAATAAAATCGGATATTCTTAAGGTGGTTTGCACCAGAAAACCGGTTAAAGTAACTGACGACGACCGTTAAACGTTTACATTTACTCCACACGCGTTGCAATATCGTGTAAATTCACATACATTTGACGTTAGCAACATCGGTCTGACGATTACTGTAACTTTAACCAAGCCAAGATTCGCTGGTTACGGTTAAGGTTAAAGTAACCGTCAAAAATGCAGGCCCGACGATGCGATGGTGCAACTCGTGTGGAGTAAATATACACCATAATGTAAACGTAAAAGTAATGGTTAAAGTTACTTTAACCGGCCTTCTGGTAACGACCCTTATTTTTACTATCAAAGCGCCAAGTACGAATAGGATAGCTTCATTGAAATGCGGAGATCAAAATAACATCGTCACGGCGTAAACGTAACCTTATACTTGGCCCTTAGCATCAAACACGTAAATCTTTTTCTTACCTAAAACAGAAATATCATTTTTATCAATCCTCCTAACTTCACTCCGTACAAACTTTTATTCCCTCTAGTTTTATTTGTTTTCTTCTGAGATAACATATGTCCTTCCTCTTAATGAAATCCATTATCCTAACCAAATTTTATCGAAATCTATTCAGCAGGTCAGACGTTAAAAGGCAACAAACAGAGTAACTAATTTTCTTAATTGTAGCTGCTACTACAGAGGAATTTATACAAGCAGCAGTCGCCTCCGCTATGCCGGCCTGAGGAGACGAGTATGCACGATCTAGACAGACAATGCACACTCCTCTCGCTACTTAGCTACTTTCAAACTGCTCCCAAAACGCGCCGAGGTCACAGCACGAGTGTTACATTCGAAAGTGGTGGTTCTACCCCAAGACGGCAGACTGAGCTCATAACTATCATCAGTCTGCCTACCTTCAAGATTACCTATGAAACACGGAAATCAATTTACATAATTATTGCAGTAAATGTCATTTAATTAGATAAATAATTTGTCGCATCCATTTTGTTTCGTAGTCGAGTGTTCACGAGTCCATCCATGTTCACAGATGGCCTGCAGCCAACTATTCTAATTGATGTCGACGAATCAAATCAGATAATTAATACCTATTCATACAATGATCTCGGCACAACAACCGCAGACGACAACCCAAACAAATATAAACCTTATCCCATTTTATTAAAGGTAGAAACGGAATCGATTATCGTATGTTTAAATTTAGTGTACAAAAGTAAATTTGCAGTAGCGTTTGTTCATTTGTTTGCAGCTATTAAATTAGATGTAAATGTTACATACATATAAACGTATGTATGCAAGAACAATATTAATGATGTATTTAATGATAGTTTATTGTCTAACTAACTAAATAATTGTTTAGAACATAAATAGACGCAGATCTTTTGCCAAATGACTAAGCACTAATCATTGTTTTAGCAACGTATTAATTACTTAGTATTTCGAGTGTACCTAAAGCTATTTTTGTCTACGTGTTTGATGAAGCATGTAGCTATTTCGAATAGTAATTGAACCTGCGATCGTGACATTATAAGCTCTAGGACAACTTCCTAGGAACACATAAAGAGAGACAAAAACATAAAATTTATCATTTTTTGAGTCCTAGGCTAGTGAAGTAAGTATATTACGTCAGTCTTCATCATCAGGATGGCTCTAATACATAGTACTTTTTATAGTATACCGGCTTCTTCCGAGCAGATCATTACCATCAGCCGGTCTATCACTATTTAACATATTAATAAAAATAAATAGATTACCTTTATTTAATTTATCTTCATCCCCACTCCATGTTTTAGGCACGGATAAGTTCAAAGGTTCCACATCACATCTAAACACAGTATCGTCACATTGTGTCCTAGCAGTTCTTTGTAATAACTGTTCATGTAACACTTTATTCCTAGGGTTCAAAACTAGACCACCTATCTCTCTCGGACTATACACTAGATTACTTTTTAAACGTGTGCTATCGTAATTTCTTTTAGTATTAAATAATTGATTGCGTTTATCATTTTCATTATCATTCAAGCCCAGTATGTATTCTATCGAATGCGGCGTAGGTTTCTTAGGTGGTTTCCCATAAACGTGAGGATGCCATGACGGCTCAAACTCATCGAGTCGTTCCTCGTTCTTTTCACTGTTCTCTACTGATTCGTCTTCTCTGACGTCATCGGAGCTCTGATTCGTGCATTCCGAAGTGTCGTTATCGGCCACCAATAGCTCCTCTTCTTTATCGTCGACATCAATTCTTTCATCATCGATGTACGTGTCGTTATCTATATATTTGTCAATGATGGTCTCCTCTATGTTCGGTTGGTAGGGGACTATAGTTTGCATGTCGTGTTCGTGGCTGCAGTCATCTGCGGTTGCTGTGATGTGCTGTTTTTCAGTGTTCATGTGTTCGAGTCACTCGCGAATCTCACACTCGAAGGAGAATGTAGCGCTCATGTTTGTTTTTATGAATGAATTAACGTTTAATAGGCACTTGGAATTGATGGCGCCGAGCGTTTAGTTATTGCACTTTGATGTTTCTCGAGTGTGGGCTTTTGATGTTATTTCTCAGTATAATGTTAGCGTTTCCTGCAACAAGGGAATACATTATAATACTTATATCTGTTCAAAAGACAAAAATATACTTATTTTTCTATTATTCGAGTGGTAATGTTATAAATGTGAGAGTATGTCTGTTTGTCTCTCAATCATACTCAGACAGCCGACTTAATTTTTGACAGAAGAATTAAAAGTACACTAATTAGGACTGTAATTATTTTTAGAATAATCCTTATTCTTGTTGTGGTTAAATGTATTTAGTTAGGTTAGGTTTTTAGACGCGTGAACTCACGATCGATGAGACCCATGTTCAAACCTGGCTAATTCTGACTGGTACCAATGTAACTTTGTTATATGTACTTAGGTCGCTCAATGCCTGTAGGCACTATTAAAGAGTGGTAGGCAGACTGATGATGGTTATTAGTCCAGTCTGCTGTCCTGAGGTAGTACCACCACTTTCGAATGTAACACCCGTGAAGTGACTTTGTCGCGTTTCGGGAAAAGTTTGAAAGATGTGTTTTTTGATAGATGGTACATGCTCGTCTCCTCAAGCCGGCATAGTGGAGGCGACTGCTGCCCGCACAGGTTTCTCAGTAGTAGCAGTAGTTTCCATTCATGGACCGCACTCTAGCTTTACATCAGGGGGAGTGTTGTCACATGCCGAGGTGCAATTTAAAAAAATCGTTTTATTAGCATACGAAGTCGCGGGCAACAGTCACTACTAGCTTGTGCGAATCAATTTATTTGTAAATACCAGATCCACATAAATAATTTACTACATAAATAGGAATAAAAAAGTTACAATATTGAACATTTATCGCTGAATACATACGAGTATATGATCAGGCAAATATGCGAAGAGTGTACGATTCATAACGCGTGCCATATCAACTACCAACACATCATCGGAATGCTACATTAATAACATACCACCCTCAGTCGCCCTCCGCCCACCCCCCTACAATTACCCCAATAGGGGTGAGATTTATCTGAATGTTATCGTTGATTTTTCTTTGTTAGTTTATATAAATAAACATATATCTATGCCTTGACCTAAAACTAGGATACCCTGGGTATCAGGACAAGGACAACACAAACACGAAGAGCTTGTACCATCCAGGTAGACAGTAGACACTACTCTCGTTATCTGGCTACTTCCAAACTGTTTCCGAAACGTGATTAGGTCACTTCACACGATTGGAATGCTTGGTAAAGCACCTACTCAGGCCGGCATAGTAGTGACGAGTGGAGCTAGCATGTAATGTCGTGTTATTATAAAAAAAAACTAGTCAGTCAGACTAAGGTAATAAACCATCATCAATCTGCTCTTTAAAGGAGAATACCCATTCGACTAAGAGAAATGGGCCCACAATTTTTTTCTACAGTTTCACGATAATTTTTAGTTCATTTTGTAGAAAAATAAATCTAAATTACTTATTACCAATCATATTTAATTTTTTCACCCAGATTATTGAGTAATTAGATGTTTTCTGATGCAATATTTGAGGTTATTATTATACTGATTTAATAATTGATTATATATATGTTTTTTATGTAATTAAACATCGTCTATTCATTGGTAAATATAGTGTAATAAAAAATAAGATATTATTTTAGAATATTGTTTTGTTACCAAACTGTTAGGTTAGGTTCCATTGTAAAACATAAATTAGTAAATTATTA
The DNA here is from genome assembly GCA_948150575.1 of Tinea pellionella. NCBI lineage: Eukaryota > Metazoa > Arthropoda > Insecta > Lepidoptera > Tineidae > Tinea > Tinea pellionella. The sequence continues at coordinate 7,439,243 of OX411263.1, read as the reverse complement.
AGCGTGTATCGTTTTCAATAATGAAATCCTACAAATCGATAGTCCACCCCTCAGGCTCGGTTTTTATCCACCCCCATCGTTTGCAGTTATTCCAAAAATAACATCCATTCGTATTTATTTACCACAAAATAGTTGATTTATTTTATTAATGAACTATCCCTTGCCGGCGACTTCGTATTTAGCGTTTAGCATTACAGTTAGATTCGATCCCTTTACTATAGGGATGTAGCCCGAATCCTTAAGAAACGGACTAGCGCAAAAATTTTAAATTAGTCTGGGACTTCTGTAATCAATAACCAGACAAACAAATATTATTTTTATAGAAGATATTACATTAGAAGATAATTAAAAGTGCATAATTTTTTTTAAATTTCTTAGATACTAATAATTGCTTGTATCACTAGCACCAAAGTACATATAACATAGTTACATTGGTCAGAATTTAACGAGATTTGAACACGGGTCTCATAGATACCACTAGACCACGGCCGCTCTTTATCAATACCCAATTCAAATCACTTTCACAATAAAAACGAAATTGGCATTTTTACAGTAGTCCGGCACGTAATCGCACTCTATAGGCAACAGTCACCTCCGATATGCTGATTTAATAAGACGAATGCACGTTCCACGGTTATTTTTTTTAATGCTTAATAGACAAGTACACCCTGCTCGATGTTAAACAGCGATGCGTTCTAAGATGGCGCACGCGCTACTGAGTGATTCCGAAATACGACTAGGTCTTCACTGGTGTTACACTTGAAAGTGGTGGTAGCAGCCTGGGCTAATAATAACCATCATCGATCTGCCTACCACTTTTTTGGATAACGTATCCGCGGATATATAAAACAACTTAATAAAACTCTAAATTATGCACATTAATTATTGGTATTTATTTTTAATTAGACAGTTAAGGCGGCCAGTGTTGCCAGTGCACTTTTTTGAATCGATTCTACTCGATAACTATAACATTTTTAAGTCTGAAAATATATATTAAACTACAAGATATAAAGTAATGTCTGGTTTATATCTTTTTCTTAATTATGTCTTATAAATATGAGGGAAAAAAATCGTAAAGTGAGCTCGAAATAAATTTTTGTCGCAGTTTTGCTCTGTTAAAACTCATCTTTTATTTTTTTAAATTGTAGCTCGGCATATGACAACACTCCGCCTGATGTAAAGCTAGACTGCTGTCCATGAATGGAAACAACTGGTACAGAGAAATCTCTACGAGCAGTAGTTGCCTCCGCTATGCCGGCCTGAGGAGACGAGTATACACCATCTAGATTGACAGTGCAAACTCCTCTCGTTATACCTGGCTACTTTCAAACGCGACAAGATCACTTCACATGCGTTACATTCGAAAGTCGTTGTACAACCCCAGGACGGCAGACTGGGCTAATACCTATCAGTCTGCCAACCGCTTTTTAAAATACATCATTGTGTTTGCAAAATTATGTGTTTCTTCTTTTTCTTTTCAATTTAATATACATATTTTATATTATACGTGATGTGAAATAATAATAATAATTGTGCCAAGTCACAATAGTCCCCATCGTTTTATCCGCAACTGGTGTAATCCCGAATAGTTTGCAGCCATCCCTCGAAGCAATAGAATTATCTCCACAAACATATATATCATTACAGAAGGCCACCATACTTAACACCTGCAGAATTGTCCGCAAATTCTTACAAACAGACGCACTTCACCATCCGACCAATACTGTTCCCTTGGCCTAGGCCCGCGAACATGTTAGTAACCGGCTACAGCCGAGAAAAAAATAAACAATAATAATAATAAAAATACTTTATTGCACAACATAAAAATTGCAAAAGGAGAACTTAATGCCTTGAGGCATTTTCTACCAGTTATAGGTTTTTTTTGGGTTTTCGCGCTTTCAAGTTAGGAGCAATCGTATGGCCAAGGTGATCGGCAGCAGTAGGCCCCTTAATAAATCGTAGTTTTATTTAAAACAAAAAATAAATCCGTCACAGGAATCGTAAAATGATGTTATAGCGTTTAATGTTAATTGATATTTTATAGTTATTTAATGTTCTAAAATATATTTAATTATTTCAAAAAAGATTTTTAATTAAGTAATTAAATTGTTTTTACGATTAATCCATCCAGGCAGAGATTCCTTCTTGTTTAGCACAAAGAAAAATCTTTTTTTATTGTATCTCGGCATGTGACAACACTCCGCCTGATATAGAGCTAGAACGGAAACAACTGCTACTACAGAGAAATCTCTACAGACAGCAGTCGCCTCCGCTATGCCGGCTTGACTATCTAGATTGACAGTGCACATTCCTCTCGTTATACGTTGTAAACTGTTCCCGAAACGCGAAACACTTCACGGGTATTACATTCGAAAGTGGTCGCAGTCTTGTCCCGATTCGTTTCCAGAGAGACGAATCTGCATTTTTTTTAGGAGACTCACATCTAAACATTCGCAGAGTATATCTATCGATACAGATTATATTCCGCTATGAATTCGAGTGAGAATTTCTGAACTCTATTAAGTACGTATATTAATTTAGTTTGAAATTAACTAAAAGCAAAGCAAACTATTTATATTAACCGGTATTTGTACAACAATGTCACTGTTACTAAATAGCAAATATAACATCAAAGGGATGCATTCCACAAACATGAGAGGAATTGAAAGCACAACGCTCCCTGCTCACATCCGCAAATTCATATTCACAATTTTCTTTATATCTTGTTAAACGACTAAGTAAGTACAATTTGACAAAAATACCCCAATCAATTGGGAAGACAAAGGAGAAATTTTTGGGCCCACTTGATATCTAATAGTTTGGTAACAAAACAATATATTATTTTTTAATTAAGTTATTTCAATTATATCAACACATCATTCACCAATCAATAGACAATGTTTAATTACATAAAAAAAAACAGATATCATCAATTATAATTAAAGCATTTAAAATAATAATAACCTCAAATATTGCATCACTAAAAGTCTAATTACTCAATAACCCGCGTGAAAAAAATAAAACTGATTGTTAATAAGGAACGTAGATTTATTTTTCTTACAAAATTAACTAAAAATCATCGAAAAACTCAATTCATTGGAAATTTTAAAAGAATCGAATTTAGATTTTTAATATACATTTTATTTTATATCATAAGCAAGAGCTGTGGGCGCAGTTTTGTTTAGACGGTGCACGATCGTCGTGCACAAGCCGGCATAGCGGAGGCGACTGTAATATAATTTGTTTCCGCAAATGGATCAGTTGCAGATGGATCAGACGAACTGCTCAACAAACATCTAATTTGTTTACAATCTAACTTAACTAAAAATAAAGTATACGTCATTGTCCAATTAACCAATAAATTATTTACATGCAGTTAAATATAAAAAAGTAACATTAAGTAGACGGCTACGGTCAGCAAAAGTTTCACATGTCTATCACACGATTATGCGCACTCTACATTAATAATAACAAGTAGTTTTAATACAATTAAGTACATCCGGATTATATTAAGATATACTTTCACTTTTTGTTCTAAGTATTGTAACTAGGGTTGGCACTATAACTTTATTGTTTATAAATATAACTAATACTTAGGGGTATAGACTAAAGCTTTTCAGTATGGCGCATGAAGGAAGCGCCGATTAACAAATGTATTTTATTTTGTTTTATATGGCATTATAACAATTTGCCAGTGTCAAAGCAAATATTTTTGCATCAAGCTAAGAATATTGTGCATCACGAGTCATTCATTCATCACACTAAACAGTCAGGTCAGGTCACAGTCAAGTCAAAAATTGCTTCAGTAAAGCGGTAGAATCTTTACTGAAACTTCCTACGGAGTTTTGGAGGGAAAATGGAAACACAGGTTCTCTTCTTTTGAATTGTTTGCCCACACTCACGCACGTTCACGAACACTTAATGGTTAATAATCCACCATTATTACACAATAACACTCGAAGAAACACAAGTTTAGGAAAATAATTCAAGACAGATAACCTAACGTCTCAAGATGGCTGCCAAAAAACCCTTAACAAATGTATGGAATATGACATTTCAAACCGTGTCGTTATACCATATACCATAATTTGAAACGCAAATCCCATACATTGCAACAATGCTCTTGACTAGGGAATTTAGTACTGCATCAATTACTTATGCACCGAGTAAAACTGTAAAAAGTACAGCTGGCAACACAGCCTCAATCTACAAGTTTTAAAAATAAAATCACAAAACGGAAATATAATCACAATAATAAAACATCAAAGTATTATAATATTAAGCAATCAAAAGGGAACATCAGGAAACAAACATTTCATTTTATTATTTTTATTATAATGATCAAAAATATTTCGCAGAGTTCATTGACCTATTGCAGTTGACAATCCCTTTTTTATAAATAGGATAAACAATAATTATAATGTCAATAACCTAAAAATAATTGATTTTTTATATTTTTCTTATTAAATTATCTAGAAAAAGATCTGCATGAGCGATCCATGTTACACGCAAAAAATGTCTGCCTTCACTATGCCTTCTAAAGAGACCGGTTTGAGAGCGGGTTGTCACTTGATGGAATCGGCAACAAAATATATGGGACTTGACATTTGACTGTCACCTAAGTGATAACCAAACGTCAAATCTCATATTTCCAAGCTAATTCCGAAATAAGACTAGTCACTTCAAATTGTATATGGCATTATAACAATTTGCCAGTGTCAAAGTAAATATTTTGCATCAAGTTAATAATATTGTGCATCACGAGTCATTCATTCATCACACTAAACAGTCAAGTTAAAAATTGCTCCAGTAAAGTGGTAGAATCTTTACTGAAACTTCTTACGGAGTTTTGGAGGGAAAATGGAAACACAGGTTCTCTTCTTTTGAATTATTTGCCCACACTCACGCACGTTCACGAACACTTAATTGTTAATAAACCACCACTATTACACATTAACACTCGAAGCAGCACAAGTTTAGGAAAATAATTCAAGACAGATATCCTAATGTCTCAAGATGGCCGCCAAAACCCCCAAAACTGGAAACTAGGCTTATAACTTGAAAAATATTAACACTAGATTTTTTTTTTCTACTTTTCAGAACAACAAAAACCTATATACAAAAATAAGCATTATAAAAATTAAATAAGTCTTAAAAGTCAATAATCTATATCTTTCATAAATAATTTAATTGCCGTCGTTTGTCTTGTCTATTGATCATGTGGTGACTACTGAGCCCACACACATCGTCGTCGGCGGCATTCCGTTTCCTTTCCTTTATACTTGTTCCGTGTACCTACCTACATCTTAATAAATACATCTGATGAAGAATCCTAATGACTTTTAGCACATAATAATTAAATTAAAACATTTCACAATTTTCATCACACAAAGGACAATGCCCCTTTTTGGACCTACCTACCTATTCAATAGTTCCTGTTAAGTTCTAAAATAATATCTCATTAACCATCCGTTAATTTATTACAATTACACCAACACATCGTTTACCAACCAATAGACAATGTTTAATTACATAAAAAACAGATATCATCAATTATTAAAGTATTTAATATAATAATAACATCAAATGTAACTTTGTTATATGTACTTTGGTCGCTCAGAAAGAGTGGTAGGCAGACTGATGATGGTTATTTGTCCAGTATGCCGTCCTGGGGTAGTACCACCACTTTCGAATGTAACACCCGTGAAGTGACTTTGTCGCGTTTCGGGAATAGTTTGAAAGTAGCCAGGTATAACGAGAGGAGTGTGCACTGTCAATCTGGATGGCACATGCTCGTCTCCTCAAGCCGGCATAGCGGAGGCGACTGCTACCCGCACAGGTTTCTCTGTAGTAGCAGTTGTTTCCATTCATGGACCGCACTCTAGCTTAACATCAGGCGGAGTGTTGTCACATGTCGAGCTACAATAAAAAATAATATTGTATCAAAAAAGTCTAATTATCAATAATCCGGGTAAAAAAATAAACTGATAGATAATAAGAAATGTAGATTTATTCTTATACAAAATTAACTAAAAAAAATCAACAAACTCGACAAATCAAAACATGGGGCCATTTTTCTTAGGCGATTGGGCATTCTCCTATTATGCAGAGGAATTTCTGCAAGAAACAGTCGCCTCCGCTATGCCGACTAAAGGAGACGAATGTGCATCATCCAAACTAGTAGGTACAGGCTCCAGGGGAAATAAAGTTTTAATAATTTATTTAATCAATAACGGATTAACTAATACAATGTTACGTTCAGATAAGTTCATTACCTACATAGTTGAAGGTAATAAATATAAAGTGACACGCCTCGCATCAGCAAGGTATCAAATTTCTTAACGTTTCAGTAGAAATTTCATATTAATAGAGTATAATTTATAATTTTAATTAAATCTTCCATTCCATTGTTATGTAATTTCCGCTTTATCTATTCTCAATAATTTCACAATATTATTAAATAATTAATTAGTAATTTTAATTATATAACATAGTTTAAGGAATGTGTTACTTATCACGTGCGGATAAACTTCACCACCGTTGAATGATACATTAAAATAGTAATAAAATCATATAATATTAGATAAATGTGAAAGGACTATTTTTGTTTGTCCGAGAATAACGCCCAATCTTTATGATCAGCATTAAGGTTAGATTATTGATTTTATGATATATTTGTTGATAAGATTTTTGAGTTTTTTTTTTATTACCGCGGGTGAAAGAAAATAGACAAACCATTTAAAAAGTTCCCTAGGTTCCCTAACTCATAATACTAATTTTAAGCATACAAAACTGTGTGCGGCAGCTAGTATTCAGTAAAATTATTACTTCATAAGGTAACAAGATAACAAGAATCGACGAAATAATTGGTTTTATTAAAATTAAAATAAAACGTTGTTCTTTGTGTTACCCATTTAAAAAAATATATAGAAGAATTTCTAATGCCAGGTATAATTAATTTATTGACATAGGGTTGTCAAATTATTTGTTCCCCAAAATCGGAGATGATAAATGAAAAAATTGTGCCAACCCTAATTCAGATACTAACTTTAAAAACACCCACCTAATAAAACTTCGTCACATCAAAATAATTCAAATAAAAACATTATATTTATTATAAAACAATAAAGAATCATTCATAACATGTTATTTTAACATCTATTACAACATGCTGTTGATGTTTTATTAAAATACGAGTAAAAACACAATAAATTACATAAATCATAAACTTAAATAAATATTACTCACCTTCAAAAACGAACAATCCAATTACAATAATCACATACACAATATCAAAATAACAAACACGAAAAGTTCAAATAATAAATAATACGCGACGGTTAACGTTACAACGAGCGACCGCGACCCGAACGCTCAAACCACAATTTTGTACTGAGTGCTATAGACAGAAATCTCCCAGTGCATCTGTGTATTAATACAGCGGGCGTGTACGTATGTGTGTGTGTGAGGGAAAGAGATAAAGATACGCCGTTAACGCGGCAATCCTCGCAGTTAGACTAAACTCACATCCAAATCGCTTAATTTTATGAGTTGTTGCCTTCTCCACCCCCTCAGTGACGTTGTATGATGTAACTTTGGTTGTGCGTCTCATTTTGACAGCTCAAATGTCAAGTATTTGCTCTTAATTAGTCTTAGGTCCAACCGAGAGGCCCGTTAAGGTTACTTTGACTGTTACATTTTATGTCGTGTAAATTCATATCGTTATCGGTAAAACGGTGGTTGATGTAATGAGGAGTACATTCCCGAAAAAAATAATAGAAAAGCACAATCTGGCTTCTTTTTATTCATTTAACGTTAGTGACATTGGTTTAATTATTACTTTAACTTTGACTTGCCAAAATTCGCTGGTTACGGTTATCGTTAAAGTAAGCGTCAAAAGTGACAGGCACGACGAGTGTAGTATATTAAATGTAAACGTAACAGTCAAAGTAACTTTAACCTCCTTTTTGGTCCAATTGGACCTTAGAAGCCCATTCACAATCCTGCACGGCAGTCCGCGCCGCACAGAACGCCGTAAAATATCTGATAAAGAATAGGTTTGTAGGCCTGCATAGCATCTGACATTTTGCAAAACTCCACCCACTGTTTGCAAGACGGTGTGTGCGCTGTGCTCGCCTTGCTTGATGGACTACAACACAGGATTGTGATCTCCGGATACTAAAACAAAGACGTAGGGTTTACATTTTATAACTACTTTACATTTATGCATATGGTTAAACCTAAAAGTTTCTACGATGGGGGGTAAAATTACCTAAGGGTGAATCGATTTGGACGGTTGGAGTCTGACCTAGACGCGCCTAATAAATTATTAATACACTTGATGTGCAATTAGGACAGTCGCCACGTACGACAAAAGTTAAAGCGCCCTTTATAATTATAATCTATTAAAAAATATATTTATTACAATTATTTTATTAGTAACAAAACAAGTCTACTTGTGGAGTACAAGTAGAGTTTGACCACGATTTCTGCAAAACTTTCAAACATCGGAGATCAAGTTAATCAAAATAAATCTTTTACATGTATTGCTTTCGCGATAAATTATTCCTACTTGATGCCATACTAATATTTACTTTAAAATGAACGTTCGTTGTTACTAGGCTACTTGACGCCGACCGTTTAGCGCCACAGTAGCAATAACTCAACGCGGGAAATCACGTCATCGCGCGTTCTATTACACGCACACCTCTGCATCAGTCTTATAATATACATACACATAAATAGAGTGCAGCATTTATTATTACAAAAACCTTTTATTACAATAATTTTTAGATTAAAGAAACATCTTTAATATAACTTCTTTGAAATATTTTTAAAGCAATTATACGCTTACTCTTGATTTTATTTAATATTAAATTATAAAAAAATTAAGGGTTTTTCTAATAAATTTTCATTGTAATGTAATACTTAAAAGAAAATAAAATAAATCTAGTTTTGAAATACCATAAATGAAATAAAAGAATAACCGTTAATCTAATTTTAATACACATGAATAATATAGTTAGGGGAGAGTCGGTGAAATCGTACCGCCGGTTTAATCGTACCACCTCTAGATTTCCCAGAAGCCAACATATATTTGTAACTTGGCAACACTAAACTATGCTTTAGTGGCGATGTCAACTCTAGGTCAGTTTTTAATGGCATCAGTTGAGAACTTTGTGTTCTAATGAAAAAAATAAGTTTTTGTGAAATTTGATGTATTTAATATCGCATCGTATTCCAAAAATACAAATTAAAACTATTTAAAAATAATACCAATTACTATTATAAGTTTTCTTTGTTTTGACCCAAAAAGTAGCACATAATTTGGTAGTATATATTGTACTTCTGTTTAATGTGTGTGAGTGTGTGTGACATTATTAGATATTTGTCATATGAAAGGTAACATATAGTAATTAGGGGATTATGTACACAGATATACAATTACATATTATTATATTATGTGGGCATAGAGATGTCGCTCTCTCTCTAATCGATATTATTTGAGATCACATGTTAACTTACCTACTTTTTATGGGTATTATTCATAGACTAAATAGAATTCATGTTTCACGGAATGGGTCCTCGAAATTAGGATACCTGCGCTATGGGTTAAAGATAGGGTTGCCAATCGTATTTTAATACATAATATTGAACTAGAGGTTGGGTCTGTGTACTTAAAATTAATGTTGAAAAAATATAGCGGAATAAAATGTTGGCAACCCTAGTATCAGGACAAGGAGAACACAAACAGTATGTATAAGTTGAAAAGAGAAGAGTGGCCTTTTTATTGACCACATCGCAGGTCAGCGCTTTCTGCAGACATTTCCCGGTGGTAGCAATTGTTGCCTTTCATGAACTGCAGTTTAATCAGCAGTCTGTGTTTGATACTCCTAAAAATCGCGGTTGATACCAGTGTAAGTTGAGTGGCCATTAAAAATAATAATAAAAATATGGTAGAAAGTAAAAGTTAACAGTTCCAAATGTCTCTGCCTCCCCCTGTTTAGTAGTGTGTATATAAAACAAACAATCAAACGTAATTTCGCCGCCATTTACGATACTATAAAAGTGACTTATAATGAAGTAAAATATAAAACGAAATCTCAGTTAGCGGTCTCTCTATTTCACATAGTTAATGGATCAACAAATAACCATAGATATTGTTATATTTAGACAATTATACATTACTTTTAAAACTTCAACTTTAAATAATTATTTTTATGTCGTTCGTTGTTCCATAAATTACTTTTTATTGTTAACTGGTAATGATTTAACCACGTCAGGTTACACAATGAAAGGTTCATTACAATAGTAATTTTCAAAAACAATGCAAATATGTATAAAAAGAGTGGTAGGCAGACTGATGATGGTTATTTGTCCAGTCTGTCGTCCTGGGGCAGTACCACCACTTTCGAATGTAACACCCGTGAAGTGACCTTGTCGCGTTTCGGGAATAGTTTGAAAGTAGCCAGGTATAAGAGAGGAGTGTGCACTGTCAATCTAGATGGTATATGCTCGTCTCCTCAAGCCGGCATAGTGGAGGCGACTGCTGCCCGCACAGGTTTCTCTGTAGTAGCAGTTGTTTCCATTCATGGACCGCATTCTAGCTTTACATCAGGCGGAGTGTTGTCACATGTCGAGCTACAATAAAAAAAAAAAAAAAAAAAAAAAAAAAACTCTAGAAAGAAACGCGTGTCCACAAAAACATAGCTCTCAATATTTAGTTATTCCCCTATTATTAAAAAAAAACATCAAATGATTTTTATCTTTCTTTCTTGATTTTTATTTTACCCTAGGGGATGAAAAATCTCTCAGCATCAAGCACGCTCTCTTCTCTTTTATTAACTAATTTAAAAAACTTAATGTCAATTCTAGACAAACACTTAACTCTATGGTATTGTTTGATTGAAATGAATTATTAACAATTAAGAGGTATTGTGCTAGTATTAATGCTTATTGTACTTATCGTTAAATAAATGGGGTAGGCTGAGATACAACAAACAGCTTCATAATGCAAGATTACTCCTCCATGAAGTGTGGCAGGCAGACTTATGATGGTTATTAGTCCAGTCTGCCGTCGGGAGTGATATTTCTCTATGTTAAAAGTTGTTTTCGTTCATGGACCGCACTCTAACCTAACATCAAGCGAAGTATAGTCGCCTGTCGAGCAGATTTGCGTTTCAATTATTTTTTTTATTGTATCTCGGCAGGTGACAATACTCAGCCTGATGTAAAGCTTGAGTGCGGTCTATGAATGGAAACAACTGCTACTACACAGAAACCTGTGGGGGCAGCAGTCGCCTCCACTATGCCGGCTTGAGGAGACGAGCATGTACTATCTAGATTGACAGTGCACACTTCTCTCGTTATACTTGGCTACTTTCAACCTATTCCCGAAACGCGACAAGGTCACTTCACGGGTGTTACATTCGAAAGTGGTGGTACTACCCCAACACGGCAGACTGGACAAATAACCATCATCAGTCTGCCTACCACTCTTTGTCATATCAACTTTGATGTAACCGGGAATAACAGGAGAAGAATGTCCTGTTAACCTACACTGTACCCAGGCGTCTCATCAAGTTGGCTTAGCGGTCTCAAATACTGCCTACAGACATTATTATTAATGTTCTTCTACATAAAAAAAGTTTTAATCGGGTTATTTTATGATTAATGATTACTTAATGCACTATTAAAACTAGTTTAATTAGCTAGAGTGCGGTCCATTAACGAACACAACTGCTACTATAACGAAATCTCAACGGGCAGCTGTCGCTTCCGCTATGCCGGCTTGAGAAGACAAGTTGTAATGGAAAGTGATCAGAAGTGATCAGGGAATTACCAAACGATCGTAAACCACCTCCATTCAAATTCTTCATTTTATTTCAATATGTACTAGTGTTTATAGTATATATTAGTGTCTATAGTAATTGAATAGCTATTGCGGACAACTTCGTATGTGTCTGATTAGTACGCGTCTGTCATTATTCTCGTCTCATCTCTAGGGAAACGGGATAACCAGAGGAGATAGGATAACAAATCGCTAGGCTCGATTTGTTTCACCCGCATTAGTCCAAAAAATCCGAAAAGAATACGGGACAAACAAACAAAGAAACATTCATTTTTATATATCATTATATAATATAATTATAATTCGTAAAACGATTTAGTGACTCTAACGGCAGGTAGCCAACATAATAAAAATTACTAACCGACTTTACTTAATAGCTAACTATTTGGGTTACGTAGGTTCTTTTAAAAAAACATGTGGTGGTTACACAAAGTAAGAAACTATGAAGTATTTTTATCTTTCTAACACCTATTACCATTGATATATACAACTAGATGTGCACTAACGCTTAGACGCGAGAGAAAGGGGCCACAGCCACGTTTAGGTTATCTGTCAGTTAGGATTTGACTTGACGGCAACATTGTCAAACGGTTTTTTTTTCATTTCAGATGTATGTGGGATTATCGAGCAGGCGGATTCAAAGAACAAGGCAATTCTATAAATATCACCGTTTATTCTTGCTTTTTACATAAATTTTAACAAATACAACTTCTTCACAACACACGTCTTTCTCCTTTCGTCTAAAAGCAATCTCGCCCTCTCGCTCAAACTCTTTCCTCTCGCTCGCACAAAATCACGTTCACAGATGGACAGGCGAGTTGGAGAAATACTTTGAGGCTTTGGGCGTCAAAAATAAATCCCACATGTATGAAGTTTGCGCCTCTAGTATATGTATAATCTAACCTAACCTAACAACAGTCAGGCGCTAAAATCAAAAGCCAATGAATAGTTGTCACCTCACGCTAATCTACAACAAAATGTATCGGATTTTACGTTTCGTTATAACCTAGGTGATACTCTTAACTTTAGCTCCTGAGCGGCTATACAATCTGACAAGCAACCTAGTCCTCATAGTCCAATCAATGAACAAAAAAAGTGGCGAAAATTCTAACCCGGACAAAAAAATACAGTCGTATAGGAAAAAAAAAGAATATGAGTGTTTGTGTGAAGGCGAGTTGCTTCACACTGGTGAACCTAACCTAAAAAATTCCGAAAGTTCGAAAAACGATTTTTTTTTTAATAAAAAAAAACTTCCTATACGCTTTTCGAGTTATTTAAAAAAAATCATCGAAAATGACCATTTTTTGTTGTAATAACCTTTTTAATTTTATTTTTTTTAATTCACCAAAAAGGCAGGTATTAGCCAAATAAGTTCGTGTTTGTAAAATTAAAAAATATTATTTTTTTACCGAGATACATCGATTTTTCGAAAAAAAGGTGCCTTCGGAAAACTGTATATTTTTTGTCCGGGTTAGAATTTTTTTTTAACATGAGACCAAAAGTTCATTGATTGGACTATCAGCTCTTTTATTAGCGCAGTAGATCGAGATCCCGAATTCGATTCCCACAGAAATAAACATAATATGTGTGTATAATATGACTTTATTATATTGAAAAACAGTAAAGATTTGTTTTGGGTCTGGGTGTAATAATAAAAAATTTCAGATACATTGTAAATAATCTATTTACATACGGAACTACAATGCACAAAAATGTAGACTCAAACTTGGCGTATCTTAACGTATTTTATGGTTGTAATAAAGTTAGCTTTAAGTGTATTTAGTGGGGTCCAAATGGTCACTCACTTTATATGGCAGTTTACACCGCGCATATCTCATTATCGAATAGTCGGCACTAGCATAGCAGGGTAGACAGAGCTCTTAGAATTTATAATCTTATAATGAATTTTGCTTGAACATCGTATTTTTCTTCTTATTGCTGAAGTGTCGCCTTCGCTGTGCCGGACGGTTTAAAGAGATGAATGTGCACACCATCTATTGACAGGACATCCTCTCATTATAGCTACTTCGAAACTGATCCTGAAATTAGATAACAGTAGAAGGAAAAGTGGTGGCAAAACTGACTGTAGACTAACTTAACCATCGTCAATTTGCCTAACACTATTATTATTGTTGTTTAAGTAAAGGTTTATTATTATTAAATTGGTCGCATTATGTCGCAGTAATTATGCTAGTAACTACCATTCTAATAAGTGCTCATAGATTTATGGCGCATTGATGTCTCTATTCACAATCATCTTGGTATTTTATAATAAACTTTATTACTTAAGTTTTATTGGTGATAGTTCACCGCCATTGATGCTTTCAATGTTGTTATTTTCTATTATTACACTTTTAACGCAATATTTAAGCTTTCCTCAATAAAATTTATGCGCGCCATCTAGCGGTGAGTAGCGAAAGATTTAATTTAACCACTTTTTTTATTCATTTGTAATAAATAACTTAATATTTTTAATAGTAAATATTTCTTCTTTTTTTAAATATAGATTTAATTTGTTTTATACATTAAAAAATAGTTATTATAATTAAAAAATTATAAACATTTCGTGTGAAAACAAACTAATTTGTGCTTTCACACGGAAAGCAATTAAAAATATAAGTTGGTATTAAATAACTCATAAAGCCGCCTAAAACAATAAATTATAATTCAAAAGGCGAAAATATGAAATAGCTGTTTTCTTAATAAAGTAAAAGTTTTGAATTATTAAAAGTTTAAATTTTCTTTTGTGATCGCTTCAAAGGACAAAAGTGGGGGTTGGTTTTTCTTCAAAAACTTCAAACAATAGAATTAAAAAGTGTATGGGGGTAAGTGAGTGCCCCAACTCAATGAAAGAGATAATTAAAAGACAGTTTTGTACAAAGGTGGTGAATAACTACCAACCATTCATTAATTATAGGGGCGGGAAATACTTTTCACAAATTAAGACAATTTAAGCATTTATTTTACAAATAAATAACTTACGTTGAACTAATTAATAATTTAGGGCTGCTAATTCAATCCTTTCTTAATCATAAGGCTATTATAATTATATTTTTTTGCTTTAAAAGTGACTTTAGCCGTTTTCTAATGTTTAACTCATTCTTAGATTAATTTATTTCACACAGCAGCATTATCTGTACCGGATTTTACGCGATATTTTGGACAGATTTTTGTTTTTATTTTATCTTAGATTCTCTACATGAGATCACGTGTGACATAGATTTTGTGCTCATAAAGAAAATTCAATATTTATCAACATTAGGTAATTATCACGGATCGGGGTCAAATCACAACCTTCTTAATCATCAACCCTATGGTAAATATTATCACAAAATGGGTAATGTGTTATAAATCGGTAGCCAAATCAGACCATTACAGATAAATACATTATTAATCATACTTGACACAACATAAAGTAACATATACATGATTATCATATATATACTTAATCCGAAACTTAGTCACGCCAAAATAATATTCGTATTTGGCTGGTATATCAATCGAATACTAACTATTGGTTACAATTATTTTTAAATTTATTTATCTGAATTAGACAATGTGTTTATTAAATATCCTTGAATGTGTGGCAAAAAGTAACACAGCTTCTTTCAATAAAAAAAGAAAATTATGAAGACGTGAAGACTTGAAGAAAATGGTCATTACATAATTGTTTTTACAGTGTTGTACTGCGAAGCACTAAGGTTTTTTTTTGTAAAAAAAATGTGTTATTTTTTTACTAATAATAATAATTTTGGCTTTTTTTTTGTTGATATTTTTTACAATTTTGCACGTTGAAAGACATAATACTGCTTCCAAAAGAAAAAAATAATTTAATAATAATAATAAACTTAAAAATAATGTTAATAAAATAATTTGAATGTTTAATCTATGAGCATGGGTCGTTCTCGACAACGGATTTTACTACTAGAAGGTTCATTTCGATTTAAAGCATTTATCCTTTTTCGGACATCGTACCTGCTACAACTCGGTTTATTTAAAAAAAAGTTTATTTAAATATGTTTTTATTTTACTAAATAATGAAGGAAAAAGACCCAATATGATAGGCACTCATATAAGATATTATATTTGTGAAATTTTCCATTATTAAATGTTTTTGTTTTGTTATATAAATTAAGCTCACTTTTAAGTAGAATATGATAGAACTGCCTTAAAGCACAGCCATTTAACGATAATGTCAGTGCGTGTCATTAAATAAGCACCTATCAATTTATACCACTTAAACGATAACTAAAAGATTGATAAATAATAAAAAAACTCGTTCAGTTCCTTGCAAACCGCCATAATGTGTGCGTGCCGACAAAATAAGTCATTCTTAATCGATGACATATTAAAAGATAAGCGAATACCGAAATCGGATGCGGAGAATGCTGAAGCCGCGAATAAAAAGTATGAACTGTACAAAGTTTTTGATGGGAAAACGAACCTCATTGACACTAAAGAAATGAAACACGAGAGGTTGTCTGTCGATTTGAGCCATAGGGGTGGTTTTCCCTTGTGCCCGTTGCCTGTGAAATCGCTGGGCTGGCCGGCGTTCCCTTTGGAGCCGCGACACACGTTCGGTATATTCGCAGATAATTTGACAACAAATGAACAAATATTATTTCGTAATCAATTGGCGGCTAATAGATATTTGGCCAGTCCCTTTGCCGTCAGACATCCATACGGACTCGATAGAAGTGAGTACATACAGTTCTTTCATTTACTTAAAAAAGCATCAACCACAAATAAATAAAGACCTCTCTAGTTTGATGTTATTTGGAATTAGCATAATATCAAAATATACATAAAACCTAATGTTTTTGCTGTAGCTAGTGCCTTGTGTATCTGTAGCACTATGTTTAAGAGATCAAAGTTACATTCGTATGCGCAGAGATATTAAAATCAACTCTTATTTGTTAAAATCTAAAGTTAAGTATATTTGTTTGCCCCCCTATATAAAGCTGAAATGTTCAGGCTTTTTTTTTGCGTCAGTAACTTTATTTATTAGGGAAGATTTTAATTTTTGTACATGGGTTCCGTAGGATACTAATAATATAACTAGTAAATAATAATAAAGGCCTGTATTTCCTCGGAATAAAAGCATATCATTGTTTACTATCCGTATATTTCCATTAAAGAAGATATCTTGAAATGTTTGATGTTCTGCGCCAAACATTTTGGTTTTTACAATACAAATGTTATTATCTATAATATTTATTATAAAGGGAACTATAAAGGCTTACTTGAATTCTGGTAGGTTACGATATAAGCAAACTGCAAATAATAAAATAAAACAATAAACTTCCAATTACCCCTTGTTTTTATTATTGGTAATCAATGATGAAAAACATCAATTGCTTGTTAGTTTGATAAAACAAATATTTCACAAATTATATGTTAATATTCATTGTACTGCGTTTTTCGTATTACGAAATCCTATAATAAAAATATGTTGCAATAATTGCATTCCAAGTCCACTAAGATCTGAAATTATATTTTCATCTACATTTTTCTTTCAACATACAACCTGAAATCACTCGTGCGCGGGCGACTGCGCAGATTTGTTTTCACAGCCGTCGTATTCGTCTCCGTTTATGGACTCGCTCTAACATCAGGTGGAATTCGGTCAGTCAGATGTGTTAATAATGTAAAAAAATCGTTATCTATTTAAATAATAATAAAATAAAATATCACATCTGGTTGTTCCACTAAATATGTACACAAAAATAACTCGACTGCTACAGATTTAATTATAATATTTAATTAAAATACGTAATAACTAATCAACAATTAATTCCATCTAATCTGATAAATAAATATGAAAAATCAATAATAAATGATGTATTCACAAATTGAGGTTATAAAATTTATCAAATTTGACAGCAGATCTGTTCAAAGTAATAATCCTTTAATCGCACATAAGAAAAACTAGACGATTAATCGATTTATAATATTACCATTGATAAATGTAATCGGATAATTGATTATTTCTTATCGTTAGATACTTTTACAAATTTAGGTACCTACCTATTTCAAAATTCATTTTGGTAAGAGTTTTGATTTTTTTTGATACCTACCTATAGGTACCTATATGGTAAAATCATAATGCAAATAGTTACATCAACATTATTTGAAATGTGTGGGATGTGGGGGTGAATGTGGTAGGGAAATTGATGATGGTTAGTTAGCTATATAGGCGTTCTAATCTACTACCAAGATTATCGTAGTAGTAGCGAAAATCGAAAGGAATGCTACGACGCGACGCGTCACTGAAAATAACATTTTGGAGTGGAAACAACTGCTACTATAGAGAAACTACGGGCAGCAGTCGCCTCCGCTATGCCGCGCGCACATTGGATCGATTTTGATAAAAAAGGGACTTACGTTTTTTTTTCACAAAATCGTTTCGCAAGTTATGCCAATCGATAGAGCATATTGATATAATGAAATTATCTTAGTACTTTTTTTCTCTAAAGTATTTACTTACCGAGATAAAAAATAAAGTTGAAAATTTTTGTATGAAACGGAACCAACAAAGGTCTGTATTTTCAAAATTATAAGAGGTCTTGCCTAGATATTCAAACTCGATATTCTCTGAGTTTTCCTCTTTAAGATGACGTATCACACGTCTGCCCCGAGGTGCCCGTTTGGCACTTATATGACTCCAAAGTTTGGTCGATTTCAAGTAAAAATGCGAAATAGTTATACCAAATATAGTTTATTTTTTTGGTTAAATGTTAAACTAATCATTATTTTTACATAATATACAATGGCCTTCAGCATTTTTACGGTCGCAAACATCAATAAACATTTAAATTTCTAAAGGTATCCCTAGCAAATATGGCTTTAATTACGTTGTTTAATTATAACTGCAAAAGGAGGTCGTTGTCACAATTACATGCTTCGATTTACTGTTATTATTATTTATTTATTTATTTTTAGGAAAAAAAAAATCCAAAAAAAAGGACTAAAAAAATTACTGTAAGGAATTTTGACATAAATTTAATTCACTACAATACCATACATTATTTTCCTATAAATATGGACACCATTGATGTCAATTCTGTTGTACCCAAGACTAAACTAAACTATACTAAAATTTTAAACAACTTATTTTAGCCGTAAAACCACATCGGACTAGATTTAGATACTTTGTAGGACTAAAAATCTATTAAAACACGTTGTTATATTTATTGAACTAAGTAATATTGTTTAATAGTGTTAATATTAATCTTTTGCATATATTTTGTACTAATAAATAGAATAAAAGTATTTTATACATATTTTTAAGATAATAATTTTTGTCCTGTTGTAATGTTACGACTTGTCTAAATTATAGATTGGTCGTGTCAGAATTCCGTTTGTCTTTAAAATTTTGACTAAAATTGGAAACGTTAAACATTTTAGCTGGAGTTTAGTCAATATCAAAATACATTACAAGTAATTAGTTTTAAATGATAGTTTTGATTTATTATTAAAAATTATAATGAAAATTTAAGCTGTTGTGTTCGTGTCCATTTTTACAATTTAATTTTCTGGAAATATGAGCACTATTAAAGGGTATATAAACAGAAAGAAGTATGTTCATTAATTTTATTATTATTATAAACAATATTACTTAGTTCAATAAATATAACAACGTGTTTTAATAGATTTTTAGTCCTACAAAGTATCTAAATCTAGTCCGATGTGGTTTTACGGCTAAAATAAGTTGTTTAAAATTTTAGTATAGTTTAGTTTAGTCTTGGGTACAACAGAATTGACATCAATGGTGTCCATATTTATAGGAAAATAATGTATGGTATTGTAGTGAATTAAATTTATGTCAAAATTCCTTACAGTAATTTTTTTAGTCCTTTTTTTTGGATTTTTTTTTCCTAAAAATAAATAAATAAATAATAATAACAGTAAATCGAAGCATGTAATTGTGACAACGACCTCCTTTTGCAGTTATAATTAAACAACGTAATTAAAGCCATATTTGCTAGGGATACCTTTAGAAATTTAAATGTTTATTGATGTTTGCGACCGAAAAAATGCTGAAGGCCATTGTATATTATGTAAAAATAATGATTAGTTTAACATTTAACCAAAAAAATAAACTATATTTGGTATAACTATTTCGCATTTTTACTTGAAATCGACCCAACTTTGGAGTCATATAAGTGCCAAACGGGCACCTCGGGGCAGACGTGTGATACGTCATCTTAAAGAGGAAAACTCAGAGAATATCGAGTTTGAATATCTAGGCAAGACCTCTTATAATTTTGAAAATACAGACCTTTGTTGGTTCCGTTTCATACAAAAATTTTCAACTTTATTTTTTATCTCGGTAAATAAATACTTTAGAGAAAAAAAGTACTAAGATAATTTCATTATATCAACATGCTCTATCGATTGGCATAACTTGCGAAACGATTTTGTGAAAAAAAATCGTAAGTCCCTTTTTTATCAAAATCGATCCAATGTGCCGGTCTGACGAGACGAGTATGCACAGACGGTGCAGTGATGGCGCACACTCTTCTCGCTATACCCGGCTACTTTCAAACTGCTCTCGAAACGGGACAAGGTCACTTCACGGGTGTTGCATTCGAAATATTTGTTTAAAAATAGTTATTTCATTAATTATTACCAAATGAAATTGTTATCGTAATGAAAATAATGTATATTTGATGTTTATTAAATGCGATGAGGTGTGTTACTAGCGTATCAATAATTCGTATGATAATAATGAATTGATTGGCGAAAAACATGAAATTTAAGCAATATATGTGTACGTTATCATAACAAAGACAAGATAATATAATGAATTGTTGTTGATTATGCTATAATTATTAATCTATTTTTATATAATGTGAATCAGTATTCTGTCAATTGGATAGGATGTTATAAATGCATTCTTTAATCCCTCTAATAAACCTGCTTTCGATGAAATATGACCTATATTGTAACCTATGCTTTTCTTGATGAATTTTTAAGGAGCCATCATGGCTACACGAAACCAAAGTGTGGCCAATGTTGTTGGTAATGGCCAACACATAAACGGAGGTGTTTGGCCACATTAGTATAGGACGGGGGTCGGTAACCCGTGGCTCGCGAGGATGTGAATAATATAAAAATAATGAGAATTAGGCACCATTTCTATCTTACAGCCACTTGTACTTACTCTTCACCGCACCTCTCTTCCGTCAAAAAAACTTTATTTATGCATATGCTATTTATTGTTAGCAAGAAATTTTTTTGTGGCATTTTATAAACTTTGAAATTTTGTAAATTGTGACTTTTGACACTTCTGACTCAAAATGTAGCCGACCCCTGGTTTAGGTTAGCCCATATTATGGCTCGCGATCCGTATTTTGTTAGCTTTTCTACTACCGGATCAGATATTGGTCGATTTAGCAAGAATGTGGAAAGACGACTAAGTATTTACAATCATTGCTTTCTTCGATACGAAGGGATCATTGCACCAATGCAGCCTAGTCTTCAGTTCAACCAATATTACAGACTACCACATTTGTATCACCAGAAATTCAATGCAATTGAATCCTTGTAGGTGTTTTTTTTTACTAAAAATAATACTTTTGAGATTGATATATGTATTAACATTTTTCAAGTAACAATAATTCATTATATGTATAACAATAAGCTACGTTATAAATCACAAAACAATATATTTAATACCAAAATGTTATATTTTATTGGTAATGTTATTATTGCGACTATCTACTCCATTGATACATCTATATCGATCGTATTACTGATTATTTAATCTATTTTAAATATAACAGAAAATTAAAACTAAATCCAGACTTTATTATATTATATATTGCAAAATATTAAAAAAATATACTAATTCAATTAATTACAATAAGTAATATTTTCTAAATGAACGAAATTTTCTAAATGTTTTCTTGATAAATGGGTATTATTAGCCTAGTTTGTAGTGTAGTAGTTTTAACCGTAAAGTGACTAATACAGGTCACTTTTCGGGACAAAGTAGAAAGGTAGAATATGTAAGATTTCTCTCTATAGAAGAAAATAGTTTCAATGTAGCTTAGTAGAGAGTGCATCTATGCGTAAAGCAGATAACGTGGTGGGTTCGATTCTGACCATGAGACCGTCTGCGTGTTGTCTATTAAATTTTCATGATAATTTAAGAGATATGTTTTCTGTTACAGGCTGGTGTCATTCGTGGTGGGGTGGCTTAGCTGGTGCGAGACGTAAGGGTGGTCAAGTACGATTCACAACAGCACAGACTGGCGCATTGGAAAGGCGATTCAACGCAAGCAAATATTTAAGTCCTGATGAGAGAAGGGCGCTCGCAGCTACATTGAGACTCAGTGATCGACAGGTTAGTTCTATTTACATATTTTGTGCACTGTTACCACAAAGTTTCTGCAGGTAGCAGTCGCCTCTGCTATGCCGGCTTGAGAGGACGAATGTGCATCATCCATTGATACCCAGGCAACTACTTGGAAATTGATCCTGAAACACGACTAGGTCGCTTCGTGAAATGAAATGAGATTATTATTATTATTGCTTATGTTCTTCTATGGCTAATAATAATAGTGAATAACGAGAGGAGTGTACCCTGTCAACCTAGCTAGAGGGTGCACACTCGCCTCACCAAATCGGAACCGGACGCATAACCAGATCAGAAAGAATACGGAAAAAGGCAAATGATAGTGTCTGCTTATATTTGTGGAACTGTAGGCGTGAAAATGTAGATCGTAGTCTTCTTTGATTCAATTTACGAGGTAGGGTTGCCAGATGCCCGGTTTCTGACTGGATAGTTTGGATTTTTGAATGTCTTTAAAATCGCAATTAATAGGTTATTTTTTTCAATGCATCTGGCAAGCCTATAAATTACACGAGGTAGTAAGTTTGTATTAAAAATAGTGAAGAATTCTACATATAAATTAATGATTATATAAATGTAGGTACATGGGTATATAAATATATGACGTATTAAGAAACAAACAGATTATCAGTTCGATTTGCTATATATACATGAACTCGTTATCATATTAAATTGTTATAATCACAACTCAGAAGCAACTATACTTTATATTACTTTTTATACACAGGTTGATGCAAAAAAACACAAATATCTTCTTAATGAAGAGAAAATCTATTTATATATTTAATTGTAGTTTTTCTATTGGAGAAAAGGCGCTTAGATATTAAAATACGTTATTTTTGGGAATTATTCAAAATAATAATACAATTGTCATGTAATTACCGCTTTAATATTTTTTTTATTGTGTTATTTCATAATAACGATCGCGTTACGTTTACGTTTTCATAAACGTAAAATAAGTGTTATACAGTTTACGTATGGATCAGAATACACAAAAAATCATTTAAAAACTCCTTACATTCTAAACATGGGCGGACAAAGGCCTAGGCAACCTAGGCAATAGCCTAGGGCCCGTAATTTTTGGGGCCCGAAAATTAGGTTTTTACGAAACGTAAAGTATGTATCATGACTGAAAAACTGGCCCGGAATTACAATGTTGCTTAGGGCCCGCTTTAGCCTTAGTCCATCACTGATTCTAAAAGAAGCGTAAAGCTACACGGGAAACTTATCAAAAATAGCATAATTATCTTCATATCCAGAATTTAATTTTGCTCAATTTTTTTTAAAGCCTTAATTATTTTATTTTATAAAAAGTTATTTATTTTAAAAAGTCGCCATTTCCTTGCTGTTTGAGAAAGTTCAAATCTCTAACAATCCGACTAATAGGTTCCTATATTCCTATGCTAATAATATAGGCATTATTTAAAAGAGGAATAAGCTGACTTTTAGCCCGGTCTACTGTGGACTGACATAGTCTCAAGTCAGCGTAGCAGACGCGATTGCCTCCTGTAGACAAGTCTGTGTGTGTCTTTAAAAAATAGAGTAGAGATATTATTAATATCAACCTATATATTATAAAAAAGTAAAGATTGAATGATTCGTTATCAGCTTAATCGATCGATCAACGATTTAATTCATTTAATTCGTAGTATTAATACTTGCTTACACTATATTTGACATTATTTAACAATGTACCAATTTTTTTGAATTTACTGATAAAAATAACATGTTACAAATATTTAACTACATACGTATTAGTGATTGGTTGTTTTTGATAAGATTTTTGTATTTGTTTAGAGGTAACCAGAGGCGAAGTAACGATTGTTGCCGCAACAATGTTGTAACATAAACAAATTAATACGCAGCACTATTTTTTTCATTCTTTATTCAGTGGACTGTTTGTCTGCGAATTATCCGACGTTCGTTCGAAGATTCGATCAACTATCGAATAATTAATTCGATCGCGAATAGGTACTACATATTAGACTAATGACGGCAGTTTAGTCGCATTTCGGGGTCAGCTCGGATGTATGGTACACAGTCAATTGATGGAGGGCATTCGTCTCTTCAAGCCGGCATAGCGGAGGCGACTGCTTCTACAAATTTATTTGCATGACGAGATTCGAACCAAATACCTTTTAAATATTAAAGAAAAATAATAAATATTATTACTGTAACGTCACGTAATTATCAAGTTATTAATACGCGTTAATTACCTACATTTAATAATCTGCCAGTTTTACTTTTATAATCATCGTAATCCATCATTGTCTGCACGATTAATACCGAATTTAAGCCCATAGCGAATAAATAGTAATGCTTTATCATTTTTTATAATAAAATAAATTAAATTTTGGGCTAATGTATCATGGCAAGGATTTGTCGTAAACAAGGCTGTGGATAATCTATATTTGTTAATTACTTCTCGCTCACTCGTGACTATGATTACATTTTGGGAAAAATACTAGACTATTTGACTCTATTATTATTAGTATTTGTAATGGCATGTGACAGCGGAAACAATTCTACAAATTTTCTGCAGGCTACAGACGCTTTCCCAGTTTAAGGTTACGATTGTATACCGTAGTTGACAGCGCATACTCCACTCGTTATACCTGACTACTTCTAAGATAAACTCGAAATTTCGGAAACGTAACTAGATCACTTCACGGATCTTCAAAGTAGTAGAACCTCTTACCCCAGGACGGCAGACCATCATCAATCTGTCTACCACTCTTTAAATTACTTCTATTTTTTTTTATATTGTGACCTCGACTGGCCTGATGGTAAGCGCAGCAGAGGTCCATGAGCACTGACGACTGAAGAACCGCCTACACGGTGTCTCCAGTCGCCACTACTATGCCGGCCTGAGAAGGTGCTTTTTCACACTCCGCTTGAAGGATCCAAGGACTGGGAGAACACATGAGTGGGCAAAGCATTCTACTTGTCAATTGTCCGACACAAAAAGGACGCGCCGAATCTCTTATAAATCTCTTGCCAATGTATATAGAGATATATTTTACACGGCATATGAAAAGAAGAGATTGCGTGGTTGGCAGACGGATGATGTTTATTAGCCAGGTCTGCAGTCCTGGGGTGAGAAGTGCCACTACTTTCAAGTACACCTAACACCCATTTAACTAGTCTCGTTTTGAGATCAGCCATTGCTAAATACAAAAAAGGCAATCAGATTTTTAAAAAATTGCCAGTGGTGTTTATTTGAAATTATTTGAGATCAGTCTGTTAACCTGAACCGGTGCTCATTTGTTTCGCCGGTGCATGCTAGCCGGCATAGTAGAGACTGCTTCAGAGATTGATTGAGAAGTTGTCGCCCCGTCATGGCTTAACTTCATCAAACGGAGTTAAATGTCTAGTTACAATAAAAAATAAAATAATAAGTCCGTATTTCAAATTAGAGTAGGTTCTCTTTTTAGGTTACTTACTATACTGGTTCGTGTACTAGTATCACTAGCTTTGGTTGGTCGAAGAAGCTAGTATCATCTAGTGCTCAGTGACACATTTTGTTTTTCTGATTACCACGTGATACTGGTTCAATTTCCTGGGATGAGTCAAATATTGGACTATACCTAGCTGTTCTAGCATGTATACCGAGCTATGTGCTAGAATCTCAGCTGTATAAAACTTTACGTTTACACAGTTAATAAAGAAAATTATTTGTTATTTTAAGGTAAAAACATGGTTTCAAAATAGACGCGCAAAATGGCGCCGCACGACGCCAGACGCAGCCGACCAAGGAAGTCCACCGACAGCAGATGATAATTCTGATGCTGATGACATCGAAGTCGCTGATGACGAAGATGATACAAGATGATGGAATTACCGGAAAAATGTAGTTTATAGACGGCTATCGTTACGCGAATCGGTTCTGCAAAAAAACCGAATAAAGCAGGGTACTAACAAGTTGTTTTCAATACTCCGACTTCATTATTTAGCACCAGATTTTGGCGGGAAAGGAGCCCTTTGTTAGGTCTCTTTGTGCGCTAGTGTCAATTTTGTGTGATTACTATGCGAGCCAACTAAGAACGCCATTATCTTTTGCAATTTGCACGTACTTCAATACTGATAGGTATGGTGTCAAAAAAAAAAAATTCGACAAAACATGTCTTGAAAAACACATTGTGATTATGACTAATTGAAGGCGTTAACTCCAATTTTATTTGCTAAAAAAAAATAATGCAATTATTTTGCCAGTAGTGCTTATTTGAAATTATTTGACAACTGTCAAGTGAAATTAGCTGCAAGTCCAGTCCTATTCTTAATTAGTGTATAGAATATTTTATTTATTTAGATTTAAATTATTTAAAAATAAATGTTCTTTCTTGTACTTCCGTGATATAATAAGTTGTTATGTATATAATAAAACAATAGATACATTAAAAATATGTTTATTATTTAAAAAAAACCAACAAAGTTTAGGAAACAATCACGAAAAACAAAAACCTCACAAATTCTCAACTTCATTAGAAACAATTTTATTAAAAATAAATAGTCATTTCGTTTTACTTATACTAAATTCATTTTATATTTACTCACTAAAAGATAATAACATTTTAGGTTTGTAGAAACATTTTCAATTCATTTGTAAATTTCAAGTGTCATGGTACTTAGGCCGTTTTATCTAAAAATAAAAATTAAACACGGAAGGGAGCACCAAAGATTATTAAAAATATACGACCGACCACACTCCACAATGTCTAAATAAATCAATAAAAAATATCATAGAGTAAAATTAATAATATTAACAACGCACAGAAATTAACTTGAGACTTGGCTCGGATGACGTCAGTGCATTGTTCGTTGATGTTGAAGGCACAAATGGCAGACAGCGCGGAAACTGAGGAGATACAAGTTGATCGAAGTCTCATTCGGAAAGGATGGATGAAAGGAGATTAACTAAAAAGACTTATTGTGCAAAAGTAGATGGCAGTGTCGGAAGGAAGACCTTTCTCAGTCAGATTGGTTAACAGATGAGGAGCACCCGCAACCGACGTGCATGCATGAGGAGAGTAATGGATGTTGTCGAAGCGAAAGTGGTATGTAGAAACCCTACCACAGTGGAACAAGGCGTGAGCCCAGTAAGTAGAAGTCACAAGTTGATTTCTGTACGTAAAACTTTATTTTGTCTCTTACATTCAAGTGATAAACGAAAGGACGAAACGCTTGAGTATTCAGCCATTAGTCTATACTTTACTTTTATTTTAAAATACATCAGAGGTTTATCGTTCCGTACACACGCAACGCAAGCGCGCAGGAGTATATGCATTAAAAATATAGTTCATTAAGACCATTGAGACAGCATATTCGATAATCAACTCCAACGTTCATTCATAGCGTTTATAAACAACAAAGACCTAAGAGTAGCACAATAAAACATGTAAAAATGATGTAGACTGACATAGGATCCTTCAAGCGCAGTGTGAAGAGGCATCTCATTAAGCCGACATAGCGGACGCGACTGCTGTCTGCAGATACCCCTCTCTGACAGCAGTCACCTCCGTTCATGGATCGCACTCTAACTTAACATCAGGCGGAGTGCGGTCATATGACGTGCTAAAATAAAAAAAGTTGGGTATATACGAAAATAATTATGAATAAATATAATGAGTACTTCCGGGGTCATCAATAAAAGTATCAGAATATAAGTATAATAAGATTAATCAGCCTTCCTGAGAGCACCTCTCGCTCTCCAAGCCTTGAGTAGACTGTACGAGAAGTGTAATTGGAAGAAATGTACTTGAGATGCCAGTAATACAAATCCGTACCATAGCAAACCATATGGGAAACCCTGGAATAAAAAAAAAACAAGTTTAGAACAATCTGTGGGTTCAAATTATAGAGTGGCCTTTGACAGTGTGAAGTTAGTCAATGGTACCTGTTACTCAAATCTCGCTAAATTTTGACCAATGTAACCATAGAGATATATACTAGAGGTGCCAACTACATACATCTAACACAAAAATTCTGTAGGCCGCTTCAAACGATTTGACAATGTTGCCGTCATCTCAAATACTAACTGACAGAGAACCTAAACATGGCTGTAGCCATGTTTTCTCTCACGGCATATTGAGAGCGTTATTGCATATAGAGTTCCTGTTGCATTCATAGATAACTTTTTATGTGTTAAAATACTTATAACACCTACATTGCCTAATTGCTCTTGATGAAAAACTAGACAATAGGGTATTATTTATTTTAATTTGTAACACTCCACATTTGTGAGATTGATGGACTTGTTTCTGGAGACTTCAAGAGTTTATTAATTAACAAAAACATTATTTCCTTCAATAAAATTCCTGAAAAGTGATGATAACATACCTGCCACATTTCAATATCAATTTCAGCAGAGTCATCCTCGTCAGGATCGTAAAACAAATAATTCCAGACATCAGAACAATAATACACCAAACAATATAACAATGGACCAAAACCTAACAATGTTATACCTGAAAATAAATAATAATAACTTTGAGTTGAGAAATAATAAGAGCAGAGTCATGACATACATTTATTATGTCATTGTAATATAATACTTACCATACATATATCTTCCTAATAGTTTAATATTATTTCTTTTAATTGATGTTAGTCCAAGAAATGACACAAGTAATGATGTACACCATATATACTCCCAATAAAGAGGCTGCAAATAATAAAATATTAATACAATGTTCTCTACTTAATTTGAGGAAGTATTCTCTCCATTTTATTGTAGCCCTGCAACACTACGCATGATGTTACGAGTGCGGTTCATGAATAGAAACAACTGCTTCCACAGAGAAATGTCTACAGGCAGCAAGTCGCCACCGCTATGCTAGCTTGAGGACACGAATGTGTACCATGTGTACCACACGTCTCTTGTTACACCTAGGTACTTTCAAACTGATCTCAAAGGTTACTTCACTGGTGTTACCCTTGAATGGGGCAGCACTACCCCAGGAATGTGTTAAAGGATGTCTTAGTGTCTTTGTGTTGATGATAAGAAGTTGTATTGATAGTATATAAGGTATATTACCTGCGGTATTTGTAACTCCTCAATCTCCAATATAAAAATATCCAATTTATCAAGAATATCAGCTGAAAGTTTCGCTAACATCACCAGAAACAACATGTTGTGAAAGAAGATACAGTATTTTAAACGGGATTTGTTTAGTGCACTGAAATGTAAAAAAAAATTATACAACACTTGGTTTAACATAACATAAAGACTCAGTTTGTCTAATTGTTTGCAAATACATATTACTATAATTGCCTTGTTATACAAATTTAAATAAATGGCGCGAATTTTTTTACACTATCGTTCGCTGTTTCTAAAAATAAAACTCGAGTCTAGGAAACAATAATTATCAAAGGACCGTTGTTATATTTTTCTTTTATCGCACGTAGAGCGGCATTAAGTGCCTTTGATATGTTTTTAAAATAATATTTAACTTACCTTATTTGATATTGAGCCGCAACCTTCTCCCTGTGTTCAAAATCTGCACCATTGGTGCCAGTGACCATAATACCACCTCGTGAGGCCATTTTCAAACAGGTTCGTGCGTTATATTAATAAAATATGTCTTTTTAAACACATATACAAACAAAAAAATTCCTCATTCAGATATCTCAGCCTAAAACTATAGTAATTTCACAAGATTCATTACCATCTCCCACCTGCCAAATCCACCAATTTGACAATTCACACTTGACATTTCGTGATATGCCAACCAATGCCAACGTTTCAAGGTTCTTCGTTCGGAAATCATCGTATTAGCAAAGAAATAAAAATACTAAAATTCATATTTTCTTTCATTTTATTTATGTTACAAAGAAAACCAAAATATTTAACAGATTTTTATGTCGTCGTAAATAAAACTATGTCTCTGATTGGAGCTAAAGACACAGTGCCAGCGCTGCCGAGTCGTTGTCTAGACGCATTTTCTATGGGTTCCTAGAGTAAAAAATAATGGTATAAACATTTATGGGAGCATTTTCCTCAAACCGCAGCCATTTATTACTTACACTATGAATCTGTAGACTAGATTCATTAGATAATGGTACGACTGAACGTGCTTCTCTCATTTCTTTACGTCGACGTTTAAGGCCTGCCCTTCGTGCTAACTCGTGACGCCTACGGGGAATGTTTGCTAAAATCATAGTAATGTTATAAAATGCATGAAATATATATATATTGTAATTATATTTCAAAAAATTGCTCACATTCATTCCGAAGAGAAGAACAATTTGAATCAGAATATCTATCTAAATTAGCTTGTTTACTTTCTACAAGACGGATGAGACAATCTAATGCCGTTTGTTTATTCTGAAAATAATAAAATATTAATAAATCAATTTAATAATTCAGGCTGAAGAACTTGTTTGCATTGCCAATTTATTTAATTTCTGAACGAATAAAATAAAGTGCGCAATTTTCAAGCTTATAAGCGCAACCATTTTAAAAATAAACCTACTTGAATTTCTTCAAGTAAAGGTTCAAATAAAACTGGATCCGTAGAATCTTTTACATTCTCCCATGTTCGGAATAATTTACGATCTGACATCCTTACAGTATTTTCTAGCTCTCGAGTTTCTAAAGAAAAAAAAAACTTTAAGATTTGACTTTATTTTAAAAATTTTTTTTGTTAGAATTTAAAAAACAACCAGTTTCAGCAATATTAATTAATTCGGCTTTAAGCGATTTTTTTTGTATTTTAACGGCTCGTCTTTGTACTCTAGTACGTGTTATGACGTCACGCGCATTCCTCACTTCAGCTGTTAATGCTATTACTTCACGGGCTTCCTCATCCAGACGCCGCTCGAGGTCTCTAAAAATACGTTTAATCAACTAAGATACCCACCCAGATCCGAAATAATTAAAATATTATTTCTTGCGAGTATAGAATCCTCTTAATATCTACTTACGAAAACTCAGTAATAAGATAATAGGGAAGGCCCATGTTAGGTTTATGGTAAAAATAAAGAATTACGTGTTTCAGGATTTTTGCAAAATCATCCCCCAAGGGGGTGAAAACAAGGGATAATTTTTTTTTTAAATTATAGCCCAGCATATGGTAACACTCCGCCTGATGTAAAGCTAGAGTGCGGTCCATGAACGGAAACAACTGCTACTACAGATAAACCTCTACGGGCGGCTATCGCCTCCGTTATGGAGAGGAACGCACCATATAGATTGACAGTGCACACTCCTCTCGTTATTTGTATTTCAACCGCCAGTACAGTATACTTATGAACCTTTGTACATTCGGAACTTACCTAGGATATTCACCAACAACTTTAGCATAGTGCTGAACGTTACGTATCACATCGACAAGTCTATGTAATTGGTCACAGAACTCTGGAAGTTGTTCTACTGTCAAACATTGACCACCGTATCTGTTAACATTATTCATTTATTGTCTATACATACGTACTTAGGTAGTATTATTAAATTATAATCATAATTCTGATTTTTTTTTTTTTTTTTTTTGTTTATTGTGTAAGATGTGGCATGTAAGATCATTCGCCATAGGATTGGTCTGCTAAACAGAAGCATGCGATAATGATTCCCACCACTGGTCGCCCTTAAAATATAAAAATAAAAAATAAAAATAAGTAGAACAAAGTTAATAGCGGCCGTGGTCTAGTGGTAAGACGCGTGAACTCACGATCGATGAGGCCCGCGTTGATACCTCGCTAAATTCTGACCAATGTAACTATGGTATGTACTTTGGTCGCTCAGTACCTAGTACTAGCTTAGTACATGCATCAAAAAAAAGTAATCGACCTAACAGTTGGAAATAAAATGGTCGGATAGGCCTATGCGTATGAGCGGCTGTGGTCTAGCGGTAAGACGCGTGAACTCACGATCAATGAGACCCGTGTTCGAACCTCGCTAAAGACCGGTACCAATGTAACTTTGTTATATGTACTTTGGTCGCTCAGTGCCTATAGGCACTACTAAAGAGTGGTAGGCAGACTGATGATGGTTATTTGTCCAGTCTGTCGTCCTGGGGCAGTACCACCACTTTCGAATGTAACACCCGTGAAGTGACCTTGTCGCGTTTCGGGGATAGTTTGAAAGTAGCCAGATATAAGAGAGGAGTGTGCACTGTCAATCTAGATGGTACATGCTCGTCTTCTCGAGCCGGCATAGTGGAGGCGACTGCAGCCCGTAGAGATTTCTCTGTGGTAGCAGTTGTTTCCGTTCATGGACCGCATTCTAGCTTTACATCAGGCGGAGTGTTGTCACATGTCGAGCTACAATAAAAAAAAAAAAAAACCCAAACTAATGTTTTTTTCAAGTACCGTAAATCAATTTTAGGGTTCTCTTCACTATTTGGAGTTGTGTCGTCGATATGTTCCTCGAATTTCACGCTCCCTGACGTCATGCTTCCACTGAAACTGCAGAGTACGTTTACCTATTAATTCCAATCCAACTGTTGCCGTACCAGTTTCTATTTAAATTATTTTTATGGCGGATTTTTTTAATTGTAGCTCGGCATGTGACAACACTCCGCCTGTTGTAAAGTCAGAGTGCGGTCCATGAATGGAAACAACTGCTACTACAGAGAAACCTGTGCGGGCAGCAGTCGCCTCCACTATGCCGGCTTGAGGAGACGAGCATGTACCATCTAGAATCTAGATTGACAGTGCACACTCCTCTCGCTATACCTGGCTACTTTCAAACTATTCCCGAAACGAATTTAAAGTAATTAAGGAACAAAATAAGTAATTTTTTTTCACTTCTGGACATACCGAGGCAAAGCATTAAAAATTGTCTTCGTGCACTCCGGTTATATTAGTAGATATGATTTTATCTATAGTGAAGCATTTTTTAATATTCATAAAATATGCGATTCCGATGGCGATTGCAGACCGCAAAGGACCCCGCTGGTTCATAAAGTTCATATGCATCTGCAAGTTGCTCAAGGAACTCCCACCTCACAAAACTATGAAGCGACTGCCGCAACGCAACCATCCATAGTGTACTATACTTACACAGTTGTACATGAGGGTTCATCTGCATTCAATTTGCGTTCACCTTTCTTAAATTTACATAGAAGTTTCCCTAAAAGTTGTGTTGCATTTCTGTGTGTCCTATTTCTTTCGTTATCCATGACGCAAGATATTGTATTGCCCGTGGTTTTTTTTATATTTTTCAATTAATTTTGTTCCTATTTATTTTACATTGTTTGTTGTTAAATTTGTTTTGATGTGTCAGATTGATACTTTTCTTTTTCAGTTTTGGCGGTCATCTTGAAACATTAGGTTATCTTTCTTGAATTATCCTAAACTTGTTTTT
This sequence comes from Tinea pellionella, assembly GCA_948150575.1. NCBI lineage: Eukaryota > Metazoa > Arthropoda > Insecta > Lepidoptera > Tineidae > Tinea > Tinea pellionella. The sequence goes on along the minus strand of OX411263.1, from coordinate 7,405,730 downwards.
CGAGTGTTAACATGTAATAATGGTGGATTATTAACCATTAAATGTTCGTGAACGTGCGTGTGTGGGCAAACAATTCAAACGAAGAGAACATGTGTTTCCATTTTCCCTCCAAGACTCCGTAGGAAGCTTCAATAGATTCTATGACTTTACTGAAGCAATTTTTGACCTGTTTAGTGTAATGAATGAACGACTCGTGATACGCAATATTACTAACTTGATGCAAAATATTTACTTTGACACTGGCAAATTGTTATAATGCCATATAAAAAAAAATGTCTTTCTTTTTAATATTGATACTTTAAAAAAAAGCAAGTAGGATTTATCATGCAAAGATTAATAAATAAAACAAACAATATGAATAATACAAATGTAATTGATATAAAATTACATAGGTATATAGTATACGGAAAGTTAAAAATTATAATTATTCAAAAATACAAGACATTAAGGCATACAAGGCATTATTATTATTAATTTTAAATGCAATAACTTTTAAAGCTCATTCAAAACAGTACTTAATTATTTTTAAATTACATTACATTTTTAGTCAATTTCTTACAATCGAAAATCACTCCTAAATGTAATGAATATTAAAAACAACTCATACAAAACGTAGGCACCAATATATTCAGTCAATAATAATAATTATTTACCAAATGTTTGTACATAACGAAATCATCTTTAATTAATTAAATTTGAATTATTTTTCTCTAAATGCCCCAAATAAACACAATTTAACACTACGGGGACACAGTGCCGGATTAGCCACGTAGCAAGAGTAGCAAATGCTACAGGCCCCGCGAATTTGGGGGCCCCGCACTCCAACGCCTGTCTGACCGTAATAAAAAAATATTAATTTAGATAGGACAATTAAATATCTTGCATGCCTTAAACGCGAAGCTCCTTCGGCTATGCTTCACTTCCACTTTTTTAATAACCTAAACTTGAGAACCTAAAGCAAACCCAGGGGCCCCTTGACAGAATTTGCTACAGGCCCCGCGCTAGCTTAATCCGGCACTGCGGGGACAGCACATAGTTACAAAATTAAAATCAATTATAATAAATAATTCAAAATGGTACGAAAAAGCTCATAATAGCGTTGATAATAATTATAGTTTAAATGATACAAAAACTTAATACTAAAATAATGCGAGGAGTACACGTACACTAAGCAATAACTTTTCCCGCGCAAGTTGACAGTTGGCACAATATGGCGGCCATCAGTCGACTGATAAAAGTTCGATAGGCAAAATCCTTTCGAATTACTTCAACCAATAAAATCCTTACAAAGTAAGTAGTGCTAGTATTACACACTAACCCATGGGATAATGACTCAAACATGATTTGTTTTAAATATATCCAGTCAAATCTTTAGTTCTGGCTATTTTGAATGGGTGGGTGTAAAGGGTTCTTAGGAATAAGTAGGTGAAGGTAATAAATGCGAAAGCTAGCCTCCGAGGGCATGAGTGTCATAATACTCTGTAAAAGACCTTCATCTACCATAACCCAGATGAAAATCCACCAGGAGGCACTCGGACACGTTTCGGAGGCTCGAACTTGGGTACTTCGACCGGCTTTACTTGAGATTCTTGTTGCACCTCATCCGGCACTGGTTCTTGGGCCTGGGGTTCAGGTTCATGTTGTTCTTGGATCTGAGGCTCGGGTCGCTGATGAGACTCGCCATTACTCTCATCTTTTTTCCCGTGTTCATGATTACCGTTCTGCGTCGTTGCGTTAATTTTCTCCTCCTGTAGGGCTGCAATATATAAATAATAAACAAATAAAACTTATTACTAAGCAAAGGCGGTTCGTCTGGTTCAAACGCGTTTATATTTATTTTTTTCGGTATTAAACTATTAACATACCATAATAATAATAATAAAAATACTTTATTGCACAGTGTAAAATCTGCAAAAGGCGAACTTAATGCCTTGAGGCATTTTCTACCAGTTAACCTTTGGTGTGGTGGAAAAGTGTTTTCGGTGCAGAAACAAAAATATAAGAATAAATAAATGAAAAATAAATAAATCTAAAATTATTGAATAAAGGCAAAACATAAGAATTTAATAATCTAACATGAAATATAGGATAAATATACATACATATACATAAATATATATATAAATAAAAATACCATAAATTAACAAAAAAGTAAATGAAATATAACTGACATACTAGTGCATGTAGCTGTGCTGCGAAATAGTGAGCGGCGCGAGCCGTTCTAACACGCTCGACCAATGAACGTCGACCACAAAAATTTAGACTGGATACACTTAGGTATATCTATGTAGCAAATTATATTTATTGAAAAAAGTAAAATCGTGTGGCAAATGTTAATTAAAATTGTAATTAACACAAACTGTCATGTTATAGTGCTCATTGGGGCTATCGTCTTCAATATTGATTTTCCAATTATATTTAGGTATTTCCAAGGAGTCATTGTAAAAACCACAAACCCTTCATATTTGAAATGATTATGGGTTGACATGCGATGTGTTTAGTACAATTAGTGTTTTAAATAATAAAAATAATGTAAAAACACAGAATAGCTATTTTAATCTCTAGGGACAGAACAGGAACGCTAAACGTATATAATACTAAATATTTAAAATAATTAACAAATTTAAAAAACCTATAAATTTATATTTTATTTAAATAACTTCAAAAGAGAAGCAGATGTGTATAGGATTGTATGGACATCTTCGCCACTGTAGGCTTGCATAAGAGCGGTAAGCAGATTGTCGATGGTTATTAGCCCAGTCTGCCGTCCTGGGGTAGTACCACCACTTTCGAATTTAACATCCATGAAGTGACCTTGTCGTTTCGGGAACAGTTCTTAAATAGCCAGGTATAACGAGAAACAACCTAAATTCTAAGCCGGCATAGCGGAAGTGAGTGCTGCCTGCAGAAATCTCTCTATGATAGCCGTTGTTTCCTTCATGGACCGCACTCTAGCTTAACATAAGGCGGAGTGTTGTCATATTTTATGCCTAGATACAATTTAAAAAATATATGTTTGTTACGCTCATAACTTACAAGATTGGAGTGGTTGTGCTTGTGGTCTTCCGCGTCCACGTCTCGGCGGCTCAGGATCTCCCCCGAAGATATCAGTATGACCGCCGCCCGGTGGTCTCAGTACCCGACTAGAGACTTTTCCATCAACTAATCCCACGTTTATGGGGGTAGATGTCATATTCATCTGTAACTATAATATAGTTACATATTACGTAGTATGTTTAGAAAACGGCAAAACACTTTTTTTGCAGCCTTCGTTTATGTGGGACAGGTAGTAGCAGCCAGGTAAAACCAATTAGAGCGGTAGTGGTCTAAAGGTAAGACGCATGAACCCACGATCTTTGAGACCTGTGTTCGAATCTCACCAAATTCTGACCGGTACAAATGTAATTTTCCTATATGATTGCTCAGTGCCTATAGTGGTAGGCAGATTGATGATAGTCATCTGCCTAGTTTGCCGTCCTGGGGTAGTACCACCAGTTTCGAATTACACAAACGTGAAGTGACCTTGTCGCAGTTTGAAAGTAGCCAGGTATAGCGAGAGGAGTGTGCACTGTCAATCTAGATGGTGCATACTAGTCTCCTCAAGCCGGCATAGTGGAGGCGACTGCTGCCAGTAGAGATTTCTCTATAGTAGCAGTTGTTCCCACTCATGGACCGCACTCTAGCTTTACATCAGGCGGAGTGTTGTCACATGCCGAGCTACAATAAAAAACAAATCTATATAGATTTTCAGTGAATCATATCTATCTAATCACTTGTTTAGAAATTACTCATTAATAATGTAATAAAAACTTCCATTTATAAGTTTAGTTAGTCATTTCAAGATGAAAATAGGTTTGTAATGAATCATTAAATAACAAAGAAAGGAATGGACACATACAGCTAACATATTTGCAAGCCAATAAGAAAGCAATTTCACATAATTTATTACCAACAAAGAGTTGCCAGGCAACTAGTCAACATTTTAGATGGACAGGGCCATATAGGACTTTAAACATAGTGTGGAATGAATGCCAATTATTAGGGTCAATATTTTAGTAAAATAAATTAGAAAGATATTGAGATAACTCTGCCAACCCTGTTCTAGAAAACGTGTCTATAGAAACATAAAAATATCTAGTAGTTTGTAATTTAATACACAGTAAAGATGATGAGTCATTATATTTATAGCAATACAAAATATGTTTTAAATATAGGAAACATTACATGTATTTCATTATCCTCATTTAATTAAAACAAGCAATTAATCTTATCATTTATAGTTTATGAACCTAACTCCCATTGTTTCTAAAAGAAAATATGGGATTTCTTTGTACACGCCCCGTCCTAACTACGCCTCAAATTTAATATAAAATATAATTCACGCGTACAAAAGAATTGCTAATGAGTTATCTATACAATAGTCATACGAATAACTCGGATCGTCTACAATAAGTTTATAACTAACACGTGTAACGGGAATTAAACCCGGCATAACGGTCGATTCACTCAGCCAGTAAAATTGTCTACTAATATGCAATCAAAATCGCAATAGCCGGTGCAAACCGGATCTTATATGCAAACTACCATGAAAGTTAACAAATATTGCCGATAGGGCTTCGTTTACTGTTGATAAATCGATCATTATGAAGGATCATTGTCCTTTAAATTAACTTTAACGGATCTTCGAAAACATTGCAGAAGTGAAAATAATTAATTTACAAACTTACATTGAATATAAAAGTAATTAAGATCGAAATATAACCCTTGGGTTTCACAAAACACTTCTCTAAACTATTTTTTGTATTTGACTACAATTTATCTGCGAGTTGAGGAACGACAACCGTACACCAGAAACAAGAGACAACTAATAATAATAAAATTAAAGAGTAAGTAAAGACAGAGAGTGCACACGATCGTTGTAAAGCACAACGTAAAATCCTAGAAAAACCAGAAAGTAGAAAGAATGAGCAAGCAAAGACAGAGTGAGAAGAAAGTGCAAAAAACAAGACAAAATATTTAATGTTACTAGAAAAAAATATAACATATTTCTTTATGTCCATTTGCACCATATGACTTAACTATTACTGTCGCGTTAAAGTAATGGTTAAAGTTAAAATTGGTTTACTTCAAAAAAATCTGTCACATTTGACGATTACTTTAACCTTAACCGTTACTGGCGAATTTCGGCCGGTCAAAGTTAAAGTAATAGTTAAATCAATGTCGCTAACGTCTAATCTTTGAAAAGCCGCTCTTGTTTGTATTGAGAGAATTCATTTAAATCTTGTATTATTTATCTAAATTTGTTCTTATATCTAGTTATCTATTTGTATCTTGTATAGTTCATCAAACATACAGCTTATTTTCCAGAAGAATTTTGAGATTATCCATTACTCAGCTGCTTCTTTGACTATCTTTTATAAATTCCAAATATTTTGAAAATACTAAAACACGATACAAATTTTTCTGTGGTGCAACGCGCGTGGAGTAAAAGTAAAGGTAACTGTCAAAGTTAAAGTTAAAGTAACAGTCAAAGTTACTTTAACCGGCCTTCTCTGGTGCAAACCACCCTAAAGATAACTGTCAAAGTTAAAGTTAAAGTAACAGTCAAAGTTACTTTAACCGGCCTTCTCTGGTGCAAACCACCCTTAAAGTGTTCGACCCAAAATATAGTCTAGAGTCGCCACTGCCGTTTATGATATATTTTTGACCAGCATTTTTGTATTGTGGTAAATAACACAGGAAATATCACTGTAAACAGTATTATATTTAATAACTTCAATATTTTTAATAATAATTTACATAGATTTTAGTGTTAGTTCCATTTTAATAAGACAGTTGTCGCTTTGTTTAAAGATCACATGCACACTTACCTATCTTTAGCATAACATCAATTGTGATCTCTGTCTCTCGGTGAACACAACTGTTTTTCAGCAGGTTTTGGTAATTATTAATATTGGGTTGTATTTTGTTGAAAATATTTAAATTTATAATGGAAAATACTAGCGTTACACCATCCAAAGAGGAAGAAGAAAACGGCAAAATAGATTTCGAGTCTATAGTAAGTACATTTTTGCTGTTTTATAAATAGCTTGCAACCGCATTATTTTTCCAAACATAATTATATGTGTTTATTACAAACATTCACTAAATTTTACGAATTGTGCATTCATTTTAGAGTTTAATGACATGATTTCCGAAATTATTGAGAGGTTTAAAGTACTTATTTAATGTAAGTTAACCCTAATAGCGAAAATTGGCTTTTCGCCAATGCAAGGAACTATTATATTTTGGTACGGGTATAGGATTCACATGCTTTCTTCTTTTATGGGTGAAAGAAAATGCGATGCCGTTTGCTCGAGATTAAAATAAATCCCAATATATTTATTTGGACAATGCATTTATTTGTTGCTATGGTATTAAAATAATAGTCAATAACCTAATATAAATATTATTAATTCAATAAGTTTTTTTGCCAATATGGTTGCTATGATGACCTAATAAATGAATGTGTATTGTATGTATGTACAGGATCAAAATGCCTCATCTCTTCTATCATTTCCAACAAATGGTACAAAGTTAACAAAAAAAGATGACAGAAACTTAGCAGCTCTCATGAAGGCGCTCAACTTTTACCCAACAGTGGAGGAGAGGCTAGACCTCATATGTCAGAAACATGTGAAGGCTGCTGAAGAGAATCGAAAACTACATTTTTATATTAAACAGGCTGAAAAAAGGTAATGTATTTACATTTTTTTTATTGTAGCTCGATATATGATGTAGATGTTAAGCTAGTGTGTTCCATGAACAGAAACAACTGCTACTACAGAGAAATTCCTGCCTCTATGCCGGCTGAAGGAGACTTATGAGCACCATCAGGTTGACAGTGCACACTTCATTTAAATGTATAGTGCATAATAATTTATCTTTGTAATACATACTAAGGGAACAGGCTCACACACATTTTCTTATTGGGGTGGTCTGGGACTGTGGGATGACATTATTTTTTGTCCTAATATCACTCTAACCTTACATGTGCAGGTAAAAATGCATGTCAGTTTAATGTGATCAGAATTTTGCATACAGTGTTTCAACTATTGTGTGGGAGTTTTGGTGGCCATCTTGACACATTAGGTTATTTGTCTTGAATTATTTTCCTAAACGCGTGTTTCTTCGAGTGTTAATATGTAAAATGTTTAATTTTATTATCAGGTACAATATTCTGACAAAAGAGAAGGAACAGCTCCAAACAGAATACAATAAAATGGTGGTTATCAAAGTGAAGATGGAGAATCTTTGTCGTGAGTTACAGAAGCAGAATAAAGTCATTAGGGTAATTTTTTTTTAATTAAAGCTCAGCATGTGACAACACTCCGCCTGATGTAAAGCTAGAGTGCGGTTCATGAACGGAAACAACTGCTACTACAGAGAAATCTCTACGGGCAGCAGTCGCCTCCGCTATACCGGCCTGAGGAGACGAGTATGCATCGTCTAGAATCTAGATCGACAGTGCACACTCCTCTCACTGTAAGTAGATTAGGCACATGTCTAAAGACGTTTTGAGGGGTACATCCATCACATTTTATTAGAAAAATTAAATTAGATTTCTTACATCTGTCGCATTTTTTGTACTTCATAGTATTTTGCAAATAAAGGAAAATGCCCGTTCGCATAAGAGAAATGGGCCCACAATTTTTTTTCTTGAGTTTGTCGATCATTTTAAGTTAATTTTGTAATAAATCTACTTTCTCAGTTAGTTTTAATTTTTTCACCTGGGTTATTGAGTAATTAGATGTTTTCTGATGCAATATTTGAGGTTATTATTATTTTAAATGCTGTAATAATTGATGATATTAGATTTTTATGGAATTAAACATTGTCTATTGGTAAATGATGTGTTGATATAATTAAATTGAATTAATAAAAAAAATGTGATATTATTTTTGTTACTAAACAAATTAGGTATGAAGTGGGCCCAATAATGGGCATTCTCCTTTATGTTAAAATGCCACTGAAGAGGGTTAGGTCTGTCACTGAATACGATTTCTATAATTTTAGGATGAGTCGACTCAGAAGATCCGTGAACTGAAGAGGTCACGTAAAGAGTCACATAACAAGTTCCAGGTGACACTCTCTGAAATAAGTGCAATGGTGCAGAAGGATTCGGAGAAAAATGCCGAACTACATGATGAGAATATGCATATGAGTGATAAGTTTAGATCTGTACTCGAGGAATATAAACTAAGGGAACAGCAGGTGAGATGGTGAAGATGATGAACTATGATAATAACATTAAAAGAGTGGTAGGCAGACTAGTGATGGTTATTAGCCCAGTCTACCGTCCTGTGATTATACTATTTTCGAGAATAAAACTCATGAAGTGACGCTGAAGTGAGCGGCTGTGGTCCAGCGGTAAGAAGCGTGAACTCACGATCGATGAGACCCGTGTTCGAACCTCGCTAAATTCTGGCCGCTACCAATGTAACTTTGTTATGTGTACTTTGGTCGCTCAGTGCCTATAGGCACTATTAAAGAGTGATAGGCAGACTGATGATGGTTATTAGTCCAGTCTGCCGTCCTGGGGTAGTACCACCACTTTCGAATGTAACGCCCGTGAAGTGACCTAGTCGCGTTTCAGGAATAGTTTGAAAGTAGCCAGGTATAAGAGAGGAGTGTGCACTGTCAATCTAGATGGTACATGCTCGTCTCCTCATGCCGGCATAGTGGAGGCGACTGCTGTCCGCATCTCTAGCTTTACATCAGACGGAGTGTTGTCACATGGCGAGCTACAATAAAATAATAAATAAAAAGATTGTAAATAGCTGGATATAATGAAGATGACTGCTGCTTGCATACATTTCTGTGCTAGCGGTTGTTTCTGGTCTGTCCTTTGTCGTTGGAGCCAATAAGATAACGGTGGAGGTTGTAAAGACGGCCCAACAGTTACCTTTCTCTTTGTGTACTCAATATTTTCAATTCCAGGTTGAGAAAATGTCCCAACAAATAGTGCTAGAACAACAACTGGCAGATGCAAAGTTACAAAAGGCAAGGTTGGAACATCAGGCCGAGAGAGAGATGCTACTTGCAGAAATGGAACAAGTTAAGGTAAATACCACTACAGCCTTAGCCTAAAAGTCGACGAGGAATGAGGAGCGATCAACTCTTTTTTAGCTGTGATGATTTTCCTCAATTCACTTGTTCTATATGGGGTGGTTCACATCATTGCAGCCTCTTAATATTTCCCAGGAAGGATGGTAAACTCCTCACTTTCCTACACAGCTTGAGGGAGTGTCTTTGACGTTGTAACACCTGATGTTACGCTAGAGTTACACAGTAAAACGTCTGCTGGCAGCAATAGCCTCCACTATGTTGCCCTGCACCACCTAGGTTTCGTAATACCTAGTTATTTTCAAGCTGATCCCGTAACGCAACTAGGTCGCCTGCTCTTATTTCTGAGTATACATAAAATTTAAAAAATGTTATTAATTTTCTCTGCTTGATTTTTAAAAATTTCTGTTAATTAAAACATTGTGTTTATAGTATAGTTTTGTTTAAAAAATTACAATAGTTATTCGTATAAAACACTTATTGTTGGGAAACACAAACAAAAGATATTTGACAAACTTGTGAGGTGATAACCATAGACAACAAAACTATCTACAAAATCGTTAGGTCAGTATTTTGTCTTTTATGTTGTCAAATGTTTATGACTCTCCGAGAAAGGTCGATCGCGTGCCATTACAGTTTTTCAAATATTTCCGCGATTTTAATGTTTTTTCAGACGGGAATAAAAAATATATCTAATTGAAGTGATATCTTGAAACAGTTTTTGATTTAACATGGGTTGGTTTTTGTAACCTTGCCCATTGATGAGACCCGTGAATTTTCGATTCAAATCACTCTTGGCGCTACCTTAGTATGGGTAATTAAAGATTTTGTTAACATTTGATTTCAGTTGGAGGTTGCTCAGTACCGGGCCAAAGTGGTCGAGTTGAATTGCAATGAGACTTCGCTTCGTAAACAATTGGCTCTTCATACTGATAAATATGATGAATTCCAAGATGCGTTGGTGAAGAGTAATAAGGCAGTTGGCCTCTTTAAAACGGAAATGGAAAGGGTATGATGTGTATTATTAATATTATGTGTAAAGGAGGATGCCTATTTTTGGGTCCACGTGGTACATAATAGTTTGATAACTTCTAAAATAATATCTCATTTTTTTATTAAATCATTTTAATTATATCAACACATCGTTCACCAATCAATAGACAATGTTTAATTACATAAAAAACAGATATTATCAATTATTAAAGCATTTAATATAATAATAACCACAAATATTGCATCAAAAACATCTAATTCCGAGTGAAAAAATTAAATTTATTAATAAGGAAGTAGATTTATTTTTCTACAAAATTAACTAAAAATCATCGACAAACTCGAGAAAAACAACAAAAATTTTTGCCCATTTCTCTTAGGCTCTCCATCTCCTTTAACAAATTATGGATTCACTCGTCGCCTATTTCACCCCCTTCAGTGTTTAAGGTAGGTAGGTTCCCCAGGACGCAATTATCTTCATCTTATCGCACGTTCAGTGGTTTCGACTAGAGATGAAACAGATAACCGGTATCCGGGCTATCTGGCGGCCTAAATACTATACGGCCGAATACCGGATTTAAAAAATTATTTATAAATTAATTAATTGCTTTATTTAGTTAGTATCACTTAAGAAATGCAATCAGTAATTACAAGATAATTCTACAATTTAAAAAATAATTAGTACTCATACTGCACTTAAAATTGTGGTGAATGAATACTAATTTCTCTGCATTAAGAGGTAGCAAGCTAGCTTCAGAAAAAAGTCTCTCGCTGTACACACCCATTCGGTCGCGCGCTACCTACGTATGCGTGCTTCTTGCGACGCACCAATCGGCAACGTTTTGCCGGATATCTGGCCGCAAGGTTGGCCGGACGTTTGCTAAACTGCTATCCGTTTCATCTCTAGTTTCGACATGAAAAAGTAACATACATATAATTTATAATTTTTACAATTTCATATTTAAAATATTCAATTAATGTAAAACAGGCTATAAACAATAGATCTTGTTTAATATCTTTCCAGATAACGAATAAGATGCAAGCCCTGGAGAAGATGAATCTGGTGTGGAAGAGTCGTTGGGAGAAAAGTCAAGTGGCACTGGTCGGTAGTCATGCGAATAAACAAGTGTGCGAAGACAAACTGGCTAGTACACACAGACAACTTGAGCAGATGCAAAAACTATGCCGGACTTTACAGGTACTCTTCCCTTGAACCCTACGAATGTTTATTCCTTCATAATTTGCAACTTCGCAGGGACGTAGCCTCCTTGTGTGTTCTCTATCGCCTATACCATGGTGAATGCTCCGAAGAGGTCTTTAACCTAATACCTGTCACATCCTTCCACATCCGTAATACCCTACCCTGGGAGGGGGAAGCATTCACACTATGTCGACCGAATTAGTCTCCGAACAAAACGGTTCGGCGCGTCCTTTTTGTGTCGCACAATAGACAAGTGGAATGCTTTGCCCCCCCATGTGTTCTCCCAGTCCTTTCACCTTGGATCCTTAGGCGGAGCGTGAAAAAGCACCTTCTCAGGCCCGCATAGTAGTGGTGACCGGAGCCACCGTGCGAGCGGTTCTCTAGTCAATGTTTATGGACCTCCACTGAGTTTACCAGCAGACCAGTCGAGGTCACATGTCGTGCCAAAATAAAAAAAAAAATTCTTAATAATCATCAACCACTATGGTTTGCTTAAATCGCGTTCACTTGGCTCTCCGAATCGAATCGCAAAAATTCGTTTGCATATATTTTCTATCAAACTGCGTCGATTACACCAGCATAGCTAGTCTACCTAATTTTTGACTATGGTGCGATTCGTCTTTGATGAAAACACACGGAAGAAATCCTGCTGCGATTCGGCGATCCTTTCCGAAGCCATTCTAGAGCCTGACGATGAGCATGCTAACACCATGCATATGCTATCTTATTCTATATTCCATTTTTCTCTAGTGTATGATAGTCTTTATATAACAACAAATAAAGCTAGAGTTGCAATGTGACTTTGTAATTTATGTACTTTTTTGCATATAACAACACTCCGCCTGATGTAAAGCTAGAGTGCGGTCTATGAATGGAAACAACTACTACTACCAAATCTACAAGCAGCAGTCGCCTCCGCTTTGTTGGCTTGGAGAGACGAGCATGTACCATCTAGATTGACAGTGCACACTCCTATCTTATACCTGGCTTCTTTCAAACTATTCCCGAAACGCGACAAGCTCACTTCACGGGTGTTACATTCGAAAGTGGTGGTACTACCCCAATACGGCAGACTGGACTAATAGCCACCAACAGTCAGCACTGAACGCTCAAAGTACTATATGTATTTTAGTCAGTTAAAGCCTATGGTATAATAATTAAAACAGTGATAGGCAAAATGACAATGGTTATCCGCCAATCTGTTATCATGTACATTCCTTTTTTTAAGCCATGCATAGCGGAGCTGACTGCTATGGTAGCAATTGTTTTTGTCTATAGATTACACTAACCTAACATTGTGTTGAGCTACTATAAAATGTAAAATTTCAGGCCGAACGCACTTTACTATACAAGACGTTAAAGGAAAATAACATAGAGCGGCCGCCCGTCCCTGGTACTGCAGAACAACCGGAGAAGGAAAAGGATAAGGTATCAATCTACATTTGTTTACTCTTAAAACCAAGTCAAATTAAGTTTTTTTTAAAGTTTTATATGGCATTATAACAATTTGCCACTGTCAAAGTAAATGTTTTTGCATCAAGTTAATAATATTGTGCATCACGAGTCATTCATTCATCACACTAAACAGTTAAGTCTCAGTCAAGTCAAAAATTGCTTCAGTAAAGTGGTAGAATCTCTTAACTGAAACTTCCTATGGAGTTTTGGAGGGAAAATGGAAACTCAGGTTCTGTTCTTTTGAATTGTTTGCCCACATTCACGCACGTTCACGAACACTTAATGTGTAATAATTCACCATTATTACACATTAACACTCGAAGAAACACGCGTTTAGGAAAATAATTCAAGACAGATATCCTAATGTCTCAAGATGGCCGCCAAAACTTCTCAAATTAAGTTAATAATTTGATAACTGCATTAGAATATTTATAAAATAGATTCTTGTATAAATGCTTTATTAGTGTAATATTATTAAATTATATTTCAGGTAGAGGCAACGGCAGCAGAGACAACAGCAGAAAATGTTGAAAAGTGTGAAAAATAATATAGAATTTACAAGTAACAATGTAATCCATTTATTAATTGGCCGGAGATCAATTCTTTGTAATACAAAGAAGGTAATATTGGGTGCCATTTTTTTTTACTTATAATTTTGTTTTTTTGTTGTATTTTATAGTGCAATACTTATTATTTAAAGCATTTCAAATTGTTATCGATTTGAACCGGTTTCTCTTGAACACTAAACTGTGAATCTCTTCTATTGGCTAAATCTTACTTAATATACTATTCTTTGAAGTATTTAAAGCAGTATAGTACAAACCAAACTTTATGGCGGCTCGGAAGTTAGGCGCGAGTACACAAACAGCTGTATCAGCGGCGTACGATGAACATGAGAGGGAAGGGCATACTCCCGAGTTACACATTCGCAGGTTATTTTTATATGTTCTATTTATATTTAAAATGAACTTTTAAATTTATTATTGTAAACTTGACTGTACCTGCGCGAAGTAGCACTCGCTGCCAACTTCCGAGGCGTCATGAAGTTTGACGCGATCTATACTATATTTAAATACAGTTATGGAGTTAGGCTGTTTGTCCAGCGACCGATAACTACGACCTCCGACGGCCGACAGACGACAAATCTCACCGATTTTTTGTTTCGATCTATCCAATTATTTTCACAGCTTCAGGACTAATATATATTTATCTATTTATTCTAATATGTAAAAAGGGAATGTTTCGTTGTTTGTCATTCTGATTTGAAACATTAACCAAAATAATGGTTTCTTAAATCATCTGATCACCGACATGTCGTTCGTCGTTATCGTTCACATGAACAAGCAGCTTTACTGACATGTAGAAATGTTTTGTGGACAATTTGAGTTCACGTTGGGAAAAAATTAATAATTATTTAGATTTAATTTAGCCATATAATTTGTGTATTTATTTTTAAAGTCGATTTAATACAAGTAAAACGTGCAGCTTTGATGTAACCTTTACGCGTGTTTATACCCGACATTTATGCCCTGTCAACCGCATGTGACATTCGTCTCCTCTATCTTGCATGGGTAGTGACTGCTGTCATTTCATTGGGGTAGCAAAGCCGCACTTTTTTAATAGTAGCTCGTCATGTGACAACACTCCACCGGATGCTACTACAGAGAAACCTGTGCGGGCAGCAGTCGCCTCAACTATGCCGGCTTGAGGAGGCGAGCATGTACCATCTAGATTGACAGCGTACACTCCTCTCGTTTATACCTACTACTACTTTGAAACTGCTCCCGAAACGTGACTAGGTCACTTCACTTCGAAAGTGGTTAGTTCTTAAAAATTATCTGATTTATGTAGTACATGCAGTACTGATGCCAACTCTGCCCGCTGGAGGGCGTTAAAGTATTTGGGCTATCATAGCCGCACGTGTTTAATCGTATTTATGTAGTATTTGATTTAGGTTCATTAATATTGTAATTATTCAATAGATGGCGCTGTTCAAAGCAAATATAACGGCCCAAAAATAAACAATTTAAAGTATTTTCTGTATTATCAATTAGTTATTTTTGAATCGATTTTTTGTTAATCTTAATTAGGTTGTAAGCCTTTATTGGAACATATAAAATAAGTCCCACTGTCCACGAAGGCGTCCCGTCATAGATTTAATACGCTGACAGTTATCTAGAAATTAATATTTGTCACGAAAAACCCGCCTCCGGGGACTGTGGACGTTAAGAAAGCGATGTCTGCGTTAGTGCGGTCGCCCGGTTTTGTTTGACGTCACCGCCATATAGCGGCCACCGCTTTGCTACAATACCATGACGTTGTGCGTAATAAACGTAATGACATTTAGAAATCTTTGTAGAAATCATTATATTAGTGTTTTACATTTTAATAAAATATGATTGTAGAAAGAAATGTTCTTTCGAGTGTTTTTTTTATTTATTTCTTTCGTACCACTTGTATTAAATTGTGTACCTCTGTATGAACTTACAATTGCACAATACAAAAAAATGTTTGCCCTGGTCAGACCACATTTTCTTATGTTTTTAGGCCCACTAAAAATTCATATAACCCAATCACATCAGCTTATTTTTATTGTAGCTCGGCATGTGACAACACTCCGCCTGGTGTAAAGATAGAGTGCGGTCTATGAATGGAAACGACTGCTACTACAGAGATCCCTGTGCGGGCAGCAGTCGCCTCCACTATGCCGGCTTGAGGAGACGAGCATGTACCATCTAGTGTATACTCTCGTTATACCTGGCTACTTTCAAACTATTCCCGAAACGCGACAAGGTCACTTCACGGGTGTGTAATTCGAAAGTGGTGGTACTACCCCAACAAGGCAGACTGGGCTATATAACCATTATCAGTCTGCCTACCACTCTTTAATAGTGCCCTGAGCGACTAAAGTACATATTGGCATAACCTTAAAAATGCGACGTGATGGGTATAAGAATTTCATGAACATGGGTTTGATTTATTATGTAGGATGATTGTACGTTAATTATAGGATTTTTTGAGGTTATGTATAATGAAAAATCGGATGTGTTCGGGTTAGTGGGTCTTCGGATTCGGTTTCACTGACTCCAAAAACGTGGTCTGATCTCCAGGCCAAAAACGGTTACTGCCTATCTTAATTAGAATACCTATATCTAATAACATATTGTTTTGGACTAACCAAACATAGCTGGGTGTTTACTAATTAATTAAAAACGATATAAATAATATTTTATTTAAAAAATAAATTGTATCAAAATTAGCTTTCTTTTAGGCAGTCTGCGTGTACCTAGGCGAAGTACTTATTGGCTATGGCATTCGTTAAACACATGAAGGTGGCTTCTTAAACGCTACTCCTCATCACAATCTTCTTCTGCATGCTCCTCTTCTAGAAATCAGAAAAAAAAATCAAAATGTAAAATCGTTTGAAACAATTTCCGGTGACAGTTTCAATTAAGAAGACGAGCTAGGCTTGGGTAGCCTCGTAGTATTCTTTATTGTAGCTCGGCATATGACAACACTCGGCCTGATGTAAAACTAGAGTGCGGTCGATGAACGGAAACAACTACTATTACAGAAAGGGAAATCTCTACGGGCAGCAGTCGCCTCCGCTATGCCGGAGGAGACGAGTGTGCACCATCTATATTGACAGTGCACACTCCTTATGACATGTTTCGCGTCGAAATGATGCGTGTGTGTTACTTATTATATGATTGTTTAAATTAAATGACAATAATGACTGTAGGAGGTACCGGCAACGTTCTCGAGGCATGAACAAAGTAGCAAGGATTGTTTCAACGCGTACACTCGCGCACGAAAGCAAATAAATTGTAAAAAAAAACTTAGATTGAAGCAAAAAGAGGACGTTACGTTTACTACACGCATCCGTTCAGTTACAATACCGATTCTCGTGCGCAGAAGACAAAGATAGAAATACTACGCCAGACTGTAACACGAGGGAGACAATGCTGCCACTAGTTTACGAGCGTGTGTCAAAGTATGTCATTAAGACTTAGTTTTCATAGTCCACTTTTTGGTCGCACGTAACGTACCTTCCTCTGTTTGCCTGAGTGCATTGCCCATGCCTTTAGATCCGTGCCGGCATTAAAATGATGATAATAGCGTGTACTCACCAAGATCGATGTGAACTACTTCTAAAAGGTATTACGGTGATTATTAAAATAAATTTAATTATTTACAACAATGACTATAATTAACAATGACGATTATAACAAATTGTTCAGACTTTTACGTTTGTATACGGCAAACTACACTTGTATTGGCCTGTTTCTATTAAAACTATAAACTGACTTTTGTATTTGGTTATTTTGTTAGTTAAATAACAGTATTCTTATTTTTATACCGCTTTCATTGTTAGTATCAAATGAGATAAATAAATATTGGATAAGTATTTGCAGTTCGCACACAATTCTTTTTTTTTTTCATCTCGTTTAGTTGGAAACGATTCTCGATTTATAGCGGATGTTCTTTTTTTCTTAAGTCCACTTGCACCAAAAGGCCGTTAAAGTTACTTTAACTATTACTTTTACGGCGACATAACCGTTAAACGTTTACATTTACTCTACACTCGTTGCACCATCGTACGTCGCGCCTGTCATTTTTGACGCTTACTTTAACGCTAACATTAACCAGCGAATCTTGGCTGGTTTAAGTTAAAGTAATCGTCAGACCAATGTCACTAACGACAAATGTACGAAAATAAGCCAAATATGTTTTTCTATTATTTTTCGAGATCAGCCACCCTTTTAACGATAACAATATGAATTTAGACGATATTGCAACGCGTGTGGAGTAACTGTTGGTGCAAATGGACCTTAGTTGTTTTTTCTCTCTCATTCTCTCTGCTTACATTATTTAGGTGTTTAGTATGTCGCAACACAGGCTGGTCGCTGTACGAGAATTAACTGTGGTCTTTGTGTGAAGAAAGTTATACCGCGAAACTTTTAGAAACGAACTTTATTGCAATAGTTTTTTATTTCCCCTTTCAAAGAGGTAGGTTTTTCGTTTGTGTCTAAGCTTGTATGGGATATACGGATACCCAGGCAGGCATGTCTATTTCTAGTTATTTCAAGCGCGTTTCTTGTCGTACGTTACAAAATTATATAGTATACTCATAGTTCTTTAAAAATGAAAAACCAGGAAATTGATTTTCGTCTATATCTACAAATTGGACTTCTCTTTGCCTTAACTTAAGTGGTGGTTTCGTTGATTCTTGGGTGAATTGTAAAAACGGCATCTGAGGTGCGAAGGAAGTGGATTTTGGTTGTTGAACTTGGACTAGATTAATTTGTTTTGGAGTTGGTAATAATTGAATTTTGCTTGGAGAGTAATTTACTTGAGGTTTGCTCGGTTGAGTAGCGAAAGATTGTGGAATCGGTCTTATTGAATTTTGAAATTGTATGTATTGTGCACCATTTTGAGTATTAGTGTTTGAAGGACGATTTTGAGATTGTTCTTGTTTAGATGTTTTTGAAGCTGGTTGTTGATTAGATTGTTGTGTAACTGATCTCATGGTTTGTAGTTGGGGCTGATTAGCTGGTATTGGACTGAAGGAATTTTGGAAAAGATGTAAGAATGATAATGTTTTTGGTGTATTAGCAATTTGAGGTGGTTGGTTGGCTTGTTGATTAGTTAGCATTTGTTTGTTGGAATTTTTGATAATTGGTACTTTAGCCGTTGAAAGAGGATTTTGAGTTTGTTGCTGATTATAGATTATTGATTGATTCGTAGTCATTTGTTTGAAAGGATTTTGAAAGAAGTGTGCGAATGGCGAGTTAGTTGTTTGAGTTAGTTGTTGATTGGTTGATTTTATGGTTTGAAGTTGATTAGCTTGCAGTGTCTTTGTCGTTGTTGATTTATTTTGTGTTTGTTGTTGGGGAATTGTTTGTTGATTAGACATGGCCGTGAGGGAGTTTTGTAGAAATTGCATAAAGGGCATATTTTTAAATGCGTTTTCTTGTTTCGCTTGTGTTTGCGGTGCGTTCTGTTGGGATGTCGCTGTGGATGGAGGTGCAGTGTTTTGTGCAGTTTTGATTGTCGGTGCAGGGGCTTGAGGACTTCGGATATCTGTAATCAATTGTTTTATGTTCTAGTTAGGACCTTAATTATTTCCTTTAATCCGATTATGTTTTAAAAATTTTAGTAAATTATACCAATCCGAAATTCACTAAATTTTTGTCAGTTTTGTCATATTTTGTCAGTTTGAGTTGAAATTAAAAATATTAATATATTACTTACCTCTAATTTTCGTTATATCATGCAGTTTTTCCCATAAAGCGTAGGGTTTTATTAGGTATGTTTGAGGTTAGGTTTGAGTCGAGTTAAAGTTAGTTTTGTAAGTAATTAAGTGAGATGTCGCAAGTCAAAGTCAGAAAGTACAGTCAGCAGTGAAAGTCATATGAGTAATATTAAAATACACGGTTAATTATGTTTATAATTAAAAATATATTTTTTATTTACATTCACACCCTTCTCGTTTCAGTAATACAATGACATCGCACTTAATTTTTATATTAAACTGTTAGTTCCTGTAAAGCATTAATTATTATTACTCTATGGATTTATTGAAAGAGGAAGTTAAGAATTTTCACAATCGGTTAAATTTAAGTTCCAAGCAAGAAGCAAAAGGAGAATGCCCATTGGCCTAAGACAAATGGGCCCACAATTTTTTCTCGAGTTTGTATTTGTGAATGATTTTTAGTTATGTTTGTTTGTTTATTACCAATCAGTTTTAATTTTTTCACCCGGGTTATTGAGTAATTAGATGTTTTCTGATGCAATATTTGTGGTTATTATTATTTTAAATGCTTTATTAATATCTGTTTTTATGCAATTAAACATTGTCTATTGGTAAATAATGTGTTGATATAATTAAAATGAATTAATAAAAAAGTATCGAATATTGTTTTGTTACCAAACTATTAGGTATTTAGTGGGCCCAAAAATGGGCATTCTCCTTTGCTAATTAATGCATATTGCATATGTCCCAAAATACCTCAGCATATAACCTCCCTTTTTTTTTGGCATGTAACGCGTCTGATGTTAAGCTCGCCTCCACTATTCCGTCTTGAAGAGATGAATGCACCATAACATATACCATCCATTAGGGCACACTGCTTTCGTTATACTCGGCTACTTTCAAGTTGAACCCAAAACGCGACAATTTCAGTTGAAAAAAATCGTGTCGCTTTACTCGGAAGACTATTGTTTTAGTACTGTAGTTTTATTCGGAAGTGTTGTTTAATAGCTGCATGTTGATATTTCTTAACTTTCTATTACAATAAATTGTTAGTCGTTAAATTAAATTTCCGTTGTAAGCTATTGTACTCTTTTTCAGACATTTTTTTCTAAAAAAATCTACTAAAATAATTTATTAAATAAATAAGATTTTTATGGTAAAAAAAATAGTATCAAAAAAGTATAAAAATAGTTACGATTGTTTAAAAAAAATTACAAAAACTTATTTACATTTTAAAAAAATTAATAATTAAGTTTTAAAATGGAGTAATGAGTGTTAAATACTAGGCTATGAAATATAATGATTACATCAATTAGATGAATCACTACTTTAGCCATTGTAAACTAAAAATTCATGATTATGTAGCAATTGAAGATTTTTCTCTAAATTACTTTAATAATTCCAACAGTAAACCGGTCGATCTCCATTGTAATTTTGTCAAAAGAAAATTAATTTTAATATAAATATTTTAAGATATTAAACTAGAGTGCGGTCCGTGAACAAAAACAATTGGTACTACAAAGAAACTGCAGATAGAAATCGCCTCCGCTATGCAGGTTTTCGGAGACGAATGTGCATCATACAGGTCGACAATGCACACTTCGGTCATTATAGAAAAAAAATCTATTTAACGCCATATTTTTTAAAATAAAATCTTCAATTACACCAATCATAAATTAATCTAAAAAATGATAATCACTACGCCATTTTAAATGTTGAACACGTTACTGATGTTGATAGTTCGATTGCGTATAATAATCCTGAGATTCGTTTTCTTGTGAGGCTGGTGGTGCTGCGTATACGTCTTTATAGACTGTACCTTCGTGGGAGATGTCGTGGTGATGACCGCCTAATCCTGCCGCGGCCGCCTTCGCAGCAGCTTCGGCCGCGTTCGCTTGAGCCTGTTGCGCTGCAGCCTGCAATTTAAAAAACAATATTTTTGTAAAATAAAACACTAAATAATTATGGAGGTTCAACTATATTTAGGCGCAAAAAAAAGAGAAGATGTTAAAATACGTAATTTATTTAGTTCTTAGTAATATATTGTGATTTTTATGTCTTCCAAAATAAACATCATTTTCACACTCGCTTCCTGTTAAAAATAAATAAATATTGTGTAAAGGACCATGTTAATTTCCCTCCAAAAAGAAATAATTCATCATTTTAATCAGTGATGAATTTTGAAACGGTTAAATATTTTTATTTTATTTTAGCCCGACATATTGACTACACTCCGCCGGATGTAAAGCTAGAGTGCGGGCCATGAACAGAAACAACAACTACTATAGAGAAATTTCTATAGAAAGCCGTCGTCTCCGCTATGCCAGCTTGGGAAGACGAATGTGTATCATCCAGATTTACATTGCACACTCTTCTCAACTGGCTACTTCCAAACTGATCCCGAAACGCGACAAGGTTACTTCACACGACAGATTGGACTAATAACAAGTCCATAAAAAATTTTAAAAAACATTAATTTAACTCTAAAATAAATAAGTTATGTTAATTCTTCGTTAGTTTATAATAAAAAGT
The DNA here is from genome assembly GCA_948150575.1 of Tinea pellionella. Lineage (NCBI taxonomy): Eukaryota > Metazoa > Arthropoda > Insecta > Lepidoptera > Tineidae > Tinea > Tinea pellionella. The sequence continues at coordinate 7,384,191 of OX411263.1, read as the reverse complement.
GACCTGTGCTTTTCTCGCTGCGGCTTGTGTTGCCTCGAAATCTAATCGGACACCGTGAAGTTGCTCCTGTAGTGAGTGCAAACGTTGTCTCGCAGCTCCGACCATGGCTGTTTGGGCTCCGTATTCACCTGCAGATTGAGATGCTGACTCGCTAGCATTCTCGGATGTCGCTTGAGCGGCATTCAGTGCAGCTTGGATTACGTTCACCTGAAATTTTCACGTAAGTTATCAAAACTCAAGTACTATAATAGGCGAGCGTTTAACCACACCCTGTATGGCCCTGATGTTAACCAGTCTAAGGTGGAGTACGCTTACCTATAAGGTACCTATTAGTCCTCAATTTACAAAGACCCGTATTGTACTTATCAGCAAACAGACCCTGGGAGAGAGTTGCACAGTTTTGCAGTACGAAGAACGTGGTGTCAAAACGTACGCACTTGGGAACTAAGATCATAGGCGGGTGGTACCTGGGTCTGAACGCCCGATGAAAGAAACGGTACAAAAAAATTAGTTAGCTAGCCTACCGTTAACTACCACATAGGTATTACATTGAATAAAACAAGGCATTGCAGAATCTACAATAAGGAACCATTTTGCATTTATTACCTTACCTAACTTGTAATACTCAAGTTTCTGTGCTTGCATTACTTCATTTTCTTAGTTTTTTTGTGATTAATTTTACTCTATTATTTTATGAATGCATAACAAAATATTTTACTGAAACTATTAATTATTAAGATAAGAGCTGCTGTGGTTTAGCGGTAAAACGCGTGAACCCACGATCGATGAGACCCGTGTTCAAATATCGCTGAATTCTGACCAATGTCACTATGTTAGCACTAGCAGCAGGCATTTCAAAAAATAAATATATAAAGAATAATTTTCACGTTGAGAATACATAGGGCCTTGTTTTGGGCAAAGTTTTGTCCTTTTCAAAAACACAATATTATTACTTAATTAAACAAATATTTGTTGATTTTTGTTTTGTTTATGTGTACATTCGTCTCATTGAGCCGGCATAGCGGAGACAACTGTTGCGTGTAGACTGATAGCGGTTATCTCCGCGTTATGTAGCGTAACATGATCATACTAGGTTGGACTACTATAAAACCAATAAGCTTTTTTTTATATCACTAACATAGCTATTTTTATTTGTAGTTTTTACTTGTTATATTGCATAATGATTAACAATACGGTACACAATCATTATTGGAGCGCTTTTTTTTTAATTTTCGCTCCAATGTCAAGTGAAACTTAAAATTATGTTACACAACACTTATTTAACTTTTAAATTAAACATTTGTGTTTAAACGCCTTTCACACTCCTATCTAGTACATTACATAGTATGCATTACGTTGAAGGAATGACCTTAGTCCAGGCAGAACCGGATACAGGTCAGGTAAATCCGATGCCAAGTCCAGGGGTAAAGCTTGAACTATGGACTTACATCACTAAACGAGGCGCATTTTTAAATGACGAAGAGCTGCACTAATATTTTTAACGCGATCTTTAAAGTCCTTGCCCCATGCTCGACGTTTTACATTTTATTATCGTTTAATTACAACGGATCTTCGATCTTTCTAGCGGTCGAGAACGATCGAAGTGACCCGTGTTCTAACCTCGCTAAAATTCTGACCGGAACAAATGTAACTAAGTTATATGTACTTTGGTCGCACAGTGTACTCAAGTCGGAAGGGAGGCCGGTACTTTCTTCCATATTATGAAATACAATATTTTGTACAATAGGCGTATTAATGTTATTAATTTAGGGCCGGTAATTCAACTCGTAACTTAAATGATAAACTAATCTCGTCTTATTTATAGGATTGCTTGTGAAATAAAACAAGTTAAGACAGCTTTAAACGACATAAGGTCTTCTGCATATGTCCATCATAGACTATTTCGCAGCAGCTTTGCTCCTACCGATTGGACGCAGTCTTGATAATAGAAGCCAGCAAGACTGTACTTGGCTTAATCTTATAATTAAAGAAGGATTGAATTTCCGGCTCTGATAATAAGAATAACAAAAAAGATAATGAAAAATGGGTGAATCGATAAAATAGAAGAAAATCTAGATTTCTATTGCTCTATAAAAGTTAAGAAATTTGTTAAGTAATACACTCAAATTATTTTGTCGATGTCTATCTTTTTATACGATTATAAAAAAAACTCTTTGCGATTATTTTGTTTTTATTTAGTTAGGTACGGTTTTTGTGTAATCAAGCGTACCAAATTTATTTTTTGTTTTTTTTCAGACAGTTATTAAACTGTCATAACTCCTCCGACCACTCTTTTAATTAGGTTTAGTAGCCATCGTGATCGTAGTGATAGTAAAAATAAACGCGATAGTAAGCCGATTTTTTGTGAATATTTTAATTTAGGCTTCATAAATTAATTAAAAAAAAAAATTTTTTTCCTGAAAATATACCAAGTAATTTTTTTGTCATGTATGACATTAATTATTTTAATTATTTACACAAAAATAAATTCTCGAAATAATAAATTACCTGATGCATAGCCTGTTGCGCAGCTTGTGCAGCGGATTGAGCGGCTCTCTTGGCTTGTTGCAACTGCATTTCTTCTCCTTGCAAGCTTACTTTGGCATCACGGACTTGTTGCTCCAAACCAGAGAGGATCACTTGTTTACCAGCGAGGGCGGCTTGGGCGGTTGCCGATGCTTGGGCGGCGGATTGGGCAAGAGTGTTCTTGGCTACGTATGCAGCTTGGTGGGCGGCCGCGTTTTGGTTACCTGGATGAGGATTTTTTTTATTATACTCCGCCTGATGTTAGGCAAAAATGCGATGATGAACGGAAACAACTGCTACCAGAGAACTTCTGCAGCCAGAAGTTGCCTCCGCCATGCCGGCTTAAGGAGACGAATATGCATCATCAGACTGCAGTGTACATTTAAAAGGGGTGGCACTATCTGGGCTATCTGCTAACTGGGCTAAAAAACCATCATCATCTTCATACAACATGTCTAGGAGCCTAGAATAAATACCTAGAGCAGTCTTCGCTTGATTAGCAGACCCGACAGCGATGGTTCTCAAACCACTGCCCTGACTGTAACCTTTCTTGGCACCACCGGCGGCTGCTTGGACATCTTGGATGTATGCGTCGTAATGACTTGCTGATTCAGCTGGGTCCTGCTATAAACATTGTTTTAGGAAGTCTCTACGAGAAAAGAAAACTGACAATCACGAATTTTTTAGCGAAAACTTTAGCAGACCGTCATGTGACCGCAGTCCCGCGACCCAGAAGCCGTATACATAACACTGATGCTGCGATTTATTTTTTATATTTGAGACCATATTTGCATCTAATTGACATTTATTTGTTTGATATTACAAACACATACATTATGATCATTATTTATTTTAAAAACACAAAACGTAAACGAAATAACAAAAGCAAGCAATGTAAATGCAAGAATTGATATACGGCTGGGGTAGCGACAGTCTTGTAGTACGCGCGAGGTCATTCAACTCACAGCTGATAGACAACCGAGCGCGCTCGCCTTGGCGACGTTAATATGACATTGCTTTATTTTTATTTGTTTTTTTATTGATTTATTTGAAAATAAAAATAACGTTTTCATATTGGTAGTGTAACGTTGTTCAAGAGATTGATATTTGTGTTTTATACCATTATCTATAGTTTTAATTCGTACACTAATCTAAGTATATAGGGACTGCGCGTCCAAAAAAGTACCTACATATCATGGTTAATATTGATTTTGCGAGATTTGAACACGGGTCTTATCGATTATGAGTGCTTTCTACCGCTTGATCACGTTTGCTCAATTTTTTATTTTTACTCGGTATATGACAACACTCCGCCTGATGTAAAGCTAGAATGCGGTCCATGAACGGAAAAAACTGCTACTAGAGAGAAATTTTTTACGGGCAGCAGTCACGTCCGCTATGCCGACTTAAGGAGACGAGCATGCACCATCTAGATCAGAGATTCCCAGACTTTTTTTCTCATAGACCACTTTTAAAATTTAGCTTTATTTTTTTTAAATTTTAGGACGTCATATGACTGCACTCCGCCTGACGTTGAGCCAGAGTGCGACCCATGAACGGAGGCGGCTGCTGTCAGAGCAGGGGATCTGCAGACAGCAGTCGCGTCCGCTATGTCAGCTTGATGAGATGCCTCTTCACACTGCGCTTAAAGGATCCCATGTTATAGGAAGGGGGAAAGACGAAAGGCGACACGACGACTGGGAAGGTCGTTCTCAAAAAATATTCTCAAAACAAGCCAAAAAAATGTGAAGATTAGATCTATGGAAATTTGCGTTGCGGCTGAGTGCCAACCACGAATTAATAGTTTTCGAAAAAAAAGTGAGGATTGATTGGTTAATTAATTGATTATGCTGTGAGGGGGTGTCAAAAAAGTGATTCCATCCTTGATGATGCTGCTTTGCAAGTCCCGACACGTACTGAATATGGAATATGCAAGTTTTTACAAGTAGCAGTCGCTGAGCTTCTTAAAATATCATCTGTCTACATTGGTAGGTAAAGTCAAGCCAACATATTAGCTCTTCACTATCGAAGCTTTAAGAATTATGAACCCCCATTTTTTGTCACGATAACGTAGACCCCCGCCGAGCCCGTGGAGGTCCACCTGGACCACTTTGGGAACTAAGGATCTAGATTGATGGTGCACACTCCTCTCGCTATACCTGCTAAATATCACTTCTTCAATAGAGAAAAAGGGCGTCTTAGAGTTAATTCGAAGGATCATTGAAAGTGATCTGTTACCTGTTGTTGCTGCTGCTGCTGTGGTGCTTGATCTGTTTCATATTCATAATATTGTTGCGGTGAATCGCGGACTGGTGCTGATGAGGAGAAGCTTATGGCCGCTGCGGATATAGAATTGGAATTATTATTAAATCTATTGCAGCCCCATAAACAGCAGTTGAAAAAAATGGAAAGACAAAATATCACCTGAAGCGCTAATAAGGTCCGTTTGCACCAGAAGGCCTGTTAAAGTTACTTTAACTATTACTCTTACGGCGACGTTGACGGTTAAACGTTTACATTTACTCCACACGCGTTGCAGTATCGTGTAAATTCATATTGTTATCGTTAAAAGGGGCTGATCCCGAAAAATAATAGAAAAACATATTAGGCTTCTTTTCATACATTTGACGTTAGGACATTGATTTGACGATTACTTTAACTTTAACCAGCCAAGATTCGCCGGTTACGGTTAAAGTTAAAGTAGGCTTCAAAAATGACCGGCGCGACCATCGCGATGGTGCAACTCGTGTGGAGTAAATGTAAACCATAATTTACGTTTAACGGTTAAAGTAAGTGTAAAAGTACTAGTTAAAGTAACTTTAACGGGCATTCTGGTGCAAACCGACCTAACTGTATAGATCAGAGCATCCGTGCATAAAGTGAATCCACGTCTTCGGATTCGATTCCCACTTGGGACGCGTATAAAATACATTTCGTTTTTTTTTTACACAAGAGTAAATTAACGTTAAGCAAGAGTGAGTAAAAGTCTGCAGGCACCAGTCGCCTCCGTTATACCGGCTTAAAAAGGTTTAAGTCCATATTGAAACACAACTTAGCTGACCTTAAGTATTACAGAGAAATTTTTACAATGCTCTTAAGTAAATCATCACGGTAGGGTTCTTTGTTTACGCAACAGAGAGTTCGCGGTTTGATATCAAATTGGGAAATTTTATTAAAAACTGTATCAGATTGTTTTACGTTGCAATTTTGCTAAATATTTCGACACTTTATCGTCTGTCGCCTATAATACTGATTGTAATTTGGAGTTTTTGTATTCATCACACATATAGAACGATTCAATATTATAATTTATATCATTGTTATTATTTATTATTTATTTTACCAAATATTGTGTAGCTTGGCACCCTGAGAGACAGCCTAGTTCAGAAGCCCTGTGTTAGTTTCATTAAGTAAATTAATTAATGATTACTTATTTTATTAAAGTTTAATACGGAAATAAAAGATCAATTACTTCACTATGTATAAAAATTGATTCGCTCGAGTGAGTTATTGAGTGATCGAGTCAGTCGGATGGGAACTACGTTTTATTCGTGTATTGCTATTTCCTTAACCGCGCTTACCGGAAAATACAATATGTTAATTATAATGTACAAGATTGGTAACAATAAGAATTAGGGATTCAGAATTGAGATTATTGATTTTGATATAGGGCTCCGGGTTCCAAATTAATATGTTTAAAAAAATACATAAGTTCAGGAAAGAGATGTCGAGTTGAAGATTGGAGGTGGAAGACTGGCTCATGGATGAACTACAAACAAGGAGGAAGGAGTAGTGTTGCCAATATTTTCCTGCGAATTAGCTATACAAATATAGTACGCATTAAATAATAAAGTATTTTTTGGAGAGTGTAAAATAGAAAAAGGTATATTCAAATGATTTTCTTGTGATAGGCATATTTGGAAAATGGGTCTATCAGTCATCATATGAAATATAGTATTTTTGCATATTATAAATTTCTTCAACATATAATACAAGTATAATACAATACAGTAGTACAGTTGGCAACCCTGGGAAGGAGTCGGGATGCACCGATGTCAAATTTTTCTCCAGTTTAAAATAATAAGGGCTCCTTGACCTCTAGTTTCCCTGTCTACTCCTGAAGAAAACACAAGTTAATTATATAAAAAGTTGGATTTAGTTAGTTCTTGTATAATAAAAATTGGTAGAGTTTATAGAGCATTTTGACTGCATCCATTCCTTTCATCATGCATGTACATCGATTGAGGATGCTTTTCATCCGACTCCTTCTATGCGAGTAACCAATCTGATGGAGAAACTCGGCCCCTTCCCACCCTGCTCCACTTTCGCACGATTTTGATTTGTTTCTTCTTCTCTCATCTCATCTTTTCTTTCATACTACTTCAACTCTTTCCACTCTATATTATTAACTATTGTTCATAGAGGGAAATATATTTGGTGACGCATATTTTTGTACCTTGCATTCTACATTTTCTCTATGTATCTTTTACTGCCTATTTCATACACTTTTCATACTTATTTCTCCTACAAATGAGATGAAGTGAACTGAACTGTTTTGTCCTAGATCTGTCATATTAATTTTTTTTTTGCAAACAATAAAACCAAAGTTCCGCTATATAGTAAACTTAACAACTACAAAGATATAACGAAATTTTATTACTTATCTAATTCATTTTGCAACGGAGAGCGATCTTAATCCGTTAATAATAAAGGTGAATTTCTTAAGTAACTTTTATGAATTTCGGTCGTTTTGTGACTAAAATACAAGCTGATACGCTGTACTGATGGGAAAAAAAATAGTTAGCTTGCTCCCCCTTTCATAAAACATGTTATCCATGGAGGCGGTACTTATAGGGTTGCCATCATTTTCGTGGGACATTGTGTTTTTCGGAATAACAAAAAAATCGCTTTAAATTTTTTTTTAAAACAGTAGAAGAAATTTATTTGGGTATTTGGGGTCTTGAATTGTCATAGTATCATTATATGGTTTGGAATTACTATTATTAAATTAACATTATAGTGGTAAAAGAAGTACATACGAAAACCTGTAGGTGTAGTAGAGAAGCCTAAGGTTGCATCTAATGTTTAAAATGTCATGTTATATAATTAAACAATAATGTTAATATAATACTTGTACTTTAAAATAAATAAACTCACAATCTATCACGTGTTTATGCAATGCCATATTAAAAATGTGCAATTACCATAGCCTTCGATTAGATTGTCAAGTTAAAAATGTCGCAAACTATTTGCTTATTTTTTAACGATCAACGTTTTTCATGGAACATTGAACGCCGCGGCCGTTTTTCATAAGCGGTTTCGTCCAGTTTCACGCACTAACATTTGATACGGTTTGTTTTACAAAACTTAATCGCTATTTCACTTGATTACTTTTTAACAATATCATCTTTTTATTGTAATAGTTAATTAGTATACAGGGTAATTTTTTTAACTGGGACAGTATGGGGAAATCCGAAACCACAGGAGATACAGAGAAACTGTCTCAGGAACCATTTGCTCTTTTTTTATGAAAACGAATTTGGCATAGTAATTTTTCTGGCCAAGTTTGAGTTGTCCATAAAAATGAGTCATTTTGGTGAAATTTTTTTTTGATGCGATTCGACTCAGTTTCATGTAAGGATCATTTCATTGTATCGGAAGAAAAAATCTGAGCAGCAGAAGTAGTTAATGAAAAAAAAAATCAAAAAAAAGGTAGGTAGGTACATACTATCGCTGTCTTTCTCACATAATATTACCGTCTATTTTATATTTGTACATCAAAACGGGTACAAACAGTAAAAAAATCACAACACAAGAATAATTCATGATATATATTTTTTAAATTTAATAACTAAGAAACACGTTTAGAAAATATTACGTATAAAAAATTTTTACATAAAAATGTCATACAGAAAATATTTTTTTATGAAAATAATAAATAAATAAAAAATAATCAAAAAACGCGCCGCGTTCTTTAACCTCGTTCCTTATTTGACCAAGATGACATTTCAATAAGTGAAATAAATGAACTTATGAATAATATGTTAGGTAAAATGCAAATTATACTTATACCACAAGTTTAAGCTAATTACTCTACCAGGTTAAACAGAGGCTATCGAGTGCCAGATCTACTCTCTATAATACAATTAATACATAGTTACAAAGAACAATAAAAAAGTTAGTTACCAATAAAACATTTATTATAAGTAATTTTCTATTAATAAACTTTTTTAACATGAAAAGTACATTGTAAATGTGTAAGCGTGTTTGTTTGTCTGTTAATCTTGATCAAACAAATTCTGACCGGCACCAATGTAACTTTGTTATATGTACTTTGATCGCTATTGAAGAGTGGTAGGCAGACTGATGATGGTTATTTGTCCAGTCTGTCGTCCCGGGGCAGTACCACCACTCTCGAATCTAACACCCGTGAAGCGACCTAGTCGCGTTTCGGGAATAGTTTGAAAGTAGCTAGATAGAACGAGAGGAGTGTGCACTGTCAATCTGGATGGTGCAAGCTCGTCTCTTCAAGCCGGCATAGTGGAGGTGACTGCTGCTTGTAGAGATTTCTCTGTAGTAGCAGTTGTTTCCATTCATGGACCACACTCTAGCTTTACATCAGTAATAAACTTTGTCCGGTTTCTTTTCTCAACACATCTGGCAACCCTAATTTATTTATTTATTTATTAAATTCGACGCACAAAACGGCATGCAAGCATATACATGTCATAGTACGAATTCAGTCGGGAGTTAGGCTGGCTTGCATGCCAAAGCATGTGCGCATACTATAAGTACAATACAATACAAGTTAATACAATTCAATACAAATTTTTATGCAGTTATCTTAACATTGTCTTACAAATACAGTCCAATTATGGGCTATATGATAATTTTTGCGTTAGATATCCCGTTTGTTAAGAAAGGTTTCATCTCTTTTGATTAACGTTAGTGAAAACGCGTGTTATAACTATTTTAATCCATTTTAAAGGCTTTCTCTAGGGGTGGAACGGGACTTAATATAAATTATACGCAAGTAAATATACAATTATAACAATAAAATTATGCATTGGAGTTGATCGTGTTTGGAATCCAAAAGAGTAAACCTTTAGTTCAGTAATAAAAACATGCGATATACTAATTAGCTCGTACAAACACATGTTTCCGTTTTTATTAGCTTTTTACATAATAAAATCAATGAAAAAACAATTAATAATAAGGAAATATAAGTTTTACGCGTTCACGTTAATGCCTACAGTCGATTGATTTATTTGTTTTGTTATTTTAGGGAAGTGTTTACGTTATGTAATTGAAAAAATAGGTTAATTTAATGCGAATTTATTAAATATGTTAGTCTTTTTTTAAGGGATATGTTTTTTTATATAAATTATTTATTTTAGTATTTGCTAGTTATTTTATACTAACGTCGCGTTCTCGGCTGATAATAATGGAATTTAATATTGATTAGTTGCCGTTCTTTTAAGTAAAAATGGCTGTTAAATTTAATTTTGTAAAACAATGCTGAAATGAGCTGCTGTTAGGGTTGTCAGATAAAAAAATATCAGGAAGAAAACCGGATAAAGTTTATAACCGAATAACAAGGTGAAATTATTATCCGGCATACTATTTTTATCTGGTTTATTGCGATTTTTAGAACGGATAGCAACCCTAGTTAGTCCACATGTCCGTTTCATCTTTATGGAGTCTAGAAGAGGCCCAAAACCTTCAGTAAAGTTATAATCTAGCTATATGTAGTAACTTGAGCTGTGTGTTTAATGTAAAAAGATTTAAAATCTAGATGCCCGAGATGCTTAAACCCTTAGACTAATGATTAATAAAATATTTTTACTTTAGCCCATGCTAAGATCCGTTTTGATCAAACTGTTTATCCGTGATTAAGGGACAAGCAAATACACTTTCACATTTTTAATATTAGTATTATTAATTTAGATTTAGTTTAGATAAAAAAATGAACATACCAGTAAATAACAAAACTGTTGTGAAGGTCCTCATTATGACTGCAGTCGAACTGTGAAAATATTTTTTTTATTTTAATTTTTAAACAAAAAGAAATCACTTTTTTTTTAAAAAGAAGAAAACACAGCACTAATCACCTTTCAATATTTTCACGAAATGCCTAGATATTTTTTTAAACCTAAGTTTTTGGTGGGGATGTGTACCCCTTAGCGTTCAATGTAGTAATGTGGCCTAAACTGGATTCGCAGTGTATTTATAGCGATCACTTTTACAAACCAACAAATCGTGAACTTTTATTAATAATATTTATACTGAGCTGTTTAGTGTACCGCTTTTTAAATACATTACAATTATCGAATCTATCCACCTAAGCGTCTCGTCATACACGCGTCATGTTTGATAGCAGAAAGTGTATCAACGCGTAATATAGAATTTATTATTCAATAATTTACATTTAATTTTTAAATTAAAATATTCTGATCATTAATTTGTTTTTATTAAGTAGAATAGAGCTTTTATTGTTACAGAATTAACAATATTATAAATTAAAATATCACGCACAGGGTAGAGACCGTACTTCTTTCGTTATACCACTTTCGTTTCATTACTGTCCTCATGCGTGCTAATCGTTGATAGACGGCGGCGGACCTAGCACCTAAGGACGCGGAATCGAGGTTTTCCTATTTTTTTTAGTATACAAAAATTCACAGATTTGTCTCTATGTGCTTTTGAAGATATCTGTAATAATAAATAAGGTGGCTTAATTCGCCCAATTATGTTCAAGTAGCGTTGTAACATCTCGATATAGTTATATAAATTTCCGATTTTATATTATAGTTAAATTGATATCTTTGTATTCATAAAATATAAATTAATTTTTATTGAGAAATTTCAATTATATTAAACTCAAAATCAGGCATTATGCATTTTTTAATGTGTTTAAAAATACGTTTACATTTAACATATTTTTTTCTCATGTTATTGGTGAACATGTTTTAAACTAAAAGTTACCAAATTAAAAGTTTTTATGTGATTTACTATCGTGTTTATTTTGGTTGATTTAATTCGTGCAACGACGTGCTACATTTCGAAAACTTTGTACTTACTAAGTTTTGTATTTGCTTTGGATCTGGGCGTCGCTGCATATTTTAGCGATAATTGGATCAGATATAATCTTTTAATTTTTTTGTTCATCTTAATTTAATCATCTTTTAGTTTAGTCACAATAAATGTCTGCCTGTTCAATCAAGTCTCTGTCTAACGCTTTGTGTCTATTTCATTAATTCTACCTAATGTCTCAAATTTCGATCAATGAAGTTCCATAGAATTACCTAGAATTCATCCCCTAATCGGTATTATGTTAATTAGGGGATGAATTCTACGTTACTTGATTTCTTCGCCGATTGTGAACCGATTTTAATGATTCAAGACTAGTTGTGATTCCATTTTTTGAGGAAAATATTTCATCTTTAAGGGTGGAAAATTAGGGAATAAATTTTATGTTAGTTGATTTCTTTGTAATATAATCCGATTTTTTTGTTGAATAATAAAATATCACGAGGTAAAAAATGAGGGGATGAAATGATGACGAAGGGATGAAAAATTATTATATTATTCCTAACCATTATCAAAAACAAATGAGCTATCTGAGCTCATCAGTAAGAGTAAATTTTTAAAATGGACCGCTAAATCCATAAAGTTAAATTATTCTAATTATCAGATAAACAATCATAATTTCGAAAATATTTATGAAGCAATACAGCAAAACAATATTTGTCCTCTACATTGACATTGAAATTTCAGTAAGTAAGCCATTTTAAAAATGATAAATACATTCACTCAAACAATATAGATATATACTTAGATATCTTATCATTATATCTATATATTAATTGTTAAAATGCCTACCATTGTTTTTTTTTTTAATTTAGGCATGCTTTTTCAGTTAAGTTTATTTAAGGCCACATCCCACTGGGGCTTCTTGACATTATTTACTATGTCTACAAAGAATTATTACGTAATACTGGGTCAAATAAAGCATGAATTAAAGATACCGTCAGCATTTAAAACGAGTTTTTAAAAATCTTTACTTTATTAAGCGCAAATGAGCAAGGTAAATGAAACAAAGTTTAATAAAAGCGTTTATTAAATATTATTATTCGGAAATTCCTTTTTTTGCTGTCCATACAGGCACATATGACACCGTTACGAGTACTAGGTACAAAAAGTGAAAAACTTACCGCGTGTCTATGACAAATTGGATATTATCGAACGTTCTGTTTACCCCTAATTGACAGAATCATAGATTAATAGGCGTGAATGAACAATCACTAAATATTTCCGCTATTTCCAAATATCTATTAAAATAGAATAAATAATAATAAAAAAATCGCAATGAAAAATTTGGAAAGCAATTAAACAAAAGGCGGAATGTTTTATTGTCTGTGTTACTTCAATGAGATTATTTTTGGAATGACACGATTTATTACTATTACAACTGAACCCATTTAATCGAGAATAATAATATTAATAAATCTTTATTAAGAAAATATTTACTATTACAGTAGCGGAGTACTCTGACCTTGTATCCTGAAGGCCGAAGAATAGGCAGCCTGCTGCCCGCAGCCGTACCACCACTTTCAAGGATCGGATAGTTAAAGAAATATGAAATAAAATGATGAAGAGTTGGTGAAGAGTACTCACTTTAAGCGGTAAAATCCAGACTAGGAGTACTGTCACACTATAAGAATAAGGAGCCCTGTCAATGGACGGCGCACCTGCGACTACTGTCTTTTTTTTAGCACGTCATATGGCCGCACACCGGCTAGAGTGCGATCCATGAACGGAGGTGACTGCTGTCAGAAAAGGGGATCGACAGACAGCAGTCTCGTCCGCTATGCCGGCTTGATGAGATGCCTCTTCACACTGCGCTTGAAGGATTCCATGTTATAGGAAGGAGGAATGGCGTGGCTGGGAAGGTTTGATGGAACGACAGAAGAAGGATGGCCCGAACCCTTTGGTACTTCTGCACTTATTTATCTGTTGTTGATCGAGGAATTAAAATTGATATAAATATAAAGTAGTTTTATACTTACACATGCAAGGGTAATTCTTGAAATTTATGTTGTAAAATATTAATAGGTTTGACTGTACAAAAATTGAATGAAAAAACGTGATCGCTACCTCTCGTAATGAAGGCATAAAAATAAGAAGTGTCTCGCGATGAGACTGTTGCAAGATCGCCTTTTGGCCTATGCAGTTCGCAACTTTCTATAGATTTGCTTTTATGCAGTTTTGTTAATCGTTGCCGATCGATCGTATCATTGTCGAGAGCCCGATCACCGGAACAAAAATTTAATTCACTTTTTATGATATCACGCTAAATGCTTAGGCATTTTAAATTATGCCTACATGGGGAGGTTAATGTTTCTGAGATTTTTTTTAACTGGAATAAAAATAAGATTAAGTAGAAATATAGATGTCGAATAAATCGAAAAAACTTTAACCTAATCCGCTATGCTCTGACAGAAGAATAAAAGTAAACCGACCATAAAAAGGTATTTTATGCTACATCAACTATAAAAATAAAATTAAAACAATATTTATTATATTCTGTAGATAAAATAGGTATAATACTATTATTTGAACGGAATTATCAAACTTAATCATTAGCATATAGGTTTTAATTTTAAACTAATTCACTCCATGTATTAATAAATATTTGTTTCGACCAGCAGGAATTGAACCCAGGACCTTCGCGTGATAGACTGGACTACGCTAAGAACTGTGGCATGTGGCACAATAAAAGCCATAAATATTTAGTTATGAACTTAAGTTTTTTTATCCATGTTTTCACATTTAATTCAGGGTCTTGTGAATTAGGATGGTAATGATTTATTTTTTGTCAATAATTCTATAAATATAGATAACTTTAAATATTGTCATTGTAATTTCTGATAGAGTGTCGGATAGACTGACGATGCCCATCAGCCCAGCTTAGCCCAGTCAGCCGTCCCGTAGTACCACCAGTTTCAAGTGTAACACCCGTGAAGCCTAATCGCGCGTGGAATCTTGTGTGCACTGTTAACCGGCATAGCTGAGGCGATTGTTGCCTATAGACATTTTTCTCTAGCTGACACCGAACTAGAAAGCAGTAATGAAAGAAAGGCAGGTTTACAAAGTTATAAAACTTTGTGTATTTATTATTTTACACACAAAAACTACAATGCAATATATACCTATGTATAAAATAGTTTACGCACAGGTCAAGGTAATCCTGAACTTGCTCCAAATAAACTTTCGCTTAAATGATTCATAAGGTTGACAAAAAAACGCCGTTTCATTCCATTTGTGTATTTACTAACATTCGGTTTGATGGTTCGATCCCAATCAGAAAATGAGAACCAACTTTTTTAATTTCACAATGGGACACAGGAGGACAACACAAACATGGTTATAACGACTATTGTTGGTTGGAAACTTAATTTTTTTTTCAACAATATCTTATTCGCCTAGAATCTGTCTAACAGACTGGGATATGCTAAAGTGCTAGCCACAACAATCACCATCATACCTCGCAGTCCTGTGTTACAGTAGGTACTAAGTCCTATACACTATTTCTTTATTTTGTTGATCTATAATTTATGGATAATAATTTATTGTTTTCTGATTTTTTTAAATTTTAAATGTGATTGTATTATTTATAACTCTCGTTCGAGCAATTTCGAAGCCACATTCATGAAATAAAGATTATAAATATTATTTTAATTTAAAAAATCTTATTATTCATTCAGCAGAAAGTCAAGTTTTTACATTTTTATTATTTTTAGCTTGTTAAAATTAAAAATATTTTCAAACACTACTTAGCAACTAATTTCCGCCAATCAATGTTCAAGAGTCTAACATTCACAGCCGATGTGACTGTGTACCTACCCTCACTAATATTGATTAGCGGGAGTTAGTTGCAAAGTAGTGTTCGAAAATAATTTTGGTTATGGATTTCCGCAAAGTAACGCCCATATTAAATAGATTAGTTGTTAGTTAAATGAATCGGATTTGAAGCCGATAACCGTGCACCCCTGTCTAAATAATTTATTTAAATATTTATAAAAAATTATTAATTTTCCCTTTAAAGTTAATGTAACACAAATGACGTAATGTCTGAAATGTTATATTTCAGTTAGAACATTGATTTCATGTTGTATAATAAGTTTTTTGCAATGGCCGATGATGGTAATTACACTTTTTCGTTTAACTATCTTGTTAATCCATTTTTAAAAGTTAACAGTTGCGTCTACTTTTATCAAATAGTTAAGACTTTATTGTCAAGTTAATTGACTTGAATTGCTTTACAATTACTTATTGCTGTACAATTCCTAAAGAGTGGTAGACAGACCGCGAGCCCGTAGCTGCGTTTCGGCTAGGAAGTGGATGTAGTCGCACCACAGAGGATCGCAGTTATGCGAATTCAGTTTATCTTCGAGCGGAGTGTGATCGTGTGATCACTACTTATACAGTGCGAGATTAAGCCAGCGCGGGGCCTGTAGCAAATTCTGTCAAGGGGCCCTTGGTGTCGCGGAGATCGCGAGATGTTAGCTATATTAGCCTGTTATTATATTTATGTAAGTAACTAAAACGCGGGAGTGTGTAGCCCGCGGATCGACGGGCAGTCTCGCGCAGAGAGGAATCAAAGGCGGTCGCATAGGCGGATGCACCGTATTAGATATATCGAATAAGATAAAGAGTTATTAAGTAGAGTGATAAGTGATGGAGTTACGGGAGATACCGTGGTGAGAGTATTTTATCCTTATTATATTTATTAGATGTTTATCTAGCGTTTGGGAATAGATAGTGGCTACTGACTTATCTGCCTAAGCATATCTATATAATGTTATAGATATTATGAATGAGAATAATTGATTATAATATGAAATGATAATGACAATGAAATACGAAATGATGGCCTAGTAGTTATGTGGACGAGAGGTTGGTTATAGATCTGGATACCTGACCAGAGTGGAAAGGGTGAACTAGAGAGGGGAGGTACGGAGGTTCATCATGGGGTCGACGGACTCTATGACTGTCAGGTAGATCCATCTGCTACGTATCTGACGTAGGCATTTTGAGAACTAATGTGTTCGACATGGAAGTTGACGAACTTCATGTGATTATCATCTCTGTGAACCGGTTGGTTCCACATGGTAGTTGACGAACTACATGTGATTGTTGATTTCTGAGAACCGAGGGTTCGGCATGGATGTCGACGGAGTCCATGTTTATGTTGGTGATCTTCGTATGTGGCGTAGATCTTGAGAGATGTAAAATTGAGGGGTCTATAACTACCTAAGTCGGCTACGTAGGCACATGTCTTATGTTGAATAATATAACTTATGATTGAAGTAACATAAAGTTGGTACTGATTGTCTGGAGGAATAATCAGTAAGTAGATGAGAGGAGAGTACGTCAGGTGGCACTGTCTATGTCTATAGCGTTAGATGAGTATACTTTGTAGTGGAGAGGTTGCAATATAAATATGATGCTATTAAGTTGCATATGATAGGTATGAAATAATAGTAAAGCGAAGCAGATATTAATACATAGATAAATACATAGATATACCTATACACACACACAGATAAAACACATTATAAATCTCCGCTATAAATTTGGTGGAGGAGCCTAAGTTCGATCCTGGGCAATATAAAACATACTGGAGGTGCCATTGTTCAATCCTGGGCAATACAAATTTGGTCGAGGAACCACAGTTCGATTCTAGATTTTCATGATGTGGAAATGAGCTATTAGTTGTGTCTAAATTTTATGAGACATATTTAGTACATGAGCTATAATTTAGGCACGGACTAATCTAGATTATGATGAGATAACCACGTAAAATTTAATAAGCTGCTGGTTTGTTTCTCGGTTTTATTGAAATAATTATGTTTGAGACGCAAGAGTTTAGGATAATAATATTCTATGTTGATTTTTGGGCAAGCCAAAAATTATTTTTTGTTGGGGAGGCTCACTATGGTGTATGGGATCTAGTCCTATAAGTGATGCATGTCCTAGAGTTGAGGCTAACCATTATGAGGGTGGTGTAGCATATATATAGAGAATATTATATTATAGGCCCGAGAGGCTATGATATCCTAAATTGATAATTTCTAGTAATTTCTAGTAAAGTGTGAAAACCGATACGTAACCCAGACAGCATGCTCATATTAAGACCCATCACACAAGTATATCACATAAGTATATTTGATGAGTAATATATGTACATGTCAAAGTGACATAGGTTCACTATGAGAGACTAGGTTTTAGTACTTAGTAATAGTACAGTTTGGCTACACGTGTACGAGAATAGTATTTGATTGTTAGGAGTGTGAAATAACAATAGTACGTGTAATGCGAGTATAGATTTATGGCCTTTGTAGATTGAATAACATGACTTGAAATAACGCCGCATATTTTTGTTATGAAAAATATGGTCGGGTTAATACTAATAGACTGTAACGGAATACGTTTGGTATAAAGGTTCATTTATAAGCAAAACATAATAAAGAACGTTTTGTAATTGTAAACTAAAATGAACCGCCAATAAAGGAAACATTGGCGGCGTATCAAATATACAGCACGATGAATAAACAGCCATAGGAATAAAATAGGTTCCTTTTAAAATAAGCCGCGTGTGCGTCTTTTAATTAGGCCGCGTGATAAAACAAAGCCTTATTGTGGTTTCAGTTTTTAAAGAATAGACACACGTTGTGTTTCGGTTTATGTTATTAAAGTTTTCTGTTTCGGACAATAGTGAATGAGTGTTTATAATATCTGATATTTATACTTTTGTGTATAAATAAATTTAAATTGACTATCGGTGAAAATGGAGGAAAGTATTTTACAAAAGCGACATCAGCGGTTGCTGGAAGGCATTGATAGAGTTTCAACGAATATCTCCACGACTGATGTAACAAGGGCAGTATTAATTGAATCTCAAATATTTTTAAGTGATACATTAAGCCGATTTTCAACATTATTGAAAGACTACATAGGAAAGACTTCAGGCATAAATGAGGATGTAATTAATGGGTATTACAACGATCAGATTAAAGGAGAAGATCTTCTTATAAGTATCGAATCGACTCTTAAATTAAATCAAATCTCTCAACCGAGTGTTAATCAAACACGTTTACCAGAACTAGAACTTCTTAAATTCGATGGAAATAGTTTGAAATGGACGTCATTTTGGGATCGTTTCGAAGCAACTATTGAAAAGAATGTTCTCGCAGATACCGATAAGTTTGCTTACTTGTTGGCTTCACTCGAAGGTACCGCGCTTCAAGCAGTTGAAGGGTTGGAGTCAAGTAATCAGAACTACTCTATCGCAATAGATATTTTAAAGAATAGATTTGGCAATAGATCACGAGTTGTTGATGCGCATATTGAAAGTCTTCTCAGTATGACAAAGTCTTCGTCAGATAGTACTGTCTGCAGACACACATTGAACGCAATAGAACGACATTTAAGAGTATTAGAAAGTCTCGGTGAAAATATGGAATCAAGCTATTTTCGAGTAGTTATATTAGACAAATTTCCAGAGAAAGTAATTTATCAGGCTACTTTATTGTTACCGGATGAAGATTCATCGGTCAATTCTATTAGAAAAGCTCTCGATATAGTGATATCTGCTTTAGAAAAATCAGACGCTAGGATGACAGCAAAAAAGAGCGATGTTTCCTCAGATATGATGAATTCATCACCAGTTGCTACAACGTCGACACTGTATACAAACGCTGAAAAGAATGGAAACTCGCAACGTAAGAGAAATTGGCAATACTCGAATCGTGTAAAACAAGTTTACAATAATAAGACGTATGTACCAAGATATAATAAGAAAGTAAAAATGTTATGTATATTCTGTGATGGTACAGATCATTATTCTGATAACTGCGTAAAGTACAAGTCATATAAAGAAAGAACAATGAGACTTAAAAATAAATGTTACAATTGTTTTATGGTCGGGCATCGTAGTTCCGAGTGTTCTGTGAAGAAAATATGTGTGCATTGTGGCAAAAAACATAATAGAGCACTTTGTCCTGAAAAATTTAACAATGATAGCGATAATAGAAGTAAAAAATAAAAAAATAATTGTTTTATGGACATTGGAGAGTATTAGTGTTCGACTCTCCTAAGACAATATAATTAGTTATAGTTTTTGTTGATCATTTCACACCGAGTGTAAGAAAGAAATTGTTACTAAAAAGGATGTGTTACGTACGTTAGCACGTATCTATAAAGCCACAAGGAGCTTTATAATACCACTTATATTACCAGGAAAATTATTATTTCAAGATCTTTGTATTAAAAAATGTAAGTGGGATGATGCAATTTCGGATGATTTATTATCTTTATGGAATAACATAAAAGAAAATTTAAAAGAAATTGAGCGTATTAAAATACCGAGATACATAGGAAATGTTATGAGTGACGAAAATGTAAAGTATGAATTACATTGCTTCTCTGACGCCTCAATAAATGCGTATGCAGCTGTTGTATATTTAAGAGTCATTTACAATAACAAAATTACTACGACATTTCTTATGGCAAAGTCTAGAATAGCACCAATATCGAATAAAAATGATATAAAAATTCCTAGGATGGAATTATTAGGATATTTAATCGGTAGTAGACTTATTAAATATGTTAAAGGACATCTCGAGATGAATATATGCAAACTATATCTATGGACAGATAGTTTAGTTGTTCTATCATGGATCAAATCAAATAAATTGTTACCACCATTCGTATTAAGACGAATTAATGAAATTAAACAAATACGAGACAGTATTGGGATAGAATTACGTTATGTGAATACAAAAGAAAATCCAGCCGACATAGCTACTCGTACTGACCTTTGGAATCAAAAACAACACCTGTGGTTTTATGGCCCAAGTTTTCTTCTTAAAAAAGAGAGAAGTTGGCCTAAGATCAAGCATAATGAACAAGAACTTTGTTTGCCTGCGAGCGCTCTGGAAGTTACAGATACTCCAGAGAGGAGAGATGTTGAAAATGTATTTTCTTTACACACTTCAAGTGATAAAGATGATGATTTTGAGACAAATTGCAATGCTGAGAATATGACTACGACGATTATTAAAAAATTGCAAAGAAAATATTTTCATGATGAAGTTTCAGGAAAAGAGACGAATCTAACAAGAAACTTAGGTATTTTCCTAGATGAAAATCAAGTACTAAGAAGTAAAGGTCGCATGACTTATGCAAACTGGTCGTATGATAAGACATTTCCGATCTTAATACCGAAAAGTTCTCCTATTACAACGCGACTTATTCAAAAGACACATGAAGACAACTATCATGTGGGTACATCGCACACGCTAAGTATATTAAGAGAGAAATACTGGATACCTCAAGGCCGAGCTCAAGTGCAAAAGATATTGAAGAAGTGTCCGCAATGTGTGAAACATATAGGTGGTCCATACAAGTTACCATCTACGCCTGCCTTGCCTAGTGAACGAGTAAACTTTAGTGCTCCGTTCACATTTACTGGGTTAGATTACCTAGGTCCTATATTAATTAAAGTCAATGAAAACAAAGAGAAGAGATGGATTTGTCTTTTCACATGTCTAGCTGTACGAGCGATACATCTAGAATTAGTAAAAGATTTGACGGCTGAAGAATGTCTACTTGCCTTAAGACGATTTATATCCGTGAGAGGATTACCTAAGAAAATAATATCAGATAATGCATGTCAATTTAAATTAACGAGTACAGTCTTGTCGAATTCATACTGTAATGAAAACAATATTCAATGGAAATTCATACCTCAACTTGCACCCTGGCACGGAGGCTTCTACGAAAGATTAGTAGCACTTGTTAAACAATGTTTGAAACGTACTTTAGATAAGCATTTATTGACAGATAGTCAGATGCTGACTATTACGAAGGAGGTAGAATCAGTTCTTAATACTAGACCTCTAACTATCGTTGGATCAGAACCTGAAGAAGTGTTAAGACCTATAGACTTTCTGACACTAGGACAGTGTCTAGAGATTGAACCTAATTTCGAAGAGTATGGCTTCGAATGTACAACTACTAAGACAGAGTTAGTTTCCAGTTGGAAAAGAGGTCATAAGATTCTCGAAGAGTATAAGAAAATGTTTATAAATCAATACTTGCCTAGCCTACGTGAGAGATACAGTCATTCGCATAAACAACCGCGAGTTAAATCAAGTAAAACTCCTAAGATAGGAGATGTAGTGCAAATTAAAGATGATTCTAAGAATAGAATCAACTGGAAAGTGGGAACTATTAAGCACTTAATTGAAGGCCCTGATGGTGAATGTCGTATTGCTCGAGTGATGGTGGGCGATACGGAGTTTACGAGATCTTTAGCTCATTTGTACCCGCTAGAGATAGAACCGCTTATAGAAAATACTAACTCAGAATTACCTCCACAACCGATAGAGCCGAGTCAAGGGAAAAGAGCAGCTGCTACTCGCGCTAAAGAAAAAATAGCGGAGTGGACGCGACTGCTGATTTTCACATAGGTAATTAATTTGTTTTCCCCTCGGGAGTGTCGCGGAGATCGCGAGATGTTAGCTATATTAGCCTGTTATTATATTTATGTAAGTAACTAAAACGCGGGAGTGTGTAGCCCGCGGATCGACGGGCAGTCTCGCGCAGAGAGGAATCAAAGGCGGTCGCATAGGCGGATGCACCGTATTAGATATATCGAATAAGATAAAGAGTGATACCGTGGTGAGAGTATTTTATCCTTATTATATTTATTAGATGTTTATCTAGCGTTTGGGAATAGATAGTGGCTACTGACTTATCTGCCTAAGCATATCTATATAATGTTATAGATATTATGAATGAGAATAATTGATTATAATATGAAATGATAATGACAATGAAATACGAAATGATGGCCTAGTAGTTATGTGGACGAGAGGTTGGTTATAGATCTGGATACCTGACCAGAGTGGAAAGGGTGAACTAGAGAGGGGAGGTACGGAGGTTCATCATGGGGTCGACGGACTCTATGACTGTCAGGTAGATCCATCTGCTACGTATCTGACGTAGGCATTTTGAGAACTAATGTGTTCGACATGGAAGTTGACGAACTTCATGTGATTATCATCTCTGTGAACCGGTTGGTTCCACATGGTAGTTGACGAACTACATGTGATTGTTGATTTCTGAGAACCGAGGGTTCGGCATGGATGTCGACGGAGTCCATGTTTATGTTGGTGATCTTCGTATGTGGCGTAGATCTTGAGAGATGTAAAATTGAGGGGTCTATAACTACCTAAGTCGGCTACGTAGGCACATGTCTTATGTTGAATAATATAACTTATGATTGAAGTAACATAAAGTTGGTACTGATTGTCTGGAGGAATAATCAGTAAGTAGATGAGAGGAGAGTACGTCAGGTGGCACTGTCTATGTCTATAGCGTTAGATGAGTATACTTTGTAGTGGAGAGGTTGCAATATAAATATGATGCTATTAAGTTGCATATGATAGGTATGAAATAATAGTAAAGCGAAGCAGATATTAATACATAGATAAATACATAGATATACCTATACACACACACAGATAAAACACATTATAAATCTCCGCTATACTTGGTTTGCTTTAGGTTCTCAAGTTTAGGGTATTAAATAAGTGGAAGTGAAGCATAGCCTAAGGCGCTTCGCGTTTAAGGCATTTATTTAAATTAATATTTTTATATTGCGGTCAGACAGACGCGGGGCCGGTAGCATTTGCTACTCTTGCTACGTGGCTAATCCGGCGCTGTACTTATACAATAAAAAATTATATGTGGTACATATTTTTCATGTAACACTGCAACAATACTACAATTTCGAAGACCTGTATTTAATAATATCTGTGTTTACAAATAAAATTATCGCAAAACAGAAGTCAGGTTTAGGAAATGGGCAATAAATTACCGAAATTTTTCAACAGTACGGTTATATTTCTTATCGATAAAACGGAAAATCCGAAACAATAAATTTTATAATACTAATCTTCGATAAAAATGTAATTTTAATCAATTAAAAATACTTTTATTGTATAGGATTATGCAGAGTTAATAAATTGTTTGAATGTACATAATTATGGGTTAGTTGGGATTGCGACTGTGCTGAGCTGTTGACGTGACCATGCGTGTGCTAACTTTGTGTGCCTTCGTGCTGTTTTGGGCAGGTGAAACAATCGATCTTATTAGTCGCTATTCTAGTTAATTTAATGCCACATGTCTCAGTGATATTCATAATAACAGAGAAAAAAAATAAACGCCTGAATATTTTACATAACAATTTTTTAAATATGTATAATACTTATGCGTGTGGACTAGCTGAAATATCCTGTCTACCCCGGAATAAAGACAGATTTTAATATCTATCATGTATTTTTATAGCTGCACGGTATGTCATCACAGTACACCTGATGTTAAGCTAGAGTGCGGGCCATGAACGGATACAACCTATGGCTGACGAGACAAGCGTTAAACACTTAACTTATGCCGAAAAGTAACTTAGTCGACAGGTGTTATTCGTATTTACTATATAATGAACCACAGCTTTCTCTCTACAGGGTCTCTGGCCTTCCCGAGGTCTGGCCGCATAGTGGGAGGTGAACCGACCACTATCGAGCGTCATCCAGATATGGTCCAAGTTGATTTCCTCGGCACATTTACCGGCGCCTGGTCGCAATCCTGTGGCGGTATTATTTTGACATCAAGATGGTTCCTTTCCGCAGCTCATTGCTTTGCTGGAATGTGAGTTGTATGACTGATGATGGTTATTAGCCCAGTCTGCCGTCCTGGAGCAGTACCACCATTTTCTATTTTTAACGGTTTTGTAACACCCGTGAAATGAACTTGTCGTATTTCGGGATCAGTTTCGAAGTAGCCAGCTACGAGAGATGTGTACACTGTCAATCTGGATCGTGTACATTTGTCTCCTTAATCCGGCATAGCGGAGGCGACAGACTTCGACGCCTGTGTATTTTATCTGTAGTTCTTTACATTTACATTAGGCGGGGTGTATATGCCGCGCTTCAATAAAAAAAGTAAGTATACCTAAAAAGTGTCTTTCCAGCCTCTACCAACCACATTTCCGTCGTATCCGTGCTGGAGCAACTATGAGAAACAATGGGGGTGTACTCTCGAACGTTGTCAGTGAAATAAATCATCCAACATATGGGCAACGTGGCAATGACGGTGACATATGCGTCGTGCACATCGAAACTCCATTAGTCTGGTCACCTGTCATTCAGCAGGGCACTATTGTGGCACAGAACACTGTCATACCTGATCATTTGTCTGTCTGGCATGCAGGATGGGGTAGGCTTTCTGTAAGTAACTGCATACTTCGGTTCAATTCCTTTATAACTTTAGTTCTGACCGGTACCAATGTAACTTTGTTATATGTACTTTGGTCGCTCAGTGCCTAAAGGCAAACTGATGATCCAGTCTGTCGTTCTGGGGTAGTACCACCACTTTCGAATGTAACACCCGTGAAGTGACTTTGTCGCGTTTCGGGAATAGTTTGAAAGTAGCCAGGTATAACGAGAGTGTACACTAGATGGTACATGCTCGTCTCCTCAAGCCCGCATAGTGGAGGCGACGGCTGCCCGCACAGGTTTATCTGTAGTAGCAGTTGTTTCCATTCATGGACCGCACTCAAGCTTTACATCAGGCGGAGTGTTTTCACATGCCGAACTACAAAAAAAAAACCGTTTTTAAAGTACCAAACGCCTGATACGCCGTACTACTCAGGGAAAACGACTGCTAGCAGTCACCTCCGCTATCCCGGCTTGAGAAGACGAATACCCATTGACAGGGCACACTCATCAATCTGCCTAGTTAACCGACTGAAATCTGTAATTAGATCTTTTTACGTTCTGCAGTCTGGTGGTGCTGCAGCAACTGAACTTCGCCATGTACAACTCTACACGATCAATCATGATATCTGCCGCGAAAGATACGCTGAAGAAAACCTTATTATTACACAGAATATGATCTGCGCTGGAATACTTGATATTGGTAATAGAGTTATACATTTTTCGAAGGTTTTAGGCGGTAATTTTAAATGCCAAAATCATTCGTTTACTTCTTTTATTATGGCATTTTGACAATTTGCCAAAGTAATTGTATTAATTCAGTTTATAAAGTGCATGACTCAGCATTACAACGAAGTCAAAAAGAATTTGTTATGGTGGTGATATCTTTACTTATTCTGACTTTTGGAAGGAAAAGAAAAACATATTTGTGCTGAAATTTTTTTTTGTCTTGTTATGATAACACAAAGAAGCATACATAAAATAATCCAAGAGTCAAATCTCCTGATTCCTGATGTACGTCATGATTCTGTCTTTCAGGTGGCCGTGATGCTTGTCAAGGTGACTCTGGTGGTCCACTATACTTCCAGAATATTACCATTGGGGTGGTCTCTTGGGGCATTGGATGTGCTCACCCACACTTCCCAGGAGTTAGCACCAATGTCGCTTCCTATACAGACTGGATTGTTGCTAATATTAACTAAATTCAAAATAAATAATTATTTTACTTACATCATTATTGTTTTATTGTGGTACCTATTTAAAAAAATTTTTTTTTTAAGTATTTGTGGAGATTGTATCAAAACGGCCTATGAAATATTTCTATGTTTACCCACTAGGTGTGTAGAATAATAAGTAATTGTAGTTTTTAAAATAAGTTTTAGCACCATTTAGGTTTAAAAAAATAATATAATTAATAAAGCGCCTATAAAGAAAACAACGTTTAAGTTGATACATTTACACTATGTATAAAAAATTCAGGCTCCAGCATCTAATAGAAGAGTAGAGAAATACACCTAGAATACACCTATTTTAATAACAAATCAATAATATTATTTAGTTATTATATAAAGAAGAGTCGATGATATGATTAAAATTATTTTGAAGATAGTCTTGAATGGATGAAAAAGTAAAAAGTACAAAGCCAGTTAAAAAATTAAAAAACATCCTTTCAAAACGCGCATTTGACGTGCGCGCATGTGTTTTGTGTATGCAGATATTTTTCAGTAAAAAATGTCTGTAATTAAGAAAAAGAGGCATGTTTCCAAAAAGAATAAGAAAGATTGGCGCAAGCACTGCGATATACGCGATGTAGAAGACTTCTTGGACGACCAGAGACTCGAAGAACGTTTGGGGTAAGTAAGGTTATGTTATTTACAATAAAAATCTTAAAACGTTTTTAATAATAATTCTAAACTAAAATTTTAATGTTTTAGAAAATTTGAAACAAGAGCAGACAATGAGTTGTTTATTGTGGACACTGTTGGTGCTGAGACGACGGAGGATGTCACTTTTAAACCAAAGTTATCAGCTAAAGAAAGCAAACGAGCATCGTTAGCTCTTACTACACCGAGATGTTTTGATGCTTTTATATCTACTTCTAAGGTTAGAACGACTATTGCCATTGTTATGTTAGATCGGTTTGTTTAAATAGATCATAATTGTGCGTATTGTTTATATAACCGGCTTTATGTAACCGTACTCCGTCAGATGTTGAGCTTGAGTGCGGGCCATTAGCATATATGCTGCTGGAATCAGTCGTCACCGCCGCTATGCTGTTCGAGGCCTTGTCTACTCGCATGTTTTCGCTTGGCACTCTAAAGCTGATAGTGGTCACCAATAGTGGTGCGACTTAGTTTGGGACCCAACTCAGCCGCACCGCTGTAGTGTGGTTGCACTGTATATCAGTACTATCAGTATTTAAAGGCCACTACAGTGTGCTAAATCAATGTTTTTATTTAAATATTCTTTCAAATAACATTTTCATTGTTATAAAGGTCCAAGATCCCCTCATAAAAAGAAATCATCTAAACCCGGTCGGAACTAAGCCGACTTCATTAAGCAACATAACAATAAAACGTAAATTGAGCAAAGGTTTTTATGAGAAGAAAACTAAAATGATAAAGAAGAATCAGAGGATGGAGAAAGAGAAGAGACTTAAAGCTATTAAGAATAAACATTCATTCAAAATGGATATGTGGAGTGATAAAGGTAAAATATAAGAAGTAAGAGTAGAGTAGAAAGTAGAGATTTTTTTTTAATTGTAAAAAAAAAGAAAAAAAAAAAATAATAAAAAAAAATATGACAACACTCCATCTGATGTAAAGCTCTGCAGGCAACAGCCCCCTCCGCTATGCCAGCTTGAGGAGATGAGATGCATCATGTACATTGACAATGCACACTCCTCTCTTTTAATTGGAAAAACCAATCATATTTGCTTGACTACCAGGTTGAGAAATAATGCTATATTTTTTCATTCCAGTTCCAGCAATAAAAGGTATACCAGAAACATTAAAAGTAGATATGATATCAAAGGATGCCGTATTACATAATGTGTTACCTGATCAAAGGATAAGGAACAAACCACCATTAGCAAAGAAAACGCTGGACACACCAGCTGTTGATCTCCCACATCCTGGTGTCAGTTATAATCCATCATATCAGGTAATGTAGACTTGACATGGCACATTTCTCTTGTTATGCCTGGCTGTTTCCACGCTGATCCCAAAACGCGTTTTGGTCCCTTCACGGGTGTTACATTTGAAACTGGTGATGCGACCACAGGAAGGCAGACTAATAACCACCATCACCCTGTTTACATCACAGTTTTTGACTCTGGAAAATGGATTACAGTTGGGTATACTGACTTCAGACACCACAGTTAATACAATTTTTAAATAAAATATTTGTAAATTTCAGGAGCATCAAGATTTACTGCAAAAAGTGTGCGAAAGAGAGGAATATATGATGAGAAAGGAACAGAAGATACTTCGAGCAACCACAAAGATGTTTAGTAAACTAACACCCGCACAACTTAAGGTAATAACACTGATACATACAGAGACTACACTTTAGGACGAGGACAACCCAAACCTAGCTAGTATAAAACATGATTAAAATTGTAAAGAAAGAATGAGCTTGATTTTTCCTGTTAAATTTTCAATTTGATTATGGGAACTGAAGCTTGAATAACGGCCGTAGTCTAGCGGTAAGACGCGTGAACTCACGATGAGACCTGTGTTTGAACCTCGCTGAATTATGACCAATGTAACTATGTTATAGCAGCAAGTCAGCGAGGTTTACAGATACTTTCTTCTTAATTTTATTTAATTAATTTTCCAGGAACAATGGATTGTTGAAATGAAACAAGGTTTGCCAGATAAAGATAACAATGATATAATAAAGAAAGATGATTCTGACGTTAGTGACAGTGAATATAAAGCTATCAATCCACCTGTTAAGGTAAGCAAGGTCTGCGGTCTATGAACGGAAACAATTGCTGCCACAGAGAAATGTCTGTAGTTAGTAATGTCAGCAGTCGCCTCCGCTATGCCGGCTTGAGAAGACGAATATGCACCATCAATTTCCTAAATAATCCACTTAAATAATGCTCCCTCAAATAAATAAATTTCATTGCCAGGGCATATTCCTCTTGTTATATTTGGCTACATCCAAGCCAGACCCGAAAGGCGACTAGGGCCTTCCACTCTTTAAATTTTTAATGCAGAAATAATAGTTTATATAAATTATTTTAATATTTAATTTTGCTATTGGGAAAAAAATTATACATATGTCGTGGGATGTATTCAGACCTAAATAGGTATTATGTTATTTGTAGAACAAGAAAAAAGACCACAAAGCGAGAAGGAAACAACGCGAGAGATTAATAGAACAGGAGCGTCTGAAACGAGAGAAAATAAACAAAAAGAAGATAAGCGATATTTACAAGTATGTGTTTGTGGTACAATTTGCAATATTTTACTTTAAAAAAATTAGTCTAACAAAGTTTAGGCACCGGAGAGATATAGATTCTTATACCATACAAACTACCGCAGTGGTGGTTGCGAAGTGGTACCGGAGTGGTTTGGGAGGTGCCGAGTTCTTTTCCTGCAGTGGCTGCTGACCTGCAGCTTGGAGTAACTTATTTTTACTAAATAATGACGGGAATCTTATGACCACTATGAATTCCACCCCTCCTTAATTCTCCACCAGTTAGGGGTGACACCAAGATAATGTTTGTCCTAATACCCATAGTACAAAGTAACCTAGATTGGGGTAAGGGCCTTAGGTATCGTGTTTTTTTTTTGTTTTATATGGCATTATAACAATTTGCCAGTGTCAAAGTAAATATTTTTGCATCAAGTTAATAATATTGTGTATCAGTAAAGTTGTTGAAATTTCCTACGAAATTTTGGAGGAAGAATGGAAACTCAGGTTCTCTTCTTTTGAATTGTTTGCCCACACTCACGCACGTTCACGAGCACTTAATGGTTAATAATTCACCATTATTACACATTAACACTCGAAGAACACACAAGTTTAGGAAAATAATTCAAGACAGATAACCTGACGTCTGAAGATGGCCGCCAAAACTCCCGTTTATTAATTTACATCATTTTCAGATTGCGTAAACTGAAGGCGAACATCGAGAATAAAGAGAAACGTCAAACAGAAGTGCGAAAAAAGAAGATTGAGTCACGCAATGAGAAAGCGAAGAGTGCAATTCCGGAGTTATCAGCTCATAAGGTACCAGTTCTGGAGCCAGACCTTGTTGAACCGCAGGCTCTGAGTGGAGATTTGAGAAATGTAACCGTCCATTGTGAGTTATTTCCTTTGTATTTATTATTGTTTTACTTTTTGATACATTTATTTATAAATAATAATATAGTCATCTTGTCTAGAGTGCGGTCCATGAACGGAAACAATTGATACGACAGATAAATTTCTACAGGTAGCAGTCGCTTCCGCTATGCCGACTTGAGGAGACGAACATGCACCGTCTAGATTGACTGCACACACTCCTGGATACTTTCAAACGTTTCAAAACGCGACAAGGCCACTTCACGGGTGTTACATTCGGAAGTGGTGGTACTACCCCAGGATGGCAGACAGACTGCTGATCCTAAGCCCTTAATTGTCCTGCATGACAAGCACGACTTTTATATTGGCCACGGCCAGGCGCCCTTTAGTGCCTTTGTGATGTCAGATTCTTAGGGATTCTTCTTATATATTCTTTATTTTTCAGCAAATCTTCTACGTGAACGATACGAGTCGTTACAACGTCGCGGAGTGATCGCCGGCTCCAAGATCATGATGAAGAAGAAGAGGAAACTCAAGAGTTATTTCAAACCAGGGCATAAAGTTACAGAGAAAGATGCCATGAAGTACACGGACGTCAAGAGGTAAATAAAAAACAAATTAATTAAAAATAACCTAATTTAATTATATTTATAGGTAATAAGATAGGTAACTCTGTAGGTAAAAAAATATGCTAAGTTAAAACTATAAAAAATCAGACAAATCTTATTTATAGGAATTATTATGTCTCAAATAAAAAATTATGTACACAACATAAATCATAATGAATATTATAATATTTAGATTTGACACACTTGCAATTGTAGCTGCTGAGATGTGTAACCAAATAATTAGAAATTTCATTATGATTTATTTACAAAATGATGGTCAACAAAATAAATAACTAGTTTCAAAAAACAATTTTCAAGCCCTCGCTGAAAACACAACAAATTAATTGTAATTGACACAATGAAATAATGATTTATTGTATTAATCTGTTCATCTCGCCGTTTTCTCAAAGTAACTAAAATAAAAGGAGAAAAAATAGTTTTTATCCTATACAACGTACTAAATACTAAATAAACTAAGAGAAAAAGGCTGATAACAGATAATTTATCTAAATTCATTCAAACCATACTTTAAATACGAACAGAAACTTAATTAAAAAATAATATTGTACTAAAATGCATTTTCATTTTGTAATCGTTTGCAATAAATTCTGTTAGTGTGGAGAATCAGTCTAATTTGTAAAACAATTCAAAGTATGGTTTTATAAGTGACGTTTCACCCCCACCTTGCCGCTATCGTGTACAATGACTTTAATAATTCGATCGCTCTCGTGTCGGATGGCGTTTTCTGTTCGACGGGACTCGCTCGTCTGGGTTCCGACTTCGGACCGTCTTTACTTACAGTTTTATTCTCGACTGACGTCGTTCTAACTAAATACTTCTTCACGCCTCTCCTGCTCGTCGGAGTGGTGCGCGCGAACGGACTCGGCGTCGTGTTCGCGGCGGTTGTCTCTATTTTGACGTCAGCGCTCACCGGTTCTATTGTCGATGGATTTGTTAATGCGTTAATAGCGCTCGGATCTACATTCAAACTTTTACCAGTTCTCTGAGAGTTTCTCTGTCTCGTCCTGAAGTTTGTGTCTATCGGTTTGTCCATTCTTCTGTGCGCGTTTGTATATTTGTCACTCTCGACATCAGGCGTGGTCGTCGTCGTCGGGTCGTCTGATTCTTCTTTAGCGATATCGTCCATATCCTTCTGAGATACGGCCATTAACGCCTCCAACAGTGCTTTCTTGGACGCTTCGGCCGTACTGTTATGATCGTCGTCGCAAGTCTGCACTAACAACAATATGAGCCTGCGTACAGTCTTCGATTTAGTCTTCATCATGACATTCATTAGTTTCTCAGTCGTCGTCGCGTTCATTATTTCTTTTGCTTTCTCGACCACGGTGTCTTCTATCGTTGTCAAATCTATCGGTGACGCTGTCGTTTTCAACAATCTTCCGCTGCGTTTATCACCACTGTTGGCCGGCGTCGTCAGCTCTATGTTTTGTGACGAAGAGAACGCTTGTTCGCTCACAGTTCGTCCGGTATAAACGGGCCCCGTATAGTCCTCGGTGGCGGTGACTGCGTCGGGAGACGTCGTCCGTGTCGGTACGAACGTAGTCTGACTCGCGAGATTCGATAAGACCGACTCTTGCGGTCCGGTCGCGCTCAAACCGTCGTTTAATGTGATCGGATCCAATATAACAGTACTGTGCCAATTTTCGAAGTTATTAGTCCATTGGAATTGATTCGTCGCCTTGTCGTCGGTCGGCGGAGTCACCGTGGTCGGCTCTTCTGTGATCTCATAAGTCGATGTAGGAACGGCGGTAGTAGTTGGCGGGAATAACTTCGTGTTAGAATCTGATATGCGGGGCGCCTGGAGATCGGGTGATGGATAATTAACATCAACATCACTATGTAAGCTGTGGCCTCGATTGTTTTGATTTTTTGGTGTAACAAATGATTGACTGTGCGCTCTCTGGAGTTCTTCCTCGTTTTCTAATTCAGTACTATCTGAGTTGTCTTGTATCGTTGTAGGGAGCGGCGCCGATGTCGTTGTAGATTTGACCCTATTGCTCTCGAACACGTCATAGTGGGAGTTGGTCAAGGGTGCACTCGACGGGTGGAATGTATTGATTCCGATACCCCAGGCCGTAGGTAAATTTGTTAATGCGGTATAGTCGTTGATAGGTTTGGAGTTACTCGGTTTTACATCTTTACCGTATGGCGATAAGTTCGAGTTGTTCTGGAATCCACCATATTTTGGCACGGTATAACTGTTCTCCGTCGTGGTAATGTAGGTATCGTCATCTTTAGGTGATAAAGTATTAATTCTTGAAGCGATCGTATCTATGAAAGCTTTAGGTGTGGTCGCGGTGTCTTTGGGTGTCGCGGCTGAAGTGTAGGACGCAGAAATTCTTCCACAGCATCTGAAAGATGGACGACCAGTGCTCGATGGTAAAGATTCAGTCGTGTACGGTTCTGGTGTCGTCGCCGTTTCAGTTTCGGCTATTCTAGGTTGTAATGTTGCTATGTTTATTGATTTTGGATCCCTTAATTGCGCTAGACCAGGTTTGACTTTATTATCATCAGAAAAACCAAGAATTTCTTCATCTTCTTCATTGATAGTCGTCGTCGCTTCTGTGTTAATCAGACTGTCGTCTGTCGTAGTCAACATGTCTCCGAAGGTGGGATGTGTCGGTCTAATGTCGGATAAGGCCTTTCTGAACTGAACCGGGTCTTGTAAATAAGCAGATAAAGCATGAGTGAACACCTGAGCCAATTCCCTTATTTGAGGCGAAGTAGACAGCGGATTTTGACTCTGTTGAACCGAGAGATCGTCCCCGAGTTCGTTCGTAGAATTTCCATCAAATATAATTTCTTGAAATCTTTCAGTATTTTCTTGGCTGAATAAATTGTTGTATCTGTTACGTGTGATTTCGCTGAATAAGGCCGGAATCCTCTCGTCTAATTCGTCCAATTGTTCCGTGTAACTCGTCGTCCCTTCGTCGTCTAATGGAGGCGTCGTTGTTGATAAATTGTCGAGTGCGGTCGCATAGTAGATAGCTAACGTATGTAATGTTTTCGGTGTGAGCGAAGGTGGTACAATCAGGCCGGGCCTTCTACCGAATTGTTTATCATCATTAGTCGCAGGTGCGGTCGGTTCTGTCGCCTGTATATTATCAATATTGAGTTTCCTCATCAGTCGTTCACGTCTTTCGTGGTATGTGGGTTCAGTGGTCAATTGGTTATAATTTGCCGAATAAATATCGAATCTGTCAGACGATGCCGTTTGGGTGAAGTATTCTGCGTTGCGTGTCGTGGGTATTTTCGTTGCGGATTCAAACGGTCTCGCGTGAAGTTGATCGACCCTTTCGGTTACTTTGACGTCTTTTTCTGTAGTATATACTGTTTTATTCTTTTCTTTATCGAGATAGTCTTTGAGTAGATGTACTCCGGGACGCGTGTAAGGTTCGTGTTTTTCATTTAGCAGATTACCATAACTTTTTGTGTATGGAAGCAGAGTCGGTCTCTTGGTCGTGAAATCAAAATTCTTTGTCACTTGATTACCAAAATGTTGATCTCTTATATCATGCACGAAGAGCGTCGTCAACGTCGAATGAGGGCTTTTTGTTCTGCCTGCCCTCGAGTTGGTTTCTGGATTGTAAACGGGATACGGTCTGTAATTCTTATTGTTATAATCTTGTAGGTATTGCCGGTTGTTGTTGTTCGTGAACGATGCGCTCTCGGCGGCCACCTGCATCTCCCTGAAGCCTAAATCACCTGTGTTTCTATATGTGGATGAATCAGTGTATGTCGGTAGGGTGGTTCTAGTCGTGGGCGTATTGCCAAAGCTATTTCCAATAAGTTGAACTAAATTCTTTCTTTTTTTGTCGATGTTGGTTGATTGTGTCGGATTAAAGTTGTTATCATTGTACAGAGCGTGGTAACTTCTCGCTGTCGCTCTGATGTTTGTCAACGGTGGAATAGCAGTGTTCTGCAATCGTTGTCTATGACGTGCTAATCTTTCTGTCGTGGTTGGACTCGATGGGGCATTTCTGATCGGTTGTGTGTTCACTTTGATATTAGAAGCGCCAGTTATTTGTTGCAAATCTGAGTTTTTGCTCAGGCTCTGCGTCACCTTGTGCGTTTTCTTCTGTTCGTTGGAGTAGTATTCGGCGCTGGATTCGTACAGTGCGGGTGCTGATGCGCAATCCACCTTGAACCACCAGTCACAGATGAGATGTGATTGGCTGAAGATGGTGCCGTTTGGACAGAGGAACGAGATCTTACGGGATGTATCGCATATGTGGAAAACCTGGAAATTTATATTATATTAGTATTAGGAAATGAGTTATTTGATTAAATTAAACAAATCTCCCAATATACCTGGCAGTCAGTTTCCAAATCAGCATAATAACCAGTTGGTACATTTTTACAGTTAAAGCCGGTAGCTGGAATATTCGGAAAAGCGGGAAAATCAACACCAGCCTTGCCGATCACACCTGGAAATAAATATATAATTATATCTATGTGTATTTAATTTATTGTTTCCTTTCAAATTTCCTTCTGTGAAAAGTACTGTTAAACTGCTGATGATGGTCCTGGGGTAGTACCATCACTTTTAAGTGGTCTAAGTTTGCCTTGAACGTAACAAGGTATAACGAGAGGAGTGTGCTCTGTCAACCTGGATGGTGCACATTCATCTCCTAGAGCCGGCATAGCGGAGGCTTGCAGAAATTTCTCTATTATAGCAGTTCAAGGGCAGACTGCGCTCTGTCTTGTGAGGTAGTGTTGTCATATGTCGAGCTACTATGAAAATTACCTTGATGTGATATTTCATCTAAGTCTGGCTCACTGTTTTGTGGTATAAGCCTCTTGACGAGTGCTTTACCCTCGGTGTAGTGTTCGAATCCGGCCGCGCCCATCGCTTCAGCTAATTCTTTCAATGTCTCCACACTCGGTGACGGTAAAAATGGCGTTTGGGATATTGTATCCTGAAATATTTACATTCTTTACATTAAATATTTACAATCCCTAGGCCGGCATAGCGGGGGCGATTGCTGACTGTAGAAAATTATCTGTGTGATAGCAGTTGTTTCCGTTCGTGGACCGCACTCTAGCTTAACATCAGTAATCGTCATCACAATAAAAATAGTGTGTTAGTATGTTTGCGGCCACTTGAGGGATCAAAGTATCTACACATAGCAAAGATACATTTGTACCAGTTGGAGATTTACCTATTTGTTAACTACGGGCTTTCACATATACATTATTATAAATGGGTACTCCAAAAATATGTTGCAAGCGAACAAAAACTAAATTACCTTTCTTCGGTGCGCGTTTCTGGCGCCTTCACTTAATTGAGCAGCGCCTGAAATAAATAAATTGCAATATTACTTACAAATTACACTTTTTTATAGTACCTCGGCACATGACAACACCACGCAATAGAGACACGGACTCTATAAGGGAGCCCTACATAACCCTGGCGTCTTCTCCGAGGTACCGTATCCGTGGATTTCTCCACTGTGCAGTACACACTTACCAAAAATCCTACCATCTCTCGTTATACTTGGATACTTCCAAACTGACCCCGAAGTTCCTACAGATTGGGCTAATAATCATCATCAGTCTACATACCTAAAGAGTGGTAGGCAGACTGATGATGGTTATTTGTCTAGTCTGCTGTTCTGAGTAGTACCACCACTTTCGAATGTAACACTCGTGAAGTGACCTTGTCAGGTTTTTCTGTAGTAGCAGTTGTTTCCATTCATGGACCGCACTCTAGCTTTACATCAGGCGGGGGTGTTGTCACATACCGAGCTACAATAAAAAAATACCACTCTTTAAAATGTATAATACGTAACGCAATAAAACATCCTTCTTCCTAAGCATGTCACCCAAGTAAGTAAGCACGTGGTATAATCAATATTATGTGACAGTAATTTCACCACCACATCATCATGACCAGCCTCTATAACTTCAAATATTTCCTGCTATTATACATTGTTAAATATCTATCACTGTTTCTGCTGTGGAACAATGTTTCAAGCATAAAAAAACTGGCATAAATATTTAATAATAATTAATCTACATATAGTTACATATGTACCGCCTTGATTTAAACTAAGATAATCTTGTAGTCTATTTAGTCCAATCAACCTACGAAAACCTCCAGATAATTGAGAAAATTGCATAAAAAATGTGATCGTGTATAACTGATTCAAAGAAAGTGTTTTTTTTTAATTTTATTGGTTATTTTTTTTTAAATTGGTAATTGTGTAAAAAGTTTAGTCCGAATCAAAAAAAAAGGTAAATGGTGAAATCGGTAATCAAATTACTATATGGGTATCAGCAGAACGAAAACATGATACCCAGACCCGAAAAAAATACCCATTTATATTTTATGTGCCTGTAATAAGACAAATAGCAATCTATTTAACCACGTGTTTTCCAATACTAAAACGTTATTTTAAGATATTTTTTTACCGAGTTTTTTTTAAAAGATTTTCATGTAATATTTTATCAAGCCGCAATGAACGTTTAAAATCGCTGAACCAGTTGTTTATCAATTGCGTAATACGGTAAACGTCACGTTACAAAAACTCCCACGCTTCCACTCAATCTTAGTAAAGGATATTTAAAGAGGAAAAAGATTTCGCTTAAATGCTCGAGCAAGTAATGTCTGAGAGAGATCCGAGTCGAGGTGCATTTCCTACTTTCTAACACGTAGGTAAGCCACAAGACTAAATACAAATTTCAATTTTCCAAAACAAACAATAAAATAATATGTGACAATAAACCGTAATGTTATGCGATGTTAGCGGTTTGCGAATCCGTGTGGGGCGTGACAGACTTAGAGATAGCATAGAAAGTATCTTCACGACTTTTCTTAGAAGTTGAAAGGGTTTGAACTCGGCGGTACCTAGCTCGATGCATTTGCTGACACATTATACATGATGCTATACATTCACTCCTACGCCCATCTGACATTAGCTTCTTTTTCTTACCTCTATTAGTCATAACTGACGCTAATGTTCCTTTGTGGTAGACATACAGTAGATTGACTCTTCTCATGCATGAGTCATGATTGAAGCTGACCGTTTTCTAACAGTTAACTATTAAGGAATTTAAATCTACATTTTGGTAACCTAAATGACTTTTAATTTTTATTAATATTTGTTTTTCATTGACTCTTAATCGACTTGTTGATTTATAATTCAATATTAATAAAAAATAAAATATATTTTGTTTAGATATCATTTGGGGACATAACGGGATCGTCCTTTACATGAAAAGTTCAACCGAGCCGACCCGGTTGAGTGGATGGGACTGTTTGCTGCCTGCAGATATTTGTCTGTGGTAGCAGTTGTCTCCGCTTCTGGACCACACTCTAGCTCGAACATCAGCCCGAGTGGACTATAAAAAAACCAGCAATTTAAACAATATGCCAACATATCCACGGCCGTTCTAACATACAGTTAATAATAACAAAAGCTAAATAAAACTCATATAGATATATAAAAGAAGATACATATCTTCAAAACGATCGTGCCAATAAATAATATAGTGTTGTGCAAGTACTATATGTTGGGCTATTGTGACCGTGTGAACACTTATACGAATATCACAACACTTATTTAGAAATGAGATACGCTTTTGGGAAGGAAAATTAAAAAAATATGCCACGGTATAGCGCGAGCCACTTTTAAGATATTTGCTACGGTGTTTATTTATGATGTAGTATTTCGTGTACATAAATAGTATTGATTATTTAGAGGTCTTTGTTGTGAAGTGCTTTAAAGTTCGGGGTTTGATTCCCGTTAGAAACCTATATATTTGCCATTTTACTACTATAGGTACAAAAAGAGTTTACCAGTTTCAGGTTGGGACATTGTATGCGTACCTATATATTTTTTGTGTGATATTTATTTTCTATTATACTTTTTTATTTATTTATTTATTTATTTTTATTTTATTTCTTTATTATTATTTTTTATTAAAATACCGTTGACACCACTACTTACGGGACATCCTGTATAAAACCGCCGAAATGCTTTTTTTTTAAATACAATACAAACTTATTCGGCAAACCCAGAAGCTTTTAATTCAATATTTATATTAAAAAACAAATTGATTCGATCGCGAATTGAACGCTGGACGTGACTCTACAACTACTGTACCACAACGCAAACATATTTTTTTTTATTGTAGCTCGACATATGACAACACTCCGCCTGATGTAAAGCTAGAGTGCGGTCATGCACGGAAACAACTGTTGTTACAGAAAAATCTCTACAGGCAGCATTCGCCTCCGCTATGTTGGCTTGAAGAGACGAATATACACTCTTCTCGTTATACCTAGCTACTTCCAAACAAGGTCACTTCACGGGTGTTACATTCGAAAGTGGTGGTACTACCCCAGGACCGCAGACTGGGCTAATAACCATCATCAGTTTGCCTACCATTCTTCATAAATATAAATTGGTATAACGAGAGGAGTGTGCACTGTCAATCTAGATGGTACATGCTCGTCTCCTCTAGCCGGCATAGTGGAGGCTTACAATAAAAAAAAAGTTAATTTATTAGAAAGAACTGATCAAAAACACGCGCTCAACCTTTTCGCTAGCCCAAAAAAATTTAACAATTAAAAAGTATAACCTTCAGATCTAATAAGTGACCTATTGCAGCTTGCAACTTTTATGTTTTTAATTATAGTTTTAACGCACTACAATTATCGCATCATAACGCGTTAGAAGTATGGCGACACGCGGCCTAGACTGTCCTGTGAGAGATGTTAATTGGAAAATTAATATTCTTAACTTTTACAACAAAGTGATTTAGACATCTTGATATGTTACAAGAGTATTGAAAATTGGTTAATCAATTATATTATCATAAGAACCCACTACTTCTTGGTCGGTACGATCGTCAAAAAATTTTTAAATAAGTTTTTAAAGGAGAATGAATTAGGAATATGAATTCGCCTAAGAAATATGAGCCCACAATTTTTTTCGAGTTTATCGAAGATTTTTAATTACTTTGTAGAAAAATAAATCTACTTCCTTATTACTAATCAGTTTTATTTTTTTTCACCCGGGTTATTGAGTAATTAGATGTTTTCTCATGCAATATTTGGAGTTATTATTATTTTAAAAGATTTAATAATTGAAGATATCTTTTTTTTATGTAATTAAACATTGTTTATTAATTGTTAAATGATTTATTGATATAATTAAAATAAGTTAATAAAAAGCAAGATATTATTTTAGAATATTGTTTTGTTACCGAACTATTAGGCATCAAGTGGGCCCAAAAATGGGCATTCTTCTTTTTGATATGGGCTTTTTGTGCAGATTCCAAAAAGGTGTAACCTTTATCTAACCGAGTACTCGATTCCTTATTTATCGATCGATTATTTATTTTTATATCTTGAGGGCGACCATGTGATAAATCATCCACCTGTAGGTGCCTTAGGTGCCTGTAGGTGGTAAAATAATAATGATAAGACTAATAAAAAAAGTTTTCAGTGAAAAGTTTTTGTGATCCAGAGAATATATATATGTCGGAACGGTCATGAATACGGACTCTCATTTGAACGATTACGGGAACTAACGTGGAACAAAATGAACACGCGGTCATGAGTACAAGCACTAACTGAATATGAAACAAAAGCGTCGTTACGCTTTGACAGAGTCTCTGAAAACACACCACGCGGCGGACACGTTGAGACTTGTTTGTGCGGAGGAACAGTCGTGTTTCAGCATATTTGCTTAGTTATCGCCCACAAGTGGAGGATAGAAGCCTTGGACCGCTCTCCCGTTCTGTCATATAGAATATGGAAATAGTACAAAGGTAGTGCACATCGTACTTCTCAAGCCGGTATGGCGGAGGCGACTACGACTCTTCCCTTGATACAGTCGCAAGCCAGCCATTATAAAAATATGCTTAAATAGTAAAATATAATAAAAATATTGTAAATGATATAAACATTGATATGATTTGATATGTTGTGACATGTAAACCTTGAGTTATTATTAATGACAGCATTTTAAACGGCTGTCTGTATTATTGAATGATGGACAACCGATGCGCTTTAATAAATATATTTTAAATAATATCTGCTTAAAAATTAATATTATTAACATCTTATTGCAATTTAAAACGTGGAAAGAAATTAAAATCAATATTTTGCATATGATTTATTTCTTTATATTTACATAATAATGTATGTACAACACATTGTTTGAGGTCAGTGACCTTTATGGGTATCAGGACAAGGACAACACAAACATTGTATAAGAACCAAGCCAGAAACTAATACCTACTTTTTTTAAAAATAAAAGCATATCATATAAACTATTAAATATGTTTTCTTGCGGGAATCGAACCAAAGACCACTTCAGCACAGAGGTCTACAAAGTGCCTTACAGTAGATATCATGTACATTTCAATCTCAGTCCATTTCAATAAAGTAAAAAAAAGTTACAAAACTCTAGGTATTATCCATTAGTATTCAGAGAAGAGCACTAATTAGCTAAGTATAGCGGATATGATTTCTAACTACGATTGCTTCATTGCGACTCACTATGAAAACTCACTTTCTACACGAAGTAATATCCCAAAAATATAACACTTAACAATGTAAATAACAGTATTTTTGACCTAAAATCTAAGTAAGTAAAAACAATAAAAAAAGAAAGAAATTTGTGAAATAAGAATAATTAAAGGCCCTTCTATTGGGCTTAATAAATAAATAATAAAAACACATAGATACAATATACAATACAATACAATTGTCACGCCTTTTTCCCACAAGAATAGGTACAATATGCAAACACTAAATTATATATTTTTTGTATGGACATCCCTTGACCCATAATAAATAAATAAAATCATTGTGAACAATATTTTAAAACATTGAAGAATTAAGAAATTGTAGCAGTAAATTATATTAAATAAAAATGAGATGGTAAGCTGAAGTTGAAACCTAACAAAATCTGATGCGATAATAAGTAACAAAAATATCTCGATTTTTCTTACATAAACTCGAATCAAACATCTGTCCATCGAACGAGTTGAAATACCAAAGTGACATTGTTGCCCAATACGATGTCCGCAGATTGCTCGAATTAATGTACTTTTCTGATTGGTTAGATTACGCCGCTATTTGTCCAATTCTTGCTGTGATTGGTGCAATTATTGTATGCAAAGATCGTGTTGAAAGTGTGTTGGGAAATATTCTCCAGGTGATAAATCTAGGAGTAATTTTGTCAACAAACAAAATAGTGAAGTGACTTTGTCGCGTTTCGGGAATAGTTTGAAAGTAGCCAGGTATAACGAGAGGAGTGTGCACTGTCAATCTCGTCTCCTCAAGCCGGCATAGTGGAGGCGACCGCTACCCGCACAGGTTTCTCTGTAGTAGCAGTTGTTTCCATTCATGGACCACACTCTAGCTTTACATCAGGCGGAGTGTTGTCACATGCCGAGCTACAATTAAAAATAAAAAACGTGAAAATCTACTTCTGCAAAATTCGAGATTAATATTCCGCTGTCATCAATTCCATAATTATTTTGTACGCTTGTAAAAATTACTTGTTATTTGTAGAGTATGCGATACAAAAAATCAGTAGACACCAATTCTATTTCAAAATACGGAACAAAACGACGAGAAAATAAACGTTTGAACGCGAATGGGCCCAATCTAAGGCTAGGCATTGCTCGGGTCTAGATTATGATGTTTACTTGCGCCGACAGCTTGTAGATCGACTTGCGAAAATTAAGGCTTAAGACACTTTTTAGTGCGTTGAGAAATTCTCCACTAGTGTTGTACATTTAATAAGTTATCGATAGTTTTCTCTATTTTTAATAGTAGCCCGGTTTTGACTACACTCTACTTGATGTTGAGGTAAAGTGCAAGCCATGAGCGGAGTCAACTGCTACCACAAATAAATGTAATTGTAGCAGCAACAGCCTCCGCCTTGTACCATAGCTAATCTTTCTCAAACTAATCGTGGTAGCTGGAAACTAACTCGTGTGAACAGATAGGGCTGCTAATAACGAATAACACACTGCCATTAGTAGGCATAAAAATTGATTTATTTTTATATTTATTTGTATTTAAAAACACACTTTATTATTATTATTGTTATCTTAGATTTCAACATAGGTAACAAAGTAAACAAAAATCTTTACCTATTATAATTAATAACGCTATCGATATGGACGCCATGTTGACAACACTATTCCTTCT
Organism: Tinea pellionella; assembly: GCA_948150575.1. Classification (NCBI taxonomy): domain Eukaryota; kingdom Metazoa; phylum Arthropoda; class Insecta; order Lepidoptera; family Tineidae; genus Tinea; species Tinea pellionella. The sequence continues at coordinate 7,341,214 of OX411263.1, read as the reverse complement.
TCGCCGCATTCCTGTAACAAACGAGAGAAATTGTTAAAGTCACACAGTTTGTTAAGTACGTTGTTGATGTCTAAATAAAGTACAACTGCGACACGCTCAATAATTACAAGCTGTTCTTACATCTAGGAACATAAATAATGGATTTATCCGTACGTCATAGGCATTGGAGCAATCAAAGTACTTTTTTTTAAAGGAGAATGCCCATTTTTGGGCCCACTTGATACCTAATAGTTTGGTAATAAAACAATATTCTAAAATAATAACTTATTTTTTTATTAATTCATTCTAATTATATCAACATACGATTTATTAATCGATAGACAATGTTTAATGGCATAAAAAGTGTATATCATCAATTGTTAAAGCATTTAAAATAATAATAACCTCAATATTTCATCAGAAAACATCTAATTACTCAAAAACCCGGGTGAAAAATTTAAAACTGATTGGTAATAAGAAAGTCGATTTATTTTTCTACAAAATCAACTAACGATCATCGACAAACTCGAGAAAAAAATTGTGGGCCCATTTTTCTTAGGCGAATGGGCATAAGCATAAAAAAAATTCTTCTTTATTTATTTATTTGGAAAATTTACAGGTGCAGTGTAGAGGAGATTTTATATTTAAGTTAATTATATTAGAATAACTGCACCCTAAAATAATTTCCACTATGTACATACGTAAATTGGTGGAGTGAACGGATACAAAAAGAAAAGGAAATATAAAAAATAGTATTAGTAAAAACAGATAAAAAAAAGCAACAATGAAATGAGTGTTACATCATTGCCTGTCACAATTTTTTTATTATTATTAATTTAGATTGGTACCGGTACCTAATAATTTAGCGAGATTTGAACAGAAATCTCCCGCCAGACCACAGCCGCTCTTAAAAATACGAAAGCATCCGGAATTTGAGACAGTCTATACCTAGTATTTTTTAATAGTAAAAATGTATTAACTATTGTACTTTGAATCTATGTGATAATTATAAGACATTAATTAAAAGTAAGCAGATTGATGATGGTTATTAGCCTAGTCTACCGTCCTGGGGTAATTTTTAGGAGGGACTATCGCCTCATAAAGCCGCCACGGGGAGGCGACTGCTGCCATCAAATCTTTCTTAATAGTATATTTATTAATGGTTTTTCTAAACAACAAGTTCTAGTAGCTCTACCTACCACTATTATGAAGGCGTGAGTGTAATTCGTGATGTAGTATTTATAACAGAACATACACGTAAGAAAATATAACATTTGGTGCGCTTTTCGTGCATTACGTTTCCTGTAATCGTGCTATGATAGCGGATATGTGTATTATTCGCCATTTTGTGTCAGTATTTTATAATTAATTAACATATTGACTGTACATTTTACATTTTCAACATACTAGAGGTGCAAACTTCATACAGCTGACATGAAAACAGCGTAGGCCGCTTCAAACGATTTGACAATGTCGCCCGCAAGTAAAATACAATAATTGACACAACATTACAAATAATTGACAAAAAGCCTAAAAGTGGCTGCTATCATCTTTTCTCTCGCGTCACATTGGCAACAAAATTGCTTATCTACTTGTACTACACACATCAAAAGAGTCTAAGCAACATGTACTAATTTGAATTTTATAAAGGTTTGTCACATTATAACGTTAGTAATTTATTATTTAAATAATAATTTTAGTTTCTTATGGATATAAAAACAACAATTGATTTTTTAAAAATTGTTATTTTATTAACATAAATGAACAATATCATGTGTACTGTATCATACGTAATACAAACTAAGATACCGAAGCAACTAAACTTTGTTTCTTGTATAAATTGATAAACAAAATTAATTTATTGTAAAAGAATTAGATAATTTAATACAAAATGTGGCCTCCTCTGTTGTTTAAAACTTGTCGGTACCGATTATTCATAGAATCAATGAGTCTGTTTATGTTATGCTGCGGCAATCGTTCCTAATGGAATTTTAGTAATTCCTTCAGCTGGTACGTTTTTGTCATCCTCTAAAACACGACTCCGAAGCATATCCTATGCGTGCATGATGGGGTTGAGGTCTGGCGATTGTGCAGGCCAAGGCAATACCCGGATGTTTCCATTACCAAGTACTCACTGGTCCGCAATGCTGTATGCAAACGCGTATTGTCATGCATTAACGTGTAATCGGAGCCAAGTGTTTGTGCAAATGGACGGACATAAGGCCTAAGAACATGTGGCCATCTCACCACAACTATAAATATTATTTATCTATTTATTATAATAATATAAATTAACATACACACACACACACATACACACAACATTATATTATTTATTTCATTATTTATTATAAGTTAAATAGCATTCATTAGGTACACACAATTTAAACATCGCGCGTGACGTAGCAGCGAGTTATTTATTATTCGGTACACTTGCACTGGCGCGAGCGGCCGGCCGTTCGACCGGTTTTCGCGCCGCGCTGCTTGTACCTACTACCTGCTACCAGTGAAGATTTCAACACGCTCGCGATAAGACGCTAATTCATTTTTGTATTCCATCGCTCGCATTCAAAGTTCGCTTCTCATTGCTTTTATCTTGTGTTCTCTTTGCATATTTTCTTCTTGCCTTTATACTCCTTCTGATCGTTATAATTATGTTGTATGGTGTTTAGTATTGTGTGTAAAATAATAAACTGTGATATTATACTTTGCTATTCTCATTTATCTTCAACTTCATTCTTCACGCTTTCATCCTGTTCATACCGGACTTATACACGCATCAACTACCAACACCACCACCATACTGGTGACCCCGACGTGATTCGAATCATACTGGTAAGAAGACGCCGATAGAAAAATGAGTGACGACGAATCCATGGCCAACGAGATTGCTGAGCTGAAACACGCCGTGAAGCAACTTACCCTTAAGCTTAACCGGCAGTCCAGACCGCAGTCACGTTCCAGCAAACATCGGAATAGTCGTCCGAGCAGTCGTTCACGCTCAAGCTACAGAAAGTACCCGACCTGCTGGTACCACAGTAAGTTTGGTGAACTAGCAAAGAAGTGCGTCAAGCCATGCGACTTTGGAGAGTCGGAAAACTTCCGGGGCAGTCGGTAATGGCGACGGACGATTGCCCTCATATGCCTGGTCGCCTATTCGTCACAGACCGCAGCTCGAAGGCCCAATTTTTGGTCGACACAGGAAGCGACCTATGCGTTTACCCCCGATCTGCACTTCGTGAACGACGGGCGAAAACTAGTTACCAACTATCAGCGGCGAATGGTAGTGCCATCGATACATTTGGTTACGTGCAGCTCAACCTCAACCTGGGACTCAGACGTCACTTCCCATGGAGATTTGTAGTCGCTGACGTCAACAAACCCATTATCGGTGTTGATTTTCTCAACCATTATAATTTAATTGTAGATGTACGCAATCAACGCCTCATTGATAATTTAACCTCATTGTCATCCATTGCTGTAGTTGATAAGTTGCTTGATGTATGTTCTGTCAAAGTTTTCACTGGTAGCTCGCGGTATCATAATATTCTTCTGAAATTTCCAGATATTACAACACCCACTGGTACGCCACGCGCCATTACACATCAAACAGTTCATCACATACGCACCACACCAGGCCCTCCCATTTCTACACCCCCTCGCAGGCTAGCTCCTGATAAACTGAAGATTGCTCGTCAAGAATTTGAAATGATGCTACAGAATGGTACCGCACGTCCTTCAGAAAGTCCCTGGTCTTCGGCTCTTCACTTAGCGCCGAAAAAGGATAACGGGTGGCGTCCTTGCGGTGATTATCGTAAGTTGAACGCCCGGACCATCCCCGACAGGTATCCTATTAGGCATATACATGACTTCTCCCACAGTATTTCCGGTTGTACAATCTTTTCCACGATCGACCTAGTGAAAGCATACAACCAGATCCCTGTTTTCGAAGACGACATACCTAAGACCGCTATTACGACACCTTTCGGACTTTACGAATTTCCTTTTATGACATTCGGACTTAGAAACGCTGGACAGACCTTCCAACGATTTATAGACGAAGTGACTCGCGGACTTGACTTTTGCTATTGTTATCTTGACGACTTTCTTGTATTTTCCAGAGATGCAGAAGAGCATGAAGCACACCTTACCCAATTATTCGAGAGACTGAAGACATACAACATTCTTGTTAACACAGCCAAGTGTGTCTTCGGTGTTCCTGAAGTTACCTTCCTTGGTTACAGTATCTCCGCACAGGGGACTAAACCTTTGGAATCGAAAGTTCAGGCCATTAAGGAATTCCCAGAGCCCAAAACCATTAGACAGCTAAGGCGATTTTTAGGGATGCTTAATTTCTACAGGCGATTTTTAATCAACGCCGCTGAGACCCAAGCCCCGCTCAATGCCCTGTTAACTGGCTCTGTCAAAGCTTCACATCCCGTAGTTCTGACTGGAGATACATTGCTAGCTTTTCAAAAGTCCAAAGAAGCTCTGTGTAATGCAGCCCTACTGGCACATCCAGATCATGAAGCCAGGCTAGCCCTAGTCACAGACGCTTCTGACTCTGCTATAGGCGCCGTGCTGCAACAATTGAAAAACAACGATTGGCAACCGTTAGCTTTCTTTTCCCGCAGACTCAGCGCTTCACAGCAGAAATATTCTCCATATGACAGAGAGTTACTCGCCATATATGAAGGCATAAAATATTTTCGTCACATGCTTGAGGCTAGGCATTTCGTAATCTATACCGACCACAAACCCATATGTTTTGCCTTCCATGAACGCAAAACAAACTGCTCACCCCGTCAGTATAGACACCTGGATTTCATAGCTCAATTCACAACAGATATCCAACACATTTCTGGCAAAAATAATGTCGTTGCCGATACGTTATCCCGAGTTGATGAATTGCAGTCTCCACTCGATTTTCTGATACTCGCCAAGTCCCAAGAATCCGATGAAGAACTAACACATTTGCTCGACGGCTCGTCATCACTTCGTTTACAGAAGTTAAAACCAGTCGGCAGCAAATGTGAATTATATTGCGACGTGAGCACCGCAATACCCAGACCTTTTGTGACCAAGCCCTTACGCAAACAAGTTTTTGATAGCATACACAGCCTAAGCCACCCTGGAGCCAACGTCAGTGCTAAACTCGTTGCCCAACGCTTTGTTTGGCCAAGTGTGCGCAAAGATTGTCGTGAGTGGTCACGAAATTGTTTAACCTGCCAACGCGCGAAAGTCAACCGCCATACATCCGCTCCATTAGGCACATTCGACTTACCCCGCGCTAGATTCATGTACGTCCACATTGATCTAATTGGTCCATTACCACCTTGTCAAGAGTTTCGCTATTGTCTAACGGCAGTGGATCGCTTCACCCGTTGGCCAGAAGTCATACCAATAACTGACATCACGGCAGAGACAGTAGGCAAGGCCTTGTTGCTAGGCTGGATTTCCAGATTCGGCTGTCCAGTTAGTATTGTCACAGACCGCGGACGCCAATTCGAATCTGAACTCTTCAAGTACCTATCTAAAATCATTGGCTTTAAACATCTCCGTACCACGGCATATCACCCAGCCTGTAATGGTCTTGTCGAAAGATTTCATCGACAGTTGAAAACCGCCATCACATGCCACGCCGACGGTAACTGGATGGAATCCTTGCCACTAGTCTTGTTAGGTATACGAAGTTCACTTAAAGAAGATCTCCAAACGTCATCGGCCGAACTAGTGTATGGTGAACCTTTACGTCTCCCCGGTGAGTTTCTTCAACATACTCCCGGTGGTTCCACGGATATTACCGACTTTACCACCCGTCTCCGAAAGTTCGCGCAAAAATTAGAACCAGCGCCAGCTTCGAGACACTGCAGAGACAAAATCTTTGTATTTAAGGACCTCGCTGTTTCTAAGTATGTATTTCTAAGAGACGATACACTTAGAAGCGCTTTTACCCCACCATACTCAGGCCCACATAAAGTACTTAATCGTGGTGATAAAGTATTTAAAATCTTGGTAAAGGGAACACCAGTGACAGTGTCTATAAACCGACTCAAGCCTGCCTATACCTTAGTCGACGTTGACAAGCCACCAATTTCCCGCTGTACTTCCACTTCGACTCCACACAATCCTTGTAAAACTACAGAACCCATAATAACCACACGTTCTGGTAGACAAGTTAGATTTCCAGATTTTTATCGCCCGTAGTGACGGTCTCTGGAGGGGAGTGATGTGGCCATCTCACCACAACTATAAATATTATTTATCTATTTATTATAATAATATAAATTAACATACACACACACACACATACACACAACATTATATTATTTATTTCATTATTTATTATAAGTTAAATAGCATTCATTAGGTACACACAATTTAAACATCGCGCGTGACGTAGCAGCGAGTTATTTATTATTCGGTACACTTGCACTGGCGCGAGCGGCCGGCCGTTCGACCGGTTTTCGCGCCGCGCTGCTTGTACCTACTACCTGCTACCAGTGAAGATTTCAACACGCTCGCGATAAGACGCTAATTCATTTTTGTATTCCATCGCTCGCATTCAAAGTTCGCTTCTCATTGCTTTTATCTTGTGTTCTCTTTGCATATTTTCTTCTTGCCTTTATACTCCTTCTGATCGTTATAATTATGTTGTATGGTGTTTAGTATTGTGTGTAAAATAATAAACTGTGATATTATACTTTGCTATTCTCATTTATCTTCAACTTCATTCTTCACGCTTTCATCCTGTTCATACCGGACTTATACACGCATCAACTACCAACACCACCACCATAAACATCCTCAACGTAATTTTCAGAGTTCATGTTTCCATTTACAAAAACGCGCTCAGATCTTCTGTTCTTCATAATACGCGCCCACATCACAACTATTGAGCCGCTGTATGGATGGACTTCCTGAACGCACCTCAGTCTTTCAGTATTTCCGGGACGTAAATACACTCATGCCCTTCTTGTATCAGACCTAAACCCGAATGGAGACTCATCACAAAACAATTTTTTATCCCGTTGCTCTTGGGTCCATGTTTTGTGTTCCCTACACCATTCATTTCGACGAGCGCTATTCGAGTAGCGTATAGGTGGGAATCTGATTGGGCATCGTGGTCGTAGACCATACTAATGCAGCCGATTTCGCATGGTTTGGGGGCTGACAACAACACCGCTTGAGTTTTTGTAGCCTTAAACCTATCTCTCGGGCGGTTAACATAGGCTAACGTCTTGCTGTCGGTTGTATGTATCGGTCTTAGCGAGTGGTTGTACTTCTTCCGCGGCCTGGGTGCTGCTCAACCGGATCTCCTGTGTTAGTGTAACGCTGCCAAAGCCGGCAAATAACGCTTCTGTTGACACCAAAATGCCGTGATGCCTAAGATTGATTTCCTCCCGCTTGTAACATCCCTGCAGCTCTTTCCATTTCATCTGCGTTCAAATGACGTCGCTCCATGAAGTAAACAATGTCTTACAATACAATTTTGTCTAAAACTCTATTCAAAACATTGATAAAATTATAAAATTAAGATTAAATACCGAATTTCAATTAGCACAGAAAACACATTTAAATTCGAACAAGTGCATTTGCCTTCAATTTTATGAAAAAACAAAACACAATCGAAAAGTTTTAGCCACTATGTTATCTGGAACAAAACAGGTTACATACCTACTTACCTTTGATAAGAAAAGATAGAAAATTTCATTAATATAATTTGTAAAATTCGTATAAAGATGCATGTTGCTTAGACTTTTTTGATGTGTGTATAAACAAATGTCTTTAAGTACATTTATTTCGCAGCGTTTGTTTGAATTTACATAAATATATAAATTGTAGATATTTTAAAATTAGGCGTGAAAAAACAAAACTAGGTACTCCGCTATGCCGGCTTTATGAGACTAGCTTTGCACAAACTAATGATATAATTTGTAAACAGTGATACAACTAATAATAATCTATTAAACAAAGTATCAAAATCATTTTCGAACAATAAAAATGTCAAAGAAATGTCACGAGGAGTTCAAAGCAATAAAAAGTTACATAATTGAAAAGAATTGCCCGAATTATCACTCGACAAATCGTCGGATCGTGATAAATACAGATCTGAGTCGACCGATAGATCCGTCGGGTCATCGGAGATGGCGGATAGGATTTCATTATTAGAAAATTGCTGTACAAATATTTGTTATTGATTTATTACGTGATGAATTATTTTTAGATATTATTGTAACTGATATTGTAACTAGGAAAGCGTTATGCAGACTGACGAAGGTTATTAATCCAATCTGCTGTCCTGGGGTAGCGTGCATATAAGATAAAGTACTTTTACATAGTTACATTGGTACTGGCCAGAATTAAGCGACGTCCATCTTTTACCACTAAGTCCACATCCGCTCTAATGCCTGTAAAGGTTTTAGGTTTTGGATTTTGGAAGTATAGCCGGGTATAATGAGAGGAGAGTCTACAAGCCGGCATAGTGGAGGTGATTGTATAAGAATCAATTCGAGTGTATGTCTTAAGAAATTAAGATAAGCTGAGACTAGAGTTAGCTTTCACATCTTAGATTACATAAAAAAAAATAGTGCTCCTCGCTAAATGAAAGTAGTATAACAAACATGTACTTATAACGTCTAGTTATTAACCAATTACCATTGAACCAATCATCTCCAATCAAAACAATTTACATACAAATCGGAACCACCTGCTAGCTTCCTCTTTCATAAGAAGCTTAAAGCATCTACACATTGAATGCGGGAGAAAAACCGCAACAATACACACTTTGCAAGTTGTAATTTATTTAATTCTAATTAATAATAATAATATTGATTTATTAGAAAGAAACGACAATTAAAAAAAAACTTTATAAATATTTTCAACAAAGTTGCATTAAGTTAGTCTAGTATGACATGTAATTTTTTTTACGTGGGGGAACTTTTCGGAGTCGGAGCAGACGGACGAGGTTATGTCGGACTCCCCGGTACTCTTCAATACCGGGTATACACGACTAAAACCCCCACGTTGTCTCTACGTCATATGGTGAGGTCACGGGCACGCTTTCGCATTCATCCGCGACTCGGTTGTGGTATGGTAGGTATATTAACCTCATTGTTTTTTACACGTACGTACAACCAGTGCCGTCTTTATGCATAGACTCTATAGGCTTGAGCCTAGGGCCCCGCACGCGCACGGTGAGGCCCCCGACTCTGAGAAGCAAATTTTTTTTTTTCAATTTCACACAAAAAAAAAATTCAAGGTAAAATGAAAAAAGTACTAAAATAATACTTATAATTTTTTTATTGGTGAATAATTTAATATTAACATTTATCATACTAAAAAAAATTATTCTTATACTATAGTAGATCATTATTTGCGTATATTCATATGTACGAATTTGAAATAATACTGTATGTGTGAAAAAATAAGGAAAACATTTTTTTACATGGGCCCCCAAGTATTGTGAGTCTAGAGCCCCTCAACTGCAAAAGACGGCACTGCGTACAACGTACAAGTCTTGGTTAAAAAGGTTAAATCGGTTGATATTTTTTGGAATTGAATTGAGGTATTTAGTGCGGTTTTAAAATCGCGAATAGTGTAGAGAAAGGCTAGTCATGGGATTTTAGCCGTCAGTGCAGTTCCCAGAGTAAAGGTAGCTTTCGTTCGTCACGAATTCTTGATCGAAAAGATTGCAATGAGATCTCGCTGATGATGAACCAACATACTGTGGAATAAAAGTTACAATAATGTTTGCATTTTCTTGCATTATTTTTGTTAAATCTCTGGCGTGTATTATGTTTTAAGTATATATGTATTAAGTATTAAGTTACTTCGAGTGTGTATTTCGGGTATAATTATCCTGTTTGGTGCGGATTTCTTTTCGCCATACGTCCTTCTGAACCTGAAGGAAGTTGTACATTCAAAAAGATGCCCAGAGCATGCCCATTTATTTTCAATATGATATAGTTTAAAAAAAAAAGGTTACCGGATATTTTAAATAAGTTTTTTGTGTCATATTGAAATACCGGGATTTATTTATTAAATTATGATGAAAATAAAAAAAAAGTCACACAACTAAAGCTGAGCTAAAGTGACAAATGCTCGCGGATGATATCACCACTAAACTACATTGTCATTGCCGATATTCGTAATTTTATGTTTTTCTATTCTATTTTTCTTACAATTTAATAATTATCAAAAAAAAGTTTTTATTAGGAGATGTGCAGGCAGGGTGCGGTCAAACGTTTGCCTATTAAGCATAAAAAAAAAAAAAAAAAAAATATGTTCTTACAATTTCTGTGTATTTATTCCATAGAGGACTACTATTCTACAATTAAGCTCACTCCCTGTTCCCACTGGGGTAGGCGGCAACTTATATATTAAAACCTTTGTGCAAAAGTTGCTCACTCATCACAGACGGCCTTTTAGAAAAGATTTCATGTTGTGATCCAATAAAAAAAACTAAGTTTGTATGTCAAATAGATGTGATTAGTGAAAACAATGGAGTCGGCTGTTGTAATTCGCTGTGTGAAGAGTTTAACTGATTTGACGATAAACACACAAACATACACGCATGCGCACATTATTACAACATTCTTAAATAATACAATATTATAATAAAACCTGAAAGGGATCTTAATAATACCTTATTTTATGTTAAAGTGTTAAGAAAATATAGGGTCTGTTAACCGGAGGTTCTGGGTTCTATTCCCGATGACAAATACTTATTGTTTAACAATATTATTTTTGAAGGGTATCTAATGGCGATCGCGATCGAATGCATCGCCTCACCGTCGAAACAATCCCCTCGCGGACCAAAAGGTTCGGGCAATCCTTCTTCTGTCGTTCCATCAAATTATGGAACGACCTTCCCAGCCACGTCTTTCCCCCTTCCTATAACATGGGATCCTTCAAGCGCAGTGTGAAGAGGCATCTCATCAAGCCTCATCTGCTGTCTGCAGATCCCCTTCTCTGACAGCAGTCGCCTCCGTTCATGGATCGCACTCTAGCTTAACATCAGGCGGAGTGCGGTCATATGACGTGCTAAAATAAAAAAAAGAAAGTTTTTTCGGGGCTAGGTTTTAAAAGTATCTTTGTTTGATATTTTCAAACGTATATTAAAAGTAAACGGCCCTTACTGCGATAGGATATCTTCCTTTACAAGAACTATGTATAAAAAAATTGCTTGTAAATTCACATAGGACTTATCGAAAAATCAAACGTAATATCTGCTCCATATTTTTCAAAGTAACCTAAGCATTCCGTTAATAAATTCTCACTTTTATTCCCTTCAGAATAAAGTCTTATATTGTTTACTTTAGTATGTATATCAAAGTTAGTTTATAATAAGATTATAATCATCCATTGTTATAGTTTCACACGAGCATGTCACTTTTTAGTAGTATTATACAAATACATAAGTCTGTTGACTTCCTGGTCAGGTTATGTAGGTACGCGTAAGTGAGTTCATTCAGATTAATTATTACGTGCGAAAATAATTGTTTTAACTACACTATATTTAATAGCATCATATTTTCATGTGCTATAAATCAGGAAGAAGGAATCTTCTTTGCAGAAAGGGAATTCTTTGAGGAGTTAAAATTAGCAACGCTACAACGATACTAAACATTTCGCACCCCCAGAGTAATAAGAGCATAAGTCTTTTAATGGTGGTTTTAAGTTATTGGTACGGTTAGTTAGATAGTCCTAATAAGGCCGCAAAACCTCAATTCTTTTCGTAATTTTATGGATAAAATTCGCAATTTTACACATGAAATTATATAATACGTCGTTTGACAGTTCCGATTTTCTTATTAACAAATAACAGAATGTGTTTATTTACGCATTATTAAACGTAACGACTCATATGATTGTACTTTTTTTGTTACATTTTAAACATTATTTTAGGTTAAAGGAAAAAAGTTATATACATCTTTTTGCTCTCCTGTAAAATTGACTTTTTCATCTTATGCCTTTTTCCCCTGGTGGTGCGATATCTACGGATTATTTACCGCGTCTGTCCCGTGTAAGATTTCCGGTCGAAACAAATATTTATATCTTATATAACAATTGACTTCATCTCGCTTCACAATCATCGCCTAAAGCTGGTACAGCTAGGCCACTGCTGCCTGAAGAAACTTTCTGTTTCCGTTCGTGGACTGCACTCTAGGTTAACATCAGGCGGAGTGTGGTCATATTATACAAGTAATAAAGAGCTACTTTTAAAAATCTAATTCAGTAATCTAAATATAAGATGATTTGTTAATCTAAAGACGTTTAGAACTCAGAATCAGCCTAATACCTAGTCATTAGAGGAGCATATTAAAGTACAAAATAGTTACAACCAAGGGCAGTTGTGAACTGCATTAGACTACTTGTATTGTTGTTTAACCGTCATAATATTTAGACGTACAATAGTGGTGTGCTTACACAACCGACTACAATAACTCGTGGAATTAACGCCAATTTTATGAAACAATGCATCAGATTAACACGATAAGTGGTACAACACTATAACTGCAATTGTTTCATCGATCTTAATATAATGCCCCTCATTTGTTATTAAATTATTTGAACGTACAATAATTACCCATTTGGTCAAATAAATAATGCTATGGGAATGAAATGAAACATTTTAAAACTTTTCGTTTTAGGTCGTTTGAAAGAAGTCTCGCAGAATCGTATTTTTTTAAAAGTACTTTATTGAAAGCGGCGGCCAGGCCTATCCTAATAACCATCATCAGTGTGCCTTCCACTCTTTAAAATTATTATAAAATTTAATAAATAAGTAGACATGTTTTGCCGGATACAAAATGCACGCTTTGTGGCCACAAGGGTCTTATCATCAATACTTAAAATCATATAATCATAGTTGCAGATAAAGCCTTAACCTTTACACAGTTATACGAGTATAGGAGTGACGTACGCTTGCATAGAAAGAAACATTGGCGCATTTATCACCATAGTATTTTTTAATGGCTGTACTAAGTGCTTGTATCGCAGACACTGAGCGGCTAAAGTACTTATAACATAGTTACATTGGTCAGAATTTAGCGAGGTTTGAACACGGGTCTCATCAATCATGAGATCAGAGTTTAGGGAACGTACCCATACTACGTGACCCATTTGGAGATCTTCAAAATACTACGCTCAGTCACGGGAACGGGGGGGTGACTTAGATTTTTGTTACGTAGTCGATTTCGCCGAAATTTCGCGCTTTTTTTGACCTATATTCGAATATGGCGCGCAGTGTTTAGTGCTTCTTAATAAAAAACGCCGTATTAATAAAAACAAATACGAGTTAAATTATTTTCATTTGTTACACTTTCTGCCTGCGAAATGATTAAAAATCATATTTGTCAATACTACGTAAAAACTTTAAGGGTCACCAAGGGGTTTAGTAAACTGTATGACACGTAAAATGAACAAAGTCACTCGATATAAACAAAACAATAACCGGGATTAAGTCTCACAGATAAACATATATCAATATTGTTACTATTAAATTGTTTGAAAATGTTCCTATGGCGACAGGATGACATATCTCTATGCTATTAACCTATGAAATCTATGACAATAAGTGACCTTCACACCGATTCATAATATAGGACCGTCTCATCATACGTGCTGCAAATAAATTGCCGCAAAACGTACGGGGGAAAACGCGATACCTCAAAGTTAACTGGGAATAGAACTCACGACTCTTTCACTAAACATAACGCCCACATGCTAATTATACATTACCTACAACTTATTGAATAACAATAAATAATATAATGCCGGAACTAAGTTAGGATACCTAGGTATTAAAGTATCTTGAATCGGAAAGCTGAATGTATTGACCTGGGAGGTACCGGGTCAGGCTTTCGATTGCTAACTATCTGGTTAGGTTACCTAGCTTTGTACCTAGCTTTTGTTGAAAGTCATCCTCGCGTTAGACATGGGTTTTAGAGAGTAGGGCTCATGCCGCACAACAATTAAATATCGGGATTCGAACCTTATATCATTACTTATATGTTTATATCTTTGGTATAGAATATAAGATTTTCGACGTGAGTGCAGTATAGCTTAGTGGTTAGTGCATCGGTACGCAGAGCGGAGTACGCGAGTTCGATTTGGGCTGTGTTTTTTCTGTACAGTTTTCAACATAATTTAATAATAAATACAAAACAAGTATCTCTTTTTATTATGTAAATAAAACATAAACATCTTATTTTTTACGTATGTATCTAAAATATATATTTTGTGTAAAAAACACAAAATTTCTCAATTTCAATTAAAATAAACCAATTAACCTTCGCAATAAGAAACAAAGCACATTAAGAAAACCCGACCAATTCGTAGAGGCACATAAAATATAAAATAAATAAAAGGTCAAATTCTTAATACTGTACTAATTTCACGGTTGTTTGGTTACCATCTTGATATTGTTGTATTATCACTGTTACCCTTTCATTGAAAATATGTGCTTCTATTATTTATACTACAAAAAAGAGTGCGTAACTTTATTTGATATTTTTTTACATAAAAAAGCGACATTTAGAAAATGAAATTTTTTGTTAGGTACCTTTTCTCTCTTTTATTTCATGAAAATATTAGAATGAAATATTGAAGGAAAATCACAAATAGAATGCATTGCAAATGCAAACGACGTATAACGCACTGTTATTCATCGTATGAAGTATAAAGAAATTTGTATTGTCGGCGACCTTGTTAAAAATCTTCACTGATAATATTGCGAAACAATTGTAATAGAACTTGTTAATAATACATTAAGATAGGCTGATTGTTTTGGTTCACATGATGCGAGTCTCAAGGGCAAGGCGCGGCCGGCATAGTAAGGTCTACATAAAATTCACTTTTAGGGTCGATATGTGATTTTTGACTATACAAACGACGATTGCACTATCGTCTTTGATAAGCTTGATAGCCGGCATAGCGGATGCTACTACCGTGTAGACATTTCATCTCATTTTTTCATTTTTATACATATTTTTAATGTCTGTACTAAGCCAGTATCACATTTAACATTGGTCAGAATTAGCGAGGTTCGAACAGGGGTTCATAGATCGTGAGGTCCGTCTTCTACCGCTGAACCATGGCCGCTCAAACTGCAGTACTGTGTAAAAGTTAATATCATTTTGAAGAAAATTACGTTGGGAACGCTTATTATTTTTTTAAAATTTCTTAAGGTAAGCCGAATGCAACTGGCTCGTGTGGACGCTTTGCCGCTGCCACCACTGCTACTGGATACTGCCAACCCCATATTGTAAAGAGAGCCGTGTAAGTATTGCAAGTGTTATCCATTCTTCATTGTTTCAATAGAACTCGTAAAGTTTTGCTCCACATTGTACAATTTTACGGTTAACAGAATCTTACAAATTATTGTAGATCGTTTTAGATTTGTTTCAGAAAAGATACTGCTTTGTTTTTTTTTATCGAACTCATTTTCCGTTTCTATTGTTTATTATTTTACTAAGTAATTGGTGTTTTATTGTTTTTGTTTAAATTAATTATTATTATAATTTTTTTAATTATCAGCTTAGATATTCAATTAAACCTACATAGCGAAGGTGGCTGCAGTAATTTATTTATGGTAGCAATCAC
Source organism: Tinea pellionella (assembly GCA_948150575.1). Taxonomy (NCBI): domain Eukaryota; kingdom Metazoa; phylum Arthropoda; class Insecta; order Lepidoptera; family Tineidae; genus Tinea; species Tinea pellionella. Next base: position 7,325,626 of record OX411263.1, on the reverse strand, counting down.
AGAGATATATAGTATAGAGATATACTAACGGTGCAAACTTCATATAACTGTGTATGCGACCCAGGGTGCTATATGGTGGCACCAAGGAGTCGTTGTGGAGGCGAAGAAAAATGCGTGCGCACAGCTTGATAGTTTATTGCCAACTAATTACAATGATGATCGGCGCGGGCCGAATGAACGCGCGCTTATTGTGGCGCACAGCCGCGTGGTGTCGCTGTCGTCGACATGCCGCCCCTCTTTGAAAGCTCTGCTTCAACTTCGTGCTCGCTGTGGAGAAGTGGGCATATTTTCGGAAATGATCTTCGAATGATGCCAGCAGACGTTTTTATGTCGGCCACCCTCACGACTCCATCTCTGCCTGGGTGCAGTGCTGTGACACGTCCGAGCAGCCATCTTAATGGAGGAAGGTGGTCTTCTTTAATGCAGACCAGGTCACCGACATTTAATCCAGGCGTATTAATTCTCCATTTCGATCTGGTTTGCATAATACTCAGGTACTCGTGGTGCCATCTTGTCCAAAAATGACGTCTCAGCTGTTCGATGCGTTGATATCGTGTCAGTCTACTCATGGGCACATCAGTGTGGTCCGGCTCAGGTAAAGACGTTAATTTTCTTCCAATCAGGAAATGGCTAGGAGTCAATGGCAATAGATCATTTGGATCAGAGGAAAGAGGGCTAATAGGGCGGGAATTCAGTATTGCCTCAATCTGTACTAATGTGGTGTATAATTCTTCGTATGTGAGGTGTGCGTTCCCTAAAATGCGTTTTAAGTGATGTTTCACTGATTTGACTCCTGCCTCATGAAGACCGCCGAAATGTGGGGAATATGGAGGGCAAAAATGAAATGTGATGTTATGTTGCGACATTGAATCTATTATTTGCGAATTGTTTTTAATTAGTTTTTTGATTTCATTATTGGCGCCCACGAAATTAGTCCCATTATCACAGTAAATATCGGAAGGCTTACCTCGGCGTGCAATAAAGCGTTTTAATGATAAAATGAAATTAGTTGTAGTCATGTCTCCTACTAACTCAATGTGCATGGCGCGTGTTGTGCAACAAATAAATATACAAATATATGATTTGATCAGCCGAGAGCCTCGCCCCTTTTTATTAGATATCATGATAGGACCTGCGTAATCCACGGATGTAAACTGAAAACAATAACTAGGCTCAATTCTATGTTTAGGTAAATTTCCCATTATAGGTAATAATGATTGTCCGCGAAAACGCTGGCATGTTACACAATGTCGTGTTATATTTTTTGCTAAATCTCGACCGCCTATAGTCCAATAAATTTCTCTTGATGAATAAAGTAAATGTTGCGGTCCAGCGTGCATTAAAATTTTATGTAAATATTGAAAATATAATTTTGTAAATATATGATTTTTATGAATTAAAATTGGGTGTTTTTTATTATATTTTATTAAATTAGAATTAAGAAGTCGACCTCCGACTCTTATTACCTGATTCTCATTATCAAAAAATGGATTTAATGATTGTAATGAATTTTTTTTATTTAATGTTTTGCCTACACTAAGTAATTTATATTCACTGGGAAACGATTCCTGTTGAGAAATGCAAGCGAGTTTTATCACGGCAGCTTTTAACTCATGAACTTGAATCGCATCCGTGATTTTTGATTTACTTTTAATGCATTTTATGAAACGCATGATGTACGCAGTTGTACGCTGCAAACGACTAAAACTAGAAAAATGTTTAAATGGATATAATTCTATTGTGTCTATAGAAATCATACACGTAATGTTATTTTTTACTTCTGGTAGCTGATTATTATTATTTAAATGTAAATTAGGCCATTCGGATTCCGATTGTAATAAAAAATGTGGTCCGTGCCACCAAAGATTATTATTAATTAGGGCGTCACCAGTTAAACCCCTAGTGAGATGATCAGCTGGATTTATATTAGTTGGGATGTGTCGCCAAGTATGATCGCGGGTGATGGTTTGTATTTCGCCAACCCTATTACGTACAAAGGTTTGTAACCTATTCGGCTCAGTGTTTAACCAACCCAATACTATGGTGGAATCCGTCCAAAAAAAACATCTATCGAATGTCAATCGCAATGAACTAAGTACTTTATTACTGAGCCTCGCGCCCAACAGCGCTCCACATAATTCCAGACGCGGTACCGTGAGCGGTTTCAAAGGGCTTACTTTATTTTTGGCACACAATATGTGAACGTACACTTGACCACGTTCATTGATTGACCGAATGTAGGCGCAAGCGCCGTATGCGCTCTCAGATGCATCTGTAAATATGTGAAGTTCCAAATTAATATAGTCATTGCAACAAACATTACGGCTAATTTTAATATTATTTAATTGTGATAATGTGTTTGTAAAATTTAACCATGATTTTTTTATATGTAAGGGCACTTCATCATCCCATGATATTTTTTGTAACCATAATTTATGTAATGTAATTTTTGCTTCTAATGTAAAAGGTAAAACTAAACCTAAGGGGTCGAATAGTTTTGATATAGTCGTAAGAATGCTTCTCTTTGTTATTTTATTATTTTGCTTAAAACTAATATTGTAGCAGATTTTGTCTGTAATTTGATTCCAATTAATACCTAAAGTTTTTGAAAAATCATCTGGACATAAATCATAATTATTTGTAGATATATCACTATTATTTTTAATTGTATTTAATATTTGTAAATTATTGGAACGCCATTTACGTAGCGGAAAACACCCTGTATTTAATTGTTTTGTTACACCGTTATAAATATGTATCGCATCTTGTATATTATTAGCACCGGTAATTAGGTCGTCGACGTAAAAATCTTTAGCGATTATAGTTTTAATTATCGGGTCGTCACATTCAATGGATAATTGTTTCAAACACCGTATTGCTAAGAAAGGCGCCGACGCGGTCCCGTAAGTTAATGTATTTAGTTCATATGTATTTAAATTATGAGCGGGTGTCTCGCGCCATAATATTTGTTGTAATTGGCGTTGTGATTCGTTTACTTCTATTTGCCGATACATTTTTTCAATGTCGGCTGTTAATACAATGTAATGTTGTCTAAATCGTAATAATATTGAGAATATATCATCTTGAATGGTAGGGCCGATCAGCTGCAAGTCATTAAATGAATATCCTGAAGAAGACTTGGCTGAGCAATCAAATACTACCCTTAGTTTCGTAGTCGTACTGGTATTTTTAATGACACCATGATGTGGTGCAAAATATGAGACTCCGTTATTATAAGAGGATTTTCTCATATGACCTAATTGTAAATATTCTTTAATAAATTGTGTGTATTGTAGTTTAAATTCTGCTTTAATTTTAAATTTATTTTCTAATGACAAAAAACGATGGTGTGCAATTTTATATGTATTTCCTAAAATGTCCGCTGAGGATCTCAAAGGTATGGTCACACTAAACCTACCACAAGATAAACGTTTTATATTTTTAATGAAATGTTCTTCGCATTGTGCCTCCTCAGGCGACAAATTTAGATTATTATTATGTATATTTATGTTGTCTAATTCCCAAAATTTTGCTAATTGATCGTTAATTAATTGTGTTTCGTTTATATGACATTGCACCGGGCCGTTATTAATAACTACTCCCCCCAGAATCCAACCCAGTTTAGAATTCTGAATAATAATATTTGATTTATTTACTTTAATTTGATTTGGTTCAATTAATTCCCAAAATATGCCATTGCCTAATAAGACATCTATTTCAGATGTTTTATAAAAGTCTGGGTCAGCTAAATGTATAGATTTTGGTAGTTTAATATTTGTTTTGTTTATTGGCCTTTGTGGCCATGGATTTGTAATTTGGGAAATAATAATGCATGTAACTTTAAATGAGTAATTTGAATAAATTGATTGTATTTGTAAATCACAACATTTTTTTGCAACGGATACATTTTTGTTTAAACTAGTAATTGTAGTGGTTATATTATTTGTATTTAAACCTAATGATTGGCAAAAACGTTCAGTAATAAAATTGGAAGTACTACCTGAATCTAATATAATGCGCGCACGATGATTCATGCCGTTTTTTGCCTTCACGCAAACTTGTGCAGTAGATAATAAGCCTTGTGTGGACAGCGCTGCGCATGATAATGCGTGCACACTTTCAGCGCTTTCAGCGCCTTCAGCGCTCGCAACGCGCGCTGCACTGCGCTTAGACGCTAGACACAACAGACTATTATGCCTTTTATTACATTTCCTGCATGCACCCAATCTACAATTATTAGGTGCATGTGATCTTAAACAATTTATACACAGATTTAATGACTTTATTTTATTAATTCTCTGTTCATGTGAAAGATCCAAAAATATTGTGCAGTGATAAATATCATGCTCGACAGAGTGACACACGGGACATGAATATTTTCTATTATTTGATGTCGTCACTAAACTATGCACTCTTTCATATTTTCCGTTTTTATTATTCCTGCTTTGTTCTAAAATCTCTAATAAGTCTGCGCGATTTCTTAAAAATGTAATTATGTATTCAAAAGTTATTGTATTTAACGTACTACTAGTTTTAAGTTTCTCCCATTCGTGCAAAGTACTTGTATCTAATTTAGTTGTAATTAAGTGTATTAATAATGTGTCCCATTTATCGGTGGGTTCACCGAGTGAGGTCAATGACCTTATATTTTTTACAAAATTATCAATTAATCGTTTTAAATTATATGAACTATCTTTTTGTATGCTGTATATATTGAACAATGATTTCACATGATTTGATATCAATAGTTTTTTATTATCGAACCGATCGCAAAGCAACGACCAAGCGATTTCATAATTTGATGACGAAAATTCGATAGATTTAATAACAAGTAACGCACTGCCCTCTAGACAATTACGAAGATAATGAAACTTGTTAATGTCACTTAATTCGTTATTTTCGTGTATTAATGATATGTATGTGTCTCTAAACTCGAGCCACTGGCTATAGTTGCCGTTGAATTTGTTTAACTGTATTGTTGGCAATTTTACGCCCGCGCTTGTGTGTGTGGCTGCATCCCTTTCAGAGACGTTAACGCTGCGCAGAGGCGCTTGCCCGCCACGCGCGCCGAGAAATGACCGCAATGATGCAACAGATTTGAAAAATGTACTCTCAAAAAGTTCACGCTCCTTGAAGAGGTCGTCCGTACCATCCGATATTTCCTCTAATTCGGTCTGAACTTCGTTAAAACTTTCCAATAATGATTCTATCTTTGATAAGCGCATTTCAGCTTCTAATTTTAATTCATTATTTAATTCTTTTGGTAGATTGTTAACGAAATTCGCAAATAATGTAAGTCGCCCCTTGAAAGTACCGCGTTGTTTAATTAATAACTTTTCGTCACTCATTTTGCCCTTCTTATTGTTATTTATTTATTATATACTATTGTAGGATAGAGTGTTGAAAAAATGTTATGAATCTGGCTATGATCAAGTGTAAAATTACCAATTATTGATTTTTTTTGTTTATTTATCTTGTTTTTTTTTTTTATAAAGAAAATGATTTTTTTTTTTTTTAATTATTATTATGTTTTATTTTGTTTATTATTTAATGAAATGAATATTTAGTTTTTTTTTTTTTGTTTTTTTTATGGTTATAAAATTTATGTTTTATTTTCTTTTATTTGGTAGATTAATATTTGTTTGTATTTTGTTTATAATTTAAACTGGTTATTTATTGGTATTTTGATTTGTTTTTAATGAAATGACAAAAAATGTGTTTATGAAGGTACCTTGTGAAACATGTATATACCGATAATGTTATTTTTTCTATGAAATATGTTATATATTTATTTTATGTAATGATTATAATGTATTATTTGGTTAATATGTAGTTATTTTTATGGAATTGTTTATGCTGATTTTGGTATTTTTTGTATGTTATTTATTTTATTAGTTGAAAAAATGCATATAATGTTTTGTTTAGCTATGATCGCCTTTATTAATGTGTATTTATATTTTGTTAGATTAGCTTGTTAGTTAGAATGTTGTATTTTTGGATATTTTAATGGTTATGTTATTTGAGGTTATTTTTGTTATGTTTTTTGTTCTTACTTTTTGAGCAATTGGATGCTAAAAGTGTATGTTTAAATGATTTTGTTTAGTAAAAAATGATTACCCATATATGCTGTACCGATGAATGGATCAATGGATGAATTAATGGTTGATGAGTTGGATTGCCGTGCCTCGTACACTCTTGATGTAATGCCTCTCACAAACTTGCTGGATTTGTTATGATGATGAGAATGAATGATTTATCTCCACGCTCGAAGGACCATGTATGCGACCCAGGGTGCTATATGGTGGCACCAAGGAGTCGTTGTGGAGGCGAAGAAAAATGCGTGCGCACAGCTTGATAGTTTATTGCCAACTAATTACAATGATGATCGGCGCGGGCCGAATGAACGCGCGCTTATTGTGGCGCACAGCCGCGTGGTGTCGCTGTCGTCGACAAACTGACATGTAAAAAGCGTAGCTGCTTCAAACTATTTGACAATATTATTTCGTATTACAATATTGACAACATTATAACAACAAAATATTATACAATATAGCATCAAGTCAAATACTAACTGACAGAGAACCTAAACATGGCTGTGGTCATCTTTTCACTCGCGTCACATTGTCTCTGTATAAAGATCGAAGAAAAAATACTCAAATTCAACCCAACCTCTGCAGTAAAATTTTTTTTTTGCAAAACATCAGTGCGTGCTTCCGCAAGCGTGTTTCCGAATGCTTCTTCGTGTCAACACTTGTAAGGCGTTGTGCTAAAGAAGTGTATGGGCAAAATGAACGCACTCCCTTCTTTGCCCTAACATGGTGGCTTTGTTATGCCATAGAAGGATACGTGGCTACACAACGCTATACAAATGTTAACATGAAGAAGCATTTGGTAACACGCCTTCCGCAAACATACTCAACAAACTGCAGCAGGACATCCTTACTGTTTCCCAATCGAAGCTCAGTACATGCCCAGACCGCCTGTTAATGTAAATGTTGTGAAGTTGACCATTATTTATAACCCCCTGCCCTTTCCAAGTGATACCACTGACTCGTGGGTCTAGTATAAAAATATAATAAAAAATACAGCATAATTTCGACAGTCAGAGCACATGGGCGGACTAAGGCCTAGGCAACCTAGGCAAGTGCCTAGGGCCCGTAATTTTCGGGGCCCGAAAATTAGGTTTTTACGAAACACAAAGTATGTAATGACTGAAAAATAGGCCCGGAATTACAATGTTGTCTAGGGCCCGCTTTAGCCTTAATCCGCCACTGTCAGAGAAGACGTCGAGCGATTACATTAATTTAAATAGTTATCTTTTTATTAGTATAGCGTTTTAAAAATCTCACAGAGAGGTCATAGGTACGCGGAAATAATAATATTGTTGCAACAGTTGTTCTTGCATAACGAATTATCTCCCTCTTTAGTTATTTACGTTGCTTCAAGTGAATCCCTTATTAACAACAATGCTGTAGATTTAACTACTGATTGTAAAACCATAGACCTAAAAATATCTAGACATGATTATTCACTTTTAAAAAATCTACGATTTAGTGGGCAAGATGAATAGTCTAATGTAAAGTCTACCTCACGACTAATTATATTTTTAATATTTATTTATGGGCAAATTATAATATTTAAGGCGGCAACACCAGCGCATTTACTTTTAAATCGATTTTAAAGACTTTAATATAAAAAATAGTTTAAAAGTAGCCAGGTATACCCAGAGGAGTGTGCACCGGCATAGTGGTGGCGACTGCTGCCCGGACAGGTCTCTCTGTAGTAGCAGTTGTTTCTATTCATGGACCGCACTCTAGCTTTACATCAGGCGGAGTGTTGTCACATGCCGAGCTACAATAATAAAAAAAACAAATTGAGATTTAAGAGGCTAAATAAAATTGATTTAACTACAGAATATAAAGTTTTGTCTGGTTTTTTCTTTTACTTAATTATAAGAAAAAATCGTGAAGTATTTCTCAGTCTACACTCATCGAATAAAATTTTCGTTTACCTTATTATATTAACATAATCATGATCTAGGACATCTAGGTTTTTTGCGTGTGTACGCGGTGTCAAAGTCGAAACAATCGTATGGTAAAGGTGATTGGCAGCTGTAGGGCTCTTAAAAATAATTAATATTATTAATAAGACATACATCTATAAGTTATTTGTTAAAAAACAAACTGCAGTGACCGTAAATGTTGTCGCAATTTATTCCAGATAAGTTTATCTTATAAACGGTATTTTTACTTGTTACATGGCTTACATGGCGTCTATTTGTACATAAAAACAATTATGTAATAACTATTAACGACATATGTTTTAATTATTCATAAAAATTGGGACAAATTAGTGCAATTATAAAACAAACATGTTCTTTTTATAATTTAGTAGTGTCATTTTGTCGGTCTATGTGTGTTGCGGAGAGATTCCAGGTTCGATTCCTCTAAGAAATAAATATTATAAAAAATAAGATTTCTTTCCGGTCTGTGTTTTATGTTTGTGTTGTTCTTGTCCTAATACCCAAACTAGGATAAGTTTGGGGTATTGTAGATGTTTATTAAAACGCCCTCTTCTAAAATTATAAACTCTATAGTTAAATATAATAATGTAACATAAAATTCCTTCTCGAAATGCTACTATTTTCCTAATCTGCGCACATTATTCCGGAGGCATCACAAGATTGTATATCTATGCCCATTTGTAAAATGACCATAAACAATTTAAGTTTTTTTTTCTGTAGGAGAAACTATTTTTATAATTTGTTATTAATTTTTTTTTTTAATTTTACACAAAGCTGCAATTTCTAACATTCAAAGAGTGGTAGGCAGACCGATGACGCTTAATAATAATAATAATTCTTTATTGCACACATGTTGTACAATGGCGAGCTTAATGCCATTAGGCATTTTCTCCCAGCTAACCATTGGGAGATGGAAGCGGAGGAGGGCAATAAAATAGGAGTAATATAAATACTATGGGTACATACATAAAAATAAATAAATAGATAAGTAAATATCTACATAATAATATAAATACATATTGTATACATATAATATATACATAAATACATACATACAATATAAATACTACATACATATAATACATAAATTATGTCATAATTTGTTTGTGGAGAAGGTGCTTGAAGAGTTTGTGTTTGAAGACGCCTACTGTTGGCGATTGCCTGATGGCGAGAGGCAACTTATTCCACTGACGAGATGAAGACACAGTAAAGGAAGAAGAATATTTGGAGGAAGAGTGAGAAGGAATTTTGAGTTGGTTATTGTTTGAAGAGCGTAAGGAGCGTGAGTGAGAATCAGACAGGAAATCGAAACGATCATTCAGGTAAGGGGGAGCGAGAGGGTCATACAAAATGTTATATAAACAGATGAGAAGATGAAAAGACCTACGAAGTCGGATGTTGAGCCACTGTAACTTATTACGGTATTGAGAGATGTGATCATACTTACGTAGGTCGAAAACGTAACGGATACACATATTAAGAAGTCGATCAAGTTTATCAAGTAGCTCTTCAGTGAGGTCAGGGTAACAGATATCAGCATAGTCTATAAGGGGAAGTAATAATGCATTAAAAGAGTAATCTTTGCCGAATGAGGAATGAAATTTTGAGACCGCTTCAAGGAATGCATAGAGGCATGTACTCGTCTGCACACCTCAGAGACATGGTTGTTCCACGATAAGTCGTTGCTCATGTGCAGGCCAAGGTTTTTTACTTGAACGCAGAAAGGAAGAGGTGTATTACCGAGTACGAGCGATGGCACAGCAACCGAGCTCAATCTACCTACTAATTGTTTTGTGCCAACGATCATCACCTGGGTCTTGTTGGGGTTCACTAGTAAACCCAACATTTCAGATCGCAGAGCAATAGCTTTCAGATCTTGATTCATGCCATTTATTGCGTCATGTAGTTCACTGAAACTGAAATGTCGATACAATTGCAAGTCATCGGCATACAGATGGTAGGAACTGACACGGATTACATGAGTAATGGCATTTATAAATACCGAAAAGAGGAGTGGGGATAATACGCCACCTTGCGGGACACCGGCTGTTAACGAGCACCAATCAGAGAACTGATCGTCGATACGAACACGTTGGCGGCGCCCACGAAGATAGGAGTTGAACCACTGTGAAGTACTATGTGAGATATTCAATGAATTTAATATAGAATGGAGTATGTCATGATCCACACAGTTGAAAGCATTACTGAAGTCAAGGAGCGTAAGTAACGTGAGTTCTCTTTTATCCATAGCTAATCGAATGTCGTCAGTGATTTTGATGAGCGCAGTACTAGTACTATGGGATGAGCGAAATCCAGATTGAAATCGATTAAAGAGAACATTTTTGTTTAAAAAGGTAGTGAACTGGCGGTGAACAGTTCGTTCAAGTACTTTAGAAATGAATGGAAGAATAGAAATAGGTCTGAGATGACTGAAATCAGTAGGTGGGGATTTTTTAGGAATCGGAATGATGAAGCTGTCTTTCCATGAACTAGGAAAAGATCCAGAAGAAAGAGAATAGTTAATAATGTGAGTAATAGGATAGAGAACGATGTCTAAGATAGGGACGAGAAGCGCGCGACCAATACTGTCGGTTCCAACTGCTTTGCTGGAAATGGAAAGAATTATCTTTTTTATCTCACAACTTGACACAGGGTTGAAAGTGAAAGGCACACAGTCTGGTAAAGGAGTGGAATTAATCTGAGAAATAGTGGCGGCCTTTAGAGCAGGATCGATAGAAGTAGGGAGGGTAGAGAAATGTTGATTTTTGACGCTTACTAGCCTGGCTGCCCTGTCTTGAGGTAGTGTAGTACCATCACTTTGAAGTATAAGACTCGTGTAGTCGTTTTCCGCGCATTTCCAGGTATAAAGAGAGGTCAACCTAGATGGTGTACATTCGTGTCATAAGCTGGCATAGTGAAGGCGATCATATGCCGAAAATAAAATATTATTATTGAATTACTTTTTTGAAACACAAATAGGTGCTTTGTCGTATTTAATCCCAAGTAAAGACCCGAGTACAAATTTACATTTACACTGTCACGGCGTAGAGTGAATCTCTCCACCAAAGCTCCATATTGCCTGATAATATAATAATATAGCTATATAAACACTTCCGTTATCTACTATATTACAAAATAACAATTAAACGTCTACGGTGGACTTAAATCTATGAAAGGAATCAATAGTTTGACATTCCATAAATCACATCTGAGATTAACACGCGACTTTCACTGATGCAGTGCAACGATCATTCTGTAGCGTGAAGTTATTTCAATTAAACAGACATTGACTGGTCGGCGCTTGACATGAAGCGATCATTTGTATTACAGAACTCGTGTCATAGGCGCACGGCAACGAAAGCAAAAGTAGAAAGAATCAGAAGGGCTACTTTGAATTTTTTTTTTTTTTATTGTAGCTCGGCATGTGACAACATTCCGCCTGATGTAAAGCTAGAGTGCGGTCCATGAATGGAAACAACTGCTACTACAGAGAAACTTGTGCGGGCAGCAGTCGCCTCCACTATGCCGGCTTGGGGAGACGAGCATGTACCATCTATTGACAGTGCACACTCCTCTCACTATACCTGGCTACTTTCAAACTATTCCCGAAACGCGACAAAGTCACTTCACGGGTGTTACATTCGAAAGTGGTGGTACTTCCCCAGGACGGCAGACTGGGCTAATAACCATCATCAGTCTGCCTACCACTCTTTAATAGTGCCTATAGACACTGAGCGACCAAAGTACATATAACAAAGTTACATTGGTACCGGTCAGAATTAGCGAGGTTCGAACACGGGTCTCATCGATCGTGAGTTCACGCGTCTTACCGCTAGACCACGGCCGCTTTCAAAAATGAATGTACGAAAACGAAGTTCAGATCGGCCGTGGTCTAGAGGTAGGACGCGTGAACTTACGATCGATGAGACCCGTGTTAGAACCTATTAAAAATAGGTAGGCATATAGGCACTAATAAAGAGTTGTAGGCATACTGATGATGGGGATTAGTCCAGTACTACCACCACTTTTGAATGTAACACCCGTGAAGTGACCCTAGGTATAACGAGAGGAGTATGCACTGTCTATCAGCCACTGCTGTCCGTAGAAATTTATCAGTCTATTATTTATTCAGTCTAGCTTGACATCAGGCGAAGTGTTGTCATAATTATACCAAACTACAATTTAAAAAAAAAACCGATCGCATTTTAGATTTCAATTTGACGGGAATTTCGTCGTCTAGTTTATCATCATCGGATCAGATCAAACGTAAAAGGAAACTATGCAATAGCAGTAGGCCCCCAATACCAGTTCAGAAGTAACTATTTGAAAGTGCATGGAATTTTACCACTGTTCACATTATGATAACCGAAATAAGTAATATGCTCTGAGTAATTTATCCGGAAGCGATCGAGTTCTAGAGTTTACTGTGTCGTTTTGTTTAGTAACTCGACAAGTGACAACTCCCCCATGTTAAACTAGACTGCTGTATATGAACGGAAATATCTGCTACCACAGAGAAAATTCTGCAGGCAGCAATCGCCTCCGCTATGAGATAGATTGCATCCCGGAGGAGGATATAGGTTACTGTTTGTCTAAAAACGGGTTAAAAGAGAGATGAACATTTACATGAGGAAATACAAATTTTAGCGTTTTTGCAAAATCATTCCTCACCTACTATTTTTCAAATTAACGCATAATATTGATTATATGCATATGAGGTCGCGGGCAACAGCTAGTATACTATAAAATTCTAACTTAATGTTTTTTATGGCATTAAACCCATTCGCATCGAGTTAATTTTATTGTGCGTCGTAACTTAATGGGTTATGTCACATGAAGAGTCTCCTGTCCTTCCGGGAAGACGTCGGGTGGTTGCGGTGAAGCGGTCCACCTCAAGCACCGGCCATGGCTGCTCAATTGGGGAAATAGAGCCTGCGAGGAATCTACAATGTATAATGGGTTATGTATGTCGCTCTGCCAGATGCATTTAATTATATATTTATAGACAATATAACAAATGTATATATGTAAATTACAATATATTGTTTTGTCATAAAAAAATACGAGTGTAATATAATAATATAGCCACAATACTTTCATTAAAATGTCAGACGGAATCAATAATTTTATGATTCTATAATCTATTATATAATTACCCTTTCTAATACGTTTATTCATCAATAATAATTGTATCGCTTTTAGAGCGAATGAGCCGCAATCATTTTTATATTCAATCGTGTATTAGGAGGTACCCAGGTTATTCAATAACCGATTATTGTTCTTTACTTTCAGAAAATTATAAAAAAAAAATATTGCAAGTAGGTACTTAATAAATTATGAAACTCAATTTTGGTAAAATGATAATATGATTGGATACCCAAACCCAGTAACCAGCACCCAGACGCAAATGTCATAATATTTGTTTGTTGTGGGAACCCGGGACCTCGGTACTACGAACTGGGTCATGCAAACTGGTAACCACTACGCCAAACATACTGACAAAAGGAATGTTATTATTAAATTAAACGATTTAAATTATTGTCACATGGGATAATTAAATAATTTTATTTGTTAAATTATTATAAAAAAATAAACACAAAAAGCATTGTTAGTTTGAAATAGTTTGAAAGTAGCCAGGTATAACGAGAGGAGCGTGCACTGTCAATCTAAGATGGTACATGCTCGTCTCCTCAAGCCGGCATAGTGGTGGCGACTGCTACCCGCACAGGTTTCTCTGTAGTAGCAGTTGTTTCCATTCATGGACCGCACTCTAGCTTTATATCAGGCGGAGTGTTGTCACATGACGAGCTACAATTTAAAAAAAAAATTGTGTCCAAGTGGGGATTGGATCCATCTCTTGATTTACGTCCGAAAGCTCTAACCAAAAACCGCGTCGAAATACGATAGAGTATATCGTAACTTCGGAAGCCCTTCCAACTGCTAGATTGGTGACATCGCGGTTAAGTGAATTGTTAATAGTTATAAATAGTACCTAAAAGAAGGCGAATAATATTATATACATATTACTAATAAGAAACAACTTTCTATTGATCCAGTTCAAACAAATATAACAATCTAAATATAGATAAACTTTGTTATTGTCCGAGATCCTAAAAATAGCATTAGAATTATTTATATAGTACGAAGCAAACTTTATGGCGGCTCCGAAGTTAGGCACAAGTCGCTGAGCAGTACACAAATTGAAAAATCAGCGGGGCATGACGTACATGAGAGGAAAGGGCACACTACCGAGTTACCAATTCGCAAGTTATTTTTAAATGAACTCTTAATTATATTATTGTAAACTTGATTGTACCTGCGCGAAGTAACTTCCGAGACGTCATAAAGTTTGACGCGACCTATACATATGATTACTTAATATAACGTGCTAAAATAAAAATAAAAAAATCTTCAAAGTCAATAATTTCTTTTGCAGATATTTAGTGTAATTTATTGTATACGTTTTTATTTAAAGTTTGTTAGTAAATGGCAAGTTCGTGTTGCCAGCCTATAGCTAAATGATGCTTGAGGCGAGGCCATGTGACTGTCAAGGAATAACTTTTGTATTTTATTTTTTAATTTAATCGAAAGATGTTTTTGGAGAAATGATACTTAACGTGTAAGGTCATGGATTATGTTTTAGTATATTTATTTTTATATTGTGTTTAAGAGAGAAAAAACGTGTGGTACCAGATTTTTTTTGCCAAGTCGGGATTTCGGAACTTTTTGAGTGAAAAAAAGCGGGACTCTTTCTTTGAAAGCGGGCCATAGTATACTCGTAAAACATATATAATCAGAAGTGTTTAAATATGTATCTTTTATTTGAGTTTTAAATTACGTTTACGTGACAATAGATAGTAAAAATAGCCATAGAAAATGTACTTTAATAAAAATATGATATTTTAAATCATATTTACCCTATCGTTAGGTAGTTGAGTCTTTTTATGGGCGGTTTCTGAATTCTTTGGTTTTGTTAACAAACCGTTATAACCATACAAAGACAGATCGTAAACGATAGTTATATCAAAATGTATGGGGAATGTGTCCGTTAGAAAAATGTAGCGTTTCAAATAATAGTCTGAGGAGTGAGTTACAAATTGTAACTCTTTTTACACAGTTTACAGTAAGCTTTATACTCAGTCGACGTCACAATACACACACAAGTACGAGAAGCTGGACTGAGCCTGTCCCGCGCGGGACATTTAATTTTGATTTAAAAATCGGGACGTCTGGCAACGCTGCCGTACCTACCACATCAGATGGTTATCAGTTAACACAGACTTGTCCAAGAGTAGTACCACTACTTTCAAATGTTTCACCTGTGATTGTACTTAGCCGACTTTCGAAGTTTACATATTAAATGCGTCTGCCTATCAACCTGAACGGTGGGCATCGTCTCATCACGACAAGCATAGCGGAGGCGACTGCTGCCTGCTAGACATTTCTCTGTGGTAGCAGTTGTTTCTGCTCATGGTCCGAACTTAAGTTAATTCCGACTAGTGTGGTATTCGGTTGAGGAGATTTGAACAAACGATGCAGCAGTCGCTTCCGCCATACCGGCTTGAGGAGACGAATATGTACCATCTAGATTGACAGTGCACACTCCTCTCGTTATACCTTTTTACTTTAAAACTTTTCCCGAAACGCGACAAGGCCGCTTCACATTCGAAAGTGGTAGGTAACTACCCCAGAACGGCAGACTGGCGTAGTAACCCAGAACTATCATCGGTCTGTCTACTACTCCTTATAATAATGCAATGCATAATCTAAGATTTATGTCATTCATATTCGATGAATTTGTGATTTGTTACTCGATGTTTAGTGGACATCGGGGACTACGGATTCGGGTTTTAGATATTCTGGTTTAGTCAGGGTCGGGGCATTATATTTTTTTAATGTATGGATAAACCGTGTGTGTGTGTGTGTGTGTGAAAAAGCTCTATGTGTGTGTATAACTTCACACAGAGTGACCTCAGTGGAGTAGGGTCCGCAAAACAATGTATATGTACACATAATTACCGCTAACGAGGGAGTACTTTAATTATGTATTTTTTTCGGTCAAGAACTTTTGGTTACTATATTTTCCAAATTCATTCATAAAACAATTATTATTATCATAGTTTTTTAAGGTTACTTATGTTTGGTTATTTCGGGTTAAAAATCCAGAGAGTTTTTTTTATTGTACCTCGGCATGTGACAACACTCCGCCTGATGTAAAGCTAGAGTGCGGTCCATGAGTGGAAACAACTGCTACTATAGAGAAACCTGTGCGGGCGGCAATCGCCTCCACTATGCCGGCTTGAGGAGACAAGCATGCACCATCAAGATTAACAGTGCACACTCCTCTCGTTATACCTGGCTACTTTCAACCTATTCCCGAAACTCAACAAGGTCGCTTCACGGGTGTTACATTCGAAAGTGGTGGTACTATCCCAACACGGTAGACTGAACTAATAACCATCGTCGGTCTGCTTACCACTCTTTAATAGTGCCTATAGGCACTGAGCGACCAAAGTATCTACATATAACATAGTTACATTGGTCCCAGCTCCGCATAGCGATAGGTATTATAACGGGGCACTGCCATGCTGGTTCGACGAACCATTTTCATATTCACTATTAATATTACAGACAGCCCTCTGTGCAGAGGTTGCTTAATTACTGAAGAGACAGTCACGCATGTGCTCTTGGAATGCAGTAGCGCGGACGAGCCACGTCAAAGGTTCCTCGGCACGGCGAGGACTCTCCCGGAGGTGTGCAGAAACGTCTCTTAACCTTCCTGGGAGACACGGGTGGCTGCGGTGATGCAGACCACGAGGCGACCGCGAGGAATCTACAATCTAGTTACATTGGTCATAATTTAGCGAGGTTCGAACGCGGGTCTTATCGATCGTGAGTTTATGCGTCTTACCGCTAGGCCACGGCCGCTCACTTATTCTAAATTTTTGTAGTACGTATTCGAAGATTAAATTAATTTCAATCTCTCATAATAATGACGTTCACACGTTCGATATATTTAATTATTATTGTTTATATAACTATAGCGTGTGCACAACCCATCGATGTCGTAAGAGGTGACAAAGGGATTGTGAATATCTTAATCCGTTTTTTTTTATTTACCAGTATAATATTAATATTAGAACTATCGTGGTATTCGTCGTGTTCGTGGTGGAGGAGAGAGAATGTAACTATGTTATATGTAGCTTAGTAAAGACAATTAAAAACAATAAAAAATGTTTTGTTTTTTTTTTTTTATTGTAGCTCGGCATGTGACAACACTCCGCCTGATGTAAAGCTGGAGTGCGGTCCATGAATGGAAACAACTGCTACTGCAGAGAAACCTGTGCGGGCAGCAGTCGCCTCCACTATGCCGGCTTGAGGAGACGAGCATGTGCCATCTACATTGACAGTGCACACTCCTCTCGCTATACCTGACTACTTTCAAACTACACCCGAAACGCGACAAAGTCACTTCACGAGTGTTACATTCGAAAGTGGTGGTACTATCCTAACACATCAGACTGGACAAATAACTATCATCAGTTTGGCTACCACTCTTTAATAGTGCCTATAGGCACTGAGCGACCAAAGTACATATAACAAAGTTACATTGGTCAGAATTAGCGAGGTTTGAACACGGGTCTCATTGATCGTTAGTTCACGCGTCTTACCGCTAGACCACGGCCGTCTTTTTAGAAAGTGGCCAAGTAATATAATATAACGAAAAGATACATCAATGGATGGTACACATTCATCTCATTCAGTCGGCATAGTGGAGGTAGTTGCTGCCTATGGTAGTTATTTCACAGTTGTCGTCGCTCATGGGTCGCGTTGAATAATTGTTTGATTGTAAAACAATAATTATTGTTTAGGGAAGTCGCAAATACGTAACATCCTGTTTATTCTCGTTTAAAATTGCTCTACAAATAAAGTTAAAAGTTGCTAATATGAACTTGACATTAAAATTAACCGGTTCTTGGTTCGATTACCGGGTGAGGCGCAATTTGGCGCCAAAATGAAAGGCCCCATTACTTGCGTGATCTACATATAAGTATAAATTATACTAGAGTAGATATATTGCATCTTTCAAATGGTTTTATTTCCCAGTATACCTAACTTGAAATAGGGTAGTTTCGTGGCGGGAGAAGTGTACCGGATCACGTGACAACACTCCGCCTGATGTAAAACTAGAGTGTGGTCTATGAACGAAAACAACTGCTCCCACAGATAAATTTCAATTTCTACACAATTTCCACAGTCAGTAGCCACCTCCGCTATGCCGCCTTGAGGAGACGAATTTATATCTGGTTACTTCTAACCTGAACCCGAAAGGCGACTAGATCTTTTCACGTATGTTAAAATACTTAATTGAAATTAAAAACAAATGTACTTTGGAAGTGTTGGTACATGATCCCAAACTACTCGTAGACCGAGCTGCATCTGCTTCATAAAGTAATTTTTTAGTCATCTATCTAGGGGGAAGCTTCTTCGATAATTTGAGTGTACAATTTTTTTTAGGGAGGGGGTGGTCGTCCTGGGCCAAGGAACTATGTTTCCCTCTTTTAACCTTTTAATCTATTTAGAAAATTTTCTAAATATATTAAGCATAACGTATTATCGTTGGCTTGTTATTTAAACGTCGCAAATGAATCTAGAACTTTCAGTATCTCGTATAGGTAAGCTAGATAATTCAGAATCATTATAATTTCTGTAACTCTTCATGCAAAACATTTGATCTACTTAAATGCGTAGGAGATTTTAAATTACACACATTTGAATGACTACTACGGACTAGTACGGTCAGCAATATAAATAGTGAATATTTTTTTAATTATTTTTTTAATATTGATTCTTTTTTATATGTTTACAAAAAGTATCCAATCTCATAAAGCAAAACACTCTATGTACAATTTCATTCAAATCGGTTTATCAGTTATTGAGTAACAAACGTTTATATTATTAGATTTAGTTTACTATATTTAGGTTTATTATCTACACAATGAAGACTCAAGCCATACATTGTGAAAGTAACGAGTTATAATAAAAGTGCAGTTTATACGAACTTCAGACAATTTGCAATTTGACGCGCAAATGCTAATAACGGCTTTTTATAGCTGCAGCCTCCTTACACATTTATTTACTATACAATTCTGGATAAAAATGGTTTTATCTTGTATTTCGTATTGTGAATTCTAAATAATTTGAGATCCAAAATAACAAAAATATTTGCCTTGAAAAAACTAATGTCAAAATTAAAATTAATAAATTGGAGTTTTGGCGGCCGTCTTGAGACGTCAGGTTATCTGTCTTGAATTATTTTCCTAAATTAGTGTTTCTTCGAGTGTTAATGTGTAATAATGGTGGATTATTAGCCATTAAGTGTTCGTGAACGTGCGTGAGTGTGGGCAAACAATTCATGGAAAAAAACCTGTGTTTCCATTTACCCTCCAAAACTCCGTAGGAAGTTTCAGTAAAGATTCCACCACTCTACTGGAACAATTTTTGACTTGACTGAGACTTGACCTGACTGTTTAGTGTGATGAATGAATGACTCGTGATGCACAATATTATTAACTTGATGCAAAAATATTTACTTTGACACTGGCAAATTGTTATAATGCCATATAAAACAAAATATAATAATAATTTTAATGTGTTTTAGCCATTGATATATACAATTAGATAAGCAATAACGCTCCCAATGTGATAGGAGAGAAGAGATGACCACAGACACTTATGTTTTAACTCGACAGCAACATTAGCATTGTTTGAAGCGGCCTACGCTTTTTCATGTCAGATGTATGTGATTATAATTTTTTTCTTTAGTATATATCTCTATGGTTTTAGCGAACCCTGAAGGGGGAAATTAAAACATCCATTCTACTATTTTAAAATTATTTAACACTCGAATAAACACATTTTTAGGAAAATAACTCAAGATAGATAACCTAATGTCACCAGATGACCGCCAAAAGCTCAATTAGAATCCTTTAGGTGCACTGTATATTCTCACATATTAAATCAGCATTGCCATTTAAATAACATTAATTGACCATCGTGTTTAAACACAAAATGTCACATTCACTTGTCCTTGGTGTCCGAAGTATTTTGCAGACCGTACTCGAGTGGAGTGTACGGTCGGCACCGTCCTTGACCTTTATTGCTTAACGGTACAGTTCACATAATTCTTGTATGATATTAGTATCTAGTGCACACGGATGGACCTTTATTTAGTGTGATTAAATTTACGACGACTAAGGACGACTGACTATACTGTGATGCGATACCGTTATCTCGCGTTTTATACTATCTGTTGCCTGTCACTTCGTACACTTATTATTAATGGTACGTTCCACTTCAATTCCTTTTCTATTACTATTATTATAAGTATCATATTACTCTAAATAAAGTAGCGAAGCCTGTTTGTATGTTTGAATAATCTTAGGTAATATACACTAACGCCTGAGATTAATAATGTTTATCCCTTTTTGGCTAACTAGATAGGAACATCAATCCGTCGATACTATCGAATCTAAGACTGATTTCAATCCATTTGTTTTTATCGTCCTAAAAAGTTTTTTTCAATCTTTATTGTAGTTCTACATATTATTATGACGACATTCGATCTAATGTGTAGGTGCGGTCCATGAACGGAAATCACGGCTGCCACAGATAAATTTCTGTAGCCATCTCCGCTAGGCCGGTTCGAGGAGACGAATGTGGTATTAGATTGACAGTGCACACTCCTCTCGTTATAACTGGCTACTTTCAAACTGATCCCAAAATTCAACAGGGTCACACCCCAGATCGACAGACTGGACCAATAAACGTTATTTTCACTTTATATTACTTTAAATCCGCTATGGGCAACCTTTGACATGTTGAGGGCCGAACTTTAGCGTGCAAATAGGTTCGCGGGCCGCGTTTAAAAGTACTTAGTGCATTTTAAAGTGGTCATAATATTTTTTGCGATAGATATTAGACATGAAATTATTCAAATAACATTTTCATGAAATAACATCAAAGGATGTGATGTTTGCCGCCTCACTGTCACTCCCGTGAGTATAAGTACCTAATGTAATATTTTTTTAATTGGGTTTTTTCAAAATGTCTCGCGGGCCGGATCATATCTTACAGCGGGCCGGATCCGGCCCGCGGGCCGGCTGTTGCCCATATGTGCTTTAAATTATTATTTTATTTGTTACATTGTTTTCTTTATTTTTTAAAACGAGGACAGTACATTACCTTAAACGAGTCAGTTCTAGTTTTCTAGTTGTGCCCGTGAGAAGTACATTTACTACTTTGTTTGTCATAGAGTAACCAACCAGCAATACAATGGATTATGTCAAGATCGGACATAATGTCAACACATTGCTAATCTACTTTTTAAATATGCCAACATCTAAAAAGGGCAGCTGTTTTATATCTTAGAGAATAAAGGCATTTCCCTCATTTCTTCGGATGTTTGTTTAACAGTAGCTCGACATCTAACCGATCAGTAACCTCAGTCCGCCTAATGTTATGATTGTCCTGATAACCTTCTAACCTTCACCATGGTGTACCGTCTTCTTCTAAGATAATTTCGAAACTTCTAAACACAAGTTTTATTAGGGCAGGCCCGATCAACCTGAATGGTCAACCTGAACACAACTCCCTCGCTTCCCTCACCTCCACAATTCTCTTTACACATGCCTGACGATTATGGCCGCTACAGTAATTAAATTGATATTATTGTATAATATTAGCGTGATATGTCATATTTAATATTATTATATATCTTTATATTATACAATAATTTTAAGATAAAAATAAACAATGTGAAGAAGTTTGACATTTGATTTATTACATCTTACACCTTCTAAGTTGATTCTTCAAATGATCATTTCAAAATTACACCATTATTTACATAGAGATAACTGTTATAGAGGCAATCCTACATATTGCGAATGAAAAAAAGTTTTATCCGTTTCAAACAAAGGAGACAGGTGTGTTTCTATGAACCAATAGAGATATGGTATTTACTTTTGTACAGTACATATATACACGATTATTTTTTATTATGATATCACAAAATATGACCCGGCAGTTTTGAGATATTTAAATTCGAAAATATATGATTTTCTTTCGTGTGTTGTACCTTTAAGTATATATCTACTTAATACTTTTTGCAATATCTTGTTAAAAATAATGTAATAATAATAAATAATTTGTATTAATACTTCATAATTAAATAACATAACTAAATATATTTGTTATCGCGCCTGATGTCGATCCATGAATGGAGGAACTGTCTTCAGAGAAGGGGATCTGCAGACAGCAGTCGTGTAACCTGCCGGATTGATATCTAATCAATCTTCTTCACACTGATTAGCCGAATTAATCATAAAATAAAGAGTTGGTCTTGTGTTTAATGTTTCTGGCAGCTCAGTTTTTTTTAAAGTGCTACAGGGTAAACTGGTTCAGCTGTATCGTACATTTAATATGTAATTTTTCATAGTAATCAAAGTTTTAACGTAAAATAGTCACACGACCTCATTGTTTTGTTTAACTATCATTATTATATAAATCGCTATTAATGATGCACAACTCTGTTGTTATTGTGTAATGCACTAAAGTGTAACATTAAGATGACTCTGTGTATCAGCCGGGTACAGTGGTACTGGCATGTGTGTGGCATTTAGAGTTCCCGTTTCAGGAACCCTATAATGGGCTGAGGCGTTACTGCGAACAAAGAACCCTATTATTTTTACAATATGCTTAAAATAAATTGATTAAAAAACATGCTCTAGATATTTCAAATCTTCTAGATAATGTGCAAAAAAAAAATTCGATGCGTGTTTATTATTTTAAATTTATTTAGTAAACAAAAGGATTCACAAAAGTACAATAATAGCGTTTCGGGAATAGTTTGAAAGTAGCCAGGTATAAGAGAGGAGTGTGCACTGTCAATCTAGATAGTACATACTCGTCTCCTCAAGCCGGCATAGTGGAGGCGACTGCAGCCCGTAGAGATTTCTCTGTGGTAGCAGTTGTTTCCATTCATAGACCGCACTCTAGCTTTACATCAGGCGGAGTGTTGTCACATGTCGAGCTACAATAAAAAAAAAAACAAATTGAGAAAAGTATTTTAACTAGTTCTACAGTTTCTTCAGTTATTTTTCTAGCCTTATTAAGTAAATTAGGATTTACTATGTAAACGAAATCTACCACAGATTATTTTATATCAAACTAGTATTTTTTTTATTACGACATATTATGTTAAATTAGTACATACTGTATTTATTTATGTTTACAGTCAATAGAAAGGGTCATATGTCAAATGTAATACATAAATCACTACGTTTTATTAAAAAAATACTATAAATATTTTTTCTTAATATTTTGTAATAAATTATTGACTTCAGAACTAAAAAAAAATACGACGCAATTTTTGTCATTTCTTGACCTTTGAAATTTTTACATTTCATTGAATAATAATAAAATTACAATAATCGATTCGCCCTTTACTCTAACAGGGATAGGCAGAGATGGACTTTCACGATATTTGCGGCACATCGTTCGCTTTCTTCACATCCATCATATTTTCTGTCATACGAGTAGTCTATGTTTATGGACTAAAGAATGCCGTTTTTAAAGAATATTAAATAAACTTACTAAGGTCACAATCGTAAATCGATTTTTAACTAGCGTTTTTTTTATTATTATTTGTCTTCGCCTGATGTTATTATTGAAAATACCGCACAAACGTCTGCAGGCAGTAGTCACCCCCGCTATACCGGCTTGATATCAGACACCCTGAACAGCTTTGCGTATGTTAGTTACATTTCAAAGTGTAAACTGGTGGTAAAGACTAAAATGATGCTAGGAATACATAAATAAAAAAAAATAGTCAAAGATATTCTATACATTAGATTTACAGTATTGCGTAAATATTTTATAAATATTTAAATATCCAATGAATAATGTCCATAAGAAGCCGGCATATCGGATACAACATTTGCAATATTTTATAAAAGGTCAAAGATGTTAGAGGTTATATCATTGAGATATATACTAGAGGCGCAATAACGCTCCCAACGTGAGGCGAGTGAAGATCTGCCCACAGCCATAATTAAGCTTTCTGTCAGTTGGTATTTGACAGGACGTATATAAACTCATAATGGGCAAATATGTGATGAAAACGTGCAATTCTCGATCCCAAATGCACAACAAAAAAAGCGGGATTACGTGTCACACGTAAATATATCCTTTCAACATCTATATTGTCCTTAAACAACAAAAAAACAAATAAAATTAGGGATATTTTTTACATTTAGTGTTGCTAGTAAAACATCGTTTCCCATAACCCGTATAAAAAAAAGAAATATTTTATTTTTAAGAAAGAATAATTTCAACTTATATTAAACAATTAAAACATTGAACTTTATTTTATTTAGCTAAAAATGCATGCCTCTAGATATATTATAATCGACACTGAATAAAAATAACTAAAGAAAAAAAAATTAGTGTGTGGAACATTTTTAACTATACCGGCAACACTAAGATTGACATTGTCAAATCGTTTGAAACGGCCTACGGCTTTTTCATGTCAAATGTATGGGGTTTGCGCCTCTAGTTATATATCTCAATGGGTTATATGTATTAAAGATGGCATCTTTTGTTTCGACATTTTATTTGTTTACTATTTGAATACAATAATATGACATAATTATATAGAAATAAGATATTATATTTTATTATATTTATGTACCTAATTAAATCTATAATATCAACGATTACTTTTGGTGGGAGATGGATGGTTTTCAATTGTTTTCCTAAACAAACGTAGTCTTCGCAAACATGCGTGAGTGGGGCCCTACAGGATTCAAAATAGATTTTTTTCATTTTCTTTCCATTTCGTAGGTAAAAAAACAATCCATTTTTCTGAAGTTATTTTTGACTCGACTTGGCTGTTAGTTTTGTGTAAGGAATGTCTGTTACATGATGCACAATGTTAACTCGATATTTTCTTTGACAATGGCAATTTATTGTAATGCCAAAAAAATAAAAAAGGTATCTAATCATCCGCGCTCTCTTTATCTTTATTTTGGCGATGTATTAAGTGGCACGTATAGAATTAAAGATTTATATTGTATTAAGGGTAAGCACGCATGTATTTGTGGTTAAATGCGTTCGCAACTATATGTTACGCACAAATTGTAAGAATAGAAGCCATATTGCGGTTTAAATAGACTATTGAAAACCACAATTTGCGTAAGGAAATGGGTCACTGGTATAAATTCCTTTATTATTAAATTATGATGAAAAATTAATAGAAAAATAAAGTGGAAGAATTGCGACATATTCGGCAGAAATTCGATTCGATCTCCATCATAGCTCAGTCTGTCGTGTGCGTGTTAATTTTTATTACTTGTAAACTAAGGTTTTATAATAAGTAGTTTAGGTCTCTCTCACTATACTGGCTCTATGTATCTTTTCACATTCCCGGAATTGCGATACATTAAAATAGTTACGAAATAGTTAATGAAAGAAGTAGTTTCTTATCTAAGAATTAACAAGTTCACAAAAACTCAAATTACGTACAAAAATACAAAGAAATTCACGATTACATTTCACACGTTACATTTATAAATTGACCGAAATTTATAATGACGATATAATTGTTAAAATAAATATACAATACTTAGATTTAGAACACAATACTTAATATTAGACTTTTCTTTTAATATTTTATTCTATGAAAACATTTTGATTTCAAACTGTAATTATTACATAATTATCAAAAATTGTATTAGTTTTTAAAAATCTAGGGCTTCTAAACATTAAAAATGTGCAAAATATACTACATAATTTTCATAGACATAAAGTTAGCAGTCATGTAGGTAACTTCTATATTATCACAGAAATCTTTTAAAATATAAATTCTACAAGAGTCCTAAAAGATGAGCGTACGTACTCGTGATCTACGAAGGTCACTAAACAATTAAACAAAAGTGAATCTTAATATTATTTAACTTTTGCGGGTAGGTGAAAGTTGGCGTGACGTCACAGTGAATGCGCACGGTGGCGTGTCTCCTCACACGCGACTCGACCGTCATAGAGGTCGGACGTGTTCAGATGAAAGTGATAGTAGAATGTGGGCTAATAAATGTCGATCATTACTGCAGTATGTATGTCTATTGAGTCGTGTCTATCGAGGTAAATAAACTTATTTATTATCTACATAATAATGATTAATTGATCGGTCATTGAGAGAGGCACTGGGTTCAATTTTAGTCACGAGTCTCTTAGTACTATCTCCTTTTATAAGCGACCGTGGCCGAGTTGATATAGACAACCCCTGTGTTTGAATATTACGAAAATATCGGCTTTTGTTATATAGATAATACTATTATTGTTTATTGTACTGTTCTAATATTTAGAATACTCTACCACACAATTAAGATTTTTTATTGTAGCTCGACATATGAGAACACTCCGCCTAATGTAAAGCCGGTTCATGAATGGAAACAACTGCTTCTACAGATAAATTTATACATGCAGTGGTCACCTCCGCTATGCCGGCTCGAGGAGATGATTGTGCACCATTGACAGTGCACATTTCTCCCGAAACGCGACAAGTTCAATTCACGGGCGTTACATTCGAAGTGGTGGTACTACCCCAGGACGGCAGACTGGACAAACAACCCTCATCAGTCTGCCTCCCACTATTTAGTTGTTGTTTTTTTAGTTTTACTCGTACCTTTACCACATGTGAGCATAATGACGCAATTTTAAAGACAAGTTTTTACATATAATCTCAAGATTAACTAGGTAACATTAGTAATTATATTTTGTAAGAAACGTTAGATATGTGTGTAAGTAACTACGATCATTAAATCTATGATCATGACTAGAATGCCAAAAGAGGTAAGCAGTACTTAAGATTAAGGAAAAACGGCAATATTAAACTGAAAAATATTAAACATATATACGAGTATATTAACCGCCTCAAAGACGCCTAGTCTGTTACGCCCAGGAACACGAGGCCAGTTTTTCCAAGCCATCTTATTAACCTTTCCTGGCTTGAAACACTGGCTTAGGTCCGTTTGCGCCAGAAGGCCCGTTAAAGTTTGTTCTGATACCTATAATATAGGGTATTCTAGTTTGGGGTCCCAACATATTATTTATTAAAAAAAGTAATAATAACTTTGGAAGTTGTCAGGTATAACAAGAAGAGTGTGCATCGTCAACCTGGATGGTGCACATTCGCCTCCTCGAGCCGGCATAGCGGAGGCGACAGCAATCGGTGGTAGCAATTGTTTCCGTTCAAGGACCGAACATTAGGCGAAATGTTGTCATAAACAGAGCTATAAAAAAGTAACTTAATTAAAATTTAAAAAAACATTGAAATTGATATAAAAATTATTAATTACATAACTCATTAGGTGCTTCACGATCTATCTACCATTAACATGATATAAACCAACTAAACACGGAACTAATACATGTACATTAATAAATAATACTCACGATGTTCAATACAAATTGATTGGTTAATCGATTACTGCGCCAATTGCATTCGTGATCCATCTTTATGTATTTGAAGGTTACTAAGGAAAGGACATCTAAATAATTCCCACGAACGATTCTAATCTATATTTTTATTATTATGGTTACTATTTATTAAATTTGACCTTTATTATAAACTGCATAAGAATCATTTATGCAAAACAACAAAAAAAACATTAGTTATTTACATTAGTTAAATTGGCGAATACATTAAATTTAAATAAGTTGATAATTTAACCGCACTATTAAACATTTCCCTTGGGTGTCTAAGAGAATTGCCCCTTTTTGGGCCCACTTGATACCTAATAGTTTGGTAACAAAACAATATTCTAAAATAATATCTTATTTCTTTTTTAATTAATTTTTTTTAATTATATCAACACATCATTTACCAATCAAAAGACAATGTTTAATTACATAAAAAACAGATGTCATCAATTATTAGAGCATTTAATATAAAAATAACCTCAATATTGCATCAGAAAACATCTAATTACTCAATAACCCGGGTGACAAAAATAAAAACTGATTGGTAATAAAGAAGTAGATTTATTTTTCTACAAAATTAACTAAAAATCATCGTCAAACTCGAGAAAAAAAATGTGGGCCCGCTTCTCATAGGCGAATGGGCATTCTCCTTTATTAAAAAATACATTAGTACCGGCCTCAAATGTACTTACTGATCTGGTAACCTAAAAGAGTGCTAATACAGACACACAAACAGGCAAATAGACATAATTATAGATAAACTCGTTACGGCAAATGCTCAGGCGCAACTAAACTATACAACAAATCGTGGTGCGTTTATTATTTAAACTATTTATTATATAGAATATAAATCGCTTAAATATTTTATCAAACGGTAAGCAGAGAGGAGGTGGTTATATGCCCAGTTTTACGTCAGGAGTAACACCAGAAATGGGACTGGTTGCGTTGCAGAGATCAGCTTGGAAGTAACCGAGTGTAACGAGAGGAGAATTCTAAACCTAGGTGGTGCACTTTCGTCTCCATAAGCCGGCATAATAAAGGCGACCGACGCCTGCGACCATAGGTGTGTGGTATGAATATAGGTACGCAGAAAATTAAAATATTATTTTCTCAAAATAATCTATTTTGTATATCGTATTTATCGTCGGAGCGAAGTCAACACGAGAGGATGCCACGTGGAGTGGCGAAACGCGTCGAGAGGTTTTTGCATGTTGATGAAGGGTCTAACATTGACAGCTGGTGTGACTGTGTACCTACCCTCACTAACATTGATTAGCGGAAATTAGTTGCAAAGTGGTGTTTAAAAAATAATTTTGGTTATGTATTTCAGCAAAGTAACGCCTTATTTTTTTATTTTAGCACGTCATATGACCGCACTCCGCCTGATGTTAAGCTAGAGTGCGATCCATGAACGGAGGTGACTGTTGTCAGAGAAGGGGATCTGCAGACAGCAGTCGCGTCCGCTATGCCGGCTTAATGAGATGCCTCTTCACACTGCGCTTGAAGGATCCCATGTTATAGGAAGGGGGAAAGACGTGGCTGGGAAGGTCGTTCCATAATTTGATGGAACGACAGAAGAAGGATTGCCCGAACCTTTTAGTCCGCGAGGGGATTGTTTCGACGGTGAGGCGATGCATTCGATCGCTATTATTTTCTCGTTTTCCACAAAAATGTGCACTATTATTTATCGCATAAAGTTCAACACAAGAGGTCACGGAAGCACAGAGTGAACTCTCAGTTGTGTAACTCGCCGCTAAGATGTAAGAAAAACTACGTTATTTAAAACATATTACTTTTATCCCGCGCAAGTGAACGGCGCATCTTTAAACTATTATTACGTATGTAGGCTTATAAAGTTGGGCCACCATTATGATTTTTTAATAAGCATAGTTCTCGTAAGATATAATTAAATTAAATATCCCTTGCTGCCCTCTCTCAGGAGCAATAAGTGTTCTGAGATAAATGGAAGTCCTCTTAGAAGGACTAAGTAGGTTTGCCAACATTTTTTCCGCGGATTAGAGATTTTTTTTAGAATTAGCTATAAAATATAGTATTTTATAAAATGAGGAACAATGAAACTTTAAAAACTATTTATTTCACTTGGGCATAATATGGTTGGTTATTTATTGAAAATTACGTGTAAGATAGTTAATAATTATTATGAGTATAGTTTAGATTTTCTAGGTACGTATAGGCACCCGTGGCTCGCGGTCCTTTGACCGTGAGTGACAGTGTCGTATGGGAGGCACTGTTAGAGTTGCTGGTCTCCCATCGGGCGCGTCTTCAGGTGGTGGATAGAGGGTCCCGGGATACCTCCCTGAGGTACCCCGGCGCGAACCAAAACCAGCAAGGTGGGGTCTCTCCTCGGGTCACACTCTGCTTTCAGAGAAGACCTGAGTGAGAGACCACCCTTCATCGCGTGGGCGGAGGCGATAGCGGGGTACCAAGCGCTATCTCCTTCGCCCCGAGCCAAGAGCGGTAGTCCCGGGGTTGGACTGGTTTTAGTCGTGTATACCCGGTATTGGGGAGTACCGGGGAGTCCGACATAACCTCGTCGTCTTCCTCAAGACGACGAGGCATCTATAAAAGATTTCCCCCACGTAAAAAACAAAAGGTACGTATAGGCACAAGAACTTTGGTACCATATTTGTATTTTTTTTTTATAAATAAAAGTTTTAGATAACACTTCAAGTTTTAATTTTTTTCGTGGTCATGAATTGGTTTGTCAGCCGTTTAAAAAAGTTACAGAGCTTTTATGCCTAAAATAATCATAGATGGGTGCTCAAAATATATATAAGTGCTATATTACAAAATATATATGAATAAACATCGCTACCGTATAATGTAGCTATGTGGAAATATTTGGCGATTATCTGTTGACCTTTTGTAAATCTTTGTATTACATTATTTTGTTCAAATTGCACTCTTTTGTTGTCGTTACTGTTGTCGAGTTCAATTGTGATTAGGGATGCGCGCGTGTCGATCCTAAAGTTCAAGGTTTATCGATAACTTTTTTGGTAGATGATCGGTTATCTATTGTTTTCGCGTAACTTTTTGTCGGACTTTCTTTTTTTTATTGGAGTAGACGCGCGTCTATGTTTTCGCTTTCAAGGGGCGTGTGTTGTAACGTATCTCTACATTTCATTGTTCACTTGAACAAAAATAGAATTGCAAATGTTTATTTCGAATACAAAATCAATAATACATTAAGAAACACGATTAATGTTATAATCTAACTTGAAATGTTCGCATGTGCGAGTTTACTACCGACATTTACAATCTCATCTTTCACTGCACGAATGATCTTCCTACTTACGTTTCTTTTTATGTAGCTCGGCATCATGTAAAGCTGAAGTTAACACAAACAATTGCTACTACAGATAAATCTCTACAGGCAGCAATCGCCTCCGCTATGCCGGCTTAAGGAGACGAATGTTCATCATCTGGATTGACAGCGTGAACTTTTTCGTTATAGCTAGCTACTTCCAAACTGTTCTCGAAACGCGTCAAGGTCATTTCACTGGTGTTACATTCAAAAGTGGTGGTACTACCCCAACACGGTAGACTGGGATAATAACCATCATCAGTCTGCCTACCTCTCTTAAAGAATAAATACAATATCAAATTCATTAAAGCTCTTTACGACGATTATGGTACGATACGAATGACTGAAGCGAGTACATGATTTGTGCCATTTAATGTAGAACCTGAAATAACACGGCAAAATAGACAATTTAAATAAGCAAGAAAAAAGCAACCTTTTTTAAAAATTTGAAAACCGACATGATTGGCTAAAGATAAATTCAAACTTATTTTAGTTGATATTTATTTTCATACGATTTTGAGGATTACACCCAAGAATTTTTAAAAATATTTTTACTATTTCACGGCTCTGGATGCAGTTATTTCTACGAATTTTTTAATCAATTAGAAGTCACTTTTTCGAAAGCCTTATGTATTTGTATTATTAACTTCAAAAACAACATTTTAAACAGATATTTACGATAAATCAAATAATATTGGTTAACTTTAATAGAATAATCAGAATAAAGATATCTTTTGTTTTATAATTTAAAAAAATGTTTAGATATTGGCTAAATGAAGGAATTTCCCTTCGTTAAGTAGTTACAAGTTTTCCGTCAACATAACCTAAACAATAAATAACAATTTAATATTATTACGTACAATCACCTGAGGCAATACTTTACTAGAAAACTCATAAGTGAGTCTGTCATCTGTGTACTTATGTACCAAGCATACCACCTTCATCGTACTTATAGTTGGTACATTTTAGCATATACGTAGTACGTACGATTAGCAGACTGACATAAAAGCAACTTCATAAAACAAACGATCTCTGTGGCGCAGTGGGCTTCGAATTCGATTCTCGATCCAACTGATGCTGCAAACATTCGAATTATGATGGAATATTAAGTTAACTGGGAAAGCTAGCACATGAAGCGCCAGTAATTGTACAGATTATTGGTCAGAGCATTCCCGTGAAAAGCGGAAGGCGTGGATTCGATTCTCACCTCCGCTTAGGCTGTTATGTGCGACTTGATTTTCTAATCTTAAGATGGCTTTTGGGTAATTCTTAACAATTCTATGTTGAAAGATTACCTACCTTAGACCTTAGAGGTAATCA
This sequence comes from Tinea pellionella, assembly GCA_948150575.1. Taxonomy (NCBI): domain Eukaryota; kingdom Metazoa; phylum Arthropoda; class Insecta; order Lepidoptera; family Tineidae; genus Tinea; species Tinea pellionella. The sequence goes on along the minus strand of OX411263.1, from coordinate 7,293,419 downwards.
TAAGTAGGTATCTCTTTATTGTCGTGTGAAAAATATATATTTGTGCTAAAATATTGTACTTACCTACTTATACTTTTATAAAATAAAACAATTTATTATAAGTTCAATAATATTTTGATTTTTCTTTCCAAATTGAACTATGAATATTGGATTCGGATCGAATTGCTTTAGTCGTCGCTTTATGTAAATATTATTGTTAACTACCTCACTGAAATCGTCTTTAATATAAGCCGCTGCTGAGTTTTCCTAAGTTCGTAGAAAATTTTAAGGTAAATAAAAGGTCTAGGAGGTTTATCAGGATTCTTATTTTAAAACTGTATTTGTATAAATTTGTGACTTATTCGCATTTAAAAATGTAAAATTCCTTTCAACATACATTTGAATAATAAAAGAAATAAACTCACCAAAATACTCGTTGAAACCTTAATCGAACACCCAAGTAACCTAGTCTCTTTTAATACACTATTAATGTTTAAAAAAAAAAACACAACCACCACGAAGCACTAGAAAAATAGACGCGTTGAAACGTTAATTTCAAAATTTACCTTTTTAAAGAAAAGAGATTAATATATTTTTTTATTTAAATAAGCCGTTGAAACAAAAAACTATATTGGATAACACGTAATAGCGTTTGATATACATAACATACAGAATTGGAGTGAAAAAATTGTGAGAATTTCAACGAGATCACAATACAATAGTCTCCCATGCAATCTTAGGAAAAATATTTTGCAATCATTTTCAAGTTGCCAAGATATAATTTTTAAGATATTTCTTTAAAAATTACAACAGTTTTTTTTAAAAAAAACATACCCAAAACTTTTTTTGTTATTTTTTAAATTTTCAACTTAACTTTTTATGTACAAATTTTAATGTTAACGCCTTAAATAAATAAAAAATAGTCGACTCTCTAAAACTCAAAAAGTTATTATAAAAAACGAAAGGTAAAATTTGAAATAATGCTTTTTACCGTTACAAGATGCGTTCAAGAGATGCGACACAATGGCTCGAGTGCGCGTTGAACACTGCTCGTGAGGAGATGTGCGAAGACCTCGGTGGGGGATCAGATGCACTCACTATTATCTTCATGGAGGGAATGGAAGCTACCGGTAACGTCCTTGTTATGTTGTAACATATTGCCATTTGACATTTCGATCTTTCTAATAGCTCTGCCTACCTCTTTGTGAATAAACTAGTTTAGTGCTTATTATCAGGATCATGGTGAGTGGCGTTCCGTTGTCTCTGCCTATCCCTGTGGAAAAAAGGCGTGACAATTGTTATGTTATTTTTACATTACAAGAGCGGTCATGCTCTAGTAGTAAGAGGCGTGAACTCACGATCGATGGGACCCGTGTTCAAATCTGACCGTCACCAATGTAACTACTATATGTTGTAAATATAATTACTTACTTTGATCGCTCAGTGCCTATATACATACAAACACTAACTTAGTAGATATAGTCGTTGAAAATATTGCTTGTCCAACCCAGACAATTTTATTCGATTTCTTCGCATTCTTTAACTATTTGCGTATTAAATTTAAATTCATACAGGTGTAAAAAATTAACTTAAAATATAAAAATAAATTCTAAAAACTCTATATTATTTATTTTTCAATTTATTTTAAATTCAACACATACAATGCCAGTACCCCGATACTGTACCAGTTTGGGGGATAAGGACCCCCTACTTTGGGTATTATAAGGATTACACAAATATTAAGATAACATCCAAAAACCGTATCAAATTGTACCTATTTCTTCTGCCACAAGCTGTTTATATTCACAGGCGGAGTGTTGTCATATACCGAGCTACAATAAAAAAAGAAGATTTTTTTACAAGTTCAATAAATAGTACGAAAATCCTTAGATTAAAACAAAAAAAGGTGTACGTAAAGGTCATTATTAATAATATACTACATACATATTTAATTATAATAGTTATTAAGAAAAACGTTTCTAATCAATACAGGTAAGTCTCGGAGAAAGTTTATTTCGATAGTGTGTTAGATTAGACACGCGACCATAATCTGCGGTCTGCGCCAACCATGTTACTACATTTTATTAATGTACTTTTCACAGCATCACTACAGTCGTTTTACTATCACAGAGTAGGCAGGCAGATTGTGTATGGTTATTAGCTCAATCTGCCGTCCTGGGGTAGTACCACCACTTTCGAATGTAACACCCGTGAAGTGACCTTGTCGCGTTTCGGGAATAGTTTGAAAGTAGCCAGGTATAACGAGAGGCGTGTGCACTGTCAATAGATGGTACATGCTCGTCTCCTCAAGCTGGCTTCTGACCGCACAGGTTTCTCTGTAGTAGCAGTTGTTTCCATTCATGGACCGAACTCTAGCTTTATATCAGGCGGAGTGTTGTCACATGCCGAGCTACAATAAAAAAAAAGAAATTTTTGTAAGCAGCAGTAGTCTTCTCTATACCGGCTTGAACAGACAATTAATGAGTACTAACTAGGTTAATCCCGGCTGCTTGCAAGCTGACACATATAATAAATAAAAATACTAAGGGTATTTGGTATACTCGTTTAAAAATAAATATTATATAATTAAATATAAATAGAGTTTATTATAAGCCTTGTAACAATTCAAAGTAAACTTAAACAGCGTGAAATATAGAGTACGTACATTCGCGCGTTTTTTTTATTTAAACCAATTGAGAGCAAGTTTGTCACGACAACGCTGCACCCGGCGCTCTCTCACGGACTACTAGGTACATCTCAATATTTAGTATATTTTAGGAATTGATCACTAGTAGTGAATACATTTTTTATTACAATTCTTTGGCATATTTTAACGTAGTTTAGGAATTTCGACGCGGTCACGTGAGGTTTGTGTAGCTTAGTAGTCAGAGCAGTTGTGCGTACTGCGTTAAATGTAGGAAGTGAGTTCTCACCTCAGCAACCTGTGTGTCCGAAATGAAATGAAATGTCCTGCAATTATTTTCTGTTTAAGGTTCATCATAGTTTTTTAAATTAAAACATAGATAGAGGCTAGAAGTATTCTTTAAATAGTAGCTAGATATAAAGATAGAATGCAGAGAAAATTGACGACAGTTACCCTCGCTATGCCGATTTGAAGAGAAGTTGACCAGGCACATTCCTCTAGTTCTTTCAAGGTGATTCCGAAACACGCCTAAGTAACCATAGTGGATAAAACGTGTTATTGCCTTTTAATTTGTGAGTAAAGAATTGTTTTAATAGTAAAAGTGGGAATGTCCTTCACATGTCATCCGTTTTAGTGACCCAAAGTCCATCATTATAGGTGATTTATTCAACAATTCTACTCTTTAAAACGAAATAACTTTTTAAAACTGATTCAAATCTTTTCGAAAGCTTTGCAGGTCTTCGCGGTTCGAATGGCGCTTAAATATACTAGCTGACCCGGCAAACTTCGTACCGCCTCAGAATCAATAAATAAAAAAGCATTTCAGAACGACTTTTAAATTTAATTGATTTCTAAACGACCGGACGAACATCAAATGTTTGACATTTAAAACCAAAGGAATAGTTTCTAAGGGAAAGCGAAATTGTTGTTTTTACTATATTCCAAGCATTTTTTTTTCATATTTACTCACCTTTTAAACCTTCCCTGGACTCCCACAAATAATTCAAAACCAAAATTACCCAAATGATTTTTAATTGATTGTGAATTGATTTTTATTATTTAGATTATGGTTGTATGTAGATATATATCCACCCACATAATTGATAATATTTTATTGAGACATGACAAACTAGAAATTTTTTAAATATTCGATTTACATATGGATAGATAAACCTTGAAGCTTTATGCGGTTTATTGCATTTATTTTAATTCGTAGCGCTTTGCAAATATCATGGACGTGTACGCGGCCAGGACAAAATTAATTATCTAATTCTTTTAATTCAATTAAATTAGGTTCGCGCAAAAGTTTATGTTTTTAATTTAAGGGTTTATAAAAAAAATTTTTAGACGTTATTTCACATATAGAAAAACATATCGATATTAAATCGAATTATTAGTAGATAGTTTAAATCTAAAGAGTATCGATAAAAAATGTTGAATGTTTAGATGCGGCGGTCACGATATAAACAATTCCATTGTTATAGGGACAAACGAGAATGTCGTAATGCATTTTGTAATAATACTTTTTGTTTATCGAGGATCTAGTTTATAATATGAATAGTTGCTCATCAGTGGAAATGTCATTTCACAGATGCTCAAGGTTACTACTTGTCAAATATGTGACTCATTGCTTTTGATGTAGCCGTGAAAGGAATCACGTAATTCGCGGGGATTATTATTTATTGCTAATTTTAAGAAGGAAGGAAGGATTAACGTGGCGTATAAATTGCGAGTCGGATTCTTGTTACCAGACCGGTGGTACTAGGTAGCCTATTAACAACGCTCTTAGCTAACCCTTTTTTGACTTATTTTATATTTATTTGAAAATTGTAAATATCAAAAAAATGCGACGAATGATCGGTTCCTTACTACCCTCAATTTTTTTTGTATAAATAATTCGCTTTTGTTTAAAATTAACATTAACAAGTTTTCCTTTTAAATAAATATTTTTAACCGACTTCAAAAGGAGGAGGTTATCTATTCGTCGTGTATTTTTTTTTTTTTTTTTTTTTGTGGCGATGTTCCCTCATATCTCCGCCGTTTGTGGACCGATTTTGATGATTCTTTTTTTGTTGGATAGAGTATATGTCCGCATTGGTCCCGTTTCAATTTGAAGATAATATTCCATCTCTAAGGGTGGAAAATTAGGGGATGTTTCGCCGTTTGTGAACCGATTTCGATGATTTTTCGACGATTTTTCTTTTGTTGGATTAAGTATGTCTCGTGATTGGTCAATTTTAAATTTGAAGAAAATATTCCATCTCTAAGGGTGGAAAATTAGGGGATGTTTCGCTGTTTATAAACCGACTATGATAATTCTTTTTTGTTTGATAAAGGACGTCTCGGGATTGGTCCTATTTAAGGAATAAAATATTCCACCTTTAAGGGTGGAAAATTAGGGGATATTTCACCATTAGTGAACCGATTTTGATGATTCTTTTTTTGTTTGATAAAGTACGTCTCGGGATTGGTCCCATCAAGGAATAAAATATTCCATCTGTAAGGGTGGAAAATTAAGGGATATTTCGCAATTAGTGAACCGATTTTGATGATTCTTTTTTTGTTTGATAAAGTACGTCTCGGGATTAGTCCCATTTAAGGAATAAAATATTCCACCTTTAAGGGTGGAAAATTAGGGGATATTTCGCCATTAGTGAACCGATTTTGATGATTCTTTTTTTGTTTGATAAAGTACGTTTCGGGATTGATCCCATTTAAGGAATAAAATATTCCACCTTTAAGGGTGGAAAATTAGGGGATGTTTCGATTGATTTTAATGATTCATTTTTATCGGGTAGGACTCGAGAGTGTCTGTCTATAAGCCCACTACTCATCACATTTTATTTGAACAGCGCGTTTAGAATGTTATCCATACAATCAATCAACAGTTACCACTAAAAATTACAAAATAAAAACATTTCTGAAAAAAATTGAACCGACTTCTAAATAAAACACAAGGCACTAAAAAGTAAAAAAATAATTTTAGTTGAGAGTACATACACACAATTTAATAAGCATAAACATGAATAAATGCTTATTATTTATTTACAAATTAATTATATGCATTTTATCTAGCATATATCTGAAGTCGGTGCAAGCATTTGAAACATGTTTTATGTATGGTAATGTACCTAGAATCAAGCAATGCGGAGTTTCATATTTGGTTGGCACCGACTTCAGATATATGCTAAATAAAATGCATATAATTAATTTGTAAATAAATAATAAGCATTTATTCATGTTTATGCTTATTAAATTGTGTGTATGTACTCTCAACTAAAATTATTTTTTTACTTTTTAGTGCCTTGTGTTTTAGAAGTCGGTTCAATTTTTTTCAGAAATGTTTTTATCTTTACAATATTTAATAATTGTAATTTGTCGAATTAAATAAGTATTATAAAATTAAATAAGTATAAGTATAATAAATCTGATTGCGAAGATAAAGTCCTTGAATAGAAATTCCTGTAGTAAAACGTGATAGACTTCCACAAGCGAATATTTAAAAACACTATTTAATTTTAAGTTAATTTTTCTCACCTAGAGAACCGCAAGATTCATATTTTGCAAGATGAGCGGGATTGTCGCAAGTTGTGGTTTTTCATAACTTAAATCATTTTCTAAAGGTATATATTATAATACGACAAAAATAAAGCCTTTTAAGGGCGTAAATATTTAAAGAATTTCGGGTGATAAGTTTTTAAGGTAAAGAGTATTGTGGTTTTTTAATAACGAACCTGCCCTTCAAATATTTGCTCGTGTAAATTAATAATTACATATACTACTCATCTATCTCTGTTTCGCTCCTGAATGGAAAATGGGAATGGAAAAAGGTTTATAGTAAAATAATGAAAAAAAAGAAGTTCTTTTATAAATTATAAAAGTGTAAGTTACTCATTCGAGTTTAATAATAAAAATGTTAATAGATAAATAGATAATAAAAAGAAACTTATTTCATACAGTTTCAATCGCTTTTTTTTTTCATCCTGCTCTGACCATTCCATCAGTCATAGAGTACAGAGTCAATATGCGCCAACTTACAGGAAACAAAGGAGTTTGATAGGGATGTAACAAAATGTTTATATCGATAAATTATTATTACAAATGTTTTATTCACGTTTAATTGTTTTAATGATATTATTTAAAGAATCGAAAGAATATTAAGTGCTCGATAAAGCAATCACATCTACAAATAGAGAATGTACCAAATCTACAAACATGGTCTCTACCACGTAGCAGCACAGAAACAAAAGAAATAATTCATAGGTACATTATGCTCCGTCCGTGGCGGACTAGCTACGCTCACGCACGTATGCGCCCTTTACTTTATTGATCTAAGTTCTAAGTAAATCTTTTCTGTTAAGCTGCCAGAAAAAAGCAAAACACAAGAAAGGTTCTTCGGCCTTTTGTAATACGGAATAGATTGTAAAAAATATAATTCGATAAAAGTCAATATAATTATAGTAAATAATGCGGCAGTGTATTATTTAATTAGTAATATGCAAAGGAAATGTCTAGGTGAACGATATAATGAAGTACGAGGTTGGGATACTGTTTCCATTGTACAGCGAGTTTGACGTGACGCGTATATTTGTGTATATTTGCCAGTTTTGTATTAGCTTATTATTACGATTAAATACGGGAATGCCTAATATAATAAAAAACACGACGAGTTGATTTTTTATGAAAACACGAGGTATAAAATTGATTGACCCTTAATATTTGCATTTACTTTAGATTATTTTATTCCGATTTCCGACACTTATGAAGTTTTTTTGTAGTTAGCTGTAAAATTTATTTTAACAGGTATAGTTCAAATATCGACAAATGTTCATAATTTTTTAAACTGAAATATCTCATTAAGTTATATCACACAACGTTTCCACAATAAACAATGGAAACACGGACTGAAGAGTTACTACAATGGCCGCGGGCATTATCATGTTACTGATGCAGACATGGAAACGAATGTCAAAATGCATTTGGGAAGCTTTTGACATTCATAACGCTGCTTTTAAATTAAATAAAAAAATATGAATACATGTGGTTTATTAAACTAATTTTAGTATATTATGTTACTTAGATACATGCTTGCTTGCATAGGGCAGTCACCTTCACTATGGGGGCTGAAGAAGAGAGACGTGCAGGATTCTATCCAAGAAGATTTCGCAACGAGACTAGGTCGCTTCACGGGCCACAACCATCATATCTGAGCCTACCACTTTTTATAACACGATAATTCATAACCTAAGGCAAAAAGGCAATAAGATCAAGTTAATTGTGTCTTTTTCCTGGACCGATTTGTTCCGAAGTCACATGTAAATGTATTTGCACATATGGCCTATTTGAAATAAAATCCCTGCAATACATTTCCTTCAAGCGCAATAATGAAAGGGCATATTTTCATCGGCATAGAGGAACGCGACTGTTGTCTGCAGATTCCCTTCTCAAACAGTCGCCTCCGTTCATGGATCGCACTCTAGCTTAATATCAATCGGAGTGCGGTCATGTGACGTGGTAAAATAAAAAAAAGGTATAATTATTTTTAGTGTTTATTTGAACTATAGACAAAACTAAATTCTAAAGCACTGACTTTAATTAGATAGTTATGAAACTAGATGTATTTGTTCTATGTCATAATACGTCATGGTTAATGTCAAATCGCATATGATATTGATAGATGTGTGACCAATTTGTGTGAGAATTGGCATTCAAGTGTCAATTAGAATCAAAATTATCTCTTATTCATTAAATCTATATATTAGACGTTTTTTATTAAATAAATAAAGACCTAAGGGTCAGTATAGTGAAGGAAGGTTTCTTTACTAGTCCGATGTCGCATGTTCGATGGCCGGTCACCGAAAATAAAAAAGTATTTGTTTCGGTTATCGACAACTATATCTATCGATCATTGTAACATCACTAACTGTCAAAAGACTGCTACCTAAGGTCATCGTGTCATCTTTGTTTCCTTTTCTTTACTTTAATAATATCAGCAATATTATGTTGGTATTTTATTGTACAAGTATGTCTTCAATACATTGTTTTTCGTTGTTTTATTTTTTTATTTTTGTGTCACCTAATTTTCCTTAACCTTACCCTTCTCTTTGCTGTCTTCAATGTTAATTGGCATAAGTTCACCTTGTAAAAAAAAATTTAAAACCTATAAAAAATTTAAAATCAATATACAAAAGAATGACGAGAGGAGTACACTTCCAACCTGATGGTGCACATTTGTTTTCGAATCATAGCGGAGACGACTGCTGTTTACAGAAATTTATGTGTTGTAGCAGTTGTTTCTGTTCATGGACCGCACTCTAGCTTAACATTAGGCGGAGTGTTGTCACATGCCGAGCTACAATAAAAATTAATAAAAAAAAGAGATTGTATTTAGTAATCTAGATATAGGTAATTTAACCAGATAACATAGTTTATTCGTCATATTCTCTACTCCAGTCTAAACTCTAAATTATATAAAGTGACCTTTTAGCATTGTTCTAATGTTTGCAATGATTGATTTTGTATTGTTTTAATATTATATCATTTGTTATTAGGAGTAATACATGTTTTGTATGATTCATACACACATTGCCTTCTACGAATTGGAGAACGGTCCGTGTCTATGCTTAAATTTCAGTGAAAGTTGTTAACAAAGGTCGTGATGTGTCATTTAGGTTATAAATATTATTTAACTTTGAAATTAGGTCTACAAATTCCCAGCAGTTATAGTAAAGAGTGTAAGTACATTGATGATGGTTATTAATCTATTAGTGTACCGATGCCGTCCTGGAGTAGTACCACCACTTTCGAATGTATGTACGTGAAGTGACCATGTCGCGTTTCGGGAGCAGTTTAGAGGTACCCAGGTATAGCGAGAAGGTGCATTGTTAATCTAGATGGTGCGTATTCGCTTCTTCAATCTGTCATAACAGAGGCGACTGTTGCCTGTAGAAATTTATCTGTAGCAGTAGCAGTTGTTTCTGTTCATAGACCATACTCTAGATTTACATCAAGCGGAGTGTTGTCATATGCCGAGCTACACAAAAATAAAGGTAGACCAGAATTGCCGCCAAATACTCAAAGAAAGCGTCAAATTGTAAAACACCATCTACTACTCGACATTGGCAGAATTGTCGTTGTCATGACATCCGAGGCCATTTAACAAAATCAAATCAAATCAAATAATTTATTTACTAGTTATGGGTTAGTAACAATGGTCTTATTTCTATGTTAGTGTTTCTCCATAACTACCCATTTGGGTGTGTAAATGTCAAAAGGAATAATAATAATAATAATAATAATGTCAAATAAAATAATAATAATAAAAAATTGAAAATAATAATAAAAAATTAAGAAATTATGTCAAATATAGTTATAGTATTAGAATGTCAAATCATCCTCTAAAAAATCACTCACAGAATAATAGCACTTCTCTATCAGAACACATTTTAACTTCCTCTTGAAAATTGGCAGCCGCATGTCCTTTAGCGAGTCTGGCAATTTGTTGTAAATTTTTGGTGCCATTCCAAATATTATATATTCTTTTGTAAAAGAATCCTTTGTGACACGAGAGGTACCAATTGATTACGTGGTCTAGGTCGTAGGGTCTTTTTTGGCTCTGTTCCCACTTTGAAAAGGGCAATATTATTTTGTACGAAAACTGCAGTCTCATAGATGTACATGGATGGAAATGTAAGTAGATTACTTTTTATAAAGGAGTCCCTGCAACTCTCATCCCATTTGAGACCAAACATAGCCCTTATACAACGCTTTTGGGCCTTGAACACTGACTCTCTATATACAGAGTTTCCCCAAAAAATTATATTATACCTTAGTATGGAAGATACATGAGCATGGAATGCCATAAGCACTGATTCGCGTTCACATATTGAGGATAACCTTTTCAACGCATAAACAAATTGATTCATTTTACTACAGATATCCTCAATATGTGAATGCCATCTGCACCCTTTGTCCATAATTATACCCAAAAATCTTATACTAAAGAATAAAATATACAAAAGAAGAAGAAGGTAGACTGATGATGGTTATTGATCTAGTCTGCCTTCCTAGGGTAGTACCACCACTTTCTATTGCAATACCCGTAAAATGACCTAAGTAGTCAAGAGTTCAAGATTAGCTTGGAATATCGGCAGTGCGTACGCTTCTCAATCCTGATGAAGCTTGCATAGCAGTAGCACCACCTACTTACAATATTATCTCATTAATTTGTCAAAAAGTGACTTAAGTCGCTTTCCTAGAATATTTCTAAAGAAGGATATGAGCTTTGTAAATACTTGAAGTTGTGTTCGAATACTTTATTTCACACAACACCTCTATAATGCTATTGCTTTAATTTATATTTAGACTTTGAATCAGAATTTACCGGCCCTAAGGGCGTATTAGTTCTCGATGTAACTAATGAGCAAATAAAACACGTATTTAAAAATAGTTTCTTCAGAAGACGTAATTGTGAAAGTGTTATATGACATTATGAAAGAAAAAACTACGATAATAAAATAAACTTAATAAATATTACATAAGATAAATAAAAATATACAAGTGTTAACATTTAGAACAAAGATTGTCTTCGTATACCACAAATATACGAATCTAAAACTGAAAGGAAAGGCAATGAAAATTCCCCAACGCGCCATATAAACACATTTCTAATTAGCAACTAACAATTATTTCAAAGTGGAGTTCAAAGGTTCACAAACAAAACGTTATCATTAATCACATCTGACCACCTACATTTGCGTTTATCGCCGTAACGATGCGTATGACAATAATTCCGTTTTATGTAATAAATTAAGAAATATTTCAAAATATTCCTTACATAACTTTGTACTTAGGAGAAATATAATTTCTACATAGCATTTATTTAATTGTAGATACCTACAATAATATTTATTTTTATTTGAATGTATTTTTTTAAAATTATTTCCTAATTATTTTTTATTAAATAGTTTCGTAAAGAATCTTTAAACAACGACAGCAATATTACATTTATTACGTCTATCCTAGCGTACCTAAAATTAATAGAAAAATTATACTAAAATCTAATGCATCTTAAAAAGCAAACACTAAACTAGAATAGTTACTCGTATACCGGGACAAGGTTTTAATATAACGACGGGAGTGTGCACTGTTTCTCTCTGAATGGTGTACATTCGTCTCCTTAAGCCGGCATAGCGGAGGCGACTGCTGTATGTAGTAATTTATCTGTAGTAGCAGTTGTTCCGTAACGCACTCTAGCTTTATATCAGACGGAGTTTTGTCATTTTGTCGAGCTAAAAAAAGGGAATCAATCAATTTCTTATCTCATAGATTTCCATCTAAATATAACATATGTATATGTAGCATTTGGTGAAATGTATTGTTGGCACCCTGACGTAAGGTGTTAACAATGAGATGACCATAAATAGTGTGTTACCAATCTTAGACTGGGCTTTGTGCATCTTTCGCCCACTTTAATTTCACTTCAATAGCTCTAATGAGCGCATTGAGACGGTTACAGATTAGCGAAGAAAATGTTACTGCAACTTGTGTCAAATTAACAAAAGAACATACTCAAAAGATTTTTCAATTCAAGGTTTTGTGTTAAATTTTACAGTTTGCATACCCAACTTTCAACGCCTAAATTGGCAGCAGAAATTCATTGTTGTAGCTGTTAATTCATTTGTTGTTGTTAATTAATTAGGCCCTAGGAATAATAAATGGGCGTCGCCCGCGCCAGGGGAGCTGCCCAGTCCTAGATATTAAAAAAAAAAAAATATTATACAGTCAAGAGCTCGTATAGCTTTACACGTTGGACTCTGTACCGTTGTTATTACAATCGCCGTAGATGTAAGGCTCGTACTACAAGTGAAAAGCTTCATGTACTTTACCTACAATTCATACTTTTCTCATCCTCCATATCAACTTGTCTTCTCCCTGGGCCATCGGCTGGCGACGTAATAGGTATTAGATTCTACATAGAATCTATTTTAATATAAATCGTGTACAAAAGTTTTCTTTACAACGACAATAATTCGTGTAAAATAGTAAAGAATGTATAACAGCCCTAACATTTGTGTGATTGCGTGTAATGAACAAATTGGGCCTAGCGCATTGTGTTATTTGTGATTGGCCATTTCTTTTTGTAGGTCGCGGATGCGTGAGATAGTGGGTAGGAGAGTATTTGTTATCCTTTATAATCAAAATTGGTTTTGCGCAATTTAACTTTATTAAACATTTGCGCAATAATTTGTATTAAATTGGTTTTGCATAAAATGGCTTTTGATTAGGCTAATTACTTTTTCATTTAGTCATGTTTTTATTATTAGCTTTTAATAATTATTACTTTTTGTTTTATATTGTGTTTTTTTTATGAAAGTTAACTGTGACGGAGAATGCATTAATTATTCTTTTAATTATTATTGACCACACAGTGGAGACAGCTGTTACTACAGAGAAACGTCGTAACTTATAAAGAGAGTTATGGCGGCCATCTTGAGAGGTCAGGTTATCTGTTTTGAATTATTTTCCTAAACTTGTGTTTCTTCGAGTGTTAATGTGTAATAATGGTGGATTATTAACCATTAAGTGTTCGTGAACGTGGGTGAGTGTGGGCAAACAATTCAAAAGAAACAACACAGGTTGTTTCCATTTTCCCTCCAAAACTCCCTAGGAAGTTTCAGTAAAAATTCTACCACTTTACTGGAATAATTTTTGACATGACTGAGACTTGACCTGACTGTTTAGTGTGATGAATGAATGACTCGTGATGCACAATATTATTAACTTGATGTAAAAATATTTACTTTGACACTGGCAAATTGTTATAACGCCATATAAAACAAAAAGAACTAATAGAGATGGGCAGGTATGTATGAGGGTTGTGTGTTCGATTCCAAATCCACTAACAGGCTAACTATTATTTTGGGTATTAGAAAGTAAGTTTTATTGTTTAAAATATTCTTATTAACGTAACATATTTAATCAAATTAATTGTTAACCATTATTCTTTATCTGTGAATGGCGGCCATTGTCTTACGAAGTTACTATTGATATGTCATATTATATTTTACGTGTTAGGAAATGATGTCAATCACACCTTAGATTTGAGGTTAGAAGGGCCAACATACAGTTGTAGCAACCGCAGTTTTATTTAGCTCCCATGTGGCGAATAACATCCGACACTCGACTTTTGTTCGACTGAGTGTCCACTATGCCGGCTTAGGGTCGTTTGTGCCAGAAGGCCGGTTAAAGTAACTTTAACTATTACTTTAACCGTTACGTTTACATTTACTCCATACCTTCATCGCGCCTGTCATTTAACCGTACCAGTGAATCTTGGCTTGATTAAAGTTAAAGTAATTGTCAAACCAATGTTGCTAACGTCAAATGTATGAAAAGAAGCCAAATATGTTTTTCTATTATTTTTCGAGTGCAGCCGCCCTTTTAACAATAACAATATGAATTTACACGATATTGCAACACGTTTTTTCTCGATTTCTTAACAATTTTTAGTTTATTTTGTAGAAAAATTAATCTACATTCCTTATCACTAATTAATTTCAATTATTTTACCCGGGTTATTGAATAAACTTTTTCTGATGCAATATTTGAGGTTATTATTATATTAAATGCTTTAATAATTGATGATACTTAATTTTTTTGTAAAATTAAAAGTTATCTTTTGGTAAACGACGTGTTGATATAATTGCAACAAATTAATGAATAACTTACTTAGCTCACGCCTTGTTCCCACTGGGGTAGACAGAAATTATGGAGCGCCAGCGACTCCTCTCTCTACATACCACTTTCGCTTCGACCACATCCATTACTCCCCTCATGCATGCACGTCGGTTGAGGGTGCTCCTCATCTGACTGAGAAAGGTCTTCGTAGGGCGCCCCCTTCCGACACTGCCATCCACAGTAGAGTACAGTAGATCTTTTTAGTTAATCTTCTTTCATCCATCCTCTCCAAATGACTAAGATATCATTTTAGAATATTGTTGCTATTAGACGTTTAATGGACATTGTGCTTCTATCATAATTTAACAATGTCTTATTTAAGTATTACATTATTTGTTTTGGTGTCACATATCGGTTAGTGCTTATTTAGAACTAATGGATGTGCACATTTTTTTTTTATTGTGGCTCGGCATGTGACAACACTCCGCCTGATGTAAAGCTAGAGTGCGGTCCATGACTGATAACTGCTACCACAGAGAAATCTCTACGGCTGCAGTCGCCTCCACTATGCCGGCTTGGGGAGACGAGCATGTACTATCTAAATTAACAGTGCACACTCTCGTTATACCTGGCTACTTTAAAACTATTCCCGAAACGCGACAAGGTCACTTCACGGGTGTTACATTCGAAAGTGGTGGTACTGCCCAGGACGGCAGACTGAGCTAATAAACGCAAAGTAACGTAATGTTATTAGTTTTAATAAAAACATGAGATAATGTTGTTTTGAGAGATTATAAGATCGCGTGTATTTTGCGATTAATTATTATCACATTGCACTGGAGTTACACACGGGGAGTTGCAATGCGAAATATGTGTAAAAATATTACTTTTTTTTTTCGCATATAAAATACTAAAAATTCTGTGCAATATGACTAATCGACCCTCTCTGAAGTGATCTCTCTAGATGGTACATGCTCGTCTCCTCAAGCCGGCATAGTGGAGGCGACTGCGGCCCGTGGAGATTTCTCTGTAGTAGCAGTTGTTTCCACTCATGGGCCGCACTCTAGCTTTGACAGTGCACATCTTAGTTTTGACTCAATTTTCAAAGATCATTTGTATCGGAAGAAAAACATCGGAGCAGCAGAAGTTTTTGTTTAATATAGCAGCTCAGCTAGAGGTCACTGCTGATTGCAGACATTTACACGGTACAGAGTCTAACGTGTACAGCTACACGAGCTCTTGACTGTACAATGATAAATAAATTTACATTTAACAACTTTTTTAGAATTTCTAGGGGGGGGGGGGACAGCTGCCCCTCCCTGCCCCCCCTTGGCGACGCCCTTTGTAGCCAAGGAGACTTTGTTTATAATTTTAGTTGTCAGATATACGACTTAAAAAGATTAACTTGAAAGCTTGTAAACATCTTTATTTCCCTGGCTCCAGAACTTAAAATTCATTATGTCAACAGTTACGAATATCAAATTGTTGAAAAAAAAATTTTTTTTCATATCTAGGTGATATGCCTGGTCTTGTTTGGATACTCATACAGGGTGTCCTACTTTTGATTTAGGGTTATAAGTTTCGATTGTCGTCCCGTGTGTTTCGATCAAACTATAATAAATTGAATATTATGTATTTTATATTTTTCTATATTATGATTAAACGCGTTCCCACGTTATCAGGCGTGTTATTTAATATTCTAGTAGAGGTTGTCTATTTTAAAATATCGTTTTCTTTTTAGTTATAAAAAAAATTTACAAGAGTTACATGGGTATGTGGGTGTATGTTGTGTGCACATGATATTTATATAACTAGATTGGATTATAATTAAAGGGAAAAATAATATAAGGTGTATTAATATATCTACTAATTAACCTGTCGATAGTTGCCGAAATTCTGAAAATAAATTATATAATTATTGAAATAATAAACACAGCATTTTAAAGTGGACGATGTATAATTAATATATGTCTTTAATCACTACGCATACTTTATTTTACATAATAAAACAAAATTTATTAATAATTTAGTCTTATCAAGCCGGCATAGCGAAGGCGACTGCTTCTTGTAGAAAGGAGAATGCCCATTTTTGGGCCCACTCGATACACAATAGCGAACTATTGTAATAATGTAAACTAAATAAAGTAACAGAACAATATTCTAAAATAATAACCTATTTCTTTTTTTTTTTAAATTCATTTTAATTTATATCAATAAACCATTTACCGATCAATAGACAATGTTTAATTACATAAAAAACAGATGTCATCAATTATTAAAGCATTTAAAATAATAATAATAACCTTAATGCAGCAAAATACATCTAATTACTCAATAACCTGGGTGAAAAAATTCAAATTTTTCAACAAAATTACCTACGACAAACTCGAGAAAAAAATTGTGGGCCCATTTATCTAAGGCGAAAGGACATCTTTTATTTGTGATTGCAAATAATGGCGGAATAAATAAAAATCGGGCGGAGTGTTGTCATACACCCATTTTTTTTATTGTAGCTCGGGATGTGAGAACACTCCGCCTGATGTAAAGCTAGAGTGCGGTTCATGTATGGAAACAACTGCTACTACAGAGAGACCTGTCCGGACAGCAGTCGCCGGCTTGAGGAGACGAGCATGTACCATCCAGATTGACAGTTCACACTCCTCTCGCTATACCTGACTACTTTCAAACTATTCCAGAAACGCGACAAGGTCACTTCACGGGTGTTATATTCGAAGTGGTGGTACTAAACCAGGACGGCAGACTAGACAAATAACCATAAGCGACCAAAGTACATATAACAAAGTTACATTGGTACCGGTCTTTAGCGAGGTTCGAACACGGGTCTCAATGATCGCGAGTTCACGCGTCTCACCGCTAGACCACGGCCGCTCTACATTCCTTAGTAACAAAGTTAAATATAATAAAAACTAGTAGGCTGCATTTCGAGTTGCGCTAACTTGGCTCTTAATCTATGGAGTCGCCGTTGCGCCTTCAAATCCGGCTTATTGATGTCATAATGGGTGTTTGTGGGTGTATTCGATGCAGTGGAAGCGCTCAGACACGAAGAGGACACCTTCGGAGGCCTCGACACTCCGGACAGGGAACGACAGGCCGCCAGACGACTCGCCACGTGTTGGGGCATCTGGAACAATCATTAACAAGTAAATAAATTGTATCACTTGAGTACCTATAAAGTTCAAAAATAGTGGTATAACGAGGAGAGTGTGGATTGTCAATCTAAATGGTGCATATTCGTCTCCTCAAGCCGGCATAGCGCAGTGGACTATTGTATGTAGAGATTTCTCTGTAGTAGTAGTTGTGTCCGTTCATGGACCGCACTCTAGCTTTACATGCCGAGCTACTATTAAAAAAAGTTTGTTAACAAAACAATATTCTCAAATAATATCTTTTTTATTAATTCATTTTGGAATGGAAACGACTGCTACTACAGAGAAACCTGTGCGGGCAGTAGTCGCCCCCACTATGCCGATTTGAGGAGACGAGCACGCACCATCTAGATTGACCACCAGCACTTGCATTATCACTGATCATATACAGGTTGGTCAAGCTCTATCAATCGCACTCAATCAATCAATCAATTAAGCATTCATTAAATCAATCAATCTAATAATTATTCATTATGGTTTTTTATTCCTAAAAAAGGACTTGCAAGATGTTTTTTTATTAGTTTTTTTTAGCTCGGCATGTGCCAACATTCCGCCTGCCATGAACGGCAGCAGTCACCTCCCATATGCCGGCTTGATGTCCAGGTTGACAGTGCACATTCCTCTCGCTATACCTGGCTATTTTCAAACTACAAGAAAACTTACATTAAACAATGGCGAATACAATATAGGTGTCCACATTGGCAATAATTTGTGCAGCACTGTTGAGTTACTCTCCAACAAAGCTTCAAGTATACCGAGGAAATGCAGATTCACTGTTTCAGCCAACTGGAAATAATACATATTTATACATTTTATTTATTTAATTATATGACAACACTCCGCCTGATGTAAAGCTAGAGTGCGATCCATGAACGGAAACAATTACTACTACAGAGAAATCTCTACATGCAGCAGTCGTCTCCACTATGCCGGCTTGAGGAGACGAGCATGTACCATCTTAGATTGACAGTGGACACTCCTCTCGTTATACCTGGCTACTTTCAAACTATTCCCGAAACGCGACATGGTCACTTCACATTCGAAAGTGGTGGTACTACTACATCAGGACAGCAGACTGGAAAAATAACCATCTACAACCTACCACTCTTAAATAGCGACCAAAGTACATATAACATAGTTACATTGGTCAGAATTTAGCGAGGTTCGAACACGGGACTCATCGATCGTGAGTTCACGTGTCTTACCGCTAGACCACGGCCGCTCTTAAAAATATGTCGAGTTACTAATAAAAAACCCAATTGCTTACTAACCATAGGCCCGGCAGCCGTCAACTGCAATAAGCTGGGCACCAGTTTGCACCACAAGTCCAGTAGCAGGGCACTCGTGTCGTGCGTGGAGGTGGGCGTGAGTGGAGTGGAAGCCGACGAGAGGTACACTGTCCACAGTTGCGAGAGGAGGAAGCCGTGAGATAACGCCCAAGTGCTGCGAGTACCAGGTCCGCCTTCCACGTACGACGACATTATAGTCTGAAATAATAATAATGATTTAACTCCAAACTAAGACACCTGTAGGCACTCTGGGTATCAGAACAAGGACAAAATTGAAGAGTGGTAGGCAGTCTGATGATGGTTATTAGCCCAGTCTGCCATGAAATGACCTTGCCGCTTTTTGGGTTCAATTTGAAAGTAGCCAGGTATAACGAGAAGAGTGTGCACTGTCAACCTGGAGCCGGCATAGCTGAGGTGACTGCTGCCTACAGAAATTTATTTGTAGTAACATTTGTTTCCGTTCATGGAAGGCGGAATGTTGTCATATGCCGAGCTAAAAAAAACTTTTGTTTATTTGAACCAGGAATAATGAAAAAACCTCTTACAAGTCCTTTTTAGGAATAACAAACCTTAATAAATTAATATTAGATTGATTGATTGAATGCTTGATTGACTGATTGATTGATTGAGTGCGACTGACGGAGCTTGACCAACCTGTATATGATCAGTGATAATGCAAGTGCTGTCAAAGGGCAATGGATATAGCATCGGTGCACCACCGGCAGCAGTACTCAGCGCACCCAACACCAACCACGATACTAAACGAACACGGGTCACGCACTCCGCCAACTCGCGACCACTGAAAACAGAATAATTATTATTAAATCCACTCAAATTTTCTTATTTATTATAACCCAACCAATACCTAAACGTTATTTGATGTAAAGCTAGAGTGCGGTCCATGAACGGAAACAGCTGCTACTATAGAGAAATCTCTACGGCCAGCTGTCGCCTCCGCTATGCTGGCCTTAGGAGACGAGTATAGTAAACACTCCTCTCGTGTAATCTTTGTTTTTATCAAAAGGGCATGCGGCACATTAGAGATCTGCTTAATCTCCGTTTAGCCATTGGCACTACAACCGGGCACTACTGGCTCAACAAACATTTATTCCTTTAATATTACAGCCAATCCTCTGTGCAGAACTTGCATGGGGGCTGAAGAGAGAGTCATGCGTGTAGAGCCTCTTAGTTTTCCTTGGAGATATCTGGTGGCTGCAGATGACTTTGAAAACACTCACCCAGGCAAAGGAACTGACAATGGTGGTAATAATTGTCGCGCCAATTGCACCCGGTCCTTGCCCCGGGTCTGTTCCAGCGACAACTCCAGCGACACGAACTGAGCAATACCACCCTTCACTATTGCACCGAGCGTGTCCTCGTTCAGGCAGACCAAGTTACGATTTACTATTGAACGGGATACAGAACCCTGGCGGAGAAAAAAAATTAGGTCTAAAGGTAAGGCGCGTGAACTCACGCTCTAAGAGACCCGTGTTCGAACCTCGCTAAATTCTGACCAATGTAACTATATGTACTTATCGCTCATTAAAGAGTGGTAGGCAGACTGGTTCGCCCAGTCTGCCGTGTTGGGTTAGTACCACCACTTTCGAATGTAACACAATGTGAGGTAACAGTTTGGAAGTAGCGAGGCATAACGAGAAGAGTGCATTGTCAACCTGTATAGTACACATTCGTCTCCTCAAGCCGGCATAGCGGAGGCGACTGCTGCCTGTAGAAATTTCTCTGCAGTAGCAGTTGTTTCCGTTCATGGACTACACTTTAGCTTAACATTTATAACGAGAGGAATTTGCACTGTCAATCTAGATGGTACATGCTCGTCTCTTCAAGCCGGCATAGTGGAGGCGACTGCTACCCGCACAGGTTTCTCTGTGGTAGCAGTTGTTTCCGTTTATGGACCGCACTCTAGTTTTACATCAGGCTGAGTGTTGTCACATGCCGAGCTACTATAAAAAAAATCATGAGGTAGTGGCGTCATATGGCGAGCTACGAGACCTACCTTAATCTTGTTAAGTAACAATGGATCCTGCAGCAAATCTATCATATCAGGTAGATGCGGTCGCATACAATCGACTGCCCCACCTCCCAGCTCACGGCAGTCCGGTCCGAGTACACCCCCCATTATACCTCCGGTATTGGTATTTGTACTGCCCCCGGGACCGGCACAGAGGAACTCGGCTGATAACGGAGCGGGAAGAAGGAGGACTGCGCCGTGACCTGAATTTAATTTTAAAAAAATTTACTTCGAACACGCGGAGTTGAGCTGATGTAAAGCTAGTGCCGTACAAATAAATTACAAGCAGCAGTCGCCTCCCCTATGCCGGCTTGAGAAAATGTGCACCATTATGTTGACAGTACATGGTCCTCTCACTATATCTGGCTACTTTCAAACTATTCCCGAAACGCGACAAGGTCACTTCACGGGTGTTACATTCGAAAGTGGCAGTACTACCCCAGGACGGCAGACTGGACTAATAACCATCATCAGTCTACCTATCACTCTTTAAAAGTGCCTATAGGCACTAAGCGACCAAAATAAATGAATTTAGCGAGGTTCGAACACGGGTCTCGTCGATCGCGAGTTCACGCTTCTTACCGCTAGACCACGGTCGCTCCAAGCTATTATACTATGTAAAAACCATACCTTGCAAGACAAACTGTATCAGCACGAGCAGGTTATCATCAGGCAGTGTGACTTTGGTCCTGAGTGCCAACACCAACTCGGCGACAAGGACACGACACACGAGTAGTTTATCCCTCTCCCTCACGTAAACGCGAACACACGCGACAGACAACTCGGACACGGACCACAGACGCACCACCAAGTTCTGGACGCAGTAACTTATTATTTTTCCAAATGGTTCCAGGATGCTCTGTGAAATTAAAAACTGATTGTAGGAAGGCGGCCGTGGTCTAGCGGTAAGACACGTGAACTCACGATCGATGAGACCCGTGTTCGAACCTCGTTTATTCTGACCAATGTAAACTATGTTATATGTACTTTGGTCACTAATTAAAGAGTGGTAGGCAGACTGATGATGGTTATTTTTCCAGTCTGCCGTCCTGGGGTAACACCACGACCTTGTCGCGTTTCGGGAATAGTTTGAAAGTAGCCAGGTATAACGAGAGGAGTGTGCACTGTCAATCTAGATGGTACATGCTCGTCTCCTCGAGCCGGCATAGTAAAGGCGACTGCTGCCCGCACAGGTTTCTCTGTAGTAGCAGTTGTTTCCATTCATGGACCGCACTCTAGCTTTACATCAGGCGGAGTGTTGTCACATGCCAAGCTACAATAAAAAAATAATTATCCCTTATTGAATGAATTCATGAATGGATGAACGAAAGAAAAACTCAACAACCACCGGTGGCCTCCATTATACCGGCTATGGGAGACGATTGTGCACCATCTAGGTCACTCTGGCATTACCCGGTTACCTCCGAACCGATCCCGAAGCTCAACAAGGTCAGTTCACGGCAGCGAACAAGCGACACCTACCTTGCACGAGGCAGCGCTGGGTATCTTGAGAACAGCAGTCATGGCTCTAAACAGAGGCGCTGCATCATCCAACAGCGGTAACAGCAACACCACTTCTCTGAACAACGTATCCAATTGTTGCATTAAAGCTGAACAAGCCGCGTGCGGTCCCAGAGCCTCGGGGGCCAGGCACTCCAAGTATGCCGCCATGTTGTTCGCCACTACAGGTATTAACTGGGGAAAATATACAATATCGACTAGTTTCTACATGTGATTACATGCTAAAATGTAGAGAAAATGTCTGCAGACCAGAGGCGGCTCTAGACCTTGTGGCGCCCGTGTGCAACCAAAGTACCATGGCGCCCTCTAGTAGGAGCGGGGTAAAAATGGAATACTTACAGTTATACTTTCAAACGCAAATTCGGGTGCAAATAGTGCAATTTTAAATAATGTCGGGAAATGAGTAGTGTCTTTGGAGGTGTCGCATTAGATTAGAGGGTGCTCGGCGCCCCCTTGGACCCGGCGCCCGTGTGCGCCGCACACCCTGCACTATAGGTAAAGCCGCCTCTGCTGCAGACAGCAGTACCCCGCGCTATGCCGTCTTAAGGAGACGAATGTGTACCATTCCTTGATATTTTTTTGTAGCTCGGCATGTGACAACACGGCTTGAGGACACGAGCATGTACCATCTTAGATTGACAGTGCACATTCCTCTCGTTATACCTGGCTACTTCCAAACTATTCCCGAAACGCGACAAAGTCACTTCACGGGTGATACATTCGAAAGTGGTGGTACTACCTCAGGACGGCAGACTGGACAAATAAACATCATCAGTCTGCCTACCACACTTTAATGAGCGACCAAAGTACATATAACAAAGTTACATTCGTCAGAATTAGCGAGGTTCGAACACGGGTCTCACCGATCGTGAGTTCACGCGTCTTACCGCTAGACCACGGCCGCTCTTTTCTAACAGTTAGACGTACCTTCCTCGTACGGGTGTTACACTTGAATTTCTCGCAGAAAATTAAAACCACTCACATCAGCAGGCAAATTCTTCTTTGAGTTAAGATGTTCAACGACCAACTGCAGAGGCCCGCATGGATATAACTCATTGAAATCAACAAACGCTTGAGCGATACTCTTGAAGAATACAACACGCTGTTTCTCTGGAAAGAGACAGGCAGAGCGATGCTTGTTATTATGCCCAGTCAGCTGTCCTGGGGTAGCCCTACCACTTTTAGGTTAGGAAGTATAGGATAGGAAGTAGCCGGTTGTATGGTACATTCACTGGCTGGCTAGCAGTATGCTGGATGGAGAAAGACAGGTACTCACGCAGTGATATGGCTGCACCTATTTCCTCCTGCATCCTTATCACTTGGTGCCAAGGCAAGAAAGCTGGATTGATTTTATCTCGTTTAGTTTGCACAGTAGTTCTCACACGAGAGAGGTGGCCACTAGATGGCGCAGTTGTTGGAAAGGTAATTGGATAGAAGGGGACAAGCATGTTGGCAGCCAGCAAAATTACTAATTATAAATTTTTTAAATAATAAATAATTATCTTTTCTGGTACGGAACAAATAAGAACTTGGTACACGCTCTTTTCCAGTTCCCTCAAGTCATGTCAATGGAAACGACTGTTGTCTGAAGGCAATGACTGAGTGTGGCAGCAGTAAGTCAAATCTTCCTGCGTTATTTACCTGGTGTTCTTTGTATGAATAATTGCATAAAAACATTATTGGGTGCCAATTGATGCAGAATGCATCTGAGGAACTGATGTGCGACCGCGACGGCTGATCCTGGCAACCTTGTGTTTGTTTCATTCTGCCAACTATAGTTGCCTAGTTGGACCACTCTGTGAATAAACAAATTATTGTAACGAAACATTTAAAACAAGTTTGGAGGTACTGGTTGGTACACATTCGTCTCCTCAGACCGGCATAGTAGCAGTTGTTTTCCGTTCATGGACCGCACTATAGCTTCGTTGTCACATGCCGATAAGTAAATGGTGCAGTAGGTAGGTTACCTGCTAACGTTATGTAGAATAGCTGGTAACATCCCAGCGGCGGCAGCTGGTTCTCTATGTACAAATGTTGCCAGCACAATAATACATAGACCTAACTCTTCGTCACTGTATTGTTCCATCACAGTGCCGCATTCAGCACCTACAAATGTACTAATTAGTACTCTGTACAGTAAAAGACAGATAACAAATAAGACCATTACGTACTGAGCGAATCTTATTAAGGCTTTTGATAGCATGAGTCAAACATACAAATTCAGTATATGTTATAAAAATAACTTAAAACATAATTAATTAATTTTCATTTAACATATTTCACACATTTATGAGCGGCCGTGGTCTAGCGGTAAGACGCGAGAACTCACAATCGATGAGACCCGTGTTCGAACCTCGCTAAAGACCGGTACCAATGTAACTTTGTTATATGTACTTTGGTCGCTAAGTGCCTATAGGCACTATTAAGGAGTGGTAGGCAGACTGATGATGGTTATCTGTCCAGTCTGCCGTCCTGGGGTAGTACCACCACTTTCGAATGTAACACCCGTGAAGTGTTTCCTTGTCACGTTTCGGGAATAGTTTGAAAGTAGCCAGGTATAGCGAGAGGAGTGTGCACTGTCAATCTAAGATGGTACATGCTCGTCTCCTCAAACCGGCATAGTGGAGGCGACTGCTGCCCGCACAGGTTTATCTGTAGTAGCAGTTGTTTCCGTTCATGGACCGCACTCTAGCTTTACATCAGGCGGAGTGTTGTCACATGCCGAGCTACAATACTACAATCACTTATTTAACATAGCTAAATAAAAATAAATAATATTATTTGTGCAGTACAGGTGCACCTCAAGGCAGCGTTTGACACCACTATAATATACTCACATCTGTATCTAAGAGTATAATCAGGTGCAGTGTGTGTCCCCGCATGAGCTCTTCCAGGTGACCACCACCCAGTACTAGTACCGTCCGTACCGGTACCACCGGGACCGGGACAATCCGCACCGTCCAGACCGATACCATCCTCAGTTGCATCTTTAAATTTAGATATTTCTTTTGTAAAATATTCGTAGTAAACACCTGAAGGGCATCAATGTTAAGCTTACATGCGCTAGGTTCAGACTGTGCATGTAATAATTCAGGTGGAGATCCCATTTGAGCGGCTTGACGAGCGAGACGACGGGGACTGGTACCGCGAGATCTGAAATACAGTCACGGGTTCCATTTTGTAATAAAATTGAAGATTTACAAATTTTTTTTACTATTTTCATTTTTCATAAAGTAATCGATTTCTAGAGTGTAATCTCACCTGCTTCCTTCAGATGACAACTTCTTACTCAGATCTTGAGGTCTCGAAGCGGGTTCTTGATCAGATTTACTAGAATCAGTTTTGTCCGTACCAGAATCTTCGAAACAAAAAAAAAAGAAATGTAAATTTAATTATTTACAATTTAATTGGATTTATTTAGGGGTAGTTTAATGTGTCTCACCGGGGTGCAGAGTGAGTGCCTCTCGTACTCTATCGACCAAAGCATTAAACACTGGATATTGTTCTTTAACAGGCTGCGGACCGATCGGAAGTAATCTGTGAAATAAAGCTTCTGGTAAATCTATTGCGTTACTAGGGGAAAAGTCCGAGCGTCACCGTTAACTTTCCCCCCCATTAGCGCGCCTGCAATCTATTCTGCTATCTGTCTTGAATACACACTCACTCTTTCTCCCTTTCCATGACTACATGAGCACGTTCTACTCCATCTTCAGAACTAATGAAAACACACCACCTTATGTAAAGCTAGAGTGCGGTCCACGAACGGAAACAACTGCCTACTACGAATTAATTTTTACATGCAGCCGTCGCTTCCGCTATGCCGGCCTAAGGAGACGAGTATGCACCATCTAGAGTGACAGTGCACATTCCTCTCGTTATACCTGGCTATTTCCAAACTGCACCAGAAACTCGACAAGGTCACTTCACTGGTGTTACATTCGAAATTGGTGGTACTACCATAGGACGTCGGCTAATAACCATCAGCAGTCTGCCTACCACTCTTTAATGAGCGACCAAAGTTACGTTGGTCAGAATTTAGCGAGGGTCGAACACGGGTCTCATCGATCGTCTTACCGCTAGACCACGGCCGCTTCTTGTCATCTACCTTTTGTCCTATATAACTATGATTATTTACCTTTCAAGTGGTGGTATATTGAAGTGTGTTTTAGAAGTGTACGTATGCACGTTCGGTTGTTGCATGGTACACGTCACGCTGACGTCCATTCGAGAGAGAGGTGACTCTGGAGACGCGTATGCAGCACAACCAGTGTTCAGACCTGGAATTACACCTTGGAGATAGCTCAAGATAGACTAATAATGATTACTACCCCAGTCTGCCGAGGTAGTACCACCAATTCCAAGTGTAACGCTCGTGAAGTTGGATATAACGAGAGGATGTGAACTGTCAACCTGGATGATTAAACTCCTCATTTCCATGCGGTCCATGAACGGAAACAACTGCTACTACGAAATCTCTACAGGCAGCAGTCGCCTCCGCTATGCCGGCTCGAGGAGACGAGTGTGCACCACCTAGATTGACAGTGCACACTACTCTCATTATACCTGGTTATTTTCAAACGCGACAAGGTCACTTCACGGCAGACTGGGTAAATAACCATCATCAGTCTGCCTACCACTCTCATGTTAGAACCAAGCGTCGAGTAGTATCGACCGCTCCGTGCTAATGGAAACCCACCAGTGTTCTTCTGTTGTGTCTGGAGCTGTTGTGTGTTCTGTGAATTTGGTGGTGGCCAGTTTGCAAAGTGACTTTCGCCTGATGAGGACGCACCCGTGTCCGGAGATGTGCTACTGCCAACTGTTATACAAAGACACAAATCATTAACGTGAAAGCCAACACCTGAGCGTCTATACATCTTGTTTTACAACATTGTTTGACAGAGAAACGTCCGCAAAAATCTGTCGCCTCCACTATGCCGGCTTGACAAGATGAATGCGCGCTATCCGAAAAAGGATAGGCTAGTGTAAACCTACTATAATTAGTACTGTTGAAACTTTTGTTATTGTATTTTGAACGGCAGTGGTCTAACTCACGATCGATGTGTCCCGTGTTTGAACCTCGCTAAATTCTGAACAATGTATCTTTGTTATATGTACTTGGGTGATCAGGGCCTGCGATACAAGCACTTAGCTTGGTACAGGTTTTAAAAAAAATAGAAACTCATCGGAATGTACCAATAACACGTTTCTGTTTCCCCAAAACCTTGGTTCTGGGTGACGTTTGCGCATGAAGCTGATCCGGCCATATTTCAACAGACTGACCGCTCATCGGTGTTGATTTTCTGAAACAAAAATTGAAACTTTATTTTGGAAGTTGTTCCAGGCTTTAAGAGTGGTAGGCAGATTGATTATGGTTATTAGCCCAATCTACCATCCTGGGGCAGTACCACCACTTTTGAATGTAACACCCGTGAAGTGACCTTGTCGCGTTTAGGGAATAGTTTGAAAGTAGCCAGGTATAGCGAGAGGAGTGTGCACTGTCAATCTAAGATGGTACATGCTCGTCTCCTCAAGCCGGCATAGTGGAGGCGACTGCTGCCCGCACAGGTTTCTCTGTAGTAGCAGTTGTTTCCGTTCATGGATCGCACTCTAGCTTTACATCAGGTGGAGTGTTGTCACATGCCGAGCTACAATAAAAAAAAACTTACAAATTGGACGAATCACTTCCAACAGAGACGGAGGAGCTCGTTGACAATTGCTGAGCTGATCTCGAACCACCGACAGACTGAAATTTATATATTTACCCTTTCATATCATGTCTAAAAGCTAGAGTGCGATCAACTGTGGAAACAACTGCTACTGCAGAGTTATCTCTACGAGCAGCAGTCGCCTCCGCTGTGCCGGCTTGATGAGACGAATATCCACCATCCAGGTTGACAGTGCACACTCCTCTCGTTATACCTGGCTAATTTAGAACTATTCTCGCAACACGACAAGGTCACTTCACAGGTGTTACATTCGAAAGTGGTGGTACTACTCCAGGACGGCAGACTGGACAAATAACCATCATCAGTCTGCCTACCACTCTTTAATGAGCGACCAAAGTACATATAGCAAAATTACATTGGTCAGAATTAGCGAGATTCGAACACGGGTCTCACCGATCGTGAGTTCACGCGTCTTACCGCTAGACCACGGCCGCTCTAAATTCATTAATGTTTACCATTTTAGGCGCAATATGCGGATGCTGATGTGGCGTATCCAGCTTAGGTGCTTCATCATAATGTGACGGCTCATCGAATGAACCCTGAAAAAAAAATATTCCATGTTTTAAACAGTGGTAGGCAGACTGATGATGGTTATTTGTCCAGTCTGCCGTTCTGGGGTAGTACCACCACTTTCGAATGGAACACCCGTGAAGTGGCCTTGTCGCGTTTCAGGAATAGTTTCAAAGTAGCCAGGTATAACAAGAGAAGTGTGCACTGTCAATCTAAGATGGTACATGCTCGTCTCCTCAAGCCGGCATAGTGGAGGCGACTGTTGCCCACACTAGGTTTCTCTGTAGTAGCAGTTGTTTCCATTCATGGACCGCTCTCTAGCTTTACGTCAGGCGGAGTGTTGTCACATGCCGAGCTACCATAAAAAAAAAAGTTACTTTGACCGCTTAGTATCTATGGTATCGTATAAGCATAACAGGCAGACTAATGATGGTCTAGTCTGCCGTCCTGGGGTAGTACCACCACTTCAACTAATGGACAGTTTTCACGTTTCACTGTCACCCTAGTAATAACGAATGTGTACTATCAATCTGTATGATGCGCATTCGTCTCTTAAAGCCGGCACAGTGGAGACGACTGCTGCCTGTACACATTTCTCTGTGGTAGCAGTTGCTTCCGTTCATGGACCGCACTTTAGGTTAACACCAGGCGGAGTGTTGTCATAAGTGATTTATTTAAAACAACTCACAGGCGCCGTACTTCCATGCACAGTCGTGTCCGACTTGTCACTTGTTTCAGGGATTGCAATCAACTCACTCTCGGACGACTCCTGCTCCAAACTCCATTGTTGATATCTATAACACACATATAATAATTTTTTTATTATTATGAAATGAGAATCCTTTATTAACGTAGGCGTGGACTTGGCATGCACTTGTTCATCGTCAGAATCTACTTTTGGCTTCGGAAAGGCATATGACGAGAAGACAGCCATAAGAAACTCGTCAATTATAGCCTGTGTTTATAATAACAAAAAAAAACCTGAATTATAAATAGTCGTAACTAATTTAACAAACATAACTAAACCACAATATGGGGCACCAAAATGAAGAAAATTATATATTAATATCATTGCAACCCACGTTTCAACCACAAAGGTACGAACACACATACGTGGTGTTCAAAGCGGCCGTGGTCTAGCGGAAAAACGCGTTAACTCACGATCGATGAGACCCGTGTTCGAATCTCGCTAAAAGACCGGTATCAATGTAACTTTGTCATATGTACTTTGGTCGCTCAGTGCCTATAAGCACTATTAAAGAGTGGTAGGCAGACTGATGATGGTTATTAGTCCAGTCTGCCGTCCTGGGGTAGTACCACCACTTTCGAATGTAACACCCGTGAAGTGACCTTGTCGCGTTTCGGGAATAGTTTGAAAGTAGCCAGGTATAACGAGAGGAGTGTGCACTGTCAATCTAGATGGTACATGCTCGTCTCCTCAAGCCGGCATAGCGGAGGCATAGCACCGCTGCCCGCAGAGATTTCTCTGTAGTAGCAGTTGTTTCCATTCATGGACCGCACTCTAGCTTTACATCAGGCGGAGTGTTGTCACATGTCGAGCTACAATTAAAAAAAAACGTTTAATAGAAAAAAAATTGAAAATGAAAAGCTATGCAGACGAGCAGTAAGGAGAGAAGCATGCCACACGGGAGTAGACCACGATTAATAAATCATATTAAAAATTACAGTGCGGAAACCATTAAAGGAAACAACTGCTCCCACACAAAAAAACGTTTGCAGACAGCAGTCGCCTCCGCTATGCCGGCTTGAAGAGACGAATGCGCAATACCATCCAGGTTGACTCCTCTCGTTATACCTGGCTACTTTCGAACTGTTCCCGAAACGCGACAAAGTCACTTTACAGGTGTTACATTCGACAGCCGACTGGGCTAACAACCATCATCAATCTGCCTACCACTCTCTCTCTCTTTCTTTCTTCCTCCCCCCCCCCCTTCCCTCTCTCTCACACACACACACACACACACACACACACACACACACACACAGACCTGTTTGTTTTATTATTTTCCTCCCAGTGTGTGTGCATAGGTGATTTGTGTTTCTTGTCAATTGTACAGAGTGGGGATAACGGTGTCGGTTCAACACGTTCCGGAACCGACTCGTGATCGGTCTTCAGTGACGGCTGGCTCAGGTCTGAAAATAAATTATTACTACATTATGTTCAGGCGTCGACGGACAGTCCAAAGCAGTTGTTAGTGCGAAGCTAGAGTGCGGTCCATGAATGGAAACAACTGCTACTACAGACAACCCTGTGCAGGCAGCAGTTGCCTCCACTATGCCGGCTTGAGAAGACGAGCATGTAGCATCCAGATTGACAGTGCACACTCTTCTCGGTTTTACCTGGCTACTTTCAAACTATTCTCGAAACGCGACAAGGTCACTTCACGGGTGTTACATTCGAAAGTGGTGGTACTACCCCAGGACGGCGGACTGGACAAATAACCATCATCAGTCTGCCTACCACTCTTTAATAGTGCCTATAGGCACTGAGCGACCATAGTACATATAATATAGTTACATTGGTACCGGTCAGAATAAGCGAGGTTCGAACACGGGTCTCATCGATCGTGAGTTCACGCGTCTTACCGCTAGACCACGGCCGCCGTAAAAGCGTTACATCAGGCGGAGTGTTGTCATATGTCTAACCGCATCAGTATCAATGTCTCTTCACACCTGTCTGCCTACCACACGTACCTCTAGACCTGGCGTGATGGTACATCACCAGCATAGCGGGTATTCTCTTGCACTGATGATATTGTGCCTCGACACTGTTAACCACAATGCGAACTAACGACTGCACCAAACTGCATAAGTGACCGGTACTATAGTGATACTGGAAACGAAAAAACAAAGTACTATTAGGTCATAGTTTTTATAGTAGCTCGACGTAATCTCGGCACACGGCCTGAGTGCGGTCTATGAACGGACCAACTGCTAATTGTTATATATTTTAGTATTGTATTGAAGGTAGTTCAATAAGTGCATTTGTGTTTGTCATTCTTGATACGGGTATAGCCCGGCAGTCGTTATTTAGCTCGATAAATGACTATACGCAAAACGGTGTTTCATTCCATAATTACAACAAACATAATAATTGGCGACGAGGAATCTACGCGTGTGTAATGGTTACAATATAAAGTGTATTGTAATAAAAATGGCGACGCGATCAATGTTGTTTGGTGGAAATTTGAGTTTCGATCACCACGTACAAGACTGGTGTATTTTCAAAAGCCGTTTTTTGCAATTTTGTGAAGCAAATGATGTCTCCGTTGACACGGATAAAAGTGGTGGCAAGAGACGAGCATTGTTGTTGTCCTGTTTCGTGGAAGACACTTACCGAGTTGCGACGGACGTCGTGTTTCCAAGACTGCTGGACGACCTAAGCTATGCCGAAGTGATTGCAGCGTTGGATCTGCATTTTGTGCAAAAGAAAAGCAGTTTTGCAGAAAGATTTAAATTTTACAAGTCCGAGCAAAGACCAGGTGAAGAGTTGACGGATTGGGCGGCACGAGTACGCAGCTCGGCGATGCACTGTGGCTTTAAAGGGGAGCTCGAAACGGCGCTGAGGGATCGTTTTGTGCTGGGTTTGGAGAACGTCAGCGAAAAGGAAAAGTTATTCGCTGAAAACGTTGACAAACTGACGTTGAGCAAGGCGTTGGAGATAGCACAGAGCATCCGATGCGCGCGTGTAGCAGTGCAGGGACAGCGAGGCGGCGACGGAGCCCTAGCCGTGGAGACCGCGGCGCCCGCGCCGGTGTTCGCTATGAGGGCGAGCAGGCCGGCGGCGGCCGCGGCGACCGCGACCGAGCGTAGTGCTCGCACCGATGCTGTCAGTGAAATAAAGTGTTGTGTGTGCGGATATAAAAATCATAATAAAAATGAGTGTCGTTTCCGTAATTATACGTGTAAAAAGTGCAATACAAAAGGACATCTAAAACGGATGTGTAAAAATAGAAATAATTTCTTAGCCCTGGATATCGATGGTATGTACAGTATTAATAATATACGCAGTGTGGACGGTCGACCTATGCAACAGACAGTATCTGTAGGTGGCAAAAATGTACTATGCGAATTTGATAGTGGCAGCGCCGTGTCAGCTATGCCGTTATGTTTGTATAATAAACTATTTAAAAATAATTACTCAATTGAACCGTGTACGGCGGCTCTTAATTGTTATAACGGAAGTAAAATATTTCCATTAGGTTACATAGCGCTGTCAGTGACTTATGAGGGCTGTACGAAACCGCTGAAAATGTATATTATAAAAACACGGGAGTCATATGCCCCGCTATTAGGCCGTGATTTTATTAGTAAGTTTAATTTACAGTTAGGTAGAATTAATTATTGTGAGCAAATTAGTAATAATATAGATTATTTAAAAAATAAATATAGCCAAGTTTTCGCTGATGTTTTAGGTTGTTATAATAAAGGAAAAATTAGATTATTATTAAAAACAGAAGCAAAACCTATTTTTTTTAAACCCAGACCCGTGCCATTAGCGTTAAAACCAAAAGTTGAGCAAGAAATTAGTAGATTAGTTGAATTAGGGATATTAGAAAAAGTTGATTATTCAGAATATGCCACACCTATCGTTCCGGTATTGAAAAACGACGGCAATATACGAATATGCGGCGATTATTCTGTAACATTAAATAAAACATTATTTTTAGATAATTACCCGTTGCCTCGAATAGAAGAGTTATTTTCTAAATTACATGGTGGCCAGCATTTTACTAAATTAGATTTATCAAGAGCATATAATCAATTAGTATTAGATGATGAGTCGAAACAATTAACGACAATCAATACACACAAAGGATTATTTCGTTACACAAGATTAGTATTCGGGTTGTCGAGCGCGCCGTGTATTTTTCAAAAAAACAATTGAATCGTTGTTAGATAACATCGAAGGCGTGTGTTGTTTCATTGACGATATACTTATTACAGGTCCGTCTAGGGATATTCACTTACAAAGAATTGAGCAGGTGCTTAGTAGGCTACAAGGGGCGGGTTTAAAACTAAAAGAGGATAAGTGTGAATTATTTAAAGACTCTGTAGAATATTTAGGTTTTAAAATAGATAAACATGGTTTACATAAATCTGATAATAAAGTCGCTGCTATTGTTAATATGAGTTGTCCTCGTAACGTATCGGAACTAAAATCTTTTATAGGAATGGTTAATTATTATAGATCATTTATACCGAACGTTTCAAGTATGTTAAATGCGTTACACATCTTACTCAAAGATGGTGTAAAATGGACATGGGGACCGGATCAGATCGAAGCTTTTGATAATGTCAAAAGAGAGCTAATGTCGGATCGAGTACTCGCACATTACAACCCTGAGTATGAGACGGTGTTGACAGTGGATGCGGGTCCCGCCGGCCTCGGTGCCGTGCTGTCACAGCGTCAACCGGGCGGCGGCTCCGAACAGGTGGTAGCATACGCATCGCGTTCGCTAACTTCGAGCGAGCGTAATTATGCGCAAATACAAAAAGAAGCGACCGCTATCATTTTCGGTGTAAAAAAATTTCATCATTATTTATATGGACGTACGGTACCGTTTATATTGCGTACGGATCACAAACCCTTAACGTCTATTTTCGGTAGCAAAAAAGGCGTACCGGAAATGGCCGCTAATCGTTTGCAGCGTTATGCTCTGTTTTTATTCGCATATAATTATAAAATTGAATATGTAAAAAGTGAAAATAATGTTGCAGATTTTCTATCCAGGGCGACTACTAATGAGGTAGTAAATTCGGATATAAAAAAAAATGAGTCGTCTATGTATATTAATTTTAATGTTTTTGCAAATGATTCACTACCGATAACCGCCGACGAGATACGCGAGGAGACGGCGCGTGATGATATTTTGAAAATAGTGACGTCATTTGTAAAAAAGGGGTGGCATCGCAAACCGAACGATGCAAATTTGCTTCCATATTTTAAATGTAGATTGCAACTTAATATGGAAAACGGATGTTTAATGCGCGGTCATAAAGTCGTAATTCCGGTGGTTTTTCGTGAGAGGTTATTAAAGGAATTACACAGTTCACACTTCGGCATCGTAAAGACGAAAGCGGAGGCTAGATCCAGAATGTGGTGGCCTAATATTGACTCGCACATAGAGGAACTGGTAGGTGCATGCTCGATATGCAACGCGCTTCGTAGCGACCCCCCTAGTAACACGCAAAGTTGGCCGCGCGCGAGTCTACCATGGGATCGAGTACACATCGATATGTGCGCTGTGTCCGGTCATAGTTTCCTTATTATTGTCGATGCGCATTCAAAATGGGTGGAATGTTATCACATGAAAAAAACTGACAGCCAGTCAGTTATCAATGTATTGAGTACAGTATTCAGTAGGTTCGGGTTGCCGCGTACATTGGTCACTGACAACGCTAGTAATTTTACATCAGTGCAATTTAAAAAATTTTGTGCTTTAAATGGAATTATTCATATAACTATAGCGCCTTATCATCCGGAGTCGAATGGTCAAGCAGAAAATAGTGTAAAGACAATTAAAAGAGGTATTAAAAAAATTTTGGCGACAGACATTAATTTCTCAGATGTATTATTCGAAAATAAATTAGCTAGGTTTCTTTTCGATTATAGAAATTCGATACATTGTAGTACAAAATTGTCACCAGCCCAGTTAATGTTTGGGCGTTCGTTGCGGGGCCGACTCGATCTGCTGCGGCCGTACGATAATGATACATCGACATCCTCGGCTAATAATGTTTGTAATGTGTCTCAACAGACCTCTCAGAATAACAAGACTAGCAGAAAAAGGAACATTAAATTTAATATAAAGGATAATGTGCTAGTAAAAACTTTTTTTTATAATGGGAATAAGCACAAATGGGTACCGGGTGTCATTATCAGTAAAATTGGATCAAGGATGTATAGAGTGAAGCTGACACAGTATGACACGATCGTTAAAAAGCATGCCGATCAACTATGGTTAACTGTGCATCAACAGAGTGTTCCACAGTTCGATAATACAAGGGAGGGAATAACATATGTTGATAACGATGTTAACATATCACAGGAACAAACGCCCGAGACTGACATCACTCCGTCACTTGTGACGTCACCTCCCCGTGTACGGAACCGTCAGCCAAATACTAGATATAAGGATTTTGTTTTGTACTAATTTGTTTATATTCTCATCGTGCTTTTGTTTGATTGTTTTATTATTATTTAAGAAATAGGTGGAGGGATTGTTATATATTTTAGTATTGTATTGAAGGTAGTTCAATAAGTGCATTTGTGTTTGTCATTCTTGATACGGGTATAGCCCGGCAGTCGTTATTTAGCTCGATAAATGACTATACGCAAAACGGTGTTTCATTCCATAATTACAACAAACATAATACTAATACATATTTATCTACATACAACAGTCGCCTCGGCTATGCCGGCTTAAGGACACGAAAGTACACCATTCACGTTGACAATGCACACTCCTATCGTTTTAAAATAATGTAAAATATATCATACATTTTAGACAGCGCCATCTATGAGCGTGTAACGGAAACAACTGCTACCACAGATAAATCTCCGCGGCCAGCAGTTACCTCCGCTATGCCGGCTTGAGGAAACGAATGAACATCATTCATATTGACAATGCACACTCCTATCGTTTATAACTACTTTTATAGAATGTGTAATACATTTTAGAAAGCGCCATCTATGAGCGTGTAACGGAAACAACTGCTACAATAGATGAATCTCCGCAGACGGCAGTTACCTCCGCCATGCCGGCTTGAGGAGACGAATGTGCACTATCCAGGTTGACAATGCACACTCGTATGTTTATATCTTATAAATTTTAAAGAATGTGTGATACATTTTAGACAGCGCCATCTATGAGTGTGTAGTGGAAACATCACAATTCTCAATAAAATTCCAACTTATTCTTGTAGATTTATAGTCGTCAAATAAATATATTTACCTTGTATAGTATAACGAGCAACGCCATCAGCCAGTGTCTTCTGACATGCGGTTGCAATGGCGCCAAAGAGTGAGACGGGGAGCTCGCTTCTTCAGACCCTTGCCACCATGAAGATGCACAATACTAAACAATAAATATTTTTTTTAAATTGAGATATCCCATCCTAGGGTAGTACCACCACAAATGTAACACACGTGAAGTGACATTATCGCGTTTAGGGAACAGTTTGGAAGTAGCCAGGTATGTTACGAGAGAAGCGTGAACTGTCAATCTAAATGGTGCACGTTCGTATCCGCTAGTCGGTATAGCGGAGGCGACTGCTGACTGTTTTCGCTCATGTGACCGCACTCTAGTTTAAATATCAAACGGCGTGCGGCTACACACAACACAATAAAGCAGCTGTTATTATTGATTGAACAGAAAAAAAAACATTTGAGATGGAAATTGAATCCAATCCGCTAGACAGCGCTAACGTTAATACGTTGATATTTCTGTATTCTATTTTTCTAGCAGCTTGATTGACAAAACACTAGAAACAAAATGTAACAAATTAACTCCGGTAACAAGCTAGGGGACAAAATACAATAAGATAAGATTATTTAGTTTATTTTATACAAACCTGAAGTAACAGTAGAGTGTTCTCAGCCATATGAGCACCCATTATGTGATTCTGATCCAACACTTGCGGCAGATTCGACATGAACGCGTTGAATATTGAAGATTGGCTGAAATTGTTTTGTTTTTAAAAAAATAAAAAAAATAAAAATCATTTATTTGCTGAGCGTCCGCGTTCGAACATCACTAAATTTTGACTATGTTATATGTACTTTGGTCGCTCATTAAAGAGTGGTAGGCAGACTGATGATGGTTATTAGCCCAGTCTGCCGTGTTGGGTAGTACCACCACTTTCAAATATAAGACCCGTGAAGCGACCTTGTCGCGTTTCGGGAACAGTTTAGAAGTAGCCAGGTATAATAAGAGAAATATGTACTGTCAATCTGGATGTTGCACATTCGTCTTCTCAAGCCGGCATAGCGGAGGCGACTGCTGCCTGTAGAAATCTATCTGCGGTAGCAGTTGTTTCTGTGCATGGACCGCACTCCGGCTTTTCATCAGGTGGTGTCAAAAAAAAAAGTAAGAATCTCACCGTAATGTCTGTGGTGGCATATGAAAGTATTTCTCAACGGAATTATAACCGAGTAGTAAAAATAGATGACGCAACACAATCTCTTGCGATTTACCAGCTTGTTTGTCTTCGATCGGATGAGCTTGGTCAGATCTGAAAACATTAATTTTGTAACATAAGAACCAACTACAAAATATATTTGTCGTCTGCAAGCGCCATCTAGTGGTGTTCGACGCAGTCTACGAGATCAGGAAGTCATTTATTGACGTGTCGCGCGGTTCTTTTGCAAGCGCCATCTAGTGGTGTTCAACGGAGTCTATAGGAAGAGGAAGCCATTACTCCTTCTACATACATATTTAAATCATCAATACTAATGCGTGCGAACAAACCTTGATAAAAACTGCATAAAGAGAAACACGAGTAGATTAGTTGTCTCCCGATCAGCCTCCTCGAGGTCCACTGACTTGGGCAACACCGTTGTGCCTGTCTCTTCTGAACGAGATGACAAACTATGAAAACCAGCCTCTGAACAAACAAACAAACAAAAAAACATCATATTTATTGTAAGTAGTTGTAGCGGCCGTGGTCTAGCGGTAAGACGCGTGAACTCACGCTCGATGAGACCCGTGTTCGAACCTCGCTAATACTGACCAATGTAATTTTGTTATATGTACTTTGGTCGCTCATTAAAGAGTGGTAGGCAGATTAATGAGGGTTATTTGTCTAGTCTGCCGTTCTGGGTACCACCACTTTCGAATGTAACACTCGTGAAGTGACCTTGTCGCGTTTCGGGAATAGTTTGAAGTAGCCAGATATAACGAGAAAAGTGTGCACAGTCACTCTAGAGGGTGCATACTCGTCTCCTCAGGTCGGCATAGCGGAGGCGACTGCTGCCCGTACGAATTCTCTATAGTAGCAGTTGGAGTGTTGTCATATGCAATTTTAAAAAAATACCTGGTTGCGTATTCCTATGTATATTGGCACCAGCAATGGACGCTGGCACACCAGAGACTCCGCCAACAGCCAGAAGTTGTCCCAAACCGAATCGTGAAGTCTTACGTTTCAGCAATGGCGCTGAATATTGCCGAGAATATACTTTTTCACGTTCCGCTGCAGCTGGAATAGTGAGAGGAGTGGGCCGTGTCAAAGAGTGGTAGGTCCAGTCTGCCGTTCTGGGGTAGTACCACCACTTTCGAATGTAACACCCGTGAAGCGACTTTGTCGCGTTTCGGGAGCAGTTTGAAAGTAACCAGGTATAACGAGAGGAGTGTGCACTGTCAATCTGGATGGTGCATGCTCGTCTCCTCAAGCCGGCATAGCGGAGGCGACTGCTGCCCGTAGAGATTTCTTTGTAATAGCAGTTGTTTCAGTTCACCATGACAATGACAATATTGTTATAATTATAGCTAGTGCACGTCGGTCTCCTCAAGCCGGCATAGCGGAGGGGACTGTTGCCTGCAGACATTTTTATCTGTGTTAATTAATGACTTACCAAGTCTCGAATCAGTCTGCGTGACTGTAGCCGGTGCCGATATAGTCCTTTTGTAGGGCCATTTTGTACCGAACGATGCGCTCAGAGTGTTGCCAGACGAACGCGCCGATTGACTCAACGCCTCGTGCGCACGGCGGACTTTATATATTAACATTTCAGAGTTACTTTCAGTGTTCACCAGTTCTGAAAATAGTCAACAAAATAATGAGTGGGAGGCAGACTGATCATGATTATTACCCCAGTCTGCAGTCCTGGGGCAGTACCACCACTTTCAATAAGTCCCTGGTGGAGGCGAGTGTGTCTCCTCAAATCGACATAGCGGAGGCGATGTCTTTTAAAATTACGTGTCTTAAAATTTTTTTTATTAAAAAAATTATTTACAGTGCGATTCAAAAAACAAGAGGTGCGTTGAGTGGAGGGGGTCATGTATGTAGCAGAGAGGATGGGTGCTGGAGTCACAAGCTGCTGGAGAGCCGGACGAAAGCCGCGCGTTGGTGTGACAATATCGTAAAGGTGGTCGGAAGGAGATTAACTAAAAAGATCTATTGTGCGAAAGTGGATGGCAGTGTCGGAAGGGGGCGCCCTAGGAAGACCTTTCTCAGTCAGATGAGGAGCACCCTCAATGGACGTGCATGCATGAGGGGAGTAATGGATGTGGTCGAAGCGAAAGTGGTATGTAGAGAGAGGAGTCGCTGGCGCTCCATAGTTTCTGCCTACCCCAGTGGGAACAAGGCGTGAGCTAAGTAGTAGTAGTAGTGGTCGGAAGGAAATGGATGCGCGCGCATAGAGGGAGATACGAGCGTCTGGACTACAAAGGACTAGGACAAAGAGACAGAGTGGACTGAGAATATCATTCAAAGTATTAGTGTGTTGGACTTCTTAATTCAGTCGTATTAAATGATGACGCAACGAACATAGTGTACTTTATTTCGTGTAATTTCCATATTACCTCTTAAATTAGAAAAATCTATAGTTTTCTTCGCATTTATTTGTGCTTCCAAAAACAATGCTTCAAATCTGTAAAAAAAAAATTATTGTAAGTAAATTATGTACACCCATATCAGGGCCAATAATTTATTAATATCCATCACATCACCATCCTTATATCTACATTGTTTTTTTTTTTTATTGTAGCTCGGCATGTGACAACAGTCCCGCCTGATGTAAAGCTAGAGTGCGGCCCAGAAATGGAAACAACTACTACTACAGAGAAACCTGTGCGGGCAGCAGACGCCTCTACTATGCTGGCTTGAGGGGACGAGCATGTACTATCTAGATTAACAGGGGACACTCCCGTTATACCGTGACATGGTCACTTCACGGGTG
Source organism: Tinea pellionella (assembly GCA_948150575.1). Taxonomy (NCBI): domain Eukaryota; kingdom Metazoa; phylum Arthropoda; class Insecta; order Lepidoptera; family Tineidae; genus Tinea; species Tinea pellionella. The sequence continues at coordinate 7,252,952 of OX411263.1, read as the reverse complement.
TGTAATTCGAAAGTGGTGGTATTACCGCAGGACGGCAGACTGGGCTGATAACCATCATCAGTCCGCCTACCACTCTTTAATAGCGACCAAAGTAAATATAACATAGTTACATTGGTCAGAATTAGCGAGGTTCGAACACGGGTCTCATCAATCGTGAGTTCACGCGTTTTACCGCTAGACCACCGCTCTCGCTATTTTTATATAAAATTTTTTAAACAAATAATCGTACCATAACGTTATATAGTTGATATTGGATGAATAAATGCCAAAAAATATTATTTAAAAGAAATACTTGTACCGCATCAGTTTGACATACATCTTCTGGTTCGCTTTCGCTTCGATTCGGTTCGCGTTAGCTTAAGCTGGTTGACTTATATAATTTTACACCCGTATAATTATGTAATTATTTGGCATGTTCAAATTATTAAATTATGATGAAATATGAATAAAAAAAACATAATAGGATATAAAAAGACAATTACCTGTTCAAAAAGAATTCCCAAGTCAATATATTCCTATCTGACAATGTATTGTGTAATTGATATATAGATTGCAATATCATCGGTCTGTCGACTATCACCAGATCAAATTGAGTTTCCAAACAGTACAGGAGCAACTGAAATTATTCATTTCATCCTTAACGGACTCGTTTCAGGCATATTTTGCTGGCAACACCTCAGCAGTATTGTTAGAGGAATACTTCAATGGTGTAATATTGTCGAAAAAAAAAAGAACTTATGTTTTTCATGACAACATTCCGCCTGATGTCAGGCAGCAGTCGCATCCTCTATGCCGGCCTGAAGAGACGAACGTGCACCATCCAGATAGACAGTTTTTAGTCTAAACTTATTATTATTGTTTTTTTTTTTGTTTTGTATTTTTGAGTGGGAGAAAGGCGTGACAATTGTATTTTGTTGTATATTCTTGTGAATTTTTAAAATTAATAAATTTTAAAGATTAAATTTAAATGGCTGCTCCACGTTCCTAATAAATTAAAAATATTTTGCAAAGATTTTTTTTTAAATCTTACAAATAATAAAGTAACTTTTAGACAATCCTACTTTCGAAAGTCGAGATATGGTTCGTACTTTGGGAACAGATATAAAGCCAAAAAATAAATCTATATGATATGTGACTTTTCACATACGTGTTGTCATTATTATTATTATACTAATATATAGCTGCAATACCACTCACTGACTCACTCACTCACTGACATCAATTATTTAGTACTTGCCGGTATGGTGGAGGGTAGCGGTTTTTTGAGTCGTATAGAGGACGTCCCAAAACCGTCGAGAAAAATACGACTTTGACCGGAAGTCGATTCTGGACCGGAAGTGATAGCGATATCTCGGAAACGGAAAGAGATGAGGCAAAAGTGCCGGAACAAACGTCGTAGGGAATGCCCTCTAATTTCGAAAACGATACTTTTTTTTTCAAAATTGCTCAAAAAAAATTTTTCCTCGATCGTATTTTTATCCTTTTCCCGCCGGTACGCCAATATGAAACGGAGCATGGCGCTTGGGCGTGGCCTAACAGCATCCGCGACGAGGCATTTTCGGGACGAACGATCGAAACGGCTTTACCTCGGTCAGTCGGACGGTGAGCGCGGCCGCGTGAACATCGAATTTGCTCCGCGCGGCGGGCTTTCTTTTAAATATCTCAAGAAGTAGATACGTCAGAGTAACCATGTAAAGAACAATTTTGTTCAGTGTGACCAGCACTATTTTTTTAAATTTTTGTTTTAGTTTTTTTTTTAATTTTTTAAAATCTTCATATCTCGAAAAGTAGATACGTTAGCGTCACCGTGTAAAGACCAATATTGTTCAGTATGACCAGCACTATTTTTTTTTTTAATTTTTGTTTTTTTTTTAATTTTTTAAAATCGCCATATCTCGAAAAGTAGATACGTTAGCGTCACCGTGTAAAGACCAATATTGTTCAGTATGACCAGCACTAATTTTTTTTAAACTTGTTTTTTTTTTAATTTTTTAAAATCGCCATATCTCGAAAAGTTGATACGTTAGCGTCACCGTGTAAAGACCAATTTTGTTCAGTGTGACCAGCACTTTTTTTTTTTAATTTTTTTTTTTTTTTTTAATTTTTTAAAATCGCCATATCTCGAAAAGTTGATACGTTAGCGTCACCGTGTAAAGACCAATATTGTTCAGTATGACCAGCACTACTTTTTTTTAATTTTTTTTTTTTTTATTTTTTAAAATCGCCATATCTCGAAAAGTAGATACGTTAGCGTCACCGTGTAAAGACCAATTTTGTTCAGTATGACCAGCACTAATTTTTTTTTAAATTTTTTAAAATCGCCATATCTCGAAAAGTAGATACGTTAGCGTCACCGTGTAAAGACCAATTTTGTTCAGAAACGTAAACGCTTTTAGATGGCGAGCTAAATATTTTCAAAACTGCCTAAAATCTATTCGATCTAATACGTTTTACGACAAAAAGGGCCTCCGCGGGCCGCTTGCGCCCGCGGCTTTTACCCAACAGCTAGTACTAATATATAGCTGCAATACCACTCACTGACTCACTCACTCACTGACATCAATTATTTAGTACTTGCCGGTATGGTGGAGGGTAGCGGTTTTTTGAGTCGTATAGAGGACGTCCCAAAACCGTCGAGAAAAATACGACTTTGACCGGAAGTCGATTCTGGACCGGAAGTGGTAGCGATATCTCAGAAACGGGGCGAGTCGGGGCAGTCACCCCGTAGAGAAAGTTGTAGGGAATGCCCTATAATTTCGAAAACGATACTTTTTTTTTCAAAATTGCTCGAAAAATTTTTTTCCTCGATCGTATTTTTATCCTTTTCCCGCCGGTACGCCAATATGAAACGGAGCATGGCGGTGGGCGTGGCCTAACAGCATCCGCGACGAGGCATTTTCGGGACGAACGATCGAAACGGCTTTACCTCGGTCAGTCGGACGGTGAGCGCAGCCGCGTGAACATCGAATTTGCTCCGCGCGGCGGGCTTTCTTTTAAATATCTCAAGAAGTAGATACGTCAGAGTAACCATGTAAAGAACAATTTTGTTCAGTATGACCAGCACTATTTTTTTAAATTTTTGTTTTAGTTTTTTTTTTTAATTTTTTAAAATCTACATATCTCGAAAAGTAGATACGTTAGCGTCACCGTGTAAAGACCAATATTGTTCAGTATGACCAGCACTATTTTTTTTTTTAATTTTTGTTTTTTTTTTTTTATTTTTTAAAATCGCCATATCTCGAAAAGTTGATACGTTAGCGTCACCGTGTAAAGACCAATTTTGTTCAGTATGACCAGCACTTTTTTTTTTAAATTATTGTTTTTTTTTTTAATTTTTTAAAATCTTCATATCTCGAAAAGTAGATTCGTTAGCGTCACCGTGTAAAGATCAATATTGTTCAGTATGACCAGCACTATTTGCTTTTTTTTTTTTAATTTTCTAAAATAGCTATTACTCAAAAAGTACATACGTTAGCGTCACCGTGTAAAGACCAATATTGTTCAGTATGACCAGCACTACTTTTTTTTTAATTTTTTTTTTTTAATTTTTTAAAATCGCCATATCTCGAAAAGTAGATACGTTAGCGTCACCGTGTAAAGACCAATTTTGTTCAGTATGACCAGCACTAATTTTTTTTTAAATTTTGTTTTTTTTTTAAATTTTTTAAAATCGCCATATCTCGAAAAGTAGATACGTTAGCGTCACCGTGTAAAGACCAATTTTGTTCAGAAACGTAAACGCTTTTAGATGGCGAGCTAAATATTTTCAAAACTGCCTAAAATCTATTCGATCTAATACGTTTTACGACAAAAAGGGCCTCCGCGGGCCGCTTGCGCCCGCGGCTTTTACCCAACAGCTAGTACTAATATATAGCTGCAATACCACTGACTGACTGACTGACTGACATCAATTATTTCGTACTTGCCGGTATAGTGGAGGGTAGCGGTTTTTTGAGTCGTATAGAGGGCGTCCCAAAACCGTCGAGAAAAAAAAGACTTTGACCGGAAGTCGATTCTGGACCGGAAGTGATAGCGATATCTCGGAAACGGGGCGAGTCGGGGCAGTCACCCCGAAGTGAAAGTTGTAGGGAATGCCCTATAATTTCGAAAACGATACTTTTTTTTTCAAAATTGCTCAAAAAAAATTTTTCCTCGATCGTATTTATATCCTTTTCCCGCCGGTACGCCAATATGAAACGGAGCATGGCGGTGGGCGTGGCCTAACAGCATCCGCGACGAGGCATTTTCAGGACGAACGATCGAAACGGCTTTACCTCGGTCAGTCGGACGGTGAGCGCGGCCGCGTGAACATCGAATTTGCTCCGCGCGGCGGGCTTTCTTTTAAATATCTCAAGAAGTAGATACGTCAGAGTAACCATGTAAAGAACAATTTTGTTCAGTGTGACCAGCACTATTTTTTTAAATTTTTGTTTTAGTTTTTTTTTTAATTTTTTAAAATCTTCATATCTCGAAAAGTAGATACGTTAGCGTCACCGTGTAAAGACCAATATTGTTCAGTATGACCAGCACTATTTTTTTTTTTTAAATTTTTGTTTTTTTTTTTAATTTTTTAAAATCGCCATATCTCGAAAAGTAGATACGTTAGCGTCACCGTGTAAAGACCAATATTGTTCAGTATGACCAGCACTAATTTTTTTTTAAACTTTTGTTTTTTATTTTAATTTTTTAAAATCGCCATATCTCGAAAAGTTGATACGTTAGCGTCACCGTGTAAAGACCAATTTTGTTCAGTATGACCAGCACTTTTTTTTTTAAATTTTTTTTTTTTTTTTTTTTAATTTTTTAAAATCTTCATATCTCGAAAAGTAGATACGTTAGCGTCGCCGTGTAAAGATCAATATTGTTCAGTATGACCAGCACTATTTGCTTTTTTTTTTTTAATTTTATAAAATAGCTATTACTCAAAAAGTACATACGTTAGCGTTACCGTGTAAAGACCAATATTGTTCAGTATGACCAGCACTACTTTTTTTTATTTTTTTTTTTTTTATTTTTTAAAATCGCCATATCTCGAAAAGTAGAAACGTTAGCGTCACCGTGTAAAGATCAATATTGTTCAGTATGACCAGCACTATTTGCTTTTTTTTTTTAATTTTCTAAAATAGCTATTACTCAAAAAGTACATACGTTAGCGTCACCGTGTAAAGACCAATATTGTTCAGTATGACCAGCACTACTTTTTTAAAATTTTTTAAAATCGCCATATCTCGAAAAGTAGATACGTTAGCGTCACCGTGTAAATACCAATTTTGTTCAGAAACGTAAACGCTTTTAGATGGCGAGCTAAATATTTTCAAAACTGCCTAAAATCTATTCGATCTAATACGTTTTACGACAAAAAGGGCCTCCGCGGGCCGCTTGCGCCCGCGGCTTTTACCCAACAGCTAGTTAATAATATATAAATATAATATAATGTATATATTGTATAAAGGTATTTTGTGTATAAGTATTATGTATTATGTAAGTACAGCTACATACAACTTAAAGATCACAGACAAACCAAATAGGTTTTGTGATCCGATAGTGCCAAAAAAAAAACATACCTTAATAGCATTATCATGAATAGTACCAATGTACAAAGTAGCCCTTTGTGCGACATACAACTTAAAGATCACAGACAAACCAAATAGGTTTTGTGATCCGATAGTGCCAAAAAAAAAAACATACCTTAATAGCATTATCATGAATAGTACCAATGTACAAAGTAGCCCTTTGTGCGACATATACATTAACATCGTCCATACTCGATATCAAATAGCAGAACGCGGTCGCTAAAGCAGTCTGTAGTGGCAAAGATTTCTTCAATGGCGTCGAGTCCATGAAACTGGAATGTAAAATAAATTAAATAATTAATTAAGTGATCAGAAGCGGTAAGACGCGTAAATTCACGAGCAATGAGACCCGTGTTCGAACCTCGCTAATTCTGACCAATGTAACTTTGTTATATGTACTTCGGTCGCTATTAAAAGAGTGGTAGGCAGACTGATGATGGTTATTAGCCCAGTCTGCCGTCCTGGGGTAGTACCACCACTTTCGAATGTAACACCCGTGAAGCGACCTTGTCGCGTTTCGGGAGCAGTTTCAAAGTAGCCAGGTATAACAAGAGGAGTGTGTACTGTCAATCTAGTGCACATTCGTCTTCTAAAACCAGCATAGCGGAGGCGACTGCTGCCTGTGGAAAGGTTCATTTTGTAGAAAAATAAATCTATATTCCTAATTACCAATCAGTCTTAATTTTTTCATCCAGATTATTGAGTAATTAGAGTTTTTCTGATGTAATATTTGAATATATATGATGTTAAATGCTTTAATAATTGATGATATATATATATATATTTTTTAATGTAATTAAACATTGTCTAATGATTTTTAAACGATGTGTTGACACAATTGAAATTAATTATTGAAAAAAAAAAAAATATTTTAGAATCTTGTTATGTTAACAAATTATTGGATATCAAGTGGGCCCATAAATGGGCATTGTCCTTTATATGTACTAGCAGTTGTTTCCGTTCATGGACCGCACTCCAATTTAACATCATGATTGAGTTACTATAAAAAAAATAGTATATTTAGTTTACCGTATCAGTAGTATGACTCTCTCGACGGCAGTGAATCGTGTTTCGGTGCGATGGCTGTGGAATTGTTCCCTTAACAATGCGCAGAGTACATCAGCACCGGCTGTCAATGTCACGCAGTGCAGCAGTATGGGAACTGCGACAGCGCATATGTGGCTCTGACGCGCAATGCACACGTTCCACAGACTGCCAGAACAAAACACATATTATTATTATTATTATGATGTTCGTAATTAGATTAAGACCTACTTTGCACAAGTAGCAATATAGTAAAAAACAAAATGGCTGCAGTGTTCTTTGGCTCTCAACCATTGTTTTTTTTTTTTTTTTTTTATTGTAGCTCGACATATGACAACACTCCGCCTGATGTAAAGCTAGAGTGCGGTCCATGAATGGAAACAACTGCTACCACAGAGAAATCTCTACGAGCTGCAGTCGCCTCCACTATACCGGCTTGAGGAGACGAGCATGTACCATCTAGATTGACAGTGCACTTGTAACTTAATCATGTATTATTATGTCCAAGAACTGTACTTTTTCTTATTTTGTTCTGGCTCTTAGATGTATGTATTTATATAAATTTATGTTTAATATAAAGCTCTTCGTTGGCCTAATAAATAAAATTAAAAAAAAAAACTGCGCAAGAGTTTATAATTTAACGGAGATTGATGATAATTTTTTTTTTTATTGTAGCTCGGCATGTGACAACACTCCGCCTGATGTAAAGCTAGAGTGCGGTCCATGAATGGAAACAACTGCTACTACAGAGAAACCTGTGCGGGCAGCAGTCACTTCCACTATGCCGGCTTGAGGAGACGAGCATGTACCATCCTAGATTGACAGTGCACACTCCTCTCGTTATACCTGGCTACTTTCAAACTGTTCCCGAAACGCGACAAGGTCACTTCACGGGTGTTACATTTTATTATTTATTTATATAATAAAATTTACTAATTAAATATAACAATGTTATAATATATGAAAAAACACTACTTATTAGAAAAATAATAACTAAATAATTGAACACTAGATGGCGCTGTCTTTCCGTATAATTTATCAAATATGTTTTCAAACAATGTTTTAGCGGCCGTGGTCTAGCGGTAAGACGCGTGAACTCACAATCAATGAGACCCGTATTCGAACCACGCTAATTCTGACCAATGTAACTTTGTTATATGTACTTTGGTCGCTCAGTGCCTATAGACACTATTAAAGAGTGGTAGGCAGACTGATGATGGTTATTAGTCCAGTCTGCCGTGTTGGGATAGTACCACCACTTTCGAATGTAACACCCGTGAAGTGACCTTAGCCAGGTAGCCAGATAGAACGAAAGGAGTGTGCACTGTCAATCTGGATGGTACATGCTCGTCTTTTCAAGCACAGGTTTCTCTTTAGTAGCAGTTGTTTCCATTCATGGACCGCACTCTAGCTTTACATCAGGTGGGGTGTAGTCACATGCCGAGGTACCGAACACCATGTCAGGTGTTGGCTTTCACGTTAAACAATAATTTCATATACTAACTTGTCAATAAGTAAATTCTCCTGACACCATATGAGGAATCCTCTATGTTCAGTGAACGCGTCACCGTTCAGTATGAGCACTTGTAAACATTGTAATAGTTGATATAGAACATCAGGTCGAGTTGTGTTCTTCAATTCCTGCAAAAGAATATTTGATTAGTACCTCATGGCACTCTACCCGATGTAAAGCTAGAGTGCGGTCCATGAACTGAAACAAGTACAACTACTACTACTACTCGCCTCCACTATGCCGGCTTGAAGAGACGCGTATGCACAATCTACATGACAATCTCGTTAAATCTGGCTACTTCTTTCAAACTACTCCCGAAACGCGACAAGGCCACTTCACGGGTGTTAATAACGGGTTGTGGAAATAGCTCTGCACCATCGTCTCCCCAAGCCGGCATAGCGAGGGCGACTGCTGTATTCAGAAATTTTCACTACGATAAATCGGTAGAGGAGGGAACCAGGGATGAAGCCAGGTATAACGGGAGGAGTGTACTGTCAAACCTGGATAGTTGTCTGTGGTAGCACTTGTTTCTAGCTGAACATCAGGCGGAGTATGGTCGAGCTACTATAAGAACACATATATCCCCCTGACGGACAACTATACGGTCGTCTTACTAGTACCTGTAACAGCTGGTGTATATACTGCAACTCCTGAGGCAGTTCGTCAATACAGAAGTGGAATTTTCCAGCGGATGTTGACCAGAAATTCGTCATGTCCTGTTCGACTGGCTCCGCTGCGTCATTCTCGCCGAGAAGATGTGGAGTCGTCACCTGTTACATAAAAGTAAAATACAGGGTGTATTTGCAGGCGTTTCAGACCACATTGTGTTCATAAAAAGCCTAGTAATTTCACAACTTATGAATGCATGCAGCACTCGCCTCCGCTATGCCGGCTTGATGAGGCGAGTGTGCCAGGTCAGACTTTACTTTCAAGCGCAACTAGGTCACTTCACGTGCATCACACCTAAAAGTGGTGGTACTGCCCTAAAGTGGCAGGCAGAGCTAATAACCATATCATCAGTTTGAATACCACTTTCTTACATGGAAATAAGAGACAATTTGTTAAAAATCAACACTTTTCTTTGGTTTGCCGTATATCATTAATTTGATCCTTATCAGGAACACTTTCGGATGGTGCAATAATACAGTGTTTTTTTTTTCAAAATCAACAGGTTCGATTCCTGGCCGGGAAAATGGATTTCACAAAAATATAATGATGCAGTTTTAGTTTTCATCAAAATCGGCATCGAGACTCCTTTCAGCATTTTTCGATATCTCTTATACTTTAAGATTTGGCCATGATAGCCCACTTGAAAAATTCACCTGTATAATAATTAGATAAAAAACTTACATCAGCAGTTGCAGTCGCACAATCAGTATCGGTCAACGTGACCGACTGAGCTGTTACAGCTGCCGGCGGTTCGTTGACAGGCAGCGACACAGCCATATCTAACTGCTCGGTTATAGTTTCAACAGTCGCCGTCATTATCTATACAAGAGAAAAATTAATAGATATATATAATAAATAACTTTTTTTTTCCATTAGCAACACTAAAAAAAGCAAGCAACACAACATCAATCGTAACGAACACCACAAACTACAAATTTTCTAAAATAAAATATACAAGTAAATAAAAAATACATAACTATAGTTATAGGTCGCGTCAAACTTTACGGCGTCTCGGAAGTTAGCTGCGGGTGCTACTTCGCGCAGATACGGCCAAGTTCACAATAATAAAATTAAAATATAAAAACAACATATAAAAATAACTTGCGCGCCCTTCCCTCTCACGATCATCGTGCGCAGGTGATACCTCAATTTGTGTACTGCGCAGTGATTTGTGCCTCACTTCGGAGACGCCATAAACTTTGGTTCGTACTATACTCATAAATACATATATTACACAAACAAAAACACAATGACAGGAGAGCATGAAAATAGACATAGTGTGAAAAATACGAGATGTAATTAATAAAAGTTAATATTAAAGGAGTATGCCCATTCGCCTAATAGAAATGGGCCCACTTTTTTTTTTGGAAGTTCGTCGATGATTTTTACTTCATTTGGTAAGAAAATAAATCAACATTCACCAATAAGTTGTAATTTTTTTACCCGGGTTATTGAGAAATTAGACTTTTTTTGATGCAATATTTGAGGTTATTATTATATTAAATGCTTTAATAATTGATAATATCTGTTTTTTATGTAATTAAACATTGTCTATTGATTAGCAAAAGATATGTTGATATAATTTAAATAAATTAATGAAAAAATAAGCTATTATAATATTGTTTTGTTAACAAATTATTAGATATCGAGTGGGCCCAAAAATGGGCACTGTCCTATTACAACTGACATTAAACATTCAAATAATTTTCATTTCAGACAAATAACAAAGTATACTTACTTTATATGTACATAAAAAAGTTACATTGGTACAAGCTAAACATCGTTCTAATATCAAGCTTTAGAAAGAGAAAGCCTATGCTTCGTGGGAAAGAGACGATGCTCTACGAAGCTGCAGCAACTATCTCTTTCTAAAGGTCGATGTGTATTATTTACGTCTACCCGCATCTATATATAATTACATATCATATTTTAAAAGTTTGTACTGAATTAATTGCTTACATTATTAAAACAGTACAGAAACAGTGTGCGAGAGAGATAGAAGTATAATAGAAAGAGATAGAGGTACATACGTTAGGGCTGTCTCCCGATGACTTGGCGTGTATCGACTCGTTCAAGTCGACATCAGTAATGAACGTTAGAGGCATGAAATGAACAAACTAATAGTCTATTATCTAATTTGTCAAATTCAGTGTTACTGTAACTGTTGCTGTAACATCAATTTTACAATTTTTTTTGTACAAAACGCCCGGTGTAAATAATAATAACGCGTTTAATAATTATTTGACATTTTACACAAATTTTGAATTTCTGGAGCATTTTGTTTATAGTACCTCGGCATGGTACCACATTTCGCCTGATGTTAAGCTAGAGTGCGATCCATGAATAGAAACAACTGCTACTACAAAGAAATGTCTGCATTCAGCAGTCCCTTCCTCTATGTGCGCGACGCACGGTCACCTCAAGGGCGCTACATATGTTACAGCAACACAACACACAAACAAGGAGGAACAAACACAAAAGTTGTTAAACGAAATGCGACTTAATTGCATGAACAATAAAGGGGTTCACTAAACAAACAAACGTTCCACTCACAACATAAAAATGCAGGGTTTTAAAACATTTAACATAATATTCATACAAGGAGACAACATTTAGTTTAGTAATTGTTGAAATTGAAACCGAGGTTTAAACCCTCATGTATATACGTAGATTTCTAGAAAAGGATAGATAGATTCAAAAAATGTGCTGTTAGACAAAGACAGATATAATATAAAGAGGGAAGTAATGCATCTAAACATATACATGATGATTTATTTTTATATATACATCAATTTGAATTACTTTTTCAACAATTACCTTTAATTTATGAATACAATTGAGTCGCATCTTAATGTCGGCCGCTATTTTGAATTTTAAACTTAAGTTTTGTGTAATAGTGCCAGGGAACATTTTATCTAGAAAACCCTAGGTGTGGTGCTATGTTGCCTATGCTTAAATCCGGCACTGAGTGGAGAGATCTCACGACCGATGAGACCCGTCTACAAACCACGCTAAATTGGTGGTACAAGATTAGTAGAGGTATTAAAAAAAAAATAAGTGAAAAATTTTAATAAAAATCACTCGTCATACATACGTTAGGGGCGTGTATGACTAGCCACCAACTCAACAACCGCACCGCACCGCACCGCTGTAGTGCGGTTGCTATCAATAAATCAATAGAAACCATAGACATATACAATAGAGGAGCAAACCTCATACATCGGACATGAAAAAAGCGTAAGCGCTTCAAACGATTTGACAATGTTGCCCTCAAGTAGAATACTAACCTAAAAGTGACTGCAGTCATCTTTTCTTTCGCGTTACATTGGGAGCGTTATTATTATTTTTATAGTAGCTCGGCACATGACAACACTATAGAGAAATATCTACGGGCAGTAGATATCGCCTCCGCTATGCCGACCTGAGGAGACGAGTATGCACCACATATTATATATATCTAGTTGTATATATCAATGATAGAAACAGTATTCGACGAGCCGCACCGCACCGCTATAATACGGTTTAACCTTAAAACGGTTTCACAACTCTTAAAGCTTGATTAGTAAAAATTCAAAATGGCGTCCGATGCCAACATAATATACAATATACAACATATATGAATGATGTTTACCGGCATACATACATGAGGCATGTGTACTAACACTCCGCTGACAGAGTTCTTGTCGTGGGCCACCAACGCGTCCACGGCCGAGGAGCCGTTCTTACTCAGAGCCGATTCCTCGACGTGACCTTTCCTCGAAGGCGCCTCCACTACTTCCTCGGCTTGAGGCTGAGGACACATTTACATGGATTATTCGTCCTCCAAAATAATTAAGTCTTTAAAAAATCAAATCGGTTCAGTAATTAGCTTTTATACCCAAGGTTTGAATCGAATTCCAAAAATTATGAAATTATGTCCATAACCCTACTTATTGTGGAATCGTACATGATGTAAAGCTAGAGTGCGGTCCATGAACGGAAACAACTGCTACTACAGATAAATCTTTACAAGCACCAGTCGCCTCTGCTGTGCCGGCTTGAGGAGACGAGCATGCACCATCTGAATTGACAGTGCACACTCGTCTCGTTATACCTGGCTACTTTCAAACTATTCCCGAAACGCGGGAAGGTCACTTCACGGGTGTTACATTCGAAAGTGGTGGTACTGCCCCAACACGGCAGACTGGACAAATAACCATCATCAGACTGCCTACCACTCTTTAATAGAGCCTATAGGCACTGAGCGACCAAAGTACATATAACAAAGTTACATTGGTACCGGTCAGAATAAGCGAGGTTCGAACACGGGTCTCATCGATCGTGAGTTCACGCGTCTTACCGCTAGACCACGGCCGCTCTTGTACTATAACCATCATCAGTCTGCCTACCACTCCACATCGCTCATCAAGCTAATTTAGAATAGAATAGAATAGAATAGAATATCTTTTATTTGTCACAAGGTACAGATGTTTTTAGATATGTACAGGGTGAGGTGACAAAAGGGAAATCAGCTCAGCATGTGCTCTGGCAGATGTCAGAGCGCTGATTTTCAGCTGACACCGCAGGAAGTGGCAAAGGGGCAGTGATAGGGAAGAGGTGTAATAAAATAGTTATGGAAAATAGTTTGTATTGAAAAAATAAAATGCATAAATATAAAAGAATATGAAAGAAACAAAATATAAAATAATAATAATAATAATTAATAGGTTGCTCACGCATACATAATATATAAGAGTGTTGGCAGCAGCAACTGCGACCGCTAATCTAATTGTAGCAAAAGAAAATGTTTTTTTAATTTAATTTTAAAATAAAAAGGGGAAGACAAATCATGAAGCGGCGGTGGAATATTGTTCCATATTTTAGCGGCCGCGTATCTGAAACATCCACGGAAAGCAGAAGTTTTATGTTTTGGGATACAGAGAAGTTTAAGACTGCCACGAGTATCGTAGCGCTTATTTGCTGAGGGCCATTTAAGCTTCGAAAGAAGGTAGCTAGGTGAACCACGGTGAATTACAGTAAAAAGTAAAGAAGCTAGATGCAGCGATCTACGGTGGGACATCTTCAACCATTTATATTTGTTGAGAAATGGTGTCACATGGCTGCGAGGCGGAATACGGAAGCAGAAACGTGCACACGCGTTCTGTATTCGCTGTAACCTTCTCTCGGTTCTGGCCAACAAGCACGGTCCGTAAACAGTATCACCATAATTAAGTCTGGAGAGAATTACAGCCTCACACAGCTTCACACGCACCTGTACACTAAGAAATTCACGAATTTTGTAGAGCACCTTGAGTCGGTAGAAACAATTTCGGAAGAGGTCAGAAATGTGGGTCTCAAAATTAAGCGCTGAGTCGAACACTAATCCCAAATTTCTAGCTTCAGTTACTCGCTCCACGCACTCGCCAGCAATGGATAATGACCCAGAACTAAGTTCCATCCTGCGAATTTGATTTCTAGAGCCGAGTAACATGCATTTGGACTTAGCCGGGTTCAGCACGAGGGAGTTTTTCAGCGCCCAATAAGATATTCTTGAGAGATCGGCGTTAATCATCTCAAGGGACTCCCCCGTCTTGCGCGGATCAAATGAAAGATATAACTGCAGGTCATCCGCATACAAGTGGTACCTGCAATGTTCAATAGAGTCGATGATATCGGCGGTATAGATAATAAATAGCAGCGGACCGAGTATAGAACCCTGCGGCACTCCACGTCGGACAGGACGAGCATCAGATCTCAGAGTCCTTCCACTGCTATCCATCATCTCCACAAGCTGTGTCCTATCACTTAAATAACAATGAAACCATTTAAGAACTGGGGTTTCGAAACCGTGGTAGGACAGCTTTGAGAGAAGTAAGTCGATGTTGACACAGTCGAAAGCGCGGGAAAAATCCAGTAGAGCAAGTACGGTCCCCTCCCCTGCGTCGCGAGCGGTAATAATGTGGTCGGTGACATCAATAAGAGCCGTGGATGTGCTAAAATTTTTTCGGAATCCTGATTGCCTGCTAGGGAGTATGTCGTTAGACTCGATAAAGAATGTGACCTGCTCATGCACGACAGCCTCTACAATCTTCGACAGAAAAGGCAGTAGGCTGATAGGGCGAAGGTCTTTACAGGTTGCAGGAATGTCCTTTTTAGGGATAGGCTTTATCACAGATGTCTTCCAACATGCGGGAAATACCGAAGAAGTAATAGACTTATTTACTATTGCAGTAATCGCGCCAAGAGACTCGGGGAGCGTGAGGAGCACCATCTCCCGAGACATACCATCGATGCCCTGTGCATTAGATTTAAGACGGTGTATAATTTTGAGCACTTTGTATTCACTAACGACTTGGAAATGTAGAGTCTTTGAGTGCCGTTCTTCAAACTCCCAAGCTGTTAGTTGTGACAGTGTGACAGCGTCATTCCCGGGAACATCTAGAAAATGATCATTTAATAAGGACGGATCGTTGAGATGTGACGGAATCTCCGCTCTCTCTGATACCAGCACGGACCTCTTGACGTTTTTCCACAGCTTTTTTGAATCGTGTGAGTGGCTGTTGACATGTTGATCGAAGTATGCCTTTTTCTCGCTTCGAATGGCAGAAACAACCAGCTTTTTGTAATTTATATATGCCGAACGGTCCTTCTCCGATTTAGATGAGCGATACTTATTATGGGCTTTGTTGCGTAATGAGATCATGAGACGAACATTGTCTGTGATCCAGGGCGTGTCACGCGTTTTACATCGTATAGTTTTAATGGGAGCATGTAAGTCAAACAATTGAGTGATCTGGGTATTGAACATTGTGACCATGTTATCAACAGAGTCTTCATATATAATGTGGTCCCAGTCGATAGATGAGAGATCACTCTGAAAATAATCGGGAAGGATATCTTTTAACGGTCGGTAGGAAAAAACGCGAGGAGCTACGCGATTCTTTCTAATGTTGAACTGGGAACTTATATAGGCATGGTTACCAAGAGCCGGAACGAAATCAACGGACACTCCAGCGGACTTGGCGGTGGAGCAGACGACGTCGATTAGTGTTTCGCTGGTTTTTGTAAAGTGCGTAGGCTCAGTTACAAGTTGTGTGAGGTTAAACATTTTAATAAACGAATGGAATTCTTTCACCTTATTATCGCCGATGTTTGATTGTAATAAGTTAATGTTGAAATCACCCAGTAAGATCATGTAGCTGTAATACGAAAAAGCACCGGCCGATTCAGCTAGAGCTTCAAAAAACTCCTTAACGTCTTGCCAGGGAGGACGATATGCAGTGCCAATAATAATGTTGTAGCCATTGAGGGTAGTGCTCACCCACATCTGTTCAATGGCTGATGCTGGGTGAGGTCGCGTGCGAACAGAGAGACCCTGTCTAACAAAGAATCCGACCCCGCCTCCGCGGGAGCGGATAGCTGCCGATCGTGGGATGTGTCTCAGGCGATATCCCGGGATAGCGGGAGCACAGCCTCCTTCTCCAGGTTTAAGCCAAGACTCATTAATGGCGACAATGTCGTTACCATGTCGAGTGACTGCTGCTATTATCTCGTCATGACGCGTACCAAGTGAACCTGCATTGAAAAGTCCAATAGAAAAATTATTAACTTTAATCATTGCAACAATAAATATAATGTATACATATAAGAAAAATGTAGTAATGTAAGGTCGATAAACAGAATGAATGCAATGAATGAGCGAGAGAAGCGCACTGTTTTAGAATAAAAAGCACAGGTTTGAATGACACAATAAGGTGAACTAAATTTAAAAACGAATGAATGATGAGATAGTTATCGAGGAATGTGAATAAAATTAATGAATGTATGAAATGAGCGTGGTGTATTATTATTGATATAAGGATAAGAACAACACAGAGAGAAAGCAAGTTAATTACTAAAATAGTGTTATATAAATATATATATAAATATAATAAAAAAATTAAATGTATGCAGTATATTAACAGAAACCGGAAAAGGCGAATAAGGAGTGTATGCAAATGGTGAGAAGGATATGGTGAGAATGGTTTTAGCAGGACGCTGCATGAACTAGAGCTAAATTTCCCGATTGTCACCCCCTCCAATGAAAACAATGTAAGAAAAATGAGCACATGAAAAGTTAAACTATATACAAATGAGAATAAGGTACAAACTACAATTATATTATGAAAGATGACAAACACATGCATTATTTGAAAAAAATATTAAGATCTGCTTCACACCGGATTCTATCCGCCCGACAGTTTTGGGTTTTACGTGCGTATATCCTGCCTTCCTTTGTCCAATAATACTTCCACTTGTGACGACGACAAGCCTCTTTAACCTTTCCAAAAAGCCGACGGTTAACATACGTTAGATGTTCATTCACGTAGAAACGCCTAGGCGGTGCTTTAAGCCCTAGACCTTCCGTGGTGGCGCCACGACGGACTCTCGCACCACGGATAATGTCATCGCGCACCACACGCCGGGTTAAACGCACAACGACCCGACGCGGTTCCGTCTTATTATTCGTAGGTTCACCGTCTGGTCGGTCACGGCGAACGGCACCCACACGCTCCACGCTGACGACGTCCTCCTCACGAAGCTTAACCCCGACTATATTGGAAGCCTGAATAACGACGCCCATCAAGCTTTCTCCCATCTCCTCTGGAATACCTGAGAATTCGACATCATTCATGAGAAGTGCCTGGTCACGATCGTTCAACAGGTCCTTAAGTTCAGAGATTTGTGATTCGAACTGGCTCACTACTGGCGGATTATTCTCCAATGACTGCACCCTTTGTTCGAGATTATCAATTCGTGAGCAGCATTGTTGAAGAGCGTCGTTAAATCTCGATAACTCCTCTCGGCAGTCTCTAAGTTCGGCTCTAGTGACACGAAGTTCATCTCTAAACGAGTGTAGCTCTTTAAGAAGGTCAGCAGTGACATGTTTAGTTTCCGACGACTCCGGGGCAGTATCGAAACAGCTGCCGAGTGATTTCACAGGAGTAAGTGTGTTATCACCTTTTGGTAGTAGGTTCTTGCATGCTGGACAGATCCAAGTCGACGGAATCAAGGAGGATTCATTTATAGCAACGCAGGCACGATGATGAAGTTTACTGCATTTGCAACACTTGGCGCCATCTGTTGCAGTCAGGAACCGACCGCATGCAGAACATTTAGCCATGCTCGGACGACTTGTATATGGGATTCGTGAGATATAGCCTCAATTGATACAATAACTGAAAAGTCTATAATAATACCTAATAACTTATAAAAATTGGAGGCCCTCCTAAACCGCTCTTTATTTCGGAATTACTTACTCCAAAAACAAAAAAATTGTTTTACTTGGCTAGAACTTTCGCAAAAAGTAATGGCTATGCTTACTGCTGGTGTACTCGTGGTTCCATATTTTTACGTCAAAAAGAAGGTATGCCACATGTGAAAATACAAGACGAAGAACAACTGTCTAAACTCCAAACCAATTCAAAATGACTAGAAACATCAAGTATAACAAATTGCCCCCACTCAACAGCTTCACGCGCATTCAGTTCAAGTCAAAAGGTGGCTCATGTTACGGAAATTATTGATTTGACGCAACTTTGTTATTCACTCATTATTTTAAGTATATATTATAATTGTCTTATGCATGTATATAATCTTTATTCGGAATATATTCACATATTGCCAACCACCAATATCATTACTGACTTACCAATCTATTTTCATACTCCTTTTACAGCAAAAATCGTATATAAAAGCAAACCAGATTTGAAAAGTAAATACAATAAGAAAGAAATAAATAGTAATAAATCTAGTGATATACACATATTAGTCATTGGGAAGGATTTAGTGTCAGACTTTATTAACTTTTGTTCTAGCATTGAAATTCATTCCAGCCATACTCGCATACAACATGCTCACAACTTTGTACATAAAAAAATAAAATTCAATTATGGATAGTATTCAAAAATTTCTAAAAGAGGTAGATGATTACTCTGTATCAACGTCGTATACCGCGGATGTAGAGGATTGTAAATCTAAAATATATAAATTAAACTCTTTAAATCTAGTACTACAAAACATTCGCAGTATTACACACAACTTCAACGATTTCACTGTTTTTACGAAAAGGGCGAATATTACCTTCGACATTATAATCCTAACTGAATGCTGGCTTCCTAACACCCAGATCCCACAAATGGATGGTTACAACGTATTCGCTAATGATAGGCATTTAAACCAAAATGATGGCATTGTAGTTTATACGAAAAACAACCTGAATATTCACTGTGAAGAACCTGACTTTCAGGAGGGAACCTGTTTAATAATTACAATTGACAACGAAACTGTAATCGTTGCGATTTATCGTTCTCCATCCTTTAAACAATCAGACCCCTTTATAAACTCGCTAGATTCAATTCTAAATAAATTTTCAAAATTCAAGAACATCGTTCTCCTAGGTGACATAAATATTAATATAATACCAGGAAATAATCATCCTCTTATGTCAGACTATCTAGACTGTGTTTCTTTTCACGGACTGACACCTGCACACATATACCCCACTCGTAAAAAAGCCTGCTTGGATCACATTTTCCTGAAATGTAGACTCCCCTCCGTCACTATAGTCACAAATTCAACAATTACAGACCACCAGGCTATAATTTTATCAATTGCACAGAAATTAAAAAGGAATACTCACCATTTTTCCAAGTCCAAAATAAACTACGAAGGGATCACGGGCGATTTACCTAAAATCGATTTGAACGTTATTTATAACTCAAAAGACTCGAATTTTGCAATGTCTTATCTTACAAACCAGCTACAAGAAATTATACTAAAAAATTCTACCACCATCACCTCCTCTAGACGCAAACGAATTATTAAGCCGTGGATCACGCCCGGCCTACTACGTTGCATTCGCTGTAGAGATAATATGCACAAAAAACTGAAACTTTTCCCAAACAACGAAATACTGAAAATCTCGTACACCAGATATAGAAATTTCTGTAATTCACTTTTAAAAAGAATAAAACGAGCTTATGACGCGGAACAATTAAAATCAGCTGGCTCTGATAATAAAAAAATATGGGAAACAATTAATAATATAACTAACTTTAAATCTTCAAAGATATCACCTACCAACCTCTTAGCCACCAGCAATAGTCCAGAGGAAGCAGTGGGTCAAGTAAATAGATTCTTTTCGAATGTCGGGAAACAATTATCAGATAAGATTGCTTCAGAGGCCACATTAGGCGGAAATGCGGAACAACGTAGCATATTATGTCCTACTGTAAATTCTTTTGTACTCTTCAATACAGATGTAGATGAGGTAGAGAAAATAATCACCAACCTAAAGACAAACTGTGCCACGGGATGGGACAATATATCTAACTCCTTTCTAAAAAAGTATAAATCTTTTCTTGCGCCGCCTCTTGCTTATATTTTTAATAATTGTTTTGCCACCGGGGTTTTTCCTAGCACATTAAAGAGATCTGTAGTTATTCCCATTTTCAAAGGAGGAGATAGAGACTGTGTCAACAACTATCGCCCTATTTCACTATTACCTTGCATATCTAAAATTTTAGAACGTATTATTAATAAAAGGCTGATTTCTTATCTGGAAGGAAACAGTCTATTAGCCAGCAATCAGTTCGGTTTTCGTTCAGGAAAGTCAACAGCTGATGCGGTACACTTATTTATGGACAATATAGTAAATTCATTAAATAAAAATAAAAAATGCTTAACTATCTTTATTGATGTGGCTAAGGCTTTTGACACAGTCTCTGCCCCCCTCCTGTTAAAAAAGTTAGAGACACTAGGAATAAGGGGAACCCAACTAGATCTCCTAGGCAGTTTTCTCGAAGGTAGATCTCAGTGTGTGAAGATGGAAAACTACAAGAGTGCTTTTGTCCCTATCAGGCATGGCTTGCCCCAGGGCAGTTCGCTATCTCCGACTCTATTTCTCATTTATGTAAATGATCTACTTTCCCTTCCTCTCTCCCAGGGCACAATTACATCTTTCGCAGATGATACTGCTCTCACTTTTTACGCGGATACGTGGGAGGAGGTATATGTTCGAGCCCAAATTGGATACAACTCAGTTAAACACTGGATGCTATCCAATGTTTTGACAGTAAATGGGGAAAAAACAAAATATATCGCCTATTCCATCAAAAACAATGCGCAACCATCACCCACCTTAACTCTAATCTCCCACGAAACATCTTGTCCGAAGGAAGGTGCCTGCCGGTGTAAAACCTTAGAGAAATGTGCGACCATTAAATATCTCGGTTTGATCGTAGATCAAAATCTTTCATTTCGACCACACATTGAGCTGCTTTGCACGAGAGTCAGGAAAATGGTCCACATTTTCAAAACACTCCGACACATCGCCGCTGGGAATATTGTTAAAAGAGTGTACAAGTCACTCGTCCAGTCGATCATAACATATTGTATCACAGTTTGGGGCGGTGCAGCTAAATCGCACCTAATTAAATTGGAGAGAGTCCAAAGAATGATACTCAAGGTGGCTACTTCTCGCCCAAAACTATTCCCAACAGCATCATTATATGAAGACTGTGACGTACTGTCGATAAGAAAATTATTTATTCTACATACGGTCCTGAAACAGCACTCGGACATATCAGACAGTAAAGAAACAAAACGTCACCCGGTCCACAACACACTTAAGTCCTGCAAGCCATCTATCAGGCGTTTCTTTATCTTCATGGGCCCCTTCATATATGATAAAATAAACCAATGCTGCAACATCTGTCATGATAACAAATACCAAGTCAAAGCAACACTGACAAAATGGCTGACATCTCAAAATTATGCGGAGGTTGAAAATGTATTGTTGGTGGTGCAATAAATTTTAGGTAATAATAATTAGGTATTTATTTTTATAGCACATTCATTTATTTTGTGTATGCTTCTTTGTATTTTGTAATTTGTGCGTTTGTCCCCTAATTGGTGAAACCTGACTCCTGAAATACAGTGTATAACTAGTTCAGGAGTCAGCGTATCCGTGCTCTTTTGTTATTATTACTAACACTAATATAAGTTCATCTATACTAACCTGTGTGTGTTACTTTAATTTGATAAATAAAGATTATTATTATTATTATTATTAATTGAAATTTTATATGTATAAGGGCGCCATCTAGTTGTGAGTAGCATAAACGATCGATATTAATGGATTGTCAATATTACACTAGTTTGATGAAAGTTCGCTAGATGGGGTTGCAAAATAATTTAACTACTTGATAACAGATGGCGCTGCTGTTGCAATATTTTAAGTTAAACTTTTTCTTTATAAACACGAAATTACTTAAAAGTTTAGCTAATCACACATAACACTAAGTAAGGGAGTGGTTACATGCTCACTTTAACACCAAAAGAAACACCACTATGAATGCTAGAATTAAGTTATTGTTAGTAATTGAAATCACTGATCGGAATTACTTAATCCAAGGATATCTCATAAACGGATTAAAGTTATTACACCACAACGTTTTTCCAAGTAAATCACGGATAACTTTTGTAATTTCTTCAACCAAAACTTCACTAAATTCACTTGTACTATTTTTAAAATACATTTGTTTACAAACTACGTATTGACAGTTATTCCTCCACTACCCACTTTTTTTCAACCTTACTACACGGCAATACGGTGCATTTTGCACGCATTAGGAATGCGATTCGATTGGCGCGACTACAGTAGGCACCGGACTCAATATTACCTGCGTTTTGGGCGTCATACATGTCCTGAGCAGTAACACAGCCAACTGCTGCCATAAAGCGGCTGCCTCGCAACGGGCACACTGACGCTCCCAACTGCATTCACCTAACACAAACAATAATTATAATTAGAGATGAAACGGATAGCAGTTTAGCTGGATTTTTTTTTTTATTTTTTTTTATTGTAGCTCGGCATGTGACAACACTCCGCCTGATGTAAAGCTAGAGTGCGCTCCATGAATAAAAACAACTGCTACTACAGAGATATCTCTACGGGCTGCAGTCGCCTCCACTATGCCGGCTTGAGGAGACGAGCATGTACCATCTAGATTGACAGTGCACTCTTATACCTGGCTACTTTCAAACTATTCCGGATACCGGATATCCGGCAGAACGTTGCCGTTGGAGAGTTTTGGCGGACATCTTGAGACATCAGGTTGTCTGTTTTGAATTATTTTCCTAAACTTGTGTGTTATTCGAGTGTTAATGTGTAATAATGGTGGATTATTAACCATTAAGTGTTCGTGAACGTGCGTGAGTGTGGGCAAACAATTCAAAAGAAGGGAACCTGTGTTTCCATTTTTGGAATTTTGGAATTTCCGCCAAATACTCCAAGAAAGCGTCAAATTGTAAAACACCATTGCAATTTGATGCAAAAACATCAAGAATTTACTACTCGACATTGGCAGAAGCCATTTAACAAAAGAAGAAGAACCACCGATATTTTTTTTTTTATTGTAGCTCGACATGTGACAACACTCCGCCTGATGTAAAGCTAGAGTGCGGTCCATGAATGGAAACAACTGCTACCACAAAGAAATCTCTACGGGCTGCAGTCGCCTCCACTATGCCGGCTTGAGGAGACGAGCATGTACCATCTAGACTGACAGTGCACACTCCTCTCTTATACCTGGCTACTTTCAAACTATCCCCGAAACGCGACAAGGTCACTTCACGGGTGTTACATTCGAAAGTGGTGGTACTGCCCCAGGACGACAGACTGGACAAATAACCATCATCAGTCTGCCTACCACTCTTTAATAGTGCCTATAGGCACTGAGCGACCAAAGTACATATAACAAAGTTACATTGGTACCGAGACTCTTTAGCGAGATTTGAACACGGGTCTCATTGATCGTGAGTTCACGCGTCTTACCGCTAGACCACGGCCGCTCTATATATTCTATATAAATATATTCTAATAAAGTGTTCTTGTGATTTACATATCCCCACGCTTACAATTTACAGATATAACCCAGAACACTCACCTGGTGGTAGATTATTGAGTTGATTCGCCTTTAACATCAAACGTAAGAGTTTCGTTGCATCGCTTGTTACGTTCTGTTTTCTGAGAGAACGCTGCTGCAACTCCATCTAAACAAAGTAAATCAATAACTAATATATACAGGGTGAATTTTTCAAGTGGGCTTTCATGGCATAATACATGGAAATAAGAGACAATTTGTTAAAAATCAACACTTTTCTTTGGTTTGCCGTATATCATTACTTCCCAGAATTTGATCCTTATCAGGAACACTATCGGATGGTGCAATAATACAGAGTGTTTTTTTTCTTCAAAATCAACAGGTTCGATTCCTGGCCGGGAAAATGGATTTATCAAAAATCTAATAATGCAGTTTTAGTTTTCATCAAAATCGGCATCGAGACTCCTTTCAGCATTTTTCGATATCTCTCATAGTTTAGGATTTGCCCATGAAAGCCCACTTGAAAAATTCTTCTATCCTCCATTTCTGGGCGATAACGAAACACTACAGTTCCTCCGCACAAACGAGTCGCAACGTGTTCGCCGCGTCGTGCGTTTTCAGAGACTCTGTCAAAGCGTAACGACGTTTTTGTTTCATATTCAGTTAGTGCTTGTACTCATGACCACGTATTCATTTTGTTCCAAGTTAGTTTCCGTAATCGTTCAAATTAGCGTCCGTATTCATGACCGTTCCGACATGTTTAATAGTATTAGGCGTTACTTTGCGGAAATCCATAATTAAAATTATTTCAAAACACTACTTTAGAACTAATTTCCGCTAATCAATGTTAGTGAGGGTAGGTACACAGTCACATCAGCTGACAATGTTAGACTCTTCACCAACATGCGAAAACTCTCGAAGCGACCACACGTCTCCTGAGGATGCCACGTGAAGTGGTGAAACGCGTCGAGAGGTTTTTGCATGTTGGTGAAGGGTCTGACATTGTCAGCTGATGTGACTGTGTACCTACCCTCACTAACATTGATTAGTGGAAATTAGTTGCAAAGTAGAATTTAAAAAAATTATTAACAACTAATTACGGTCAACTGATCAATGTCGGTCAACTGACCTAAAATACAGGATGTAAAAGGACTGCGGGACTACCAATCTAACGTCAGGGCACAGGACAACCTTATTTAAGGGCCACGGCCCCCTTATGTAGTGCTATATTTTTAAAAAATAAAGATTGTACAATCCGCCTGATGTAAAGCTAGGTGCGGTCCTGAATGGAAACATAGCAGATATAGCGAGAGGAGTGTGCACTGTCACTCTAGATGGTGCATACTCGTCTCCTCAAGCCGGCATAGCGGAGGCGACTGCTGCCCGTAGTGATTTCTCTGTAGTAGCAGTTGTTTTCATTAATGGACCGCACTCTAGCTTTACATCAGGCGGAGGCTTTCTACTCCCTTCAAAAAATACTTTTTTTTTTTGGATTATACCGCGGCAAAAATGTTAGCAGCCCTAATTCTGCCCGCCGTTCGGCGTAACATACCTGTTTCAGTAGTACATCCAACATTAATATACAACATGTCAAATTGTTAGCCGTCTTCTCAGCCTCCTTCTCGTGGGATGTCGATTTTTGTTCTTCGGGAGAGTCACACTCTAAAATTTTAATAAAATTAATCCACATTCCTCCTGATCTTAAAGTTCTGCAGGCAGACTGATGATAACCATTAACCCAGTCTGCCGTCCTGGGGTAATCCCACCACTTTCAAGTTACACACCCGTAAAGTGACCTAGTTTGGAAGTCCTTCGTCACCTCGAGCCGGCATAGCGAAGTCGACTGTCTGTAGAAATCTCTCTGCAGTAGCAGTTGTTTCCGTTCATGGACCGCACTCTAGCTTAACATCAGGCGGAGTGTTGTCCTATGTCGAGCTACGATAAAAATAAATATCAGCAATACTGTTGCTCTCGCTATGCCGGCTTGAGTAAACAAACCTCTGTTCAAGTTTAACATACTACTCTACTACGCGACAAGGTCACTTAACGGGTGTGTAAGTTGAAAAGTGGTGGTACTATCCCAAGGCGGCAGACTGTGCTAATAACTACAGTACTTTAAAATGCTTCGATGGTTTGGGCACTTGGAAAAGATGAACGAAAGGAGATTGACGAAAGGAATATATAAATGTGGTAAACAAGGCAGACCCAGAAAGGTGTTTTCCCAACAAATCGGAGACATCCTCATGAAAGCTGGAGTGCGTAGTGCTCATAACCGTAGGGCGTGCATGAAGAGAATTGTGGATGTGAAGGAAGCGAGGGAGTTGTATCAGGATCGTGGTAAGTGGCGTTCCGTTGTCTCTGCCTATCCCTGTGGGAAAAAGGCGTGACAATCGTATTTGTATTTTTTTATTTATTTCAATTTTAATTAGGGACTTTTAACCCGACAGTTTACGCCAGTCCCATCATAACTTAAACATTTACAACATAAAAAATAAATGTAACTTATAACTAATACTTAAATCTACTTACAACCTACCTACCTTTAATAACTTTAAGTATTTGTATTTGTACTTTAAATTAATTTGAACATTTACCTGAATTGTCACTGGAAGTTTTAGTCGTACACTTTTCCGGCAGCTTCAGTACACCTTGATTGAACATTTCAAATAATTGTGAAAGAGGAATTTTCACTTCCAAAAATGATAACGTCTGAAATGTATACATATTATTACATATATTATTAATTTTGCCATTTTAAATGTTAGATTTTGTTATTGTTATATTTTTTTTTCTGGATTTATAATTCAGTTTTTTTTTATTATTATAAACACAGGCTATAATTGTCTTCTCGTCATATGCCTTTCCGAAGCCAAAAGTAGATTCTGACGATGAACAAGTGCATGCCAAGACTATGCCTACGTTAATAAAGGATTTTCATTTCATTAAATAATAGTGTGTAGTGTGTATTGTTTTTGGTTGGCATCAGCACAATGGTTATAAAAGCCCAAAAAAAGTACTGGCTGTATGGGGTTTGTCCCCTTTGCCTTCCCAGAAAAGGAGAATTTACAAAAAAAAAGAATAAAAAAGATGTTGGATTAATTACAATACGAGTTGAGGTGGGATTCAAACCCACACCCTCCGCTATGAGTACAGTCTTTGACCACTAAACTATGTAATTTAGTTTCTTTGCCATTTCAACTCGTCTATCAATCAGTTATTTTTATTAATATTTGACATCTGACGTTAGGAACGAAAACAACCGTCACTACAGAGAAATTTGTGCAGCAGCTGTCACCTCCGCCATGCCTGAGACGAATCCAGGTTGACAGTGCGCACCATCTCGTTATACCTGGCTACATTCAAATTAGAATAGTAACATATCCAGTAAGATTTTTTTTCTTTAATTCAGAGCAGCAGTCGCCTCCACTAACCCGGCTTGAGAAGACGAGCATGTACCATCCAGATTAACAGTGCACACTCCTCTCGCTATACCTGGCTACTTTCAAACTATACCCAGAACGCGACAAGGTCACTTCACGGGTGCTACATTCGAAAGTGGTGGTATTACCCCAGGACGCCAGACTGGACTAATAACCATCATCAGTCTGCCTACCACTCTTTAATGAGCGACCATAAGTACATATAACAAAGTTACATTGGTTAGAATTAGCTAGGTTCGAACACGGGTCTCGCCGATCGTGAGTTCACGCGTCATACTCGAGTACTTTCGGTTTACGCTGACACCACGTAACTGTAACCAGATAACCTCGTACTTGGCCCTAAGTTAGTGGCAATTAATCTCTACCCATACGGCAACTGACCTGGAACCATATCAACGCAGGCATCTGCACATCCGGTTCGGTGTTTCTAAATCGATCAGCCGCAAACTTATACATGTCCTTATCCTCAATCGATATCATCGTTATATCCGGCTCGAGAATTTTCGCCACAACACCCTGTACAATTAAAAAAAAACAATTAGCAGTGACCTCAACTGCGAAGTACAACATAAGTGTGTTGACGACCACCCAGCAGTTCGAAAAGCTTCAGTGGATGGTTTCTGTACAATTTTGTCCTTGTCCTGATACCCATAACTGAGTAGCAGATACACATAGCTAGCATGGATACCAGCCGGAGCGATACCCGTGGTGATATCACAATAGCTTAAAAAAAAACAGTCTTGGTGTCACTAAAACCAAACTAAAGTGATTGTATTGGTACACATTCGTCTCCTTAAGCCGGAATAGCGGAGACGACTGCTGCCTGCAAAAATTTCTCTGTGGCCGCATTCTAACTGCGTGTAGTCATATCCCGAGATACAATTTAAAAAAAAATACACAGACATGTGTCACTCCTCCCTTCCAATGTGGTGACGCTAGTGACGAGTCCCCCCCTCTTCTTCTTTACGTCACTGGGTTTAATTATATGGTTACGTTTCTCTTAATCACCTTCAAATCGCAGAGTTCTTTCTCCGGCACATCAATGCAGATCGCCTCCATCCAGTGCGGCATTATGTAGTCCCATATCTCCTGAGTTATTATCCCATACGGTATCAGACAGTACAATCTGTAATAATACATATTACATAGTTACATTGGTACCGGTCAGAATCTTTTTTTCTTTGTAGCTCGACATGTGACAACACTCCGCCTGATGTAAAGCTAGAGTGCGGTCCATGAATAGAAACAACTGCTACTACAGAGAAATCTCTACGGTTAGCAGTCGCCTCCATTATGCCGACTTGAGGAGACGAGCATGCACCATCTAGATTGACAGTGCACACCCCTCTCGCTATACCTGGCTACTTTCAAACTATTCCCGAAACGCGACAAGGTCACTTCACGGGTGTTACATTCGAAAGTGGTGGTACTGCCCCAACACGGCAGACTGGACTAATATCTTGAGTTCACTCAGATGTATGCCACCTTGAGATGTGCTATCAAGAGCAAGGGAGCAGTCCCAGTTTTTTTTCAAATTGTTTATCGGAACATTACAGTTGCCTTCTCTTTCTGATTGCATTATAAGTAAAGGAGATCAATATTGTTGTCAATATTTCTATATGTTTTTTGCATATTGCACCTCATTTAGTTGTCAATGTTATGAGGGAAAAACGAAAAATAATGACATGTAAATATCAATCAAATTAATCTACACACGTCAGTTGTCATAGCAGCGTAAACATAAGTTATATTTAAAGTAGTAGCTGAGAGAAACATAAAAATATGTAAGTAACATTAGTCCTTAAGGTGGGACTGCTCCCCTGCTCTAGTTATACCAGGTTGTTACATTCGAACTCTGGTACTACCACAGGACCGCAAACTGGGCACTGTCACTCTAGATGGTGCATTCTCGACTACTCAGGCCGGCATAGCGGAGGCGACTGCTACCTATAGATTTATCTATAGTAGTTCACGCACCGCACGCTTTACATCAGGCGGATCACATACCTATTAAGTCCGTCCTTAAGATGTTTAAGTTTAGGTGCGAGTGTGTCCCAATGTCCACCGGCGCGCGTGTAATCCGGCGGATGTGGCAATAGACAAGAGACCAACACTGAATTATGGCTGCTGCTGATGCCCTTCAACCACGGACAAACATGCTCGTTCTTCAGCTTCTCCACTTGGTTGGCAGTCTCCCCTGAAACACATTTTCTTCAGCATATGAGAACACTGCGCCTGATGTCAAGCTAGAGCTTTTTACTGGGAGCAGTCGCTTCCACTATGCCGGCTTGACCACCATCCAGATTGGCAGTGTATACTTCTATCTATATAACTGGCTACTGTCAAACTGTTCCTGAAACGTGACAAGGCGTCTTCACGGGTGTTGCATTCGAAAGTGGTAGTACTACCCCAGGACGGCAGATTGAGCTGATAACCATCATATACGCATTGAGCACCAAAGTAGATATAACATAGTTACATTGGTACCGGTCCGAATTAAGCGAGCTTCGAACACGGGTCTCATTGTTATTGAATTCACCCGTCCAACCGCAGAATACAGGTGTTACATTCGAAGTGATGGTACTACCCCAGGACGGCAGACTGGGCAGACAACCATCATCAGGACTTACCAGTATAAGCATAAGAGGTGACATGGAACCAATGAAACAACACTGCCAATAGACGCCCGAGTATTTCATCCGGAGTATCCGGATTAGGAGTACATAAACCGACAACTAACCATACACCATATCTGAAATGAGAAACACGGATGTGAATACAAGCAAAGGAGATCCTCGTTTGTGGACCACTAAAGTCTAATGATAATTTTTTTTTTAAATTGTAGCTCGGCTTGTGACAACACTCCGCCTGATGTAAAGCTAGAGTGCGGTCCATGAATGGAAACAACTGCTACTACAGAATAACCTCTACGGACAGCAGTCGCCTCCACTATGCCGGCTTGAGGAGACGAGCATGTACCAACTAGATTGACAGTGCACACTCCTCTCGCTATACCTTCCTATATAATCATTTTATTAAACATTCCCCGTGACCTAGCAGCAGAGAACAGATCACACAATCGACGAGACCCGTGTTCGAACCTCACTAATTCTGACCAATGTACCAAACGTTATATGTATATGAACGCTCAGTGCCTGTAGACACTTTAAAGAGTGGTAGGCAGACTGATGATGGTTACTATGGAATTTATTAAACATTCCCCGTGACCTAGCAGCAGAGAACAGATCACACGATCGACGAGACCCGTGTTCGAACCTGGCTCAATTCTGACCAATGTAACGTAACATTCGTGAACTAGTCGCGTTTCGGGATCAGTTTGGTAGTAGCCAAGTAAAGCCTCCAGCATGCCTAGCAATTGTTTCCATTCATGGACCGAAGAATTTTTAAGAATTCGTTCTTAACCTGAAAGCCAACACCTGAGCGTCCATAAATTTTGTTTTACAACATTGTTTGAAATATAATCAATATAACTGTTTAAAATATATAAAATACATTTTATATATTCTGTGCCGTAGCTATTTGTTTATTATAGTGATTTGCGATAATAATTAGTGCTGAGAAAGTTATCAAATTACTTAATTTCAACATATGTTTCAAACAATGTTGTAAAACAAAATGTATGGACGCTCAGGGGGCCGACCATGAGCTTAAAAAAAACAACCTTGTTTCCAGTGCGTTTTGTTGCAAGCTTAAAGTCGCGATTGTCAAATTGGTACCATGAGATGCTTTTATATGTCTATAACAATATTATTATGTGCCGGCTGAGTGACGCGACAAAATCATAAATAAACTTAATTGAATTTAATATTAGAAGGAATTTGTAGCCAATGCTACAATTAATAATTTTAAAAAAATTATGTCCGACGTTCCGTTTTACAGATTTGTAAAGCAACTTTTTAAATTTTGTGTTCGTAATAATAAATTAAATTGTATCGATATAACACGATATACCGAGGTGATAAAATAAATAATATTAATCTGAATAAATCTTTCTTAATGTCTTATGTCGATAAAATGTTAAATAAAACTTGTAATTGTTATCTTATTTTGTTCGTGATGCGTGTTTTGAAATTTCTTAACGGTCGACATCTTTCAAAGTGACTTCAGAGTTACATACGGAGTACAAACGTTATACTAAAATAATGGCGAACAGCGAAAGGTAAGTGAATATAAGCTAACATGTAAGCAATATGTTGGAAATGTGTTTACATTTATAAAATAGATCTTTTCATGACTGCATTTTTTGCAGGAATCAACATGGAGTAACTTTTTCCCAGTTGGAAATATTGTGTGACTTTTTAAGTCGCAACAGCGCCTTGGCGACGGCATATAATCGCACACTACGGGCGAAGCAATTTTCCAAAAAAAATGGCTGGAGTTAACGGCTATTTTAAATAGCCAAGGGGATGGCGCCATAAAAGAATGGAGAGCGTGGTCGAAAGTAAGTAATATTTTCATTTGTTGAATCAATAAGTTATTACACAATTCATATTGCTGCTATTGACATGAATATTATTGGACTTATTATTGTAATTATTTATCGACGTGTAAGAGTGCAGTTTATCTGTCCATTTACTAAAATGAATTGAATTGAATTGAATGTGTGTGTCCTATTATAACTATAAATTAAAACAAAATATTACCCTTATATCATTATTTATTTTATTTACAGGGTTATCAGTGACGGTTATCCCAGAGCCTCTGAATAAGGGCACGGCGTGTAGCCAAATCCAGTTGGAGTCCTACGTTGCTGTGTGGAGTTTCAACACCATATGAATGAGTCATGTGTGGCACCGCCATGGCTGGCATTTACACTCATAATTAGCATCACAAATCTAAAACAAATAATATTTCATAGCTTAATTTTGTTTTTGTATAAATGTATAAATAAAAGTTTATATACAATTATCAAATTTATTATTGTATGAAAGAATTATCTCTAGTGTCCATAACCGCATGATAAGAATTATAAATTCAAAATCGTCCAACTGGAAAGGGTCCACGGTTGGCCACGGAAACGCATTCGACGACGTATTTTCAAGCTCCTCTCCGCATCGTCATCGGCTTCCATCATGGAAAATAACTCATATTCGTTTGCCACTATAACAATAAAACATAAATTGATTACGAACTCTTCTCCAATTGATCACACACGCGTTATACAAAAAAATTAACAGTTTTCACTCACTTTTTACGTCGTTATTTTTAAATAGTCAGAAGAGTCTATTAAAATTTCCAACGGAAAATTTGAAAACATACGTTCCCTTCTTTTGAATTGTTTTTCCACACTCACGGACGTTCACGAACACTTAATGGTTAATAATCCACCAATATTACACATTAATACTCGAAGAAACACTAATTTAGGAAAATAATTTAAGACAGATAACCGCCGACCGCAAGATGGTCGCCAAAATTTTAAAACAATCGTAAAAACGTCGTCAATAACTATTGTTCTATTTGACTTAAAACAATATTACTCAAAGTGACTTCATGGTATGCTTTTTAGAACAAACGTAACCCTATGACGTAACAAAATGGGTGGCGTTTTCAAAATTGTTTCAATCATATTTAAGTATCATTTTTAAGCGTTTTTGGTACGAAATTGACATTTAAGGTTATATCAATATTGCTATAAGAGCTCATGGTTGCCCCCCAGGTGTTGGCTTTCACGTTAAATCCAGATCTTTGAAAAAATAATAATGAGATAACATGATTACCTTCCGAGTAATTGTCTATCTTCAAGATTGATCGGATCAGGTGGGAAGTGTACTGTCATGGTAGGCTTCAAAGTTGGCTCACAGGAACTGTCGGGGTCATCAATATTTAGAGGTTTGGCTTCTTTTAATAAACTGAAAATTGTTGTGATTATTTTTTAAATTATTCTCTCCTTTTTAGGAAGGCAAAGGGTCTAACCCATGCAGCCCTAATTCTATTAAATATTGCAACATTTCTCAGCGTTTACCAGACTGGATTGCCAACCATCGTAACACTGCCTACCTCTATTTGCCATTTTATAGAAGCTATAGTCTACAGGCAGCAATGTCCTCCGCCATGGCATATTACCTGATGACCGCCTCCAGTAGGTTCGTTTGCATATCGCTGTCCATTTGCCATGCGCGTGGCAATCGTGTGTGTACCACGTGATCGGCGCCACGTCTGCTGTTGTGCCTATTCGCGTGACACTGACTACAATATCTGTAATGACATTAAATAGGGCTGTAAAAAGACTGACAACCCACCACACGTGTTATTGCACGGTAATTTTTTTAAGATTTTGGACGAAGACGATGGTGCAACTCGTGTGGAGTAAATATACACCATAATGTAAACGTAACGGTTGAAGTAAACGTAAAAGTAATAGTTAAAGTTACTTTAACCGGCCTTCTGGTGCAAGCGTTACATAGTGGATATTAGACGAATAAATGTGAAAGAATGAAACTTGTATAGCATCAATTGATGACAACTTGCACTGCTGGTATTGTTTTTACCTTATAGGATGATTTCCATTGTAACTTGCACATTCGTTTGAGAAGCAAATTGAATAAGCTGCCTTGTCCGACGATCTGCAGTTCTGAAGCAAATCAATATAATCATTTTTTTTAATGGGCAAGGTCCAAAAAAACTAACCCATGGTGAATCGAAAACGAATTGGCAATGGTTTAGTTCCGAACGAAACCTCAGGTTTACAATATTACGATCGCAATTTTGAAAAATTAATAAAAAAAGAACAAAGCAATTATAAAAGTTTTCCAGAAACACGTGTCGACTAAATTAATCTATATTATCAAAAAAAATATGTAAAAAAGATAGCTGTCACCAGATACACCTCCCCAATTGTAGCTCGGCATATGACAACACTCCGCCTGATATGTTTAATTGTATTTACACCAAAATTATTATTATTATTTCAAAACACTACTTTACAACTAATTTCCGCTAATCAATGTTAGTGAGGGTAGGTACACAGTCACATCAGCTGACAATGTCAGACCCTTCACTGACATCGACACGTTTCGCCACTCCACGTGGCATCCTCAGGAGACGTGTGGTCGCTTCGAGGGTTTTTGCATGTCGGTGAAGGGTCTAACATTAACAGCTAATGTGACTGTGTACCTACCCTCACTAACATTGATAAGCGGAAATTAGTTGCAAAGTAGTGTTTAAAAAATTATTCCGCCTGATGTTAAGCTAGAGTGCGGTCCGTGAACGGAAACAAACTGCTGTCTCTTATACTCTGCCACTTCCAAACTGTTCCCGAAACGCGACAAGGCCACCTTACGTGTGTTACATTCAAAAATGGTGGTACTGCTCCAGGACGGCAGACTGGCCTAATAACCATCATCTTTGTAAGAAATATTAAACTGTACATTACTTACTTAGCTCACGCCTTGTTCCCACTGGGGTAGGCAGAAGCGACGCCTCTCTCTACATACCACTTTCGCTTCGACCACATCCATTACTCCCATCATGCATGCACGTCGGTTGAGGGTGCTCCTCGTCTGACCCCTTCTCAGCAGTTGACCAATCTGACTGAGAAAGGTCTTCCTAGGGCGCCCTCTTCCGACACTGCCATCCATTTTCGCACAATAGATCTTTTTAGTTAATCTCCTTTCATCCATCCTTTCCAAATGACCGAACCACCTTAGCATACCCCTTTCCACTCTTGTCACAAAAACTGTACATTGATTTACCTTATTCTCGCAAACCATAGAAACTTGCTGCATCGGATGTAGAATATCAAAGAATCTCTGATCAGGATGTTCTCTGCAACAAATATTAAATTATAATGAAAATTTAATAGAAAAAAATCAACACAAAACTGCCCGCAAAGAGGCGAGATTCGAACCCGAACCGTTGATTTTGCTCAACCTAATTTCCCTAAAAAAACCTTGGTTCCTTCAAACGAAGCGTGAAAAAGCGCCTTCTCAGGCCGGCATAGCAGTGGCGACTGGAGCCACCGTACGAGCGGTTCTCTAGTCGTCAATGCTCATGGACCTCCATGACCATGGAGTTTACCACCAGACCAGTCGAGGTCAACAAGTCGTGCCAAAAAAAAATACAACATCAAAAGCGTTTGCATTCTTTCACCAACCAATTGGCAAATTTTTTTTCTAAACTGTTTTATTAAGGAAATATATATATATCCGTATGTTTAGACTTTATGGTACCGTCGAAGTTAGGCGTGAGTCACTGCACAGTACACAACGCTTCCGAAACGCCACAAAGTTTGACGCGACCTATACATACCTATGTATCTCGTTGGCGCATTCAATACAAAGGTACAATGGCGGCGGAGTGTCAGACGCGAAAGTGACACTAATGCAATGGTCGTAACACACTTTGGCCGCCTCTGCCGACCCCGCGTTAGGGCACATGTCACGCTGACACGAAAATGGCACCAGATCATCTGAAAACATTGCCTACGTGTAACACAAACACAAATATCTGTCGTCCTGGGGCAGTACCACCACTTTCGAATGTAACACCCGTGAAGTGACCTTGTCGCGTTTCGGGAATAGTTTGAAAGTAGCCAGATATAAGAGAGGAGTGTGCACTGTCAATCTAGATGGTACATGCTCGTCTTCTCGAGCCGGCATAGTGGAGGCGACTGCAGCCCGTAGAGATTTCTCTGTGGTAGCAGTTGTTTCCATTCATGGACCGCACTCTAGCTTTACATCAGGCGGAGTGTTGTCACATGTCGAGCTACAATAAAAAAAAAATAGCTGCAGACAACAGTCCCCTCCAGTCCCATCCGCTATGCCGGCTTGAGGAGACGAATGTGCACCATCCAGAATGTCGATATTCTTCCAAACTAAGGTCACTTCACATTCGAAAGTGTTGGTACTACTCCAGGACGGCAGACTGGGCTAAGACCGTCATTAGTTGGCCTACCGCTCCTCAAAGATTAGATGTGAAGTTAGTTGCAATTCCAGTCTTAATAGTACATATTACTTACTGGAGAATTTACACAATAACCCTTTTCTGTCGAACAGCTGAGCATCAAAAGCTGGCCAATAGTAAAACAAGAGTTTGGCAGCTGATAATCTCGCCCCAGAAGTCCCATACGCTATCACACATAACACGTCCTTCACAACTGTTGGCTTCATCGTCATCAGACACTCCAGAAGTTGACAATGATGAGCTGGAATATTCAATACATCTATATTAACTTTTCGAGGGTAGGTTACAACTGCTACCACAGACAAATTTCTACAGGCAGCAGTCGCCTCCACTATGAAAAGACAAATGTCCATTGACAGTGCACACTTCTCTACCTGTCTAGATCCAAGCGAGATGATAAAAACAAAAAATAAAATAAAAGCAATTTCCTTCCTACAACCTGGGATCCTTCAAGCGCAGTGTTGCATCTCATCAAGCCGGTATAGCGGACGCGACTGCTGTCTGCGGATCCCCTTCTCTGACAGCAGTCGCCCCCGTTCATGGACCGCACTCTAGTTTAACAGACCGGCTGCGGTCACATGACGGGCTAAAATAAAAAAAAATCAACACAAAATAGTCACCTGGATTAGTAGAATGTTGAAATACCATCATAATAATAGCGGCTACAGACTGGGAAGCCTGACTCTCTTCCTCATCACCTTCGTAATGGCGTACTGTAATTTTTTTTATTGTAGCTCAGCATGTGACAACACTCCGCCTGATGTAAAGCTAGAGTGCGGTCCATGAATGGAAACAACTGCTACTACAGAGAAACCTGTCCGGCAGCAGTCGCCATCACTCGCCGGCTTGAGAAGACGAGCACGCACCATCTAGATTGACAGTGCACACTCCTCTCGCTATACCTGGCTACTTTCAAACTATTCCCGAAACGCGACAAAGTCACTTCACGGGTGTTACATTCGAAAGAGGTGGTACTGCCCCAGGACGGCAGACTGGACAAATAACCATCATCAGTCTGCCTACCACTCTTTAATAGTGCCTATAGGCACTGAGCGACCAAAGTACATATAACTAAAAGTTACATTGGTACCGGTCAGAATTAGCGAGGTTCGAACACGGGTCTCATCGATCGTGAGTTCACGCGTCTTACCGCTAGACCACGGCCGCTCCTGAATGAATATATATGACGTAATTTATGAATATGACCACTAGAGTCGGGGACTCTTGAGGTACACAGTATACTCACTTATAGTAAACGGCAGTACATAGTAACATAATAAATTAAGTATTTCTTGATGTAGAGTGACAGGGAAAACGGCGACACAGTACGCAACCAAATACGGCAAGTTGTCAATCATGTCATATTCTAGAAAGGGCAACAAGCATCCCAAACACTGTAGCACCGATTCACCAAATGCTAAAACAAAATATTCACTATATAAACAAAATATCACACTATGTCGACCGAATCGGTAGCCGAACAAAACGGTTCGGCGCGTCCTTTTTGTGTCGCACAATTGACAAGTGGAATGCTTTGCCCTCCCATGTATTCTCCCAATCCTTTCACCTTGGATCCTTCAAGTGGAGCGTGAAAAAGCACCTTCTCAGGCCGGCATAGTGGTGGCGACTGGAGCCACCGTGCGAGCGGTTCTCTAGTCGTCAATGCTCATGGACCTCCACTGCGTTTACCATCAGACCAGTCGAGGTCACATGTCGTGCCAAAAAAAATAATCAAATAAACTTTTTTTATTTTCAATTAAAAATTATACAGATAATATTATCAATTATTAAATCGTGCATGAAGCACCGACAATCATCGTAACCACTAATTGGTCGTCACGATCCACTCTCTTCGCGTGTTCTCGGCAGACTGAGGTATGTTCACCGCGCGCATGCCGGAAACAGATGCGAGTAGGTACATGCTCCTTTCATGTTACATTGCATGTTACATTTCGTAAGTCTATACCCGCCTTAATGCAATAATAACCTCAAATATTGTATTAGAAAAAGTCTAATTACTCAATAAGAAGTGGTAGGCAGACTGATGATGATTATTTGTCCAGTCTGTCGTCCTGGGGCAGTACCACCACTTTCGAATGTAACACCCGTGAAGTGACTTTGTCGCGTTTCGGGAATAGTTTGAAAGTAGCCAGATATAAGAGAGGAGTGGGCACTGTCAATCTAGATGGTACATGCTCGTCTCCTCAAGCCGGCATGGTGGAGGCGACTGCAGACCGTAGAGATTTCTCTGTGGTAGCAGTTGTTTCCATTCATGGACCGCACTCTAGCTTTACATCAGGCGGAGTGTTGTCACATGTCGAGCTACAATAAAAAAAAAAAAAAAAAAAAGACTTAAAACTAATTGGTGGTAAGAAATGCAGATTTACTTCTACAAACTCAAGAAAAAAAATTGTGCACCCATTTCTCTTAGGCGAATGGACATTCTCCTTTCGTTGTAATTTTCAGTAAATATATTTTAGAAGAGAAATATAATAATAATTATTTTTTATTGTAGCTCGGCCTGTGACAATACTTCGCCTGATGGAAAGCTAGAGCGCGGTCCATGGGCGGAAACGACTACTACTATAGATAAATCTCTATGGACAGCGTTCGCCTCTGCTATGCCGGCTTGAGGAGAAGAGCATGTACCATCTAGATTGACAGTGCACACTCCTCCCGCTATACTTGGCTACTTTCAAACTATTCCCGAAACGCGACAAGGTTACTTCACGGGTGTTACATTCGAAAGTGGTGGTACCAGGAAGGCAGACTAGACAAATAACTATCATCAGTCTACCTACCACTCTTTATTAATAGCGACCCTAGTACAAGAATTAGCGAGGTTCGAACACGAGTCTCATTGATCGTGAGTCCACGCGTCTCACCGCTAGACCACGGCCGCTCTAGTTTTTATTTTATTTACTTATCTGAAATTACTGCTTAACACCAGGCAGGGTGTGGTCAAACGCTTGCCTATTAAGCATAAAATAAAAAAATTATAAATCACCCTGATTATACCTTACCTTGAACGCCATACTGTATATGAGGTGCCGAATCAACCAACTGCGATATAGCATTAAAAAGTCCCTTGTAATCCAGATTGGGGTACAAACCCATTCTGATGTGGTCATTGGATGGATCACGAAGCATCTCCAGGGGCGAGTTTGGCACATCTTTTAGGACACCTGGGGAAAAATATATAAATTAATAATTTTGACAACCCTACAATGACAACCCTGTGTAGAAAGGGCAGCAGAACACCCGTGGTCTAGCGGACGAAAGCGTGAACTCATGATCGATAAGACCCGTGTTCAAATCTCCCTGACTAGTACCAATGTAACTATATATTCGTGTTATTACATAGTTGCTAATAAATAATACTATATGCTATATACAGGGTAATTTTTTTAACTGGGACAGTATTCAGCACACATCTTTTTGTCACTAGAGTTGTTCTGAAACGTACCCGTAACATTTTTGCATCAGATTGCTTACAAATTGTATGGGAATACATTTTATTAAATTTGACTAACTTCTGCTGCTCCGATTTTTTTCTTCCGATACAATGAAATGATCCTTACATGAAACTGAGTGGAAGCGCATCAAAAAAAATTTTGACCAAAATGACTCATTTTTACGGACAACTCAAACTTGACCAGAAAAACTCTACTCTGGTTTCAGATTTCCCCTCACTGTCCCAGTTAAAAAAATTACCCTGTATATGCTAATAAATATAATAAAATAAATATCAGTTTTATTTAGGTTTACCCATATTCACTTCTTCTTCAACATTATATTTAGGAATTACTAAAACTTAGATAAGATTAAAACCTAAATAAATACTTACTAAGCAAAGTTTGTGAGAAATACTTGACAGTATTAGCGATATCAGCTCCAGATGGTAAAGGCTGAAGATTATGCATCAACCTCAACTGGCAATCATAGAGGCTGCGGATCTTTGCTGTAACTGAAATATCAAAAAAAAAGCCATAGATTTTTATATAAACTAAAAGTGTGTTTTATATAAACTAAAAAAAAACGACATAAACAGTTTAAAGTTATATTCAGTTCGATTAACAACAACTTGTAATTATTTTGTACGCCTACAAAGAAATATTACATCTAAGTAACGTGCAATATATTGAAAAAAAAAAACGATTTTCATCCACGTGTTTCCTCATTCCTACAACATGGGATCCTACAAGCGCAGGCATCTTATCAAGCCGGCATAGCGGACGCGACCACTGTCTACAGATCCCCTTCTCTGACAGCAGTGGCCTGCGTTCATGGATAGCACTCTAGCTTAACGTGCTAAAATAAAAAATAAAACTGCTCCTTTAGCTAACTACACCGATTTCAATTACTAAGAAGTACATATTCAATTTATGTGCCGACATAGTGGATGGTACATGCTCGTCTCTTCAGGCCGGCATAGCGGAGGCGACTGCTGCCCGCGCAGGTTTCTCTGTAGCAGCAGTTGTTTCCATTCATGGAGCGCACTCTAGCTTTACATCAGGCGGAGTGTTGTCACATGCCGAGCTACAGTAAAAAAAGTACTTAGGTCGCTCGGTGCCTATGAAACAAGGACTAGCTTAGTGCAGGCATTATAAATAAATGATTTCCTTGTTAAAAGCAGTCCATCACTAACTAAAGTCTAAATTTTTAAGAACAATCCAACTTCCCACCTTTGCCCACCAACATCAATCGCAGACACATTGTTATTACAACATCAATACAGTTTCAAATAGTACGACTAATCGTATTAAAGCAACTATTACTAAAGGGTGTAGGTTCTAACCCTATTTGTCAACATTGATTCCGGATTCATATGTTTTTAATGTCAACTCAAAGGCATAGTCAACTGTTACCATAGACAGCAGTACCCTCCACTATGCCGGCTCAAGAAGTTCTATTCCTTGATAGAACAGTCTACTCTCGTTATACCCTTCCACTTCCAACTTGACCCCAAAACATGGGTGTTGGACGGCAGACTGATCTAATAACCATCATCAGTCTGCCTATCACTGTTATCTATCATAATATAATTAACACTATACATATTACCTAGTATAAGGCAGCAAATAAAGCAAAATATGGAGAAAAATCAATGGTGACAAAATGAAATTAGTGTTTGGTGCCTTTGAAAATAAATGTGTAACCATGCAACACATAATAAAATAAAAGCTCAAATTAAACTTTAAAAAAATAATAGTTTTTTTTTAAAATTTAC
Source organism: Tinea pellionella (assembly GCA_948150575.1). Classification (NCBI taxonomy): domain Eukaryota; kingdom Metazoa; phylum Arthropoda; class Insecta; order Lepidoptera; family Tineidae; genus Tinea; species Tinea pellionella. The sequence continues at coordinate 7,211,652 of OX411263.1, read as the reverse complement.
TAATACCTAAATGGGAATTAAACCCGCAACTCACTAAACTGTAACAGCCTGACTAAACTTTACCCCGAATAACTTACCTATGACAAATAAGACATATAAACAACCATGCTTGAAGCTAAGACCTAACAGATAGCCTAGGTATCCCAAAAAGACCCGACCAAGACACAGACATAGAGGTTTTCACAAACAACCGCTTCAAGTACTAAAAGACAGAGGGGGCAGTAGGCACAACAGATCACATGCACAATATACAGGAAGTCATAGTCATTTCATAACACATTTATCTCTTATTATAAGCAATCGATTACATCTTTAAGGATCGCCCCGATACTATGTTACAATGTATGTTATAAAATGACAGAAGAGAAGCTTGCCAGTTCGTATGACACACAAACGAGGAGAGCATCCAGTGTGGAGACAGCGATCACAAATATTTGTTATATAAAAATATCTGCACAGAGCAACAGTCATCAGCCGAGGAGACACACAGGGGCGGGAACACGACGACGTCACCACCTCACCTTTCGAATCGTGAAATGGCTCCATAATGAGCTGGAGGCCAGCCACTCTCTCGCTCTGCGGCGGCTGCATTTAGGAACACAAAAAGCTTTCTACTGTACGAGGCCACGCCGAACCTTCTGTAAAATAAATGCGTTTTATTGCATGCACAAAGCTAACGGACCGACCCGCACTCACCTACACGAAGCACCAAATCATTGTATGAGTACTACATGATTATTACGTAACACTTACATGCCGCCGCCCTGGTCCCCATGTTGATGAGTTGGATCTTGAAGCTGCCCTGCATCGGAGCGGCGGTGACCGAACTGCAGAACGAAAATAGGTATATCGCCGAGATGGGCGCGATCGATCCGCCTTTATCACAGGCGCACAACGCGAGTATCGAAATTAGGGCGAGCCGAAAGAGATGAGACCTGAATCTAGATTTGTCTTTCTCTTCAGGTTATCGATCAACTCCACAAAATAATATCTGCGAGATCGGAGAGACGCGCGCAGCTTCCAACATAAAATTAAATATACCGCGTCGTCAGTCATCGCCGAATGACGTTCGTGGTGGGGTTGCCAGTTGTAAAAAGTTAAAATCGAGGCAGAATGAGATTAGAAATGATTTTGTTATTTACTAATAGATGGCACTGTAAAGTTAATATACCGATTAGTGCGACTGCGTGTTCAAACGAATTATTCTCTAACGAATAATTCAGCTTCTTGATTATTTTTTTAGATTTTTTTTCCTAGACAAATAACTTTTTTATGGAATGACGACCGACATTGTAATTACGTTAGTTATGCAAGTTATGTTTAGGTAAAACCGGTTCACAATATTAATGTTAAGTGACGTTTTTATTGCAAATTATATTTTGTTGCTATATTATGTATATTTTTACTACCTATTAATAGTAGGTAGGTACTTAAAATTATTAAATAGGTAGGTATAACATAATTCACTGCTCCAAGATCGCCTCCCCTGTGCGTGCACTCAATTTACTTATTATAAGACATGTTTTTAATACAATAATTTAATTTTACGGGATAAAGTTTTGAAAAGATTTTTTTTTCCTTTGTTCATATTCGTATCTACACAAATAATACCTAATACCTACATATTTTATTATGTTTGCTTCCACTTCCTGCATTTAAATGTAATTTTTATTTTGTTTTAAGTAGGCACTTAAAACGTTTATTAAAAAAAATAATTAAATAAGCAATTTTTAAAAAATAATAGCTTATTTGCATTCATTAGATCACAATCAATCTAGAATGACATAATAGTCCATGAGCAGACAAATGTCCGCAGGCAGTAATCACCCCGCTATGCCGGCTTGGGTACACGAATCAACAATGTATAATTTGACAGTGTAGGTACCTACATTTCGTCGATATTGAAGATTTTGATCCCGAAACGTAAATAGTTTTACACTTAAATGTGGGTGTATTTGTGGAATCGGTAGACTGGGCTAATAACCGTCAGACTGCCTACCTATTTATTGCTCTTCAAATATCAAAATACAATTTTATAATTTTCGAATTATCTTCACAAATATTTAATACTAAATAAATAAATGTATAACATGGTCTACAAACCTAGTGCTTAAACTCTATTATAATATGGGTAGGTAGAGCATAAAATTACGGTTCACACGCTTCTCTATTCATTGAATTAAGCGAATCCGAAAAATCCACCAAACCATATTATTGACAATGAAATACAATGTCATATCCGCGTAATAAATGAGGCTTATTTAGGGAAAATAGTTTGTGAATTGTACAATACCTAGGTACAGGCTATAATATTGCTTATATGTGTTTTTTTTATTTTTTTTTTATTTTAGCACGTCATATGACCGCACTCCGCCTGGTGTTAAGCTAGAGTGCGATCCATGAGCGGAGGCGACTGCTGTCAGAGAAGGGGATCTGCAAACAGCAGTCGTGCCCGCTATGCCGGCTTAATGAGATGCCTCTTCACACTGCGCTTGAAGGATCCCATGTTATAGGAAGGGGGAAAGTATTGTATTGTATGTATGTTGTATTGAGAAAATATTACGTCTAGGGCCTTTTACGATTACTTTAACCGTTACGTTTACATTATGGTTTACATTTGCTCCACACGAGTTGCACCATTGCATCGTCGCGCCTCTCATTTTTGACGCATACTTTAACCTTAACCGTAACCAGTGAATCTTGACTTGGTTAAAGTTAAAGTAATCGTCAAACCAATGTTACTAACGTCAAATGTATAAAAAGAAGCCAAATATGTTTTTTTATTATTTTTATGAGATCAGCCACCCTTTTCACGATAACAATATGAATTTACACGATATTGCAACGCGTGTGGAGTAAATATAAACGTTTAAAAGTAATGCTTAAAGGCCCTTCTGGTGCAGGCGGACCTTAGATATAATACTAAGTTAGGGATCAGCAGAATGAATACTTTAATACAAGAGTTATGACTGTGTAAAATTAAGAGAAATAAAATGAAATAATATCCAAAAAGTTGATTTGATTTTATCATAACATAGGAAGTCAAGGATTTATATTAATCCATGTTAACAGGCAGTCAGTCAGGCGGCTGTCACTCGGTTTATATTTTCCTTAAAATTTTTAATAACAATAAACAATATTTCTTCAAGTCCAAGGTAAATCGTCAGCGGCGAGACAATTAGCTGACATGATAATCTGACAATAAAGTTGTGTTTCCTGCGAACGACAATAGACAATAATTAGATGAATCAGTCACAATTACCTAGCCTCTATATACACCTTTTCATATTGGCGCTGGCGGTCGCCGCGGGACGGTCGCGACCTACAGATAGCCGTATGTTAAAAATGGGCTCTGCCCGCGTCCGTTCTCACTCAATTGGCGAACAATAGACTCGGCGTCATTCGTCCGTCGTCCTCCGCCGCATGCGAGAGACAATGTTACCGCGCCGCAACCGCACCGCACCCGACGATGTCTCGCTCGAAGCCGCCTTTCCCTCGGCGGGGCATCTCGAATATGTGCTGGCCGGATCGTCCCCGCCGGCCGAGAGCGCCCCCAACATGTATGACAGCTTCGAGGAGCCGCCGCTCGACATCTCCGCGCACATCTGCGCCGACACTCTTCGGCAAGGAGTACACGAACAGATGAGAGCCGGGGGCGGACGACTGAGACTGCTGGACGACCTGGAGTCGGGGGCGATCGCCTCTGACAACTTCCAAGAGACATTCTCCGCAGCGAGCGACGCCGAGAAGAACATCTGTCTCTACTGGGCGTCATACCTCAAACTGGTACAGTTGCTGCAACCGCTCATAGACGCCGGCGCCGATCCGCTGTACTTTGACCCGCTGGGATTATCCCCGCTGCATGTGGCCGCATTCAGCGGCTCTGTAGAATGTGCGAACTATCTGCTGTCTCGTGGTGCGGATCCCAATTACATGCCGAGGTGTTTCTCGCCGTTGCATTGTGCCGCGTTCGGTAATTCAGTGGACGTTGCAAATTTACTAATATCACGAAGCGCATCCGTGCACGCTGCAGTTAAATATGTGAATTGTGAAGGTGGTTTGCTACATTGTTCCGTCCGAGCTAACTCTGTAGAATGTTTAAAATTATTCATATCGCACGGTGTCGACGTGAACTCGATAGAGCCGGGAGGCACTAATGCTATACACCTCGCTGCCGATCTCGGTATGATACAATGTCTCAACATACTGCTAGCCACTCCCGAGGCCGATCCGAACGTGAGGACGAGGGTCGGCGACAGGGAGTCGACGGCGCTGCATCTCGCCGCCGACGGGGGTTTCATGGAATGTGTCGATTTATTACTAACGAAAGGCGCAGACGCGAGGCTCAAGAACCACCGAGGATTCACGGCATTACACTTGGCAGCCAGATCTACCAGTCTCGAGTGCGTGGAATCATTATTGAGAAAAGGTAATGCGGATCCGAACGCGATGGACTTCGACAAGCGCACGCCGCTGCACGCCGCCATCGGTAAATCAGATAGCGCTTGTGATATTATAGAAACATTAATAAGTTGGGGTGCTAATGTCAATCAAAAAGACGAATACGGTTTCACGCCGCTGCATCTGGCCGCATTGGACGGTCTGTCGGCCTGCGTAGAGACATTGATATATCACGGGGCGGACGTCACCACGCGCTCTAAAAAAGGTAACTCGGCCCTTAATGTGATAGCTCGCAAAACACCCGCTTCGCTCGCAATGATAACGAGGAAGTTGGATTGCGCCATCACGCTGCATCACTCGCAATCCAGCAACAGAGAGGTGGAGTTGGAGTTCGATTTCAGAAGTATTTTACAGCATTGTTATCCGAGAGAAATAAGTTATTTAAATACGTTCGTTGACGAAGGTCAAAAGGAGGTATTGTTGCACCCGTTATGTTCCGCATTTCTCTACATAAAATGGGAGAAAATAAGGAAATATTACGTAGCACGATTGTTTTTATGTTTTATATCTGTATTATGTTTAACTTTGTACGTATTGACTGCGCTCGCACACAACTGCTACAACGGCAGCAAAGACATGGAGGAGACGATACAGGAACAAGAGTTATGCCAGAAGCAATCGATACTCGGCGATTTATTGAGGAAGAACCCGTTCGTCATCGAGATGCAATGGTGGGTGTTGGCCGGTATCACTATTTTTGAAATATTTAGGAAAGTGTACGGCATAGCGGGGTACTCGACCGTCAAACAATACCTAATGCAGTCTGAGAATATAATAGAATGGTTTGTTATTGTGAGCGTGTTCCTGATATCATATGTTTACACGAACATAACTTACACATGGCAGAATCACGTCGGCGCGTTCGCAGTGCTGGCGGGGTGGACCAACCTGATGCTGATGATAGGTCAGTTGCCAGTCTTCGGTACGTATGTGGCGATGTATCAGAAGGTACAGAAAGAGTTCGCTAAACTCCTAATGGCGTATTCCTGTATCCTGATCGGTTTTACGATCAGTTTTTGCGTCATATTTCCTGATTCGTCATCGTTCGCGAATCCATTCATGGGCTTCATCACAGTGCTCACAATGATGATTGGCGAATTGAACTTGGATTTATTATTGAACGAGCCGGACGGCAACGACCCACCTGTGCTCTTGGAATTTTCCGCACAAATAACATACGTGTTGTTTTTGATGTTCGTCACAGTGGTCCTGATGAATCTGTTGGTCGGTATCGCTGTACACGATATACAAGGATTGAGAAAGACGGCCGGTCTATCGAAACTAGTACGACAGACCAAATTGATCTCGTACATGGAATTAGCAATGTTTAACGGTTATTTGCCAAAATGTTTATTAAAAATCCTTCATTCGTCGGCGTTAGTGTCACCGCAGGCGTACAGAGTCGTGTTGAGCGTGAAGCCCTTGAATCCGAGTGAGAAACGTCTGCCTAGAGACATAATGATGGCCGCGTACGACGTCGCCAAGATGCGTAAACAATACGGGCACACGATCTCCTCTAACGGCTCGACGGCGGGCGCGTACTCGTGTTTTAGAAAGTACGAGAACAACAATGACTCCGGTTATCCCGAATATGGATACACGTCTGGATTGGGTTGTTTGCAAGCGAGGTTAGACGAGACGTCAGAGAACGTGAAACTATTAACTCAAGAGGTACGCGAATTAAAGAAAATAATGGCAGCTCAGCAGTTGATATTCCAACAAGCGTTGACGGGAGCGATTGATGCCAACTGCTGATTATATAATAGACTCCTCATCGTTTCAATGCCAACCAGATTATTACTCTATAACTTATTACGATCCGATTTGGATTTTGCAAGTATTTTAATCCTTTAACACACTACACTACCTACATTATATCTACCTTCGTTTCACGACCGGTAACGCTATATTTTGTAACTTTCTTTCTCTATTATAAAAGATTTACCTTGTTTACATTTCTAATTACAGCATATTTGATTTTTAAAATGTTTGGCGCGTCTTATGTGATCTTTTATCGGGTTTATAAACGTCACTCATGGAATAAACCGCATAAACCTTAGTTAAAACTTGGAGACATCTAATCTAAATACATACGCAAAATATTTCAATAGAGGATATTTAGAAAATAATCAATTAGATATAATTTCGATTCGTTTCTGAATCGAAATAAAGAGTAAGACATATATAGTTTATAACGCGCAGTCCTGTGCATATTCTTGTATTTCTTATGGACCAGTGAACTTAACCATCTCGTGATATTTTTTATTGTTATTTATAAGTAAGTGTACCTATGTAATACTATAAACATATAGTTAACTAGTTTTCTATAGCTTTTTATTGTGCTTTCGTAGTTTAGATGGGATAGGCTGTACTTTTTAATATGTTATAGGTAATATAAATTTAAAAAAAACAATTAAGAGTGGTAGGCACGTGTAATCTAGACTAGGTGTGTATTAGCCCAGTCTGCGTCCTGGGGTAGTACCATCACTTACGAGTAACCCAGTCGGATTTCGGGATCAATTTGAAAGTAGCCGGGTATAAGAAGTGTGCGCTGTCAATCTGGATGGTGCACATTCGTCTCTTCAAAACGGCATAGCGGTGGCGTCTGTTTGGTACCTTGCAGTTGTTTTTATTTTTGGACTGCAGATCAGGCGGAGCGTTGTCATATGCCAGGCTATAAGAAAAAAAAGGTATACGTATCACGTTTTTGTAGTTTGCCTCAGTGCTACTTATCTTATGCTCTTGGTATATGTACAGAATTCGTGTCGTTTAAGTACTCGTATAAGGTAGGCACTAAAAGTTCTGCCTACCATTGACTGGGATTATAAGCGTGTAGTTTATTACCGTATAGGTACATACTATGTATATATAATACTATAGAGATTTTAGTAGATAAATAATTTAGTTTTTTTTTTTTGTAAAATGTGATTTTTATGACAATAAAATTTAATTAAAATGTTTTTTTGTTTGAAACAATCTCCAATTTGCATCTGGTACGAATATAACTTTGTACTTACATTGATTCTAAAGTTGTAAACTTGCCACAGTTTCGCCACATTTACGCGCGATGGTTGTAGTTTTCGAAATGTCGCATCGAATTAGAAACTATACTAAAGCTACTCTTTAAGTCTGCATAGCGGAGGCGATAGCTGCCTGTAGATATTTCGCTGTGGTAGCAGTTGTTTTAGTTCATGAACTGCATTCTAGTTTAACATCAGACGGAATGTTACCACTAACAATTAGACAAGCCTCATCAATCGGGAGCTTCAAGAGCATCCTCACAAAATACTTTCTCCTAAATCAGAACTCTTCTTAGTTCTTCTTTCATTTCCCTAATTTATATTGTGTATTTTTATATATACATGTTTATTTATGTATATTTTATTATATGATATGTATGTATTATATTTTAATAACTTAATCTTCTATTTTTACTTTATTTATTAGTTTATTCTATTTATTTTATCAATATTTTTTATATTTTTCATTGCACTGTAGACATCTCCGCTCACACCAACAAAGGTTAGCTGGTAGACAATGCCAAAGGCATTAAGCTGTACGATTTACATGTGCAATAAAGTGTTTTTTAATTTTATTTATTTATTTAATGTTGTCATAATTAAAAAGCTACAGTAAAAAAAATTTTTGTTGGAAAATTAAAACAAAACAAAATTAACACAAAATACTATTTATTGTATTTATTCACTAAATAAATCAATGAAACAATGTTAATAGAACATATATTTTTTGGATTAAATGTACCATTTTTTCACTTAAATAAATCTATAAGTTAAATAACACATACTTCCGACATTTACGTACATAAACGCAACCATTTAATCTGATCACTATTCACACCACTATAAACGGACAAACGAAAAGTCTGCAGGCGGCATTCACCTCCACTATGCCGGCCAAAGCACACCCCTCTCGCCGTTACAGAGCGAGGCGTAATTAGTGGATAACAAAGACAATGAAAATGGATCAAATTTAATTATTGCGTTCGGACGTCAATTATTATATTAAAAAAAAAAAATTAAAACCAAGTTTCGAGTTGGCGCAAACGGCCCCACAATACTAACTATTAAAGCTAACTCACTAAATATTACATTTCTTTTATAAATTAATTTATTTACAAAAAAAAAACACAAATTATAACTTGAATTCGACATATGACCAAAAACTTTGTAGATAAAAAAAAAACCTCTCTTTTAACTCATCCAGCTAGGGTAAGCAGAAACTATATGGATGTAAAAAAAAACACAGCAATCCTAGCTACACAACTTAGTTCTACCGTCCCCTTTCTTTTATCGGACGTCCAGACACCCGGAGAGGTACCATCCATTTATGGTCCAAGTTCCTAAAGTACGTACGAGGCGTTTCGACAACACGTTCCTCGTGCGTACTGCGAAACTCTCTCCCGGTGTCTGTGTTTCCCGAGAAGTACAATATGGGCATCTTCAAATTAATAAGCCTCTTCATGCAATATCGCACGCCCGTCTATCAATATGTGAGTAGCGATACATTGCTTGTTTTTGATATTTTTATATAATTTTAAAATGAGATATAATTTTTTAAGCTCCATATGACCACACTCAGTTAAGCTAGAGTGCGATTAATGAACAGAGGCGACTGCAATCAGAGAAGGGGACCAAGAGATAGCGAGGAGGAATTCTAGGATTAATTAACAGTTAATAATCCACCATTATTACACATTAACACTCAAAGAAACACAATAATTCAAGACAGACAAGTCGACGTCTCAAGATGGCCGCCAAAACTCAAACAAAATATATAGGATTTGACGTTTCGTTATCACTTAGGTGACAGTGAAACGTGAAATCCCATATGTTCTGTTGTCGATTCGATCAAGTGACAACCGATAGGTCCTAGTTTGGAGAGCGCCAGTGACCTCTATCTACATCCGTTACTCTCCTCGGGCATACACGTCGATTGAGGGCGCTTCTCAGCCAATTACAACTAATTATTTTATATTTATATAATATTTTCTTAAAACACAAAAATAAACATTACAAATTATATTTAAAAAATAAGATTATAATACAAAAGATATTTTAAAGAAAATGTATACAGGTTTTATTTTTTAAAACAGTGGATATAAACCATACACAATGGCACAAAAGGAAAAATAAAACATTAAAAATATTATTTAAAAAAAAAAAGGAAAGAAAGCATTTACATGAAAATATAGTTTAAATTAATGCTAAAAATATGAATTTTGGTAGCTAATTTATTTCTCAAAACATCAAAATTACATAAAACAAGAACCCACCTACATTGAGTACTCCACCCGGATGTATTTCCTATTTTCCTATACATCTCTCAAAACAAATTATTATGAAATATACAATTTACATTCGGATATATCAGTACTTTAATTTTTTTAGTTTCCTGCACTTAAACGTCACTTTTGGGACTCAAACATGCATTTATTTACTGCGAAATATTTATTCCAAATATCCGGATATACCCGGCTATGTTTATTTCATAGATCCTTAGTACCTGTTTCTTGGATTCAAATAATTTGATGCAGTACAAATTTACTATCCGGGTGCATCAGTTTTCACTAAAATAATAAGAAAAGCGTGCATTGATTTTTCAGTTCAGAGCTGAAATATCCAGACGTTTCCATTAAGTGATGTGCTACAACGATAAAGTGCAAAAAAGGCATAAATTATATTAAAAATCCCTAGACTTGAGAGTATTTCCTGCCGTCGTCGCCAGAGTAGCAGTGATGGCAGTGCAGTCGACCGCTGCGCACGCGTACGTCTGCCCCGCGACGTCCGTCCCCGAGCCTGGCCCCGCACACCGCGCACGTGAAGCACCACACGTGGTAGCATAGCGAGAGTGACTCTATTATCATAGCCGCTCCGCGACCTGTCAAATAAGTAATGTTAAATTAACGACATGAGAAAATAAGAGTGGCACTAGAGAAGGTATAGTTTGTCTGAAGGATAGCTAAAGAATATTATAATAAGTGAATAGCGAGAGGAGTGTGCACTGTCAATCTGGATGGTGCACGTTTGTCTTCTCAAGCCGGCATAGGGGAGGCGACTGCTGCCTATAGAAATTTATTTGTAGTAATAGTTGTTTAGGCGGCGTGTTGACATATGCCGAGCTACAATAAAAAAAAGAAATAATTTAAAACGAGTCGTTTATGATTATAACTTTCATCGCTTATTCCATCCCAGTTCAGTTTTCTTGTGAGACAAAAAGTAACCTTAGATGTCCTTTCCCAGGAATAGGTAACAAACAAACACAGTTACTTTCACAATTTACAATATTAGTATATAGATAATATTTACCCAATTCTTCACCGCAATGCGAACATTTCCGTTTCCCGCTGACACTTAATATTTTGTCCTGTTCACGTGGCAGCACTGGATCGGGAATCGAATTTGAGACAGACGTTGTTGACTTATTATACTCCTGTGGCAAGTGTTGATGGCTAAAACGAAATATATTTATAAACATAGAGTCGATCTGCTAATAAAAAATTGCTGTATATGAAATAGTTATATTGATTTGTTATTGTTATTTTCTCATTTATAATATTATGTTGTATTGTGTTGTATTGTATTGTATTGTATTGTATTGCATTATATTTCTATTCTGTAAATATAATTTATGTAAAATTGTAAAAGTGTAATTTGTTTTGATTAGACATTTTTAAATTTGTTGTGTATAGCTATAACGATTACCACTGACTCACTGAGTGACATATATTATGGAGTACTTGCCGGGGGGGTCAGAGAGATGATTCTTTTTGATACGTGTAGGGGGCGCTCTCGTGACCCCAGGAAAACCTCGACTTTGGCCGGAAGTGATGCCGATATCTCGGAAACGGAACGAGATAGGGCCGAAGTTCCAAAACAAAGGTTATAGAAAATGCCCTCTAATTTCGAAATCCACAATTTGTTTTTTCAAAATTTTTTTTTCAAAACTACCCAAAAAAAAATTTTTCTGCGCTCACGAAGGGCGCCCTAAAAACTAGTTTGTAGTGTATAGCTATAATTGGAGTGCAAGTTCAAACTATTATTTTGTCTTAAGTCATGTATTTATGTACTAAATAACTTATGCTCTGTTGGTATACCTCTTAAATAAATAAAAATTAAATGGAACAGTAGGCAGACTGATGAAGGTTATTACACCAGTCTGCCGTGTTGGGGTAGTACCACCACTTTCGAATGTAACACCTGTGAAGTAACAGTTTGGAAGTAGCCAGGTATAACCCCGAAAGTGAGCAGTCAAACCAGGATACGTCTCCTAAAGCCGGACATAGCGGAGGCGAATTATGCCTGCAGGTTTTTTCTTGTGAAAGCAGTCGTTTCCGTCCATGGACCGCACTCTAGCTTAACATCAGGCGGTGTGTTGTCTTATGCCTAGCTACAGTAAAAAATATATTTTTGACTTGACTGTGTAATAATAGATTTAAGAATACACACGGAGGTTAGCATGCTACACTAAAAAATATAAATACCTGTATATATTAATTTACTATTTAACAAAAAAATATTTAATATTAATAACCTAGAGCTGAGCTGTTGCATTCTCTGCATGGGATTCTGGTGTGATATGTCGTGGTGGTAGGAGTGTCGTTGTCCAGGTTTAGAGTGGATACGCATCTTATTCCTCTGCTCTTCTATCCGACGATGTTCTGCCTCCTAAGAAATGTAATCTATTTATTTATATCCTCTATTTTTCGTCGATTGGCCTGATAATAAGCACAGTGGAGGTCCCACACGCCGTATTCACGCTCCAAAAGATCCAAGGTTAAAGGAGTACTTGTATCACAGGCACTGAGCGGTCAAAGTACACATAACATAGTTACATGGATACCAGAATTTAGTGAGATTCGAACACGGGTCTCATCAATCGTGAGGTCCGTGCTGTACCGCTAAACCTACCAGTAAATTACCTGTATAAGCCAATGTTGATTATAATTATAATTAGCAGGTTTTCTACTTTTCGCTTGCATCCATTCCGCGTTTGAGATGAGCTTTGGCGTTGGCGCTGCACTCAGAGCCTGCAACATTATATTTATTTGAGGAGTGGTAGGCGGACTCAAGATGGTTATTATCCCAGTCTGCCAGCCAGCAGTCAAGGGGTAAACCGTAATACTGGTACCGCATTCTAGTGGCAGAAGAAGCAAGAGAGTAGGATTAACACAGTAGAAATGCAGTCATTAAGGAGTGTATGTGGAGTCACGATAGCGGATAGAATGAAGAATAGTGTTGTGCGCGATAGATGTGCTTTCAAAGATGATGTAATGACGAAGATTGAGAAAGGAATGCTTCGATGGTTTGAGCACATGGGATGGTTGACTGAAGGCAAAACAAGGCAGACCTAGAAGGGTGTTTTCCGATCAAATCGGAGAAATCCTTATGAAAGCTGGGTTGCCTAGTGTTCAGAACCGTCGAGCGTGCATGAAGAGAATTGTGGATGTGAAGGAAGTGAGGGAGTTGTGTCAGGGTCGTGGCAAGTGGCGTTCTGTTGTCTCTGCCCATCCCCGTGTGAAAAAGGCGTGACAATTGTATTGTATTGTATTGCCAACATTTTCCCCACAAATTATAGCATTAATGGAGAGAGCAAAAAAGAAGGTAAATTAAAATTCAAAATATTAATAAATTAAGTTTTTTCTTTGTGTAAATGCACCTAATTTTTTTAAATATAAACTTATTTTTTTCTTGCAGAAAATGATAGTAATGATATATAGTATTGGGATTCGAACGAAAATACCTACTTGTAATGTATGTCTACTCATTGGATGATATTGTCCATTAGTAACTACAGGTTTAGGTCTCAATTGAACACTTGTTTTGTCTACATTTACATATTCAACTGCGGATGGAACACGACTCGATCTGGAATTACAAAAAAAAACCGAGTGTAACAACCGTGAAGTAACCTTTGAAACGGGTATAGCGAGAGGAGTGTGCACTGTCAATTTAGATGGTGCATCGTCTCCTCAGGCCGGCATAGCAGAGGCGATTGCTGCCTACAGAAATTTATCTGTAGTATAAATCACCGTTCATAGACCACAATCTAGCTTTACATTAGTGTTGTCATATGCCGAGCTACAATTTAAAAAATAGTAACTCTGCATAGGTTAAGCTACAGCTTCACTATGCCGGCTTGAGGAGACGGAACATCAATTCACTCCTAATTCATATGACTGCACTCAGCCTTATTTTAAGCCTTGTTAAGCCATATTGCGATCAAACAGTAGCGTTAGACAGCAGTCGCGTTGACAGTGCACATTCTGGTTACTTCCATACAACACAAACACTACTCCAGGACAGGAAAACAAAAAAGAAAAAAAAAAAAACAATTTGTCAACCCCTACCTCATAGTAATTTCTCGTTCTATGGATTCTCTAGATTTAGGCTTCGGCGGTAACACAGGCTGCGGAGGTCTAACAATTTGTGCATTTTGTATCTTATTACAATCGTCATAGAGTATTTTTCTGCTTTCTTCGACACCGAATCTCCTCTGCATATGTTCCTCCGATACGAACGGTTTGCGTTTCAAATTTTCATCGTTACATTTCTCTATAATTATATTTTTTGTAGTATAACATTCATTTGCTAATAAATTTGGCATCGAGTGTCTGTAATCTTTGTGTCTGACAGTGGGCGGTTTCTCGATTAAATTAGGTATATTATTGATGTCTTGCACAGATTTTTGTATGAGTCTCGTTTGATTTTCTCTTAATTTTTCACGTTGTCTTCTCAACTCTTCCTGTTCTAGTTGTAGCAATTCTCTCTCGAAGCGTAGCACTTCCTAATTTGTACATATTTGTTTTTAGTAATTTTTTTTATCCGTATTTTGTTAGTAAATCATGCATAATATTGTTTTATTAGTTATAACATATATTTATTAGAATATTAGGTCGCAATGGCGTGACAATTGTATTGTATTGTATTGTATATATATGTATACATAATATAAAACAATTTCCGCGTCTATCTGTCTGTCTGTATGTACGTACAAGCTAAATTACGAAACTATTGTAAGAATTTTATTGTTTTTTTATGTTGGCACAACACGTGACCTCGACTGGTCTGGTGGTAAACTAGACTAGAGACGCTCGCACGGTGGCTCCAGTCGCAACTACTATGCCGGCCTGAGGTGCTTTTTCACGCTTCGCTTGAGGGAAAGTTTGGCTTTTACCAATAGATTGATTCATTAGGAAGGTTTAGATGCATTTTTTATAGTAACTTCTTCTATAGTACTTCTTATTTGAACGCACGACGTCGCGGGTCGACTGCGATGATTGACTCATTTAACCTTACATTACTTCTTCTTTTATTCAAATATGATTTTTTAACAAGAAAGGAGAATGCCTATTCGCCTAAGAAAAATGAGCCCGCAATTTTGTTCTCGTGTTTGTCGATGATTTTTAGTAATTTAAAAAAAATCTACTTCCTTATTACCAATCAGTTTTAATTTTTTCACCCGGGTTATTGAGTAATTAGTGTTTTCTGATGCAATATTTGAGGCTATTATTATTTCATTTATGCAAATAAATATTGTCTATTAATTGGTAAATGATGTGTTGATATAATTAAAGTAAATTAATAAAAAAATATTATTTTAGAATATTGTTTTGTTACCAAACTATTAGACATCAAGTGGACCCAAAAATAGGCATTCTCCTTTAAAGTTATCAACAAACCCTCAGAGCGGGTGTACAATTCTTTACGTTTTGCGAGAACATATAATATATAATATATTTTAACTATATACAATAAAATCGTGTTTATTGAATTAGTAATTTAGTGTTTAAGCTATATGTAGCGGTTGTAATAAGACAGATAGCAGTCCCTTTAAACCGCTGTGAGTTGAATGACTTCGAGCGCAATACGAGGCCATCGTGACACCAGCCATAATTTACATTGCTTGTTTGATATTTTATTTTTTCAACATTTTTTAGCTAATGTTATGTAGTTGATATTGAACTAATTGATTTAAATAGGTAAACTAAAAAGGAAACTGCATCAGTATAAAACTTTTGTCTTTTTACACCTATATAATTTAAATGAATATATCTGTACATAAATAATGAAAGCGTATTCATATTGTGAATTGTTAGTATATGAGAAATTGTAAGTTCACCTTTGAATCGTCAAAGAAACCGTCCGGTGTGTCCTCATTAGTTCTGTCGACCCCCTGCAATGAACCCGCCCGTCATGTTATACACAAATGTGGATTAGGGTTGTCACGATTTAGTATACCTACATAGTATATTAATAATTATTTAAATTTTAGACCCATTTAATTATGCAGTTAGATGCGTTTTATTTACTTTACAAAAAAATTAAATGAAAAAAAAAATACCTGTCTAAAAATTTTAATTTTCAATATCTTAGCAAAAATTAAATTTAAATAATAAAAGATGAAATTCGAACCAATCATGTTGACGGGTAAATTATATTGTAGCAAATTAGTAGAAAAGGTGCTAATTAGAAAAAAAAAAACGGGTCCAAAGTTTAAAAATTAAGTTTTAGGCGATGATTTAAAAAAATGTTATTAACATGAAAAGCTAAGTTACTAATGTGTAAAGAAGCGGGTATTATCTACAAACATGCATATAAAATAAAAATACAATAAAATAATAAATAAATAAATATATTTGTGAAATTTTAAACAGAACGTGTGTGTGCCGACTAAACTACAAAAAGGGTGTATCAGGCAACGTGTAAAAAAATTAAGGTAAATATTAAGTGAAGGATGAACACCCCTCAAAAAATAAGTTTACTAATTAAAGTTCTCGTGTATGGTATTATCACAAAAATAAAAGGTCTATAAATAGACCGGCCGACGCGACGTGGACCGCCGTTGCAGGTGGGCCGGCACACGGCTTGTCGGCGCGAGATCAAAGCCAAGGTCATTTGTTTGATGCACCGCCCGACGACACAACGATTACGCATTCGTGTAGTAAATTATGTATGTTTCTACAAGGAAAAGGAGGACATTTGGATAAAAAAAGTATTTATTTTTAAATTAATTTCTGCTCAGAATCACTTACTGAGTCATCTCCCGAATTTTTTACACGTTGCCCGATACACCCTGTATAGGGTGTAAAAAGACAGATAGCTATTAGTTTCTAGATACGATAATGGTTAAAAAAAACTGTACCGCAGATGTATGATGTATATAACTCCTGAGGCATGAGTAAGCGTTTACATTGACGCCGTGAGAGCGTAACGCGAGATTCTCTACCAATAGGATCGCTTTATTACCTCGACGGTCAAAATAATATCGTCTGCTAAATGTAAAATCGTACTCAGACCTCTGGTTCGCTGGATTGCCTTATGTCTTTTTACACCTCGTAATAGGTATTAGGTACTTAAATAATAGGTATTATTAATCGGGTAATTAATTTATTTCAAACAAAGACAAAGTCGAATCATAGTTAAATCTCAATAGAATAGGTCTAAAAAAACTCTCTGACTAAAAAACTAAAAATGATGCCGAACATGTTATCTGTAAAAAGAAGATTAACTTATAATTTTTTTTTTCACATTTAATAAAATTTATTTAAAAAAAAACTACCCGATTTTAATAAATTATCAAATATATATAAAATAAACAAGCAATACCAAGCTATTAAATAAACCAGCCATTATTTTTAAGAATAAATAAAAATAAATTATATTTTAAATAATTGTAAATGTGCAATTATTTTTACAGTGTATCTAATATAATATTATTTGCTAACTAACTACTGTAATCAAATTACCGATTTGTCCGAAAAATTTGTCCCACAAAAAAGAAGAAAATAGCGATGCGATACATGAGAGGGGGGACAATTGAAAAATGTCTGCGAGCAATAGTCACCTCCACTATGCCGCCTAGCTCGAGGAAACGAGTGTGCACCGCCTAAGTCGACAGGGCAGACTCTTATTATGCGTTTTTATTAAAGATAGATTAGTGTAGTGACCAGAGACACCAGACCACAGACAATAGAGACGGCCGTCTTCATACTAGGACACAACACTGGTTAATGGAACGCACACACTTGAAGCCCAAGTATAAGATTACATTTTTTTATTGTAGCTCGGCATGTGACAACACTCCGCCTGATGTAAAGCTAGAGTGCGTTCCATGAATGGAAACAACTGCTACTACAGAGAAACCTGTGCGGGCAGCAGTCGCCTCCACTATGCCGGCTTGAGGAGACGAGCCTGTACCATCTATTGACAACTTAACCTTTTGTTATAAATCTATATAAAAAAAGAAACCAACTCCAAGAGACGAATTTTTCGGACAAATCAAAAACAACCCACTTATAAAAGAATAAGTCTACGTAAATAGCCTCTAAGAAATGAAAGTTCCAGACGTTTTTTTACTAAGAAAAAACTACTTAAAAATAACTCTACTCCCACATAGTTAAAATACACCCTTAAAAGAACCTTATACAAAGGTACATAAGGATTAAATTGGAATTTATTATAACTAAGAAAAGGGGGCTTGCACTATTTATTTGTAAATCTAAGTTTAATATAGGGGAAGGGACGACAAAATTAACCTATGTCAATAAATCGAAAACCATTCACTATTCATTCTATTGACACATTTTTTTAATTCCGTCTAAAAGAAAAAAACTCCTATTTTATTTTATTTATTTTTTATTGTATCTCGGCATGTGACAACACTCCCGCCTGATGTAAAGCTAGAGTGCGGTCCATGAATGGAAATAACTGCTACTACATATAAATCCCTACGGGCAGCAGTCGTCTTTGCTATGCCGGCTTGAGTTATACCTGTCTACTTCCAAAACGCGACAAGGTCGTTATACCTGGCTAGTATAACGAAAGTATACACTAGATGGTACATGCTCTACTAGCCGGCACAGGTTTCTCTGTAGTAGCAGTTGTTTCCATTCATGGACCGCACTCTAGCTTTACACCAGGCGGAGTGTTGTCACATGCCGAGCTACTATAAAAAAAAAGTGTCCCATTCTATTAAAGTGCAAGCCACCCCTCAAATTGTTAAATATTTGAACATTAATAATCTGCCACCAAAACCCATGAAGCATTACTGAATCACCTGTTGCTCCTGTATTTTCTTTTCTAAATCGTCGATTTGATCAGGTTTCGGTCCCAAATTCTCCAATTTTGACGTCAGGTCGGATGTGAAACCTTCTTCGCTCCTCTTTTTGGATTGCTCCTCATCTTCAGATGTTACTGATGCGCGGGTGTATGGCTGAAATAAGAAGAATTGCCTCGGTATTGAATCGTTTATGTAGCAAAATACTACCCAGATAATTTATTAATTTTTAATAACATTTTGAGCGGCCGTGGTCTAGCGGTAAGACACGTGATGAACTCACGATCGATGAGACTCGTGTTCGAACCTCGCTAAATTCTGACCAATGTAACTATGTCATATGTACTTTGGTCGCTATTAAAGAGTGGTAGGCAGACTGATGATGGTTATTAGCCCAGTTTGCTATCCTGGAGTAGTACCACCACTTTCGAATGTAACACCCGTGAAGTGACCTTGTCGCGTTTGAAAGTAGCCAGACATAGCGAGAGGAGTGTGCACTATCAATCTAGATGGTGTATACTAGTCTCCTCAAGCCGGCATAATGGAGGCGACTGTTGCAGGGTTTTCTGTAATAGCAGCAATTGTTCCCATTCATGGACCACACTCTAGCTTTACATCAGACGGGGTGTTGTCACATGCCGAGCTACAATAAAAAAAAAAGTTCGCAGGCAACAGTCGCCTCCGCTATGCCGGCTTGGGCAGAGGACTGTGCATATTCCAGGTAGAAGTCTGCTCTACATACAAATTTTCGCGTCTATTAAATTACCAAGTAAAAATGACCTACCTCACTATTCTGTCTACTATGTTGATTAGAATTCTCAGCAGAAGACTGTCTATTATACCAAGCTTCAGCTGATGGTCCCCTGTCCACATCCACTCCGGAATCCCTACTCTCCCGCAACTTAGAATCCAGGTCGAGGGTCTTTTTGTACAATAGCTTCTCAATCTTGGTTTCCTCTTGGAGAAAGGAGGTTATGTCTGGCCTCGGAGTGAATGTGAGGTCCACATCGAGATAACTATCATCGGCACCTTCAATTCCGAGGAAACTCGTGCGTTTGTTGCGAATTTCTTTCTTTATACGGCGAGCGGACGATGTGTGCCTGAAGTTACCCTGAAGACGAATATCTTTACATACAAAAAACTTCAAGAACCGCCGTAGTCTAGCGGTAAGACGCGAGAACTCATGATCGATGAGACCCGTGTTCGAACCTAGTAAATTCTGACCGGAGTCAATGTATCTATGTTATATGTACTCTGGTCGCTCAAGCACTGTTAATGAGTGGTAGACAGACTGATGATAGGTATTAGCCCCAGTCCAAGGTTCGTTTGCACCAGAAAGCCCGTTAAAGTTACTTTAACTATTACTTTTACGGCGACGACGTAACCGTTAAACGTTTACATTTATTCCACACGCGTTGCAATATCGTGTAAATTCATATTGTTATCGTCAAAAGGGTGACTGATCTCGAAAAATAATAGAAAAACATATTTGGCTTCTTTTCATACATTTGACGTTAGCAACATTGGTTTGACGATTACTTTAACTTTAACCAAGCCAAGATTCGCTGGTTACAGTTAAGGTTAAAGTAACCGTCAAAAAAGGGCGCGACGATGGTGCAACTCGTGTGGAGTAAATGTAAACGTTTAACTGTCACGTCGTCGTAAATGTAATAGTTAAAATAACTTTAACGGGCCTTCTGGTGCAAACGGACCTAAAATACTTTTGTAAAAGGAGCAGTCGCCTTCGCTATGTCGGCTTGATGAGAAGAAGAGTGTGTACCGTCCGGGTAGACAGGGCAGACTTCTTCCGTTAACCCCGAGTAGTAATTTACAAAATAAAGTTGAATACAAAAATTATTTCAAAGTTTAGTTTAACATACATTTCCGAGCAGTTCATCTTCGGCTTCATCGACTGGAGGAGGAGGAGGTTTCTCTTTAGGTGGCTCCAGAACATTCGAAGGCAAATCCAATGGGAACGACCCATCATCAAGACCACCATTTTGATAGAAAACTTCAATATTCTCATACAAAGGTGTGACAGCTTTTTTGTCTTCAGTTTTTGGCTTAATCGGTTCATTATCTTTGTCAAAACTGTCTTCTGAATCTATCTCTTTAAACGCTAATTCCAGCGCGTCTATTACCTGAAGATTTAAGTCAACCATTATTTTATTTTGTATTAACAATATACTAATTGTTAATCAGCTGATTAAGCCAAAACATCAAATAATTAAAATTTAAAAAAAGTTAACCTAAAAATCTTAAAAACTAAAAAATAAAAAAAAACAAGACACAAACACAAAAGATAATGCATGAAGCAGCAAATGAAATAATGTTAAACACAAGCGATAGATGTAAACGCAAGCTTACCTCATCCAATCACCGAGTAGCTAAAAAACCCATCACCAGAACCTAACATTACCTATTTCAAATACTAAAAAAATTCATATAAATATATAAAATAAAACCTCAAATAGAATATAACATATATTTCATACAATAAATATCACTTTATAAGATATAATAAGATGTCTAAATAAACTATTTCTACAGCTTCGTGAAATATAATAATATAGGTACATATATAAAATATAAATATATAATGTGGATGTAACGTATGATTTTGCTAAAAAAATGACCCTGTGCTATTAAAAAATAATTTGGCCAAAAAGTAAGTAAAATAAAATTGCCTATTTGACTGTATTATATAATTTTATTTTAGAGATTTACGCGTTTAAACCTTTTCGTCTAGTAAAAAACATTTTAGCTATAGGTCTTTATGGCGTCTCGGAAATTAGCTGCGGGCGCTATTCGCACAGTTACAGTTAAGTTTTGACTACAGTAAAGTTTAGTTGATTTACTTACTAAATTAAGATTTAATTTTTAATATGAATAGAACATAATAAATAACTCTCTACTCTCGTGTACTCGTGCCTAACTTCGGAGCCGCCATAGACTTTGGTTCGTACTGTACTAACGTTAGATAATATTTATTTTATACTTTTTGATCAAATCATTAAATTCTAAAAGTTGGTTATGTCGAAACGGTGTTATCTAATGAAATTTGACGCTCATCGTATTGAGTTTTGAAATAACAGTGATTTTGTTAGAGAATAATATTAAAAAAAAAGGTTTTAATTAAAAATATTTAGATACAAAGTTATAATGAATCGGTTATTTCGTATGTTTGAGATCATATAGAACTAATATCTCAACGAATTCTCATCGCTTGCAATAGGACGCAATACATGAGCAATTGTGAGATTTTTGCCACAAATTGATCCACTTTTTTGGATTTTATTAATTGTTATTTGTAATGTTTCTATTCGAATTTTTGTTATTTATTAATAATATAGTTTTTCTCCTATTGGGCTCTATACAGCGTCTGGTGCGCTTCTCCCAAAATGGATTAGCGTCTTGTGAATCCAACTCACCGTTCACTTGTTTATTGTTGTTTTCATTATTTGTACTAATATTAATGGATTTAGTTTCTATTTTAGGCACAGATGGTTTTTGTTCTGGTTTAATGTTATTATTATTAGTGAAGCGATTGTTAGCTGCGACGGTTACGTTTGTTATTTTATTAAGAAGCGTACTATGTTCGCAGGATGATTTGAGCGTTTTGATGGAATTTTTCGGTGATATGTTAGTAGTAGTTGTAATATTAGAGACTGTTACCATAGGCATGCTCTTGCGATTAGAAGAGTTATTAGTCGCTATCGTATCACTACGGTTAGAGTCGTCCCCGGCACCAGTGTTCATATTGTTGCAAAGTTCATTCAAGTTTACGTGTATTGTCATTTTCCCCTCAAACACCACAGTGTCGCCGTCCGAGTTCGTCGACACGGGCTCATTCAAACTTACACTCGTGTCCTGATTGTCCAAACTTTTAAGCGTATCCTCATCGTCCTTATCTAATTGTATTTCTGTTATTTCATCTGTGGCGCTCAGTTCTTCTAATGGTTGCGACGTCGCTTGTAAATAGTTACTCGCGCTATCCGTGTCTTCAGTTTTGCTCACATCATGTTCATCTTGCTCTTCAACGATAACTTCTTGTATGACTGTTTGTACAATCTCAGTATTCGTCTTCACAGAATGAACCTCTAGTATTGGCTCTAAAGCCGAAGCGGTGTCTTCGTTTGAAGATTCATATTCAGATGCTTCAGCCATAGGTTCGCTGACAGGGGATGCCACCTGTGTTAAGTCGGCGATGTCATCAGCGGGTGCGCAGGAGTCACGCGCCGTGTGTATGCCGCTGTCTTCCGTTTCTATGTCACTCGGTATTGTGCTGTTCTGTATTTCAGAACAATCGAAATCTTCCAAACTTTGAACTCTATCGAAGGAACTCGGCGATGTTTGTCCGTTTATATCTAAGCTATCGAATGATCTACAGAAACTCTGCATCTGTGTCTCGATTGCTGATAGGTCGTTCGTCAAAGAGCTCTCGGTTCGTATTGTTTTGGTTTCATTGTCGAGTTCTTTGGTTTCAGTTTTAATAATTTCCTCTTGAATAGCAATTTTGGGTATTTCTTTATTTTTTGCTGCATCCAAATGCGACAGGCGTTCTTGGATGCTCATGGATACTTGTTTAACTTCAGTTTTAACGATCTTTACATCTTCTTCCGAAATCTGAGATGTTAAAGTTGAAAGGCGAGCCTTTACGGAAACCGTGTTGCCTAAATCGCCATTCGACAATGACTTGGCTTTATCCGTTTCATATTTATTTTTTTCTAATGAAGACAAGCGTTCTTTGAGAGGCCTCACTTCAGTCGGTAACTTGGTCAGGTCGCTTGTAGACTTTTGGATTTGTGATGATTCTTCAGTGAATTTTTCTAAACTAGACAGTCTTTCCTTAATTGATTTCTTGTTAGCGATATCAGGTAATTTTGGTTTGTTCAGTTGCAGTTCTTGTGAATTCTCCCTCTCGAATTGTTCCCGCCTTTTATGTATGTCGATTTTGGGCAGATCTTTCTTCTGTTTATCTTTAATGTCATTATTAATTCTGTCTCGTTGAAAAGAGGATACTTTTTCTTCTATTTTATTACTGACAGATGTTCGTATTCGATTGAGATCTCCATTTGTAACTTTGTCTGGTGATTTCTCTTTGCTATCGACGACTGTTTTGACAATAGTGCTGTTAGTCTGCGATATAATTCTAGATTTGTAGCCCTCGATAGCTCCTTCATACGTGTATTCTTCAGGTTCTGGAGAGCTTATCGTTGTTGTCGTACATGTATCGTATTCGTTGGCACTCGAGCCTAATTTTCTGTTGGCTGAATCACAATTGGACAGGTTATCTACATCCGAATGATTTTTATCCAAGTCCATGCCATCGCTCTGAAAATATCAGGTTTACTTTTATTACTAGTAACAAGTTTAAACAATTACAACAGTAATAAAGAAACTTACAGCCAAACTGTGAGCATCGCAATCTTCACTGAGACTGCTCTTTGTGCTGGAGGTGCCGATACCGAGGTCACTGAGGTCGTGGCCATCATCATCTGTGTACAGTGTAATACCTGGACCTCTCCTTCTACGGCCAGCCCTGGAAACAAAAAAGTTAAATAGTTAATTTAATGATAAACTCTATTGCAAAAATTAGTAAAAATTACTTTTGTTTTCGACTGTCTCAACGACGAAAAACTTTCTTGTATTGAAAATAAAACTATAGTTACACGACATAAGTGTTTGTTGTGACATATTAATTGTAATTGATTTTAAGACATCTTAGTTGTGTAAGGTAAATTTTCACTTTATTTCTTTTATTATTGTTTAATTAATTTGTGAATTAAATGTTAATTTTAGTTTAATTATGGCCTAGCGGGTCGTGACATTTGTTATGACGATGTAAAATAAATAAATAAGGGTAACCTATAGCGAAAGCTATGTGGAACTTTACCCGTTTATAAAGAAATACGATCGATTCGAGAACGTTTCGTATACAAGAGTGAATTATAACGTTGCAAGTTCGTGCAAAAATCCACGAATTAACATTACATTTAGTGTAAAATCGTGAGTCCCAGCGTGCACTAACTATGTACATTTGTACGTGTCTGAATGTCTTATTGAACTGAACTGGGCACGACTTTTTTTAAGTTATCTAACCTAACCGAACTTCTATTAATAGCATACCCTTAAACTAAGTATTATCTTTAAAAGCCGGAATAGTATTGGCTACTAGAAATATTGTACACTAATATACTCATATACTTAATAAACCGTTGTACTGTGAAATACCTATCGAAAATACGAAGTTTTCTTTAAAAAAATTGCATTCCAAGAAACACGGAATGAAGTAATCGGTTTGAATGGATAATTTGCAGGAATCAAACTGCAGACCTCACGTTGCGCGTGCGCACACCATCACGAGTCAATTTATTCTAATACATTATTATTTTCTTTTTTTTTTTTATACATCATAAACAGATTTTAGAGTCCATTTATTTTAGAAGAAGAAATGTAAAAGAACAAGGTTCGAGTCTTGTCTCAACAAAATTAATTAGAACTAGTTGCATCTTTATTAATAAAAGAACGACTGTGGCCGAGTTGGTATAGGCGTGGACTCGCAATCGATACTACCTGTGTTCGAATCTTCAAAAAATTTCTCATATATTATTGGCATAATTTTATTTTAAAAAAAGTTTATTATGCATTCTATCCACGGCTGTATCTTATATTTCCATGAGTCGCCTTCGTGGTGAACGAGCTTTGCATCGACTTTTCATTCATAGTTTCTCTGAATATATTTATAGTTAATTGTGAGATTTCAAGAGACGTTATTACAAACTAGTTTTTTAGTCGTCAGTCGTCATTCGAGGTAAGGTAACTTAAACTTGCCCGTATACGTTTAACGTGTACTTTACATAACTTTAACTTAAAAGTTCACTATCACGTAGTATTTGACGATTATAATCAAAAGTGAAAACCCGTGGTAAGGTAACATCACGGCGCGTGCGTTTGCAGTGACCAGAACTTTCCCCTCTTTAGCATGACAACACGTTTTTTTGGCTCATTAAAATTTTCTATGGTTTTTTTAACAGCTCGTCGTGGGTTCTATTCCCACTTTCAGGTACTTTTTCGCAATGTCTTGATACCTACACGATTTCATTTTGAAAGCATTTAGACATCAAATCTTTTTTTTATTGTAGCTCGGCAGTATGACTGACTCCACCTGATTAAGCTAGAATGCAGTTGCCTCCGCTATACCGACTTAAAGAGACAAATGTACACAATCTAAAATGACAGTGCACACTCCTCTCATACCTGGCAATACCCAAAGTAGGTTACTTCACTGGTGTTACACTTGAAAGTGGTGGTACTACCCAAGAACAGCTAGACTGGGGCTAAAAACCATCATCAGCCCACACTTCTACTTACATCAGATAGTTGTCATATGCAGAGTAATAAAAAAAACTGAAGGAGGGTGAAAATGGGGATGAAACTTTGTATGCATACAAAGTTATAGGCAACAGCTAGTATTCTATATGTCGACTGTACGTACCTACACATATTAAGCTATGTTTATGTAGGTAGTTGTACGCAAATTCCTGTGTGATTGACCTCACGGTATGTTGTTACTGTGAGGCTACTATACATTAGAGGTAATCACAAATGAAACGGAAATAGGCAATACCTTCTCACATATCTATAGGTCGTGTCAAACTTTATGGCGTCTAGGTTAGCTGCGGGCGCTATACAACCCTTTCACAAACGGAAACAAAAAATATATCATGTATAAGTGTCTCAAACGAGATAGTCTGTAATTTAGGTTAAGTAGTTAAGGTGCTAAGCCCATGAGAGTACAAGTTTTTTCTATAATAAAATTGTAAAAATGCAATGAATAAAAATAAAAAAATTTAGTGAAATAGTTAAAAAATGTTTTACTTGTATATGTGATGAGTGTTAGGCAGTGTGGTAGTGAGAGTGGTAGGCAGACTGATGATGGTTATTTGTCCAGACTGCCGTCCTGGGGTAGTACCACCACTTTCGAATTACACACCCGTGAAGTGACTTTGTCGCGTTTCGGGAATAGTAGTCAGGTATAACGAGAGGAGTGTGCGCTGTCAATCTAGGATGGTACATGCTCGTCTCCTCAAGCCGGCATAGTGCAGGTGACTGCAGCCTGTAGAGATTTCTCTGTAGTAGCAGTTGTTTCCATTCATGGAGCGCACTCTAGCTTTACATCAGGCGGAGTGTTGTCACATGTCGAGCTACAATAATAAAATAATAATAATAGTCTGATATTGTTTTTTTTTTTCTATATTTTGTATTGATAGCTTATCGTTGCGTATCTTTGTACTTCTCACGGCTCATCTCATATCATATCGGGACATGTTATCATTTATATTGACAACTGATAGGTGGAACAGGTGAAAAACAACTTAGAGTACCTACTATTTTACTTGTAGTATTTCGGTTGAAATCAAATCGCTTTTTTACCTGTATTACGTCACGTCCCCAGTCGCCAGGGATTAGTTTAAAAGTAATACAATATTAATATATTGTTAATTTTTAATAATTTTTGGTATTTAAAATGCTTTTTAAAATTTTGTTTAAATTTTTAATATTATAGAAATTTATTTTCCTACAAAATGAACCAAATATTAGTGACAAATTCGACAAAAAAAAAAGCAGGCCTATTTCTCTTGGGCTCATTCTCCTTTGTTTTATTATTAAAAAAAAAAAAATTTAATAGACAAAAATCACTGAGATGAGGTGGGATTCGAAGTTTGAACCCACGCCTTCAGTTATATACACTTCTGACCCCTAAACTATTGGGCCTATTATTTATAATTTTTTTAGTTTATTTAGTTTAATTTGTAACGAGGCTATAAACGTATCGTTTGCAAAATAATATGTTTTTATGTAGTTTACGTTATAAGTAAATAGTTATACAAGTAAATAATTATACATAAGTTTGAAATAACTTTCTTTGCCTCCGGTATAGCGGTAGTACAAGGAACTCTCTAGAAAATGTAGAAAATATATTTTATTTACCCTGATTTATATTAGGGCCGAATAAAATCAGTATAGCGGATGTGACCGTTGCATGCGAACCTTGTATTTCATGAGTAGTATTTTAAATTCTAAATTAACATGAGACGGGCTGCGATCTGTTGGTCACATGTCGGACTACTGTGCTAGCTAGCACTAGCTAGTCTGTGCATATAATAATTATTAAAAATATGTTTGAATGTAGGTATATCAAATTATATCGTGTGATTATTATGTGATTACCTTGTAAAACATGAAAAGTGTGTTAAGATGTATGTAGGTATCCACGCTTGAGACCCGAGCCATTGTCACTGTGTGGGATTTGAATAATGGCCATGCCTTTGTTAAATGTACTTTTAACTCGTGTAGGTGTGTCACTACATCTGCCTGATTATATATAACTGCTTAATATTGACGTATAACGCACGTTTCACCAAACAGGGGTAGGTAGAACTTTTGGAAATGGTTCGTTGTAATTTTTAAATGTAAAATTATATACATAAAAAATAAACAATTATATACTATTTGTTAAACGCAAAGGGATCAGCGGAAGAAGCTAAAGCGTGCCCGTGACCTCACCATATGACGTAGAGAGGAACACTGTTGAGGTTTTAGTCATGTATACCCGGAGAGTACCGGGGAATCCGACATCACCTCGTCGTCGTCCCCGAGATGCATTTATAAAAGATTTCCCCCACGTAAAAAAAATGTGGCTGCACTCTATCTGGTTTTAAGTTAAAATGCAGTCTATAAGCGAAGACAAGTGTAACCACAAATGAATATCTACAGTATGCAATGTCGAGAGGAGACGTAATACGTTCGTCTCCTCGTCCAAGTTGACAGTGCATCCTTCTCTAGTTGTATCCGGCTATTTATAAACTGATGTCGAAACGAGTGATTTCAGTCTGTCTACCATAGTATTAATTTAATTTAATGGTTGGAATTATGAATAAAACAATGTAAATTGAACTGGGATTAGTAAAATAAGTAGTCCATGTTGAGAATTGAGGTAGGTAGTGAGAATGCAGTTTAGTCTAGAGTGTCTGTCTAGAGTGTTAGTCTAGTAGGTAGTGAGCTTTCTTTTAGACATATTTGTGCGTGTTTTTCTTTAGGAAACCTAACATGACCATGTTGTAGAGGAAATGCTCATGCTCAAGCAAAGTTTTTTATATTGTTTTAATGTGAGAAACTAGGTTGGATTTAATTTATTATCACTTATTTCTGTTTTTATTAAATTGTCATAAAAATCTTTCTTTCCAGACTAGGATCTTGAGCGCTGACTTTTGCTTGCTCCTTTCTGCGTCAGCATTTGAACATGCCAAAAATATTTATTATTATTATCATATCGTTTCCATTCATGGATCGCACTCTAGCTTTACATCAGGCGGAGTGTTGTCACATGTCGAGCTACAATTAAAAAAAAAAAAGAAAAAATCTGTTTATAATATTCTATGTCATTATGAAAATGTAAAAAAAGTATACATAGTGATTTTTTAACTGGGACGATATGGGGAAATTCGAAACCGCAAGAGATACACAGGGAAACTGTCTTGAATCATTAGATCTTTTCTTATAAAAATCATTCTGACATAGTATTTTTTTGCCAAGCTTAAATTGTCCATAGAGTAATTTTAGTAAATTATTAAATGCGATTCGAGTCAATTTCATGTAGGGATCGTTTCATTGTATCGGAAGAATAAAATCGGAGCAGCAGAAGTTAGCTACAATCAAGAAGACAATTGATGCGATTTGTCTTACAAGTGAAGTGTATTTAAAGTACTTTCACAAAAAGCTATCTTTTAAATTGGAAAGCCCGCTCTGATCACGATCACAAATTGACATTATAATCACACTGTTTATTTTAAACTATTTACAAATACAGACTGTCTGTTTGTTTGTCTACATCGAATACTATTTCATTAAAACATCAGCTAGTAGTAGTCCACAGCATTACAGAAAATAGAAAGCTAGATAGATGTCGAAAAAACTTTTAAGCAGACTGATATTGGTTATTAGTCCATTATGCCTTTCCTGAATTGGGTATCCACGATCAAGTGGACCAGTACTCGCAATATTTATTATTTTAGATGGCAAGAATACGCCCTCAACTTTGCAAAAATATAAACTATTTTACAGAGGTTTAACAAAGACAATTTTTATACGAGACGGTACGATGAGTGCAGATAATTACAAGTATTCGTATACGCTCCATGCGTCAAGTGTACACCGTCCAAGTTGACAGGGCAGGCTCCTAGGATACCCCATTATACGCGACAAGGTAAGGCCACTTCACAGGTGTTCCGTTATTATACATTTAACTGGACAAAGTTTGGATAAAACCTAATGCTGCCCGCACAGGTTTCTCTGTAGTAGCAGTTGTTTCCGTTCATGGACCGCACTCTAGCTTTACATCAGGCGAAGTGTTGTCACATGTTTGCCCAGACACACTACAAGTGCCGCCGGAGCACCCGTAACATTTTTTAAGGATTTCCCCACGTAAAAAATAATACAAGCTACTCTATGCAACTAAAAAATATTACTGTTCTTTGTTCGCACAGTGCCTATAGACACTATTAAAGAGTGGTATGCAGACTGATGATGGTAAATTACCAGTCTGCCGTCCTGGGGTAGTACCACCACTTTCGAATGTGAAGTGACTTTGTCGCGTTTCAGGAATAGTTTGAAAGTAGGCAGGTATAACGAGAGGAGTGTGCGCTGTTAATCTAGATGGTACATGTACGTCTCCTCAAGCCGGCATAGTGGAGGCGACTGCTGCCCTGACAGGTATCTCTGTAGTAGCAGTTGTTTCTATTCATGGACCGCACTCTAGCTTTACATCAGGCGGAGTGTTGTCACATGCCGAGCTACAATTTAAAAAAAAATTACTTCCCAGTTCGTTCCTCAATATAGCCATCGTATGCGAGTTATGGACTAGTAAAAAGACACTAAATATGGAGCTATAATATTATTCAAAGAAAAAAACAACTGGTAACATCTAAAAATGGTATAAAATAATAGTTGAATTATTATGCAATATAAGTATAAATAATATATTAAATAATAATAATTACGCACCATATTTAGAAAACTAGTTACAACATTGTGACTTCCTACATTCAAATATCATATATGGCTACTATGATTGGTCGAGATAAGTGGGATTGCGTGCCACCTTTTGATATTTACTTTTTTTCATCTCATTGTTTATGTTTTATGAAAGTCGAACTTATGTTGGAGCCATATCGTTTCTATACGGTGCAGTGCGTGTATTCGGAACTATATATTTTTTTAACGTAGCCCGACTGTTCAATGCCCTAAGATGATGCCATTAGGCATTTTCTCCCAGCTAACCATTGGGAGATGGAAGCGGAGACAGGGGCAATAAAATATGAGTAATATAAATACTATAGGTACATACATAAACACATACAACATACATACATACAATATAAATACAACACACATATAATGTATAAATTATGTCATAATTTGTTTGTGGAGAAGGTGCTTGAAGAGTTTGTGTTTGAAGACGCCTACCGTTGGCGATTGCCTGATGGAGAGAGGCAATTTATTCTCCTGACGAGATAAAGTCACAGTAAAGGAAGAAGAATATTTGGAGGAAGAAAGACAGGAATTCAAAAAATAAATAAAATAAAATAAAATATCTGCTGCCACTTAGAAACGTCTAGGATCAGCAGCCACCTCCGCTATGCCGGCTTTACGAGACCAGTGTGCACCGTCCAGAAAATTTTCCACACGACTAGATAGATATTTTTAACAAAGTATAATAAATATTTAAAGTAAAATCACAGCGCCGATGTGAAAATGCAACAAAACTGAATGTTATCTGTTACTGGATCAACAATTACAATGGCTGCCTACCCATTAGGTGCACTGCGGGCGCCGTAATCATATACTTTAAAGGGAAAGTGGACTCTTGTGAACATTCATTCTTACAATTACAAACACAGGGTGATGCTTTTTATTCAATTAGGTACACTAGCCACGGAGACTAAGCAGTGCTATTATTAATTATATCGTGTAATATTTATTTATTTATTTGGAAAATTTAGAGGTGTCGAGTGTCGAGGAGATTTTATATTTAAGTTGATCATAATAATATCACTGCATCCTAAAATAATTTACAAAAAAAAAGAAAAAAAAATTGATAAAAATAGATAAAAAAAAAGCAATAACAAAATGAGTGTTCTATCATATTTATCTAGACTAGACTAGACTAGACGCCTAGTCAAGATTAATAAAGAAATTCGAAAGTGGTGGTACTACCCCAAACACGGCAGACTGGGCTAATAACCATGATCAGTCTGCCTACCACTCTTTAATGAGCGACCAAAGTACATATAACATAGTTACATTGGTCAGAATTTAGCGAGGTTAGAACACGGGTCTCATCAATCGTGAGTTCACGCGGCTTACTGCTAGACCACGGCCGCTATGCCTATCAATCTATAAACTTAACGGGTCAGTAGTACAAATATATAAAAAAGACAATCACAGCATATATTCATGAGCGGCCGTGGTCTAGCGGTAAGACGCGTGAACTCACGATCGGCGAGACCCGTGTTCGAACCTCGCTAATTCTGGCCAATGTAACTTTTTTATATGTACTTTAGTCGCTTATTAAAGAGTGGTAGGCAGACTGATATTTGTCCAGTCTGCCGTGTTGGGGTAGTACCACCACTTTCGAATGTAAGACTCGACCTTGTCGCGTTTCGGGAATAGTTTGAAAGTAGCCAGGTATAAGGAGAGGAGTGTGCACTGTCGATCTAGATGGTACATGCTCGTCACCTCAAGCCAGCATAGTAGTGGCGACTGCTGCCCATTCTCTGTAGTAGCAGTTGTTTCCATTCATGGATCGCACTCTAGCTTTACATCAGGCGGAGTGTTGTTACATGCCGAGCTACAATAAAAAAATATATATACATAACTAGGTATATGTTGTTAGTAAATAATTGATGTAATAAATGCAACACAATATACTATAACATGAGAGTAGATCGCGACATGACCCAGTTGTGGCTGACATCGAGCTGTGGGGTGACCAGCCGACCATCACAACGCGGGACTACATTACAATAATGTTTAAACTATTTTGTTGGCTTTTATGAACACACCAAGACTGTAGCCCAGTCTGCCGCTTGGTGTAGTACCACCACTTTCGAATGTAACACCTTGTCGCATTTCGGGAATAGTTTGAAAGTAGCCAGGTATAGCGAGAGGAGTGTGCACTGTCAATCTAGATGGCCTCCTCACACTGGCATAGCGGAGGTCACTGCTACTTGTGTGTAGTAGTAGTTGTTTCCGTCCATGGACCGCATTCTAGATTTGCATCAGGTGGAGTGTTGTCACATGCCGAGTGACAATAAAAAAAGTATCTTTACAAAATTACGGAAATTAAACGAAAACAATTGAAAGTGGCAATAGTAATCTAGACTAGATAGCGGGCTAAGAAGTGTTGTGACATAGATTTAACACGGAAGATATAGTCCGTTATAAATAGATAAGCATAGTGTTATCAGTGTAACCTGTCAACGGAATGAGATAGATTGTGTATGAGTTTCCTAAAAGAACAGGCTATTAGGATGTTACATGTAATATAGTGCATATTACTTTAGTGTTAACGACTTCATCTTTTTTTTAATGTGACAACACTCCGCCTGATGTAAATCTAGAGTGCGCTCCATGAAGGGAAACAACTGCTACTACAGACAGATCTCTACAAGCAGCAGTCGCCGCCACTATGCCGGCTTGAGGAGACGAGCATGTACCATCTAGATTGACAGTGCAGCCTTCTCTTTTATACCTGGCTACTTTCAAACTATTCCCGAAACGCGGTGTTACATTCCAAAGTTAATTATAATTAGTAATTTTGCTGGCTGGCAACATCCCTGTCCCCTTCTATCCAATTACTTTTCCTACAACTGCGCCATCTAGTGGCCACCGCTCTCTTGTGACAACTACTGTGCAACGCACATCCGACATCCGACAACAACAAAAAAAGGACGAAAATTCAAACAAAACGATATAAAATCGATCCAGCTTTCTTGCCTTGGTACCAAGCGATAAGGATACAGGAGGAAATAGATGCAGCCGTATCACAACGTGAGTACCTTTCTTTCTCTATCCAGCATACCTTCCGCCAGCCAGTGAATATACCATAGAAAAGTTAATGCTATCTTAAACAGAGAGTTCGACCTAAAAACTATAATTAAATAACATAAGCAATTAAAATGTTGTGAATTTAATTATAACTGAGCGAAAAGAAGTACATTATTAGATAAATAAATTACATAATTTTATAATTAAAATAGATTTGCATAACAGTTAGAATCTTTTTTACTTTCGTTCTAACGAGTTTATTTAAATTTAAAGATATTGGGTTAAAAACGAGAACAAGTATCATATGATCAGAAAACATACTCGTACACTGAGAAAACGTATCAGATACAAAATAAACAAGTTATTGCTATTCCCAACCGAGTGACTTTATTCGGAGGGAGTCTGTTAAATGTGTTGTTAAAATTAAACAAGTCAACTATTATATTGACAAAGTTGTTTTGCACATTTGAACAAGTCTTAGTCGTATATTGCCAAATTAGTCAAATCAAATACCGAGCCAACTTAGTAGCTTAATTTACTCACAATATAAGAGACCTAGACTTTCAATCCCTCTGGTAACAAGATCTTGTTCACAAACCGTGAAGCGCAATGTATGAAATCGATACCCTAACATTAAAACAGAGAATTAATTACAAACCTTATTCTTTAGAAAGTAAGTGATATTATTCCTTAACGAGATGAATCTTGAACTGTTACCGGCAAGTGCATTGAAACGCAACCGTTCGAAAGTAACTAACATCTGGTTTGATTTTATTACCGTCTGCTTAATTTTAATTATTACATTATTCTTGTTCAATTAAGTATTAAGGCTGTTGCTGCCAGCGGACTCTTTTGGAATCAGTTTTACTCAGTTAGGAATGCAAAAAATGTATGTGAAACTATAGGATATAAAGTCTTGCTGGATTTGTTTTTTCTTTCTTATTAAATAAATATAAGGAAAAAAATTATGAAGGAGCTCCAAATCAATATTTGATGCAGTTTTCTCGGTAAAAACTCTATTTTTTTATATAAAACAGAAAAATAACAATCCATCACCCGGTTAGTGATCTAGCCGCATTTCGGTACAACTTTGGCCGACATAGTGGAGGCAAATATCTAGTTTACCATTAGGCAAAATGCGGTCATATACTACTATAAAAAACTTAAAACAAAAAGGCACTATAAAATTCAACACCTTATAAGATATTACAAATGCAATTTAGTCGATGTTACACGAATTTTAATCATTATTGTTATTATTATTATTATTGCATAGATTATAATAATAGTCATTGTACATAATTATATTGTCAAAAAGAATCGTGATCGTGAAGATCGCATTGATATGTATTGGTAAATAGTTACATAATAACCATATTAATCTTCATACGAGATATAAAACTTGGATTGTTATGACGCAAACTTATCATTTTGTCAGATTGCATATTTAGGTTATTCGGTTAATATTAAATTAGTAGTGACGAGGATCGAGAAAGGGATGCTGCGATGGTTTGGGCACATGGAAAGGATGAGTGAAAGGAGATTGACGAAAGGAATACATAAATGTGGTAAACAAGGCAGACCCAGAAGGGTGTTTTTAAATCGAAGAATCGGAATCGAATCTTGATCAAAGCCGGACTGCCTAGGGCCCTAAACCGTCGGGCTTGTATGAAGGGAATTGTCGATGTGAGTTATGCCATGATCGTACTGTTGTCTCTGCCAATCCCTGTGGGGAACTAAGGCGGGACAATTGATGATATTGACTAGAAACTTTACAGGAGAATAGTAAGTAGCTCTGTTTTTGTATAATCTAGTGCCCAAATGCGTCAAACTTATCGTAATATCACCCCGACAAATAGCTGCAAAGGGATCGACCCGCAACATAGTGATTGGAATTTTTACCTCTCAAAAATCACCAAGAACAAGCTACATAAACCTCATCCTAGACGACCATTGTTATACTATCGTTAAACCGTTTTGCATGTATTAGTGAAAACAAAACGAAAAATCCCTACAGCTGCAGCAGTTCAAATGCGGCGGAACATTTTTATAGTATGTAGTGATTCAAATAGAAACGTACCTTTCTTCTAGCATTTCATTGAATGTCTTTGACTTAGCTCGTGGTTGTGATGGTTCATTCTCCATTCTCTTCACTTCGACACACCTCTCGATTATGTGCTCGACTCTCTTCCGTCGGGAGCTCTTCCAATTATCAAGGTTCTGCAAACGACAAAATGTTTAAATATAATTCTATAATTATGTATAATCACTAAATATATTGTCATTTGATTAATTATTTGTATTTTTTTTTCATTCTATTTGCAGTCACTTTTAAATATTGAGTACCGTCCGTGGGGCATAATTATTTTCAAATTAATTCTTCATGCAAATTTTGTTTTATAATTATTTTTTATTTTAATCAAAATCCTGAATAAATCTGGGATAGGTAAGGTAGCTAGTAATAGGCGCAAATATAATTTACTTTTTCAAGGCATAATTATGAATTTATAATCTATTTACTGTGATATTAATGCTTAGTTTGTTTTCTTTCATTGACGATTTAAAAAAAAGAAAGAGACCAAACGAAATTAAACAGCTTTCAAACCGTTAGAAACATATGCTCATAGGAAAATAAATAAAGAAAAAAATAGGTATCTGTAATATAAGCGAAGTGATTTTGCACCTGGTGTTAAAAGAACATCTCTGGTGAAAACGACTCAAAAAGATAAATCTGTGTCTATTAATAAGTAGAGTTTGCGTGTAAAACTCGCGTGTCGATCAAGAGTAATGTTTTTTCTGCAATTTCGCTAACTATCCACCACAGCCGCCGCCGCGCCGCCATAAACACTACAATTTACTACCTTTACTAGTTTTCAAACTGCTTTTAAGCAATGGCGTGTTAAAATAGGTAAATTATTTTCAATATACAACATGTCGCGTCCTACGTAAACGATTTTACACGACTTATACGACTATAGTCGGATTTATTTAGATAGACTAAATTGACAGTTCGACGTGTATACATTCCTCCAAAGTGTTGCCGAGTTAGAAGTGAAGTGTTGTGTCACGAATATTTTAATTGATTAATTGAATTATTTTAAAGTAGCATTTCAATTAGTAATAACCTACCTATTTTATAATTATTTATTCTTTCATCAATTGTTCATTTTGTGCAAAAAAAAATCGTATGTCCCTTTCTTTTATCACTTTCGATTCGAATTCGTATTCCTTCGCTCGCGATTTCGTATATGAATTCATAATTTCTAAGCCAGCAAGTTAAGAACATAAAAATATATTAAGTGTAAAGTTAATTCAATTTTCAATTAACAGCTGGGTCACAAAATTACAACGCTATTATTTTTTTCCAAAACTCGGCATCCCGCCAAACGTCACTTTAGTCTATCTAATTATAAATCCGACTATACATTGTTTATTAAGAAACAAACGCATACTATCTGCATATATATTAATTAATATTATTTTTAATAAAACCTAACTTACTTTTATATTATAGTTAGAAGAGTGCACTATGCCGGCTTGCTACGGAGAAAGAATTTATACATCATAACTAATCGTAGCGTAGTCGCATCAAAACACTGCCGTAAGCAGACTAATAAAACAAGTAACATTTTTAAGAACAAGAAAAAGTATACAATGATGAGTTAATGACTCATGTAGGTAGGTAGGTAGGTTGCCACCACCATGCAATCGTTCCAAGAGTGGAAATTCCCATTGTTATTTAATACCAAATACTTTATAATTATTGCAATTATTGCACTTTCGATTTCAAGCGAAAAATACTTGCATTTAATTCAACAATGAATTAATTTAATTCTGATTCATTTGCTTGTTCATTTACTTCGAGTTTGCATCATCAAATTTTAATGATTGTTTGTACATCAAATTTTTTTTTGTAACTCGGCATGTGACTAGAGTGCGGTCCATGAATGGAAACAACTGCTACTACAGAGAAACCTGTGCGGGCAGCAGTCACCTCCACTATGCCGGCTTGAGGAGACGGGCATGTACCATCTTAGATTGACAGTGCACACTCCTCTCGTTATACCTGGCTACTTTCAAACTATTCCCGAAACGCGACAAAGTCACTTCACGGGTGTTACATTCGAAAGTGGTGGTACTACCCCAGGACGGCAGACTGGACAAATAAGGCACTGAGCGACCAAAGTACATATAACAAAGTTACATTGGTACCGGTCAGAATTAGCGAGGTTCGAACACGGGTCTCATCGATCGTGAGTTCACGCGTCTCACCGCTAGACCACGGCCGCTCTTGACAACTTGATGACAACACTCTGCCTGATGTTAAGCTAGAATGCGGTCCATGGTAGCATTCGCCTCCACTATGCCGGCTTGAGGAGACGAATGTGCACCATCCAGATTGACAGTACACACTCCTCTCGCTATACCTGGCTACTTCTGTAGTCACTTCACGAGTGTTACTACATTCGAAAGTGGTGGCACTACCCCAGGACGGCAGACTGAGCTGATCATTCTGCCTACCCATTCTAGCTCAAATGGCTCTTGATGAAATTTAGAATAAGTTTTTTTAGGTAGTCCCGTAAAACATATATAAATAAGTAAATAACAGTAAAACATATTTTTAAAAATGTTTCTCACACAATATAAAATAGCTAACGACCTTGGACAGCGGACAGTATTCCCCGTCGACACATCCGCCGAACAGAAGCCATAGGAATGTAAGTACGTCCTGTAACTCTGCAGCGCTGTATATTCACTTTATTATGTACCTTTGTTACACCCAAAACAGGGATCGGCAGGTAATATTGGGTAGAGTCGCCCGATATGAAAATAAATTTTAAAGCCATAGATTAATGATAGTTTTAGCCCAGGCTGCCGTCTTGGGGTAGTACCACCACTTTCGAATGTAACGGTAAGTGATCTTGTATCGTTTCGGGAGCAGTTTAGAAGTAGCCAAGTATACCGAGAGGAGTATGCACTGTTAACCTGTAGTAACTGTTGCCTGCGGCAGTAATTGTCTTTGTACGTGGACTGCACTCTAGATTAGCCTCAAATAAGGAGTGCGTCACATGCTGAGTTACTATAAAACAAAAAGTAACATTGCATATTTATGTTAGTATACTTTTAGACGGTGGTTTCCTTTGATGTCTTCTGTTTTGTGATGCGGGGCATAACTCTTTTTTATTGTATTCTTATCTCACAATGTCTATCTATTAGCTTGGGATTACTTCCAAAAAAAGATATAGTAATTTTTTAAAGAAAAACTACAATAATTTTTAAAGAGTGGTAGGCAGACCGATGAACACTCCGCCTGATGTAAAGCTAGAGTGCGGTCTATTAACAGAAACAATCGCTACTATAGATAAATTTCTGCAGTCAACAATCGTCTCCGCTATGCCGGCTTAAGGAGACGAATGTGCACCATTCAGAGCACACTCCTCTCATATATATACCTGGCTAGTTTCAAGATGTTCCCAATTTAACGGGTGTTACATTCGAAAGTGGTGGTACTACCCCAGGACGGCAGACTGGGCTAATAACCATCATCAGTGTGCCTAACAGTCTTTAAATTTTGAAATTATGGATTTGTAGCTGTTGGGAATTGAGAATGTACTATTTTTTAACATGTCTGCAAAAAGAATCTTGGCCTGGAGGTATTTTGACAGGTAGACGCGCTCACACAGAAATACATACATACAGATAAAGTTACGCAACCGAATACAAAA
Organism: Tinea pellionella; assembly: GCA_948150575.1. Taxonomy (NCBI): domain Eukaryota; kingdom Metazoa; phylum Arthropoda; class Insecta; order Lepidoptera; family Tineidae; genus Tinea; species Tinea pellionella. Next base: position 7,172,278 of record OX411263.1, on the reverse strand, counting down.
TTTAATCACCTATGCTTCCGTCGCATCAATGTAACGAATTTATAACAAAAAAAAAACACAATACCTGCGATTTTTTCTCAATTTCTATAGAACATTAATGATTACATAGTTTTTATTTTTCTACCCAGAGATAATACATTATACATATACATTATTATATTATACATTATTTAATTTTAAAATAAATTATTTTTAAAATAATAACATAAAAAAAAACAAAAAGAAAAACAACTACCTATTCATTAATTGTCGATTATTTTCTATTGCATATTAAAATACTGGATTTGTTTATTGTTAGATAAATTATGGTGAACATTAAATAGAAAAAAAAAATGAATGCACACGACCCTAACTAAAAGATGGGGTTCGAATCCATGTCCTCCGCTTTGCTATGACTCCGTTTTTTTTCTATTAATTTAAATTTTTTATCATAATTTAGTATTACATAACTTATTGTTATAATTTAAAGTAATAACAAAGTGTAGGTACTGACCGACTGCCAATCTTCTTGGTGGTCTGTTCTGACGCGCTCTGTCTTCTGTGCCAGTTCTGCTTTCCTAAGTTGTTCCCTCGCGTTTTTGCCCAATTCCGCCGGGCCGGTGCGTATAAACTGTAGAGGATTCGCTGCCGGACGACCTGGCAGTACAGATGCTGTGTGAGGTCTCGTTGCGAGGAAATCTGCACTGTCCGTCGATAACTGCAACAAAGAAAGATTCATTAAATATACAATTAATTTTAAAAAAATGTCTGTACTAATCTAGTGATTGTCCTAACTTCTAAGAATATTTTGCTATTGTATCAGTCCCAAAATAAAACTTAAAAGTATCGATACTTTAAGGGTACTCTCATAAATTAAATATTTATGATTATAATTATAGGGAATGTAAATATAAGGTATCTGACTTTCTAGTGGATTTAAACTATAGTGAAACTGAAAATCTTTTAACTAATAATTTATAGTTTATTCATCTGAATTATGCAACACATACACACACACACACACTTGTAATTGTAACTTGTAATTTTGTTTAAAGTGTATTGGAAAAGAGCGAGGACACCCGTAATACAGACTATAGTCTAGTACGGGGTCCTCAACTCATATAATTTATATTTTATGTTTTTTTTGTACTTAATAAAGATTTTTATTTATTTATTATTTATATAAGTAGGTATCGATACCTTGTGTGTATCGGAACAGCACTAGTACCATCAACAAAGCTAGCGCTGTACCACTTTAGCTTGAAGCTACTATTAAACTACCTAATTACTATTAAACGAGTAATCTATTTAAATGATAGATAATAATTAACATAAAACGCAAATCCATCATTAGAATTGTACTTAGAATGCTTCTCAATCCGTCATTATATCATAAAAGTAGCTTCCTACTTCGTATACTATAATTAAGTTTAATTTATATTTATTATTTATTAAATAAATACACTTGGCTATCAGAATTATAGGCGTTATATTATGAGTATTAAAAGTCTATAATCCCCTAACAATTATAATTTAATATAAACATTGCTCTGAAAATGGATTACACTAAAGGATTTATTCAAGTACTACCATATTGCCGGCAACTTCGTATGCGTATAATTAGTGTTATGGGTTTAACGTTCCCGTTTCATCCCTAGGGAGCTAAAAAATAAAATGGATTCGTAGCTCCAGAACGCGTCTTGCGTCCTGAAGTAATGCGTCCTCTCAACCTCGTCTTATTAAGACCAGATTCCACTTTTTAGTTCACTTCTTTAAACGTCGCATCGATGGAATTTGATTTTTTTTTATTGTAGCTCGACATGTGACAACACTCCGCCTGATGTAAAGCTAGAGTGCGGTCCATGAATGGAAACAACTGCTACAACAGAGAAACCTGTGCGGGCAGCAGTCGCCACCACTATACCGGCTTGAGGAGACGAGCGTGTACCATCTTAGATTGACAGTGCACACTCCTCTCGTTATACCTGGCTACTTTCATACTATTCCCGAAACGCGACAAAGTCACTTCACGGGTGTTACATTCGAAAGTGGTGGTACTACCCCAGGACGGCAGACTGGACAAATAACCATCATCAGTCTGCCTACCACTCTTTAATAGTGCCTATAGGCACTGAGCGACCAAAGTACATATAACAAAGTTGCATTGGCACTGGTCAGAATTAGCGAGGTTTGAACACGGGTCTCATCGATCGTGAATTTACGCGTCTTACCGCTAGACCACGGCCGCTCTTTATTTGGGGTAGTATGTTATATCACCTATATTTAAGTCTGTAAGTTTTGATTATTTTTTAAAATTGAATATATAGGAGAGAATTTTACCACCTAAAGTTCACTTATGTTCAACAATAATTTGTCGTATCTTTAAATAATCCTCAATAAATAACTAAACTTCAAATTAGAAAAAGGGCTTCAGTCGTACATGCATTAATGTCTCGTTAATTAAATCAGGTGCTAATCATCAGAATTGATTAAATTAGGGGTCGAACAAAATTTAAGACAAAAGTCGATGTCGATTCTAAATAAAATTATCGTTGACATGCCTGTGAGTCGAGACAGCAGAAAGCTTTCAAATACTGAACTCTCAAAAAACCTTTCTATAAAGGCGGTCGGCATAGCAAAGGCGATTGCTATACGGAGATTCTTCACTCTACATATCACTTTCCCTTCGACCACATTAATTACTCTTCTGGCTGAGAAAACGTTTCCCAGGACATCTCCTTCCGAATATCAATAATGGAAATTACAAAACCTACTTCACCTTTATCTACATACAAAGTAAGGTAATAAGCTAAACAAAACACATTAATTATTATTATTATTATACTAATATATAGCTGCAATACCACTGACTGACTCACTGACTGACATCAATTATTTCGCACTTGCCGGTATAGTAGAGGGTAGCGGTTTTTTGGGTCGTATAGAGGGTGCTCCAAAACCGTCGAGAAAAATACGACTTTGACCGGAAGTCGATTCTGGACCGGAAGTGGTAGCGATATCTCGGAAACGGGGCGAGTCGGGGCAGTCACCCCGAAGAGAAAGTTGTAGGGAATGCCCTATAATTTCGAAAACGATACTTTTTTTTTCAAAATTGCTCGAAAAAAATTTTTCCTCGATCGTATTTTTATCCTTTTCCCGCCGGTACGCCAATATGAAACGGAGCATGGCGCTTGGGCGTGGCCTAACAGCATCCGCGACGAGGCATTTTCGGGACGAACGATCGAAACGGCTTTACCTCGGTCAGTCGGACGGTGAGCGCGGCCGCGTGAACATCGAATTTGCTCCGCGCGGCGGGCTTTCTTTTAAATATCTCAAGAAGTAGATACGTCAGAGTAACCATGTAAAGAACAATTTTGTTCAGTGTGACCAGCACTATTTTTTTAAATTTTTGTTTTAGTTTTTTTTTTAATTTTTTAAAATCTTCATATCTCGAAAAGTAGATACGTTAGCGTCACCGTGTAAAGACCAATATTGTTCAGTATGACCAGCACTATTTTTTTTTTAAATTTTTGTTTTTTTTTTTAATTTTTTAAAATCGCCATATCTCGAAAAGTAGATACGTTAGCGTCACCGTGTAAAGACCAATATTGTTCAGTATGACCAGCACTAATTTTTTTTTTAACTTTTGTTTTTTTTTTAATTTTTTAAAATCGCCATATTTCGAAAAGTTGATACGTTAGCGTCACCGTGTAAAGACCAATTTTGTTCAGTATGACCAGCACTTTTTTTTTTAAATTTTTGTTTTTTTTTAATTTTTTAAAATCTTCATATCTCGAAAAGTAGATACGTTAGCGTCACCGTGTAAAGATCAATATTGTTCAGTATGACCAGCACTATTTGCTTTTTTTTTTTTAATTTTCTAAAATAGCTATTACTCAAAAAGTACATACGTTAGCGTCACCGTGTAAAGACCAATATTGTTCAGTATGACCAGCACTAATTTTTTTTTAAATTTTGTTTTTTTTTAAATTTTTTAAAATCGCCATATCTCGAAAAGTAGATACGTTAGCGTCACCGTGTAAAGACCAATTTTGTTCAGTATGACCAGCACTATTATTTTTTTTAATTTTTGTTTTTTTTTTTAATTTTTTAAAATCGCCATATCTCGAAAAGTAGATACGTTAGCGTCACCGTGTAAAGACCAATTTTGTTCAGTATGACCAGCACTAATTTTTTTTTAAATTTTGTTTTTTTTTTAATTTTTTAAAATCGCCATATCATGAAAAGTAGATACGTTAGCGTCACCGTGTAAAGACCAATTTTGTTCAGAAACGTAAACGCTTTTAGATGGCGAGCTAAATATTTTCAAAACTGCCTAAAATCTATTCGATCTAATACGTTTTACGACAAAAAGGGCCTCCGCGGGCCGCTTGCGCCCGCGGCTTTTACCCAACAGCTAGTACTAATATATAGCTGCAATACCACTGACTGACTGACTGACTGACATCAATTATTTCGTACTTGCCGGTATAGTGGAGGGTAGCGGTTTTTTGAGTCGTATAGAGGGTGTTCCAAAACCGTCGAGAAAAATACGACTTTGACCGGAAGTCGATTCTGGACCGGAAGTGGTAGCGATATCTCGGAAACGGGGCGAGTCGGGGCAGTCACCCCGAAGAGAAAGTTGTAGGGAATGCCCTCTAATTTCGAAAACGATACTTTTTTTTTCAAAATTGCTCAAAAAAAATTTTTCCTCGATCGTATTTATATCCTTTTCCCGCCGGTACGCCAATATGAAACGGAGCATGGCGCTTGGGCGTGGCCTAACAGCATCCGCGACGAGGCATTTTCGGGACGAACGATCGAAACGGCTTTACCTCGGTCAGTCGGACGGTGAGCGCGGCCGCGTGAACATCGAATTTGCTCCGCGCGGCGGGCTTTCTTTTAAATATCTCAAGAAGTAGATACGTCAGAGTAACCATGTAAAGAACAATCTTGTTCAGTGTGACCAGCACTATTTTTTTAAATTTTTGTTTTAGTTTTTTTTTTAATTTTTTAAAATCTTCATATCTCGAAAAGTAGATACGTTAGCGTCACCGTGTAAAGACCAATATTGTTCAGTATGACCAGCACTATTTTTTTTTTAAATTTTTGTTTTTTTTTTAATTTTTTAAAATCGCCATATCTCGAAAAGTAGATACGTTAGCGTCACCGTGTAAAGACCAATATTGTTCAGTATGACCAGCACTAATTTTTTTTTAAACTTTTGTTTTTATTTTTATTTTTTAAAATCGCCATATCTCGAAAAGTTGATACGTTAGCGTCACCGTGTAAAGACCAATTTTGTTCAGTATGACCAGCACTTTTTTTTTTTAATTTTTGTTTTTTTTTTTTTATTTTTTAAAATCTTCATATCTCGAAAAGTAGATACGTTAGCGTCACCGTGTAAAGATCAATATTGTTCAGTATGACCAGCACTATTTGCTTTTTTTTTTTTAATTTTCTAAAATAGCTATTACTCAAAAAGTATATACGTTAGCGTCACCGTGTAAAGACCAATTTTGTTCAGTATGACCAGCACTAATTTTTTTTTAAATTTTGTTTTTTTTTAATTTTTTTAAAATCGCCATATCTCGAAAAGTAGATACGTTAGCGTCACCGTGTAAAGACCAATTTTGTTCAGAAACGTAAACGCTTTTAGATGGCGAGCTAAATATTTTCAAAACTGCCTAAAATCTATTCGATCTAATACGTTTCACGACAAAAAGGGCCTCCGCGGGCCGCTTGCGCCCGCGGCTTTTACCCAACAGCTAGTACTAATATATAGCTGCAATACCACTCACTCACTGATCTATTGACATCAATTATTTAGTACTTGCCGGGGGGGTGCAGGGGTGAAATTTTCGGGGTGTATAGGGGGTGTCGAAAAAACCTCGAGAAAAATACGACTTTGACCGGAAGTCGATTCTGGACCGGAAGTGACAGCGATATCTCGGAAACGGGGCGAAACGGGGCAGTCACCCAGAAGAGAAAGTTGTAGAAAATGTCATTTTATGGCGAAATAAAAAAAAAATTTCAAAATCGGGCAAAAAAAATTTTTAAATCATTTTTAAATTAATTTTTTAAAATCGCCGTATCTCAAAAAGTACATACGTTAGCATCACCGTGTAAAGACCAATATTGTTCAGTATGACCAGCACTACTTTTTTTAAATTTTTTTTTTTTTTAATTTTCTAAAATCGCTATTACTCAAAAAGTACATACGTTAGCGTAACCGTGTAATGACCAATATTGTTTAGTATGATCAGCACTACTTTTTTTAAATTTTTTTTTTTTTTAATTTTCTAAAATCGCTATTACTCAAAAAGTACATACGTTAGCGTAACCGTGTAATGACCAATATTGTTTAGTATGATCAGCACTACTTTTTTTAAATTTTCTAAAATCGCTATTACTCAAAAAGTACATACGTTAGCGTAACCGTGTAAATACCAATTTCGTTCAGAATCGTAAACGCTTTTAGATGGCGAGCTAAATATTTTGAAAACTGCACTAAAATCTATTCGATCTAATACGTTTTACGACAAAAAGGGCCTCCGCGGGCCGCTTGCGCCCGCGGCCTTTACCCAACAGCTAGTACTAATATATAGCTGCAATACCACTCACTGACTGACTGACTGACTGACATCAATTATTTCGCACTTGCCGGTATGGTGGAGGGTAGCGGTTTTTTGAGTCGTATAGAGGGCGTTCCAAAACCGCCGAGAAAAATACGACTTTGACCGGAAGTCGATTCTGGACCGGAAGTGGTAGCGATATCTCGGAAACGGAAAGAGATGAGGCAAAAGTGCCGGAACAAACGTCGTAGGGAATGCCCTCTAATTTCGAAAACGATACTTTTTTTTTCAAAATTGCTCGAAAAAAATTTTTCCTCGATCGTATTTTTATCCTTTTCCCGCCGGTACGCCAATATGAAACGGAGCATGGCGCTTGGGCGTGGCCTAACAGCATCCGCGACGAGGCATTTTCGGGACGAACGATCGAAACGGCTTTACCTCGGTCAGTCGGACGGTGAGCGCGGCCGCGTGAACATCGAATTTGCTCCGCGCGGCGGGCTTTCTTTTAAATATCTCAAGAAGTAGATACGTCAGAGTAACCATGTAAAGAACAATTTTGTTCAGTGTGACCAGCACTATTTTTTTAAATTTTTGTTTTAGTTTTTTTTTTAATTTTTTAAAATCTTCATATCTCGAAAAGTAGATACGTTAGCGTCACCGTGTAAAGACCAATATTGTTCAGTATGACCAGCACTATTTTTTTTTTAATTTTTGTTTTTTTTTTAATTTTTTAAAATCGCCATATCTCGAAAAGTATATACGTTAGCGTCACCGTGTAAAGACCAATATTGTTCAGTATGACCAGCACTAATTTTTTTTTAAACTTTTGTTTTTTTTTTTAATTTTTTAAAATCGCCATATCTCGAAAAGTTGATACGTTAGCGTCACCGTGTAAAGATCAATATTGTTCAGTATGACCAGCACTATTTGCTTTTTTTTTTTTAATTTTCTAAAATAGCTATTACTCAAAAAGTACATACGTTAGCGTCACCGTGTAAAGACCAATATTGTTCAGTATGACCAGCACTACTTTTTTTTAATTTTTTTTTTTAATTTTTTAAAATCGCCATATCTCGAAAAGTAGATACGTTAGCGTCACCGTGTAAAGACCAATATTGTTCAGTATGACCAGCACTACTTTTTTTTATTTTTTATTTTTTTATTTTCTAAAATCGCTATTACTCAAAAAGTACATACGTTAGCGTTACCGTGTCAAGACCAATATTGTTTAGAAAGGTAAACTCTTTTATATGGCGAGCAAAATTTTTTTCAAAACTACCCTAAAATCTATTCGATCTAATGCGTTTTACAACAAAACAGGGCCTCCGCGGGCCGCTTGCGCCCGCGGCTTTTACCCAACAGCTAGTACTAATATATAGCTGCAATACCACTCACTGACTCACTGACTGACATCAATTATTTCGTACTTGCCGGTATAGTGGAGGGTAGCGGTTTTTTGAGTCGTATAGAGGGCGTCCCAAAACCGTCGAGAAAAATACGACTTTGACCGGAAGTCGATTCTGGACCGGAAGTAGTAGCGATATCTCGGAAACGGGGCGAGTCAGGGCAGTCACCCCGTAGAAAAAGTTGTAGGGAATGCCCTATAATTTCGAAAACGATACTTTTTTTTTCAAAATTGCTCAAAAAAAATTTTTCCTCGATCGTATTTATATCCTTTTCCCGCCGGTACGCCAATATGAAACGGAGCATGGCGGTGGGCGTGGCCTAACAGCATGCGCGACGAGGCATTTTCGGGACGAACGACCGAAACGGCTTTACCTCGGTCAGTCGGACGGTGAGCGCGGCCGCGTGAACATCGAATTTGCTCCGCGCGGCGGGCTTTCTTTTAAATATCTCAAGAAGTAGATACGTCAGAGTAACCATGTAAAGAACAATTTTGTTCAGTGTGACCAGCACTTTTTTTTTAAATTTTTGTTTTAGTTTTTTTTTTAATTTTTTAAAATCTTCATATCTCGAAAAGTAGATACGTTAGCGTCACCGTGTAAAGACCAATATTGTTCAGTATGACCAGCACTATTTTTTTTTTTAATTTTTGTTTTTTTTTTTAATTTTTTAAAATCGCCATATCTCGAAAAGTTGATACGTTAGCGTCACCGTGTAAAGACCAATTTTGTTCAGTATGACCAGCACTTTTTTTTTTAAATTTTTTTTTTTTTTTTTTTAATTTTTTAAAATCTTCATATCTCGAAAAGTACATACGTTAGCGTCACCGTGTAAAGACCAATATTGTTCAGTATGACCAGCACTACTTTTTTTTTTAATTTTTTTTTTTTTAATTTTTTAAAATAGCTATTACTCAAAAAGTACATACGTTAGCGTCACCGTGTAAAGACCAATATTGTTCAGTATGACCAGCACTACTTTTTTTTTAATTTTTTTTTTTTAATTTTTTAAAATCGCCATATCTCGAAAAGTAGATACGTTAGCGTCACCGTGTAAAGACCAATTTTGTTCAGTATGACCAGCACTAATTTTTTTTTAAATTTTGTTTTTTTTTAAATTTTTTAAAATCGCCATATCTCGAAAAGTAGATACGTTAGCGTCACCGTGTAAAGACCAATTTTGTTCAGAAACGTAAACGCTTTTAGATGGCGAGCTAAATATTTTCAAAACTACCCTAAAATCTATTCGATCTAATACGTTTTACGACAAAACAGGGCCTCCGCGGGCCGCTTGCGCCCGCGGCTTTTACCCAACAGCTAGTTATATTATACTAATATATAGCTGCAATACCACTGACTGACTGACTGACTGACATCAATTATTTCGCACTTGCCGGTATGGTGGAGGGTAGCGGTTTTTTGAGTCGTATAGAGGGTGTTCCAAAACCGTCGAGAAAAATACGACTTTGACCGGAAGTCGATTCTGGACCGGAAGTGGTAACGATATCTCGGAAACGGAAAGAGATGGGGCAAAAGTGCCGGAACAAACGTTGTAGGGAATGCCCTCTAATTTCGAAAACGATACTTTTTTTTTCAAAATTGCTCAAAAAAAATTTTTCCTCGATCGTATTTATATCCTTTTCCCGCCGGTACGCCAATATGAAACGGAGCATGGCGGTGGGCGTGGCCTAACAGCATCCGCGTCGATCGCTCGTCGGGGCTCGCGCTCTCTATGTTCCGCCCGTTCAGAGCGCGCAATGAAAATATAACGACGCATTTTCGGGACGAACGATCGAAACGGCTTTACCTCGGTCAGTCGGACGGTGAGCGCGGCCGCGTGAACATCAAATTTGCTCCGCGCGGCAGGCTTTTTTAAAATATCTCAAGAAGTAGATACGTCAGAGTAACCATGTAAAGAACAATTTTGTTCAGTATGACCAGCACTATTTGTTTTTTTATTTTTTTTTCAATTTTTTTTAAATCGCCGTATCTCAAAAAGTACATACGTTAGCGTCACCGTGTAAAGACCAATATTGTTCAGTATGACCAGCACTACTTTTTTTTTAATTTTGTTTTTTTTTTTAATTTTCTAAAATCGCTATTACTCTAAAAGTACGTATGTTAGCGTAACCGTGTAAAGACCAATTTTGTTCAGTATGACCAGCAATATTTTTTTTTTTAATTTTTCTTTTTTTTTTAATTTTTTAAAATCGCCATATCTCGAAAAGTAGATACGTTAGCGTCACCGTGTAAAGACCAATATTGTTCAGTATGACCAGCACTATTTGTTTTTTTTTTAATTTTTCTTTTTTTTTTAATTTTTAAAATCGCCATATCTCGAAAAGTAGATACGTTAGCGTCACCGTGTAAAGACCAATTTTGTTCACTGTGACCAGCACTATTAGTTTTTTTTTAATTTTTTAAAATCGCCATATCTCGAAAAGTAGATACGTTAGCGTCACCGTGTAAAGACCAATTTTGTTCACTGTGACCAGCACTATTAGTTTTTTTTTAATTTTTTAAAATCGCCATATCTCGAAAAGTAGATACGTTAGCGTAACCGTGTAAAGACCAATTTTGTTCAGAAACGTAAACGCTTTTAGATGGCGAGCAAAATTTTTTCAAAACTACACTAAAATCTATTCGATCTAATACGTTTTATGAGAAAAAGGGCCTCCGCGGGCCGCTTGCGCCCGCGGCCTTTACCCAACAGCTAGTACTAATATATAGCTGCAATACCACTGACTCACTGATCTATTGACATCAATTATTTCGTACTTGCCGGTATGGTGGAGGGTAGCGGTTTTTTGAGTCGTATAGAGGGTGTTCCAAAACCGTCGAGAAAAATACGACTTTGACCGGAAGTCGATTCTGGACCGGAAGTGGTAGCGATATCTCGGAAACGGAAAGAGATGAGGCAAAAGTGCCGGAACAAACGTTGTAGGGAATGCCCTCTAATTTCGAAAACGATACTTTTTTTTTCAAAATTGCTCAAAAAAAAATTTTCCTCGATCGTATTTATATCCTTTTCCCGCCGGTACGCCAATATGAAACGGAGCATGGCGGTGGGCGTGGCCTAACAGCATCCGCGACGAGGCATTTTCGGGACGAACGATCGAAACGGCTTTACCTCGGTCAGTCGGACGGTGAGCGCGGCCGCGTGAACATCGAATTTGCTCCGCGCGGCGGGCTTTCTTTTAAATATCTCAAGAAGTAGATACGTCAGAGTAACCATGTAAAGAACAATTTTGTTCAGTGTGACCAGCACTATTTTTTTAAATTTTTGTTTTAGTTTTTTTTTTAATTTTTTAAAATCTTCATATCTCGAAAAGTAGATACGTTAGCGTCACCGTGTAAAGACCAATATTGTTCAGTATGACCAGCACTATTTTTTTTTAAAATTTTTGTTTTTTTTTTTAATTTTTTAAAATCGCCATATCTCGAAAAGTTGATACGTTAGCGTCACCGTGTAAAGACCAATTTCGTTCAGTATGACCAGCACTTTTTTTTTTTTTTAATTTTTTAAAATCTTCATATCTCGAAAAGTAGATACGTTAGCGTCACCGTGTAAAGATCAATATTGTTCAGTATGACCAGCACTATTTGCTTTTTTTTTTTTTTAATTTTCTAAAATAGCTATTACTCAAAAAGTACATACGTTAGCGTCACCGTGTAAAGACCAATATTGTTCAGTATGACCAGCACTACTTTTTTTTTAATTTTTTTTTTTAAATTTTTTAAAATCGCCATATCTCGAAAAGTAGATACGTTAGCGTCACCGTGTAAAGACCAATTTTGTTCAGTATGACCAGCACTAATTTTTTTTTAGATTTTTTAAAATCGCCATATCTCGAAAAGTAGATACGTTAGCGTCACCGTGTAAAGACCAATTTTGTTCAGAAACGTAAACGCTTTTAGATGGCGAGCTAAATATTTTCAAAACTGCCTAAAATCTATTCGATCTAATACGTTTTACGACAAAAAGGGCCTCCGCGGGCCGCTTGCGCCCGCGGCTTTTACCCAACAGCTAGTCATATTATATAAAGCTCGATTACCACTCACTGACTCACTGACTGACATATATTATGAAGCACTTGCCGGGGGGTTAGAGAGATGATTCTTTTTGGGGCGTGTAGAGGGCGTTCCCGCGACCCCAGGAAAACCTCGACTTTGACCGGAAGTGGACTCTGGACCGGAAGCGATGCCGATATCTCGGAAACGGAACGAGATAGGGCACATGTGCCGGAACAAAAGTCGTAAGGAATGCCCTCTAATATCGAAATCCATAATTTGTTTTTTCAAAAAAATTTTTTTTTCAAAACTACCCGAAAAAAAACTTTTTCAGCGCCGCGAAGCGCGCCCAAAAAACTAGTTATCATATTATATAAAGCTCGATTACCACTGACTGACTGACTCACTGACATATATAATGAAGCACTTGCCGGGGGGTCAGAGGGGTGATTCTTTTTGGGGCGTGTAGAGGGCGGTCCCGGGACCTCGGGAAAACCTCGACTTTGACCGGAAGCGGACTCTGGACCGGAAGCGATGCCGATATCTCGGAAACGGAACGAGATAGGGCACATGTGCCGGAACAAAAGTCGTAGGGAATGCCCTCTAATATCAAAATCCATAATTTGTTTTTTCAAAAAAAAAATTTTTTTCAAAACTACCCGAAAAAAAACTTTTTCAGCGCCGCGAAGCGCGCCCAAAAAACTAGTTATATTATATACAGCTCGATTACCACTGACTGACTGACTCACTGACTGACATATATTATGAAGCACTTGCCGGGGGGTCAGAGGGGTGATTCTTTTTGGGGCGTGTAGGGGGCGGTCCCGTGACCCCGGGAAAACCTCGACTTTGACCGGAAGCGGACTCTGGACCGGAAGCGATGCCGATATCTCGGAAACGGAACGAGATAGGGCACAAGTGCCGGAACAAAAGTCGTAGGGAATGCCCTCTAATATCGAAATCCATAATTTGTTTTTTCAAAAAAAACTTTTTTTTCAAATTACCCGAAAAATAACTTTTTCGGCGCCGCGAAGCGCGCCCAAAAAACTAGTTATATTATATACAGCTCGATTACCACTCACTCACTGACTCACTGACATATATTATGAAGCACTTGCCGGGGGGTTAGAGAGATGATTCTTTTTGGGGCGTGTAGGGGGCGGTCCCGTGACCCCGGGAAAACCTCGACTTTGACCGGAAGCGGACTCTGGACCGGAAGTGATGCCGATATCTCGGAAACGGAACGAGATAGGGCACAAGTGCCGGAACAAAAGTCGTAGGGAATGCCCTCTAATATCGAAATCCATAATTTGTTTTTTTCAAAAATTTTTTTTTTCAAAACTACCCGAAAAATAACTTTTTCAGCGCCGCGAAGCGCGCCCAAAAAACTAGTTTATATTATAAGAGTGGTAGGCAGACTGATGATGGTCATTTGTCCAGTCTGTCGTCCTGGGGCAGTACCACCACTTTCGAATTACACACCCGTGAAGTGACTTTGTCGCGTTTCGGGAATAGTTTGAAAGTAGCCAGGTATAACGAGAGGAGTGTGCACTGTCAATCTAAGATGGTACATGCTCGTCTCCTCAAAGCCGGCATAGTGGAGGCGACTGCTACCCGCACAGGTTTCTCTGTAGTAGCAGTTGTTTCCATTCATGGACCGCACTCTAGCTTTACATCAGGCGGAGTGTTGTCACATACCGAGCTACAATAAAAAATACTTTGATAACAATAATTTAATGTACCCTTTCTCTGTTATGACGCTTAGAAGTGAAAACTAGTTATTCTGATACACGAATTGTTTTACATTATATAATTCATATAACACTAATGATGATGAGTCAGTTGTTTTTTATAGTGGGCACTAGAGGTCGTTAGCAATTAACCAAAGGTATACAGGTTCAAATCTCACCGTTAAACGACTTTAAGTAGAACGAGTTTCGACAGAAGTTTATTAGTAGTAATTTTAAGATAAATACTATAATGAATATACTTATCAACAATTAAGTATGTTAATTATGATTGAAATAATTGCCGTATTTTGTACAATAGTAAAAGAAAAAAAAATTAAACACCTGATGTTTGTGACGCAGAAATTGGTACAGATAATAAATTAGCTATTATACAATAGATTTTATCTGATATGTCTCTTTTTACTTGTTACAATTTTCTGGCGGTCTACCTTAACATTTAACAACTCCATGAGCAGAAACAAATGCTATCACAGATACTCACTATACCGGCTCGGTCAAAAGATTGTGCATTGTCCAAGTTAAACTAGGCTACTCAAAAAAAGATATATTTTTGTGTTAAACCATTATTAACGAATACCGTATTTATTGTTCTATAATAAAAAAAAAACACAATCTAAGATGGTACATGCTCGTCTCCTCAAGTCGGCATAGTGGGGGCGACTGCTACCCGCACAGGTTCTCTGTAGTAGCAGTTGTTTCCATTCATGAACCGCACTCTAGCTTTACATCAGGCGGAGTGTTGTCAAATTTAAAATAACAGTAACCTCAAATATTGCATCAGAAAACATCTAATTACTCAATAACCTAGGTGAAAAAATTAAAACTGTTTGGTAATAAGGAAGTAGATTTATTTTTGTACAAAATTAACTGAAAATCATCGCCAAATAGTGGGCCCATTTTTCTTAAGCGAATGGGCATTCTCCTTTGTGTTACATATCGAAAATTATCCTATTCAAATAAAATGCTAAGAAACAAACAGCACGTGTACGAAAAGAAAAGAAGCGAGCGTATGTTAGTTGTATTATAAGAAAATTCAAAGTTCACATTGGGGCAGCTGCATTCAGCATCTAAATATAGACGGTGCATTCGGTCCAACGTTCTAAATTTTCCCTCGGAATGACGGACGGTTTAAAATTAGCAACCCTTCTGTGTTTTACTACTCAACACTGCATGCCACTATCTCCTAATTCTATTTATACGGAGACCGACAAACACATTTGGAACTGGCTGGCTGGCGGTCGTCGTCATGTCTTTATGAATATTACCGATGGATAAAGCTCGGATTAGTTTTTATTGTAGCTAGAGAATTTCAGATAAACTTCAGTCACCAGCACTATACCGGCTTAACGTGACGAATGTGAACCATCCAGTTTGACAGTGCTCTCCGTTCCCGAAACGCGACAAGGCCACTTCACGTGTTTTACATTCGAAATTTGTGGTACTATTCGTCCAGTCCGAGTGAAGCATCTACCTGCTCCTTGGCTTACAGATCAAATTAAACGTCTTATTGCTAAAAAAGCTCAGGCGAAGTGTATGTATAAGCGGGAAAACAGTGCAAGCAACTGGGAACAATATAAACTGATCCGAAATCGCTGCAACAAGGTGTGCAGAGACGCACAACGACGACACATCCACGAATCAGTCAACAATGGTGACACGACCAAGATTTGGAAGTTCTTGAAGTCCCTGGGTGTCGGGAAACAAAACAAACCATCATCTCTCCCTACTTCCATTAACCCTAATGCACTGATTCAGCATTTTTCCTTATCCCCATCTATGGATAGTATAACCAAAAACTGTACCCTTAATGTCATCTCTTCTGCACCTTTACCTAATATCCAACCGTTCTCTTTTAATCAGTGTACTACTCGTGAGGTTGTAAAGAGTATCAGGTCCATCTCTTCGGATGCTGTCGGCGAGGATGGAATTAGTCGTAAAATGATACTACCTATCCTTGATATAATTGCCCCTACTATCACATCTATCATCAATCAATCTATTACCTCAGGCGTCTTTCCTTCTACTTGGAAAGACGCCCAAATCATTCCCGTTCCTAAGAAAACCAGTCCTACTTCCTTCTCTGATTTCAGGCCTATCTCTATACTTCCGTTCCTATCTAAGATCCTCGAGCGTCTTGTGCACAAACAAATTTCTTCTTTTCTCCACAAACATGCGCTCTTGAACCCTTTGCAGTCTGGGTTCCGGCCTGGTCATAGCACGACTACCGCCTTAGCTAAGATCACTGATGATATTCGTGAGGGTATGGACAACAAGCGGTTAACTGTGCTGACGCTTTTAGATTTCAGCAATGCGTTTAATACTGTTGACTTTGACATCCTACTAAAACTCCTTCACTCACACAATTTCTCTCCTACAGTACTAGACTGGTTTCGAAGCTATCTTTATGGTCGCCGCCAGCGCCTGCGTACTGGTGAATCTAACTCCGACTGGTGTAGCACCAACACAGGCGTACCACAAGGTGGAGTACTCTCAGCGCTACTTTTCTCCATTTTTATTAATAATATATCTCTTAACCTGACTTCCTTCTACCATCTCTACGCTGATGACCTTCAAATCTATACTCAAGAACCTCTTCACAATCTTCCTCGTGCTATTTATACTATCAACAATGACCTAGAACTGATACTGCAATGGAGTCGCTCATACGGGCTTACAGTGAACCCTGGTAAGACTCAAACAATTATTGTAGGTAGCTCCCGCCTCATAACACTGGTTCCCTGGAACTCCTTACCTCCAATTGTCTTCGATGGCGTGCACATACCAATAAGTGAAAAGGTAAAGAATTTGGGGGTTTATGTTGACAGGACCCTCTCGTGGAATAATCAGGTCAGTGAGGTCAGCCGCAAGATATTTGCAGCTTCTCGTAGTCTACGCCGACTTCGTAACTTTCTCCCAACGCACACCAAAGTAACGCTAGCTCAATCTCTTCTACTCCCCATCCTTGATTATGCCGACGTGTGCTACCTCGATATCAATGAGCAACAGCTTGACAAACTTGAACGCATACAGAATTTTTGTATACGGTTCATATTTGGACTGCGTAAATACGACCACGTATCCCAATATCGTTCGATTCTGAAGTGGCTCCCCATCCGTCGCCGGCGTGACACTCATATCCTATCCCTTCTGTATAACACCCTCTTCTATCCCACAGCACCACAGTACCTAAAATCCCGATTCCAATTCATAACTAACACTCACGGCTGCAATCTTCGCTCCTCTCAAACTCTAACCCTACTAACACCCACCCATGCATCCACTACTTACTCAAAATCCTTTACTGTCCATGCTGTCCAACTCTGGAACTCTTTACCGGTCACTATTAGAAGAGCAGAGTCACTGTCTATATTCAAAAGAAAAATAAAAGAATTCTACCTATCTACCTGTTCCTAATATTCTCTTCTCCTCAATTACGTCTTCCTACTAAATATAAATATACTATAAGTATTTTGTTATATATATTCTATCTATTTATTTATTTATTATTTTCCTATTGTGCACTTTGTTTCTATATCTCTCATACTATTCTTCATCACATAGGTTGCCTGGAAGAAATTGCTGTTTAGCAATAAGGCCGCCTATTGTGCTACCTAATTTAATAATTGTATGTTCTGTTTGTTTTTTTTTTCGCACAATAAAGAGTTTTTATTATTATTATTATTATTACTAACCCAGGACGGTAGATTTTAGTACACTTACATTTTAGCCAGATCTATTTAAAAAAAATGCTTCTATTCTTCTTGGCTTGATGTTAAGGGAGAGGGAACAGCTGCTACTGTAGAGAAATGTTTATAAGCAACAATCGTGCAATTTGATAGGTTATACCACCACCAATACAAGCTGATCTTGAAACACGCACTTCATTCTTAATAACCATCTTAATAATTATCTATTGGAAGTCCACGTCAATACCAATTCAGTCACAGTCGCTCTACAACTTAGCCTAGTCAATCGCGTTACACCAATGACAATCGTAATTCATTTTAACAGCCGAACTCCATTAATGTACTTTGTGATATCGCGTAACCCATTGACAACTGGTGTTCATTTTCATTGCAAAACGAAGCCCATTGACCGACAAGAGTAGACTCTCTGAAGATATTGGTATAATAAGATTTAATAAGGTATAATAAGATAAATTTTTTTAAGGATTCGCCCAAAATAAGTTGGCCCACAATTTTTCCTCTCGAGTCCGTAGATTTTAGTTTTGTAGGTAAATAAATCGACATTCCTGATCACTGATCGTTTTAATTTATTTACCGGGCGTAATTGAGTAATTTGACTTTTATTGAAGCAAAAATTGAGGTACTAACTTTTTCAGTAGTAAAAAATTCCTAAAAATCCGTTTTACGTAATTTATGGAATTAAAAATTGACATTGATTAGATACCAAATGGGGACCATAAATGGGCATTGTCCTTTAAAATCTAGTATTTACTTACATTAAACAGCACAATTATCTACTATAACATCTCACAAAGCACTCGCACCGTGTTAGACAAATACAGAACTAAAGTGAAACTTTCATTAATTTTTCCCGCGACTTAATTAAGAAGAAGGGGAAAGCGTAGATTACCGCTTAATTAATCCACATTAAATTTATCTAAACCAGAGACGTGTTACGGAGCATTATACCTAATTGCTATGTACTTACATTCTATAAATAAAATGTATTAACCAACCAAATTTTATAGGTACTTAGCTGAAAAATATATAACTCGCCTAATTATACTTTTTGTGATAATTAAATATTAAATTACACTTAAGTAAATTTTTAAAATAAACAATTTAAAAAGTAAAAAATTAATGAATGAACCCAAAGCCTATACAATAAAAAACAACTGTCAACTTAACGAGTTTGAATTTCGAACTCGTTTAAATTCCTCCGTAATGAAGTTGACGCCATAAAAAATAATAGATTGTTGGACACTGTGTTAATTATTGTATTTGAAGGATAACGGGCCATTATTAACGTCTATTGTTCTAAAATAAATAGGTATCACGAGTTACAACTTTCGAAAAAAACCAGAGGAAGGCAAAACTTACGATATCTTTAATCATAGGCCTACTTAATCAAATCTGTCTGTAAAATAACTGATGAAAATTCTGATTTAATGATATTATGATGAAAACTCAACTAAAAAAAAAAAATCAACAAGCATCTGCAGCTGCCCTATCTGAATCGAACCCACGTTCTCAGCTTTGTACACCAGGATACTCTGACCACTAAGCTTTGGATGTCCTTGGCCATATACGTGATCGTCTCTCCTTTCTTATATCTTTTCGCAGCCCTTCCAACACTGCTGAGTGGACGTCACATATTCGGGGTTTTTATACGAGTATATATGCAATAACATATTATGCACAACTAAGAGTTTTCTCACTAGTGAAGCGACACACGTTAATTTTATTTACACACATTCCCGCGTGCAGTCTCGCACAGCGGCTAGACTGCATGTGTTTTGCGAGTACATACAAAACATCGATAACAGTGGTGGGACTTTCACCAAAATCGTGATGTTTTTACAAAAAGCCGGATCGAGCGCGTGGCCGGATTGATAATACGATTTATAGGCACCGTATTGCACACTTGGAACTATTTTCATGCTAAATTGAACTTTATGCGTTTTGGAATAAAGCAAGCAGCTCATTAATATACACGTGTCGTGAATTATGTAAGAAAAAAATCACATATAATTTGTAGAAAACGGCAATAGCGTTGAAGTAATCGTTTGATTGCGAAATAATACGTTATTCTGTTATTATTCTAAATAGACTTATGAAAACAAGACATGTGATCGCACTCGACTTGTCAACTGCTACAACAGAAAAAGTCATCCCCGCTATACTGACATGAGGCACCATCCAGATAGACAGTGCACACTCCACTTGTTTTACCTGCCTACTTCCAAACTGTTCCTGAAACAACAAGGACTTCACGGGTGTTACATTCGAAAGTGGTGGTACCTACTAACACGGCAGACTGGGCTAATAACCATCATCGGTCTGCCACAAACTTCCGTATTTCACTAAAATCAATTACTATAGTGTATTCATTTCATACAACCCTTAAATGTAAACAAGAAAGCACTACACTACGTATATAGATACGTAGTAGGTATACGCAAATAAATAACATTCAGCGCACTATAAAACCATATTAAAATACATACACCATACAGGGTGATCACGTTTATTGCATCGAGAACACGCTATATTTGGTTACATACTAATATATTCCTAACAGACTGTACTTTCCAATTCGACAACTACCTACTTAACCTAACGTATACATTTTTATGTTACCCGCAATATGCGTTACGACATTTAGCGCAAAAATATTATCTTTTTTTTTATTGTAGCTCGGCATGTGACAATAGATAGATGGTACAAGCTCGTCTCCTCAAGCCGGCATAGTGGAGGCGACTGCTGCCCGCATAGGTTTCTCTGTAGTAGCAATTGTTTCCATTCATGGACCGCACTCTAGCTTTACATCAGGGTGCGGTCAAACGTTTGCCTATTAAGCATAAAAAAAATACATTGGTGCAGGTCAGCGTGATGAGAACACGGGTCTCATCGATCATGAATTAACACCTTCTACCGCTAGACCACGGACGCACTTAAATATAAAAAAGTAATAGTACATACTAATTGAAGCCTTAGCACAATAGGATACAAAATAATTGAATATAACAATGAAAGTAGATCTCCATTCACGACTCGATTCAATATTCATCCGAATACAATCGCTTTCCCTTTAATGTCAAATGTCAATATGTAAATTGCAGTTCTTGGGCCTTGACATTCGATATCACGCTTCCGCGTTGCACTATTAACATATAAACTATAATATTAATTATACCGTTTTTTATATATTATTGGCTATAAAAAACAATAAAAATTCCATATATACAATATGCAATAACGCATCTAATGTGACGCGAGAAAACAGATGACCGCAGTTGGGATTGATTTGCAACGAAGACTCTTCACTTGTATAGACAACATGGCCTCCTGCCTATCCCAGTAACCAGCTTACATAATAAGCATCTACAATCAACATAAATTCTACAACATTTTTTATATTCAAAACAGAAACCTTGCACTTTGACATTGGACTGCATTTCGGGTACCGGTAAAAAGAACCGGCCCAGCCCACACGCGCTAAACACGATACACGAATAGCCGGTGACATCACCAAATTAAATATTACACAATTCGGTAAAATCATTCATTGAATCACTTCAATAAACCTAATACTGGGTAGGTACATATTATTAGTATCTGACTAGCTATTGCCTCCAACTTCATATATGGGGGTGGGGAAATCCTCGTCACGGATGGCCTGGCCCTTGGGGAAGGTACCAGGGTTATGTCAGACTCTTCAGCCTAGCGCTGGCATACCGACTAAAATCCCACGGTGTTTCACTCGACGCATAGTGGATGGAGTCTCGACACACTTCTCCTTCTATCCCTAGAGAATCCTTTATAGTTAGACTCCATTAAGTTCGTCGAAACTGCGTCTACTAGAAAGGAGACGAATCGTGACAGTACAGAGCGAATCGTATGAGGAAAAATTCTATTCGATTCCGCGCGTCTAGACGTTTCCTCAAGTGGACGCTAAAGTTTCTACGAATAATAATTCGTGTTCCCCGGTGACAATATTACGAGATAAAACTGTAGCAGGTAGTAGTGATGGCTAAAATAGAAGTGAACTCGTGTAGGGGGGCAAGTTATGACCGATAGACGCAACAGAGAGATGAGGGTCAGTGTCCTTAATGATTACACACCCACACGCACGCCCACAGACAGACAAACAAGGAAGTTTACTAAGTAAACAAACACTAAGGTTAAAGTTAACTACAATAGGCAGGTAACGCTTGCTCGTTATCTATGAGAAATAAATAATGTTTATTATTGATTTGCATTTGTTTTCGATCTATTTACAAAGTCTTACCACCCAACCCCCTACATTTTTAATATTAACTTGGACAGGTACACTTAAAAATATAAAAAAAACAAGTGAATACGTGTAACAAGTTTCGAAAATGACTCACTGAAGTCGGTTAGGTCACTCAAAAACAATTCAGTACAAAAATATTTGCAATATGTATTCACTTAAAAAGTCTGTCACAAAAATGAGCTTTATCGCTTTCCAAATAAGGCGAAATATGTTAAGTCAGAAAACCCGGCGGCGACTGTACAAATTGTAGTGTGTGTGTAGAGTTAAGGTGTAGTGTGTGTGTCTAGTATAAGCGTAGCTGTAAGAAGTCAGTATTAAAGTGCATTGCAAACGGACCAGACGTATCATTCGTTACTACCATATCCCCCGCCACCTCATGGCGACCCGGCCAGGCGCGTGGGACGGCACGCGGCGCACACGCGGTCAATTTCCTTTAATTAGTTATTAAAAATTGTGTAGTTAAATACAAATATAAGAGATGGGTAAGACGTACTCCAGGGAGGACATTATTGTGAGTCAGTCGTCACAATCTGACGCTGTGCTAAAATCCCTGGAGGAGCACATGTCGGCCACAAAAGTGATTGGCGTCGTTTTGGCGGTAATTATTATGGGGTTACTACTAATAGCTGCATGGCAGTACATCAAAGGCTGTCATAATAGAACCGTGCGAAGACATGTGCAAGAACATGTATTAACGAGATTAGCGTCACTACGGCGGAGAGATGGAGCCAGCCAAGTGCAAGTATAACCACGTGACGGGGACATATCAAGAGACATGTGCAAGAATGTGTGCGTGAAGTGTAGTGCGTCATCAAAATATGCGGTGTTGCAATTTTGTGTTTGTATAAATGAACAATATATACTCGTATAGACTGTAATTTAATGGCAGTAGATTTATTAAATAATATAAAGAACAATTTAGTAATTTTACAAGTTGATATTAGAAAGCTCGGAAAGAGACGACATGAGCGATTAGGTAGTGATAAACTGTTAAGTTCTAAAGAATTATATAAGAAATATGAATTGATTTTAAAAACATTAACAAAGGCGGAAATCAAATCGCCCGATTTACAAAGATTATGTTCAGAAATAGAGATAGCATATAATAAAATTTTAGAATATCAGGATATTAGTGATAGTGATAACAATAGCAGTGACGAGGACCCTATAGTAGGACTAAAAATGGCAGGTTTTGATATCAGGTCCGCTAAGGACCTAATACCGTGTTTAGATAATAAAGAGGAGACAATTGAAAAATTTATTGACGGATTACAGATGTATAGTAGCTATATAAAAAGTGAGGATAATAGTTTACTAATTGATTTTGTTCTGAAAACACGCCTAACTAAATGGGCAAAGCTAAAACTAAAGTCTAAGTACGAACATGTAAAAGATTTGATTAGTGATGTCAAAACTTATCTCCTGCCTAAAAGGTCGGCAACCTCTTTGATGTCCCAGTTAAGTGACATAAAGCAAAAGGATTTGTGTATACAGGACTATGGGGAAAAAATTGAAAATTTGTTTATAAATCTCACGATCTCACAAGCCAACAATGACGACGCGGCTTGTGAGGTTTTGAGACCCATTAATGAAAAGTTCGCGATAAAAAAATTTGCAGACGGATTAAGAAATAGACGTTTAAGCACCATAATTGCTGCTCGTGACTACAGCGACTTAAAAGATGCTGTACGCGCAGCCATGGACGAGGAGGCCTCCCAACCCTCGGAAGCGGTCTTCCAACTTCAGAGGGGCCACCCGAACTTTCGTCAGGTATCACGCGGTCAACCGAACAATCGGGGTTACTTTTATAGAGGTAACTATAACAACTCCTATAATAGAAATAATCGGGGATACCAGTATAATCTTCCGCGATCCAGCAATAGAGGACACTTTAGAGGTCAAAGAGGATACTACAGGGGACAAGTATCGAGACGAGGTCAGCAAGGGTTATTCGTAGCCGACCAAGCAGCGGATACTCATGAAACTCAGTCGGAAGAAAGAGAAACCGGTAGGCAGTTTTTTCGAGAATAAGGTTTTAACGATTGACGGATTGGATTATGTAAATCTATATGTTAATAACGAACAGTGTAAATTTTTAATAGATACGGGCGCTACTCTATCAATTTTTAAAAGTAACAAAATAACAAATAATATTCCAGTGTATAGCGATAACACAATTATAAAAGGTATTGGGGGCAAAGTACAAATATGCAATTACGTTTACATCACCATTTCTACGAATTGCGCAAATAATATTTCATTTCAACATAAGTTCCATTTAGCTGGTAACAACGTTTTGCCGATTCAGGCAGACGGAATTATTGGACGTGATTTCTTGAGAATTTATAAAGCGAATATCAACTTACAAGATAGCGAACTTACTTTGTTAAAAAACAATGTACGATGCGTCATACCTATATACAATTTTAATGAGAATAAAAGTTACTTGTTATTGCCACCCAGAAGTGAAACAATTCATTATATACATTTAAATTTGGAAGAATCAAAAGAATATGTGTTATTTTCACAACAATTGCAAGAAAATATTGTTATGGCTAGTAGTTTAGTTAAATGTAAAAATGGCAAAATTCCTGTACAAATATTAAACACCGGAGAGAATGAAGTGTTTTTGCCAATGTTTGAACCAATTGTAGATTCACTATATAATTATGAAATATGTAAATTTGAAAAAAGCAGTAAAACCGCAAGCCGCGCTAAACATTTATTATCATCATTACAATTAAGTCATTTGAACGTAGAAGAGAAAAACTCTTTAGAATTAATATGCGCAAAGTACAACGATGTATTTTATTTAGAGGGCGACAAATTAGGAACTACTGACATTTTAAGCGCGTCTATTCAAATTAAACATAATAATGGCCCCGTATACACCAAACCATATAGATTACCCCAATCGTTAAAACCAGAAATAAAGAAACAAGTTAAGAAAATGTTAGACGAGGATATTATAGAGGAAACAAACAGCGAATGGTCGAGCCCTATACTTTTGGTGCCGAAAAAATCCGATAATAGTATTCGAAAATGGAGATTAGTTATTGATTTTAGAAAAGTGAATAATTCTATTCAAGAAGATAAATTTCCACTACCAAATATAACAGAAATATTAGATTCACTTTCAGGTTCAATTTATTTTACTCACCTTGATTTACATCAAGGATTTTATCAGGTACCTCTATCTCCGGAAAGTAGGAAAATAACTGCCTTTACTACAGATACTGGGCAATACCAGATGAAGCGTTTACCTATGGGTTTAAAAATTAGCCCCAGTGTATTCTCACGTGCTATGTCAATAGCTATGTCAGGACTTACGTACGAGAAATGTTTTGTTTATTGTGATGATTTAATAGTATTTGGAAGGAATTTAGAAACTCATAATAAAAACTTAGTAGACGTATTTGAACGGTTAAGGAAAGTTAATTTAAAAGTAAATCCTATTAAATGCGACTTCTTAAAGAAAGAACTTTTATATTTAGGGCATGTCGTCTCAGCAGAGGGAGTGTTACCAGACCCTAATAAAATCAAAATATTGCAAGATTATCCAGTACCGACAAATGCTGACGAAGTACGTCGATTTGTAGCATTTTGCAATTATTATAGGAAATTTATTCCATCTTTCGCAGAGATAACTTTACCTCTTAATAGATTATGTCGTAAAAACGTGTTGTTTGCATGGTCAGAGGAATGTTTAAATGCATTTGAATTTTTGAAAAAGTCTTTAACGACACCTCCGATTTTACAATATCCTGATTTTTCTAAAGAATTTGTTTTACAAACCGATGCGTCAGGAATAGCAGTAGGGTGTGTATTGTGTAACAACGATTTGAAACCAGTTGCATACGCCAGTAGACCATTAAATAAATCAGAGTTAAATTATCCTACTATAGAAAAAGAACTATTGGCAATAGTGTGGGGGATAAAGTATTTTAAGCCATATCTATTTGGTAATAAATTTAGTATTATGACGGATCACAAACCATTAGTGTATCTCTTCGGAATGAAAGACCCGTCAAGTAGATTATTAAAATTTAGATTATTACTAGAAGAATATAATTTTGATATAAAATATGTTAAGGGAAAAGAAAATGTTTTAGCAGATGCTTTGAGTAGGATAGTGGTAAATTCAAATGAATTAAAAAATCTAAATGAACATGTTTCTATGGTGATGACAAGAGCTCAAAAGAAAAAGTTAGAAGAGGAAAAAACTAAACAGAACTCAACGATTCCTAGTATAGTCACTGACCAAAGGCCTGATCAACCCAAGGTCGTGGAAATATTAAGAAAACCGAGAGATTCCGTGGAGTTAAAATTTATAAAAGGAAAAGTTTTAAAGAAATTAAGAGCTCAGGGAAAAATTATTAAAGAAAATAAATGTTTTGCATATGTCGAGTACAATGCAACATTATTTATTAATCTTGACTTTGAGTTGCATTTCACGCGAGCCGTATTTGCAAAAGAGTTAAGAAATTTTTGTAATGAAATAAATGTCGACAAATTATGTATAATAAAAGATGTAGAAAACGCGTTATTTATAGAAGAGCTAAATAAAGAAATAAATGATAAAGGTTGGACCGGTCCTCCCCAATTATTAATATTGATGAATGTTAAAAGAATAGACAATGATGACGAAAAGAAATTTATACTAAACGATTTTCATTTACTGCCAACCAGTGGCCATGCTGGGATGCGCAGAATGATAAATAATATTAAAAGGAAGTATTACTGGCCAGAAATAGAAAACGATGTAATTAATTTTATTAAAAAGTGTAGTATGTGTCAGAAATGTAAACACTCGAGGAACATTAAGCAACCAATGGAATTAACAACTACAGCCAGTTCTGCTTTTGAAAAAATATTTTTAGATGTTGTAGGCCCACTAGATGTTGATGTAGAAGGTTATTCTTATATTCTCACTATACAATGTGAATTAAGTAAGTTTATAGTATTGTGTCCCTTGAAACACAAAGATACAGTTAGCGTAGCAAGGGCATTCGTTAATAATTTTATTTTAATACACGGTCTGCCTAAAACGATTGGAACGGATCGAGGCACGGAGTTCATGTCAGACACAATGAAGGAAGTGTGTCGACTACTAAATATAGACAAAATGAATTCTACTGCTTATCATCACCAGTCGATAGGAGCATTAGAAAATATGCATAAACATCTCGGTGCATACTTGCGTATTCAATGCGACCAGCATACAGATGCATGGAGCCATTGGTTACCGTATTGGTCTTTCGCTTTTAACACCACCATACACAGTGAGACCAAATACGCACCGTTCGAACTCGTTTACGGCAGACAATGTACATTACCTAGCAATTTAATAAGTAATATAGATCCTGTTTATAATTACGATAGTTACCCTTTAGAACTTAAGTATAGACTACAATTAGCAAATAAGGAAGCTAGGGATAATTTAATACAAAATAAGTCAAAAAGGAAGGTAATATATGATGAAAACGTTAACTCCATTTCATATAAAGAAGGAGACCTTATTTTAGTCAAGAATGAGAATGCGAATAAATTAGAATTTTTATACAGTGGTCCTTATACTGTGTTAAAGGACGATGGAGTTAACGTTCTCATAAAACATTTAAATAAGACAGACGTAGTTCATAAAAATCGCACTAAGCGCTTTTTGTCTTAGGATAGGGAATTAGGATTAAAAATGAAAAATTTTTTTGTTTGTTTGTAAGTTTTATTTAGAAAAAAAAATTTTTTTTTAGTACCCCCGGGGTGTAGTGTGTGTGTAGAGTTAAGGTGTAGTGTGTGTGTCTAGTATAAGCGTAGCTGTAAGAAGTCAGTATTAAAGTGCATTGCAAACGGACCAGACGTATCATTCGTTACTACCATATCCCCCGCCACCTCAAAATATAGCGCTAAGCACTAAATCACAATACACACAACTTTTAAAACTAAAGTAGGTTATTGACGTAATGCACTAGAAACCTGCAAAGCGCCAAAAAACAGTTTAGCACTTAAATTATTATTTTAGGAAGAAGGCACAGAACTGGATAAGACTGATTAGCAAAATTTATATATATAAAATTATACTGAAACATTGCAAACGATAGTATTATTGTTGTATTTTTAGTACCCTGACATGCGACCATAAGCCCGTGAAGTAACTTTGTCGCGTTTCGGGAATAGTTTGAAAGTAGCCAGGTATAACGAGAGGAGTGTGCACTGTCAATCTAGATGGTACATGCTCAAGCCGGCATAGTGGAGGCGGCTGGGTAGCAGCACAGGTTTCTCTGTAGTAGCAGTTGTTTCCATTCATGGACCGCACTCTAGCTTTACATCAGGCGGACTGTTGTCACATGTCGAGCTACAATAAAATGACAACACACCGCCTGATGTAAAGCTAGAGTGTGGTCCATGAATGGAAACAACTGCTACCACAGAGAAATCTCTACGGGCTGCAGTCGCCTCCACTATGCCGGCTTGAGCATGTACCATCTATATTGACAGTGCACACTCCTCTCTTATACCTGGCTACTTTCAAACTATTCCCGAAACGCGACAAGGTCACTTCACGGGTGTTACATTCGAAAGTGGTGGTACTGCCCCAGGACGGCAGACAGGACAAATAACCATCATCAGTCTGCCTACCACTCTTTTTTAGGTTAGCTATCCTGATTTTTTCCCCAAAACTTGTGTGTTCTTCGAATGTTAATGTGTAATAATGGTGAATTATTAACCATTAAGAGTTTGTGAACGTGCGTGCGTGTGGGCAAACAATTGTAACGTTTGTTTTCATTTGCCCTCCAGAAGTCCGTAGGATGTTTCAGTAGAGATTCTACTACTTTACTGAAGTTATTTTTGACTCGACCGGGACTAGACCTGACTGTTCAGTGTGATGAATGAATATACCCGTGGTGCACAATAATATTAACTTGATTCAAATATTTACTTCAAATTGTTATAATACCAAAAAAGAGAGATACTAAAATTACACGCATAAATAGAGGAGACACTTATTAACAAAATACATAATGTAGAGAGGTATTTACACTAAAAATTAAAATAGTTTAGGAAATATTTAAACAATTGTTTTAATAATAGGTGACAAGAACAATAAGAAGTAGCTCATAGGGTCAAGGAGTTGAGGCTTTACACAGATGTTGATTTCACCAGCAAGGTCGCAGACTACTGTGAACTCCTCTACCATACTAACTAATCAGTTAATTGTGTTACTGCGCGTTAACATTAAATAATAAGGAAGATGTTTTCACAAGATTGTTTCGTGTCTAATCTGTAGTTTACGTGAGACAATGCCTTTTCTATTTAATTTTTTTTAATTAGTTAACTTTTGTGTCAAGGATTTCTTCTTCTAAACTATACACGCAAACTATGTGCACTATATGTATAACTTAGCCGACCCGACTTGCAACCGAGTGACTTAGTTCAAAATGAGTCTGCAAAGTTTGTTGTTAAAATTAAATAAGTCAACTTTGCATGTTTTGAAAAAATCTTGGCAACATTGAATGTTGCCGAATAAATTTGTTAAAAAACTTACCAAGGCAAATTGGTACTTTGCTAGATCTTCGTTTTTTACACTTACTTATATTGGATTCATCTAATTACTGAATGAGTCCATTCATATGCCTTTCTGTTTGAAAGCAAGTATGTGACAAGCGGAGTGACCTCGCTGATTTTGCCTCACGCCAGGGACCTTAGGACCATCTATTCACCATCTGAGGACGCGTCCGTTGAGAGACCAGTAACTTCAACAACGCCCTCCACATAACAAGTGTAAGAACGAATATGCAATGATTGATTAGGCTCCTGTCTATTTATTATTGGCTACGCTCATAACACAATCCCTCCTATGTACCACCACATCCTAATTTAAGGTAAGGGAGATGAATAAACAGACCCACCTACACCTGGTACACTGACACGAACCAACATCTCTCAAACAATAGAGCTATCAAAAGGGCTTAAGTAGATCATACAGCACACGATATCCGAATTAAAAACACTTATCCAGTACACGTAACAGTAAATGTGCGTAACAAATACATATGTACAATATAGATTTAGGCTGTGCAATAACACCTATGCGACACCGAGCCCAGCTCCGCTTAGTCATTGATATTAATACTATAACGGGGCACTGCCACTCAACAAACACTTATTCAACATTAATATTACAGATAGCCCCCGTGCAGAGGTTGCATGGTTACTTGGTGGAGCTTCCTCGGCACGAGTACTCCGGAGATGTGCAGGAACGTGAGAAATCTCTCGGCCTTCCTGGGAGATATCGGGTGGACCACCTCACGCATAACGAACTATATAATAGCTGCTCAATTGCAGAAAAAGGTGCCCGCGAGGAAACTGCAATCTACAATATCTATGCGACTAGGTACACACCCACAATTAAAAAACACACACACGGTAATTTAAAAGTGTATATATAACACTCTAGTAGAGGATCGGGATCAGCTTGGCAGCAGCCGAGTATAACAAGAGGAGGATGCACCATTAAATTGGACGGTCCACAATTTGTCTTCTCAACTAGGGGTTGTAACGGCAACTGCTTGACATCAGGCGAAGTGTAGTTTATTTAGCTCCTCGCCGGTAATCATGCGAAAGTACATAAATGTATCGGACTATGGCGCCATATGAAGATCTTTCTCGTTTAGATTAGCGTGCAGAGAGAAAGACCTTTACAGAGACTTTAAACAGTAATGAACTAAATAAAATCCCACAAGTTAATAAAGACTGCAAACGCAAAATAATCCGTTCAAATGCCCTAATTGAATATAATTTAATACTCGTAACAACCTCAGTTACACAAACAAAAGTACAAAGGAAAATGTTCCTTTGAAACTTACGTATTAAACTACAAAATTGCAAATCAATCTCGTAGTGTAATACTAATAATAACCAATAAGTAATACTGTTACGTACACGCATGACAGAAAGACCGTGAATTCAGTACACGCTAATAACAACCATGTTACATACAAAATACGAGCTAAAATTCCCGTTAGACAAGATCAAAAAACAAGCCACAGATTTAGCACGTAAAACACAAAACGGTAAATATTTTATTAGTAAAATTGTTATAGATGATAGAAGATTGATTGCGGATTTAGATGATCAAGGCTCTATTATGCTGACCTTACTTTAGTACCTACTTCTTTTATTGTAACTCGACATCTAACAGCACTCGGCCTAAAGTGCGGAACATGAACGGAAACAAATGCTACTACAGATAGAATCATGCAAACAGCAGTCGCCTCCGCGATGCCAGCTTGAGAGGAAAATACACCACAGTGCACATTCCTCTTATTATACCTGTCTACTTCTAAACTGATCCCATTGATCCTAGATAGGTAATATCTTATCCCCAAACATCTCGCTGTTATCTGTGTATATAAAATTGAGATATTATACTGGAGAAGTGTACATGTAGCCAGACCATGTGGAGGAAGATGGCGAGGTTGATAAATACTTATATACACGATAGAAACTAGTAAAATGTAAAAAATTCGTGCATATTCGTCTTCTCAAGCCGGCATAGCTGAGGGGTCTGCTACTTGCAGACATTTGTTTCCGCTAGCATAGTCGGCGGAGTATAGTCGGAGTTACAATTATAAAAAAAAAACAAAGAAATATTTTCTGATAAACGTGACAGATGCACAAGTAAATAAGTGCATAACATGCAATTCGAAAGAAATAACAAATGACGTGACAATCACGAACCCTAAGTTCACAAGTGACCGCAATAAAGGCTGACCTTTACCCCAAATGGCTGGCATTCCCCCCTTTGGCAAATGCCGCTCGCAATTGACTCAAATATCTTACAAGACGGATGTACTACATTAATTAATTAAACGTAGTTTTAATTGAATGTAGTATAGTTTCTACCTACCTACATATTACAGCAACCACATCAAATGTGTGAGTTAAGTGGACTGTATTTAGAGAATAGGGGTGAATATTGGTTGGCACACATGCAAAGGCATCTAAGATGATGGAAATAGGACTCACCGGGTTGTGGATAGCCTTCGTGACACTCACTTGTCAACGCGGTTTGTTTTTAATTTGGTGCGGGAAAGGAAGGCAAAGGGATAAAATGCTATGCAGCGCAACCAACTAAAATAAAACTAATTTCAGGCGCGAACAGGTAGGGCGGTCTTAAAAGCAAACTTCTTTGTCTTTGGTGTCAACAGAGCATCTCGAATGTAATAGGTTCATTTCTATTAATTTTCATTCCTACGA
This sequence comes from Tinea pellionella, assembly GCA_948150575.1. Taxonomy (NCBI): domain Eukaryota; kingdom Metazoa; phylum Arthropoda; class Insecta; order Lepidoptera; family Tineidae; genus Tinea; species Tinea pellionella. The sequence continues at coordinate 7,140,319 of OX411263.1, read as the reverse complement.
ATTGTTTTAGACAATAAGAAAGTAGTTTCCTCGATACTAGTAGTAATTTCTATTGGGTATCAAAAGTAGAAATATTTTTTAAAATGTTGCTCTGCATATGACAACACTCAGCCTGATGTAAAGCTAAAGCGCGGTCCATGAACGGAAACAACTAGAAACAACTGTAGATAAATTTCCACAGGCAGCAGTCGCCTCCGTCATGCCGGCTCAACGAGACGAATGTTAAAGTCTGTACACGTAGAGAATTTTATTTTTAGATAATGATCCATTAACGGAGGCGACTGCTATCAGGGAAGGGGACGTCTCTACTACGCCGGCTTTGTGAGATGCCTCTTCACACTGCGCTTGAAGGTTGCCAGTTTGTAGGAGGGAGGAAAGACGTGGTTAAAAGGACTGCCCGAAGTTTTAATCCGTCCCTATGTAAGCATTGAGATATATAACTAGAGGCGCAAACCCCATACATTTGACATGAAAAAGCCGTAGGACGTTTCAAACGATTTGACAATGTCAATCTTAGTGTTGCCGGTATAATTAAAAATTTTCCCCACACTAATTTTTTTTTCCTTAGATATTTTTATTCAGTGTCGATTATAATATATCTAGAGGCACGCATTTTTAGCCAAATAAAATAAAGTTCAATGTTTTAATTGTTTAATATAAGTTGAAAATCTTCTTTCTTAAAAATAAAATATTTCTTTTTTTTATATTATAATACGGGTTATGGGAAACGATGTTTTACTAGCAACACTAAATGTAAAAAATATTCCTAATTTTATTTGTTTTTTTGTTGTTTAAGGACAATATAGATGTTGAAAGGATATATTTACGTGTGAAACGTAATCCCGCTTTTTTTGTTGTGCATTTGGGATCGAGAATTGCACGTTTTCACCACATATTTGCCCATTATGAGTTTATATACGTCCTGTCAAATACCAACTGACAGAAAGCCTAATTATGGCTGTGGGCAGATCTTCACTCGCCTCACGTTGCGAGCGTTATTGCGCCTCTAGTATATATCTCAATGTATGTAAGTATTTATCTATTTACGTAATATTTTTATTTATAGAAATTATGACAGAATTCTACGTGTGAAATGAAAGATAGTCGTCAGTCCCTTAGTCATATATTACGACATGTGTTGAATTAAAAAAAAAAGAGAATAATATTGTTCATTGAATAGAAATAGGTATAATACCATTCTGATACGTGTATAATGATTAATTATTATAACAAAAATTACTTTGCAGATGACTTGACAGTGAAGGTTATACTTATAGTACACATACAAGAAAATGATGCAATTTTTAATTATAAACTTGTAAATTGTAATATTGTACAGTCAACTACATAAATGAATTAGATTTTTATGCAAGTATAGTCAAATAGAGTAGGTATCACTAAATAAAATTAGCACAACATGCTTAATGCAAAATACATGAATAAGTATAATATTATAAATGGGAACTTCAAAGTACGTTTGTTTGTCTCCCAATCACACTCAAACTCCCAATCAAGATATGACATACATTATATGCAAATCGTAACGCAGACGTCGCCAACACGGATTTTTTTTTACCGTAGCTCGGCATGTGACAACACTCCGCCTGATGTAAAGCTAGAGTGTGATCCAGAATGGAAGCAACTGCTACTACAGAGAAGATTGTGCGGGCAGCTGTCACCTCCACTATGCCGGCTCGAGGATACGAGGGATTTTGATTAAATTCAGAATATAAGTAGATTTTGGACATTATTTTATTCATCGCGTCGGATATCTTGAATAAAAATATTTAAAAAAAAACCGATTAATTGTTATAGTATAAGAATTGTGTTGTTGAGTGTACTTGTAGGTGTCAAAACATGACACCTTAAGGTGATTCCTTTCTTATGTTAGTTATCTTTCAAAAAAACAAATTAATAACTGTAACAACTACAAGAATCGGCGCCGACCAGAATAGGCCCGCGCTTAAATTATGAAGGCGAATCTACCGCCAACTCAGAATAGGCCCGCGCTAGAATGTGAAGACAAATCTACCTTCAACTAAAAGAGGTGGCCGTACTGAAGAAATATGAAGACGAATCTACCTTCAACTAAAAAAGGGCTATATAAGCGGGTGCTGGCGCTGTGAGAAATCAGTCGAGGCCGCGCCCGCAACGGACCAGCTTAGACTTTAGGGACCTCTCCAACGATAAGACCGTGAGTCGCTTCCGCATTGGAACAACTTTGAGGTATTATCATTGAAGAAGGGTAAACAGTGTTGACACCGTGACCAACTTGTCTCGGGTGTAACTCACCGGTGCATCGGCCGCTTCCGTATCGGAACAGCCTCCGCATCGATAGGGTTGCCCTGCGGGATAGTCGGACTTGGGTCAACCCTGACGTACTTTTCGGTGATACGCAAGCGCCATATCGGGCCTTGCCTCTCATCTTTATTTTGTAAATAGTTTCATTGTGTATAACTTTAATTGTTTAATTTTGTTTCAAGTCACTCTGACACATTTGCGTTAATTGATTTTGATTGACGCGCTTTTACTTTTGCTTGCTTTGTTTATATTTATTTTGCTTGTCCTTCAGACGACCTTGTGTATTTTTTTTAATATATCTATTATATGTGTTTCTTTGTCTTTTACTAGTTTTGTTCTTCGAGACCCCAAGACAACGACCCACCTGTCGGTTACAATTGGCGCCCAACGTGGGGCCCGAAGAGTTATATTTTGGCGCCCGAACACGGGCCCATCGGCTATAAATTGGCGCCCAACGTGGGGCCCAAAAGAGTTCAATTTCGGCGCCCGAACGCGGGCCCATCCATTACAAATTGACGCCCAACTTAGTGGCCGAAGAATTTAAACTGGCGAACGAGAATAGGAACACAAACTCTGATGACTTCGAACCCAATTATAAAAAGGAAGCTCAGCATTGCAGTACCACTGTACCGGTTATCACAATCACGCCAAGAAATGCTGGTAAAGGAAATAGAAGAGATGCTGTGAGACGACATCATAGAAAATTCTCAATCACCTTGGGCTGCATCAGTTGTTTTGGTCCCCAAGAAGTCCGGAGGGATACGCGTTTGCATCGATTATGTCAACAGATGTTACGAGACGGCATCATAGAATCTTTACCTTGGGCTGCACCAGTTGTTTTGGTCCTCAAGAAGTCTGGAGGGACACGCCATTGCATTGATTATCGCAGGCTAAACTCCGCTACAGTATTCGATGCGTACCTGATCCCACGCATTGATGATCTTCTACATAAAGCAAAATCTACACACAGGAATACACGACATTTGATATCCTTTCTGCAAACTTGTTCCTGGTACCGAAGATTCATAAATAACTTCGCGAAGATTGCAGAACCATTGACGCGCTTGACGAAGAAGAGCACTGTCTGGAAGTGGACGAAGGAACAGGAACAATCTTTCAATTTTCTAAAAGAAAATTAATTACGGCGCCTGTTTTGCGCCAAGCTGATGACACCAAACCTTACGTACTGAAAACTGACGCATGCCACTACGCTGTCGGAGCAGTTCTAGTCCAAGGGGAGGGAGAAGACGAGCATCCTGTCGAATATGACAGCAGCCGAAAGAAACTATTCAACAACCGAAAGTGAAGCGCTGGCAGTACTATGGTCCCTAAGTAAGTTTCGGGGATACATAGAAGGATTGCCGATAGTTGTCATTACTGATCATCAAGCACTAAGATGGTTAATGACGCTCAAAACACCCACGGGAAGATTGGCTAGATGGGCCCTACTTCTTCAAGCATACAACATTACCATTAAGTACATGCCGGGTAAAACTAACGTAGTCGCAGACACTTTGTCAAGACCGATATGCACAACGGAGAATGATGTAGACTGTGGCATTGATAGCGTAGCAGTCGATATGCCAGTGAGAAGCCCCCTGGAAGTAAGAGCGGAGCAATTGAAGGATGACAACCTCGCCACAATAATACGAGTGTTGGAAAGTGAAGAACCACACACACGCTGTAGAGGACGGCCCAAGTTGCATCACAACGAGACTGCGCACCACCCTACAGTCGTGGAAGATGGCTTACAATGTGACGAACCTACCTCACGTTGTCGCCGGCAACTTAAACGCCGCGCCGCAAGCAACCAGCCCATTGTCCAGTCTAGTACCTAAGAACCACAAACAACGTCCTACCTTCCTCGCCGGGACGTCTTCAGAGGTAGAAGGGGAGACTGTAACAACTACAAGAATCGGCGCCGACCAGAATAGGCCCGCGCTTAAATTATGAAGGCGAATCTACCGCCAACTCAGAATAGGCCCGCGCTAGAATGTGAAGACAAATCTACCTTCAACTAAAAGAGGTGGCCGTACTGAAGAAATATGAAGACGAATCTACCTTCAACTAAAAAAGGGCTATATAAGCGGGTGCTGGCGCTGTGAGAAATCAGTCGAGGCCGCGCCCGCAACGGACCAGCTTAGACTTTAGGGACCTCTCCAACGATAAGACCGTGAGTCGCTTCCGCATTGGAACAACTTTGAGGTATTATCATTGAAGAAGGGTAAACAGTGTTGACACCGTGACCAACTTGTCTCGGGTGTAACTCACCGGTGCATCGGCCGCTTCCGTATCGGAACAGCCTCCGCATCGATAGGGTTGCCCTGCGGGATAGTCGGACTTGGGTCAACCCTGACGTACTTTTCGGTGATACGCAAGCGCCATATCGGGCCTTGCCTCTCATCTTTATTTTGTAAATAGTTTCATTGTGTATAACTTTAATTGTTTAATTTTGTTTCAAGTCACTCTGACACATTTGCGTTAATTGATTTTGATTGACGCGCTTTTACTTTTGCTTGCTTTGTTTATATTTATTTTGCTTGTCCTTCAGACGACCTTGTGTATTTTTTTTAATATATCTATTATATGTGTTTCTTTGTCTTTTACTAGTTTTGTTCTTCGAGACCCCAAGACAACGACCCACCTGTCGGTTACATAACTCATTTTAGTTATTTGCATGTCATTTTAAGTGACGTTATGTAAACATGAATAGATTTTTTTTTAAATTAGATATTTTGAAGTGTTTTGTTTATATGAGAACAATATTTTGGAGAAGCATTTATTTTTATTATTTTATTATATTTAAAATCAGTAAAATATAAAATAACATACACCCGGAGAGGTACCATCCATTTATGGTCCAAGTTCCTAAAGTACGTACGAGGCGTTTTGACAACACTTTCCTCGTGCGTACTGCGAAACTGTGGAACTCCCTCCCGGTGTCTGTGTTTCCCGGGTCTCTTCAAATTGAAGGTGAATAGGCAAGCGTGCTTCACCTTAGACCGCACCACTGCTTAACACCAGGCAGGGTGTGATCAAACGCTTGCCTATTAAGCATAAAAAAGGCAGCCCGTCTGCTGTAATGCTTGCAAAATTCTATCTATTTAATTTTCGTCATAATTTAAAAACCTTACATATGTATAGGTAATATTCAAATAATTAAAGACTTTAGAAAAACAACGTAATTTTACTCGCAAATCGATTATAACCATATCTATGACAAATAATCGTTCAGCGTTTTTGTCAGCGATTGCCATACCTCGCGTCGACGACGTTTTTGCGTAACAATAAGACGCAGAAACAATTACAACTAATTAACAACACTATTACGTAAGGTTATATTTGTAACAATAAATATAGATACTGTAAAATAATATATTTCTACTTTTTAGTTCGTCGTAATCGCAGAACAAAACGTTAGATAGAATTCAATGCTAATAAGAAAGGAGTATACTGGGATGGTTCGGTCATTTTCAAAAGGATGCGTGAAAGTCACCCAGAACGAGAGATAATGGAGAAGCTAGTGATGTCCGTGATGGTGGCGATCACGTTTTTTTTTTTCATTTTACACTCCAGCAACGTAGCACATACCGTCCGTGAGAGAGTTTTGCTTGATGAGCTTGTTTGATGAGTTCAATTGCAACCATAGAACGCGACTTGCATCTAGTATTTTCAGATAAACCTATTTATTTTATTTTATATTCCATTATTAACTTTTTTTTTTATTTATAGTAGTTCGACATGTGACAACACTCCGCCTGATGTAAAGCTAGAGTGCGGTCCATAAATGGAAACAACTGCTACTACAGAGAAACCTGTGCGGGTAGCAGTCGCCTCCACTATGCCGGCTTGAGGAGACGAGAATGTACCATCTTAGATTGACAGTGCACACTCCTCTCATGTTTCTATTAGTATTTTTTCAACGTTCAAATGTCAAGATATCCCCGCAAAAGATGTAGGCTATTAGTTTATTTAATTTAAGATAACAATATCATAATATTTAACCTCGATATTTATAACAATAGAAATTTGACCTTCATTTTGGCTTTTAGGGCGTCTTCACATATACCCGACCCGGCACGATAATAACGAGTCTTTAAAACGTCAGAACCGTTCCTATTGTGGACTGTCCATTTACTATTAAGTACTCTAGTTTTTTTTTATCTCTTGACTCTTTGGCAACTCACTAGGGGTGAGTTTCTACGGCTTTTTGACCTAGGTTTGAATCCCTTTTATAGGATAATTTAAGCTATAATTATTGTTTATCTTCAGATCTTTAAACATTGATAACTTTTGGCTTATCGTCTCGTACGAGTCTGGCAATACCTTAAGCTGAGTCAATGAACAATACCAGTTACAACATTAGATATTAATCAGATAATTATTTTATCTATTTATTATCTTGTTTAATCGTTAAATCACGATTATATAAGTTTAGTTTTTCTTACAACCTACAATATTGCTGTATGTATTATAAAAAAAAACCTGTAGAATGTACATATATCTAGGTAGATAGCTAAAGAGGCAGACTAATAATGGTTATTAACCCAATCTGTCGTCCTGGACGTCGTACCGCCATTTTCGAATGTAACGCCTGTCAAGTGATCTTGTCCGTTTCAGGATGAGTTTGGAAGTTGCCAGATATAACGAGATTAGTGTGCACTGCCTATCTATGCCGACATAGCGGAGGCGACTGCTACCTGTATAAAGTTATCTGTAGTAGCAGTTGTTTCCATTCATGGACCGCACTCTAGCTTCACATCAGGTGGATTGTCGTGTTACAATAAAAAAGCAGGGTTGCCAAACTACTTAACTGTTTGTATTGTCCTTGTCCTGATATAGAAAGTGCAGGGTGTCCTAGCCAGAACAATAAATACAAAGAGACTTATACATATTTATTTACCAATTAAAATTCCATCATAATAATATTATCTTAAATATAAGATATAATATAAAGCGTAACATTTAAATAAATTGATATGAAATGCTACTACAAGCTGCTGATAACCTCATGCCACGTGATTGGATGGAAAAACAAATATTGAATTAATTAATTTTCTAGAGTTACGACTTTGTTATTGCGTTTAGGAATGCGTGAAAAGGTCATTTTAAATACACATTTTACATACTACATTATATAATTAATTATCAGTAATGTGTGTGTGTGTGTGCATGTGTAGGTATCTGAATAGAGTTAAGTATTTCTAAGTTATATATAAGACTTTTTATTATTATTATTATTTACTACCCAAGGTAGAACCTTTCTGCTTCCTGAAGGCCAGCTGGAAGAAAATGCCTTGCGGCATTAAGCTCGCCTTTTGTTCCATGTATAACAATAAAGTTTTAAAATAAATAAAAAATAAAATTATCATTGGGTTTGGGAAACATTTTAATAAATATAATTTTTATTAATTAATACTAAAATATATACATAATTTCTATAATTTGTCAGAATACATAGAAAATTGTATATGTGTGTGTGTAATGATTTTTAAGTCAATATTTTGTATTTTATTGAAATGAAATGAAAATCCTTTATTAACGTAGGTAGGCAATAGGCATGGACTTGGCATGCACTTGGTCATCGTCAGAATCTACTTTTCGGCTTCGGAAAGGCAAAATATGACAGCGAGAGAAGAAATTTATTACTCAAGAAGCAATGTCAATGTCAGAAAAAAAAACTACAAATAAAAAATATAAAATAGTTTTAAAATTTGATGTGGCGCGAGGCAGCCGCCACAGGCATATGACGAGAAGACAGCCATAAGAAACTCGTCAATTATAGCCTATGTTTATAATTACAAAAAAAAACTGAATTATTAATTCAGTAAAAATAATAATAAAAAAAATAATAGTCGTAACTAATTTAACAAACATAACTAAACCACAATATGGGGCACCAAAATGAAGAAAATTATATATTAAATTAAATTATCATTAATATATTAAATTATTTTTGACATTGTACTTACATCACGACTTTTTCTCTCTCAAAATGCTTGTACAAGCCAGTGATTGTATCGCAGTCACCGAGCGACCAAAGCACATATAACATTGTTACATGGGGTTCGAACATGGGTCTCATCGCGGTCAGTCCTCTATCGCTCAAATCAAATTATTGAAATTAAAATAAATTCATTTTCACATTCTCCTACGTCGTTTCGGGATCAGCTTAGAACTAGTCAGGTATAACGAGAGAAGTGTAAACTGTCAACACATTCCTTAAGCCGGCATAGCGGAGGTGACTGTAGACATTCCTCTGTGGTAGCAGCAATCTCTACTCAAAATATTAACTAAGCGTTTATCTACCCAATAATAATAATAACAATAAATCAATACTAATAGTTTTAATGTATCATTTTATCATGTTAAAGATAATTTACGTACAATAACATAAAACCTACTTATTCAGTTTCATAACAAATATGGGAAAATTACTGTATTCAATTAATTTACGTGTCGTAAATTATAACATTTGAGATAAAACGCCTTCGTCGTCACGTTTACTGCTGAGTCCCGCGACAATTTTTATTAATGTAAAAAAAAATACAATAGCTATTTGAATTTATATAATAAAATCAACACAAAAAAAATCAATGAAGCACCTCAACTATAAATAAATAAATAAATAATGTTGATTAGAAGTTTGAAGGTTTTTTTTTTAAACAAATTTCATCTTAATTTTTATTACCATGGCTTATTCAAAACATTCCATTTCATTGGTACGTATTTCTTAATATCACGAACACGCCACTGAATCCATCTCAACACACCTAATATGAAACCAAATACGCACAAACTTTGACTATAAAAATTAAAGCAAAAACCGTTACAGATCAATAAAGATAGGTAATTAAAATGGCAATAAAAATACAAGATGGCGCACTAAAATTTCTAACTGGTTCCATTTACATTTCTAGATTTTGCCGTTGACAAAAGAAAGCGTGATAAGGAGCAGAAACACGGTCAAATAGTCACCAAGGACCGGTAGCTGCTACTGGACTTTATTGGACAATTGATAGCACAAGAATTTCTTACTTCAAATGCTTTCCGACCTAGGTTAGATAGTTTTTTTTTATTGTAGATCGGCATATGGCAATTCTCAGCCCGATGTAAAACTAGAGTGCGGGCCCTCGCTATACCGGCTTGAGGTCTCCTCAAGTGCACCATTCATACTGACAGTTCGCACTAAAATTAAAATAAGTTACCAACTTGTAATAAAAATTTAAAAAAACGTAATTTTAAAATATTCCCAGGCGCTTATAATCAAACTTCTTTCCACTTAAATATTCTAATTAGCTTTCCTAACGACTGGGAATCGAATCTAGGCCACCTTTCACAAAACGAATAGCCAGGCCTAACCATTTCAGAGAGGAATCTCTTCAAGAAGAAACGGGAACAGTAAACATCTGTAGTTTTTCAATAGCTGCATAGCCTTGTTTAGTCTAATTAGGTCACGAGGAAGCCCTGAATATGCACCTAGATATCTAGTTCCCCTTTCAGTCCGTTCACACTGAAAACGGCCTGAATAACTTGTTTATTACAACCTACCTACGATTAACACGTAAAACACTATATCATATTTCAAAGGTTATTAAATATTTTACATATTCACAACGTGACATTTTTTTTTTATCAGAACAGCATATGGCCAACGCTCAAAGTAATCTGATATATAATAAGAAAGATAGGCAAACTATTTTCATAGTACCTATAGTAGAGGATGGACTCCTATCACAGCCTAAAACGGATAAAGAAAACGACAATATCCATTTTTAGTCTTTAGTAGTTTATTTAATACGAGTAGTTTGTTAACAAAACAGTATTCTAAAATATGTAATATTTTATTTTTACGTTAATTTATTTCAATTATGTCGACACTAAATAAATTAAAACTATAAGATAAGGCGATAAGAAATGTAACTTTATTTATTTTTTTACAAAATTAACTAAAAATCATCGACAAACTCGAGAAAAAAAAAATTGTGGGCCCATTTCCCTTAGAATGGGTAATCTCCATTTTTTACCGTTCAAATTAGTGCACTCTAGTATTAGATAATAATTATATTACATTCAATAAAAATATTTGTCGAACTGAAAAAAAGTCACCGAAACCGGAAACTGAATATTGCAGCAAAAAAAAAATCAATTACAATCAACAAAAGTATCGACAGCAAAAAAGTGCTTCGACCTTCATAAAATTAAAAGTTGGCAAAAAATGGCATCCAATACCCCGCTACTGTATAATCACAGGTTAACAAATCGCCGCATTCCATGTAAAAACACTATTACGTGTGTACAAAGAGTATAGCTTTCTTTCCTTTAAAGACGTGTCTACATCTAGGCAACGAACTTGTAACGTAACGAAAAACTTTTTTATATTCCATGAGCGGAGATAATAGCTACTATTAGCTGGCTTGAGGAGGACAGTGCACACTCGTTATACCCGGCTACTTTCAAAGTGACCCCAAACACACTAGAGAATGTGCTAATGATCATCGTCAGTCTTTCATATAAATGTAATTTTTAGATAATATAATAATTACAAGCATTTTAAAAAGAAACAAAACATTGTGAATAAAAAATACAATCTAGAATTAATTAACTAACAAAAAAAAAACTTAATTAATGTTACAGGATACGGTAACCCGTCCAGTTTAAAAACACCCTAAAATATAAGACAATACATGGATAGCCGACGCTTATTGCATTTTAATGCTTAACCACGCACGAAATTCGTTCATTTGCGTGACACGCTAACTTAATGTCAAATTTAAGAATAAAAAAAGTACAGTTAGAAAAAAAAACAATAATGAATAATGTATTAGATCGTTTCTTAGTGTGGGTAATAATTAACGTTTATTATTTTAATAGCTACCTACACTATTAAAATGTGAGATTTAAATTAGAAATGTGGCGTTGATTAAGAATTAAATTAATTAAGAATAACTATACCGTCGCATATTGTTTTTTAAAGGTCTAGGTCTTAAGAAGTTTGTGATACTAATAGAATTGACAGTATAATGAAAAAAAAAAACTTAAATTCATGAAAAAAAAATTCTCAAATTAGTAACAAAACAATTTTTTTTATTAATTCATTTTAATTATATCAACGCATCGTTTACCAATCAATAGACAATGTTTAATTACATTACAAAAAAATATATCATCAATTAATTATTAAAGCATTTAATTTTTTTTTTTTATTGTAGCTCGACATGTGACAACACTCCGCCTGATGTAAAGCTAGAGTGCGGTCCATGAATGGAAACAACTGCTACCACAGAGAAATCTTTACAGGCTGCAGTCAATTATTCAAATATTGCATCAGAAAACATCTAATTACTCAAAAACCCGGGTGAAAAAATTAAAACTCATTGGTAATAAGGAAGTACATTTATCTACAAAAATAACTAAAAATCATCGACAAACTCGAGAAAAAAATTGTGGGCCCATTTTTCCTAGGCGAATGGGCATTCTCCTTTAAACAGCTAGGTTAGCTATGGTTTAATAAGCCGGATATATCAAGAAATTATTATACTAATACTACGATAGTTAATGATTAAATACTGATACGTTAATGGTGTTATTAAAAGATTAAAGTATACCTTGATATAGTTCTTATTACCTATAAACATATAACCAGTAAGTATTACAGGTTGTTACGAATAGGTAGGTGTGTACCCGGCTGGTTCTAGTTAATCTAATGACCTCGTTGATTTGGTACCACTTTGGGATACACGATACTCCATGACCATGGACCAATGATGTTATATGGATTTGACTATATATATTTTTTTATTAATATGCACGTATTTTGACGGTCAAAAAAGAAGTAATACCAAAATTAAATTACTATAGCCTATATTTAAAGCTTGAGAAGACGAATCCAGTTTGACAGAGTACACTACTCTCGTTAACTCGTTACGTCTCCACTCATTTCAGGGTCAACTTATAACAGCAGCAGAGTATAACAAGAGGAGTGTGGACTCCCCGAACCGTCAAAGCGGAAGCGACTGTAGCCAACAGACATTTTAAAAGGCTTCAGGAAGAGTTTAGAAAAAATATATTGTCAAGTCTCATATACCCGTACATATATATAGCTGTGATTTAACAATTGTTACAAAGCACTCACACCCTGTATCAGTTACCTGTTACATTACCGCACCTGTGAGTGCAATCACTGCCGCGACATTTACAGTGGTCGGCCTTCGTAACGGATTTGCTTCAAATACGACATAGTGACAAATTCGTCACAACTTTGCGTTCTTTCCTTCGTAGTTCGTCACAGTCCGTGGCATTTCTAATTTATTTCACGGGCTTCAATTTGAATAACTTTATTTTTTTTTAATCGTCAAGAGCCTTATTCGTCCTAAATTTTTTTTTCATTTCATTTCAGGCTTAAAAAATATATTTTTAGTTCATTTTGTAAGGAAAATAATTCCACATATTCATTATTACCAATTAGTCTTAGTTTTTTGTCCGGATTATTAATTGGTAAACGATGTGCTGATATAGTAAATAATATTGTTTTGTTAACAAACTATTAGATAACAAGTGGTTCGAAAATTAGACATTGTCCTTTGAAGAATTCGCAAGAGGTTTCGCTTTCGCGTTTCACAGTAATCTCCTGTCCATACTCCTTATTAAAAATAACACAGCTCGATAACCCTCTAACCTATATATACTCGTAATTATTCTGATAGTGCTATCCCATCTGCAAAATATGTCTCAAGGTCTATCTGAAAGGAGAGATTGTAATTATGCTTGAAAAGAGAAATATTATGGCGAAACTGGTATTCAACATAAAAGTAAACTAACCCGACCTAACTAAAATACCACTGATGAACAACCGATAGCGTTTAAGTCCTTAAAGCAATGTAAAATAAAGCGCATATTCCTGAAACCGCACGAGGAGTGGGATGGCGTCAGACACGTCATCGTTTTGGTATGCAACAGGTTATTTTAGCGTTCATTTTATCTAGATTTGCACGATAATAGGCATCTAAAAGATAAGGAAATATACTTTTTTTTAATAGTAGCTCGACTTATAACTACACTCCGTCTGACGTTAGGCCACATTGCGGTCCATGGACAGAACTCGAGGAGACAAATATGCACAATCTGTTAACAGGGCACAATCCTGTCAGTATACATTGAAAGTGATGGTACTGTCCCAGGTTGACCGCAGCTTGAGCTAATAACAGTCATTATTAGACGACCAAAAAACAAATTTAAATAACAGAACTGTATTTATAAACCTTAAAATTAAATTGAGTTATGTCAACAAAGTAGGTCACAAATGACACCCCTTTAACGAGTTACTAAGTACGTGACTGACCCACTCATTCAAAACAGTTAACTAATTTACAAAGTAACCATCGCATCGGGGCAGTTACCTACGTAAAATCTGACAAAAAATAACACCTTTTTTTGTAATAGTCAAATTCTCGGACAATGCCTAACTGAATTTGGTGAGAAAAAAGATTTAGCTAACACCGTAAAAGGGTTAGTTCCTGTTTGACTTACACATTTGCACCTCGCGATATATATACCTACCTCTATCTACACTACACATTTCACATTTGAAATAGTTCAGAATTAATAAGATTTATTACTGCACGAATTAAATATTTACAAGTTTGTTTTAAGTTTTATTTACACAGGTAAAATGTAGGTAAGTAATATGAAATCGTAGGTCGAGATTACCAAAGCGGGTTAAAAACTGAAGGTCAAAAACGAACTTGAGAAGTTGTAGTAAAGCAAAAAAAGGTACGTTCGAAAATTTGTAAATGAATTTAGAAAAAAATCTGTCGCGTTAATGAAAGTGAAAGGTAACAAACAGTTAAATCTCAGATCGAATCTCGTTCGCTTCTTTTCGCAGAAACCCAATATAAATATACGTTTTTTTACCTATTTAACTGGCGATTAGTTTCGGAAAAATAATAAACGAATTAATCTGACAAATTGAAAAAACATCTATTATGTAAAGTAGAACGGTCATTGCGCTGAGAAAATGCCTAGTTTATTTCTGAGGTTAAGCAATTCTTGATGTGGTTCCGTTTTGGATGGGTGAACCATTTCATGGGTATTTATTTAGTTATTAATTTTCAAAAACTTACTACTTCTTTACATTTCCTAGTGAACAGATGGTTCGTTTTTCTAAGCATAGCGGATACCTATCGTATCCGCTAACCTAACAGACATTATACTATAGCAACAGTTGTCTTCCCTCATGAAGAAGCAGCGTGTCCCGATGTCGAAAAACTAATTTTAAAAAAAAACTCAATCCCTGTCGGTACCAATGTAACTGTATTAAAAGATTTTATACGGTTTACTATCGCGTTTATTATGAGTAATCTTATCGCGACATTACGAAGCTTTAGGAGCCATCGTGGTCGCGGTGTGACAAGTGAAAGTAAACAAAACAACCCTTGACTCCCTTGAAGTCCAGTCTGCCGTCCTGGGGCAGTACCACCACTTTCGCATTACACACCCGTGAAGTGACCTTGTCGCGTGTCGGGAATAGTTTGAAAGTAGCCAGGTATAACGAGAGGAGTGTGCACTGTCAATCTAAGATGGTACATGCTCGTCTCCTCAAGCCGGCATAGTGGAGGCGACTGCTACCCGCACAGGTTTCCCTGTAGTAGCAGTTGTTTCCATTCATGGACCGCACTCTAGCTTTACATCAGGCGGAGTGTTGTCACATGCCGGGCTACAATAAAAAAAAAAAAAACTATTTTTCACTAATCAAAATAAATACACTTAAAACGTGTTCGCTAACCTGACCTAAAAAGGTCTAAGTATATTAAGTATGAACAATTTCGTCAAGCATGCAGTTTTTTTTTAAGTAAAAAAAAAATATATTTCAACACCTTACAATTTCAAATTATTATTGCATTATGAATACAAGTAAATCCATTGTGTATGTATAGATAACACTAATATTTGCGATAAAAACATTTCTTATCAGTTTCTAGAAGCATGTAGGTAGAAAAGTCTAGATTTTTTTAAAATTTGATCTAGCTTTAGTCACGAGAAACAAATATTCGTTTGGAAAAGTACAAGGTATGACGTCCAAAAACAAATGATAATTTAGCTCTTAAAAATAAGAGTCAAAACTAAAGTAATCAGCTCATATACTCTTCACTCTCTTCTACTCTTTATGCAGAGGTGCAATTCAAGAATAACAATCTGCCAGTGTCAAAGTAAATATTGTGCAACACGGATCATTCATTCGTCACACAACAGCCAGAAGTTCCAGTCAGGCCAAAGATAGCAACAGTAAAGTGGTAAGCATCTTTACTAAAACTTCTTCTTTTGGGAGGTAAAAATTAACACACACGTCCTCTTACTTTGAAATGTGCCCCAACACTTACGCACGTTCACGAACATTTAATGATTATTCATCCACCATACACAAGTTTAAAAAAATAATTCAAGACAGATAACCTAACGTATCCAGGTAGCCGCCAAAAATTCAGCAAGCTACTCTTAATTACTACAAATTCTTATTGGTTTATTTTTGTTTTAGCTCATCATATGACCGCACTACGCCTGATGTTAAGCTAGAGTGCGATCCATGAACGGAGGCGACTGCGTCCGCTACGCCGGCTTACCTCTTCACATTGAAGGATTCCTTTTAGGAAGACGTGGCTGGGAAAGTCGTTCCACAATTTAGTTGAAATAGGACTACTCGAATCTTTTAGTCCATGCGGGGATCGTTTCAACGATGAGACGATTTTTGTTGGATGTGGTAATTTAAACGAATGAATTCTAGTCTCTAGTCGAGTAACTGGACAAACAAATCAATCAAATTGCGACTCAAATGTGTCGGCAGCAATATCAATTTATTGTGACACTCACCGTTTTAGAATAGCCGCTACCAGCGCTGCCATCTGAGGAGTTGCTGAGCCTCCTCTCATGATTATTCGGCGGCGTCCAGGCCGTATTGGTGTCCGATGGCATTGTTTAACACTCTTATATATCACAAACAAAACAGTATCACATTATAAGCCGCAAGGGGGGGTGAGTAGAAACACTGCACTGACACTTAGAAAACTTTGAGATGCTTGTTCATCCTATTTCCGTCCGCCTTCAGTGTTACCTGTAACAAAAAATATTCATTGATATAGGTACATCTGTTTTAGACTTTTCGCAATTTAAAAAAATACCCTTTTCATTTAGTTCCTCCTTGAATCCTGAGCGTTTTAGGGACAGGCAGACGCAGATGGTTATTAGCCGAGTCTGCCGTCCCGGGGTAGTACCACCACTTTCAAGTATAACACCCGTGAAGTAGTGATTTTGTCGCGTATCGGGATCAGTTTGAAAGTCACGAGGTATAAGGATTGGAGTGTGCACTGTCAACTTGGATGGGGCACATTCGTCGCCTCAAGCAGGCAAAGTGGAGACGACTGATGTAGAAAAAGTACATTTTATAAGTAGGTACCTAATTATTTGTTTTTTTTTCTCAATAGTTAGGCACGTTCGTCACTAGTTAACCATCAATGTACCAACCAACACTAATGAAGAAAATGTATGAGTAACATATTGTAGGTAGAAACAAGATAAACAAATTAACTTTCCAATAATTAAATTAGTTAATTGTTATTTTTAATCGTTTCTTACATTTTTAAACGCAATTAAAGTTAAATTAACTAAAGAGAAAACAATCTTGAGAAAAAAAACAGTTAACGAAAATTATACAGAAATCAATATGGTTATTTATCAACCTACTAATTACTTTTTATAATAAGTTATTAAAATTAAAATAAATAAAAAAAAGAATTTCCTAGAAAAACCAAACTGCACCGTTTAGCAAAAATCACAACAGATGCAAGTATAACTTTGACAAAAAAAAAAGGATCTATTTTGGTCATAACAAAACTGCAAATAAAAAAAAACTCAGGTACAAACATAAAACTTACTTTGGACATTAAATAACTATAAATCACAAAATTATATTATTATAAACAACACTGAACACACTTTAAAAGTATAATTAATTGGCGGATATTTAATCTGATGTAACGGAGCGAGAACGCGACCACCCCCCGACGCGTCACGAGGCAAACTAATTTTAAGCGATTTCTGAACGTACATACGATGCGACCACAGTTTTAAAACCGATAGCTAGTTTGCGTCACAATCACAACACTAATTCTAAATTCGAATTATGAGAACAATATTTTGTAATTATGCAGAAATAATTGTTAATTTCTTGCGCAATATTTAATTCTTTTTAGATAATAATCAAAGTTTAATTATATTATTCAACATTATAGATCAATTGTCTACGAAGAGTAAGCGGTACATACGCGATGATTAATCAATTAATAATTAAAAATGTTTCTATGCAAGCGTACAAATTAATGACGAAACGTAGTGAACTGTGACCCTTCGTCTACACACATTCATCACGTAATGGGCTTCTAAAAATTAAAATAGTGCAAATAATTGCATGAAAAAAACATTTATTTACTTCAGTAGGTACCTATTTTTATATCTATTACACTATAATAGTCTTTTATATGTGCGAGGGAGACATAAAATAAGGCAACACGACGATCTGTCGTGGATCTAATGTGCCGGGACACTTTCTATGGTTACGACATACAATGTGTACAGTATAGTTTAATACAGTTGTGCGTAGCTTTGTATATAATATATAAATAGCTTCTAGTTTAATTGTATCAGTCTATATACAATATAAAAATCTACCTATATATTTTTATACACACTAGTCTAACAAACAACAGTTTTTTAACAAATAACAGTTTGAAAAAAATACCATTTTCCTTACTATACTCCCCTATACTGTGACTTAAGAAATTTGTTTAACAAGAATAATCTGTTGACATTTCCTAAACAAACTTATTACGAATTAGATAAGAGTTATTTTAAAATGTTGCAAACGATTAATCGCTTCATCAAAAATATATGAAATTTAAAAAAATAAACACTATTATTACGAGTATCGATGAGACCCGTGTTCAAACCTCACTAAATTCGGACCAACGTAACTATGTTATATGTGCTTTGATCTCTCTGTGCCTATCATACAATATCTTAATATAGGATTTAAAAATATATTCCTTTAATTTACATCCCACATCGAGAGTATGCATCGTAAAATCGACCTTAATGTCGTCGTATATCAAATAAAATGAATGCAAAAGATAAATGTCGCCATAAATGATTGGCTCAATAAAAATGCATTTTTGAGTGCGTGAATAATTTAATGTTACTTATCGGCTAAGGAATTAATTTCGTGACCTTTTGGGAGAAAAAATCTCAGACTAATCGGGAAGGATCGAGGCCAACCGGTCAATTATTATCGGTGAATTTTAAATCGAATTTAAAACAGAATTTTATCAATTTTTAGATAAGTTCAACAGTTCAGTTCAGTTAATGTTGCCAGCGTTTTACTCAGTAACTATTATATAATTTTAAGTCTAAAAAAATATATATTATGATGCTGGACATAAAGTTCTGCTTGTTTTTTTTTTTTCTTAACTACCTATGCCTTACAATAAATGGAATATGGACACATATAATAGTGTGTTGTCGCAGCCCGATTCTGTAGCCGCTGTAGAATTGTATTATACGTCTTTTTTTTAAAAAGATAGGTTTATCTTATTGTTTTTATTTTTAATAATATTTATTTATGTTTTAGTTTCTGACATTATTGTATTATAGTTTAGGTTTCAATGGTGCTGACGTCGCCACGATTGTGAACGTAAGCTCTAAATTAAATAAAGATTTAAAAAAAAAACTATGTCTTATAAACAGAAAAGTGAAGATAGTTCTAAATCGATTTTCAATGCAGTTTTGATCTGAGAAAACTCGTCGAATAAAGTTTTCTTTTACACCATTATATTTGCAAAAACATGATTTAGGGCATGGTTTTTTAAAGTCAATATAAAGTTAGGCGTGATGTGAAAAGAATAGGGTTTTTGTTTTGTGTTCACGCGCTGTCAAGATCGAAACGTTTTCGAGAATACCCACAAAGTTCAACACGCGGTGTTTTTTTACATTCACATTTTTTACAGAACACACGACATATTGGAACGTTAAATGAGTCAATAAAGATTTAACAATATATATATTTTATTATAGTAGCAGCCTCGCATGGCCACAGATAAGTCTGCAGGCTCGAGGAGACGAATGTGGACCAGCCATTGAGAGGTCACTTCCCGGTTATTACACTTGAAAGTGGTGGTGTCATCCCAGGACGAGACGGCAGACTGGGGCTAATAACCATCATTACTCTTTTAATAATTATGCCTAACTTAAACCATTTAAGTAACTAAAGTACTTTATTTAACAAAGTCAGGAGTGGTAGGCAGACTGATGATGGTTATTAATTCAGTCCACCACTTTCAAGTTTAACACTCGTGAAGTGACCTACCTTCAGTTTAGAAGTAGCCGAAAATCGAGAGGAGTGTGTGTGATAGCACTTGTTTTCGTTCATGAACCGCACTCTAGCTTAACATCAAAAGGAGTGCCTCATATGCCGAGCTACAATCTACACTAATATTATAAAGCTGAAGAGTTTGTTTGTTTGTTTGTTTGTTTGTACGCGCTAATCTCAGGAACTACTGGTTCGATTTGAAAAATTCTTTTTGTGTTGGATAGATCATTTATCGAGGAAGGCTATAGGCTATATAACATCACGTTGCGACTAATAGGAGCGAAGAAACAGTCGAAAATGTGGAAAAAACGGGGAATATTGTTCATCTTTGAGGGCTTCCGTTGCGTGCGCTGCGAAAATAATAAATAAAAAAATACATTGTATTGAATTTTTGCAAGATTTGAACAGAAGCCGATCGAACCACGACCGCATAAGAACCGCACGCGAAAGTATTAAAAAATTCTAATGATAAGTGTTTTCAATTAATAAAGACTCCACGCGTCAAGTCGTTTTTCATAGCAGCATCACGGGATCGCTGTGTCATAAGCTGTAAGATCTGTCTGATAATATAGCAACTAAACCACACAACTGTCATCGATGTAAGTACTAGATAAAGGCGCTACAATCAAAATATACGCAGAGAGATGACGCAGTTCAATTCTAACATTTACTTTTTCTTTTATATGGCGTTATAACAATTTGCCAGCGTCAAAGTAAATATTTTTGCATCAAGTTAATAACATTGTGCATCACGAGTCATTCATTCATCACACCAAACAGTCAAGTCAAGTCTCAGTCATGTCAAAAATTATTCCAATAAAGTGGTAGAATCTTTACTGAAACTTCCTACGGAGTTTTGGAGGGAAAATGGAAACACAGGTTCTCTTCTTTTGAATTGTTTGCCCACACTCACGCACGTTCACGAACACTTAATGGTTAATAATCTACCATTATTACACATTCGAAGAAACACAAGTTTAGGAAAATAATTCAAGACAGATAACCTGATGTCTCAAGATGGCCGCCAAAACTCTTCTAACATCAATCATTAATCATTCATCATTAATCTGACATTGTATGAAAATTTGTCTTCTTCTTTTATTAAATGGTCTCATATGTCATAACAACGACAATTCTGCCAATGTCGAGTAGTAAATTCTTAATGTTTTTGCATCAAATTGCAATGGTGTTTTACAATTTGACGCTTTCTTAGAGTATTTAGCGGCAATTCGGTCACGTCACAATATGAGCGTTTTCGCGGCGTGGGATAACTACAAAAAAAACCGCTAGCGTTGCCTCGTATAGAGTGAATTTTAATGTTTCCACAATTACTCACAAGCGCAGCAAAAAATTACGCAAAATAACACCAATTTTACACAATAATAACCACTAAACTAATTAAGGAAAGGGATAAAAACACCTCAACTTTCCAAGGCAAAAACGCGCCAAACACTGAAAATTTGTCTATGGGGCCATTTCTTTGCCTTGGTTATTTTTGATGACTTTTTTTTAAATTGTAGCTCGGCATATGACAACACTCCGCCTGATGTAAAGCTAGAGTGCGGTCCATCAATAGAAACAACCGCTACTACTAATATTTTTTTACAGGCAGCAGTCGCCTCCGCTATGCTAAACAAATTAATATTAAATAACAAATTAAACTTTAAAACAGTCATCACCCTAACTAATAGCTGTATGTATCACAACGTACGATCGCAAAAACGGTAGCGTAACGGGACCGGTGAGTTGCGCACGCGCAGAGAATGACCGATGGAAAGTCACTCACAATACGAACCATAGAATGTGTATGATACTATCACGGTTATTATTTACCCATAGTGACGGGGGTAGACAGCTGTAACTTTCTATGACAGCTAAATGCTTTTTAAACATAGGAATGCAAAAACAAACACCAGAGGCCGAGCTAAAAATGTAAAAAAAAATTGACGTTTCAAAAAACTGACGTCACTGTTCGAAATGTCAAATCGAATCCTTCAAGCGCAGTGTGAAGAGGCATCTCACAAAGCCGGCATAGCGGAGGCGACTGCTGACTGCGGATTCCCCTCTCTGATAGCAGTCATCTCCGTTCATGGATCGCACTTTACCTTAACATCAGGTGGAGTACGGTCATATGACGTGTTAAAATAAAATACATTTGTGAGCCGGCACTTCTCGCATTTGGCATGTATTTACCTGACCCGACAGGTGGTATGCCAGAGCTAGACAGGAGAAACCGACATAACCCTAGCATCTTCTCCAAGGACCAGGGCATACGTAAAAACATTTGAGAGTTATTGGGGAACAAACAAAAATACTTTCTCAATTATAACATTAGTATATAGATCAAATTTAAGAGTGGTATGACTGATAATGGTTGTTTGTCCAGTCTGCCGTCCTGGGGCAGTACCACCACTTTCGAATGTAACACCCGTGAAGTGATCTTGTCGCGTTTCGGGAGCAGTTTGAAAGTAGTCAGATATGGCGAGAGGAGTGTGGACTGTCAATCTAGATGCTGCATCTTCGTCTCCTCAAGCCGAAATACCGAAGGCGACTGCTGCCTGTAGAGATTTCTCTGTCGTAGCTGTTGATGACACTCATGGACCGCACTCTAGCTTTACTTCAAATCATAAGAGCGGCCGTGGTCTAGCGGTAAGAAGCGTGAACTCACGATCGGTAAGACCCGTGTTCGAACCTCGCTAATTCTGACCGGTACCAATGTAATTTTGTTATATGTACTTTGGTCGCTCAGTCACTATTAAAGAGTGATAGGCAGCTGATAATGGTTATTTGTCCATTCTACCGTCCTGGGGTACTACCACCACATTCGAATGTAACACCCGTAAAGTGACCTTATCGCGTTTCGGGAGCAGTTTGAAAGTAGCCAGATATTGCGAGAGGAATGTGCATTGTCAATCTAGATGCTGCATACTCGTCTCCTCAAGCCAGCATACCGGAGGCGACTGCTGCCTGTAGATTTCTCTGTAATAGCAGTTATTTCCATTCATGGACCTTTACTTCATATTTTAAGACTAAAATTAAGTAATGTGAGAGAATGTATGTATTTCTTAACATTACGAAATATCTTAGCTATTTAGTCATCATATTATATTTAACATATCACGTATTTAGTTCAGACATTTATATTCCTAGAGTGTAAAGTTAAGCATTATGTTTTGAGTACTAAAACACTATTTACAGCTAGATAGAAATCATCATAGAAATATTTTCAACTATAAGTTCCAATCAATCACCACATGACTTAACTTTTTTTTTATTGTAGCTCGGCATGTGACAACACTCCGCCTGATGTAAAGCTAGAGTGTGGTCCATGAATGGAAACAACTGCTACTACAGAGAAATCTCTACAGGCAGCAGTCACCTCCACTACGCCGGCTTGAAGAGACGAGCATGCACCATCCAGATTGACAGTGCACACTCCTCTCGTTCTATCTGGCTACTTTCAAACTATTCCCGAAACGCGACAAGGTCACTTCACGGGTGTTACATTCGAAAGTGGTAGTACTAACCCAGTATCATCAGTCTGCCTACCACTATTACTTTTACGTTAAAGTGGACTTTGAAGTATGCAAACTGCACCTTTATTTAAGTAACTAATTAGGCGTTGGCACTAAAAGCGAATTCAATGGTGAAAGTGAAATTTTCAATGAAACTTATTTAAATAAGTATAATATATATAATTTTTTTTATTATAGCTTGGCATGTGGCAAATACCTACAATGTAACTTGTAACTTGGCCAAATAAAGAGCGGGAGAAGAAGATGGGTGAAGTTTGTCGTCTTCAACGTATATTTTTTATTGTAGCTCGACATGTGACAACACTCCGCCTGATGTAAAGCTAGAGTGCGGTGTCAACAACAGCTACGACAGAGAAATCTCTACGGGTAGCAGTCGCCTCCACTATGCCGGCTTGAGGAGACGAGCATGTACTATCTACAGTGTTTTTCCTATAAATCAATGCTATTTTCTTTGTTTTGTTACGCTTAGAAATAAAAACGTGGTACGTCTTCGTGAACCCAACAAGTGCGCACGAACTCACAACCGCAAACTATTCCCGTTAAACGCGTACAATATAATATTTAAAAAAAATATAACTTTTTATAGGCGAAAACTAGCGAAAGGTCATCCATCATTCATACAACTATGCATAACAAAAACCAGTAACACTAAACGAGTTTTTCTTGTTAATTACTTTATATCATGATTCATACATATTACGTCTATAGCTCCGAAACTTCTAAAAAAAAAAAGTAACGTTATTTCTCTAATTTTATCGGTATTCCCAAAAAGGATATAGATACTGTACTCGAACGGAGCCTAGGGCTCGCCGTGATTAGTTGGCACAAACCCTGATTTTTGAATTTAGAATGAGTCAATATTTGGTAGTTGGGTCGGTCTCTTGGATACATCGGATACGGTGTAAGGCTGGTCGCAGCTAGAATAGTGGCCGGTATTGACCTGCTGAATTCACACGGAGACATGCAACGGCAATGTGTGCAAAGTGAACTTACTGCGACAGTAGACAGGACACACTGATTACGCAAAGAGTATGCAGATTGAACTCTCTCGACGTTGATTTAAATAGTTTTTAGCCTTTACTTGAATCTTGTGCTGTCGACCGGGACTGTTGTTCAACACTGCTTTCGCGCGCCACGAGATGGCATCACCGTTGGAGGATGCGTTTCAGACGCGTTCGTAGTAGAAGTTTGGAACACTAAGGCAGGGAAAAATTATCATGGAGTGTTACAAGTCACGACAGATACCTACTAATAATATATAACTTGAGAAACAGGGATAGACTTCAACAATACACAAAACTACGAAAAACATTCTAGCAAGGAGTGTGTTCTGAAAGTTTTGGCGGCCATCTTGAGGCGTCGGGTTATCTGTCTTGAATTATTTTCCTAAACTTGGGTTTCTTCTAGTGTTAATGTGTAATAATGGTGGATTATTAACCATTAAGTGTTCGTGAACGCGCGTGAGTGTGGGCAAACAATTCAAAAGAAGATAACCCGTGTTTCCATTTTTCCTCCAAAACTCCGTAGGAAGTTTCAGTAAAGATTCTACCACTTTACTGGAACAATGTTTGACTTGACTGAGACTTGCCCTGACTGTTTGGTGTGATGAATGAATGACTCGTGATGCACAATATTAACTTGATGCAAAAATATTTACTTTGACACTGGCAAATTGTTATAATGCCATATAGAAGAAAAAAAGTGTTTAAAAATAATTATGTAGCTAGGGTTGTTGACGTACAAATGCTACATATTAATAAAACAAGCACCGTATACACCAAAATTATAAAAAGTCGTGTACCTATTAAGAGGACTATTTTTTTTTTTTTTTTTTTTTTTTTTTTATTGTAGCTCGACATGTGACTAATAACAAATGGAAAGTTGTAGAAAGCAAAATCCTTAATCAACGGAAATAATTTCCACTAATGGCACTTATTGAGTACCTACCACACTTATTGACAACTTCTTGACTTGTTTGCATTATTTTTTCTCTCTAACACTTTCGCATATGACCACATTTAAGCTAGAGCACAGTCCATGTAGCGTGCTACCCGCCTCCGCTATGCCGGCTTAAGGAGACACCAGTTGACAGAGCAAACACCGCTCGTTATCTATTAATAATTATAGCCAAGATAGACAATTAAAAACTCGAACCTTGAACCAAAAAAAAAGAAGAACAAATGAATTAACACACAAATGTGAGAGCAATGGCGTAAAATTTGTAAAATAAACAAAAGTACAAGTAGTAGATGCTATGGATGCCAATCTTGTTGCAAAACCACCGAAGATTGGAGGGTTATTCTTTATCAGTAACAATATTAAAGGAGAATGTCCATTTTTGGGCTCATTTGATACCTAAATGTAGTTTAGTAACAAAACAATATTCCAAAATAATAGGTATCTTATTTTTTTATTAACAACAAATAATTATAAACAATGTTTAATTACATAAAAAACAGATATAATCAATTATTACAGCATTAAAAATAATAATAACCTCAAATAATTCATCAGAAAACATTTAATTACTCAATAACTCAGGTGAAAAAAATTAAAACTGAATGGTAATAAGGAATGTAGATTTATTTTTCTACAAAATTAACTAAAATTCATCGAAATTCGAAAAAAAAATTGTGGCCCTATTTTTCTTAAGCGAATGGGGATTCTCCTTTATTCTAAGCGACCGTGCTGTAACCGTATAGGACAGACCTCAAGACCTTGAGACCGATGGGACCGGTGTTCAAACCTCGCTAAATTCTGTCCAATGTAACTATGTTATATGTACTTTGGCAGCTCAGAGACTGTGATCTCTCCTTAGCAGTCCCTCGTTGCTGAAGATCATAACTCCGAGTGCTCGCTCAACTAGATGCCTCTCTAGACAAATGGACCCGGTCTGTCCAGCGACTTGGGCTTCTACCGTGCGATATTCTGCCATCAACTTTCTCTGTTACCGCAATCTTCTCGAGATTTTCGCCATCTTTGCGCGCTATGCAGCTGAAATAATACTTCAGGATGCGGCTGAACTGCGGTTTTTGACTGAGCTTAGTAGAGACATTAAAGATAATCCGAATCCGAATTTACGATGGTATCTGTCACGATACAATATTAATAAGTATTTATTACAGAATTATTGCAAGATTTTTGGATGTACTTTATGTAGAGTTATACGCCTTATAATTGCCGAATATATAATACGCCGAATAATTGACATTATCAAACGATAACTTAAAAATATAAGATACCTATTATTGAAATAGGATGAAAAGGCCTTAGCTGAGATGGGAATCGAATCCACGTATAGAACGTTACACACCCGTTGGCAATTCATGTGATCGGCAGTCCATACCAAAATACCTACATATTTTATACGAGTTATGTATTGTTGAAAAATCAAACCACATAACAAGAAAAAGTTTTAATATTAAAACGAATTGTGTTCGAAATAGTTTTCCAGAATAGGTCGCTTAACATAGACTTGTCTGGAATATTTTTGGCCCTTAAATGGATGTAGCACATGCTAGTACCAGCTGCTGCTTTGGTAACATACCAATGTTGCAACTTGACCAGATGGTGTCAACGCAGGTAGGCTGACTTTTTAAGTGGCTTAAGAAAGACAAAAAAATATCATCAATTTTTTTTTATTGTAGCTCTTATGACAACATTCCGTCTGATCTTAAACTAGAGTACGGTTCATGAACGGAAACAACTGCTACTACAGATAATAGTCGCCTCCGCTATGCCGGCTTGAGGTCTCCTCTATGCACCAACCAGATTGACAGTGCACATTCCTCTCGTGCTATGCTTTAATGACAGGGTATTTAAAGTCAATATTTCTAAACAACCGCTAACTCCGAACTATCTCCTATAAGACAAAAAACAGTATAAGCATGACTGCTTATACAAAATTATAATAAAAACTATAAGAACAATAAGAAGTGCTATATAAAACCAAGTTATAACATCGCAGTTGGTATCAGGAACCCGTCATCATCATCATCAAAGAACCGACCTTAAGAAAAAAAAAACATTCGCAAAAAAGAAGAAAATAACATGTGATGGTACGACCTTAAGCTAAATCTATAGAGTGGGTTTTTTAAAAATATTCTTGGGCCGCGGCATAGTGACGTCGACTGGCCTGGCGGTAGGCGCCGACGTGGAGGACCGCAGTACACGGTGGCCCCAGTCGCCGTCACTATGCCGGCCCGGTGCTTTTTCACGCTCCGTATGAAGGATCCAAGGTTAAGGGAGTGGGAGAACACATGGGAGGGCAAGGCACTCCGCCTGATGTAAAGCTAGAGTGCGGTCCATGAATGGAAACAACTGCTACCACAGAGAAATCTCTACGGGCAGCAGTCGCCTCCACTATGCCGGCTTGAGGAGACGAGCATTTACCATCTAGATTGACAGTGCACACTCCTCACATACCTGGCTACTTTCAATTTATCGATTGTGCGACATAAAAAGGACGCGCCGAACCGTTTTATCGGTTTCCAATTCTGTCGACTGTTTGTTCCACTCTAAACATTATTATGGTGCTGTCACACGCAACTTCTTGGGGCTGTTCATTTATTACGTAAGACAATTTGGAAGGGACAGGGCAAAATTGCTAGAAAAAATAATTTTAAAAATTTAGAAATACAAAACAAAAAAAAAATATTGCAGACTTTGTCGCGTTTCGGGAATAGTTTGAAAGTAGCCAGGTATAACGAGAGGAATGTGCACTGTCAATCTAAGATGGTACATGCTCGTCTCCTCGAGCCGGCATAGTGGAGGCGACTGCAGCCCGTAGAGATTTCTCTGTGGTAGCAGTTGTTTCCATTCATGGACCGCACTCTAGCTTTACATCAGGCGGAGTGTTGTCACATGCCGAGCTACAATAAAAATAAAAAAAAGAAGATACTCGTAATAACACTAACCGCTCTCGATATTCGTTTCGTATCGCGCTATAAACTAAACACGATTCGGACATGAAAAAAACGAAAACCTACATAAGGCTTTACCTAATTAGTCTTGAAGAACTTCTCGTTTCTCTAAAAATAAAGTTACAATTTAAAAAAAAAAAATTTATTTCAAAATGCTAACTATGAATACGATTTCTAAGAATTCCAATGCTATTAAAACCTGTTTACACAACATTATCCCTTATTACTGAAGCAATAAAGTGGATACTTGGAAAACAATCAATATAGTAATATTGGTCCTTTTGATCCGAGTTAAAAGAAAGGTAGTATGAGGCAGTACAAAAAGTAGAAAAAATTATTGTTAAGCGGTACCGAGACGGCCTTGAGTTTTACTGTAGGCCGTATACCGGCTCTTTATTGTGGCACCAACTAAATACGAGCCGGGAGTTCAGCCCTATTCTGATTTAACAGGATTTTTACGCAACCAAATAAAGTAACTTTCAAAGATTTTTTATCATTTAAAAACCACCACTTTCGAATGTAACACCCGTGAAGTCCGAGTTTCGGGCATAGTTTGAAAGTAGCCAGGTATAACGAGAGGAGTGTGCACTGTCAATCTAGATGGTACAGGCTCGTCTCCTCAAGCCGATATTGTGGAGGCGACTGCTGCCCCCACAGGTTTATCTGTGGTAGTAGTTGTTTCCATTCATGGCCCACACTCTGGCTTTACATCAGGCGGAGTGTTGTCACATGCCGAACTACAATAAAAAAAATTAAATGCCTGTACTAAGCTACCAAAGTACATATAACATAGTCACATTGGTACCGGTCAGAATTTAGCCCTCAACCGCTAGACCACGGAATTCATTATACCGGCTTATATCGTCCAGGTTGACAGTACACATTCCTCTCGTTATACCTGGCTACAAGATCACGTTACGAGTGTTACATTCGAAAGTTGTGGTACTACCCCAGAACGGCAGACTGGACAAATAACCATCAACAGTCTGCCTACCACTCTTTAATAGTGCCTATACGCACTGAGCGACCAAAGTACATATAACAAAGTTACATTGGACCGGTCAGAATTAGCGAGGTTCGAACACGGGTCTCATCGATCGTGAGTTCACGCGTCTTACCGCTAGACCACGGCTGCTCATGGATATATTACCAGTAAAGTTTAGCTTTCTTTGAAGAGCGTTAGATAAATTATGTAATAAATGTGCGAAAGAATAAAATTTCACCAAAACATGAAGCCGGAATATGTTATTATATTACATTAATATTTAAAAGTGTACAGAGTTAACCTCAACAAAAGTAAAAGTTAATAATAATTGCATAGGAGGGCCCTCTACTATGACCGTTCATAACTCATTCTGTGGTCTGCGCCTATCCTAAACCAGGTGCGCAGGTACTTCACACCAATGCAGCGTCTGTTGCTGTTGTAGGTGGAATGCTTAAATTTTTAGGTGTTTCGAAAAAGACCCCAGGTAATCTCAGATATCGACCATATACGAGTTGTGCTGGGCTCATTTGTAAATCTTGTTTAACTGTGGTTCGCAAACCTAATAAAACAGCTGGTAATTCTCGAGTCCAAGGAGGAGAGTAGTGTAGGGACTGCGCCTACACATTTTAAGAGAAAACAAAACGGTAGTCTTTATGATTTTAGTTGTCAAATATACGACTTAAAAGAAACAACTAAAAAGCTTACATCTTTATTACCCTGACTCCATACCTAAACTGTATAAAGCGCAGATACGGTCCTGTGTGGACTTCAAAATGTGGAGTACTGGTTCGCACCTTTAAGATGGCTCCGCGAGACTGCAGATCGCAGGCGACGAGAGAGGGACATGGCCTCCCTATCCGCTTTCTACCTAGTCCTTTCTATAGCATAGATCCTTCAAGTGCAGTGTAAAGTTTATATTTGTTTAAAATACTGCTTCTCTTCGCTTACATCTGCCCTAAACACGGAGGTTAGCTGGAAGAGAATGCTAATTAGCATTAAGTTCGCCTGTGTGCACGCTACACTAAGCTTTAAATAAATAAAGAGGTTCACATCAGGCAGAGTGCATATGACGCAATAAAAATAATTGTTGGCTGGTCCACGCATATGCTCTGTGGAGCTGTGGCTAGAGCGCGCGGAAGACTATCAGGTCTATCTCTTGGTTAATTAATACTCATTGTTTTAACAAAACGTGCACGTATTATAAAATTCTTGTAATATCATATCAACGTTCGTGATACCCAACCTATAAATATTTGAGGGGCTAGATGGTCATGATAGCGAGACCAGGGGCGTGGCAGTAAAGGGCCAAAAAATCCGCTACACAACACTTAAATTTATCGAGAGAAATTTTATTGGCATTTCCTCACTGCAATTTTATTCATGATTTGTTTATTTATAACTTTATAATTTAAAATTGACGTTTAAGTTATGATCAAGACATTATTCGACTGTAATTTACTTTTTTTTTTAATTGTAGCTCGGCATATAACTGAATCAACTGCTACAACAGAAAAACTTCAGCATACAGCCGTCACTGGTTCGAGAAGACGAATATGCTCCATCCTAGTTGACAGTGTACACTCCTCTACCTGGTTGCCTCCAAAATTATTCAAAACGCGACTAAGTTTCACGAGTTACACTGGTACCACCCCATGACGGCAGACTGGGCTAACAATCATTATTAGTCTGCCTACCACTATAGAATGAAATGTCTGCACTCTCCTCACTCGAGAAGACGATTGACAGAGCACACTCCTCTCATTATACAGTTTAATATAAAACGTGGTAGAATAGATGTAACCGAAGTTATCTGATATTAGCTAATCATCTTCAACACTAGAGTAATTAAAATTCGCCTAAGTGTATGATTCAAAAATAATTGTCGCAATTAAAACATTTAGGCCGTGAAGGTCTCACATTTCTAACGATGAACGATCTAGATAATATGAGTATTAAAAAAAATGTTATTACGTAAATGTAATTTAAGAAAACATAAAAATATTTACTAAAAGTGATAAGAGGTATGAATCAGACTGATGGAGCTCGTCATTTGCGGTCAATGAACGGAAACAATTGCTGCCATAGAGAAATTTTTGCAGACAGCAGTCGCCTCCGCTATGACTCCGCTCTTCCTGTTATTTCGTTTTTTTAATTGTAGCTCGACATGTGACAACCTGATGTAAAGCTAGAGTGCGATCCATGAATGGAAACAACTGCTACTACAGAGAAACCTGTGCGGGATGTACCATCTAGATTGACAGTGCACACTCCTCTCGCTATACCTGGCTACTTTCAAACTGTTTCTGAAACGCGCCAAGGTCACTTCACGGGTGTTACATTCGAAAGTGGTGGTACTACCACGTGACGGCGGACGGGACTAATAAGCATCGTCAGTTTGCCTACCACTCTTTAGGCACTGAGCGACTAAATTACATATAACATGGTACCGGTCAGAATTAGCGAGGTTCGAACACGAGTCTCATGATTCACGAGTCTTACCGCTAGACCACGGTCGTTCCAAATTATCGCCAGAGCGGCCGTGGTTTAGCAGCCAGCAGGTTTAGACCAATGTAACTATGTTATATGTACTTTGGGAGCTGAGCGCCTGTGATACAAGCATTAGCAAACTGATCCCAGAACGCGACTAGGTCACTTCACCCTGAGACCGGCATATTGGGCTAACTCTCTCCTTCTTCTTTTTAACCCAGTCTTAGTGTAGTCTTAGTCCCAGAAGTGACGTGAAATGACCTCCTAATTGTGTTTCAAAATCAACTTAATAGTTACAATATAACTGCAGAAATTACCAGTTAAAAGTCACTAGGTAACAGTTAATTATTTATAACTTAGAAGTCGATACCTTAGTTAACTCTTGCGCAGTCCATTAGTGGGAAATGATACAATAGTGTAACAAAATAGTTACAAATTCTATACAATTTGCTAGTTAGTTATATTAAGTTGATTCTGTCATAAAAAAATTCACAGTACACGATCTAGGAATAGATATTATCAGTGTGAAGGGGTTAATATAAATCACAGTGGAGACACTTTAAACCGGGTAAAGATACGAGTAAAGAGCAACAGTGGTCCACAAGGCGCGAACTCACGATCAAACCTCGTTAAATGGGCAAGGTCCAAAAACACTAACCTATGGTGAATCGAAAACGATTTCTTCAATTAGAAGAATTTTTTGATTCTCGTCTGAAAATACTTAAAAATCGAGGAGATATTTGAAAAACGGTAATGACCGTCTTCGACCTTTCACTTCGACTTTCGTACAGTTTGACAAGATAGAATACAAAGTACCAACCTAACAGTTTTGTAGATTATTTTGTTGTCTATGGTTGTCGCCTCACAAGTTTGTCAAATATCTTTTGTTTGTGTTTCCTAACAATAACAGTGTTTTATACGAATAACTATTGTAATTTTTAAAACAAAACTACACTATAAACACGATGTTTTAATTAACAGGAACTTTTAAAAATCAAAGGTTTGTTTGAACTTTTGACAAATGATTTTTTTTGTTCATTGGCAATGGTTTAGTTTCGAACGAAACCTCAGGTTTGCAATATTACGATCGCAATTTTTAAAAATTAATAAAAAAGAACAAAGCAGTTATAAAAGTTTTCCAGAAACACGTGTCGACTAAATTAATCTATATTATCTAAAAAATATGTAAAAAAGATAGCTGTCACCAGATACACCTTCCGAATTCTAACCAATGTTAAAACACGACAAGGTTCATGGCTGTTACATTCGAAAGTGAAGATAGCAGACTGAGCCAATAACCATCATCAGTCTGCCTACCCCTCGTTTAAAGCTTTAGTTATAAAAAAACACTAATAATGTAAGATTATAGAAATATTTAAATTATTGATGTCATATATTTGCTTACATTCCTTTAACTATTTACAAGATTACAAAGTCTATTAATTTTACACGTTTAATTTTAACTAAACAACTTTTTAACACTTAGTATCTCGGTTAAATTGTCCCAACTGTAGTAAAGAATTAGGCAACAACGAAATAGTACTCAAACTCCTCGGGCATTTTGCCATTTCGAGTGCATTGCATCATAATACAATGTACATGAAGCACTGTCTACACGTTCAAGTGAACAATAAGAGAATTAATTACAAGAAAGGTGGAAGCGTGTAAAGATATTATCAATCAATAAATATGTATACAAGTAGCTACGTTATAAATACAAGCCAACTGTCCATG
Source organism: Tinea pellionella (assembly GCA_948150575.1). Lineage (NCBI taxonomy): Eukaryota > Metazoa > Arthropoda > Insecta > Lepidoptera > Tineidae > Tinea > Tinea pellionella. The sequence goes on along the minus strand of OX411263.1, from coordinate 7,106,941 downwards.
GGGTCGTTTCTCCATAAATACAGTGATTTGACCCCCAAAGAATACTCCATCTATACAATGGGTGTCAGGCCAAGGACAGGACAAAACACCCAGACCCCGGAACAAACATATTTTTGCAATATCATATTTATTGCTATTAAATATTACTTGCGAACAGGAATTGTATGTACCCGGGAACTCCACGTGACAGACTGGATGCCAAAAAAAAATTATAATTTGTGTCCAATAATGTATGGATAAAAAATTATCTTAATTTATTATTTATTTTAGACCAAGTCACACACATCTATGGTCTATTCAATAGTATTCGATTAAAAATTCGAATACTACCAATTGGATTACTCGACCCGTGTACGTTACAACCTTAATCGAATCTTAAATAATTATACGTGTTGAATATTTCATGAAAAATGGTAATTTTGAAGGGAAGGTTCATGTTCTTTTTCTTAAAACGTGTTTTCATTATCAATGAGAAAAGTTAAGTAATTCGGTGGTTCATTATGTAACTGTATTATGTAGGTAGATTTTTTTTTAAATTTGAGATGCAGATCGGCTTATAACAAAAACACACTGCTATCATATTAATTTATTCTATGGAAGTCAGACGTGTGTACATTGTCAACTTATATACAATCGGCATATTGAAAGTAACTGCTGCCTGTGGTATCAGTTATCTACGCTCATGGACCGCACTTCAGCATTTAACATGAAAGCCAATACCTGAGCGTCCATACATTTAGTTTTACAACATTGTTTGAAGCATAGCAGATTTATGTTGAAATTAAGTAATTTTATATTTTAAACATTTCATATTGGTTATATTCACAAGCATTTTATATATTCTGTGCCGTAGCTATTTGTATATTATAGTGATTTACGATAATAATTAGTGCTGAGAAAGTTATAAAATTACTTAATCTTAACATAAATTTGCTATGTTTCAAACAATGTTGTAAAATTAAATGTATGGACGCTCAGGTGTTGGCTTTCATGTTAACATCAAGCAGAGCGTGGTCACATACAGAGATTCCATAAAAAAGTATCTATAATAGACCTGAATGGCCGTGGTCTAGCGGTAGAGGACGGACTTCACGATCGATGAGACCCGTGTTCGAACCTCGCTAAATCTTATGCATACAATAAATATAGATCAATAACTCGACTAGTTGATTCAATACCGTTCACTTGCACCACCAATGAAAACAACAATAACAAAACACTGCCTATTAAGTCACGAGCCGAATCGAATCGTATGCGTCCATCACAGTCTTGTTACGTACTAAGTCAGAAATTCGCTTGACCGATGCGATTCTGCTCGCCTCCTTCATTTTTTGCGATTCGATTCAACGGGTCATAAGAAATCTGTAAGGTTAAACAAACAATAAAAAAATGGAATAACAAAACGTGCCGAGTACACAGTATGTTATTTTTTTCACTTGGCGCGCCCACACTAAGAAAATACAATAGTTCTTAATATAGTTATAACTCAATCGAAGTTTGTAAAGCAGGTCAAAACAGTCCAACATTCATTACCCGGCTCCATCTTTGGGTTACAATTGCAAAACATCAAACAATAAGTTCTTGAATGAACGATGCAATTTCACATACGTACCTACAAGGGTTTCTATCTATTCAAACCTTCACTATTTTGACACATTATAATGTAAACAGAGACGCTAGCAATAGCTTATGTTAGGGTGGTTTACCAGAAGGCCGGTTAAAGTAACTTTAACGATTACTTTTACGGCGACAACGACCGTTAAACGTTTACATTTACCCCACACGCGTTACACTATCGTGTAAATTCATATTTTTATCATTAAAAGGGTGACTGATCTCGAAAAATAATAGAAAAACATATTTGGCTTCTTTTCATACATTTGACGTTAGCAACATTGGTTTGACGATTACTTTAACTTTAACCAAGCCAAGATTCGCTGGTTACGGTTAAGGTTAAAGTAACCGTCAAAAATGACAGGCGCGACGATGGTGCAACTCGTGTGGAGTAAATGTACACCATAATGTAAACGTAACGGTTAAAGTAAACGTAAAAATAATAGTTAAAGTTACTTTAACCGGCCATCTGGTGCAAAGCACCCTTAGGCAGAAGTCGCTGCGTGTACACAAATTGAGATTACCCGCCCCCGCAAGCCATTTTTATATGTTCTATTAATATTTAAAATCAACTCTCTAATTTTATTATTGCAAACTTGAGTGTACCAGTGCGAAATAGGGCCCGAAGCTAACTTCCGAGAAGCCATAAAGTTTAACGCGACCTATAAATGGAAATGCTTTCAATGACGTTGTCTGATCAACTCTTAGAACATTCTTAGGGGTAAAATCAAAAGCCTTTTGCTGTCACTGAAGTGATAACGAAACGTCAAATCCCAAACATTTTGTTTCGATTCGATCAAGTTTTTTTTTTTTATTTTAGCACGTCATATGACCGCACTCCGCCTGGTGTTAAGCTAGAGCGGAGGCGACTGCTGTCAGAGAAAGGGATCTGCAAACAGCAGCAGTGCCCGCTATGCCGGCTTAATGAGATGCCTCTTCACACTGCGCTTGAAGGATCCCATGTTATAGGAAGGGGGAAAGACGTGACTGGGTGTGTCAAGTGACAACTTTCTTCGGCTTTGACTTTAGTAGCACGATATTACGAGATGGTATGTTTGTGGCAAAAATGGCACAAAAGCGTGACGAAACGACTATAGTCTAATAAGGACTAAACCGAACACATGCAATATTCTGTTTATTGTCTATGTAACTATGAGAATTTTGTTTAAAAATACATATTTTCAATGTAGATTACAACAAGCTTTTAAAATTATATTTTTTTCGGTAATTAACCTCATTTTAATGAAGACTACCTATTTCTATAGGCATTAGTCGCCTCCGCTATTCCGGCTTGAGTTGGGCCGGCTACTTCGAAACTGATCCCGAAACGCGACATGGTTACATTCGAAAGTGGTGGTACTACACCAGGACGGAAGACTGGGCTAATAACCACAATCAGCCTTTTAAAAAAATTAGTTACCTACGTTTATTTACATACATACCAATTATGTACTAATAAAAACGGATTAACACGCGGCCGTGTCCCGTGTGTGTGTATGTTGTTTATCAAATTTGAATCTATCATTAGCAAATAATAATGTCAATTGTGATAATAATCAATTTTGATTTATCTATTATATCAGAGCCATGTGAATGATTGGCCTTCATGCTCTTTTTGGTATTGTGTAATTATTATAGATATTATATTAGATATTAAGTAGCTTGGCTTGTGAGTTTGTTAGGACACTGCGCCGGATTTTAAGCTAAAATGCAATCTTTCCTCTGCTACCCGAGAGAAAACAGAGAAAAATAGAGCAGACGTAGTCTAGTGTAAGACGCGTGAACTCACAAACGATGAGATCCGTGTTCGAACCTCGTTAAATTCTGCAATGTCTGAGCAATGCAATTTTGTCGCTCAGAGTGGTAGGCAGACTGATGCGACAAGCTGCCGTCCTGGAGTAGTACATAGACCGTACACTAGCTTGTTTGACATGAGACAGGGTGTGGTCATCAAATAGATGACAGAATTAAATAGGTATTTTATAGCAGCTAAAACTGGAGCAAATATATTTAATTTATTGCAAAAAAAATCGTTAACCACATTAAATGTTACGATATTCATATTGTTTGCAGGGGGTCACTCGACAAGAAAATAGATTTATATTAATTAATTATATGTTGAAATAAGGTTAATTAATACAAATATTTATTTCTACATTTTAATAGCCTTGGTGTTTGTGAAAAGGTTTGCTTTGGGAAAATTCCATTTCTTGTGGATTTCGTAAAAGGCTAGCTAATATATTTTTTACTAAGTTGGAGCTTGTATCATAGGCACTGAGCAGCTAAAGTACGTATATCATAATTACATTGGTACCGATCAGAATTCAGCTGGATTTAATGGGTCTCGTCGACAGTCTGTTCACACCTTTCCAACGTGACCACGGTCGCTTCATAGCCCTGTATTAGACACCAATCTATGGCAATTTGTATGTAATATTTCTGTGCAAGCGTATAAATTACTGCCGCGCGTCAAATTTCAACAATAGACCTCCCGTTTATCCCACAAGAAAATAAGTACGTAGAATCTATTATTAAATATTTTTTACAGATAATACGCCAATGACTGCGTAGGTTAGCAGTCAGAATGGAGCAGAGGGTGTGGGTTCGAATCCAACTTCATTTTTAACGTGTGCGTGTAAATTTTCTCCTAAGAAGAATGTACTAAACATAACTAAACGCGAGATAGAAACATTATGGAATCTTATCTTAACTGTATAATAATGTACAATATTTATATAAGTCAGATAACCTGTTTGGAGACGCGTGCTTTTATCTTTTAAACTAGAAATTGTGTTCACAACTGTACTTTCGTACGCGACATAAACACGGCTCCTTTATTTCGTTAATAAACATTTAAATAAATAGTACTAGCTTACTAGATTATATGGTGAATGTAAAATAGAATTCTTTATTGTAGGTAAAATAAGTAGGCGTTTGATTCTTGTCTGATTTTCAACCAATCCACGACTCAATTCTCAATCGAGAACAACTACAATAATAAAACGAAACAAAATTGAATTTAAAGTTGAAGTGGTAGGCAGACTGATGAAGGTTATTAGGCCAGTCTGCCGTCCTGGGGTAGTACCATCACTTTCGAATGTAACACCCGTGAAGTGACCTTGTCGCGCTTCGGGATCAGTTTGGAAGTAGGCAAGTTATAACGAGAACAATTGTTTCCGTTCACGGATCGCACTCTAGCCTAACAGCGAGCGGAGTAGTGTCATATGCCGAGCTACAATAAAAAATTGATAGCTATTCTCCTTTGCAGCTCCATTTAGAGCTGGAGGTGTGACGCATCTCAAATTAACATACAAAATTAATTCCCCATATAGCAAGAGGAGTGTGCACTGTCAATCTAGATCTAGATGGTGCATATTCGTCTCCTCAGGCCGGCATAGCGGAGGCGACTGCTGCCTGTAAAAATCTCTCTGTAGTAGCAATTGTTTCTGTTCATGGAAAGTATTCTAGCTTTACATCAGGCGGAGTGTTGTTTACAATAAAAAAAAATCATGTCTTCTAAATACATATTCCTTATATGAAGGCTTTTATGTCATACTGCAATCATTAGTGCAACAAGCAACAGAAAATGTCGTAGGTCAGTTAGCCCCTTCGTACAATGGTTAATAGTTATGCAACAGTAAGAAAATGTAACGGAACGTAGGTACACTGCGAGGCTAACGAGCGGTCTTTGTCTACATACATATAGGTCGATTCAAACTTTATGGATGACGTCCCGGAAGTTAGCTGCGAGCGCTATTTCGCGCACATACGGTCAAGTTTACAATAATAACATTAGAAGTTTGTGTAGCAACTTGTGCCTGACTTCGGATCCGCAACAAAGTTTGGTTCGTACTATAAAGTTTTTTTTTTAATTGTAGCTCGGCATATAACAAAACTCCGCCTAATGTAAAGCCAGAGTGCGGTCCATGAACGGAAACAACTGCCACTATAGATGAATTTCTATAGGCAGCAGTCCCCTCCGCTATACCGGCGTGGGGAGACGAAAGTTCTAAATCTAAGCTCTAAGTAAGTTAGTTAAAATTCGCCCGCGGACTTTTTTAAAGGAGAATGCGTTTTTTCTAAGAAATATCTCTTAGAAATTCGTCTAAGAGAAATGGGCCCACAATTTTTTTCTCGAGTTTCTCGATGATTTTTAGTTAATTTTGTAGAAAAATAAATCTACTTCCTTATTACCAATCAGTTTTATTTTTATCACCCGGGTTTTGAAGTAATTAGATGTTTTCTGATGCAATATTTGAGGTTATTATTATTTTAAATGCTTTAATAATATCTGTTTTTTATGCAATTAAACATTGTCTATTGATTGGTAAATAATGTGTTGACATAATTAAATTGAATTAATAATTTAAAAAAAAAATTTATATTATACAGTATTTTGCCAACCTCACGTTTAGTATAGAATACACTAACTGCATACATAACACTACCTTTGCTTTCAACGCAAAACGAAATACAATTTAAAAAAAAAAACAGTTTTAACGACCTTCCAATTTTCCTAGTGAACGTTATATTATTATTGCCGCGTAATTACAAAGGTCAATGACTCTAATATTTTAACTATAGTCCGTTAACAGAGCATGTCCATAAATTGCTATAACTTCCCATCAAATGGTAGTGGTCCACTGGTTCGATTACTACACACACCCACCTACCCACGCTGGAAGGACCTCACTTTATTGTCAAACACGATTTTTAGAATTGAACGGACAATGTTACACTACAGATAAATTTTTACATACAGCAGTCGCCTCCGCTATGCCGACTTGAGGAGACGAATGTGCACCATCCAGAGGAAAAAGAAGAAATGGAAACACTTTATAAATAGGGTCGCTTCATATATATTTTTTTAAATTTCAGTCACTTTACGCCGTGACAGAGTATTTGATCCTAAGATTGTTAGCGCACACTCCTCTCTTTACACCTTCAGAGCGGCTGTGGTCTAGCGGTAAGACGCGTGAACTTACTATCGATGAGACCCGTGTTCGAACCTTGCTAATTCTGACCAATGTAAACTATGTTATATGTACTTTGAACGCTCAGTGCCTATAGGCACTATTAAAGAGTGGTAGGCAGACTGATGATGGTTATTTGTCCAGTCTGCCGTACTGGGGTAGTACCACAACTTTCGAATGTAACACCCGTGAAGCGACCTTGTCGCGTTTCGGGAATAGTTTTATAGTAGCCAGATATGCGAGAGGAGTGTGCACTGTCAATCTAGATGGTGCATGCTAGTCTCCTCAAGCCGACATAGTGGAGGCGACTGCTGCTTGTAGAGAGTTGTTTCCATTCACGCGATAAGGTGTTTTAAAAGTGGTGGTACAACCCCAACACAACAGACTAGGTATGCAGGTAGTAATTAAAATGTCAGTATTGAATCGTAACATGTCCACTGTAACAGAAATATGATCAAGAGGAAATCAAAACACAGCCCGCACCCGCGTCCGGGAGTAGAAACCGCATAAAATAACAATAGGCCAGGAGTCGATGGCGAAAAAACATAAACAATACTGACTACTTTCGTAATTCTGTATAAATTTATCTATGTAGATTATGTGTATGACAGAACGGGAGAGCGGTCCAAGGCTTTTAGCCTCCATTTGTGGGCGATAACTAAGCAAATATGCTGAAACACGACAGTTCCTCTGGACAAACAAGTCACAACGTGTCCTTCGCGTGACGTGTTTTCAGAGACTCTGTCGAAGCGTAACGACGCTTTTGTTTCATATTCAGTTAGTGCTTGTACTCATGACCGAGTGTTCATTTTGTTCCAAGTTAGTTTCCATACACGTTCAAATGAGAGTCCGTAATCATGACCGTTCCGACATGTATATTAGCTTGGAATGATTTTAGTTATATTTACGTTTTTTTTGTTATTATTATTAATTTTTTTGTGAAGGTATTTTTGTTTAATGTTGATTTCTTATTTTTCTGTTTTGTGTTTATTTTTTTAGTTGATTTCTAATTTTTATGTTTGATGTGCTTATATAATAATCTTAAGCTTATTATTGGTTTCTCTGTGGTAGCAGTTGTTTTCATTCATGGACCGCACTCTAGCCTTACATCAGACGGAGTGTTGTCACATGCCAAGCTACAATAAAAAAAAATTAACTATTTATTTAACTATATACAGCAAAATAAAAAGCTCTTAGCCTATGAACAAAAAGTAGGCGACCTCCACAACCCATAACAAATACAATGCCATATCAAATGTACGTTACAGAGGTTGAACGCGCGCAACGAACTGAAATCAGGAAGCGTCGCCAATTGTTGTGAGCCCCTGCTTATTGTACTTTCGCTGTTTGTTAACCAATAGCAGAGACGCTCTTAAACGATATTGTCAGGAGTTTGGAAACTTTTTTTTATCGATAACTCGATCTTGCTCGCATCTTCGCAAGCGTATAGTATAAAGTTTTATCACTTATTTCACTGAAAAGTGTCTTTTTAGTGCAAAACTATCTTATTCCTTCTCCAAGAAACAGTCTATCTCCAACTCTATTTTATCGAAGGCGGTTCAGCGGTTTACCCGCGAAAAGGTTACAAATAGACAGCCTTACGTTCACATTTCACATAATATTCATGTATACATACCATTTGAAATCACAATATAAGCCGAAAAAATAAATCTGGATATTATTACCTGTAACAAGAAAAATTAAATTTATTAAAAAATCCTATAACCTAACATTACGAGAGCTCAACTGCTACAGAGGAATGTCGCTTCCGTTATGCCGGCTTGATGAGACGAATGTGGACCGTTACATTATAATAGTCTATTTCACCTAGTTTTTCATTCATTTATTCGGCTGACATGCAATAATGTTAAAGCGAGAAAATAATAATTATGAATTAGCAGGCAGAATCATCTAAACATGACTCAATATCTACTCTCTTTAAAAGTAGGTAATTAGGTGCAATTTACACATAAAAAAATATGTTTATCTCTAAATTGACATAATGAACAACTATTACTTTATTATACAATGTAAATGCGAAAATAATTGACGTAATCAAAAGAAACTTATTAAGGGCGTTGCACCCATTCGTATTCTAGAGGAATGCTCTGAAATTTGTACAAAATTAAACCTTACGTCCTGCAAATAAGGCCCTCGAGTTTAACTCGTGATGGCTTTAAAAAATCAATTCAATTTAGATCGATAAACAAATTTCGTTTTTGTGAAGGGGATGAAATAGAGAATCCAGTGTTTGTACAAATTTTGAAATTATCCTTAAAAAAGGGGTAAAATATTATTTTTCAAAACGCATTGCAATAACTATGACATACTTTGAACCTAGTCAGAATCTTATTCGTTTCGATTTCCTATGGTTATTATTAAAAAAAAAATCGATAAAACCAATGCGCTCTGAGAAAATCTGTAAATCCTCAACAATACCTATTAAACCCTAAAAAGTAAGGAAAACATAGTTAATACTATCCGTGAGTAACTTTCCTCTTATTTCCACCGTCTTTTTTTTTTATTGTAGCTCAGCATTTGACAACACTCCGCCTGATGTAAAGCTAGAGTGCGGTCCATGAATGAAAACAACTGCTACTACAGAGAAACCTGTGCGGGTAGCAGTCGCTCCACTATGCCGGCTTGAGGAGACGAACATGTACCATCTTAGATTGACAGTGCACACTCCTCTCGTTATACCTGGCTACCTTCAAACAATTCCCGAAACGCGACAAAGTCACTTCACGGGTGTTACATTCGAAAGCGGTGGTACTACCCCAGGACGGCAGACTGGACAAATAACCATCATCAGTCTGCCTACCACTCTTTAATAGTGCCTATAGGCACTGAGCGACCAAAGTACATATAACAAAGTTACATTGGTACCGGTCAGAATTAGCGAGGTTCGAACACGGGTCTCATCGATCATGAGTTTACGCGTCTTACCGCTAGACCACGGCCGCTCTAAACTCTTTTTCTCTCTCGTCTAACTACAAAAGCAACAAAAATAATCATTTGGTGTCTCGATATATCGATTATCTTTACGATTTCTTAAATTATTGTATCTCGCCATGTTACAACACTCTGGCTAATGTTAAGCTACAGTGTGATCTACAGATTCGCCATGCTAGCTTGAAGAGACGAATTTGCACCACCCAGGTTGACAGTATCCACTCCACTCGATACCTGGTCACTTCTAAAGTAATCCCTAGACCACTATGTTACCATTCGAAAGTGGTGGTGGTACTACCCCAGCACGGCAGAACGGGTGGTACAAAAACAAAACGGAACCATTCCAAGATGGATGCGCGCGTCGTCTTCTTTTTCTCACCGCTCGCTGCAAAATTTAATTAACTCCAATTGCAATCTAATAATGCAACATTCTGACCGCAACAGTTATTTTCACATTTAGCAACACTTGCGTCTTACCTACCCATTAGTCACAACTGTTTATAAACCACCCACATAATGACATCCCTACCTATTTATTATACAGGTAGTAAAAAGACACATCTATACTAATATTATAAAGCTGAAGAGTTTGTTTGTTTGTTTGAACGCGCTAATCTCAGGAACTACTGGTTCGAATTGAAAAATTCTTTTTGTGTTGGAGAGATCATTTATCGAGGAAGGCTTTAGGCTATACATATAACATCACGTTGCGACTAATAGGAGCGAAGAAACAGTCGAAAATATGGAAAAAACGGGGAATGTTGTTCATCTTTGAGGGCTTCCGTTGCGTGCGCTGCAAAAACCGTTCGAGATACCCAAAAAATATGTATGAAATAATTATTCCTCTTTAAATTATCTAAAAAAATGTCCGCGACAGTATATGTCTATCTTTTAAAATTAACTCACAATAACCGTTTTTATGATAATCAAATTTGGTCGAAATTATTTATTGTTACTATGGAAACGAAGTTAAATATGAGGTATTCTTTTCTTACTTTTCATACTTCGAGAGCTGTTAAATTGATAAGCCCGGGTAGCACCGGGGACCAACAGTTAGTAATAAATAAAAATATGAAAGTATTGCATGTTTGTTTGATAGACTAAACTATTGGTGCTAATACAGATAGCACGGGGTCTTACCGTTGGGTTTAAATACGTTTTTATAGTAGCTCGGCATGTGGTGGATACAAAAAAAATTATCAAAACATAACGTGTTCGAACCTCGCTAAATCTGACCTGTACCAATGCAGCAATGTTATATGTACTATAGGTAGTATTAAAGAGTGGTAGGCAGACTGATGATGGAGAACTGCGACCATTCTCTTTAACCATGTTACATTATCAACACAAACTTTATAACTATATTTTTTATTATCAGTTTTTTTTAAGATTTTCAAATAAAATTAAATCAAACCTCAATAGCATAGTAACATCGCTATGGCAAACGTGCCCGGCTGTCGATCAGCTGTGAGTCGAATGAACCTTGCATTCACACTGCTTATTTTTAATAATTCGATGATGTTTTGTGTTTTTGTAACAAATAACAGTACCATAATGTTATGTAATTGATATTAGAGCAATAAATGCCAAAAAAATATGCAAAAATAAAATCAGAGAGTTTTGGCGGCCATCTTGAGACATTAGGTTATCTGCCTTGAATTATTTTCCTAAACTTATGTTTTCTTCGAGTGTTAATGTGTAATAATGGTGGATTATTAACCATTAAGTGTTCGTGAACGCGCGTGAGTGCGGGCAAACAATTCAAAAGAAGAGATCATGTGTTTTCAGTTTCCCTCCAAAACTCCATAGGAAGTTTCAGTAAAGATCCTACCACTTTACTGAAGCAATTTTTGATTACACTGAGACTTGACCTGACTGTTTAGTGTAATGAATGAATGACTCGTGATGCACCATATTATTAACTTGATGCAAAAACATTTGACACTGGAAAATTGTCATAATGCCATAATATACAACTGAAAAAAAAAAAAGATCTCTAAATGTTGTCTAAACCTTGCGTTTGGTGTGGATACCCCTTTTTTAGATCTTGTATAAAACATTTGTTTTTAACTCTCTCTTTGATTCAATTGATTGAGAATTGAACTTCGAACTCCCCTTTAACCGGACGTCTTGATTTTTTATTTTCAATCCATCATATTCACTTCTATCCTACATTCTAACCCGTGTACAGCATTAACTACTTTATGCAATAAAAAATACGGACCATTTACGTGCATTTGCAAAATCTATTCGAGTAGAAAGATGGATCGCATTCTTGTATGACATGTTCATAGACAACGCAACCTCTTGTGAACGTGATGGGTGATAATACGACTAAATTAGCAAAAAAAGTAGCAGTCGCCTCCACTATGCCGGCTTGAGGAGACGAGCATGTACCATCTTAGACTGACAGTGCCCACTCCTCTCGTTATACCTGGCTACTTTCAAACTATTCCCGAAATGCGACAAAGTCACTTCACGGGTGTTACATTCGAAAGTGGTGGTACTACCCCAGGACGGCAGACTGGACAAATAACCATCATCAGTCTGCCTACCACTCTTTAATAGTGCCTATAGGCACTGAGCGACCAAAGTACATATAACAAAGTTACATTGGTACCGGTCAGAATTAGCGAGGTTCGAACACGGGTCTCATCGATCGTGAGTTCACGCGTCTCACCGCTAGATCACGGCCGCTTCTATATTTTATTATTCTGTTAAATAGATGTAAGTTTATTATTTCCACCAACAATAAACCTCAGAGAAAATTTCTACAGGCAGCAGTCTCCTCCGCTATATCGGCTTAAGGAGAGGAAGGGCTCCTGCTACTTTAAAGCTGATCCTAAAACACACTTCATGGGCGTTACATTCGAAAGTGGTGGTACTACCCGAGGACGGAAGACTGGGTAAATAACCATCATCAGTCCGCCTACCACTCTAGAGATTCCCACGTTTATTTGACATTTGATATAACGCTAAATAGGTAATTCGAAAATAAACCTTCTTTTACTATAGCTAGGTACATAAATGTATTAAATCGCACATATATCTTAATTTCCATACAGTTATAAGTTAGCCGATACTATCTAACGAACACACAAGGGCTTTGTTGTGTGAGAATTCGCTGGCAACACTGGAACAATATCGAGATCAATTAGTATTTACAAATGGAAAAGAACGTGTCTTAGTACTTCTTACTAAATAATACAAAAAAAAGGTTTTTCACGCCTGTTTCCTTTTGTAGCTCCACGTCCCTAGATGTTAAGCGATTTAAGAGTAGTAGGCAGACTGATGATGGTTGTTTGCCCAGTCTGCCGTCCTGGGGTAGTACCACCATTTTCGAATGTAACACCTTTGTCCGTGTTTTGGAAATGTGTAAAATGTAGTTTTTTTTTTTATTGTAGCTCGGCATGTGACAACACTCCGCCTGATGTAAAGCTAGAGTGCGGTCCGTGAATGGGAACAACTGCTACTACAGAGAAACCTGTGCGAGTAACAGTCGTCTCCACTATGCCGGCTTGAGGAGAAGAGCATGTACCATCTTAGATTGACAGTGCACACTCCTCTCGTTATACCTGGCTACTTTCAAATTATTCCCGAAACGCGACAAAGTCACTTCACGAGTGTTACATTCGAAAGTGGTGGTACTACCCCAGGACACGGCAGACCGGACAAATAACCATCATCAGTCTGCCTATCACTCTTTAGAAATTACGTAAACAAAAACTGCTAAAGAAATATTAGAAGCATTGGGTGCAATCTTCTTTCTACTAAAACCAATCGCCAATAAAGGGTTGAAATACTCAATCATTGTTTACAAAACCTGCATAACCAATTTGTATGTTGTATAGCTAGTGTTTATAGGTCTGACTTCCTCCATAACTGTCTGTGTCGGCCCTAATTGAAGACTAAATTATGGCAGGATCTCAGTGAGTTATTGTCTCTCTCGTAATATATCCTGTGAGAGTGGGATGCAAGATTTATATGCACTTTTCTATTAAAGGAATTTAGTATATTTCCTGCACATTCATTGCGACATGACGACCGCTTCAAACGATTTGACAATATCGACCTCAAAAAAACCTAAAGGTGACTGCAGTCATCTTTTCTCTTGCGTCACATTGGGAGCGTTATTGCACATCTAGTACTATATATCAATGCATTTATTCCTTAATTATTATACCTATTTATTATTATCGCATTATAACAATTTGTCACTGTCAAAGTCAGAGCCGTCTTAGGCCATACAGCCTCATAGAGGAGTCCTGGGCCATACAAAGTTAAAAAATATATGACTCATAGGTGAAACACCAAAGATTTTTTTTTTATTTTAGCACGTCATATGACCGCATTCCGCCTAATGTTAAGAGTGCGATCCATGAACGGAGGTGACTGCTGTCAGAGAGGGGGATCTGCAGACAGCAGTCGCGTCCGCTATGCCGGCTTAATGAGATGCCTCTTCACACTGCGCTTGAAGGATCCCATGTTATAGGTATATGTATCGAATGAATATTGTACATCATGTTTCAATTCATTCATCACACAAAACAGTCATATCGAGTCCGAAGTCCCAGTCAATTTAAAATCAAGTCAAGTGAAATCTATACTAGAATGCAAGGGCGAGAAAATAAAAACGGTTCTTTTTAACTCGATACATGATAACACTCCGCCTGATGTAAGGCTAGTGTGCAGTCCATGAAAACAAGGCAGCAACCACCTCCACTGTGCCGGCCTAAGGAGACTAATGTGCACCATACCTGGCTACATCGAAACTCGTCCCGAAACGCGACATAGTCACTTCACGGGTGTTACATTCGAAAGTGGTACCCCAGGACGGCAGACTGGGCTAATCACTCTGTTAAGTTCTCCTAATTGTGAACCAATTACACAATAACAATAAAATAAACACAAGTTTAGGAGCAGTGGCGGACTAAGGCTAAAGCGGGCCCTAGGCAACATTGTAATTCCGGGCCTATTTTTCAGTCATTTCATGACACATACTTTGCGTTTTTTTTTATTGTAGCTCGACATGTGACAACTAGAGTGCGGTCCATGAATGGAAACAACTGCTACTACAGAGAAACCTGTGCGGGCAGCAGTCGCCTCCACTATGCCGGCTTAAGGAGACGAGCACGCACCATCTTAGATTGACAGTGCACACTTCTCTCGTTACCTGGCTACTTTCAAACTATTCCCGAAACGCGACAAAGTCACTTTACGGGTGTTACATTCGAAAGTAGTGGTACTACCCCAGTACGCCAGACTGGACAAACAACCATCATCAGTCTGCCTACCACTCTTTAATAGTGCCTAAAGGCACTGAGCGACCAAAGTACATATAATATAGTTACATTGGTCAGAATTAGCGAGGTTCGAACACGGGTCTCATCGATCGTGAGTTCACGCGTCTTACCGCTAGACCACGGCCGCTCTGAGCGTTTCATAAAAACCTAATTTTCGGGCCCCAAAAATTACGGGCCCAAGGTTGCCTAATCCTTAGTCCGCCCATGTTTAGGAGAGTAATTATATAAATACCGATAACCTTCCTAGAACCGCTAGCCACAAAATCATCAGTTCCACAAAAGTATTAGTTACTTACTTATGGTCACTATATGATTTTTTACCCATAGCATCCCATTAAAAGTGCGGTAAATTCCCATTCCGTTATCTTAACGGTGTTTCTTTGACACGGTGGTGGATAGGCGAATAATTAGTTAGCATTTTTGTAGACGCTAATTTTGTTGCCGACTGTACCTTGAATTGACCATGTGTGAAGTTATTAATTGGTCGAATGTACCATTTGACTATAATTGTGAATTCAGGTTTGTTTACGTTGGCTTCGCATGTTTTTATCTAGCAAAATACCAATTTGTCTTAGTAACTTTTTGGCAAAATTATTCGGTAACATACAACAAAGCTGACTTGTTCAATTTTAACAACAAACTTTGCAGACCAAACAAAGTGACTCGGTTGCAAATAGCAATAACTTGTTCATTCGTAACCATAACGTTTATCTGTGTAAATATTAATTAGTGTATAAACAAATCAAATACTTTTTAAAAAAAACCAGCTACACAACCACCAACTAAATAAAATACATACATTATTACCCAAAGAGCTAGATAGATAGATAAGTACCTAAATAATACATTAGTATTAACAGTAAGTTCAAAAAGCCCATCGAGTAGACCAAGTAGAATAACAATAGAACTTTATGTGTCCACAATATGATCAATACAGAACCGAACTGCGAACCGTTACAAGATATTTAGGTCATTTTAGCGTGCGCGTACGCACACCTCTATAACAGCTATTAAACCGCCCCATAATCCGTATTATCTTAAGCATAGAGTTAAAATTTGCATGTTTCATTTTATATCCGAGTATAATTTACAGTCTGGCGTGTTGGGGTAGTACCGCCACTTTCAAGTGTAACGCCCTAGATGCTTTTCGGAATTAGATTAAAAATAGCCGTGTTTATCGAAAGGAATAGGCCTGTCAACCTGGACAATGCACAATCGTCCCAACAAATCGAGCAGCCGTGGTCTAGCGGTAAGACGCGTGAACTCACGATCGATGAGACCCGTGTTCGAACCTCGCTAAAGACTGGTACCAATGTAACTTTGTTATATGTACTTTGGTCGCTCAGTGCCTATAGGCACTATTAAAGAGTGATAGGCAGACTGATGATGGTTATTTGTCCAGTCTGTCGTCCTGGGGCAGTACCACCACTTTCGAATGTAACACCCGTGAAGTGACCTTGTCGCGTTTCGGGAATAGTTTGAAAGTAGCCAGGTATAACGAGAGGAGTGTGCACTGTCGATCTAAGATGGTACATGCTCGTCTCCTCAAGCCGGCATAGTGGAGGCGACTGCAGCCCGTAGAGATTTCTCTGTGGTAGCAGTTGTTTCCATTCATGGACCGCACTCTAGCTTTACATCAGGCGGAATGTTGTCCCATGTCAAGCTACAAACCAGCATAGCAGAGGCGACTGTCGCCTGCAATCATGCAGGTACCATGTTCATGTACTGAACAGAAATATTTTTTTATATCAATTTTTTTTATAAAAATATATTAAACAACCGTTTCCTTTTAAAATTGCGTAACACAAGGTCACAAACATCAAGAGATACATCGAAACGACAAATCGTTCTGACGCTAATTCGAAGTAAGTAGTTATCGATTATTATTAATCCGTTACAAATGCAATGAGCAATAAACGTGGGTGCAAGGTCGTACATGATATTGTGTCAATTGATGACTCTTATTATCATTCGTCATTTGCAACCCACTTAAGGTTAAACTGCATTGTCATATTATAATGCCGCCTTCAAAATGCATCTAGCTGTAGTTACAGCGGTTTTTTTTTAAATTAGTCAGTCACCCTTATGTTAAGCTAGGCCACACACGGGCCACTTTATATAATATATACGAATATGCACCATCTAGGTTGACAGTGCACACTCCTCTCGTTATACCTTTTTTTTATTGTAGCTCGGCATGTGACAACACTCCGCCTGATGTAAAGCTAGAGTGCGGTCTATGAATGGAAACAACTGCTACTACTTATAATAGAAATTCTACTATAGTGGAGGCGACTGCTGCCCGGAGAGGTTTCTCTGTAGTAGCAGTTGTTTCCATTCATGGACCGCACACTAGCTTTACATCAGGCGGAGTGTTGTCACATGCCGAGAAAAAAAATTTCAATTGTAATGGGATTAAAACTCATAATAATAATTCTTCACCGGGCCCCACAACTTCATGTGGCGAGCCGTGTGTTGGCTGGGTCTGAGCTGTGCGTTGTCCTCTTCGTTGATGGAATGGTTACTACAGAGAAATGTCTGCAGGCAGAAATCGCTTAAGCTATACCCGCCCGAGTATAATCTCCTCAAGCCTCTAATTGTACCAATCAACTAAAATGTGTATTTTATTTTAATAATGTATGGATTAATAATACTTTAGGGTGGTTATTATCCCAGTCTACCGAATGGGGATACCATGATTTTTATTATTATATTATTATTATACTAATATATAGCTGCAATACCACTGACTCACTCACTGACTGACATCAATTATTTCGTACTTGCCGGTATAGTGGAGGGTAGCGGTTTTTTGAGTCGTATAGAGGGTGTTCCAAAACCGTCGAGAAAAATACGACTTTGACCGGAAGTCGATTCTGGACCGGAAGTGGATGCGATATCTCGGAAACGGGGCGAGTCAGGGCAGTCACCCCGAAGAGAAAGTTGTAGGGAATGCCCTATAATTTCGAAAACGATACTTTTTTTTTCAAAATTGCTCGAAAAAAATTTTTCCTCGATCGTATTTTTATCCTTTTCCCGCCGGTACGCCAATATGAAACGGAGCATGGCGGTGGGCGTGGCCTAACAGCATCCGCGACGAGGCATTTTCGGGACGAACGACCGAAACGGCTTTACCTCGGTCAGTCGGACGGTGAGCGCGGCCGCGTGAACATCGAATTTGCTCCGCGCGGCGGGCTTTCTTTTAAATATCTCAAGAAGTAGATACGTCAGAGTAACCATGTAAAGAACAATTTTGTTCAGTGTGACCAGCACTATTTTTTTAAATTTTTGTTTTAGTTTTTTTTTTAATTTTTTAAAATCTTCATATCTCGAAAAGTAGATACGTTAGCGTCACCGTGTAAAGACCAATATTGTTCAGTATGACCAGCACTACTTTTTTTTTTTAATTTTTGTTTTTTTTTTTTAATTTTTTAAAATCGCCATATCTCGAAAAGTAGATACGTTAGCGTCACCGTGTAAAGACCAATATTGTTCAGTATGACCAGCACTAATTTTTTTTTAAACTTTTGTTTTTTTTTTTAATTTTTTAAAATCGCCATATCTCGAAAAGTTGATACGTTAGCGTCACCGTGTAAAGACCAATTTTGTTCAGTATGACCAGCACTTTTTTTTTTTTTTTTTTTAATTTTTTAAAATCTTCATATCTCGAAAAGTAGATACGTTAGCGTCACCGTGTAAAGATCAATATTGTTCAGTATGACCAGCTATACTTTTTTTTAATTTTTTTTTTTTAATTTTTTAAAATCGCCATATCTCGAAAAGTAGATACGTTAGCGTCACCGTGTAAAGATCAATATTGTTCAGTATGACCAGCACTACTTTTTTTAAATTTTTTTTTTAAATTTTTTAAAATCGCCATATCTCGAAAAGTAGATACGTTAGCGTCACCGTGTAAAGATCAATATTGTTCAGTATGACCAGCACTACTTTTTTTAAATTTTTTAAAATCGCCATATCTCGAAAAGTAGATACGTTAGCGTCACCGTGTAAAGACCAATTTTGTTCAGTATGACCAGCACTAATTTTTTTTTAAATTTTGTTTTTTTTTAAATTTTTTAAAATCGCCATATCTCGAAAAGTAGATACGTTAGCGTCACCGTGTAAAGACCAATTTTGTTCAGAAACGTAAACGCTTTTAGATGGCGAGCTTAATATTTTCAAAACTGCCTAAAATCTATTCGATCTAATACGTTTTACGACAAAAAGGGCCTCCGCGGGCCGCTTGCGCCCGCGGCTTTTACCCAACAGCTAGTACTAATATATAGCTGCAATACCACTCACTCACTCACTCACTGACTGACATCAATTATTTCGTACTTGCCGGTATAGTGGAGGGTAGCAGTTTTTTGGGTCGTATAGAGGACGTCCCAAAACCGTCGAGAAAAATACGACTTTGACCGGAAGTCGATTCTGGACCGGAAGTGACAGCGATATCTCGGAAACGGGGCGAGTCGGGGCAGTCACCCCGTAGAGAAAGTTGTAGAGAATGTCGTCTTATGCCGAAATCAAAAAAAAAATTTTCAAAATCGGACAAAAAAATTTTTTCCTCGATCGTATTTATATCCTTTTCCCGCCGGTACGCCAATATGAAACGGAGCATGGCGGTGGGCGTGGCCTAACAGCATCCGCGACGAGGCATTTTCGGGACGAACGATCGAAACGGCTTTACCTCGGTCAGTCGGACGGTGAGCGCGGCCGCGTGAACATCGAATTTGCTCCGCGCGGCGGGCTTTCTTTTAAATATCTCAAGAAGTAGATACGTCAGAGTAACCATGTAAAGAACAATTTTGTTCAGTGTGACCAGCACTATTTTTTTAAATTTTTGTTTCAGTTTTTTTTTTAATTTTTTAAAATCTTCATATCTCGAAAAGTAGATACGTTAGCGTCACCGTGTAAAGACCAATATTGTTCAGTATGACCAGCACTATTTTTTTTTTAAATTTTTGTTTTTTTTTTTAATTTTTAAAAATCGCCATATCTCGAAAAGTTGATACGTTAGCGTCACCGTGTAAAGACCAATTTTGTTCAGTATGACCAGCACTTTTTTTTTTTAATTTTTGTTTTTTTTTTTTAATTTTTTAAAATCTTCATATCTCGAAAAGTAGATACGTTAGCGTCACCGTGTAAAGATCAATATTGTTCAGTATGACCAGCACTATTTGCTTTTTTTTTTTTTAATTTTCTAAAATAGCTATTACTCAAAAAGTACATACGTTAGCGTCACCGTGTAAAGACCAATATTGTTCAGTATGACCAGCACTACTTTTTTTTTAATTTTTTTTTTTTAATTTTTTAAAATCGCCATATCTCGAAAAGTAGATACGTTAGCGTCACCGTGTAAAGACCAATTTTGTTCAGTATGACCAGCACTAATTTTTTTTTAAATTTTGTTTTTTTTTAAATTTTTTAAAATCGCCATATCTCGAAAAGTAGATACGTTAGCGTCACCGTGTAAAGACCAATTTTGTTCAGAAACGTAAACGCTTTTAGATGGCGAGCTAAATATTTTCAAAACTGCCTAAAATCTATTCGATCTAATACGTTTTACGACAAAAAGGGCCTCCGCGGGCCGCTTGCGCCCGCGGCTTTTACCCAACAGCTAGTACTAATATATAGCTGCAATACCACTGACTCACTGATCTATTGACATCAATTATTTAGTACTTGCCGGTATAGTGGAGGGTAGCGGTTTTTTGAGTCGTATAGAGGGCGTCCCAAAACCGTCGAGAAAAATACGACTTTGACCGGAAGTCGATTCTGGACCGGAAGTAGTAGCGATATCTCGGAAACGGAAAGAGATGAGACAAAAGTGCCGGAACAAACGTTGTAGGGAATGCCCTCTAATTTCGAAAACGATACTTTTTTTTTCAAAATTGCTCAAAAAAAATTTTTCCTCGATCGTATTTCTATCCTTTTCCCGCCGGTACGCCAATATGAAACGGAGCATGGCGCTTGGGCGTGGCCTAACAGCATCCGCGACGAGGCATTTTCGGGACGAACGATCGAAACGGCTTTACCTCGGTCAGTCGGACGGTGAGCGCGGCCGCGTGAACATCGAATTTGCTCCGCGCGGCGGGCTTTCTTTTAAATATCTCAAGAAGTAGATACGTCAGAGTAACCATGTAAAGAACAATTTTGTTCAGTGTGACCAGCACTATTTTTTTAAATTTTTGTTTTAGTTTTTTTTTTAATTTTTTAAAATCTTCATATCTCGAAAAGTAGATACGTTAGCGTCACCGTGTAAAGACCAATATTGTTCAGTATGACCAGCACTATTTTTTTTTAAATTTTTGTTTTTTTTTTTAATTTTTTAAAATCGCCATATCTCGAAAAGTAGATACGTTAGCGTCACCGTGTAAAGACCAATATTGTTCAGTATGACCAGCACTAATTTTTTTTTAAACTTTTGTTTTTTTTTTATTTTTTTAAAATCGCCATATCTCGAAAAGTTGATACGTTAGCGTCACCGTGTAAAGACCAATTTTGTTCAGTGTGACCAGCACTTTTTTTTTTAATTTTTGTTTTTTTTTTTAATTTTTTAAAATCTTCATATCTCGAAAAGTAGATACGTTAGCGTCACCGTGTAAAGATCAATATTGTTCAGTATGACCAGCACTATTTGCTTTTTTTTTTTTTAATTTTCTAAAATAGCTATTACTCAAAAAGTACATACGTTAGCGTCACCGTGTAAAGACCAATATTGTTCAGTATGACCAGCACTACTTTTTTTTAATTTTTTTTTTTTTAATTTTTTAAAATCGCCATATCTCGAAAAGTAGATACGTTAGCGTCACCGTGTAAAGACCAATTTTGTTCAGTATGACCAGCACTAATTTTTTTTTAAATTTTGTTTTTTTTTTAAATTTTTTAAAATCGCCATATCTCGAAAAGTAGATACGTTAGCGTCACCGTGTAAAGACCAATTTTGTTCAGAAACGTAAACGCTTTTAGATGGCGAGCTAAATATTTTCAAAACTGCCTAAAATCTATTCGATCTAATACGTTTTACGACAAAAAGGGCCTCCGCGGGCCGCTTGCGCCCGCGGCCTTTACCCAACAGCTAGTACTAATATATAGCTGCAATACCACTGACTGACTCACTCATTGACATCAATTATTTCGCACTTGCCGGTATAGTGGAGGGTAGCGGTTTTTTGAGTCGTATAGAGGGCGTTCCAAAACCGTCGAGAAAAATACGACTTTGACCGGAAGTCGATTCTGGACCGGAAGTGATAGCGATATCTCGGAAACGGGGCGAGTCGGGGCAGTCACCCCATAGAGAAAGTTGTAGAGAATGTCGTCTTATGGCGAAATCAAAAAAAAAATTTTCAAAATCGGGCAAAAAAAATTTTTCCTCGATCGTATTTATATCCTTTTCCCGCCGGTACGCCAATATGAAACGGAGCATGGCGGTGGGCGTGGCCTAACAGCATCCGCGACGAGGCATTTTCGGGACGAACGATCGAAACGGCTTTACCTCGGTCAGTCGGACGGTGAGCGCGGCCGCGTGAACATCGAATTTGCTCCGCGCGGCGGGCTTTCTTTTAAATATCTCAAGAAGTAGATACGTCAGAGTAACCATGTAAAGAACAATTTTGTTCAGTGTGACCAGCACTATTTTTTTAAATTTTTGTTTTAGTCTTTTTTTTAATTTTTTAAAATCTTCATATCTCGAAAAGTAGATACGTTAGCGTCACCGTGTAAAGACCAATATTGTTCAGTATGACCAGCACTACTTTTTTTTTAATTTTTTAAAATCGCCATATCTCGAAAAGTAGATACGTTAGCGTCACCGTGTAAAGACCAATTTTGTTCAGTATGACCAGCACTAATTTTTTTTTAAATTTTGTTTTTTTTTAAATTTTTTAAAATCGCCATATCTCGAAAAGTAGATACGTTAGCGTCACCGTGTAAAGACCAATTTTGTTCAGAAACGTAAACGCTTTTAGATGGCGAGCTAAATATTTTCAAAACTGCCTAAAATCTATTCGATCTAATACGTTTTACGACAAAAAGGGCCTCCGCGGGCCGCTTGCGCCCGCGGCTTTTACCCAACAGCTAGTTAAGTATATATGAGTACATGCTCTACCTGATATATTCCATAAAGAAGCTAAAATTAGACTAAAATATTTCGTAGGTTTAAAAAAAGCATCTAAAAATAACTTAATAAAATGTCGTGATAGTATTTAATAGCTCAGTTAACTCACTAACACAGATTCACCATCGGTCATACGTTGAAATAATTTAATTAAGTGATCCAGTGCTTTACGCAACTGGGTCGATTGCTAGATCGTGTTGTCGGATTCGTCGCACTTGTCTAACGTACTGTAGGACCGTGTTTTGTTATTGCTATGAAAAATTAGTACTTTCTTATGTTGCACCAACGTACCAATGTACCAACATACTATGTATCTCTGTCTGTTGTTATTTACTAATAAGTTAAGTACTTTTTTTTTGAGATTTTAGCTTTATCAGAGAATCTTTAGAATACAAAATAAATAGTGTGAAACAAATAGCCTATGATATAATTTGGGTTCAACTCGCAAGCCCCACATAGTGGAGGTGACTTGTGCTTCTCTTGAAACGTTTATCTGTGGTAGCGTTCACTCCGCTTATGGACAGTACTCCGGCTTATCAGACTACTGGTCTGATATAAAAAATCTTAGTTCTGCCAATATCAGTTCCTTTTTTAGTAATAAAATATACATAGAATTATATATATTTCTATATATTCTATTGACTCGTTAGTAAAACGTGCATAGACTACAGAATCCGTGCAAAATGTTATATTAAAATTGAATAACAAGATTATCTTTTGGCGTGGCTTAGAATAACAAATATTTACCATTAAATTTCCATTAGGACCGAAGTCCATTGAGGCATATCTTTATTATAGAGGACTATGCTTTAAGTCTAAATAAGGTTCCTTTTTTATTGACATATGACTGGTCAGAATTCAGCGAGTGTTTGATTTTCTTATTATTAATTTATATATTTTTAGTTATTTATTTATTTACTTTATAACAAAAAAAAAACCAGTAATAAGGCCAATAATAGGCTTAACATTATAACAATAAGCACATCAAACATAAAAATTTGAAATCAACTAAAAAAATAAAAAAATAAACAGAAAAATAAGAAATCAACATCAAACAAAAATACCTTCACAAAATAATAATAGTAACAAAAAAAAAACTAAAATAATTCCAAGCTAATATACACATAATCCACATCAACTGTAGAACACTAATTTTTATTTTTACTGGCAACCCAGTTTTTTTTTTTATTGTAGCTCGACATGTGACAACACTCCGGCTGGTGTAAAGCTAGAGTGCGGTCCATGAATGGAAACAACTGCTACCACAGAGAAATCTCTACAGGCTGCAGTCGCCTCCACTATGCCGGCTTGAGGAGACGAGCATGTACCATCTCGATTGACAGTGCACACTTCTCTCTTATACCTGGCTACTTTCAAACTATCCCCGAAACGCGACAAGGTCACTTCACGGGTGTTACATTCGAAAGTGGTGGTACTACCCCAGGACGGCAGAATGGACAAATAACCATCATCAGTCTGCCTACCACTCTTTAATAAGCGACCAAAGTAAATATAACAAAGTTACATTGGTACCGGTCTTTAGCGAAGTTCGAACACGGGTGTCATTGATCGTGAGTTCACGCGTCTTACAGCTAGACCACGGCCGCTCTTAATTGTTGTACATAACTCAAAACGAACGACTTACTATACTCGCGATCACTTGGCTGTAATTTCTGTAGTTAAAATATCTACATTTTAACCGCATCAAGAACAAAAAAACCCGAACACTAGTTGGAAAAGAAAGATTGGATAGTTTGAGGTGAGAGCCATCCTGCATCCTACAGCAAGATTTAAAACTAACAAGGTCCTACCGCTAGACAACAACTCTCTCTCTCTCCTCGTCGGTCCCTCATTGTTGAGGATCGTGGCTCACTCAATTAGATGTCTCCATCGGCTGCGACTGCTTGCCTGATGGAGAGCTCTATGGACCGGAATCTCCAGACAAATGAAAACCTGGTCTGTCCAGCGGCTCGGGCTTCTACCGCGCGGTCTTCTGCCATCAACCTTCCCTGTCACCACAAGCCTTTCCAGATTGTCGCCAGCCTTGCGCGCTATGTGGCCGAAGTACTTCAGGATGCGGCGCAGGCAAAGCGATGACAGACGCGGTTGATTTTCAATGCCCAATTCCGACAGAACAGAAGCATTTATCCGGTGAGCGGTCCAGGGGATCCTCAGCATACGGCGCCAGCACCACATTTCGAACGCGTCCACTCTCTGTCTATCCGCGGCTACTAGTAATTAAATAAAATGCGTAAAGGCGCCTATCTGAAGTAAAACTTATGGGAAAAATATCAATTAATCAATAACAGAATGGGAACAATTTCACTGTGACGTGAATCCGGGAGTGTTTCTACAGAAGGCGAACATGATCTGAATTCAGTACGCTATTAAACCAATTACGCGCGACACGGCCAACTAATGTCGTGAGGGGAGAAAAAAAACATACGTGACATCTCCGCGTGCTCACAAGATGTGCGACTCCTCAAAGGCTTCTTTACACCGAGGGAGATACGTCATAACTTTGAACAATAATACTTATCAATAACTTTTTTTTAAATAGTCATTGCCTAAACTAAGCCAGTGCTTGTATCACGGGCACTGAGCGACTTTGGTACATATTTAGAGCGGCCGTGGTCCAGCGGTAAGACGCGTGAACTCACGATTAATGAGACCCGTGTTCGAACCTCGCTAATTCTGACCGGTACCAATGTATTTTGGTCGCTCAGTGCCCATAGACACTATTAAAGAGTGGTAGGCAGACTGACGATGGGTTTTTGTCCAGTCTGCCGTCCTGGGGTAGTACCACCACTTTCGAATGTAACACCCGTGAAGTGACTTTGTCGCGTTTCGGGAATAGTTTGAAAGTAGCCAGATACAACGAGAGGAGTGTGCACTGTCAATCTGGATGGTACATGCTCGTCTCTTCAAACCGGCATAGTGGAGGCGACTGCTGCCTGTAGAGATCTCTCTGTAGTAGCAGTTGTTTCCATTCATGGACTGCACTCTAGCTTTACATCGGGCGGAGTGTTGTCAAATGCCGACATACAATAAAAAAAATCGATCGTGAGGTCCATCCTCTGCTGTTAGACCACGAAGCTAATGCTAGACCACTCTTAAAGTCCGATTTCTATAGGGAAAATGTTTTATGACCGATTTCGTTTTTTTTTTTATTTCGAAATTTGTTCCAGAACAAACGCCCCAATTCATTCTGTTTCTGAAATATCGCGGTCACATCCGGTCCAGAAGGGGCAAAATTGTCCTTTTCTTACTCTTAAAATTCCAGGTCGCCAGCTTCGGCTGTACATTATGAATCAATCTGGCAATCATCAGTCAAGACTTCTTCTTTTATCAGAGATATCTAATCTCAAAGTCAAAACGGTATTGGCCAGTGGTGTATTTTAATTAAATTAAATATATTTTAATATAAAAAACATACCGAATAAACGTCTCAGTTGTTTAACTGGTTTATATTTTTTGCATATTATACGGAAGACTGGCGCCTCAGTATAAATGTTAATTGAAATTTCTTTTAATCTGTGATTTTGAAAAGTTGACGAACCGTTTGTTCATTTATTTTTGTACATGTAAGAACTAATATCCCTTGGAGTGTATCGACATAAACGCGTCACGATCGAAAGCTAACACTAGAAAATTTGCCATCGAATAATGTGCTGTATTTGCTGCGATTTGTATGTAAGTACAAATTTTTATTTAATGCAATGGATGGTCTAAAAGTGCATCTTACAACTTTATATTTTTTATATTACAAATGCAATTAGAAAAAATATACATATAACAAAAAGAAGGCATAAAGAATAAAACTTACATTAAAATACGTACTAAATACAACTTAGGTTAAGACCACTGATATACTTGCCTAACTCCGTCATTCAAAAATCTATTATTCTCAAATTCCATTCATGGACCTCACTCTAGCCTTACATCAGTCGGAGTCTTGTCATATGCCGAGCTATAATAAAAAAAAAACTGTTCACGTTTGCGTTTTCATCTACAATTTGTACAATTTTCCAAATTAATAAAATATGAAATATGAATATGAAATTAATATTTAACTGTCTTGTCTATAAATGTCAAATCGTAGAACGACATCTCGTTAAAATGTAAAAACATATGAAAACATTTAAATCACTCCACCTACCTACACATAAAATTCAACTTTTTAATGTTATTATAAGAATAAATAACTAATAATACAGGAAGTTATAATATTAATTTTAATTAGAGGAAATTTTTGTCAAACTGTTTTTGAGAATTTGGTATTATGAAAATATGCTTTCAGAATCAACTGTCGAGAGATACACTTATATACGAGTATGTGTGAGAGGTGGCAGGTCCTCCCGATTCGACCCAAGCTCGGCATATTACAACACTCCGCCTAACGTAGAGCTAGAATGCGGTCCATGAACCGAAACAACTGCTACTACAGATAAATCTCTACGGGCAGCAGTCGCCTCGGTTTGTGGAGACGAACGTGCACCATCCAGATGTGTTCTCTAATGGAGTTGAGTACTTAAGATATTTTCTATTCTAGTCGGAGAAACATAAAAAAAATTACTTTGTCACTTGACAAAATTAATACGACAACTTGTTTCAAGTCATCAAAAGATTAAACCGACGACAAAAAAAAAAGCCATCTCAAGATATCGCAAGATTAGTCGTGAAATGTCACATCATGTATGTTAATAAATAGGTTAAATTTTACACGATCAAACACAACAACAGATTAAAAAAATACCTACCTACATTGTCTTATTAAAAAATTACGCCAATAAAAAAACCATCATGAACACGAAATAATATCTAAAGTACGCAGACTGATGATGGTTATTAGCCCAGTCTGCCGTGCTGGGGTAGTGCCACCACTTTCAAGTCTAACAACCGTGAAGTGACCTAGTCGCGTTTCGATTAACTGAAGGTCTCTCAAAACGGACGGCACAGTGAAGACGATGACTGTAGTCACAGAGACAACGGAACGCTACTTGCCACGTTCCCTTATATTCACAATACTCTTCACACAAGCCCGACAATTATGGGCAGCTTAGTTTCATAAGGATGTCTCCGATTTGTACACCCTTCTGGGTCTGCCTTGTTTAACGCATCCATTCACATCAGATTTTTTTTTTAAATTGTAGATCGGCATGTGACAACACTCCGCCTGATGTAAAGCTAGAGTGTGGTCCATGAATGGAAACAACTGCTACTACAGAGAAATCTCTACAGGCAGCAGTCACCTCCACTATGCCGGCTTGAAGAGACGAGCATTCACCATCCAGATTGACAGTGCACACTCCTCTCGTTCTATCTGACTACTTTCAAACTATTCCCGAAATCTCCTTTCATTCATCCTTTCCAAGTTCCCAAACAATCGAAGCATTCCTTTCTCAATCGTCGTCGCTACATCTTCTTTCAAACCTCAATTAAGCCGGGATAATGGGCTTTCCCAATTTTCATAATTTGTATTTTCGCGTACCTTGCAAGTTACGACTTTAGTGCGATAGTAATAAAGTTATTAATCTCCTTCGTTCGTCGCTTTTTACCACTTTAGTTATGTTCGCAGCTCAACCCTTATTAGCATCTATGATGTTAACATAACCCGGTGTGACACTGACGAGTACAAGGACAGGCATCGAATGCCACTACCATAAGTTCACGGTCGCATAATATCAAAACCAGTCTGGTGTACCTATTCTTGTAAGATATTAAAACTAATATCGATATCACCTTACTTGCTATAACTACGCAAGCCAAAGCGATCTCCAAATGATATACTCGGTAACAAATGACAAGGTATACAGGTAGTTGCATTAGGCAGAATTTAGCAAAGTTTGAACACGGGTCCCATCGATTGTGAGGTCCGTACTTTACCGCTAAACCACGGTCCAATATCTAATATCTAATGCCTAAAATTATATTATAATAAATGAAAGTATTTTGCAACCAACTGTACAATTATGGCGATACTAACGACTGATCATGTCGAAGTCGGACGCATTGATATGGAGCTTAAGGAACGTATGGGGTACTTTTATTTCAGGATACGTAAACTGGGGGACGAATGAGTGCGCGTTCGATTCGTTCAAAAAAAGTACCTATATAATATGTTCAGGTTTTTTTTTAATTGTAGCTCTGCATGTGACAACACTCCGCCTGATGTAAGGCTAGAGTGCGGTCCATGAATGAAAACAACTGCTACAGCAGATAAATCTCTACGGGCAGCAGTCGCCTCCCTATGTCGGCATGAGGTGACCCGCATGCACCATCTAGACTGACAGTACATACTCCTCTCGTAATACCTGGCTACTTTCAAACTATTCCCGAAACGCGACAAGGTCACTTCACGGGTGTTACATTCGAAATTGACAGAAATATCGTTATTGTTGCATCTGAGGCCATTTAACAAAAGAAGATAATACTCGATAGTAAACAAAGTCAACTGGTGCAAGTGACAATAATTCGTTTTGATTCAGTTCCAATATGAATCAGGAATAGCGTACCAGCTTTCTTACTGGTTATTGTCACAAGCGCTAATCTAGCGCCTTCATTAGCCACTCACTGGAAAAGATCGTTGTTAATTAATTTTGATCGATTTACTGCATTTCAGCCACATTGAGAAAGTGAGACCAAAATTATATAATTTTTTTTAAACAAAAATAAATTGTTAATAATTAAGTACCACATAAAGCCTTACTATAGCGTATTATTTTATTCGCTTGCCCGCAAATTCGTAAGCAATTTTTTTGTAATTCTCCTATTCTGGGAAGGCAAAGGGAACAAAGCCCATACAGCCATGCAATCAAATTTTTGTTTTATTTTATTTATTTATTTGGTCCCGAGTACAAGAAACTAATCTGGCGACTGTACACCTCAATGTCGTCGTGTGTATTAGCTCGGCATACGACAACACTCCGACTGATACAAAGCTAGAGTGCGGTCCATGAACGGAAACAACTGCTACTACAGATAAGTAGCAGTCGCCTCCGCTATGCCGGCTTGAGGAGACGAATGTGCACCATCCAGATTGACAATGGTTATTGCTCTCTTTATACCTGGCTTCTTCCAAATTCGGACAATTAAATGTCTTGCAATGTCTATAGATGGTGCACACTATTCTACCCAAGCCGGCATAGCGGAGGCGACTGTTGTCTGCATTTTCTGTGGTAGCAGTTGTTTCCGTTCATGGACCGCACTCTAGCTTACTTAACATCACTGTCTCGTGCCACTGTAAAAAAGCTATACTTTTTTTCTCATTTAGGTATGTCAATCAAGCACCAAAGTCGCCTCTTAACAATCTATATGTAAAATAAAATCTCTATAAATATAACTTAAACAATAAGATAGAAAGCAAATTCATTGACACTCGCTAAATGAAAGTTGATTTTGTGCCAAATCCCAAGTGAACTGGTTTGCGATATGAATAAACTTATAATAAAAAAATATTAATACAATACGTACGTTTTTTTATAATAATTTAAATCAATAAATAAATAAACCAGAGACACTAAAAGCTCATTGTTTACGAAGTCGTTCAGACATTCTTTCGATATAGTGGTAGGCAGACTGATGCATTTTTTTACTGTAGCTCGGCATATGACAACACTCCGCCTGATGTAAAGCTAGAGTGCGGTCCATGAATGGAAACAACTGCTACTGCATGCAGAAACCTGCGCGGGCAAGAGTCGCCTCCACTATGCCGGCTTGAGGAGACCGCATGTACCGTCTAGATTACAGTGCACACTCCTCTCGTTATACCTGGCTACTTTCAAACTGATCCCGAAACGCGACAAGGTCAGTTCACTGGTGTGTTGTACAGGCTCGTCTCCTTAAGCCGGCATTGGGGAAACGACAGCTGCCCGTAGAGATTTCTCTGTAGTAGCAGTTGTTTCCATTCATGGACCGCACTCTAGCTTTACATCAAGTCGAGTGTTGTCACATGCAGAGCTACAATAAAAAAAAAATACAAAATTACATTGGTACCGGTCGATGTTGTTTTTGGGAGGTTCAAACCGATAGACCTCATTACAAGTAGGCCACGGTCAAGTAAGGTTTAAATATAATAATCTAAATACTAAATACACGTAATTCCTTCAGGCTAATTACTTTAAAAATAAGCCAATCACAAAACAAATTGAAAGTTGAAACGTTGCCAAAAATTCCAATACTCAATGCTTATTTAAATACATGTTAATGAATATATTTTTTTAACTTTAAACCTCGTAACGTGGCCGTTTTCGGTTCAATGCCATTCTGTAATGTATTTTTTTATTTAGTCGGTCGAAATTGAATTTTTGCGTCTTGACCGAAATAAGAGAAAAATGGTCATAAAATGCAAGTATTCTTTTTAAACAATTTAACGGTAAGTAGCCAAGGTAGTTTATCTAAAATTTGCAGTATTTATTTTCAGTCATAAACCTAAATTCATAATCTTAACCTACCCTATTTCTTTTTATTGTAGCTCGGCATACGACAACACTCCGCCGCCGAATCACTGTTACTGCAGATAAATTTCCAAACGATTCCCGAGACGCGACGTCACTTTCACCACATTCAAAAGTCGTGGTACTTGCTACCCTAGGACGACAGATTGGGCTAATCAAAATTTGAATTCAATTAGTAATGCTGCATCACCCGCTTTTCTCTTTTCCTTACAATTTATTTAATATCAATTGGTTGTCTGGAAGAAATTGCTTTTAGTGATAAGACCGCCAATTGCACTAAGTTATTTATGATTTTGTATTTATTTAACTCTGTTAAATACAATAAAGAATTTATTATTATTATTATACCTGTAATTCCTAAAACTTCTAAAAGGCGAATGTTTGTTTGTTTACAGTCTTTGGCTTACTGGCTTACATCGTTACGTTATTACATTGTTAGTTTTTTTATTAGTAGCCCGGCACATGATCAGAAACCGCTGGTGTGCAATCTACCTCCTTGCCAAAGGAGAATGCCCATTTGCCTAAGAGAAATGGCCCACAATTTTATTTCTCGAGTTTGTCAATGATTTCTAGTTAATTTTGTAGGAATTTTAATTGTTTTACCCGGGGTATTGAGTAATTAGACTTTTTCTAATGCAAAAATGGCACTGTCCAGTGACTTATGCGTATGGAATCAAATAAACAGAGTTTTTTTCGCATTTATATATAATTAGTATAAAATAGAAGATGATCCACGTGATCGTATATTCCCAGTAAAAAACAAACTTTTCTGATATGTAGGTAGATAATACATGTAAGACAATACAACATTTCCCACGAGATAATATTCCCATCTATTATTATTTGTAATAGTTATGTAACATTTTAGTAATATCGTGTGATTGATAGTTTAGAAACAAAAACTACGCCGTTTCTAGTTCGACATTAATCTCCAAGCGTGAAAGTTAACTACGGATTAAATTAACTACCTAAATACTTAACTGCTGTCAGAAAATACATTTTTTGCAGTAACTCAACATGTTTCGTAGGTATTACGCCTTATATTAAACTAAACACGGAGCCCCACAAGCGAAATTTAAAAAAAAAAAAGTTATAATAATACTGCTACTATAATAAGATTATAATTAAAGAATGGTAGGCAGACTGATGATGGCTATTAGTCCAGTCTGCCGTCCTGGGGTAGTACCACCAGTTTCGAATGTAACACCCGTGAAGTGACCTTGTCACGTTTTGGGAATAGTTTGAAAGTAGCCAGTTATATCGATAGGAGTATGCACTGTCAATCTAGATGGTACATGCTCGTCTCCTCAAGCCGGCATAGTGGAGGCGACTGCTGCCCGCACAGGTTTCTCTCTGTAGTAGCGGTTGTTTCCATTCTCTACCGAGCTACAATAATTTAAAAAAAACTTGATAGTATGTTGCTTGCTTCTAAGCTATTCCAAATCACGAGTAGGTGTGTTGTCACATACTCGATGAGGGGTGGCGGTAGAAGACTAGGGTAAAAGCCATCACCAGTTCCATATAGATGTAGAAGGTACCAGGAACTCATGGCGTTGAAAGAATAATAATTAATGTGATTCTCACATGGGTAATAAACAACAGCTGTCACCTGTCATATCAAAATACGAGATTTGATATCGTTTGCTAAGATTTTGTGATTTCTTCTTTATTTTAATTAAAATGTCAAAAAAAACATTCAACGATAGTCGCAAGATTTTGCCATGAGAGTTTTGGTAGACCTTTACCACACTTATTTCCAAGTGTCCATTCAAAGTGGGAGCTCTAAGAAACCTTTCTTGTTCAGATTGGTAAACTGCTCGGATGAGGAGCATTCTGAACCAATGAGAATGCAGAAAAGTAATTGACGTGGAAATGTGGTCAAGACGAGGTTGGCATGTGGTGCTGAAGAGTCTCTGCCTACCTCTAAAAAGTGCCCGTGTAATAAATCGTATCCCTTATTTATTTGAATATAAACAATACTGTAAATAACTTTGAACACATGTTTTTTCACCCGGATGTTTCCCTCTGGAAATTATAGAACATTAACGTGCGATATTAGACGTTAAGAGATCTAAAATAAAGATCATTTTTGTACCAATTAAGTAAGAAGGTATTTTCTAATTATAATTCTGTTTACAAGAATAATACACATACATACATAGAGATATATACATAGAGTTGCAAACTTCATACATCTGACATAAAAAAAAACCGAAGGCCGCTTCAAACGATTTGACAATGTTGCCGTCAAGTCAAATCGAGTCAAACTAACAGAAAATCTAAAGGTGACTGCGGTCATCTTTTCTGTCGCGTCACATTGCATACATACATTTCAAACATATTGCCTTTTACAGATTACCTATCTATAACATTATTCTAATCCTTTTCATTACGAAATTATCTTTACAGACAAACTTTTTTTTAAACTCATAATGTGTAAGAAATTGGAGTAAAATAATGAACCAATTTTCTTGTAAGATAAGGCCTTACACCGTTACACGCCTCCAAATTGCCTTACAACATAAATTTTAAGGATAACCTCATTTTATTCCAGGAAATTGGATCATTTTTTTGTTCTTTATGTTTTAATTTTTTATACTTCATAGTAGGTAGGTACCTACCTTATACATAGTAGTAAATATAAGTAGATATTTTTAGGTGCCTACTGTTAAGGTTATTTCTGGGGTATGTTTCTAGATACTTTAGGTAGCTAGGTATAGGTAAGTCCATGGACTTCTTAAAGTACACATAAAATCCAGCCAAAATACCGGTATTTAACGGTATAACTAAAATATTAATATAACATGACGGATTAGAAAATACACGCACAAAACAAGACTTTTAGAAGTCATATTTAAATTAGTAGGGTTATACTAAGTACGGCCTTTAGTAAATTGTGTAATAAAGGGTTGCTTTTAATAATAGTAAGGCTAATTTTGTCAAGTTGCATGTGCAACAGGAAGTAGCCTAGGCAAGGAACTGAACCGGAATCAACAAAACACCGTTACCTTTACCTAAGCTTTTTTTAAACGTCTAATAAAAATCAGCTCTAAGAACGTGGAATCACATCAAATAGTCAATTTTAAGACCGGTTTTTTTCCGCGAATCGACTTCAAGACCTCTCAATATATAAATGTAACATTAAAAATAACTTACATGCGTATCAGAAGAGCACAACACTAATTTTCACTTTAACTCACATAAAAACACTCAACACGCTACAAGATTCACTAAAATAAAACTTCAAAAGTTCAAAATAACGCTAAAGAGAAGCGCCAAGCGCAACGAAAGGAACGCACCGCGGCAGACTGGCGAACGAATGAGCAGCAATCTGTGCTGCCCGCTCTCCCCACTAACTAGCCTATACGTTCAAAATTGCATCGAAGTTTAATATTGTTGTGTAAGAAAAAACTAAATTATACTTTTTTAATGAACGAATTTATTTGCGTATTTGCTGTGTTATCAGCTTACTCATTTTATCTAATTGAAATAATAATAAAATAATGTTCGATTTTTTAAAAATATACAAATGTATACAACTTTATACAACATAAAACAGAATGCCACATGGCGGTGTTTTGACTACATTTGAATATGAAAATTTCTAAATCTAAAAAAAGCATATTCTACGAATCTTTTTCTAACTACGAAATTGTTTCCTTTCGAGTACCATTGCTATTGATAATAAGGATTTATTTTACCCATAAAGTAAACTAAAAATCATCGACGAACTGGAAAAAAAAATTGTAGGTTCATTTCTCTTACGAGTATTCTCTTTTTAGATTTCTTATTTTTTCCGATTCCCACCTCAGAGGATACACAACCGTTTAATTGTTTTTTTTAAATTATTATTTTAGCTCGGCATGTGACAACACTCCGCTTGATGTAAAGCTAGAGTGCGGTCCATGAATGGAAACAACTGATACCACAGAGAAACCTGTGCGGGCAGCAGTCGCCTCGACTATCTCGGCTTGCGGAGACGAGCGTGTACCATCTAGATTGACAGTGCACACTTATCACGTTATACCTGGCTTCCCGTTACTCCCGAAACGCGACAATGTCACTTTACGGGTGTTACATTCGAAAGTGGTGGTACTACCCCAGGACGACAGACTGGACAAATAATAATTAAATAAAAATAAAACTAAATTAATTAATTTATAATAAAATATATATTTTTTTACATACAAATTCTATTAAATTATGCAATACATTTCGAATGCATTTCGGAACGTACACGTTTCCATAGATGTATAGGCTGGCGTGCGTACGAATTATGCAGGTAAAACATCACTGCATAATTTTCAACCTTAAACCAACGCAATAACTTCTGTTTTCGTTTAATACTATCCTAATTACAATATGCACATAAGAATTATACAAAGTCACTTTTGCCATAGAATTCTAAACTTAATGTGTGTGTGTTAAGGATGTAAATAGACCAAAGATGAGTTGTGTATTAAAAGATTAAACAACATGCAATAGACAAATACGAATATTACAGCAAATAACTCTTTATACTTACTTACCTACACACCTATAGACGACATAATAAAATGTTAGAAACCTGCATCTATGTTAATTAAATTACATACTTTACGCCTTTCTTCGTAAATGAGGTAGGCAACGACACCTAACGTCAAAATATGGCATCTTTTTTTTTATGTGGCATTATAACAATTTGCCAGTGTCAAAGTAAACATTTTTGTATTAAGTAAATAATATTATGCATCACGAGTCATTCATTCATCACACTTAAAGTCAAGTCACAGTCAAGTCAAAAATTGCTCCAGTAAAGTGGTAGAATCTTTATTGAAACTTCTTACGGAGTTTTGGAGGGAAAATGAAAACAGAGGTTCTCTTCTTTTGAATTGTTTGCCCACACTCACGCACGTTCACGAACACTTAATGATTAATAATCCACAATTATTACACATTAACACTCGAAGAAACACAAGTTTAGGAAAATAATTCAAGACAGATAACCTGACGTCTCAAGATGGCCGCCAAAACTCTCATATGGCATCTTGTTTTACTTTTTGTTACTACATTCTGGTAAGGCAAAGGTTGCAAACCTATACAGCCATGTATGCGAGACATTAATATAAAATATTGGAAGTACCTAATCGCCAGATCGGGATTCGAACGAGGAACTGTAAAGAGCAAATTAAACTGTATAAAATAATGATATAGGCAGTGATCTAGTTAATATCACTTGTATCTATCGTGAGACGACAAGGCATTTCCTTTATTTACCCTTCTACAGATTACTTCAGGCTGTTTTAATACGATACTGTTCCATTGTAACTAAAATGTCGTGTACCGACATATTATGGACTCCATTA
Organism: Tinea pellionella; assembly: GCA_948150575.1. Lineage (NCBI taxonomy): Eukaryota > Metazoa > Arthropoda > Insecta > Lepidoptera > Tineidae > Tinea > Tinea pellionella. The sequence continues at coordinate 7,070,179 of OX411263.1, read as the reverse complement.
AATAATACATATACTATAGTATTTTTTGATTTATTAGTTGTTTTTCGATATTACAAATAGATACTTTGAAGTAAACTATAAGTAAAATAAATTACACCTATTAACACAATAATTGAGATATATCTTTCTCATACCATCTCTACGGTCTAAATATAAAATTTTATGTTACCAAATTTAGTCAATTGAATTCCGTTCTTCAGATAAGTACAAAAATACCAATTTATATACTTAACTAAAGTTAAGTTATTAAATTACACCCACATCCAAATTAGATGCAACAATATTAATTAAAAAATTGCACACAAGAACACTTGGATAAAGTTTTTAAAAGTTTATGTCGGAATCATTGGTAACTTCTTGATTATTTTAGAGTAAGCCAGTAGCCTGTCCCAGAACCACCCACTGTGATAACCATTAATATCCTGATTATTATAACTCATCTAATATACAACTAACATACATAAATACACTCGTAACCAATTGAGGTAGGTAGAGACTATTGACCTCCATTCACAATATACCATCACCATCTATGAAGACTCGACTTTTTTAAGCTTAATAGACAAACGTTTGACCGCACCCTGCCTGATGTTAAGCAGTGATGCGGTCTAAGGTGGAGCACGCTACCTGAGGTATGAGGTACCTATTTACCCTTAATTTGAAGAGACCCCGTGTTGTACTTCTCGGGAAACACAGACACCGGGAGGAAGTTCCACAGTTTCGCAGTACGCACGAGGAACGTGTCGTCAAAACGCCTCGTACACTTTAGGAACTTGGACCATAAATGGATGGTACCACTCCGGGTGCCTGGACGTCCAACTTGCATGTCTATGAAAAATTAGACCTAACTAAAGTGAAAAATCATCTCAAACCATTGATATACCTAGATGTGCATTAACACTCCCAATCAATTTATAATCTATAAATCACTATAAGATGTTTTAGTTATTGCATAAGTACTATAATAATCTAGATATGCTAATCACATGATCACCTTGTTAAGCGAGAGGATTTGAATGCAGTCGCCCACGCATCAATTTTAATAATAACCCTACGCGTATGTTCATAAGAGTCATATTCCAACGATTTATTGTTAAATAAACTTGTAATTTTTATTTTATAATCGATGTTAGAGATTACTCACAAAAATTCCAGTTTGAATAAAATTAATAAAATTTATTATTTACATTAGTAGGTAGTGAGGAAACCAGTGTTGAAAATGTCAAAAGAACATATTATTTACAATAATTATATACTATGTCGCCAACGTCGCGTGTCGTCGTCTGCGGTAAACAGAAATCTTAATAAAGACATTGCTATATACGAAATGTTTCATGTTTCTATTTTTTTATTGTAGCTCGGCATATAACACTCCGCCTGATGTAAAGCTAGAGTGCCACGATAATTTGGAAGATTTGTCTGAGGATTGATAACGAAAGATAAGTGACTATAAACACTAAAATAAATAAATTGTATATTAATAAATTTTAGTACGAAAGAAGATTTGGAAGCATTTAGGAAATGAAATACAAGGAGAATTTTTGGGCCCACTTGATACCTAATAATTTGGTAACAAAACAATATCCTAAAATAATATCTTATTTTTTTATTAATTCATTTTAATTATATTAACACATTATTTACCAATCAATAGACAATGTTTAATTACATAAAAAACATCTTCGATTATTAAAACATTAAAAATAATAATAACCTCAAATATTGCATCAGAAAACATCTAATTATTCAATGTAATACGGAAGTAGATTTATTTTTCTACAAAATTAACTAAAAATCATCGACAAACTCGAGAAAAAAATAATGGGCCCATTTTTCTTAGGCCAATGGGCATTCTTCTTTTTTATTAAGAATTTTCATTGATTTTACCGACGTTATATAAACCGACTATTTGTTTACTAACCCCCGAAATAAATAAGACACATTTCATAATTTATTACGTATGTATCTATTCCTATAATCATAATTACTTTACATTTCCTCTCAATATATCAACAAATTAATCTTTGATACAAATAAATCAAGATACATATCTATTGGATTTGTCTTTTTTACACTATTTTGTACTATCGAGGAAATAATTGCTTTATCATAACAATTTATTTATTAACTTTACGATAGACAATAATAATTTAAACACACTTCTGGGCGTGTAATAATTAGATATAAATTTTTTGCTTATTTTTTTTCTTGACATTTTTAGCCACATTGGTCACACAAGACGCTTATTTATACACAAAAAAACACTATTATCTTTTGTTAAAATATATATTTAACAAATTAAATAAAATACTAGCTGAAGATGTTGTTGTTGGTTCAGCTAGGATGTTAATAAATGCTTTGCAAATAAATAAAGGAGAATGCCCATTCGCGTAAGAAAAATGGGCCCATAATTTTTTTCTCGAGTTTGTCGATGATTTTTAGTTAATTTTGTAGAAAAATTAATCTACTTCCGTATTACATTGAATAATTAGATGTTTTCTGATACAATATTTGAGGTTATTATTATTTTAAATGTTTTAATAATCGAAGATGTCTGTTTTTATGTAATTAAACATTGTCTATTGATCGGTAAATAATATGTTAATATAATTAAAGTGAATTAATAAAAAAATAAGATATTATTTTAGAGTATTTTTTTGTTACCAAATTATTAGGTATCAAGTGGGCCCAAAAATGGGCATTCTCCTTTCATTTCATTTCCTAAATGCTTCCAAATCTTCTTGCGTACTAAAATTTATTAATATACAATTTATTTATTTTAGTGTTTATAGTCACTTATCTTTCGTTATCAGTCCTCAGACAAATTATCTTATTATCGTGCCACTGAATCAGTAAATGTGAAAATATAATCCTTAATAAATAATTATTGTATTATATTAAGAATAAAAAGTGTTATCTAGCAAGACAGATTAATGCATACAAAAGAAATCCCCTATAAAGTTATGCTATCAATAAATATTAATTAAAATCTCTGGCAGATGCACTGGATCCGGTGTAATTTATCAAGGAGATATCTTGTGACATCGCAGCAACCTATCGCGGGAAACTCTTTTGCACTGGAGTTTAAAACTGACTATTGATAAATATAATAAAACTTAATATTATACACATGATAAGAACGACGTGTACATTCGTCTCCACAAGCAGGCATAGCGGAGGTGATTTCTGCCTGTATTTCTCTGTAGTAACGGTTTTAAATCATACTCCAGCTTAACATGAGAAAGCGAGTAATTTTTGAACGTAACATAATTGAGAAGGTGTATCTGGTGACAGCTATATTTTTTAGATAATATAGATTAATTTAGTCAACACGTGTTTCTGGAAAACTTTTATAATTGCTTTGGCCTTTTTTTTAATTTTTAAAAATCGCGATTGTAATATAGTACTCGTATTCGTGACGTTTCGGCCGGAACTAAACCTTTGCTAATGAACACCTAAAAATAATCATTTGTCAAAAGTTCAAACAAACTTTTGATTTTTAAAAGTTCCTGTAAATTAAAACATCGTGCTTATAGTGTAGTTTTGATTTAAAAATTACAATAGTTATTCGTATAAAACACTGTGATTGTTAGGAAACACAAACAAAAGATATTTGACAAACTTGTGAGGCGACAACCATAGACAACAAAATAATCTACAAAACTGTGAGGTTAGTACTTTGTATTCTATCTTCCGAAGAAGGTCGATCGCGTGTCATTACAGTTTTTCAAATAACTCCTCGTATTTTAAGTTTTTTTCAGACGGGAATCAAAAAATACTTTTAATTGAAGTGATATCTCGAAATGGTTTTCGATTTAACATGGGTTAGTTTTTGAGGACCTTTCCCATTGTATAAACACAGAATGACATAATAATTATACAAATGCAATATGAAAACTAGTAGGAGCATTTGTAACGATTATTAGTTACCAGTTGTTACCCTTGGATGTCTATGTTTAGAATAGCGAATGTAGGGTTTAGTGTAGGTATTTAAATTAGAGCTCGGCAACAACGACTGTGAACGTACCAATCGTTTGCATGTATATTTTTATGAAGGGCCCTACTGCTACCATACGAGATTGCTTCGACTTTGAACCAAGCAACACCAAACACCCCCCCTATTATCCACATGACGATCTTATATTGAATTTTAAAAAAAGTCCTAGATTTTTTAAAATTATAGCTCTGCATGTGACAACACACCGCCTGATGTAAAGCTAGATTGCGGTGAATGGAAACAACTGTTACTACAGAGAAATCTCTACAGGCAGCAGTAGCCTCCACTATGCCGGCTTAAAGAGACGAGCACGTACCATTCAGATTCACAGTGCACACTCCTCTCGTTATACTTGGCTACTTTCAAACTATTCCCGAAACTTTATTTACTAACACAAAAATTTCATTTAATTTCATATCCTATAGTTTCTTCTCAATACACGTCAGAATATAGTCCACAAATCAATAGAATTCTAAACACAGAAACTTTCACTATTCGCACTTATTGTCATAAATCACAGTTCACATTACAGGGGCGTTACAACCTTTATGTACGAACTGATCATTTTATTGAAATAAGTATCGGAACGCTATTACATGTTGGCTACAATGGAACGTGACTTGACTGAGCTTAGCGGCTTTTCTATCTCAATAAATAGCTACAATACAAAACAATTTCAATATTCTTCGTATAGTAGTCCGGTATGTGACTTACTTACGTTCTATGAGCGGAGACAATGTTAGCAGGGTTGACAGTACACACTCCTTTGACACAACATGTGACCTCGACTGTTTTGATTAACCACAGTGGAAGTTCATGAACGCCGAGAACTGGAGAATTACAACAGGCGGCGGCAAGAAGCCTCCCCCCCCCTAGAGATTCTAAAAAAGTTGTTAAATGTTTTATTTATCATTGTACAGTCAAGAGCTCGTGTAGCTGTACGTTGGACTCTGTACCGTTGTTATTACAATCGCCGTAGAAGTAAGGCTCGTACTACAAGTGAAAAGCTTCATGTACTTTACCTACAATTTATACTTTTCTCATCCTCCATATCAACTTGCCCCCCCCTAGGCCATCTGCTGGCGACCCTATGCCGGCTCAAGAAAGTGCTTTTTCACGCTCCGCTTGAAGAATCTAATGTTTGGTACAAAATTGATTGTGCGTCATAAAAAGGATGCGCCACCGTTTCACCGTCACCGTTTTTTTATTGTAGCTCGGCGACAACTCTCCGTCAAATGTAAAGCTAGAGTGCAGTCCATGAATGGAAAGAACTGCTACTACAGAGAAACCTGTGCGGGCAGCAGTCGCCTCTACTATGCCGGCTTGAGGAGACAAGCATGTACCATCTAGATTGACAGTGCACACTCCTCTCGTTATACCTGGCTACTTTCAAACTATTCCCGAAACGCGACAAGGTCACTTCACATTCGAAAGTGGTGGTACTACCCCAGGACGGCAGACTGGACAAATAACCATCATCAGTCTGCCTACCACTCTTTAATAAGTGCGACCAAAGTACATATAACATAGTTACATTGGTACCGGTCAGCATTAGCGAGATTCGAACACAGGTCTCATCACGGATATAATGTTTTTGTAGGTATTGTCTACGCTATTTCCACTGTTATAATGGAGGCAAAAAGCAAATTAACACTTTTCACTCATAGATTTATGAAATATATGTATAATCTTTATTTCCAAAGCTGTGCTTACCCTTGTCTTTTAATGTGAAGGCACATACAACATCGCTTATCTATTATAATCACAATGCCAACTCCAATGCAAATCTTAAAGTAAAGTAAAAAGCAAATAAGTAATGTTGCCACAAATAACAAAGGTTGATAGTTCTACGCATGTAGATGCCAAACTACAGGTGTACGGCGTAATGAGATGTAAAAATAATTATAACACTACTGCAGGCAACAGTCGCCTCCACTATGCCGGTTTAAGGAGACGAAAAAATCCCGGTTTGACAGTGCACAGGCCTCACGTTATATTCGGCTATTTTCAAACCTATCCCGAAATGCGTCTGTAATAGGTTATTCCACCTTGAAAGACTGGGTTAATAACCATCATCAGTCTGCCTATACTATTAAACAAACCAAATCTGTGGAAATAACTTTATTAATTAATCAAGCAATTTATTTTCAATTAATAAGTCATTTTGTTTATTAAATAAAACAACTTTATTGCTGAAATGAAAACGCTACTCCTGGGTCATTAGTTCGTAATCTTAAATCAAATAGAGACGTGTTCATACATAAATAAAAACTATATTACTTTTGTATTTAAACAAAAAATAACATACTCTTAAATGTATAATTGTAAAAAAATGCAAACAAATAATAAATCACTGTCTAATTAAAATCTTATAAACACAAAACATGCTGTACAAGATGAACTATCGAAGGAAAACAAATTAAGATAAGATAATAGCGAGAGAGTTGGGTTACATGCCGCAGTCTCTGCTCCAACATGGACAACTTCGGTTATCGCGAAATGGGGTGGCCGGCTCCGCTACAAACACCCTCGCAAACACCGACAAGAACGAGGTTCACCAGCAGCATGAGGTCACATACGAGGGAAGAGGAAATCCCACTCAATCAACATTATAAACGAGTCAGAAATATCGACCTACTCGAACGAGCCGTCGACACTCCCGCTAAGGAATATCTTTTCGTTGGACCGTCGCCTCCTGCTGAAGATGCACCGAATATGTACCACAGTTTTGATATTCTTGCGCCAGATCCTGAAGCCAGGCTAACAGAAGAATCAGTCCGACGCGGTTTGTGTGAAAGAGCTTTAAGTTTAGGAGCGGCAAGATTCTTTGATGATATTGAGTGTGGATTGATTACGGTGGATAACATCTCAGACCACATAAATTCAGCGCCAGAAGCAGTTGTCAATTTAACATTGTTATGGGTTTCGTTTCTAACACGTGACGAACTACTGCCAGCTATTTTAGATGTCGGTGCTGATATACATTATGTAGATTCGAGTGGATTAACAGCGCTGCATTTAGCCGCGTTCAGTGGGTCGGCGAGGTCCGCTGTCTATTTGCTTTCGCGTGGCGCAGACTTAGATTTTGCGCCTAAATATTTCGCTCCACTACATTGCGCCGCGTTCGGAAACGCTGTAGAAATTGCTGATTTGTTAATACAACACGGTGCTTCTCTACATGCAGTGGTACAGAGGGCCGGTTGTGAGGAAAACCTCGTTCACTGTGCCGTACGATCCGATGCCGTCGAGTGCATGGAGTTGTTCATAGAGAGAGGAGTCGACCCATCATACGTCACGACCGGGGGCATGAACTCATTGCACTTAGCCGCAGATCTAGGTGCAATTAGATGTTTACATTTTTTATTAAAAGAAACGAAAATCAGTGTAAACGGTGCAACTAAGCAACGAGATAAGGAGTGCACCGCTTTACATCTAGCTGCTGCGAGAGGATATGCGGAGTGTGTCGAACTGATGATAGCCGAAGGTGCCAAAGCGAATGCTAAGAACTACAGAGGATTTACGGCTTTACATTTGGCTGCGAGATGTTCGAGTCTCGAATGCGTGGAAGTGTTGTTACGAGACGGGACCGCCGATCCCAACGAGAAAGATAATGATAAGAGAACACCATTACATGCCGCCGTTTGTCGTTCGGAACGCGCATGTGACATAATCGATATGCTCGTGAGTTGGGGAGCTGAAGTCAATCAGAAAGATGAATACGGATATTCGCCGCTACATTTAGCTGCTATGGATGGTTTATCGCAATGTGTCGAAACGCTGATATTTTTAGGAGCGGATGTTACATCAAAGTCGAAGAAAGGTCACACCGCGCTCAGTGTTATAACAAGAAAGTCGCCGAAATCACTTGAAATATTACGTCACAATTTAGACAATGGTATATCATTGAGCCGATCATCAGAGGGAAACGAAGAAGTACAAATTGAATTCGATTTTGGAAGGTTATTGAAATTTTCTTATCCGCGAGAAATCACATATTTGAATAGTTTGGTAGATGAAGGTCAAAAAGATATTTTATTACATCCTCTATGTTCAGCGTTCCTCTTCATGAAATGGCGCAAAATCAGAAAGTTTTATTTGGCAAGACTTATCTTTTGTTTTCTCTTCGTATCGTTCTTATCAATTTATGTTCTAACGACAGTCGTAAAGACATGTAAAGGTAATTATTCTAAGAAGTACGGAATACCGAATGAGCTCTGTCAGAAGCAGTCGCTACTGGGTGATATTTTGGAAGATAATCCTATCGAATTCGAAAGATGGGTGTTGATAGCGATAACTATATTCGAAATAGTAAGGAAATTAACCGGCATTACTGGCTATTCGAGTATAAAACAATACTTTACTACTTTTGAGAATCTTATGGAATGGTTTGTTTTGCTATCTGTATTTTCTTTATATCATATACATAAGGATTATGGTTGGCAGAATCATGTGGGCGGTTATGCTGTGCTCGGTGCGTGGACCAATTTGATGCTGATGATGGGTCAATTACCTATGTTTGGTGACTATGTAGCTATGTATCAGAAAGTTTTAATAGAATTCCTGAAACTGTTACTCGCATACATGTGTCTACTGCTAGGCTTTACTATTTGCTTCTGTATTGTATTTCCAAATGAAGAGATGTTTTCGAATCCCTTGATGGGCTTCATATCTACATTGTCCATGATGGTCGGTGAATTAAATTTGAATATTCTTATAAACGATCCGGAGAAAGAGGATCCGCCGTTGATTTTCGAACTTTCATCTCAAGTGATTTTTATTCTGTTTCTTATGTTCGTAACCATAATACTGATGAATCTGCTAGTCGGTATCGCTGTCCACGATATCCAAGGCTTACGTAAAACAGCCGGTCTATCCAAGCTGGTGCGACAAACGAAGCTAATTCTATTTGTAGAAATGGGTATGTTTAGTGCATTACTACCTAGTTTTCTACACAAATACGTGTATAGAACTGCGCTCGTGTCTCCGGAAGCCGGCAAAGTTATATTGAGTGTGAAACCTTTGAACCCTAGAGAGAAGAGGTTGCCCACAGACATAATGATGGCTGCCTATGAACTCGCGCAGTTGAATAAAGTCAAAGCTTCTAGAACTATTAAAGAGATATTAAATAAGACGAGATATTGCAAACGATATGACAATGATAAACCTGTGGATCATAGTTTTAGTTTGGAATTACGCGGCATGCAGGAGAAACTGGATCAAACGACGTTTAATTTGAAGAGGATAGATCAGGAGATGAAGCATCTGAATACATTGTTTATGGAACAGCAGAACTTGTTGCAGAAGATTATTAAGAATACAACACCTGATAGGTCGTTGCAGACTGTACAGAGTGTGTATGCTGAATCGCCTCAACCTTCGATTTTCTATACTAATCCTTCTGATGGAATGAAGTAATAGAAGAGGGAAGGTTATGCTGACGGTACCATTGACCCTAATAGGGTTTTCACATAATCTCTTCTCGGCGTTTTTCGAAAGAGTCGATAGAATCAGGGAATTGCTTGTTGCAGGTTTATGCAATGTATAACTGTTTCATTTTAATTACTTAGTTAAGAATCCATTTTTACTTATCAGGGTAAATATAATATACTATTTTCAAGTAGTTATTGATTTTATATGTATTTAAGTTACAAATTAAATTAAAAATTAAGGTCTTAAGTAACCTACATAAATAAGGCAGATTCTAAAATACAAATCTAGGTTATCATGAATCAGTTTGTCACGTAGTAACACTGGGTTATTTGCAAATAACCTGCTGCTGGAGTGGTCAGACTGCGGGGTGAAACTACTAACCACACTTGACTATTAAAATAATTTATGTATTAATGTAGTGTTCACACTTTGAGTTGCAGCCCAGCTTTACTGATCAGATCTTAAAATATATGTATGTGACTTTTTTCGGCTGCAACTTGTAGTGAGCATCTAATAAATAAATAAATAAATAAATAAACCAAACTTCTTAATCCAGTGGTATATCTATTGTAACTGCCTACCTTAGGATGTAAGCGTAAGTTTGTGTTAGTGTATTTATTTATAGATTTAATTTAATATTTAAATATTGAAAATAAATATATTTTTTATTATTATTTAATTTTTTTTAATTTATAATACAAATTCAAAGTAGATTTAGAGACTTGAGAGAGTTGAGTATTTGTACTTATTTTGTTGTCACTTTATTTTTCTTTTTCTTTAAGTCTTCTTCTCTTTCCCTTTCTTTGCTGTCTATCTCCGATGTTAACACTTACTGGCCGTGAATGTCCCCAAAGCACTCACTAATTTCGCCTTGTAAATGTTACACAAAGTTTTAAAAAAAATATATTAAATCTAAATATTTATTTATTTTTACGAAACAAGATTTTGTTTATTTTTTTTCATTTGATAACCATAACGTTTCAGTCAAGTAAGTTAAATTACCCAGTAATCATCATAAAAACAAAATAATTAAGATATAATTATAAAAAAGATTTTTCATTATTTATTTAATTTAAACAAAGCAATTTAGTATTAATTTTAATAGTTATTTCTACGTATCTTCCACTTTTTATCATGTTAGATAAATGAGGAAAATTATTAATTTTAAAATATTTACATAATATACGGTAGTTTTATTTTTAATTAATTACGAAATGAAATAATTAATTGTAATTATTCGGTTTGGCTCTTTCTAGAAATCGTACAATCATAGAAATGATAAACCACCCCAAATATCATTGAAATCCATTTATTTACCTTTAAGCCTGTTTAATGACCTGAATTTGACTCTAAAGTAAATGTAACTCTCATCTAAAGCTCAAATTAAAGAATGTGAAGTGTAACGAGAGGAGTGTGCACTGTCAATCTAAGATAGTACATGCTCGTCTCCTCAAGCCGGCATAGTGGAGGCGACTGCTGCCAGCACATGTTTATCTGTAGTAGCAGTTGTTTCCATTTATTAACTGCACTCTAGCTTTACATCAGGCGGAGTGTTGTCACATGCCGAGCTACAATAAAAAAAATAATTAAAGATTGCATGTAATAAATATATACTAATATTACAAATGTAAAAGTATGTGTGTTTGTCTCTGAAGTACGCTTAACCGCTGAATCGCTATAAAAATTTGTATGGAGATTGATTATGGCTAGAATTACATAGACAGTTTTTTAAATTATTACCCAAAAGGTTTTCGAGGAGAGAACGAGAACAGGAACGCTATACGCATTGGAAGACGTTACCTAGTAAATAATATAGTAATAAATCAAAAACATTACGGAAGACGCACAAAATGTCATTAAAATTACTAAAATTCTTAACTTTAATACGGCTACTATGAACGTTCGTAAAAAATGACCGTATTAATCCACTATATTATATTAATTTACATGTAATATCTTTTTGCAGGCGTACAAACTAATAACTTTACTTCTATGGATAATTTTTATTATCTTGGAATGTGAGCACACTCCACGTGACGGAATCAATTGCTACTACTGAAAAATTTACATAAGCTCAACATTGCATAACAGTCTCGATGTCTTAACTCTCTTTAATTTTCTAATTGTATTTATTTAGATTTAAGGCAAAATCATTTGAATAAGTTAAGATTCGATGCGGCTCGACAAAAGTGCCTAAAACATTTGCCTTCGGAACTGCTCGGTCCGGAAAAGAAGTCGTAAGAAACTCGACATCGAAATATTAAATAAATTAAACATTGAAAAAAATTTTAATAGGTAAAACAAAAGTTCATAATCTAAGTCTTAGATGTTTTACGGAATGGTGCTGCAGAAAGCAAAGCGGGTTACAATTACCATGGTCGATAACAATTAAATAAAAATGCTGCAACTATCTTGCATGACGACAGCATACAGATGCATCTCGTGTGAGTACAATTGCGCACATTGCTTACTGCAATACTTAAAATTGATTTATGAAATACTAATATGATGTAAATTACTTAATAAGCAATTTAACTTAATTAATTTGAGAGAATCGCAGTTTTTGTAAGTTATCAAGTAATCTGGTACTATTGCGTCTAAAGTTTTATTGTGTAGATCTAACACACTTTTGCATCCAATTGTACAAAGTTAAATGTAATTATACAGTACGTCGCCAGTGTTTTTTATCTAAAGCACTAGCCGCAAGGTGGTGGTGACTGAACTAGAATGTGGAGAGTCTAGGATTCATGTCTCCATGGATATTGGGTTCACTTCCCGGTGCAATTTAGGGAATTAGTTCTAGAATTTTATAGCATTGGTTATATCTGGTTTGAAGACAGGGTATTTCATTTGTATTTTATTTTATAACTACATCTGTGACGTGTGTAAACAGTTGGAAAAGATAATCATAGAACATTTCGGGATTATCAAAGCCGGGAATAACAATAGTCTACACTCTACCCTGTCAACAACATTTCGGATCTCATCGTGATCGTTAATTTAAAGAGTGGTAGGCAGACTGATGACGATTATTAGCCCAGTCTACCATCCTAGGGTAGGACCACCACTTTTAATATATGGAATATTTATTTTGTTATGTTCACGTGGAATATTTTTAAATAATAATAATTATAGGATATTTAAAATGATTATCAAAAATTCACTATAATACCTCGGCCAAATTGTTTTTAATGAATAATTTGTGATGTCGTTAATTTCACACTTTCTACTTAATAAATCAGTTGGCAACACCCGTGTTTATTTATGATTATTGCAAATTTATATGTATTTTATTATTTATTTTTGGATGCGAGAAAACTTATTATACTTTGTAAAAATTGATATGGTACTATTGTGCGAGCCAAACTTTATGGCGTCTCCGAAGTTAGGCGCGAGTCGCTGCGCAGTACACAAATTGAGGTTTCAGCGGGGCTCGAGCGTGAGACGAAAGGGTAAATTAACTCTTAGGGTGGTTTTATTTTTAATTAACTTTTACGGCGACGATGACCGTTAAACGTTTACATTTACTCCACACGCGTTGCAATATCGTGTAAATTGATATTGTTATCGTTAAAAGGGTGACTGATCCTGAATACATTGGACGTTAGCGACATTGGTTTGACGATTACTTTAACCAAGTCAAAATTCGCTGGTTACGGTTAAGGTTAAAGTAACCGTCAAAAATGAGAGGCGCGACGATGGTGCAACTCGTGTGAAGTAAATGTATACCATAATGTAAACGTAACGGTTAAAGTAAACGTAAAAGTAATAGTTAAAGTTACTTTAACCGGCCTTCTGGTGCAAACCACTCTTAATTTTATTATTGTAAAATGTTTGAAGCTGCGCGAAGTAGGGCCCGCAGCTAACTTCCGAGACGTCATAAAGTTTGAATAGACCTATAATATAATAAAGTTACAATATTGTTTATTTTTATTTTAGCTCGGCTTGTAATCTCTGCTCGGCCTGATCGTAAAAGCTGGTCCATCAACATCAGAGAGGTCTCTGCAGGTAGCAGTGCATTAAATATCTTACAATACAAGACAGGACAACCGCATCCAAAATTAAATCAAACACATACATCATTGTATTTTACAATTTATTTGTCACCTCTGACCGGACCACCGGAGTGTGGTGGCCCATACATTTCTCCATAACATACAATTGTGTAATTATTAGTGGATTATTAAAAAACAGGGTAAACAAGCTTTATGCGGAGAGAAAAAAATCGCTTTTAAAGAACAAATTAAAGTATTAACTGTGAGTTATAATTGTGAGTGTATGGAAAAAAAAACGAATAAAAAGTTTAAAATACGCTTCTATGCTTACTTTAGTTTTCTTATTACACGTAGTAGGCGTACAGTAAGCGTACAATTAATATAATAAGTGAATGTGGCTAAATAATAGTAATTTAATTATTTTTTTCAAAAGATATCAATAAATGTATACATTACCCTATTTCATATTTAAAATATTAAATTACAATAATTCTGATGAGATTATTTATTTGACTTGGTTTTTTTGGGAAAATAATTTTTAATGAGAATTTAGTACTACTTTAAATTTAAATGTCGCAAGATATCTCTGAACAACTGACATCTTTTAATCAATAAGATGTGGTAGGCAGACTGATGATGGTTATTAGCCTAATTTCTGGTATAATGCCACTGCAGGTGTAACACCCGCGAAGTGACGTTGTATTCCTCAAGCCGGCATAGGGGAGGCGACTGCAGTGGTGCAGAAATTTCTCTGTAGTCACATAAAAAATATTTTATTATAGACATTTGATGTGAAAGGAATGTCTCAAAATGCAGGTACACTTGTGTTATATTTAGTACTCAACAGAATCTAGAGTTGCGGGGTCATTATCCAGGTTCTGCCGCTCTGAAGTGATTAAATTGTGCATTTCAATTATTAATTATACCGCTCTGGTATGCTACTGAAATAGATGTTAATATCCACCTTCAGTTATGTGACTTTCAGGTACACAATAACTATCTGTATATACATAGTTATGTTTGTTAAATTAGTTACTATTTTTTTTTCTGAATTTATAATTCAGTTTTTTTTGTTATTATAAACACAGGCTATAATTGACGAGTTTCTTATGGCTGTCTTCTCGTCATATGCCTTTCCGAAGCCAAAAGTAGATTCTGACGATGAACAAGTGCATGCCAAGTCCATGCCTACGTTAATAAAGGATTTTCATTTCATATATTTCCTTTTTGATTATGTATACTAATATTATTTTGAAAGTGTGTTTGTTTGTGCCCCAATCTTTCATCACTTTAGTTAAGCGTTTTTTAACATGCACAAATATATAATTTCTCGGTAACATTATAAATTCGTCAGCATACGTTTAAATTTTAATTTACTAGAATTTTACACTTTAAATTATAAACTTATGTTTGTCAACTAAAGCATTTGTTATCGTGATGTTCCCATAAATCTACATGCAAAAATGTACACGAATTTATATGAAAATATGTGTTGAAAATCTAATAAAACAAGGCCCACTTTCCACGGAGTTATATTTGCAATCTGTTTACCTAATAGTACTTATGCTCTATTACTATAGTTTACTATTACTACTATAATACTATAGCTCATGCCCATGTCACACCAGGATAGGTAGAGACTATGCAGAGCGAGCGACTTCTCTCTACATACCACATTGACTTCGACCACCTCCATTACTCTTCTCCAGTTCAGGGTGCTCCTCAAGTCTTCATCTAACCCTCTCTGGGCACATTCATCAATCCTATATCGCCATTTATTTTTTTGATGAGTTAACAAGATCTTCTTAGGGTCGTTTGCAACAGAAGACCGGTTAAAGTAACTTTAACTATTACTTTTACGGCGACGACGACCATTAAACATTTACATTTACTCCACACGCGTTGCAATATCGTGTAAATTCATATTGTTATCGTTAAATGCGATGAAGGTGCAACTCGTGTGGAGTAAATGTAAACGTAACGGTTGAAGTAAACGTAAAAGTAATAGTTAAAGTTACTTTAACCGGCCTTCTGGTGCAAACGACCCTTATCTATCCTTTCCAAATGATGGAATCGTTTAATCTAAATATTTGATTAATTTTGATTTTGATTAATGCGAAGGTATAAAAGAGTCGATAGAGTTGTAAACTCAAAAGTTTGTTGTAAAGATCTAAAAACTGTGACGTGCACTCAATACGATATTCTATTTAAAATCTCTGATTCAGATCTATGTACTCATCGGGATATTTATAAAATATGTGCACCTAATAGTGATGTTGTTATTGTTATCGATTAAACTAATTTAAGATGTTATTTAACCTAGGTATTCTCGATTTTTAATATACGAGTAACCACTAGATAATACAAGATAACATTACCGATTAGTATTGCGTACGTATTATTTTACTTAACAAGTAGTAATTATTATTATTATTATTATACTAATATATAGCTGCAATACCACTCACTGACTCACTGACTGACATCAATTATTTAGCACTTGCCGGTATGGTGGAGGGTAGCGGTTTTTTGAGTCGTATAGAGGGCGTTCCAAAACCGTCGAGAAAAATACGATTTTGACCGGAAGTCGATTCTGGACCGGAAGTGGTAGCGATATCTCGGAAACGGGGCGAGTCGGGGCAGTCACCCCGTAGAGAAAGTTGTAGAGAATGTCGTCTTATGCCGAAATAAAAAAAAAAAATTTCAAAATCGGGCAAAAAAAATTTTTCCTCGATCGTATTTATATCCTTTTCCCGCCGGTACGCCAATATGAAACGGAGCATGGCGGTGGGCGTGGCCTAACAGCATCCGCGACGAGGCATTTTCGGGCGAACGATCGAAACGGCTTTACCTCGGTCAGTCGGACGGTGAGCGCGGCCGCGTGAACATCGAATTTGCTCCGCGCGGCGGGCTTTCTTTTAAATATCTCAAGAAGTAGATACGTCAGAGTAACCATGTAAAGAACAATTTTGTTCAGTGTGACCAGCACTATTTTTTTAAATTTTTGTTTTAGTTTTTTTTTTAATTTTTTAAAATCTTCATATCTCGAAAAGTAGATACGTTAGCGTCACCGTGTAAAGACCAATATTGTTCAGTATGACCAGCACTATTTTTTTTTTAAATTTTTGTTTTTTTTTTAATTTTTTAAAATCGCCATATCTCGAAAAGTAGATACGTTAGCGTCACCGTGTAAAGACCAATATTGTTCAGTATGACCAGCACTAATTTTTTTTTAAACTTTTGTTTTTTTTTTAATTTTTTAAAATCGCCATATCTCGAAAAGTTGATACGTTAGCGTCACCGTGTAAAGACCAATTTTGTTCAGTGTGACCAGCACTTTTTTTTTTTAATTTTTGTTTTTTTTTTTTTAATTTTCTAAAATAGCTATTACTCAAAAAGTACATACGTTAGCGTCACCGTGTAAAGACCAATATTGTTCAGTATGACCAGCACTACTTTTTTTTAATTTTTTTTTTTTTTAATTTTTTAAAATCGCCATATCTCGAAAAGTAGATACGTTAGCGTCACCGTGTAAAGACCAATTTTGTTCAGAAACGTAAACGCTTTTAGATGGCGAGCTAAATATTTTCAAAACTGCCTAAAATCTATTCGATCTAATACGTTTTACGACAAAAAGGGCCTCCGCGGGCCGCTTGCGCCCGCGGCCTTTACCCAACAGCTAGTACTAATATATAGCTGCAATACCACTCACTCACTGATCTATTGACATCAATTATTTCGTACTTGCCGGTATAGTGGAGGGTAGCGGTTTTTTGAGACGTATAGAGGGTGTTCCAAAACCGTCGAGAAAAATACGACTTTGACCGGAAGTCGATTCTGGACCGGAAGTGGTAGCGATATCTCGGAAACGGGGCGAGTCGGGGCAGTCACCCCGTAGAGAAAGTTGTAGAGAATGTCGTCTTATGGCGAAATCAAAAAAAAAAAATTTCAAAATCGGGCAAAAAAAAAATTCCCATACAAATCGGTCGGCCCTCGATGATACTTCCATCTCGCTTTTTTCCATCATTCAGTGCATGAGGCGAGAGCGAGAGGTGCGGAGAGAAAAGTTTTCATACGGCCGCGTTTTCGGGACGAACGATCGAAACGGCTTTACCTCGGTCAGTCGGACGGTGAACGCGGCCGCGTGAACATCGAATTTGCTCCTCGCGGCGGGTTTTTTTTCGAATATCTCAAGAAGTAGATACGTCAGAGTAACCATGTAAAGAACAATTTTGTTCAGTGTGACCAGCACTATTTTTTTTAAATTTTTGTTTAAGTTTTCATTTTTTAAAATCTTCATATCTCGAAAAGTAGATACGTTAGCGTCACCGTGTAAAGACCAATATTTTTCAGTATGACCAGCACTACGTTTTTTTTTAAATTTTGTTTTTTTTTTTAATTTTCTAAAATCGCTATTACTCAAAAAGTACTTACGTTAGCGTAACCGTGTAAAGACCAATATTGTTCAGTATGACCAGCACTACTTTTTTTTTAAATTTTTTTTTTTTTTAATTTTCTAAAATCGCTATTACTCAAAAAGTACTTACGTTAGCGTAACCGTGTAAAGACCAATATTGTTCAGTATGACCAGCACTACTTTTTTTTTTTATTTTTGTTTTTTTTTTTATTTTCTAAAATCGCTTTTACTCAAAAAGTACATACGTTAGCGTAACCGTGTAAAGACCAATATTGTTCAGTATGACCAGAACTACTTTTTTTTTTAATTTTTGTTTTTTTTTAAATTTTCTAATAAAGTTTTCTCAAAAAGTACTTACGTTAGCGTAACCGTGTAAAGACCAATATTGTTCAGAAAGGTAAACTCTTTTAGATGGCGAGCAAAATTTTTTTCAAAACTACCCTAAAATCTATTCGACCTAATGCGTTTTACGACAAAACAGGGCCTCCGCGGGCCGCTTGCGCCCGCGGCTTTTACCCAACAGCTAGTTATTATACTAATATATAGCTGCAATACCACTCACTCACTCACTGATCTATTGACATCAATTATTTCGTACTTGCCGGTATAGTGGAGGGTAGCGGTTTTTTGTGTCGTATAGGGGACGTCCCAAAACCGTCGAGAAAAATACGACTTTGACCGGAAGTCGATTCTGGACCGGAAGTGATAGCGATATCTCGGAAACGGGGCGAGTCGGGGCAGTCAACCCGAAGAGAAAGTTGTAGGGAATGCCCTATAATTTCGAAAACGATACTTTTTTTTTCAAAATTGCTCGAAAAAAATTTTTCCTCGATCGTATTTTTATCCTTTTCCCGCCGGTACGCCAATATGAAACGGAGCATGGCGCTTGGGCGTGGCCTAACAGCATCCGTGACGAGGCATTTTCGGGACGAACGATCGAAACGGCTTTACCTCGGTCAGTCGGACGGTGAGCGCGGCCGCGTGAACATCGAATTTGCTCCGCGCGGCGGGCTTTCTTTTAAATATCTCAAGAAGTAGATACGTCAGAGTAACCATGTAAAGAACAATTTTGTTCAGTGTGACCAGCACTATTTTTTTTTTAAATTTTTTAAAATCGCCATATCTCGAAAAGTAGATACGTTAGCGTCACCGTGTAAAGACCAATATTGTTCAGTATGACCAGCACTAATTTTTTTTTAAACTTTTGTTTTTTTTTTAATTTTTTAAAATCGCCATATCTCGAAAAGTTGATACGTTAGCGTCACCGTGTAAAGACCAATTTTGTTCAGTGTGACCAGCACTTTTTTTTTTAAATTTTTGTTTTTTTTTTTAATTTTTTAAAATCTTCATATCTCGAAAAGTAGATACGTTAGCGTCACCGTGTAAAGATCAATATTGTTCAGTATGACCAGCACTATTTGCTTTTTTTTTTTAATTTTCTAAAATAGCTATTACTCAAAAAGTACATACGTTAGCGTCACCGTGTAAAGATCAATATTGTTCAGTATGACCAGCACTATTTGCTTTTTTTTTTTAATTCTCTAAAATAGCTATTACTCAAAAAGTACATACGTTAGCGTCACCGTGTAAAGACCAATATTGTTCAGTATGACCAGCACTACTTTTTTTTAATTTTTTTTTTTTTAATTTTTTAAAATCGCCATATCTCGAAAAGTAGATACGTTAGCGTCACCGTGTAAAGACCAATTTTGTTCAGTATGACCAGCACTAATTTTTTTTTAAATTTTGTTTTTTTTTAAATTTTTTAAAATCGCCATATCTCGAAAAGTAGATACGTTAGCGTCACCGTGTAAAGACCAATTTTGTTCAGAAACGTAAACGCTTTTAGATGGCGAGCTAAATATTTTCAAAACTGCCTAAAATCTATTCGATCTAATACGTTTTACGACAAAAAGGGCCTCCGCGGGCCGCTTGCGCCCGCGGCTTTTACCCAACAGCTAGTACTAATATATAGCTGCAATACCACTGACTCACTGATCTATTGACATCAATTATTTCGTACTTGCCGGTATAGTGGAGGGTAGCGGTTTTTTGAGTCGTATAGAGGGCGTTCCAAAACCGTCGAGAAAAATACGACTTTGACCGGAAGTCGATTCTGGACCGGAAGTGGTAGCGATATCTCGGAAACGGAAAGAGATGAGGCAAAAGTGCCGGAACAAACGTTGTAGGGAATGCCCTCTAATTTCGAAAGCGATACTTTTTTTTTCAAAATTGCTCAAAAAAAATTTTTCCTCGATCGTATTTATATCCTTTTCCCGCCGGTACGCCGATATGAAACGGAGCATGGCGCTTGGGCGTGGCCTAACAGCATCCGCGTCGATCGCTCGTCGGGGCTCGCGCTCTCTATGTTCCGCCCGTTCAGAGCGCGCAATGAAAATATAACGACGCATTTTCGGGACGAACGATCGAAACGGCTTTACCTCGGTCAGTCGGACGGTGAGCGCGGCCGCGTGAACATCAAATTTACTCCGCGCGGCAGGCTTTTTTAAAATATCTCAAGAAGTAGATACGTCAGAGTAACCACGTAAAGAACAATTTTGTTCAGTATGACCAGCACTATTTGTTTTTTTATTTTTTTTTCAATTTTTTAAAATCGCCGTATCTCAAAAAGTACATACGTTAGCGTCACCGTGTAAAGACCAATATTGTTCAGTATGACCAGCACTACTTTTTTTTTAAATTTTGTTTTTTTTTTAATTTTCTAAAATCGCTATTACTCAAAAAGTACATACGTTAACGTAACCGTGTAAAGACCAATATTGTTCAGTATGACCAGCACTACTTTTTTTTAATTTTGTATTTTTTTTTTTAATTTTCTAAAATCGCTATTACTCAAAAAGTACATACGTCAACGTAACCGTGTAAAGACCAATATTGTTCAGTATGACCAGCACTATTCTTTTTTAAATTTTTTTTTTCAATCTTTTAAAATCATCATATCTCAAAAAGTAGATACGTTAGCGTCACCGTGTGAAGACCAATATAGTTCAGTATGACCAGCACTACTTTTTTTTTAAATTATTGTTTTTTTTTAATTTTCTAAAATCGCTATTACTCAAAAAGTACATACGTTAGCGTCAGCGTGTAAAGACCAATATTGTTCAGTATGACCAGCACTACTTTTTTATTTTATTTTATTTTCTAAAATCGCTATTTCTCAAAAAGTACATACGTTAGCGTAACCGTGTAAAGGTCAATTTTGTTCAGAAACTTAAACGCCTTTAGATGGCGAGCTAAATATTTTCAAAACTGCCCTAAAATCTATTCGATCTAATACGTTTTACGACAAAAAGGGCCTCCGCGGGCCGCTTGCGCCCGCGGCTTTTACCCAACAGCTAGTTATTATTATTATACTAATATATAGCTGCAATACCACTCACTCACTCACTCACTCACTCACTCACTCACTCACTCACTGACTGACATCAATTATTTAGTACTTGCCGGGGGGGTACGGGGGTGAAATTTTCGGGGTGTATAGGGGGTGTCGAAAAAACCTCGAGAAAAATACGACTTTGACCGGAAGTCGATTCTGGACCGGAAGTGACAGCGATATCTCGGAAACGGGGCGAATCGGGGCAGTCACTCCGAAGAGAAAGTTGTAGAGAATATCATTTTATGGCGAAATCAAAAAAAAAATCATAATCGGGCAAAAAAAAAATTCAAATCGGGCAAAAAAAAAACCATACAATTTTCGGGGTATTTAGGGGCGGTTAAATTTTGTTTTTTTTAATTTTCTAAAATCGCTATTACTCAAAAAGTACATACGTTAGCGTAACCGTGTAAAGACCAATATTGTTCAGTATGACCAGCACTACTTTTTTTTTAAATTTTTGTTTTTTTTTTAATTTTTTAAAATCGCCATATCTCGAAAAGTAGATTTATTAAAGTAGACTCGAATAGTAGACGTTAGCGTCAACGTGTAAAGACCAATTTTTTTCAGTATGACCAGCACTATATGTTTTTTAATTTTTTAAAATCGCCTTATCTCAAGAAGTACATACATTAGCGTAACCGTGTAAAGACCAATTTTGTTCGGTATGACCTATTTTTTTTAAATTTTTCTTTTTTTTTTAATTTTTTAAAATCGCGATATCTCGAAAAGTAAATACATTAGCGTAACCGTGTAAAGACCAATTTTGTTCAGTATGACCAGCACTATTTGTTTTATTTTTAATTTTTGTTTTTTTTTTTTAATTTTTTAAAATCGCCACATCTTAAAAAGTACATACATTAGCGTAATCGTGTAAAGACTAATTTTGTTCAGTGTGACCAGCACTTTCTTTTTTGTTTCAATTTTTTAAAATCGTCATATCTCAAAAAGTACATACGATAGCGTAACCGTGTAAAGACCAATTTTGTTCAGAAAAGTAAACGCTTTTAGATGGCGAGCTAATTATTTTCAAAACTACCCTAAAATCTATTCGATCTAATACGTTTTACGACAAAAAGGGCCTCCGCGGGCCGCTTGCGCCCGCGGCCTTTACCCAACAGCTAGTACTAATATATAGCTGCAATACCACTCACTGACTCACTCACTCACTGACTGACATCAATTATTTAGTACTTGCCGGGGGGGTGCGGGGGTGAAATTTTCGGGGTGTATAGGGGGTGTCGAAAAAACCTCGAAAAAAATACGACTTTGACCGGAAGTCGATTCTGGACCGGAAGTGACAGCGATATCTCGAAAACGGGACGAATCGGGGCAGTCACTCCGAAGAGAAAGTTGTAGGGAATGTCATTTTATGCCGAAATTAAAAAAAAATTTCAAAATCGGGCAAAAAAAAAATTTCAAATCGGGCAAAAAAAAAACCTATAGAATTTTCGGGGTGTTTAGGGGCGATCCATGTGACCTCAGAAAAAATACAACTTTGACCGGAAGTGGATTCTGGACCGGAAGTGACAGCGATATCTCGGAAACGGGGCAAGTCAGGGCAGTCACCCCGAAGAGAAAGTTGTAGAGAATGTCGTCTTATGGCGAAATTAAAAAAAAATTTTCAAGATCGGGCAATTAAAAAAATTCCCATACAAATCCATCGGCCCTCGATGATACTTCTATCTCGCTCTTTTCCATCAGTCAGTGCATGAGGCGAGAGCGGGACGAACGATCGAAATGGCTTTACCACGGTCAGTCGGACGATAAGCGCGGCCGCGTGAACATCGAATTTGCTCCGCGCGGCGGGCTTTTTTTAAATATCTCAAGAAGTAGATACGTCAGAGTAACCGTGTAAAGACCAATATTGTTCAGTATGACCAGCATTATTTGTTTTTATTTTTTTAAAATTATTTTTTTTAATTTTCGAAAATCGCTATTACTCAAAAAGTACACACGTTAACGTAACCGTGTAAAGACCAATATTGTTCAATATTACCAGCTCTACTTTTTTTTTAAATTTTTGTTTTTTTTTTATTTTTTTTAAATCGCCATATCTCAAAAAGTAGATACGTTAGCGTCACCGTGTAAAGACCAATTTTGTTCAGTATGACCAGCACTATTTGTTTTTTAATTTTTTTTTTTAATTTTTTAAAATCGCCATATCTCAAAAAGTACATACATTAGCGTAACCGTGTAAAGACCAATTTTGTTCAGAAAGGTAAACTCTTTTATACGGCGAGCTAATCTTTTTTTCAAAACTACCCTAAAATTTATTCGATCTAATACGATTTACGACAAAAAGGGCCTCCGCGGGCCGCTTGCGCCCGCGGCTTTTACCCAACAGCTAGTACTAATATATAGCTGCAATACCACTCACTCACTCACTCACTGATCTATTGACATCAATTATTTCGTACTTGCCGGTATAGTGGAGGGTAACGGTTTTTTGAGTCGTATAGAGGTTGTTCTAAAACCGTCGAGAAAAATACGACTTTGACCGGAAGTCGATTCTGGACCGGAAGTGGTAGCGATATCTCGGAAACGGAAAGAGATGAGGCAAAAGTGCCGGAACAAACGTTGTAGGGAATGCCCTCTAATTTCGAAAACGATACTTTTTTTTCAAAATTGCTCAAAAAAAATTTTTCCTCGATCGTATTTATATCCTTTTCCCGCCGGTACGCCAATATGAAACGGAGCATGGCGCGTGGGCGTGGCCTAACAACATCCGCGTCGATCGCTCGTCGGGGCTCGCGCTCTCTATGTTCCGCCCGTTCAGAGCGCGCAATGAAAATATAACGACGCATTTTCGGAACGAACGATCGAAACGGCTTTACCTCGGTCAGTCGGACGGTGAGTGCGGCCGCGTGAACATCAAATTTGCTCCACGCGGTGGGCTTTTTTAAAATATCTTAAGAAGTAGATACGTCAGAGTAACCATGTAAAGAACAATTTTGTTCAGTATGATCAGCACTATTTTTTTTAAATTTTTGTTTTTGTTTTTTTTTTTTTAATTTTTTAAAATCTTCATATCTCGAAAAGTAGATACGTTAGCGTCACCGTGTAAAGACCAATATTGTTCAGTATGACCAGCACTAATTTTTTTTAAATTTTTGTTTTTTTTTTAATTTTTTAAAATCGCCATATCTCGAAAAGTAGATACGTTAGCGTCACCATGTAAAGACCAATATTGTTCAGTATGACCAGCACTATTTGCTTTTTTTTTTTTTTTTTTTTAATTTTCTAAAATCGCTATTACTCAAAAAGTACATACATTAGCGTAACCGTGTAAAGACCAATATTGTTCAGTATGACCAGCACTAATTTTTTTTTAATTTTTGTTTTTTTTTTTTATTTTTTAAAATTGCCATATCTCGAAAAGTAGATACGTTAGCGTCACCGTGTAAAGACCAATTTTGTTCAGTATGACCAGCACTAATTTTTTTTTAATTTTTGTTTTTTTTTTTAATTTTTTAAAATCGCCCTATCTCGAAAAGTAGATACGTTAGCGTCACCGTTTAAAGACCAATTTTGTTCAGTATGACCAGCACTAATTTTTTTTTTTAATTTTTGTTTTTTTTTTAAATTTTTTAAAATCGCCATATCTCGAAAAGTAGATACGTTAGCGTCACCGTTTAAAGACCAATTTTGTTCAGTATGACCAGCACTATTTGTTTTTTTTTTAATTTTTCTTTTTTTTAATTTTTTTAAAATCGCCCTATCTCGAAAAGTAGATACGTTAGCGTAACCGTGTAAAGACCAATTTTGTTCAGAAACGTAAACGCTTTTAGATGGCGAGCTAAATATTTTCAAAACTGCCTAAAATCTATTCGATCTAATACGTTTTACGACAAAAAGGGCCTCCGCGGGCCGCTTGCGCCCGCGGCTTTTACCCAACAGCTAGTACTAATATATAGCTGCAATACCACTCACTCACTCACTCACTGATCTATTGACATCAATTATTTAGTACTTGCCGGTATAGTGGAGGGTAGCGGTTTTTTGAGTCGTATAGAGGACGTCCCAAAACCGTCGAGAAAAATACGACTTTGACCGGAAGTCGATTCTGGACCGGAAGTGGTAGCGATATCTCGGAAACGGAAAGAGATGAGGCAAAAGTGCCGGAACAAACGTTGTAGGGAATGCCCTCTAATTTCGAAAACGATACTTTTTTTTTCAAAATTGCTCAAAAAAAATTTTTCCTCGATCGTATTTATATCCTTTTCCCGCCAGTACGCCAATATGAAACGGAGCATGGCGGTGGGCGTGGCCTAACAGCATCCGCGTCGATCGCTCGTCGGGGCTCGCGCTCTCTATGTTCCGCCCGTTCAGAGCGCGCAATGAAAATATAACGACGCATTTTCGGGACGAACGATCGAAACGGCTTTACCTCAGTCAGTCGGACGGTGAGCGCGGCTGCGTGAACATCAAATTTGCTCCGCGCGGCAGGCTTTTTTAAAATATCTCAAGAAGTAGATACGTCAGAGTAACCATGTAAAGAACAATTTTGTTCAGTATGACCAGCACTATTTGTTTTTTTATTTTTTTTTCAATTTTTTTTAAATCGCCGTATCTCAAAAAGTACATACGTTAGCGTCACCGTGTAAAGACCAATATTGTTCAGTATGACCAGCACTACTTTTTTTTTTAATTTTGTTTTTTTTTTTAATTTTCTAAAATCGCTATTACTCAAAAAGTACATACGTTAACGTAACCGTGTAAAGACCAATATTGTTCAGTATGACCAGCACTACTTTTTTTTAATTTTGTTTTTTTTTTTGAATTTTCTAAAATCGCTATTACTCAAAAAGTACATACGTCAACGTAACCGTGTAAAGACCAATATTGTTCAGTATGACCAGCACTATTCTTTTTTTAATTTTTTTTTTCAATCTTTTAAAATCATCAAATCTTGAAAAGTAGATACGTTAGCGTCACCGTGTGAAGACCAATATAGTTCAGTATGACCAGCACTACTTTTTTTTTAAATTTTTGTTTTTTTTTTAATTTTCTAAAATCGCTATTACTCAAAAAGTACATACGTTAGCGTCACCGTGTAAAGACCAATATTGTTCAGTATGACCAGCACTACTTTTTTATTTTATTTTTTTTTATTTTCTAAAATCGCTATTTCTCAAAAAGTACATACGTTAGCGTAACCGTGTAAAGGTCAATTTTGTTCAGAAACTTAAACGCCTTTAGATGGCGAGCTAAATATTTTCAAAACTGCCCTAAAATCTATTCGATCTAATACGTTTTACGACAAAAAGGGCCTCCGCG
Organism: Tinea pellionella; assembly: GCA_948150575.1. Classification (NCBI taxonomy): domain Eukaryota; kingdom Metazoa; phylum Arthropoda; class Insecta; order Lepidoptera; family Tineidae; genus Tinea; species Tinea pellionella. Next base: position 7,043,666 of record OX411263.1, on the reverse strand, counting down.
GGCCGCTTGCGCCCGCGGTCTTTACCCAACAGCTAGTAATTTATATAATACTTGTTAATAAACAATTAGTAAATTGTCCTATAAGTAATGTAAAAAAGCAATAAGCTTTTCCATATTAATGGCCAAGAATAAATACAATGTCGATATTATTCGATATCGATGTTGTTACATCACTAAAATTTTGGATCATTCGCCAATTGGGGAGGTGTCTCTGGTGACAGCTATCTTTTTTACATATTTTTTAGATAATATAGATTAATTTAGTCGACACGTGTTTCTGGAAAACTTTTGTAATTGCTTTGTTCTTTTTTTATTAATTTTTAAAAATTGCGATCGTAATATTGGCAAACCTGAGGATTCGTTCGGAACTAAACCATTGCCAATGAACAAAAAAAAAATCGTTTGTCAAAAGTTCAAACAAAACTTTTAATTTTTAAAAGTTCCTGTTAATTAAAACATCGTGTTTATAGTGTAGTTTTGTTTTAAAAATTACAATAGTTATTCGTATAAAACATTGTTATTGTTAGGAAACACAAACAAAAGATATTTGACAAACTTGTGAGGCGACAACCATAGACAACATAATAATCTACAAAACTGTTAGGTTGGTACTTTGTATTCTATCTTGTCAAACGGTACGAAAGTCGAAGTGAAAGGTCGAAGACGGTCATTACAGTTTTTCAAATATCTCCTCGATTTTTAAGTATTTTCAGACGAGAATCAAAAAATTCTTCTAATTGAAGTGATATCTCGAAATGGTTTTCGATTCACCATGGGTTAGTTTTTTTGGACCTTGCCCATTGAGACGTAGCTTGTGACGATTGCTAATAATATCCCAATGCAATGTTGTTAACGATTATTTGGATTATTATGTCAGTGGGCACGTTATTTTTAACTATTTTCACAAAATAGTCTAACAAAATATTTTTCTATACTAAACTATTTTAAATACGATGCACATTAATTTATAACTGTTAATGAGTAAATAAAATTGGTAAATTTTACAGTTTCACAATTTTTTTCAACATAGTTATTTAAAAAAATAACGCCATCTATGTAAATTAGATGGAACTACAATTGGTACATCAAAGCGATGGCAGCGTTGCTAATTTGCTAGTTAACTACTAGATGGCGCGCGAAGAAGTTAAATTGTTGTTTCATTTGTTTTCTAATGCCATCACTAGATGTCGTACATATGTAGTTTTATAACGAAAGTTTTCAGTTATTTTTTAAATTAATCAAAAAATTCGACATTGTCACAGTTATTATACAATTTTTATTGTTTGTTTATTGAAATTAAATTATGGCTAGTTCAGTAATCAGTCACTTTAAGTTTCATTGTAACTTTGTAGTAAATAAATAAATGTTATTTTTCAGGTTTTTGAACCTCCTTTTATAGATATCTAAATAGGCATATATTCAAGAATATATTTTTTTCTATAAACAAATCAATTATTTTTATCATAATAAAAAGGAAAAAATATTTTCTTATTTTTTGTTACGATTTGTTACTACATGAATTATGTTGAATAATATTATAAAACCTAGGTGTCCTACATCTTTGACCTAAAAACCTAATGGAGCTAATAATGGAATTAATGTACCTATAATAAAATACCTAGGTTAAAAAACAATAATGTAGTTTCATATTATAAGATAAATCATTATTCAAACAAAAAATACTCTTATAATTACGTTCATAAAGACTAAAATTGTTTAAATATAATATACGGTTTGCGATTTAAACCCGATCAATAATGCCATTTCATCCCACAGGAGATAATGGACGCATGCGCGGGAATAGCGGCCATTTTGGAGAGTCAATTTGCAAAAAACATCTCTGCAGATTGCATTTTGCACTTTTGTTTTGAAGAGGTGATTTTTTAAGTTAGACAAAATGAGTGGAACACAAGAAGGTTAGTTTATTTTAGATTAATTCGTTAAGTTAATTTTTGGTTTACTAATACGAGTTGTAGGTGTACTATTAGAATTTAATTTTTATAAATAAGTATGTAGTTTTTATATAGATATTCTTAAAAGTTTTTTTAAAACGTTTGAAAGAGTTACTACATTCTGCCTGCTGTTAAACTAGAGTGCGGTCAATGTGCAAATATCTGTAGGTAGTAGTCGCCCCCGCTATGCCGGCTTAAGGGCATATTTTGTAATTTGGTGTTTTGACTAGAGAGTAGATATAAATCATGTTGGATTAAATTATACTTAAATCTTATTTTTCTTGTAACAGGTGATATGTTGGAATCAATAGACGAATTAAAAGATAGATTGTCTTCAATGAAGCGTATGATGGAAGAGAGGAAGGCGGCCGGGACTCGAACTAAGGAGCTCTTCCACGGTCAAGCGGAAAGCCTTCAGGGGACAAATATGATTGATGCAAACTTTCTAAGCATCGTGTTTGGAGGCTCTCTGTTTATTATTTTATCAGTCTCTGTATACGCTTTCTACAATTTATATCACGCTGTCATGAAAAAGTTTCCCTCTACTCATACTGAGTTGTAAGACTTTTTCTGCTCAATTTTCTATTTTTTATATTAATAGGTACGTTTAAATAAATTATAAATCTATTTAATTCGTAGTTTTATTTTGTACAATCATTTTATATATGTGGTATTTCGTCGTAAATAAAGTCTGGGAGAACGTGAGCATCATAGTCACCGTTTACTTTCTTAACTGCTACAATTAACACTATTATTTGTCTCGATGAACACGTACACACTGCCACTCTCTCTCTATCGCTATGCGCGCGCACGTCATATCCGCGCTTCGGTTTTATCCAAATAACTGAAAAAATAAAGCATTCTTCTACTTCCACTGAAAAATTCGCTTCCTATAATGACGACTTGATAACAGCTAATTGTTTTTAATCTGGCAATTGTTCAACTGAAATACTGTCTACTAGCATAGTAGCAGTTCTACTAAAGGGTTGTTCTACAGGCAACAGTCGCCTCCACTATGTAAGCTAACATTATTTTACCTATTTATTACCTATTTTAGATTTTTTTTATCAGAAAATTTTCAAATTACAAATAAAATTCTTTCGAAACATACATCAAAATGCTGTTACGTCCCTGCCTATTATTATGTTGGTAAAAATTTCTTGGTATTAAGTTTTTTCTAACTATAATATACCCACGTCACAACTAACAATTTAGGCGTGGGCACATCCCCTGCACGTGGGCGTACAAAAGCAATTGTAACCTCTATTCTGCGGTCATAAAGTTGTTTATCCCATGTTTAGAATTTGTTCATATAGGACTTTGGCTAATGAAAATGTCAGAAAATGACGTGTGGGCGAAGAAACAATGTGATACGAATTGTTAGAATTTAATCCAAGTTTAATTGACATGAAATATAGTTGAGATAATTAACAAAATGAGTTACTTTAATTTTAACTGAAAATCAGCGCTACGACCTGCCTCGTGTGGGTCATTAGCACATACTGAGCTATGCATTCTTTTGTTTTGTGCAACCTTAGTTTTCTTTCTTTCTAATTTAAATTAATATATTTTAATTTTTATAATTTAATAGGTGTAATTTTATAATTAACGTTTACGAGTATATGCAAATAGAAATAATATGTAAATAGTAAAAAATAATTAATGCGCTATGCCGATTATTTTGATTCTTTCGTAGACAATAAATAATATTCAAATCAAATCAAATCAAATCAAAATAATTTATTGTAAACATAGGTTTTACATTTGTAGATATTATAATAATTCTTAAGTCCTCTATGTTTTGCCCATAGGGCATACAATATTTGTAATAGAATAATTAAAATGTTAGAATACAATCAAAATTAACAATACAATAAAATAGAATGTCAAAAATAATTAAAAATAGTATAAATAAAACAAAAAAATTATTATGTCATGTAAAAAAATAAAATAAAAATAAAATAAAATAAAAACATGCAACAAATTATTAATCATGTCATAATCCTATTAATATGTACTTTATATTTTGTCAATGAGGAACTCGTGTGGTTTAATTAAAGGTATTTAATAAAGATAAAAATATATGCTATAGTTCCTCTTTAATAAGTTATGATATTTATTTGTAACAATTACTACAGTTGTGTTTATTTCCCACACTAAATTGTAGAGTTATTGTAGAGTAAAACAGTTCACCGTAGTAGGAGCACTAAAATTTACATAAATATACAAGGAAACTGGTGCATGTGTTTGTATTGTATTAACATATAATAATATCTGTGCACTGTTGCTGAAACTAGTAACGAATGAAATACGTGCTATATGTCTAGATTTTTTGCAGCTAAAATTGCAGTTCTGATGATGACTACTATTGAATATTATTCGTATTTGGATCGGTTCGATTCCCGGCTAAGGTTTCATAGAAAATCTAGAAATGCAGTTCTTTTTATTTGCTATCTTGTCTTGGTCTATCTCGTCTGACCATAATCCTGGGATAGCATGTATGTTATAATTTGAAAATATGAGGTAAGCAGAGAATGTCATATTTTAGAATTTACCGGAAGTGTGTGTTAAGGCCTGCATATTGTTATACAACTAAAATTGATAGTAGCTCGACATATGACAACAGAGTTAAGCTAGAGTGCGGTCCATGAATGGAAACAACCGCCACCACAGAGAAATTGACGGCTTGAGGAGACGAATGTGCACCATCCAGGTTGACAGTGAACACTCTTCTCGTTATATTCGGCTACTTTCACTTTAACAGTTGAACGTGGTATAGCTGCAGGACTGCAGATTGTACTAATAACCATAAAATTGGTCTACTTGACTAGATAACGGTGCATATCAAAGAGTACTCATCTCACTAAGCCGAGCGTGTTGCATTTCTGAGTTCATGGACCGTGCTACATAGCTCTACATCAGGCAAAGAGCGGTCAAATGACTACACAATTACAATATAAAATATACTTCATATTCAGTTTTTGGGTTTAGTTCTTTTTTCTCATTAATTATTATATTTTTAAAATAATACGAAGTTCATTTAAGTGAATCCCTGCTATAAAAAAAGAAAGAAAAAACCAACAGACACTTTCAATGCAATCAAAATGAAAGGAGACGACGCCGACGTGCGACTCAATGAAATGAGTTCATTAATTTAAACTGCGGAAATATATTCGTCCTTTTTACTCCCAGTGTCTTTGTATTAAAAACTGGAGGAGAGAATGAGATAGCTACCAAAATTTGTTACACTTTGGAAACTGCGAGGGAACTGTGACGTGTTGGGAATAAAATATTGCGCAAATAGTTCTGTGATGATTAAAAAAAAAAACTTAGTCCCACATAAGATCATATGCCGTCTGATGAGATTAAGCTAGAGTTATTGACAGGACAGACTCCTCTCCACTTCCAAACTGATGCCGAAACGCGACTAGACTTCAAACTTAAAAGTACGGTTTATTTAATTATGTTTGATTTAGATACATTTATCTTATTTCGATATTATTGTATCATTAGGCATTATAATATTCATAAATCGATACAAATATTTACAAGCCTAAATGAAAAACAACTCACTAGACAAAAAACGGAGGATTCAATTTCGCACCATAAGCAATTACAACCTACAAGAAAAAATATAATAAATAAACTTGATAAAATATGTGTCTAAAATATTAAGGTACATCACTATCGACCTCTCCGCCTACCCTGAAATAAGAGGGTGTAACAGCGTAACAGGTATTTCAGGTGTCTTCAGTCGGGCGCTGAAAGCCCTCGGGTGTGGACGCGTACGCGAAACTAACCTCTATACTGAAACAACCTTTAAAGTTATATTATTAATCCATTACTGTGAATTAGAGCGCTGAAGTTGGTGAGTAATTCAATTAATAATATTATTTATTTATATTGCTGAAAAATTGAGCTATACTGTTTAATATTTGGATAACAAAGTAACGGAACTGTTGCATATTGTTATATCAACAAGTTTAGTTTTTTTTCAGATTTAATTATGTTTAATTATTTTTTTTAAAGTGATTGGCAAACTGATGGTCTTAGCCTAATCTGCCGTCCTAGTAGTACCACCACTTGAGAGTGGCGTAGTCGCGTTTCGAAATCAGTTTGGAAGTAACCGAGTATAATGAGAGGAGTGTGCACTGAACATGCACATTTGTCATCTCAAGTCCGCACAGATTTTTATTGTAGCACGGCATGTGATAACACCCCGCTTGATGTAAAGCCAGAGTGCGGTCCATGAGTGGAAACAACTGCTACTACAGAGAAATATCTACGGGCAGCAGTCGCCTCCGCTATGCAGGCTTGAGGAGACGAGCATGTAAAAAGGAAATATATAGGATTTTTTTTGAGATATTGCAAATTATAATAATATTTGTTTTGACCGCAAATGAAACCTGAGAACTTTGAATAGAAGGCTGATGTGCTAACCACTGCGTTACAGTTTATGGCTACCAGTGTGTACCAGTGGCGAAGGGTGGATTTAGTAAAAAAAATACACTAGTTATATTAAAATTAGTATAAAAAAATGCTATAATAATATTATATGCAATGCTATTTTTTAAAGGAAAATTGATGGGAATCGACTCGTATGGTCGCTTTGCCATGAGTGTTTGTTTTCTATAATGATAATGGCTTGTATGAATGACCTTCCTTATATTTTATAATGGAATTAATACGGTGTAGATATAGGAACTAATTTCGAACTGAATACATTGTTGTGAAAAAGACATTTACGTATATAAAAGTATGTTTTTAACACGCAAAAATTATAAGAAAGCAACGCAGTACACTGTAATTAAATAATTAATATATGCTACGAAATACTACGACATTTCGTAGAAGCGTGCTACGACTGCGACTAGACGCGACGGCGGCGCGGCGGCGACGTCATGAAAAGCACTCATTACGCAAAAAAGTTATTATAAAATATAATTTTTCTTAATAAATTTTAAATTTAGGAGCGGTCCTGGTTTTGCGGTAAGACGCGTGAACTCACGATCGATGAGACCCGTGTTTGAACCTCACTAAATTCTAACTGGTACCAGTGTAACTATAATAATAATAATAATAATAATAATAATCGTTTATTGAACATAATAATAGGTATTACACTTACATACTATTAGGAACTTAAATTTATCTAATTTATATATTAAATTAAATCAAATTTTCTAAATTTAACAAGTGAGGAAATTTAAGCAGACTCTTTGGCATCCGTACTAGGAAAGAAAACCTGTGTTACGGATGCCATTACATTTCAGTGATCCTGGTTGTACAACTAAAGAATTTGATTATATAAATATTAGTGTTAATTTAAAGAATAATAAATATAATAATAAATAATAATAAAAAAATATAATAAATAATTATAAGGTAGAAGGAAAATATATAAATAAAATAACAAATATTAACAAATAAATAGATACACATATAATTATATACTAGCCAATATTCAACATTAATTCTTCCGTTTCATCATAACTGAAAGTTAGTAAGAGTTTAATTACCTCTTTTCTACACATATACTTTGATAATGGATATATCGTTATTATTTTGCTAATTTTGTTATACAGGTCAGGGCCCAGATAGCAGATCTGCCTATGCGCAAATGTAGATTTAAAGAAGACTGTACTCATTATTAAATCTTTACGTCTTTTATTATAGTGATTTGATCTAATCTCGTGAACTTTTGTGTGTTGGTATAAGATACATTTAAGGATGTACAGTTGCCGTATAGAGAGAACACTTGTGTCAGAATAAATGCGCGACGTGGGATAACGAAGAGGCTTTTTTAATAGTGTCTTCAGAACTGCTCTTTGGGTCCGTTCTAATTGTAGAAGATATGTCTTAAAAGTTCCTCCCCAGACGACAATACAGTAGGACAACAATGACTGACATAACGCATAGTAGGTAGTTCTTAACACATGCGGGTCAGCGATGTCTCTGATCCTTCGGAAGATAACCATCAGTTTTCGAACCCTAGAAGACAGGCTGCTGATGTGATGGTGCCAGTTCAACAGATCATCCACATGCACTCCCAGGTATTTGACTACCGATACTTTCTCCAACTGCTCACAAGAACAGGTGCTAGAGTCACCACAACGAAGCGCTGAGATACTCAAGTTGACATCATTAGGGCGATCCCTACTTGACTTGGTAAACGTCATATATTTGCTCTTCGTAACATTTAGTGTCAACCTATTCGCTTGGAACCACATCATAACAGTTTTCAGGCCCTGTTCTGCGACACGATAAACGTCATACCACGTATCTCCATAAAAGAGAAGAGCTGTGTCGTCAGCAAAGGCTGTTATTTTCCCTTGATTTAGTTTCAGCTCACATAAATCATTCACGTAAATCAAAAACAGACTCGGGCCGATTATACTTCCCTGAGGAATTCCTGTGGAAATGTGTGCCTCATCACTGACAATATCCCCTATTTTCACTCGCTGCTTTCTATCAGTTAAATAAGAGGTAAACAGGTTTAAAGTTTTATCTCTTATTCCGAAATGTTCTAGCTTGTAAAGAAGGATTGGGATAGAGATAGCATCAAAAGCTTTCGCTACATCCAGGAACACGCCAATACACTTTTTGCCATTATCAAGATTTCGCACAAGATAATTAGTTACTGAGGCAACAGCGTCATCTGTACCTTTGCCAGACATAAAACCATATTGATTGTTGGAAAGCAAGTTAAATTTTTTGAGATATCCAATGAGGCGTTTGTTCATCAGTCGTTCAAGGATCTTAGACAATGACGTCAATATAGAAATGGGGCGATAGTTGGCAACTGTGTCTCTATCCCCACCCTTGTGCAGCGGTATTATCAGAGCAGTTTTGAATAGGTCTGGAAAAACACCTGTCGAGAAGCTCAGATTACAGAGGTGAGTAATAGGTGGGACAAGAATATGTTTTGCTAATTTTATGATCTTGGTTGAAATGTTATCAACACCACAGGCCTTATCGCTCTTTAGGTTTAATATTGCTGCCAAAACCTCAGCGTGGTCCGTCTCAGCAAGTCCCATTGATTTATGAAAGCTGTTTATCTTGGGAGATGAAGACTTATCATTGTTGTCTGTGAATAACTTAGCTAGAGACGGTCCAACATTCACAAAATAGTTATTTACTTTGTTAATAGAATCAGTTTCATGGCCCGGGATGTTTGATATAAGGGACTGACTTGCATTGAAATCGCTTCGTCGACCAGTACTGGTAAGTTCTTTGATAATTTTCCAAGTCTTCTTCGAGTTACGACCAGCTTTCTTTAATTCCCCTCTCTCATACTCATTTTTAACTTTTTTTAGGATTTTGCAGCAGAAGTTCCTATATCTCAGGTAAGTAATTTTTAATATATTATTGTTTGGATCCTTAACACTATTTTTATGTAATTTATCCCTATTACGTAAACATCTCAGCAGTCCTGTAGTCATCCATGGTTTAATTTTGTATTTGCGATTTGAGATCTTTTTTAGTGTTGAGTGTGTATTAATTGCTGTTGTTAACTTGCTTACTAGTTCATTAGTTGCGTCATTGACATCACTCATGTGCATAATTTTGTCAAAATCCATCTCCTCTAGTTCTTTAAGAAATTTCTCGTAGTCAATAGTTGTAAGGTAGTGAGGCTTGCTTTTGTTAGATTTTGCTTTTTCAAGGCAAAAAAACACAGGGAAATGATCCGTTAGAGTGGCTCGTATAAGTATAGTTGTTGACGGTAGACTACTCCTTAGCATGACGTGGTCCAGACATGATTCACCTCGAGTTGGAAAGGAGTGTGACGGTTGGATTCCGTGCATAGCCAGCATATTTAAATAGTCATGGCACTGAGAACTGCCACCCATATCACTATGTTATACTCGTATGTACTTTGGTCGCTCAGTGCCATTAAAGAGTGGTAGACAGACTGATGATGGTTAGATCAGTCTACCGCCGCTCTGGGACAGTACCTTCACTTTCAAATGTTGTTAAATGTTGTTGTTCAAACCTTGTTGCGTTTCGGGAGCAATTTGTAAGTAGTCAGGTATAGCGAGAGGAGAGGGGGAAATTATAAGACGTTCGAATGGCTACATGGTTTATTGAAGACTGCGACGGGGCAACGCAGCGGCGAAACGATGCAACGCACGCTACTACGTCACAGTGCTCTGTCAATTTAGATGGTGCATACTCATCTCCTCAGGCCGGGAGTTTCTATACCAACGTCGTGACTGTTTGATCATACTGTACTACATGTATTTACGGAATCCTTAGCCTAAATTATGTTGTTTAGTTGTTAGAAGTTAGAATAACTTTACTGTTTTTTCCACTAACAAGGAATTGATTATAGTTATAATGGACAGGGCACTTTATCGATCACACAACTTGACATTTCAATGTGACACTAATTATACTTTGTCACGCACGTGATGTATGCATATACATTTTGGTACATACATATACATATAGGTGTCGCAATGAATAATTTATATGAGGAGACGAGGGGAGTGTACACTGTCAATCTGGACGGTGCACATTCATCTCCTCAAGCAGGTATAGCGGAGACGATAGTAGAGAAGACAGTAGCAGTTATTTCCGTTCGTGGACCGCACTATAGCTTTACATCAGGCGGAGTGTCGTCATATGCCGAGCAATATATAATAAAAAAAGACGAATGTGCACCATCCAGGATGACAGTGCACACTTCTCTATTTATGCCTTATAACTGATTCCTTACAAACTGATTCTGAAATGCGACAAGGTACATTAGAAAGTTGCGGGACACTACCCCAGAACGGTAGACTGGGGCGGTGCTAATAACCATCATCAGTCTGCCTTTTTTTAACGTGGGGAAATCCATTACGGATACTCTAGCACTTTGGGGAAGGCGCCAGGGTTATGTTGGGCTCCCTTATAAACAGCGCGCATACGAGATGATGGGCTACCGACTAAAACCCCACGGTGTTCCCCATGGCTATCAAAGTGCTGAGGGGTTAGGTTCCATCCAACCCCCCAGCCGTCATCAGTCTGTCTACCACCCTTATATCGAATATCTTACTAAATCGTGAAAGCAAGAAACATAATATTCTCTATCGAGCCTGTCCAATAACTTTATTTTTATATTATATTGTTTATATGTATATGCATAAATACGTTATTCATAATAAATCGTGCAATAATACTCTGAAATGAATGTCTGAGAAATATGAAACATAAGCTGTGGGTTTACTGAAAGCATTATTATTATGTATATTTATGCAAAAGTCATAAATTTTCCGCCGTTAACTGCTGGATTATTATCTACAAATATACGGTGAAGCTTTTTAATACAGATTTATTACTTTCATAAAATTTTTCATAATTTTATAATATATATGCGAACCAATAAATTCAACCGAAGATTATAATGGATTTACGGTAGATATTTTTTAATTTGAGTTTATTATAGGTAATTACTTATTCGTGCAGCGTCCTCACGTTCCTTACATTGCGTTTCATTTTTAACAAAGTCGGCACTTTATTTTTATTATTAAAAACATTGAGATATTATTATATCAATGATTAAAAATTAATAAAAAAAATATTTAAAAAAGGTTTAATTTAAACATCATCATTGTTGAACGAAATATTTTTAAATTATGTAATATTTTATGTAAATGTAGGTTTATATATTTAAAAAGAAGTCACGTGAAGATCCAACGACTGTGTAGCTTAGTGACCAGAGTATCCGTGGACAAATCGCAGGACGTTGGTTCAATTCCCATCTCAATTCAGGCTGATTCAACTTTTTTCTGTTGAATTTTTATACTTTTGTTCATTGATATATACAACTAGAATATACAACATTATCAAATCGTATGAAGCGGCCTACAATTTTTTCATGTCAGATGGGAGGCACATAGATTGAGAAATGATGGTTTCTACAATCATACTCGTACTTTTATCCCTCTATTTCACACCCTACAGTTTTTACTTTTTTTATTGTAGCTCGGCATGTGACAACACTCCGCCTGATGTAAAGCTAGAGTGCGGTCCATGAATGGAAACAACTGCTACTACAGGGAAACCTGTGCGGGTAGCAGTCGCCTCCACTATGCCGGCTTGAGGAGACGAGTATTATATCTCGTTATACCTGGCTACTTTCAAACTATTCCCAAAACGCGACAAAGTCACTTCACGGGTGTTACATTCGAAAGTGGTGGTACTACCCCAGGACGGCAGACTGGACACATTACCATCATTATATTGCCTTAAAATATGAGCATAGAAGTATAGAATACCAATTTATGAATTTATAATAACTGACAACATATCCCTGCGAGAAGATCCAAGCACTAATTGCTTTTACATGAATAATTTAGGTCTTAGAATTAGTGAACAGAGTTCTGTGAAATTATATTGGTTGAGTTTAAATGTTTAAATCAGTCGGGCAGTGGGCCAAGGGCGGTATCGATTGCCCGAGAGAGTTTGCAACATTTGCTTATGGGAGATACTATATCTACATTATTCACTTTGATTTTACAGATTTATACGTGAATAATTTATCGTTTAACAATTAGATAAGAGCGGCCGTGGTCTAGCGGTAATACGCGTGAACTCACGATCGATGAGACCTGTGTTCGAAACTCGCTAAATTTTGACCGGTATCAATGTAACTTTGTTATATGTACTTTGGTCGCTCAGTGCCTGTAGGCACTATTAAAGAGTGGTAGGCAGACTGCTAATGGTTATTAGCCCAGCCTACCACCACTTTCGAATGTAATTACTTTTACATTAAGTCACGTGGTGCAATGGACCTTAAACGAATATTCGTTATTTATATGAGTGGTTATATTTTTCGTGTTGTAATATTCCTACCAGTATAATAATATATTTAATAAAAAATATATTTGTTTTTGTAGAGAGTAAGTTTGTTGCTCTGCGGTTGTTACTTACAGTTTATTGCGTGACATGAAAAACAACTTGCAAGAAAATAAATGACGCAATATTATTCTTTAAAATAACACATCTGCGTTGAGTTTTATTATATATTTTCTTAGAATATGTAATATTTTATAATTTAGGCACTAGAAGATTCTAATAAGTCCATACGACGATTGTACGATTACACGAAATATACAATAAAAAAATATATACGAAGCAATTAGGCACTTTATCTTGAGATTAAAAGCTAAGTAACCACAAATATAGTATATTTACTGATTTTGTTGTCATTTTTTCTTATGCCGAATCAATTATTTTCCATGTAATTTGTATAAATCTATCTTATGTTATGTTACATAATTAAATAATGATGGGTTTTTGTCTATCATTTTCATCATAATTTAATAACCTAACATGTTATTTATTATAGTACACTGTGGCGTAGAAATAGTACGATAAACAGAAAAGCCTTGTTGGCCGATTTACGCGCCATAAACTTTTACGCAGTTTTTATTAGCTACGAGTATTTCTTAGAGTTTACGGCAACTTAATTAATTAAATTTAAATGATTGATGGAATACATAAAATGGTAGAAAAGCCTCTTATTCATTTATCTATACAGACAGTGTTTTGTTTAACTAGCTGTTGCTTCCAACTTCATTTGCGAATAATTAGTATTGTGCGGTTAGTGCTCCCATTCTCGTCTCATATCTAAAGAAATTGCCCCAAATCTTCCTTAATAAATCGGCTACCTAATACAAAAAGAGTATTTCGAAACTCGCGGTAATGCCGGAACGCAATTGGAGACATCCTTATGGAAGCTGAGTTGCATAGTGCCCATAACCGCTTGCTCTACAGCTTGCATGAAGAGAATTGTGGCAAGGATCATAGCAAGTGGCAATCCATTGTCTGTGCCCATCCCTGTGGAAAAAGGCGGACCATTGGCATACAGCACAAAGAAAAAAGTAACAACGAGTCTGTGCCACATCTGTGCTTTATTTTTGCCGTGTAGGTGCAAAGTTTCAATAGGTCAGAATTATTGTTATAACTCGACTAATTTTGATACCTATCTAAAGATATTTAAAGGGATGATGTACATTTTAATTAGGGTTGTTCAGTGCCCTCAAAAAGGTCACTGAACTGGCATTTAACGATCTCGAAGGATTGTTTAAAAATCTTTCCAAATTTTATTTATATTTTCGTCGTAAATTTTTTAAACGACACTATTTATTTTTGGAATATTCTACGTTTATTAGAGAAGGTAAATGTTTTTAAAGAAATTATAATTTGGATTGAAATTAAAGACATATTAAAATAAAAGGTATGTATATTATCTCAACTGAACTTTTTTTAAATTGTAGTTCAGCATATGGCAACACTGCCTGATGTAAAGCTACAGTGCGGTCCATGAACCGAAATCCATGTCATCGCTATGTTAGTCTGAGGACACGAGTATGCATCATCTAGATTAACAGTGCACACTCCTCTTGCTACACCTTCACTTCACGGGTGTTACATTTGAAAGTGGTGGTACTACCCTAACATGGCCAACTGGGCTAATAACAATAATCAGTCTGTCTGCCTGCCACTTTTTAATAGTGCCTATAGGCACTGAGCGATCACTGATTCTCTGGCAGCAGTCGCCTCCGTTCATGGATCGCACTCTAGCTTAACATCAGGCGGAGTGCGGTCATATGACGTGCTAAAATAAAATAGAAAAAGGAAAACGTTAATAATGTGAGAAATATAAATACAATTTGTGCTGGTATTATTTATTTTATTGGTATAAAGCCAGAGTTAGCCCACGCTGTTGTTGAGGACAGAAGAATTAGTGTGGAAACAAGCTACGAAAATGTGGCAACGAATACAAAGTAACAAATCAAAATTGTATACACACTGCGGCCGACACGCGTCACTCGATCTAATGAATATTTGAACAACACGCTCGATGTATTGGATATTTTAGACGTATTTCCCCTTTGTAATAAACACATACGTCATTGCAATGTGTTCACGTAAAACATTATATATTTATACTATATGTCTATCTATAAACCGACCGTGGTCTAGCGGTAAGACGCGTGAACTCACGATCGATGAGACCCGTGTTCGAACCTCGCTAAATTCTAACCGGTACCTACATTGTTATACATACTTTGGTTGCTCAGTCTTATAGGCACTATTCAAGAGTGGTAGGCAGATTGATGATGGTTATTAGCCCAGTCTGCCGTTCTGGGGTAGTACCACCACTTTCGAATGTAACAACCGTGAAGTGACCTTGTCGCGTTTCGGGAATACTTTGCAAGTAACCAGGTATAACGAGAGGAGTGTGTACTGTCAATCTAAATGGTACATGCTCGTCGTAGCGGAGGCGACTGCTGCCCATATAGATTTCTCTGTAGTAGCAGTTGTTTCTGTTCATGGTCCGCACTCTAGCTTTACATCAGGTGGAGTGTTGTCAGATATCAGATACCGAGTTACAATAAAAAAAGTAAATTCGAAAGTAACGTACATTTTCAAGACTAAACCGTGTTCAGATGTCGATAAAAAGTCAGAAGATGGATTGCTTTGTCTCAAAGTAACTGAAAGGGATGAAGTAGGCTATGAAAGATTGTATGAGTAACCTATAATCAAGTTAAGATATGAAAATTCATATTTAGTCTAAAAATAATAATAATAATTCTTTATTGTACAGTACACAATGGCGAGCTTAATTCCATTAGGCATTTTCTCCCAGCTAACCATTGGGAGATGGAAGCGGAGATAGGGGCAATTAAATATGAGTAATATAAATACTATAGGTACATACATAAAAATAAATAAATAGATAAGTAAATATCTACATAATAATATAAATACATATTGTATACATATAATATATGCATAAATACATACATAAATACATACATACATACAATATAAATACAATACACATATAATTATGTCATAATTTGTTTGTGGAGAAGGTGCTTGAAGAGTTTGTGTTTGAAGACGCCTACCGTTGGCGATTGCCTGATGGAGAGAGGCAACTTATTCCAAAAAGAGATGAACTTACATGCTGGGCTACTATAAAAATGCAATACTTTATTGATTTTTGTTTTATATGTATATATAATATACACATATCATAAAACTTTCATATAATAGATATTTGTCTTTGATATAAATTGAATTTATTACAAGACTGGTTATTATTGTGAAATAAAAAGAAAAGCTAGACATACTAAAATTATATGTTACATATGCTTCATTAATCCTCTTCGCAATTAATGTGATTCAAGCCACCAAACTTAATACGAGTAAAACCAGAGTTTAAAAACATTATCTTACTAATACCAATGTTAACATAAGTATCAATCTTTAGCGTGAAATTTAAAACCGTGATTTTAGAAAGGATTGTAGTTTGAAGTGTGAATAACAATGGATATTCAGGATTGTTAGAGAGATCTTGAGGTGGTCTTTGTCACGTCAATATACATAATACTGTTAGGTAACCTTTATCATTCATAGTAGAGGATTAAAGGGAAATATACCCTGAGGTAGTGGGATGAGTAAGGTAAGACAGCTGAGGGACTAAAGGTAAAAGATCTTATTTGAATATGACAAGGATTTTAGTTTAGCATGGCTTTTGCTACTTAAAAGCTAGGAGGGTGCTTTTTGATATAATTTATAGAAAGCTTTGTAACTTAACTTTCTCAGTTTGAGGTTACTTTTCTTCAATAAGACTTTTTTATGGTTTGGTGTGATTCACCCGTTTGAAGCGTCGGAGTCACCAATTTGGTGGTAATGACAAATACACTAATTAAATAAAATAAAACATGTTTTTGCTTTAGTAAAATAATATATATTTTGACTTAAAAAACAAAGACTTGACATATTTAATATATTTTGACATTTGACATAATTTTTAAAAGAAAACGTTTTAATGGCGTGACAATTGTATTGTATTGTATTGTACGTTTTAATGGAAGTTGCCACAATGGTAAAGAATGGTATTGCTGCTTGACTGAGACATTTAAAATAATAATTTTTAAACAAAATTCAGTGGGCGGGTATAAAGAGAGGGGCCTGCTCTATCAACCGAGCCGGCATAGAGTGCTTGCTGCATTTTTACTACGCAGTCACATGCTAAACTATTATATTATTATGAATTTATAAATAAAATGGAATAGTTAATATTTTGTCTGTCTGATGTAATGCTAGAGTGCGGTACATGGACGGGAACAACTGCTATCATCATTTATTTATTTTATAGTAGTAGGCAGACTGATGATAGTTATTAGCCCAGTCTGCCGCCCTGGGGCAGTACCACCACTTTCGAATGTAACACCCGTGAAATGACTTTGTCGCGTTTCGGGAGCAGTTTATAGGAAGATTGCGCACTGTCAATTTAGATGGTGCTTACTCGTCTCCGCAGGCCAGCATAGCGGAGGCGACTGCTGCCCGTAGAGATTTGTAGTAGCAGTTGTTTCCGTTCATGGATCGCACTCTAGCTAACATCAGGCGGTGTGTTGTCTCATCCAGAGCTACAATAAAAAAAAACAGTCTATTATTTTTAAGAACGTATAAATAGAAAAAAAAAACTAGCTTACTTCCATTAAAATAAACCATGATTCTAATAAAATAGTTTTTGCATTGACTTAACAATTATACGTGTATAACGTAGTATAGGAGTAACGTGCTAGTTTTAAACTTTACCAACTACACCAGCTGTGAAATTCAGTTAGAAATTGTAATTAAACTTCACGGACGTTAACGAAACTTTAAATGGTTGTTAAACTAGTAATTGTTAGAATGCACTATCCTATTTCTAGCCGTCTTTTACAGCCATTTGGTCGAAAATGGTGGGTTAAATATTTCCATCTAAAGTATATTTTATAAGAGAGGGAAGTATTTTATATTATTACTGAATAAGGGCCCTATCTCCTCATCTTCGAACTTGAACTACGCAAAAAAAACTATTATATATTTTCATAATTACGCTGAATTTTGTAAATACATGTATGTATAGGTAATGATATAAAAAAAAAAAATACTCATCTATTTACCAAGAAATACTGTATCAAAAATTGATTTAGAACTCACTTTACTATTTTTTTTTTCATATTTATAAGACATATTTTTATGTGATGCGCTTTGCGAGTGCTGGCATAGTTTTGTAGGTAATTTAAAAAAGAACAAAATATAAAAAAAAGAAGTGTCGATTTCGAAATTAGAGGGTATTTCCTACAACCTTTGTTCCGGATCTTCGGCCCTATCTCGTTCTGTTCCGGAGATATCGTGTTCGATAGGAGCTTTCCTTTTCTGGAGCTTTATCAACCAAGTATAATTTAGAAAAAGAAAAACACAGGCAAAACTTAATATCCTGTAGTTTAATATATATTCGGACTCGTAAGTGATATAGTTACAACCTCTGAGTGGATACTAAAAAGTAAAAAAAAGTAAAAAAAGTAAAAAAACAGTAGAAATATAAAATGAAATATATTTTTTATTAGTTAAATATTGCAAGAGGACTGTGCCGTTCTAGGGAGTGCTATTATCAAAAGAAACAAACTGATGTTACCCAGTCGTGTTTTAGAATCCTATACAGAAAGCTATGATGAGAAGAAGGTGCACTATGAACGGTTGCTTCCATAGCTTAATATCAGGCGGGATGTGGTCATGACGAGCTACTATAAAAAACACATATCACGCATGTATGGGCAGGTGTAAGTTGTAACATAATAGGATAAAGTAAAACAAGGAAATTTAACCATTTATGTAATTAACCCTTATCATCTTTTACACTAGCGAACAAAATTATAGTGTATATTGTAGTTGTGTAAAAGCCTGGTCTTAGAATACAAATTATACAGAGCAGAAGCCTTAAATAGATGTGAGCGAGCTTAATGTAAGCTTATGTTGGACCCGAGATAAAAAGCTTTCACGATTTCGTCGCAAAAGCTAAATATATTAACACTGAAAAGCTCAAATACAAGAGTAGAATACTAATTTTTGAGATCAGTTCTGATGGAAATTCAACCTTAAGTTGTCTGTATAAGTGTGTGTAAAAGTCGTGCAAATCAACGTTTTCCGTATTTATTTATTTCGTTGTGAATTCGGAATTAATTTCGGCTTTAAATATTCGCTCGTAATATTTCCAATTTGAGATGGAGTTCTTAAAACTTATTACTGAAATACAGATGTGAAATGTTTTCAGATTTTTATTTTTTAAATAAAATAAATAATAATAATAGATAATCAGTTTTTTATTGTAGCTCTTCATGTGACGATACTCCGCTTGATGTTAAGATAGTGTGCGGTCCATGAACGGTAACAACTGCTACAAAGAAATTTCTACAGGCAGCAGTCGCCTTTATTATGCCGGCTTGATGAGACGAATGTGCACCATCCATGCACACTCCTTTTGTTATACATGGCTACTTTCAAACTGTTCCCGAAATGCGATAAGGTCACTTCACAGTGTTACAATCGAAAGTGGTGGTACTACCCCCGAGCGGCAGACTGGGCTAATAACCATCAGCAGTCTACCTTAAAGATACTGTCTACAGGCTATGCTATGTACAAATGTACTTTTTTTTTTGCGGGAATCAAACCCGGGATCACCGCGTAATAGACTGGCGTGTTAACCACTGCGCCACTGACGTCGATAAATATTCTTCTTTTAACTATAATATAGTTGACGAAATACTTTTAATGTACATAATTAACATTTTAAAAGTTTACTTTCACGAATGGAAGATTAATAATGTATGTATAGAAGGTAGTTGGTATAAAACGCCCACGCTTCGAAAAACGTCGGTAATGGTATGCTGAAATGTCAAATTGCGTATTTTTCAATGTACTCGCAAACAAAATTAGCTGAATAAACTATTTCTTTATGTTAGAACTGGTGAATAAAATACATGTATAAATGTATAAAAAATTTATAGTAAATTATGCCATGTGCGGATACAACTCCTACAAAATATGTATCTTTTCACAATTATGTACTACACAATCCCCTCCGCTATGCCGGCTTGAAAACACCATCTATTCACAGAGCACTCTCGTTACACATCAGTCTACTTTGAAGCTAGTCCTGAAAGGCGGCTGAAATGATCTCCATATACGTTTAAAAGCAAATTCCAGGCGTAATAGTAAAATGTTCCCCTAATGTTGTTCGCCGGTATATGGAAATTTTTAAGCTGACGACTCGGCTTGTCCTACGTTTCTTTACTTTGAACATAAATGTATTAGGAACGCATTATTTTGTGGATAAATATAGAAATATCTTTTTTTTTTGTGACCTATTATTATAAAAGTTTTTTTTTAAATTGTAGCTCGGCATATGACAACACTCCGCCTGATGTAAAGCTAGAGTGTGGTCCATGCTCCGCTTTGCCGGCCTGAGGAGACGAGGATGCACCATTTAGAGTGACAGTGCACACTCCTCTCGCTATACCTGGCTACTTTCAAACTATTCCCGAAACGTGACAAGGTCCCTTCACATTCGGAAATGGTGGTACTACCCCAGGACGGCGGATTGAGCTAATAACCATCGTCAGTTTTATTGCCTATAGGCACTGAGCGACCATCAAAGTTACATTGGTACCGGTCTTTAGCGAGGTTCGAACACAGGTCTCATCGATCGTGAGTTCACGCGTCTTACCGCTAGACCACGGCCGCTGCACGCACGATCACACGCACGTACTTTGATCGCTCAGTGCATATAGGTACTATTAAAAAGTTGTAGACAAACTGACGATGGTTATTAGTCCAGCCTGCCGTCCTGGGGTAGTACCACCACTTTCGAATGTAACACCCGTGAAGTGACCTCGTCGCGTTTTGGGAGCAGTTTGAAAGTAGCCGGGTATAGCGAGAGGAGTGTGCACTGTCAATCTAGATGGTGCATACTCGTCTCCTCAGGCCGGCATACCCGAGGCGACTGCTGCCCGTAGAGATTTCTCTGTAGTAGCAGTTGTTTACGTTCATGGACCGCACTCTACCTTTACATCAGGCGGAGTGTTGTCATAATTATGCCGAGCTTATGTTATAAATATATATATCGACTAAAATATCGATATATTTTGGCCATCCATGCATCAGAGTATGGTCACATACATTATAATCTATTATATTGTTAAGACAAGCATCTTATAAACTCTCAAGTAAAGCAAACGATGACAAGCGTAATGTTCTTGTGTCGTATAAAGGAAAATCGATTAAGTGTACGAGCTCAAATTGAAGACACAAGTTGACTTTGTCGTAACAAGATTAACGTAAGATAAGTATACTCAAAGTTAAGTCTTACGTAACTTAGTAATCTCCTTGTAGCTTTGAAGATGTGTTTCTGATACCCGGTAAGGGTGGAAACTGTTGGAAAAGTTTGCTTAGTGATAGTCAATGATAAAAATACCGAGCTACAATAAAAAAAATCATTCTTCGTCTTACTAAGCCGGCATAGCGGAGGTTTTCTAACCAAACATCAGACTGAGTACTAGACCCTATATGTCAAAATCTAATCGACAGTTGTCACTAGATCGAATCGAAATAAATATGGGATTTGTGATAAGGAAACGAAACCATAACTGCTACTACAGACAAACCTGTGCGGGCAGCAGTCGCCTCCACTATGCCGGCCATCTAGGTTGTCAGTGCACACTCCTCTCACTATTCCCGAAACGCGACAAGGTCACATTCCAAAGTGGTGGTACTACCCCAGGACGGCAAACTGGGCAAATGACCATCATCAGTCTGCCTACCACTCTTTAATAGTGCCTATAGGCACTGAGCGACCAAACCATGTAAATATTTCTTAGACATTCTTTTTAGCAATGGCGACATTTGCGGAGGAAAATAATTTATTTCTTTTAATTTTCTTTTCTTTTCATGTAAACAATAAACTACCACACGTTTATCATATCAGTACGGTACGGCGCGGCGCGGTAACCAGTTATTTCTCCTTCATGGCTCATATCTTATATTAAGGTCGAGAATACGCTTCTATATTACATACGTAATAAATAAGAGAATATTGTCAGCGATTTTTCGTGAAAAAATATTTTATAAAGACGTGTCTATGTATCTTTGTTGTCTAGAATATTGTGCCATAAAAAAATGAGTACACTAAATAAATTAAAAGAAAAAATAACAGTTCTATCTAACAATGTATTTTAATCTCTAATGTTAAAGGCAAATAAAGTCTATATTTGCTTGAATAAAGTGCCTTAATATATCTTCTCAGCTAATGGCTACAGTATGTTTGTTTACGCGCGTTTTTCTCCTGACAATTCCCTTCATTACTTATTAGTGCGTATGGAATTTGCCACGTATATTAACAACTAATTTGCTCATCTTGTTTTTTATCTATAATTAGTCTAATTTCTTTTGTTTTTATTTATTATTATTGTTGAAACAACCAACCGTACAACATTTGTATGAAATTTTCGGTCTCTGCTTATATATGTAGGTGTCGGTAAACCTATTCTGCGTTAATGCTTCTAGATTATTTTAATATGCCAAAAAATGGTTTGGCACAATAATACGAGCGGTTGCCCATCTGAATCTGCTACATCGTGATCATCGATGATTTCCTAATCACCGAAAACCCTGGCTGAGTCATATTTTCAAATAGTAAAGTCCTTTATGTTATTCAACTGCGATTTTTAATAATATTTTAAGAGCTTATTCGACTATTTCTTTTTATCTAATTAGGTTCTATATACAGGTATAATAGGACATAGGTATGGAAATAGGTTATTTAAACTTGATTTTCAATTAACAAATTACTTTTACATAATTAATTTTAGGCCGCTATTGAAAATTAGGCGCGGGCGTTATTTTAGTATACGTGTACAATTATAGTATGGCGTAGTTGGGAGTTTTAATTAAAATACCTGATTGGATTTTAATATTAAATCTAGTATCTAATTTATGAACAAATATTAGTGCATATTATTAATTTACTTCATGAGAAAAATCTACGCTACGTTTATTGAAAAAACTATAATATTTTATTATATAATAACTTAATTTAAAATAATAACGTTTACCAATTTTGTTAACTGGTGGATCCCACACTAGGTCGGGCCTGTCCTGTGAGATTTAGTAACAGTATGAGTTCACATTTTAGAGTTCGCGCACTAGATTGTTAATACTATAACATATCACTTAATTACTAAAAGGGAAGTAGAGATAATTAAGGGTAAAATATAGAAAGAGGGTGGGGGGAGGGGGAAGGTATGTAAAATACGATTATACAAATAATTTTCAAGTCGCGTTTCGGGGATAGTTTGAAAGTAGCCAGGTATAAGAGAGGAGTGTGCACTGTCAATCTAGATGGTACATGCTCGTCTCCTCAAGCCGGCATAGTGGAGGCGACTGCAGCCCGTAGAGATTTCTCAGTGGTAGCAGTTGTTTCCATTCATGGACCGCACTCTAGCTTTACATCAGGCGGAGTGTTGTCACATGTCGAGCTACATTAAAAAAAAAAAAAAAATGTGTTAAAATGTCTATTATAAGTAAGAAAAATAGAAAGATAATGCAAACCTCTATCTAAATTGGAGATACGCTTGCTTCTCGAATTTACTGCGTTACTGCGCCATTTTGTATTAAATTAATTAATAGCTGTAGTGTTATGTAAATCTCAAACCGCACTACAGAGGCACGCCGCGTATCGCGTCGTTGTCACGCGCTGTGCGGCTTAAACAAATTGTTTTTATTAATTTATAGAGGCTGGAAGCTGCGTGGAGCGACCGCACCGCGCTCCATAGTGCGGTTAGGAAGAGCCGCACAGTTCTGCGCCGCGCGGTTTCAGCTAGTCGTATAAAACATAGCACTTTTTGTTGTATGAAAGCTTTCAAGATAATGAGAGCACATCTGATATTTCAGACAATGATGGATAATACATTTAGATTATTTTATTTTGAAACTTGGTCTAGTTTGTTTAAGTAGAATCGGTAGCCGAACGAATCGGGCCACCGTATAAGCGGTTTCCTAGTCGTCAGTGCTTATGGACCTCCACTGAACTTACCACCAGGTCAGTCGAGGTCACATATCGTGTCAACATAAAAAAACCCTTAGGTCATTTAGCCTCGCTTAACCAGCAACTACATATACCGCCACCACACAGCCTGATGTAAGCTAGAATGTAATCCATGCACGGAAACAATGGTTATACCATAGAGAAATGTCCAGTGCACACTCCTCTCGCTATACCTGGCTACTTTCAAATTATTCCCGAAACGCGACAAGGTCACTTCACGGGTGTTACATTCGAAAGTGGTGGTACTATCGCAGGACGGCAGACTGGACTAATAACCATCGGCAGTTTGCCTACCACTCTTTAATATTGCCAATAGGCACTGAGCGATAATATTAAGTAACAAAGTACATATAACAAAGTTACATTGGTACCGGTCCGAATTAGCGAGGTTCGAACACGGGTCTCATCGATCGTGAGTTCACGCGTCATGAATGTTCACCATCCAGAATACACTCCTCTCGTTATGTCTAGCTAATTCGAAGCTGGATTCACGGGTCGTTGGAAATGTTTAGTTTGAACTGATATACTGCTACAACCTAATCCCATTATTACAAATGGTCACAATTCCAGCCAATATACTCGTAGAATTGATTAATAAAAACTTCATACATTAAAATTGGCTAACGCAATTTCGGAAATTTAAATTTAAATTGGATGTTTATATTCAAAACCTGAGTAGATTGAAGGATAACATGTTTCATACGTTGCCAGTGGAAGCAAGACTTTATCGCTTTGTGATAAAGTGTGTATTATGTTTTGTATATGATTCACATATATCCCTCGGGTACTATTATCGTAGTCCGACTTAAACTGCGCAGTTTGTTCAATTATTTTATACAGTTTGAATTTGGTATATTAACGTATTGTACGACTTTAATGTGTTGACGTTTAGTTGACAGACATTTTTTTTATTTATCGTGTACAAATATCAATTGAGACGCAATCCCGCATATTGAGACGTAACCCGTGCTGAAGTTAGCGGGATTCCAGTCCCTAATTTTCTACTAAAGTTTATGTGAAATTTATTGACTGATTGTTTTTATTATATGGATTGTTAAAAATCGTAGGTACATAGCATAAGGCTAGTCTTTTTTATATAATAACTCGGCATGTGACAATACTCTGTCTAATGTTAAGCTAGAGTGCGGTCCATGAACATGTTCGCTATGTCGGTTTTGGGGCACGAATGTGCATCATCCTTACAGTATACCCGGCTACATCCATTCCGTTTCTGAAACGCGGCTAGGTCACTTGAAAGTTGTGGTACTGACCCAGAAAAGCAGACTGGGCTAATAACCATCACCAGTCTGCCTACCGCTCTTTTGCAATCTAATCAACTTGTAATATTAAAATTTCTAGTATCATTAGAGTTATTTTGTTTTTTATTACAGATATTGGTGACAGTCGGTGTATGAAATCAGGTATGGGACATTTTTTATATAGAAGTAAAGTTGCTTGGGACGTTGAAGCTCGTGGTGTTCGCAGCTAGTAGTGCAAACACTACACCCTATATAATATTTTTTAATATTAATTATATATTAAATATTTAATATCCGTCTGAAAGCTAAAGTGCAGTCCATGAACAGAAACAACTGCTACTACAGAGAAATCTCTACAGGCAGCAGTCGCCTCCGCCGGCCTGGGGAGATGGGTATGATATACCTGGCTACTTTCAAACTGTTCCTGAAACGCGACAAGGTCACTTCACGGGTGTTACATTCGAAAGTGGTGGTACGCGACGGACGGCAGACTGGACAAATAACCATTGTCAGTTTGCCTGACTGGCACTGAGCGACCAAAGAGGTTCGAACACGGGTGTCATCGTTCACGCGTTTTACCGCTAGACCACGGCCGCTCTGTTTGAGAATGTTTTGAGAAATTTAAGAATGGGAGTTTGCCATCTTAAGACATCAGGTGTCTTGAATTATATTCCTAAACTTGTGTGTTATTCGAGTGTTAATGTGTAATAATGGTGGATTATTAACCATTAAGTGTATGTGAACGTGCGTGAGTGTGGGCAAATAATTCAAATGAAGAGAACCTGTGTTTCCATTTTCTTTCCAAAACTCAGTAGGAAGTTTCAGTAAAGATTCTACTTGACTTGACTGAGACTTGATCTGACTGTTTAATGTAATGAATGAATGACTCGTGATGCACAATATTATTAACTTGATGCAAAAATATTTACTTTGACACTTATATATATATAGACTTATATATAGACGTTATAATGCCATACAAAACAAAAAAAAAAGAAAAATCTCCTAGTTCTATGTTTAGTATTCTTTTGTTACATAATATTCAGTATTATCAAAGAGATATAAACAGTCTGCTGTAAATTTGATATCCTCGTTTATAAAAACAAAACAATTTTTCGCGTTTATGACATCAATCCTACCCCAATTGCTCTTCCACTCTATTAAGGGGGTTATAAGCAAGTTAAGGCTGGCACACATTTAAACAGCGCTGGAACTGAAGGGGATTAAAACTTTTTTTCTCCATAACCCGTAATGGAATTATCAAAAAAATATATATATACACTATACAAAACATGTCCACTTCATTTAAAAAAAAATAGTTTTAAATATGATTAATATTCATGCAAAGTTTTAGAAATATAAAACCATTTTTCTTCTAAACTATTGATAGCCAGGTTTTTTATTTTAATCATGATATTAGACAATACAATACCTAGGGAACCTTCGGTTTATTTTTTCAAATTGTTTTTAATTTTTTTTTTACATAAATCGACACACAATCGCGTGAGGAACCTCCCTGTCGCCCAATAAATCAGTGTGGGACGAGCAAGGTCAACGGCATATATCCAGCTCTTAAGCAAGTTGTACTATGTCACCAAGCCAGTCAGATTTAGCCATAGTGGTGTGTGATTGCACTCTATCTCAAGTTAAATTAGAGTGGGCTCCATGAGTCTGTTCTTTAATTAATATGTACTCAATTTTTGGTGCTTAGTGCCTGTGATACAAGCTTTAGCTTTAATGTTAAAAAAAATTAAATCCTATATCATTATTGGTTTGAATTTAGCGTCATTTAAAAAACAAAACAAAAAAAAAACAAAAAAAAACAAAAAAACAAAAAAAAAATTAAAAAAAAAAAAAAACACCTGTGAAGTGACTTAGTCGCGTTTCGGGAATAGTTTGAAAGTAGCCAGATATAGCGAGAGGAGTGTGCACTGTCAATCTAAGATGGTACAGGTTTCTCTGTAGTAGCAGTTGTTTCCATTCATGGACCGCACTCTAGCTTTACATCAGGGGGAGTGTTGTCACATGCCGAGCAACAATAAAAAAAAAAAAAAAAGAGGGATCTCATAGATCGCGCTCATCCATTCTACCATTAGACAACTTCATGCCGTAAAAGAAAAAGTCTTTAGGAAAATTTTGAAATAAGTATATTTCGTTTTATAATAAAAACTTTTATTTCTTTATTTTTACTGCTGTAGTAGTACGTGTGTTTGTACTTCGCGGTTGTTTCAAAGTCTTATTTAAAATTTTTATTAATTTTATATGGAATATTATTTACGTCCATAATATAAACTTATCGCCCAGTGCAGCAGAAACTATCAAGGTTGACAGTGCACACTCCTCTCGTTGCATCTGAGTGAAGTAAATGTAATAGTGTTTGTTTTTGATACAGTATTTCGTGTGTGGAAAAGTAACCAGACGTGTGCACTGTAAATCTTGATGGTGAATACTCGTCTCCTCAAGCCGTCATAGCGGAGGTGACTGCTGCCTATAGAGATTTCTCTGTAGTAGCAGTTGTTTCCGTTCATAGACCGTACTCTAGCCTAACATCAGATATGCTGAGGTAAAATAGTAAAAAGTAATGATTTGATAAAAATGTGTTGAGAAATAAGTCGAAAACAAAATTGGCTAAAAGTAACATAAATTTTCGCGCAATTTCAGCTCCAAAAGCTAGTCTGTAAAACACCTAATACCATTTCCAAGTTAGTAATTAACAACCGCAAAACTAGAATAGTTTACTAAGGCCACATACACACTGGGAATATTTGCTTTAACTATAAACGTGTTGAGAATACCCAAGTATGTATCTAGTTTATATTCTGTTAGGGACATGTGTTGAAAGATTAATTTTGAAATGAAAATGTTGTTCGCCATTGCTTTCATGGTATATAAAATATCCAATGTAATGGATGTACGAGTATTTGGCATACATGCTAATGCTTTTTAAATATTAAAATACTAACAACAGGCTTCGGTGCTGATATAAACACTTATTTATATGTAATTTACCTTTTTATTATTTTAGCACGTCATTTGACCGCACTCCGATGTAGGGAATGCAATCCCGACTCGAGATCCCGTGGGATTAGAAATGTCAATCCTGCGAGATCCCTGAATTTTCGGGATCTCGTCTAGTTTTAAGAAAATGTAAAGTTCGGATGACTGAAAACGATAAAAACTCAAACAAATAAACCAATAATATATTTTTTTCTGCAATAAGCATTATTAGTCGAACGACAATGCTTTTATCTCGTTCAAAACGGAACTGTTTTTGTTTACAAACAGTTGATGGATTCAACTGGTTTCGCTAAAAACGAAAAACGGTTTACTCGTTGACAGTAGAAAAACAGTTGATAAAAACAGTTCGTTGAATCAACGCCCATCCCTAGTTAGCCCGAGTATAGCCCGATGTGTTTAGCGTTACTGACCACTACCGCCCAATCCCGTCAATCTCGAACGGGATCTCGTCATATTCTGCTTCGGGATTGATCCCGAAGAATTACACGAGATTTCGCGAAATCGGGATCCCGCGAGATCGGGATTGCATTCCCTACTCCGATGTTAAGCTAGTGCGATCCATGAACAGCAGTCGCGTCCACTATGCCGGCTTGATGAGATGACTTTTCACACTGAATGATCCCATGTTATAGGAAGGAGGAAAGAGGTGGCTGGGAAGGTCGTTATATGAACTTCTACGATGCTAGTAATATCTTAAAGTTGTAAACTAAAGTTTATTTTAATGTTAAGGCAAACTTTCGTTAGTTTAGCAAAGGCTGCTTTGTCATGACGGTTAATTTAATAATAAATGAAACTTGAAGTTTATAACTACCACATTTGTATTCACTGAAATAGGAGATTTTCTTATTCAAAAATTTATTTTAATAATTTTAGTTATCCATATTGTGAAGCTAGAATTCGGTCCACAAAGAAAATCTAGCAGCGGTCGCCTTCTCTATGCCGGCTATATTAGACACATATATATTTTATTTAATTATTTATTGTAGCTCGGCATGTGACAACAACACTCCGCCTGATGTAAAGCTAGAGTGCGATCCATGAATGGAAACAACTGCTTATACAGAGAAACCTGTACAGGCAGCAGTCGCCTCCACTATGCCGGCTTGGGGCAGATGAACATGTAAATGCTACAATAAAAAAAACCATTCCTTTAAGTGTAACGCGTTCTGTGAAGTGACCTAGTCGAATCTCAATAACTACAGTTAAAAGAAACTATTATTATAGAATGAAAAAAAAAGAATGAACTACGTTTTTAGGTTTATTGAATATTAGCATTTTTAGCAGCTAGAAGCCTTTCCTTATTTTTTTTATATTATGCCAATCCTTTATCGGGTTACTCTCGTTTTGGTCTCGACTTTGTAACCCCAATAACGAGTCGCTTGTAGGTCGCAATCCAAGATTTCAAATACTGCATTAATTTTGTTTATTAATGTAGTCTGATATGTAGTCTGATATGTGGTCTTTTTCCGCTGAATAAGTGGAAACAACTGCTACCACAGACAAATATCAGCTCTTCAGAAAGCAGATGCCGTCGTTATTGGCACACTTAACAATGATGGTAGGAACAACACCAGGACGACGGACTGGGCTAAGCTAAAAACTACATTAATTTAAATACAGATCAATTTAACTCGCTAATAATGGAAGTCCCTACCGTAGTTCCCTACACACACACACACACACACACTTTCCTGTAGTGTGGGTTATAAATTTAAACTAAATTGGGACATACGGTTACGTAGGTAGGGACGTAAAGTAAATAGAAATGGGACGAACCTTTTATCTGAGAGTTTTCTTTAGTTTCCCACAAGGGACATATTCAGCCTTTTAGAGTGTACCCTTCGGATAATATATGTATGTTGTGGAGTAATAGAATAAATATTTTTTCTAGTTATTTACTTAGCGTATAAAAGTATTACATTACGTATTACGTATATAATAAATTATACTTTATACAAGTTTTACTTTTGCCTTAAGGATGTGAGAGAAGCGAGGGAGTGCAATGTAAAGCTTTGTAATGCTAGGACCTTTTTTCTATATACCATTTTGGCCAAGAAGTAGTGGAACCAGCACTTTAGAGTGTAATACCCGTGAAGTGATCTTGTTGCGTTTCGGGAGCAGTTTGAAAGTAGCCAGGTATAGCGAGAGGAGTGTACTCTGTACTGTTAATCTAGATGGTCTTCTCAGACCGGCGTAGTGGAGGCGACTGCTGTCCGTAGAGATTTCTTTGTAGTAGCAGTGGTTTTCGTTCGTGGACCGCACTTTAGCTTTACATCAGGCGGAGTGTAGTTTTATATCCAGCTACAATTTAAAAAAAATGTAAAGACATCATTTGACTAATCTGAACGAGGTTTTTCTTAATAAATAAAAAACACTTATCAATTAATTGATTTATTTCGAAGCTCAATCGGATCTTTTCACATCACTAGTGTAAATGACAATCGAATCTTTCCCAACACTAGAGGATGGTCTTTGAAGTCTTAAAGACATGTATTTCCTATCACCACTGCCGAAGTTTCTAGCATCTTCAAGAGTTTCGGGAAGCTTCCTGTTTAATGTTTCAGGCAAGAGGAGGGATGCTAATGTCCCAATTAATGAAACTCCAGTTAATATTGCGCCTGGCATTTTTGCGTCAATGTTACGACCCTGAAATATATTTTTAATTGTTAGAAGTTGCATGTTAAAGAGGAAAAAGAATCGCGGAAGATTTTTGGTTTTTGAGTTTTTTCCTTAAATTGTGTTTCTTCTAATTTTTTTTTATTAAATAATAATTTCGGCATATGACAACACTCCGATTGATGTATAACTCATAAATGGAATAGCTATCACATAGAAATCTCTACGGGCAACAGTCGCCCCCGCTATGCCGGCTTGAAGAGAATATGTACCATCTACTTGAAAGTGCATACTCCTCTAGTTATACCTGTCTACTTTTCTCCACTTACATGAGTCATACTTAAATACAACTAGGAGAAAATCGAATACAAAATTCGTGATGTCGATGGAAGAGTCCGAATTAGAAATACAATTCTATATTCAAAGGTCGTAATCTATTTTTGTTCTTTTTAGGTTAGTCTAGACTACACATTAGTCGGTTATTTTAGTACATGGCTTTGACATTTTATAGTTGCTATTACTAAATATATAACAGCGTAATTGCTTAGTAGAAAATTGACTAAGGTCCATTTACACCGAATGGCTCGTTAAAGTTGCTTATTACCGTGACGTAACCGTTAAACGTTTACATTTACTCCACACGTGTTGCAGTATCATGTAAATTCATATTGTTATCGTTAAAAGGGTGGCTGATCTCGAAAAAATAATAGCTAAACATATTTGGCTTCTTTTCATGCATTTGAAGTTAGTGACATTGGTTTGACGAATACGTTAACTTTAACCAGCCAAGATTCGCTGGTTACGGTTAAGGTTGAAGTAAGCGTCAAAAGTGACAGGCGCGACGATGGTGTAACGCGTGTGGAGTAAATGTAAACGTTTAACGGTTACGTCGTCGAAAAAGTAATAGTTAAACTTTAACTTAAAGGACTTTTTGGTGCAAATGTACCTAATTTAAATTTTACGTGCAGATTTTTTAAATGAAGTTTTACCACGCAATTCAGGCCTTCAATCAATCAATTGGAGCGTATCGTTATAGATACGTAGAAATGATTAATATAATACGAATGGAATTGGTATAGGATTATGTCTACGCCATATTGTGAAGTTGTGAAGTCTCTACTCATTTATACACTGTGACCACAAGCGACAATATTAATAACTACTCATCCATCCTTTCCTCACCACCTCAACACTGATCACTATACTGGCTTTGTTATATTTTGGATTTATCCACACTAATTCATTGATATATATACAACTAGATGTGCAATAACGCTCCTAATGTGACGCGAGAAAAAAGAAAACCGCAGTCACCTTAAGGTCTGTCAGTTAGTATTTGACTTGACGGCAACATTGTCAAATCGTTTGAAGCGGCCTACGGTTTTTTTATGTTAGATACTAATAATAATAATAATAAATTCTTAATTGCATTTAACAGAGTTATAGAAATACAGAATCATAGATAACTAACTGCAATTGGCGGTCTTATCACTAAAAGCAATTTCTTCCAGACAACCAATTGATATTAAATAAATTGTAAGGAAAAGAGAAAAGCGGGTGATGCAGTCAAGAAGTACCTATTATTAAATAATAATATATTAAATAATAATATAATAGTAAAATACTATACAATACAATTAGATGTATGATATGTAGCAGTAACTATGTTTGTAAACTTTTTACGCCCAAACTGTTCAACAGATTTTGCATAGATTGCATCTGGATGAAGGAATTTTGTCTCAAGAAAAAATTGAAGGGAGTGAAATAGGGGATGAAACATGGCCGTCATTTCCCAAGGAAACATAATATTAATTATACGCAGGAAAGTTGCGGGTAACAGCTAGTGTTGTATATACTTACAATATATAAAATATAAGGTCCAAGTGCTGATGCGGCGCTCGACACAACATTACCAAGTGACATCCCCGATTGTCTCAAACACGTCGGGTACAACTCCATGTTTAGTAAACTTATGACGTAGTACGACACTGTTATTGATAGACGAAGTAGAGATGATAGAAGTAATCCAATCCACCATGGTTGCAGCCATTGATTACTTGCTGAAAATTATTTTAAAAAAGTATGAGTGAAGCCGAGACGAGTAGATGGCGTGCATTAATCTCCTTAGGCCGGCATAGGGGAGGGGACTGCTGCGTGTAGACTGCTCTGTGGTAGTAGAGTTTTCGCTCAAGGACTGCAATTTATCTTAATATCAGGCGATGTGTTGTCATAAAAAAACCAGCGGTCGAAATATAAGCAAAAAGCGCTTAAGGTGATGCAGCTAAAATGTACTTACAAATAGTTCTCAAGGCAATCAAAGTCCAAACAGCAGCTGAGAATCCAAAAGACAATCCACCAGAATACCTCCTGCCTATCTTATCAGCTAACCACGCCCCAAGAAAGTTACCAGGCATTTCAGCAGCGGCTTGCCACGCGAACTCAAGAAATGGATTACCAGATGTACTCTCCCCTGTTGCCATTACTAAATACGTGTAACTGACTTGCATAGCTACCCTACAAATGTTTAAGAATATAATTTATTTTATAATGAACTAATGGTAAGCATAGTGGTCGTCTATTTGGAGATCGCCGTCACTATGCCGGCCTAAAAAGGTGTTTCACGCTCCGTTAAATTATTTTATATATAGCGGAACGGTCATGAATACGGACTCTAATTTGAACGATTACGGAAACTAACTTGAACAAAATGAATACGTGGTCATGAGTACAAGCACTAACTGAATATGAAACAAAAGCGTCGTTACGCTTTGACAGAGTCTCTGAAACCACACGACGCGGCGGACACGTTATGATTTGTTTGTACGGAGGAACTGTCGTGTTTCAGCATATTTGCTTAGTTATCGCCCACAAATGGAGGATAGGAGCCATGGACCGCCTCTCTTGTTCTGCCTTATATATATTATTTTCTTCTAACCATATGTTCATAATTTAATAACAACAAATTCAGGATTTGATTATGAAAAGAATTAATAAAAATAATAACAACATAAAGGTTATTTTAACTAAATACATACCATAAGGTAAGCTGTAAAGTAGTATTTAAAGCTAAAATCCAGCTTGAAAACAAAGCTAGAGGGCCCAAACCCTTAGCTTCTTCCGATGGTTCACTAGACAAAAGTTGTCGCTCAGTATTTGTGTCCAAGTGTGTCCCATTTTCTTTCGCTATCCTTTTTAAAATTCGAACACATTCTTTTTGTCTACCCTCTAACCATAACCATCTAGGAGATTCAATTACCTTCCTGAAATTAATTAAAATGAGAAATTTAGTGCTCGGCATGTGACAACACTCCGCCTGATGTAAAGCCAGAGTGCGGTCCATGAATGGGAACAACTGCTACTACAGAGAAAACCGTGCGGGCAGCAGTCGCCTCCACTATGCCGGCTCGAGGAGACGAACTTGTACCATCCAGATTGACAGTGCACACTCCTCTCGTCATACCTGGCTACTTTCGAACTATTCCCGAAACGCGACAATTATATTGATTCAGAGGTAAGCACTCAAATAGAATTTATATGCTATAAAAATTCCTATAAATCTTGGCTGTAACGAGATGAGATATCGGGAGAGAAATGGGGTGGCATCCCATAGTTCGCATACAGTTTTTTATAAAACTTATGTCCGTGGAAAGATGTGATACATATATTTTCATTATTTATCAGTACGAAAAACAATTTTGAAGAACAAACCGTTAAAAGTATTCTAAAGGTGTGAAAATAAAGAAAATTGAACTTTATTGTAAGGTCACAAGTTGCGTTTCAGAATGAATTAAGTAAACCTAAGTGTCGTTCTAACAAGCACTTTATTTTATTGAGATAAAGTTTAATTTGCTTTGGCAGGTAAGTACTTAAGTTTTTTTAATAAAAAATTGAACTCACCAACATAATAATAAATATGGAACTAAGCCGGAAGTCGTTGCAATAAGGAACCACCTCCAATCTCTCAATAACCAATATGCAAACGGCATCAAACACATGCCAGCTGTCCAACCTATACTTCTTAATGTATTAATAGTGTTTCTTCTTTCAGGAGCTGAAAATATAATAAATAGAAAAGATAAGACTGAAAGACGGATAACGGTATAAGAGAGGAGTGTGCACTGTCAATCTAGATGGTACATGCTCGTCTCCTCGAGCCGGCATAGTGGAGGCGACTGCAGCCCGTAGAGATTTCTCTGCGGTAGCAGTTGTTTCCATTCATGGACCGCACTCTAGCTTTACATCAGGCGGAGTGTTGTCACATGTCGAGCTACAATAAAAAAAAAAACATTTCCTTTGACCACGCATTACACTACTAATACTATTATTAAGAAGACCCGTATTCGAACCTCGCTTAATTCTGACCGGTACCTACTATGTTATATGTACTTTAGTCGTTCAGTGCCTATAGGCACTATTAAAGAGTGGTAGGCAGACTGATGATGGTATTAGTCCCGTCTGTTGTCCTGGGGTAGTACCGCCACTTTTGAATGTAACACCCTTGAAGTGACATTGTCGCGTTTCGTGGAAGTAGCCAGTTTGGAGGAAGAATGTTTACTCTTAACTTGGATGGTGCACATTCGTCTCCTCAAACCGGTATAGCGGAGGCGACTACTCTCGACTATTCTCTGTGGTAGCAGTTGTTTCCGTTCATGGACCGTACTCTAGCTTTACATCAGGCGGAGTTTTGTCGAGCTTCAATAAAAAAAATATAAAAAAGAACCAACCTGATATCTCCATAGAAATGACCGTAGCACTTTGCATAGCCATCCATGATGGTATAGCAGTTATAACGCAGCCAGTCACAAATAATAAATAAGAATTACCAGAAAATAAACTTATTATACGTCCTACTATCGTTAATAATATTGAGATCATATAGGTTAGGCGCCGGCCAAATCTGGAAGCAAAAAATTAAATTAAAATAATTTATGCGGATTATACTACTATACACGAAAATTATCAAATGTTAAACAGATTTGAAAGTAGCCGGGTGTAGCGAGAGGAGTGTGCACTGTCAATCTAGATGGTATATACTCGTCTCCTAAGGCCGGCATAGGGAGGCGACTGCAGCCTGTAGAGATTTTATCAGCTTTATTAGCAGTTGTTTCTCCTCTTGGACCGCACTCTAGCTTTACATCAGACGAAGTGTATGCCGAGGTACAATAAAAAAAAACAATCTACTGTAAGGATAGTATGTTTTAAACCGACTATATATGCATGTTATACGTGTAATACACAGAATACAAAAAAAAAAAAACAGCTAACAATGCGGTCCAAGTATTACTTTTTTTACTTTTATTTTTATAACCATATATTTAAATTAAATTCATAACATTAAGGTACAAATATTTTTGAAAATAGATGAAGAATCATCGAAATATCAAAAACAAACGTGTGTCGAGGCGCCTAACCTATGGAAACACAAAACTAAAGACTAAAAAACGACATGACGGTTACCATGACGACGAAATTAACGAAAAAAAAGTTAATAACTAAAAATAAAATTAAATAAAAATATTTTTATTTCGACGAACACAATGTAATTTGCAAAGATTAATAATACGGCTAGAGTCGCGATGGCCTCGTATCATTCAGCTTACAGCTGTTAGATGGTCTTAGCAATATTGCCGCTTAATTTTACAACATAAACGGAGTACCCAGTAACACAGGTTCTACGAACCTAGTACAGGGGCCCTTGCAACTTCTTTACTTTTTTTTTATTTTTTTATTGTTTGCGGCAATCGACATTTGACAACACTCTGCCTGATGTAAAGCTAGAGTGCGGTCCATGAATGGATACAACTGCTACTACAGAGAAGTCTCTCGGGTAGCAGTCGCCTCCACTATGCCGGCTTGAGGAGACGAGCATGTACCATCTAGACTGACAGTGCACACTCTCGTTATACCTGGCTACTTTCAAACTATTCCCGAAACGCGACAAGGTCACTTCACGGGTGTTACATTCGAAAGTGGTGGTACAAATAACCAGACTGGACAAATAACCATCATCAGTCTGCCTACCACTCTTTAATAGTGCCTATAGGTACTGAGCGACCAAAGTACATTGGTCAGAATTAGCGTGGTTCGAACACGGGTCTCATCGATCGTGAGTTCACGCGTCTTACCGCTAGACCACGGCCGCTTACTATTTTACTTTTTACAATAATTTATATTTTATTTTTATAAACTTAAAAAAGCGAGCAATAAAAAACCTTGGAAGTTCTCTGTCTTTTGACAGCTTGTGTATTTGCAAATTACATAAAAAAAAGATACATACGCGTCCCCAAACCATCCTAACGCAACAGAGCCGACGATTTCACCAATCCGTGTATAAGCAAATACATTTGCAACATATAACTCACGTTCGCAAACCCAATCATTTTCTGTCACTGCTGTGTTTTCATACCATCGTTTATCGTATATAAAACTTTGACATTCTGAAACAATTTGTTTTATTGTAACGTCTGATGTAAAGCTAGAGTGCGGTTCATGAACGGAAACAACTGCTACCACAGAGAAATTTCTACAGGCAGCAGTCGCCTCCGCTATGCCGGCTTGAGGAGACGAACGTTTACCATTCAGATTGACAATGCACACTCCTCTCGTTACACCTGGCTACTTTCAAACTATTCCCGAAACGCGATATAGTCGCTTAAAGGGTGTTACATTCGAATAACCATTCGGCTAATAACCATCATCAGTCTGCCTACCACTGTTGATGAAAATACAGCTGTATTTAAGTCTATATAAATAGGTCAAGCTTTTGCGTTCTCTTGGTTTAAGCGTCGTTTGCTACCTACTTCTGTAATTGAATTTTGAAATTCTTATAAACAAAGCAGTGACTTCACACTATGTAGATTGTAAAACCGAAACAAATGCTTAATTATTTAATAATTGATATTTTATTCTACCGGGAATCAAACCGCGTAACATTAACTTCATTAATTTAATGATTACAATTTTAAAAGTTTAATAAGTACAACGAGAGAAGCGCCAACCTCTCATGTGCACCATGCACATTCGTCATCTGAATCTGGTATACTGGAGGTAACTGCTGCCTACAGCGGCCGTGGTCTAGCGGTAAGACGCGTGAACTCACGATCGATGAGACCCGTGTTCGAACTTCGCTAATTCTGACCGGTACCAATGTAACTTTGTTATATGTACTTTGGTCGCTCAGTGCCTATAGGCACTATTAAAGAGTGGTAGGTAGACTGATGTTGGTTATTCGTCCAGTCTGCCGTCCTGGGGTAGTACCACCACTTTCGAATGTAACACCCGTGAAGAGACTTAGTCGCGTTTCGGGAATAGTTTGAAAGTAGCCAGGTATAGCGAGAGGAGTGTGCACTGTCAATCTAGATGGTACATGCTCGTCTTCTCAAGCCGGCATAGTGGAGGCGACTGCTGCTCGCACAGGTTTCTCTGTAGTAGCAGTTGTTTCCGTTCATGGATCGCACTCTAGCTTAACATCAGGTAGAGTGTGGTCATATGACGAGCTACAATAAAAATGAAAGTATTTTGTATTGCTGTATTTACCTAATCAATAAATTAAAAAAAAATCTTATAAGGCAATATAATGTTTTCTTTTTTTACGTGTAATAAATAAAGCTTCTTTTTATATTTAAAACTTTATACACAAATATTCGATGGTTTTTTCGGTTTAGTTTATATTTTGTTATAATAAAATCTTTACTCACGGACTGTTTCATTGCTTCCAACATTTTCAAACATGTAACAATCGCTAAACGCCAGTTCACCTTTCGCATTATTTGTACTGAAAATATAATATAAAGATAAGTAAATCTTTTAGGTATGTTGTTATTATGAGCAAAGTCTCAATTTACTTTATAAACTAATAAAGCAATTTAGAATGGTATAGTTTATATTAAATAAATATATAAAAGATTATGTTAAACCTTCCATTTAAATATTCCGTTAATTAATGGAATATGAAAACAGATTAAAGAGCGGCCGTGGTCTAGCGGTAAGACGCGTGAAACCACGCTCGATGAACCCGTGTTCGAACCTCGTGAAATTCTGATCGGCATGTAACTTTGTTATATGTCGCACAGTGCCTATTAAAGAGTGGTGGGCAGACTGATGATGGTTATTAGTCCAGTCTGCCTCCCTGGGGTAGTACCACCACTTTCAAATGTAACATCCGTGAGGTGACCTTGTCACGTTTCAAGAATAGTCTGAAAGTAGCCGGGTATAACGACGCTCGTCTCTTCAAGCCGGCATAGTGGAGGCGATTGCTGTCTGTAGAGGTTTCCCTGTAGTAGCAGTTGTATCCATTCAGATTAAACAAATATTTTATTAACCCATTTTAATTTCTTCATAGTACAGTATAACTTTGTTTTTATATAATATGTAATATTTAACATTTAGTTAGTCTTAAATTTTATTAAAAAAACTGTTAGTAAAAATAATATTATACAAACTAACATTAACTTTAACTTTTAAAGAAATAACAGTTAAGATATAGAAGCAATCTCTGAACTTTCAGGAACAGCGATAAAAATACAAGTTGTAAAAAAGAGAGAAGTTGGAAAAATATGTGACGCGGCTGGAGCACTTGTGAAATGTTATCTTACGCTTTTAAATATCTTTATAAAGAAAAATTCTTTGTAAAGAAAACTGTAAAAGAACTGCTACCCAATATTCATCGAATAGAATTGTCATCTACAAATTCAAAGAAACAACTTCAAGCTTAATTAACATCAGGCCGTGCTACAATAAATTATAAATATCAAAATTATTTAATACATTATTATAATCATTCTCATCACAGGGATAGGCAGAGACGACGTAACGCCACTTGCCACTAATTGTTGCACACGCCAAAATTCTTTTCATACTTTATCGGTCACGATCTAAGTAATATTTTATTACGTCTATACAGGCGTACAATATAACGACAAGACGCTTCATGTATGCCTAAGAGATGTGTGATTAAAAGCATTTGTATAATAATATGGAGGAATTAAGTTGATTACTGGTTTCGCTGTATTAACAATGTGTACATAGCAGAGTTAATATTTAAACAATTACAACAATCAAACCTTCTAACGCAAGCAAAACACGGAAAACAAGAAATACAAGTTAAAGTTAAATTAATTACATTACATTTAACTATTATTATCATTTATGGATGACGGTTATTTATTTATTTAGTTTTTTTTTTCAGAATTTAACTTTTTTTTTGGTAATCATTATAGGTACGGGGTATAATAATGAAATATTTTCAATTTAATTAAATTTTTGCTTAAACAGATAAATGAATAATAAATACATTTTACGATAGGCAAACGGTTAGCTGTATCGTCTTAAGGGCTAATTTTGCTTGTATTTTGCTATTTAACGGAAACAACCGCTACTACAGATAAAGTTCTTCAGGCGACAGTCGCCTTCGCTATGCCGGCTTGAGGTTTCAAATGACCCACATGTCATATTAAAATGTATTTGAACACCAATCACCTAAATTTTTCAAATACTATTTCAGAAAAATATTCCTAAAGGAAATTGAAGTTTCAACCCGAAAGGTTTTTCTTTCGCGACAGAAAAATCCATGAATTTTCTAAAAGCATTTTCTTGATTTTATTTGACGTAGAACCTTTTTCACGTAACAGCGAATCGGATTTAGTGTACCTAAGTTCTAGAATTGGAAAGAACTCAATATCTTTTGTTAGGATCTAGTAAAGTTAGGTAATAGAATACGTGACTTATTTTCATAAAACGTACCTAGATTTTTTAACTTTATTTCTTGTGGTTTAAGATCTTTATTGAGTACTCTAAGAACATTACATTCTCTTACAGAGATACATTATATTATATATTTAGTAGACATTATATAAAGCAAATGGTGATCGGTTTATTATAACTATAACTATATACAATAACTTTAACTAGTACAATAAAAATAGGAATAAAACAAACAAACAAACAAAGCAGCATGCACGCGACAACCTCGGGGTTGCTCACTAATTTTAGTTCAAAAGAAATTGTCACACACATATTGCTTTAACAGCTTTTTAAATTGACTCGGTGTAGCATTAATCAATGATAGAGGTAGTCTATTAAATAGTTGTGCTCCTTCGTACATTATACTTTTTTTACCAATTAACGTTCTGAATTTAGCTAGTTTTAATTTATCTTTGTTTCTTGTATTGAATCTGTGCATATTTTTATTAAATGTTATTTCTGAGTGTGTTTGTTTGTTAATGATTTTCCTAATATGTATGCAAGTATTGAATGTGTATAATTGTTTAAGAGTGAGGATTTCTGTCTGTTGGTATAGTGTGCGTGTGGGTGTTAAAAAGTTCATGTTAAAAAGAATTTTAATTAATTTATTTTGGCTTGTTTGTAGAGGAGCAATGTTAGACTTTGCCGCTGTTCCCCAGACCTCTATGAGGTAATCCAGGTGCGGCTTAATTAAACTGTTGTATATTGTTATGCGTAGATGGTTTGGTAAGTATTTGGCTAAGTTACGTATAGCTGCACTGAGTGACACCATTTTTTTCTTAATTTTGTCTATATGTGGCTTCCATGTTAGTTTGCTATCTAGTATTAATCCTAAGTATTTTTCTTGATTTGTTTTTTGTAATATTTCTTTGTTAATTTTAAGTGGAGTATGACTTGGTATTTTTTTATTTTTTGTTGAGAAAATCATGTAGGCCGTTTTGGAACTCTTTCTTGTCTTTTTTAAATTATATTTCATTTTGAGACAGTTCTATTCACATTGTCTGATTTTATTAAAGGGATAAGCAGACAGATAAACTCCAAACTAGTATACCCCGACCCATGTGTATCAGGACAAGAACAACATAAAACTCTCTTTTATGTTTTTTTTAATTTTTTTTTTTATTGTAGCTCGGCATGTGACACCACTCCACCTGATGTAAAGCTAGAGTGCGATCCATGAATGGAAACAACTGCTACTACAGAGAAACCTATGCGGGTAGCAGTCGCCATCACTATGCCGGCTTGAGGAGACGAACATGTACCATCTAGATTGACAGTGCACATTCCTCTCGTTATACGTTTTTGATAGATTTAAGTATAAACTTGGTCGTATTTTAAATTGAAACTCATCCTCTGCTTATTCTATTTTTTCCAATTAGTTTCCATGGTAAGCTTACAGGGTTATTTACCATAATAATTACCTACTAACAAGTTCTACTTTGCGGTTGAGACCATTGCTACTCGTTTACAGATTCAATTTTTTGTCATGTTTAAATGCTTGAAATTATGATGAACTAAATCTCATTTTTAAAGACTTCATTCTTATCAAAATACGTGTAATATTTTTTTTTAATATTGCACAATGGCACCACCACCAATATTGCACCGGTACCAATGTAACTTTGTTATATGAACTTTGGTCGCTCAGTGCCTATAGGTACTATTAAAGAGTGGTAGGCAGACTGATGATGGTTATTTGTCCAGTCTGCCGTCCTGGGGCAGTACCACCACTTTCGAATGTAACACCCGTGAAGTGACCTTGTCGCGTTTCGGGAATAGTTTGAAAGTAGACAGGTATAAGAGAGGAGTGTGCATTGTCAATCTAGATGGTACATGCTCGTCTCCTCAAGCTGGCATAGTGAAGGTGACTGCAGCCGTAGAGATTTCTCTGTGGTAGCAGTTGTTTCCATTCATGGACCGCACTCTAGCTTTACATCAAGCAGAGTGTTGTCACATGTCGAGCTACAATAAAAAAAAACTTTCATTTAAGACTAGCTGACGGTGCCCGGCGTTGTCTAAGTGTGAAAATTATTCGCCCTATACATTTCGCTTTTGTCTTATACAATAACCCGTGAAAAAGAGCTAGGAGAATGTTTAAAGTCCGATTTTTTATTTCATTTCGCCGCAAGATGACCTTCTCTACAACTACTGTTCCGGAAAGATCTCGTTCCTTGCTGAGATATCGCGGTTACTTCCGGTCCTGATAAAAACTTATAAAACAACGGTACCCTTAAAATTTCAGGTCGCTACCTCTTATAGTTTTGGGTAAATCAATCAGTCAATCAAGACTTCTTC
The DNA here is from genome assembly GCA_948150575.1 of Tinea pellionella. NCBI lineage: Eukaryota > Metazoa > Arthropoda > Insecta > Lepidoptera > Tineidae > Tinea > Tinea pellionella. Next base: position 7,000,854 of record OX411263.1, on the reverse strand, counting down.
TTTTATACAGAAGAAGATGATGAAGGAAAGTCGTCTCACTTATTAATATGACGAAATCCGAGAAATATTTGTTTTATGATTAAAATAAATTACTTAGTATATCATTAAAGATAATTATTATACAAATGTTGTTATAACAACCAAGAGGTACTTTATTAATAATCTTTTTTTACGCTTGACTCTTCAAGCGTATAATGTTTCAATTGATTTTTGTACACATTAATAAATAAATAAATGGCAACCGCACTCCGATTGATGACAAGCGAATATAATTGTTGCCATATGAGAGTATCGCGTCCGCTATGCCGGCTTAGGGAGAGGTGAGTCGTTACACTACGGTTACGGAATCTAATTCAGAAACGTAACTAAATCACTCTGCAGGTAAAAATCGGATAAATGTCAGATAAATCATCAGACACTAGCATTGTTGATGCCATAGTGGCTACTAACTAAAAGAAGAAGAAACGTAAATGTGTCGCACTAACGGAAACTTCCAATTATCACCCATTATAATTAAAAAATAGTACTTACAGAGGTAAATGCTTATATTTCCAATCATATTCACTATAGTTGAGCGGTTTTGGTGGTAATTCACACTCGTGAGGTACCACAACTAATATTAGCAATATATTCATACATGCCATCGCGAAAAAACCGACCATAAATACATTATAAATAACGTCGAAACTCTTTTGAAATTTTCCCTCGTTACCTATTTCTTTTAATGCTTCATCGTAAATTGATGCCATTTTTCTTTTTTTTTTTTAAATTAAATTTAATACGGTTGTTAAGTGCGATGGCTTATTTAATAATAAGCGTGTTAATGTTCCGTAATTATTATTATCTCGAGATAATAATTTAATTTGTTTAAATTATTTAATTGTTGCAAGTAGTTAATGTCACACTTGAGAGTTATTAAGAGGACGTTTGCTTTAAATATTGTGAAATTTGTGATGAAAATCAAACATAAAACCTGTGCAGCCAAACCAACAGTGGCGTAGCTAGGCAGTTGAAGACTTCGATGCTAAAAAAGTTTAGGGCCTTTTATCACACAAGCTGTACTCTTTTAGTACGGAGTACATAATAACTCTATGTCAAAAAAGTAGAATTTATATCTTTAATTCCTAATATTAGTAGCTCGACATTTCAAATGGATACAAAGGAGAATTCCCATTCACCTAAGAGAAATGGGCCCACAATTTTTTTTCCGAGTTTAACGATAATTTTTACTTCATTTTGTTGAAAAATAAATTAACATTCCTTATCATCAATTTTTTTTTACCCGAGTTATTGAGTAATTAGTCTTTTTCTGATAGAATATTTGAGGTTATTATTATATTAAATGCTTTAATAATTGATGATATCTGTTTTTTATCTAATTAAACATTGTCTATTGATTGGTAATCGATGTGTTAATATAATTGAAATAAATTAATGAAAAATATAAGATTTTATTTTATAATATGGTTTTGATATCAAAAATGGGCCTTGTTTTTTGAAACGGCGTATAGTATATTAGCGTAATACATATAAGATTTTTAGGCTGGAATCTAGATTTTAATTTTGGGTCCGGAGGGGTCCCTTGAGCTTCGGGATCTGTTCGGCTGATGTTTACGCGTTGATTCGCAACCCCATCTAATCGTAAACATCTCTAATCCTGGCCAATACAAAATATATAATTTTTTTGATAAGAAAATAACATAATAATAGGGATTTAGATATAATATATAAGGTTGTTTGGATTTCCCGCTAACGCAGAATGCGCTAGCGCTTCATTGGCAGAGGCGCCGTCCAATAGGCGCCTCCTACGCTGTCACCGAGCATATTCCAGCCGCGGTTCTACGACACGGGCAGTCGGTATCCACTCGTCCGTCTCCTATCATGACTCAAACACAAGACGTTTGTAACTGTACTCTTAAAGCAATAAACGACCTATAAAATATGAAAATCTTTATGTTTGCCTAAACATAAATTGGCGCCCGAACAGGGACATAAATTGGTGCCCGAACAAAAGGACCTATCTTGAAGAGGATTTGAACAATCAATTGCAGCCATGGACGGAGACTGCAGCGTCACGCGAACCACTACTACGCGTCTGCCAGCTTCGTCAGGCCAATCCAGATAAGTGACTTTCCTACTTCTGTCCCAACAACATTCCTATTCTTATAAATCCCGAGAAACCCGTGTAAAAAGCGTGTATTTTCGCTATATTCAACCTGTCCAAGTATATGCGTTCTACCTGCAATTGTTAAACTATTCAATATTTCATTCAATTTACAATATTTCTATTATATTAGTAACTTTGCAGCTATTTTAGAACATTACATACATAACAGTGTTGCTAATTTCAATTTAATCTAAGTTTTTACATAAAAATAGGAAAATAATTTACGTATTAAATATCATCTCATGTGCTATCCTCCAATAATATAACTCATTATCCTAATCTAATAGTTTGGTACAATATTTCATTCCAATTTGCCGACTATTTCAGCTGCACACTGCGCACAAGTTGACGCGTGCTGACGGCGGCCGACCCGTGCTAGCGGCGCCTGTCTCGAGCTGCGTACGCGCTAGGGCTCCGCATCGGGCCGGCTTCCGCTACCTGCCGCTTGTCACCTGTTCGTTCATCGCGGCGCAAAGGGAGGAGCGTGAGAATTACACTAAACAATTACACCTACCTACTATTAAATTCAAATTCATATTATTTATTAAAAATATACATACATATTTCTCTTAAACTATAGTAATATTTAAAATCATTAATTATGCAAAATATTAAGTGCATTAGTTGATTAATTGATTGCAATTTCATATCTTATGGTTGTTGCTGTACTATAAATTACTTAAAATTATTATTTAATATTTTACAATTTCTATATACAATTATAATTTAATTTGCATATTATTTAATATTGTTCAGCTATGTCTAGGACATTGAAGGATGAGGACAAGACCTCGACTTCCACTTATGATTTAAAAAATGCACTAGTCAAACGTAGCTCAATAAAAGGACAACTAACAAAATTTAATAGTTATTTAAATAAAGCAACTAGCATTTCCACATTAAATAAATTACAATCAACAGAATTATCATTAAAGTTAGCTAAATTAAAATCATTATACGAACAATTTGATAAAATTCAAGATCAGATCGAGGTTCTGAATGCGTCTAACATTGAGGTCGAACTTGAGGAACGAGATTCTATTGATAACAGCTTTATCAGGTATATCGCCGCCGCTCAGGAGCTACTCGACGCTAACTCGACACATTTTGTCAAATGCAAACATGATGATACGCCTGCGCATAGTAACGATATAGGTTTTAAACTACCTCAAATCCAAGTATCAAAATTTGACGGCAACTTTTCGCGATGGCTTGAATTTCGCGACACATTCAGGTCCCTCATACATAACAATAATCGCATTCAAAACATACACAAATTTCATTATTTATTATCATACCTAGAAGGAGAACCATGTCGCGTTGTATCCAACCTAGAAGTCTCCGATGTTAACTATGAAACGGCGTGGCAACTATTATGCGATCGATATGACAATAAACGTCACTTGATCAACAACCATTTAACTTCACTTCTTAGTGTGGAACAAATGTACCGCGAATCTGAAAAATCTCTTAGGTTTCTAGTCGATCACGTGACAAAAAATCTACGTGCGTTGGCAACCTTAGGTCAACCTACGGATCAGTGGGATTGCATAGTCATTCATATCATGGCTTCTAAGTTGGACAATCGCACTATTCAAAAATGGGAAGAGCAGCGCGGTACCTATACAGACATGCCCACACTAGATCAATTCTATAAATTTCTAACGAGTCGTGCAGATGTACTAGAAGCTTTACATCACAACAAACCTGGCACTACAAAGCAATATAGCAACGATAATAATTCAACATTTTCTAAATCGCAATTTAACAAATCAATTAATTCGCATACCAAAACTTTTCTTGTTACCGACAACGATACTGGTTCCAAGCCATCTTGTGTTGTATGCACTGGCGATCATACAATATATGATTGTCATTTCTTTAAATCAAAAAATATTTCAGAGCGATTGTCAGAAGTCACCAAACATCAATTGTGTTCAAGCTGCTTACGATCTGGTCACCGAACGGCCAGATGTCGCTTAGGTCCTTGTCGCGAGTGCAAACAACCACACCATACTCTTTTGCACCCATACAACGAATCGCAACAGGCAGTACCACTCGAGTGCTAACACAATCAATTAATACAGTACCATACTCACCTGTGCCAAACTACTTGCACAGCAGTCATCAGGGTATATACTCGTATCAGGGTACATCTATACAATAACAATAAATTCTAATATCGAGTTTCCGTTGGATTGTGGTAACTAACATTATTTATATCATAATCTCTAAACAGACTTGAGCATCCAAACCTAACTATAAATAAATTATACAACAATAAATTATAATATTCTTGAGTTTCCGTTGGATTGTGGTAACTAACATTATTTATATCATAATCTCTAAACGGACTTGAGCATCCAAACCTAACTATAAATAAATTATACAACAATAAATTATAATATTATCGAGTTTCCGTTGGATTGTGGTAGCTAACATTATTTATATCATGATCTCTAAACAGACTCGAGCAATGAGCATGCAATATCATTTATTATTATATAAAAATTAAAATTATTGAGTCGAGCTATCATGTTTTCGTGTTGCAAGATATCACTAGTTCTCATCCGAAATTACGAATCGACATTCAATTAAATATACCCACTCAGTTAGCAGCTAAATATACCAGTTCATCCTCACTTCAACCATACTGCTACCAGTGACCTATGTAAAACGTTCTCATTGATGCCGAGATCTTCCGGCACATCATTTGTCAATGAGCAATACGTTCTAGGGGAAGATATACCACATTACGGTTATCCTAACTCAGTTGGTTGGTGTCTAGACCACTTGCAATTTTATAGCTAGCAAACATATTTTTATTATTCTATTCTATTTTTCTATTTAGCTAACACACCGAGCGAATCGCCCAACATGCCTATACAAACGACTCGGGTTCGCTCCGAAAGGCTGGGACGAGCTATTCCCAGACAAACCAATATCACAAATTAAAATTAATTTATTTAAAATTATTAATCTATTTATTCCTAAGATTACACTTGCCAACTTGCCTTCAATCGTCAGGAGTCAAATTAATAAAAACTTATCTTTGTCTATTTATTTGTTTTTTATATAAGTGTCTGCATCTTGAAGCTATTTCAGAGTTGTCAAAGGAATGCTTCATTTTGGCTCTGCGTAGATTCACATCGCGCAGAGGCCAGCCTATAGAAATCTTTTGCGACAATAGACACAACTTTGTAGTAGCTGCGAAGGAATTAGGCTAGTCCTTAAAGACAAATTCGGAACCTCTAACTGATTTCGCTAATAACTTAGGTACTAAATTCATCTTCACTCCGCTTTACGCTCCTCACCTTGGCGACATGTGAGAAGCAGGTGTCAAGTCGGTAAGGTTTCATATTAAAGGAATCAGGGAAAAACCCCATTTTAACATTTTAAGAGATAAGCACTTTATATACGCAGGTGGAAGCTATACTAAATAGCCGCCCTCTAGTTCCATTATCTTCTTCTCCTCAAGATTGCCTTCCTGTCCCTCCAGGTCACTTCATCTTGGACGGCCTCTGACGTCGCTGCCGTCTCCTTCTTTGGACCTTGTCAAGGAGAAGACACTCAATCGTTACATTCACCTGGAGAAAACATGAAGTCACTTCTGGGCCCGCTGGAGTAGATGCTACATCATAGGAAATTGCAACAGAGAACCAAATGAAACAAACGCCACAGCGGCCTCAAGATTATTGACTTCGTGCTAATAAAAGATGACAATATGCCACCTCTATTGTGGCGCCTGGGTCGAGTCATACAATTGCTTTCCGCACCTAATGGCGTATCGAGAATAGCTAAAATCTTCACTACACTACGACGACAAGATTACTACGACGAACACTAACTCGCCTATGCCCGCGAGTATACTACCAGCGACCCTGGCACAGTTGAACGAAGGGATTCGTTCAACGCGGGGGAGTATGTTTGGATTTCCCGCTAACGCAGAATGCGCTAGCGCTTCATTGGCAGAGGCGCCGTCCAATAGGCGCCTCCTACGCTGTCACCGAGCATATTCCAGCCGCGGTTCTACGACACGGGCAGTCGGTATCCACTCGTCCGTCTCCTATCATGACTCAAACACAAGACGTTTGTAACTGTACTCTTAAAGCAATAAACGACCTATAAAATATGAAAATCTTTATGTTTGCCTAAACAAAGGTATTTACCGTATTTTACTATCGATAATGTAATTGATATTATTTCAGATCTGATATATCTGAAATAATATTTGGACGATATCTTTACGTCATTCAAATTCAAATTTTCTATCGATAACAATGGCGTATACGGAAACGTATAGAAGCCGTACCATACCGAATATGTACCGCATATTTTATTTAGGTGTATAATCACCGATAGGTTATCTGCTTCACGTTAAGGACCACTTTTAGTTGACATCCCTAATTGGTTTAAAGAGTCGTGTCTCAGATAATTATTTTTTAAAGTGATACAGCGCCAGTTTTGTCCATAGTACCTACTACAGGTGATTCCGTAGATAGCGGACTAAAAATTAATTAATAAAAATAAAAGAAGATGATTGTTTAAGAAGATTTATTTTCATTAACTTAATTTTATTCAAGTGTTAATTTGTACTATAGTGGATGCAATAGTGGTTCGTGTAAAAGCGAAAATTATTTAAAATTGAAAAACGTGTGTTTTCTTTTCTCCCCAACACTTTGGCTGGAGGGGTAGTAAAGTTTTCATCACATAAAGAGGAAAAGTAAAGACTAGAAACGGTCAGAAAAGAAAATATTACTTACTGAATACTAGACTGTAAGTGTACAAGCTACGAACCCTAACTACTGCTTCCTAGCTCGCGCCATGTTCCCATTAGGGTAGGCAGAAACTATGGAGCGCCAGCGACTCCTCTCTCTACACTACCACTTTCGCTTCGACTACATCCATTACTCCCCTCATGCATGCACGTCGGTTGAGGGTGCTCCTCATCTGACCCTTTCTCAACAGTTGACCGATCTGACTGAGAAAGGTCTTCCTAGAGCGCCCCCTTCCGACACTGCTGTCCACTTTCGCACTTTCTTTAATAAAATAACAACAAAAATAATTATGTTCCCCAAATATAAATAAAAAAAAAGAAATAAACAAATCTGCTGAAGTCTATGAGCAAATCCGATAAATAATTTTAGTAAAAAACGTTTTAAAATAATTTTTCTTTTTTTTTTTTAGATTTTCTTAGTTTTAATGAATCCATAAATTAACCCTTTGTTCTGGCATGAACTAATATTGTATAGGTACAATTTATTCCCGACATGTTCTCTCTTTCCCTCCCTTTTAATTAAATTTAATATTAAAATATGGGTATTGTAATTAATTTTCAGATTAAGTTGATTTTATTTATAGGAGTTGCTTTGCTGTTAATTTATTAAAGAAAGATTTACTTTAAAATATATTATGGCAGTTGTTTCAGTTCATTAACCGCACTCTAGCTTAAATTAGACGGAGCGTTGTCGTATGCCGAGCTACAATAACAAAATATTAGCATATTTTTATTATGGAATGGAAAAAATATACTTTGTGTTTCATTAGTTTACAATAAGAGAAAGTCTTATGCTGGTTATTTGCCCAGTCGTTGCGATTCCGGATCAGCTTAGAAGTAGCAAAGGAATGTGCTCTATCTATACATTGTACATATTCTATTCCTCAAACACGCATGGCGGAGGCGACTGTTTGTAAAGAAAATGAATATTTAAAGATTTGAAAAGTTGGATAATTTATTTAGTGTTGTAATTTGGAAAAAAAACATACATATTAGAGAAAACAAGAAATTGTGTTTAGTCATATTTTCTATAAGAAACACGTAAACAAACTAAATAAAAAAATAACAATTAAATTACATGCTGTATTTATTAAATGTTTATTTATATAATTATGAAGATAAAAATTATGTTTCTCCTTTGTTACAGAGATGTCGCGTCGCGTGGCGTGGTGTGCGGTGTTGTTAGTCGGGTTGTGCGCTGCATTCCCGCAAGCTGTTGTTGCACTTGATTTGAATAAGCTCTATGGACATCACACTAAACGCTCGGGTAAGCCACATAATGTTTCTTCTATATACACTGGACTTGTAATTAGATATCTAAATACAAAAGTGCGGGCGATCGTACGCATCGCCTCACCGTTGAAACGATTCTCTCGCGGATTAAAAGGTTCAGGCAGTCCTTTTTCTGTCGTTCCATCAAATTGTGGAACGACCTTCCCAGCCAACCTTTCCGCCTTCCTATAACATCCTTCAAGCGCAGTGTGAAGAAGCATCTCACAAAGCCTCCGTTCATGGATCGCACTCTAGCCTAACATCAGGCGGAGTGCGGCCATATGACGTGCTAAAAAATTATAAAGGAAAAAAGCTCACAGTTTCCTTAGAAATAAAGGTGCCATGCTTGTTAAAACATAATTGATATCGCCATCTAGATCCACGAATTAATTGAGTCTGACGTTTAAGTTGTAAGATGTAACAAGGTTTTTATCTTAGACATATAAAGAGTGGTAGGCAGACTGATGATGGTTATTTATCCAGTCTGCCGTCCTGGGGTAGTACCACCACTTTCGAATGTAACACCCGTGAAGTGACCTTGTCGCGTTTCGGGAATAGTTTGAAAGTAGCCTGATATAACGAGAGGAGTTGACAGTGCACATCTAAGGTGGTACATGCTCGTCTCCTCAAGCCGGCATAGTGGAGGCGACTGCTACACGCACAGGTTCCTCTGTAGTAGCAGTTGTTTCCATTCATGGACCGCACTCTAGCTTTACATCGGGCAGAGTGTTGTCACATGCCGAGCTACAATAAAATAAATAAATAAATATAACCAGCGCTTTTGTTATTTAAAACTATTATTAAAATCAATATTTAATACTGACCATTTTGGATTTTTATACAACCTTTTAACTCTTTTTTATCCCTGGAGGTGGATATTTGCAAATATACATATTACTTAGCGAATGCTTACTAAATTTTTATCCAGGCTTTATAGTTTTCTAATATTTCGATAAACATAAAACCTTTCAGAGTACTGTCACCCATATGAGCCTTTCAAGTGTCCAGTAGATGGTAACTGCATTTCAATTCAATACCTCTGCGACGGTGCACCGGACTGTATTGATGGATACGATGAAGATTCCAAACTTTGTACTGCAGGTAAATTATCATAGTTAACTAACTAGTGGACAGTCGTGGTGAAAAGCCCGTGAAGTGACCCAGTCGCGTGAGATAGCCTACGAATCAACAAGAATTGAGAACGTTCCGTCTACCCAATTGTAAAATTAAATGACGTCAGATCGGGGAAAATGTAAAAGCTCCACAAACACGCGTTTAGACTTTCTGTCTTTGCTTCTTTTATTTTTCTTGATTCTTTCCACGGTTTAATAATTATTTTTTCATCTATAAAAATTTAAATTAGAACGGGACATGAAAATGCTTTTATTCTGCCTCGTATAACTCTATCAAACTGGAGCTTCTTTTTTTACTATATCAGGCGACCTTACATCTCATAAAATAAAGTTCAATTTAGGACAAAGTTGTGCGAAACGGTATTTGCTTTGTTTGTGGTTAGTTCGTAATTGAAAATTGTGTTTCATGAAATATAAAAAGTGAGGTATAAAGATTTCCCTTTTTTCTTTTAAAACAATGTATTTTCCATTCATTCGTTTTATTATTATATTTTATGTTGTTCTACTAATGAATTATTAACTAACAGCAAAAATATATTGTTTTTGAAAAAATAAACATCTGTTGAGGACGTGAAAATATAAGTATTTATATAACACATTAATTACGAGTATTAAACGTGTTTTATTTGCTCCTGTTTACTGGGCAATCGTTGTCATGATTGTCCTCACATTCTCTCGGTTCTGCGGTTACTGACGTCGCATTTGCTGCTTTTATCCTGCGTGCCAGATTAAGCCAGCGCGGGGCCTGTAGCAAATTCTGTCAAGGGGCCCTTGGTTTGCTTTAGGTTCTCAAGTTTAGGGTATTAAATAAGTGGAAGTGAAGCATAGCCTAAGGCATTTAACGCTCCTATTTAAATTAATATTTTTATATTACGGTCAGACAGGCGTTGGAACGCGGGGCCCGTACTATTGCTACGTGGCTAATCCGGCACTGGCTGCCTGGGCAAACAGTTTGCCTCCTCCCTTTCCATAATTCACGGTTCATTGCAAGTTTTCTCCACTTATATATCACCACATACCTAGATTAATAAGTAAACTATGAGATAAAATATTTTATACAACTCACTATTGTGTTTATTTTGATTAAACTAAGAACGTGTACCATTTTATTTTATTTTTAAATTGTAACTCGGCATATGACAACACGCCGTATGAAATGTAAAGCTAGAGTGCGGTCCATGACCGGAAACAACTGTTACTACAGAGAAATCTCTACGGGCTGCAGTCGCCTCCACTATGCCGGCTTGAGGAGACGAGTATCCACCATCTAAATTGACAGTACACACTCCTCTCGCTATACTTGGCTACTTTCAAACTGCTCCCGAAACACGCCAGGGCCACTTCACAGGTGTTACATTCGAAAATTCAATTTCAGCAAAGCGTCCTCCTGTTGAAGAAACGGCATCATTCCTCCAGTCACTCCTGGCTTCACACGGACCAAACTATTTGGAGAAACTATTTGGAAGTAAGGCTAGGGATGCACTTGAACCACTCGGTGGCATCGAAAAGGTCGCTATTGCCCTGTCTGGTAAGTAATTTATTTATTTTTGTTAAATATCTGTTTCTGAGAATAACTTGAAGGAATTTTTATTTATTTATTATATACAACAGGTAACAATCATAATAATACATTAATAGTTGAAACCACAGATCAGAACTAGATGATTACCCTACACGTATGTACATTGTACACATCATGATTCATGCAATATTACAAATTATAATATAGTAAGTTATATGAATTACAAATGTCTTAAAATTAAAATCAATGTCAAAAGTTAAATTACATTTATACAGGATTACAGTGTTAACAATATTAATAAATAGCCTATGATGATGCATGGTCGAGGAGAGATTGGATATGCCTCTTATAGGTTATGTAATTTTTTTTTATTGTAGCTCGACATGTGACAACACTCCGCCTGATGTAAAGCTAGAGTGCAGTCCATGAATAGAAACAACTGCTACCACAGAGAAATCTCTACGGGCTGCAGTCGCCTCCACTATGCCGGCTTGAGGAGACGAGCATGTACCATCTAGATTAACAGTGCACACTCCTCTCTTATACCTGGCTACTTTCAAACTATTCTCGAAACGCGACAAGGTCGCTTCACGGGTGTTACATTCGAAAGTGGTGGTACTGCCCCAGGACGACAGACTGGACAGATAACCATCATCAGTCTGCCTACCACTCTTTAATGAGCGACCAAAGTACATATAACAAAGTTACATTGGTCATCGATCGTGAGTTCACGCGTCTTACCGCTAGACCACGGCCGCTCTTATATTTATTTATTTATTATTGATATTATTATATAAATAAATAAAATATTGAAAATATATTAGTGATATTATACTGCCTGTACTTTTTAGCTCATAATCTTTAGTATTATCAAATAGAATAAAGTGAAATTGTGAATGAATAAAGTCGAATAAGTAAGGTTATTAAATGAAAATTCTCTCGGGAATTACGTCATATTTCAATTTCATTAGTCAAAAACATGAATGGTTGTTATTTGTAGCAAAATAATTGTATTTCCAATAATTCAATTAACAATATGAAAATTTGTTATTATTAAAGCGCGAACTGTTCACGTAATCGGTTTGCATGAATTATTGCTGCGAGTAAATACTGTGATTTGCATATAGACCAACGACTCATCTATATTGTGGCAACTATATCTATATAGACATTATGTAGGTAAGAATGGTAGGCAGACTGATGATGTTATTAGTCCAGTCTGCCGTCATGGGGTAGTACCACCACTTTCGAATGTAACACCCGTGGAGTGACCTTGTCGAGTTTCGGGTGCAGTTTGGAAGTAGCCAGGTATAACGAGAGGAATGTGCACTGTCAATCTAGATGGGACATGCTCGTCTTCTCAAGCCGGCATAGTGGAGGCGACTGCTGCCCGCAATAGTTTCTCTGTAGTAGCAGTTGTCTCCTGTACCAGTTGTAGCCTGCTTTTCTGAATGTTTTTCTTTTTCTTAAATATAAGAAAAAATCGTGAAGTGTGCTCTAAATACATTTTTGACGCAGTTCTTCTCGGTTTAAACTCATCAAATAACTTTTTTCACATCATTATATTTGTAAATATCTAGCCAAAACTTGTTTTTTTTTTTTAATTCAATATAATGCGTATATTGTATAAATATTAGACGTAATAAAAAAAAAACGTGCGTATACGCTGTCAAAATCGTATGATGATTAGACACATCAGTGTATCATATTTTTAAACTTCGATTAATTATTTTCAGAATCTCAAACGATTGAAGATTTCGGCGCCGCCCTACATCTCATGCGTTCTGACCTCGAGCATCTGCGTTCTGTATTCATGGCCGTGGAGAACGGTGATCTTGGCATGTTGAAATCACTCGGCATAAAGGATTCCGAGCTCGGTGATGTTAAGTTCTTCCTGGAGAAGCTGGTGAATACCGGTTTCCTTGACTGAATAGAACCGGAGTCAGCCTCTGATTATTATAATGCTGTCCAAATAGCTCATGTTCCTCTAAGCTCCTCCTTCTACAGCTATTTACCCTATGATGCTATAAGATATAAGAAATAAGCTATTTTCCCCCTTATTGTGATTGGCTTTTTTCGGTTAAATATTTTGTTTTTTAAATTGGGATTTTATGAATATTCTCGTAGGGACTAGAATTTAAATTTTAAAATCGGGTTAAACCTACAGGACAGAAAATACTAATTTAAAAATATTTAACTCAAAATTTAAGGTGTGTTTGTCGGTAGGTAGCATGTTAATCTTTTATTTATTTTTAATATATTTTTTATTTTTTTAGAGAATTCCAGATCTACTCCGGCCACGTGTACTTGTAATTCTCTATTCACAAAGTTTTACTTTTAAGTTGTAATGTTATGTTTAAATTTTATAGTTTGTAGTTTTTTTACTAGTTAGTCATTAGATATTTTTTAAACAAAATTTAAATTAAGGATTAAGGAAGACATGACTTGAATCTAAGGTTTATTTCGCGTCAAAAAGACCAAAATACAGCATCTAAATAATAACAGCATAATTATTTAATATTTTGAAAATGTTTTTTTAAAACACAAAATATCTTTTTATATAAATAATTTGGGGGTTCTTGCTATAATTTTTTTAGATGGGTATTTTTGTCTATTACCTTAAATTTTGACTCATGTCTTTTGCTACCAATTGGTGTGAATCTACCCTCCTCTTGAGACAACCTAAAATCTTTAGTTAAGGTCCTTTATCCTAATTCGAGTCAGAGGCGACTCCGTAAATTAATATTTCTTGTGTCCATTTGAAACAAGATATAAAGCAGAGCAATGTATTTTTAAATTTAAGAAATATTTAATAAATATCGTAATTTAAAATTTTACATCATCATCATCAATTGTCACGTTTTTCCCACACGGGGACAGGCAGAGACAATCCAAACAGAGATCCTGACACAACTCCCTTGCTTTCCACAATTCTCTTCATACAAGCTCTACAGTTATGGGCACTAGACAGCCCAGCTTTCATAAAGATGTCCCCGATTTGATCGGAAAACACCCTTCTGTGTCTGCCTTGTTTAACGCATCCATTTACATCAGATTTATATATTCCTTTCACCTTTTGTTGTATCCAACCCAACGAAGCATTCCTTTCTCAATCCTCGTCACTACATCTTTCAAACCACATCTATCGCACACAACAGTATTTCTCATTCTATCCACTATTGTAACTCCATAATACACTCCTTAATGACCGCATTTCTGCGGCATTAATTCTCATGATTCTTCTGCCATACCCAACATTCACTTCCATACATTAATAGTTTGCATATTGCTTTATATCTAAGTTTTGGGATTAATCCTAATGGATCACGGAAAAGAAAACATATCATTGTTATAAAATTAATGTAGGTTTAAAACATATTATTAGTCATAGTTCTACTATTTTAACTATCTACTTAATACATATCAATGTATCTAGTTTTATTGAATGTAGAATTTTTTCTCGAATACATATCATTAGTAAGCAACTTTGAGGTGCTTCGCGATCTTAATACATATCATATAATGTGATTTAATATTTATTAGATTTATAATTATTATATTATCTACACAATTGCACTGTATTGAATTTTCTATTTACCGTATAGTCATATAGCCGTGTAGCTTACAGGCATCACTTCAGCCCTCGAGCAGTAGCCTTAATTACGAGTAAATTAATGGCTGTTGAATTGATAATTAATTTCTTTTTGTAACTAAATGCCTTTTTCATTTTTTTTTATTTCTGTGTGCAAAGTGGAAGTCGTGAGTTCGAATCCCACTTCAGGCTATTTTTTCCGTTCAATTTTATTATTAGAATAGTTATGACATATATTTACACTTTTGTCCATTACCTTCGCTCATGCCTGAAGAACGGTGCAATAAAAGCGCTGCATCAATTTTCCTGCTTTATATTTGCAAATAAAAACTTGTCAAAAGCAGGCTAATTAAAACAACGAATACTTAATAACATCTAATTAAAAAAAAAAACTAAACATAGATAACAATTTTTAGGCATTGGTCCTATTGTAAAATATCTGCAAATCGATGTTAAAAAGAAAATATAATACTGAAGATATGGCTGTATGGCATTTGTTCCCTTTGCCTTTCCAGAATGGAAGAACATAATTCAAAAAAAGGAATTGCAATTTTGCCTGTATGTTCAATTAATTTATTAAATCATTTACTGCACTTATATTTTCTTAACATATCATTGTTGTATTTTCTATATATATATAATATACATATTTTTTATAATTAAGTATGTATTTATAGTCAGTAACTTGCGTCAGATCCTCGTTTAAGCTAAGTAGATTGTAAATTAAAAGGAAAATAAAGACGGATCGTATCTTTGACCATATTTGTGTAATTGGCTTTTCGCTCTTCGATGATAATTCAAATAAATTATTCACATTGATTCTTCTTTTATTTCAACAACTCTCTACTAGATATCAACAGATACAGATGAGGATTTGGCGGCCATCTCGAGACATCAGGTCATGCCTTGAATTATTTTCCTAAACTTGTGTTTCTTAGAGTGTTATTGTGTAATAATGGTGGATTATTAACCATTAAGTGTTCGTAAACGTTGATTTCACTGAGACTTGACCTGACTGTTTAGTGTGATGAATGAATGACTAGTGATGTACAATATTATTAACTCGATGCAAAAATATTTATTTTGACATTGGCAAATTGTTATAATGCCATATAAAGCAAAACAGATAAATTTCAGCAGATAGCAGTCGTTAGATGAATGTACACCCGTGGTCGTCAAATTGCGGCCCGCGGGCCGCATGCGGCCCGTGGCCGTTGTTTGTGCGGCCCGCGACAAAGTAAATTATTTCAATAGTCAACTATACCTAATGTCATAAACAAAAATTAATAACGGACTGCATTCGAAATGGGCGACACGACGGTGACTGACAATAGTCTATCGCGTCGTTGCTACTCGCTCGCGACACATACGGGGGTGTATATGTTCCCCGCTCCCCGCCCGCCGCGCTAGAGTCGAGCCGCGACGCGAGTCATTTCATTTGTTTCTACGCATAAGATTGAACGTTTCTTACTTTATCGATTGCGCTTGCGGTATTCTATGTATAATGGCGGGAGTATCGTCTAAATGTGTTACTAAAAGGAAAATAACCGACGAAAATAGATGTTTTCAAGAAAAATGGGAGGAAGAATTTTGTTTTATAAGTGGAAATAAGGAAGGTACTGCTATTTGTTTAATATGCCGGGAAACTGTCGTCGGAGTTAAGCGATACAATTTATTTCGCCACTACACAAGTAAGCATAGTTTATTTACCGAAGCCTACCCTTTAGAAACGATTGAAAGAAAGAATAAAATAACTCATTTGAAATCGTCAATTCATCATCAACAAAATATAATGACAAAAGCAGTCGGGCAAAATGAGGCTATTACAAAAGCATCGTACCAAGTGTGTAACATTCTTGCAAAACGCATGAAACCCTTTACTGATGCTGAATTGATGAAAGAGTGTATGATAACTGTTTCTCAAACGTTATTTCAAAATTTTTCAAATAGTAAACAAATAATGGCAGCAGTAAAAAAGCTTACACTTTCTGAATCCACCTGTCGCCGCCGTGTTGAAGATATTTCGAAAAATTTGTTAGAGGCAGTAATGGATAAACTGAAAAACTGCAAATACTTCAGTCTTGCTTGCGATTCCAGTACGGATATAACTTCTATGTCTCAGTGCTCATTATTTGTTCGGTACTGCACAATGAACGGAATCATAGAAGAAGACTTCTTAGCAGTGATTACCATGAAAGGTCATACGAGAGGTTGTGATTTTATGGAAGTTCTAAAAGAATTTGTAGAAAAACACAGGATACCTGTAAATAAGTTGATATCAGTGTGTACTGATGGTTGTCCGTCAATGGTGGGTGCAAATAATGGTTTGATTGCTTTAATGAAGAAAGAATGGAATTTACCTAATTTGTTGCCCATTCATTGCTTGCTGCATCAAGAAACTTTGGCATGTAAAATTTCGAATAACATATTAAAAGACGTGATGAATACGATTGTAAACATTATAAATTTTATTCGAGCGCGCGAACTTAATCATCGAAAATTCAAAGACCTTCTTGAAGAATTACATGCTAATTATGGCGATGTTATCTTACATACAGCTGTAAGATGGTTAAGCAAAGGAAAAGTATTGGAACGGTTCTTTCATTTAAAACACGAAATAATGCTTTTTTTGCAAGAAAGTGGCAAAGAATTCCCCCAACTACAGCAAAATGACTGGTGGACACTTGCGGCTTTTTTGACCGATATCACTATGAAATTCAATAGTCTTAATTTAGATATGCAAGGACCTAACAAAATAATTGGGCAAATGACAAATAAAGTGTTTGCATTCGAAGACAAACTGCAATTATACATAAACGAACTCGAAGCAGGAGATTTTTCAAATTTTCCAACTGTGTCTGCTCTGCAATCCGAAGTTTCTATTCCCCACAGTATTATCCTTCGAGATTTGGTATCCTATTTGAAAGAATACCTGAGAGAAATAAAAAATAGATTTGACGATGTGCGAAAAATTAAGAACTGCTTTATACTTGTGGAAAACCCTTGGCATGTTGAAAACGAAGATATGAAATTATTCTGCCAGTTTGGATTTTCTAAAACTAAATTAATGAATGAAATCATTGAACTAAAACACGACACACAGCTAAAAGCTAGTTTTATTGAGCACCGTGAAAAGCAAGAGTACATAGAATTTTGGAAAAATGCCCCTTGCAAGTATAAATCTTTGCAAGACTGCGCACAATTTGTTTTAACCGTATTTTCTTCAACATATCTCTGTGAAGCTTCATTTTCGAAAATGACCTTCTTAAAAAATAAATACCGTAATCGTCTTTCTACTCATTTAGAAGACACAATGAGGATTGCATGTAGTCCAAAAGATGCCGATATACAAGAAATAATTAGAAAAGTTCAACACCATAATTCCTAATTGTAAAACAAGTATTTTTGATTACGGATTTGAATTTTTTTAATCATTTCTTACCTACCTATGTTCATAAATTATCTTTTTCTATTAAATATTCTAATGAACAGTATGTATGATTACTTTTCTTGATATCAACTCCCAAGCGAACGATGTCGCGGACACAGCTATAGTTCGAGTACATAACGAAATGAGCTGAACACGTTCTATTGGAGCGCCTTCACATACTCTGCGGCCCGGCGCTGGCACTCACATTGCCATGTGTGGCCCTTGGCCAGTAGAGTGTGACGACCGCTGATGTACACTATCCAGGTTGACAGTGCACACTCCAGTTACACTTGGCTACTTCTAAACTGACTCCAAAACACACTAGGCCACTTCACTCACCCCAGACTGGGCTAATAACCATCATCTGTCTACCTACCACTCTTTGATACTCGTAGAAATACCTTTAAAAATGAGGTTGTTTCAAAAATAAGAGCATGTAAGTAAAACACGATTAGAAATATTATAATAAAAGATATATTCCTAAGTTTGGTAAACAAAAATATACCCAATATTAACTAAATATAATTAATGCGATTTACTTAATAACGCGGATATTTTGATTATTATTATATTTTAATCCGTTCAAAGCATTCGAACCACGCATCGTCAAATTTACGCGATAGTAAGTCGTATTAAATCTTTAATTTAGTTAAAACATGTTACTTCATGTACTTAAACATACTTCGGAAATCTTATTTATAACGCAATAATATTTAAAGAAAAAAAAAAACTAGATTCGATAATTTGTGATGTAGCGACTAATTAGGGTTGCCAGCATCTTTCCCGCGGGTTATAGTATTTTTTCAGAATTAGCTCTAAAAAACATAGTTATTTATGGAGTTTAAAAAATATGGTAAAATTACTTTTTGATCTTGATTCTAATATGATTCTACTACGATCATATGGGTCGAGAAAGGTTCCATCGGTGATAAAATGAAATATGGCATTATTGCGTACTATTTCCGAAACAGCAGACTTGAAATATAGTACAATACTTTATATTATAGCCTGTATATAAAATAATAATAATAACAAATATTTGAGGAAAACTATAAACAAAATAATTGAAAAATAAAGAACCATTAAAGCTTGGACCCAAAAATATTTGTCGCGTAAGTCGGTAAAATCTGTTTCTAGATTAAAAAATAATTGAGACTACAATTTTTTTTTATTGTAGCTCGGCATGTGACAACACTCCGCCTGATGTAAAGCTAGAGTGCGGTCCATGAATGGAAACAACTGCTACTACAGAGAAACCTGCGGGTAGCAGTCGCCTCCACTATGCCGGCTTGAGGAGACGAGCATGTACCATCTAAATTGACAGTGCACACTCCTCTCGCTATGCCTGGCTATCTTCAAACTATTCCCGAAACGCGAAATTAGTTTTGTAGAGGCTGAAAGAAATTCGTAGTGTACTTTTCAAGTGCACGGACTGTAACGGGCGGGAGCGCATCCGTAAATCGAGATTGACAGTTTGTTTCTTAAACTATTAAAGTAAGGACAGGCCAAGATACTATTTGCAACCACAAATGTCTCCCCTACTTTAGATGCCCACATAGGCATTTTAATTCGTCTGCTTTCTCTATCTAGAAATTTAAAAGAATGGATTCGTAACTGAAAAACTGTCACTACAGTAGTCAGAGAGCTACAGAAGACAAAAAAATAGGCATTAAAAGTTACCCCTTTGTTGATGTTGCTTAGGTACACCACTTACACCTATCAAGTAACCTAGATTCGTGGGCAACTCAAGAATAGTTGGTTACATTGAGGAATGTGCACTGTCAATCTGAACTGTTTTGAGCCCGCATAATGGAGGCCACTGCAGGAGTTATCAGCTCATGAAGTTTAACATCAGGCGGAGTGTGATAACATACCCGGCCATTAGAAATAGTATCAAAAATTTTGCATGCCGCTAAATGTGGCGAAACATGTGAACAAATTTTAACCCATTTATAACACCATGTTTACTAACCATGTTTCACGCAATAAAGTTTATTTCATTTCATTTCATAAAACATAAAAAAGTATGCAAATATACAAAAATATTACACTTATGTAAAAATCTTATTTCGCCTATAATAATAACCTAAAAATTATTCTAATTAAAAATACAAAATAAAAACTTAAACTTTTATGTAATAAAACTATATTATTCTTAAACAAAACATTTCCAATATGAAATACATTTTTATGGTGGGAAGCACAACACTACACAATGGCAATCTTGATAATTTTTTTTTTAAACAATCATGAAACTGGAAGCGGTGGGCGCTCGCATGGTACTGTCAAATATTTTCCGGGGCCCAATTTTGTAGCGCCGCACCGTTTTTGTGATGTAATCAATAACTAATTACCGACTATAGAGAAATGTATGGAATTTTAGTCATATTAAAGTCAAGACATTAAAAGTGGGTACTTTCAATAATTAAGTTGATAAATAGATACAAAGCTGAGGGCTGAGGTGAAACAGCGATCGAGTTATAGTTATCAGCTGAAAAACAGTCATGTCAAAACATATTTATTTTCGATTACCCAATTTTAATATCAATTACTCTTAACACATGTACAGGTGTCATTAATGAAACACATACAAAAGAAAAACTAAAGGTTAGGCCACATATTCACGAATCATTAGCCATATGCTTACAATAGCTTGCTGTTGAATCTTCCATGTAGCAAAACAACCAGCTACGCAAGTTGACCAAGTAGCAAAATATCAAGCGTTCTGATTGATTAGCTTTATAGCCTATATGTTAATTGGGGATTTTATGAACCGTCATTAATAGCTTGGTATATGACAACACTCCACCTGATGTAAAGCTAGAGTGCGGTCTATGAATGAAAACAACTGCTACTAAAGTTAAATTTCTCAGGCAACAGTCGCCTCCGCTATGCCAGCTTGAGGAGACGAGACACACTCCTCACTTCACAGATGCAATATTCTATATAATATTGTGGATATTTTGCTACATAAACTATTGGATGTCTTGTCTACATAGAAAATTCAATACTAGGTAATTTTAGATAATGTCCTTATATAAATTTCTTAATAATATATTGCAAACGCATAAGCCATACACATCAACGTGTATACATGACCTAACCTTGAAGGTGGACTTCCGAGGGTCACGATAATTACAACTTAGGCTTCTGTTTGAGTCGCAACGTCTATGAAAATGTAACATATCTACGGAAGTTAACCTTAAACTGTCAAAAGATACAACTTTTAAAATCTTACATTAATTTAGCATTAACAAAGGCAGAGGTGGGTACTTCTACTGTGGCTACTGGGACAAACACCAAAATTAATGATTTTCGGTAAATAACTGCTAGTACCTGAGACTGCCTCGATTAAAACTAAAAGATCTTATGTTAAAGAATTATTAAACCCTCTTCCTGCCTTTACTCCGAGATGTATCCTTGTCGACTTCTGCATCCATTTTATTAAAATGATCCTGTATATGAGCTAATAACTTCTTCTCTCTGGAGAATGATACACTGCATATATTGCATGTGTATAATTCAGACGTACTACAAGTTTCTGAAGCATTTTTTTTTGTTTCTGGTACTATATTATCAGTGGGTAAAACATATGATGGTTGCTCAGTCGTATCCAGATTGACAAATGCAAATGCTTGTTTCTCATTATCAGATCTCTGTTTTACACTCTTAGGACCAGCGACAGCTCTAGAACTGATAAGTAATTTACTAGGATTACTCGTTTGCAATACTTGGTATGACTGCTTCTTCATCGCCGGTGTCGGATAAGTATGGTTAGGTGTCGAGTAAGCGTTATTTGCAGACGGAGCCGCACGGAATAGACCGACAGGATACGGTTGACTTTGATTGCTCGCTTCGGTGTCTGTAAAAGGTTGCACTTCACCATTCGAAGTGTTTTGATCTTTAGATTGTGCTACATTAACTTTTCTTATAGTAAGTGAATTTGAAAGGTTTTTGTCATTTATACTGTATGTGTTATTTGATTTAGAACTAAGTTTTAAAACATTGAGTGAAGCAGTATTTTTATTATCAGAACTCGTTATCTTGGTAATGACAGCTTGATTATCTGAATTGCCCTGTTTGAACCTCGCTGGACCCGGTTTGGGTTTACTTTGAACAATTTTATTTTCTGTACCACTCGTTTGATCTGTGTTGAATGACTTTGCGAGTGATTGAACTTTGAGTGCACCAGTTTTAGCACATCCGTGCGACATTACAGATTCTCTACTCAAGAAATTTCTGTCACAAAATTTGCATTGAAACAATGTACCTACTCCATTAACTTTTATAATACTGACATGTTCCATGATGTTGAAGGCGCTTGAAGTTTGTTCTACACCAAATTCTGTTGTTTTTGTTGAATTCGTGGGTTCAGTTTTTATTCTTATTGTAGGTTTCTCAATAATTACCGGCGCCTTCGGTTCAGGATCGTCTACTTCAACGCTAATTTTAGCTTTTCTTAGAGGCTTCTTTTTAGGAGAAGGTTTCTTTATTTGATTCGTCATAGATCTGGTAGTATATTGTGATTCGCCTACTTCATCCCTTACTTCAGTATCTTCAACAATTGCAGGTTGAACAACCTTTTTTATTGTTAACTCACTTAGATTATTTTGAATTTTTGGGTTTTTTGCAGCAGAAACTTCTAAGTTTGGTTGTAAAACCTTTATTCTCTCCATAGCCTTTTGTATTATAGAGTCACATAAATCATTTTTTGTCATGTCTGTCTTACTCGATGTATCCTCCCATTTGCGCTTTTGCGGTTTTGGTTTCTCAATATAAGTGTTTGCTTTTCCGAGCATTTTTTGTAAATTTTCTTGGCTGGTAATACATTTTTGCACAAATTGATATAATTCTTCAATTTTGGCTGTGCAACGGAAACAAACTTTGTGTGGTAAATCATCTTCTTCCTTAATCTGGAAGTTCAGTTAATAAACGTTAGGTACATCAACTAAATACTAGAAATTATTATTAAACTATTATTAACGATGAAGATTTAAGACAATGGAAATAATATAAAACTCATAAATATAAATCTTACCTCAAAGGGCAGTAAGTCGTCAATTTTCTTTGATAACTCTAGTTCTAAATCGGCAAAAATGTTCAGGAAGGGTCCATTTTTAGATTCGCAAAGTCTACATATTTTCATTTGATTTACACCATACAGGGTTGACAATAAAATTGATGAGTTTCCACTGGAATTAGGATCCGCAACCACATTAGGAGAAACCTGAGAAACCTGGTCAGGAATTTTCCTAGCTTTACCTTTCTTTGACTTTTTCTTAGGCATTTCAATTTCAAATCTCAAAGCAACCTAACACGTATGCAGTTTGCAAATTATTATTGTACAAATATATTCTTGTTAATCAGTTATCGTATTTTATTTGTAAATTTGTAGATTTTATGAAATATTTCACATCGCAAATAGAAAACATGAAAACTTTATTCTCTTTTGACAGGTAAATCACGGCGGACGGCGCGGTAAACGCACAATAGATAATATATAGACCAGGTGGTTCATTGTATGCTATGGTTTTAATTAATTTTAAATTATATTTACAGATTTATGGAACATAACACTCAATAAATACTTGAAATAGTTTTAGGTAATATTAGTTAGGGTCAGAAAAAATAATATGAGCTTAGAAAAGTTTTTACGTTAATGTTGAAATACATATATAAAAAATTAACTTAAATGAACGGTCACAACATTCACTACTTGATAAAATGCCTAAAATATTATTTTTACTAAAAATCTTAGAATATAAAAATCGATTGATTGTTTCGTTTGATAATCATTCAAAAGCTCATCCCTTCGTGAAACCGCCATCTTGTTTTAGTACTCAACCAGACGGGGGGGCGGTGACATATTTCGTCCGTCATCGTCGCAATTTTGTGAGTGTAGCAATTAAAACTGTGCCGATTCGGAAACTACTACGTTTATGTCTGGATTAAACGCGATGATGGCTGGTCAGACTATAAACGATAGGCTTTTAGCCGCTCGTCATAGTATTGCCGGCCAGGGACTAGCAAAATCAGTATGCAAAGCCACCACCGAAGAAATGATTGCTCCTAAAAAGAAACATTTAGATTGTGAGTATTGTTATGATTAATTAGATGATGTAGAAAAGGCTGCTTTATCATAAACCGGCGTATAAATAACTAATTTTATGTTTAAAAGTGTCTGTTTGACAGATTGCATTGGTCGATAAAGGTTCGCCTTTAACATAGCGTTCTTTGGGTATTATTCAATCTACTTAGATTGCGTGTACGGCTTCGTTTACAAGTTTGTCTATATGTTTATAAGCGAGCAGGCAATCTAGTGCATAATCATCTACATCTGGTGTTAGTTCACGCGTGTTAATACGCATCAAGAAATTGAGATCGCCATGAATTTAAACAAATTCTTATGTCACTAGCATATGGGAAACATATTTATGTCGAAATTAGTTGATCGATTTATGTTTACGCAAGTTAACATCAATCACATTGTGGTGAATGCAAAATTAAACAGCCTACCTTATTTTAGAAGTCTATAATTGTTTAGGAAATCAATTTTCAATGAGATAAGATTGTATGCCAGATAATTGTTTAAAAAGTATTGGTTATTGATGTATATTTCAATGATTTGTTACTAATATCTATTGCGATGTTTAAGGGCTAGTCTGTTAGATTATGGAGTTTGTTTATAAATAAAATTACCTGATATCTTATAGTTTATGATAATTATTGATATGTTAAAGAAACAATTTTTAAAATGTGGTATCAGTTGGATATAGAAGTTTTATTATTGATTTTACAATACATTAAACCTGCAAAACAAATGCCTACCTATATAAATCAACACTAGTTTTATTTGGTTATCAAAATGCCATGTTTGTTTCCATAATAAAACAATATTGTGAATATCAAAATTTATTTTTAACAAATTCAGTAGATAAATCAAGATACCTAATTAGAGTTAAAAAAAAATGCTGGTAAAACATGTTTCACCTGGGAATTGTGTTAAATTAAAACTAATAATTATATTGACTATCTGAAACTATCAGTAAAATAATACATGACTCAGTAACAAAACACAGATGTTTTTTTAAAACAGATATGTTTTAAAAACAGACATTTTGATAATTGATAGTACCTACCTATAATGTTATTTAATATTATAACTAAGCAAAACATTGATTCTAGCCTGAAACACATATTTTAGCGCTTGGGTTAGTACCTATAGTTCTTTTTTAGGTTTTGTAAAAGATTTAGATTAGGCAGTATTAGAAGGGGGCCCTAGGAAGACCTTTCTCAGTCAGTTCTCAGAAAGGGTCAGATGTGAAGCACCCTCAACCGACGTGCATGCATGAGGGGAGTAATGGATGTGGTCGAAGCGAAGTGGTATGTAGAGACAAGTCACTGCCGCTCCATGGTTTCTGCCTACCCCAGTGGGAACAAGGCATGAGTTAAGTAGTACTAGCCATCGTGTTTGCCGAGACACTGGATAAATTGTTAGTATGTTGCTATGCTAAAATGCGGTCCATGAGGCGAGACAAAGTGGCTAGCACATAGATGCCGGTTTGAGGTGATGAATATGTACATCCTGGTTCATAGGGTTTGTGCACACTTCTCAAGTTGATCTTGAAATGGGACTGAGTCATGTCACGGACGTTACACATGAAGGTGGTGGTACTGACTGATCTAATAACCATCATTAGTCTGCTCTTTACTGGTTTCTAATTATAATAACTAGAATCTAAGTAGTCAAATCTAGGTCCTAGACAGTTTGAAAAATTGATATCTGTGTAGAGGAATCTTTAAATAGCTATTTTGAATAAATAATGATTTCTGTGTAGAAATATATAAAAAAATATATATTAATGTCTTGTATTGGGTATTTCTTATTGATTACGATCTAAAGATCTGTAAGGAATAATAACAAAAGAAATGAAAGAGTCAATTGTATCTAAAATCTGCCTTATCTAGTCTCGCATAGATCACAACTTCCCGTATCTCAAATTCATTATTAATTAGTATGAATTGCTTTTTGTTTGGTCTAGCGGTAGAAGGCGTGAACTCACGTTTCATAAGACCCGTGTTCAAATCTCGCCAGTGTATATGCGCTTTCGTCACTCAGCCGGCTTAGTATAATGGTATAATAAAATAATAATAATATGTAGGTATAGGTCTCGTCAAACTTTATGGCGTCTCGGAAGTTAGATGCGGGCGCTATTTCGCGTAGGTTCAGTTATTTATTTATTTTATTTTACAATTTTTAGTTTACAAAAAACAAGGAGTTTAGTGGACCCACACTAGGCAAAGGCTGTCCTGTGGGTCCATGGTTATATAGATTTCCCCCAGTGTCATAAATACAGAAAAATACTGTTATTATGAGCTCACCATCACCATAAAAATAACAAATTAGACTAAAACTTAATACAGCAATAATATAGCAACTACTCAAACTAACTAATTAAACTAACCACCACCATCTAATAACAATTATTATAATGCTACAATAATAATTAATTAACACAACAACTACTTTAGCATAGTATTTGGAAAAACCTATTTATTAAGTTATGTTTACAATAATAAAATTAAGAGTTAAATAACCTGCGGGGGGCAGCTCGGTGGTGTGCCCTTCTCTCTAACGTACATCGTGCCCCGCTGATTCGCTCAATTTGTGCCTAACTTCCGAGCCGCCATAAAGTTTGGTTCGTACTATATTTAGTATTTTAATTTAGATGAAAAATAACTACATCTAGAAAATTAAACATGCATACAATGTTGTATTTTTGCAACTCGCTATTTGATTATCGTGAATTTCATAAGTGTAATGCGTCATAATTGTTTATTACTTTAATGAAAAAACTTACGTAAGGAAAGTCTTATTCCATGTCGTGACGTAATCGGCGTGTGTAGACACATCGAGCATGCATCTATTTAACGGTCAAGATCAGCTGGTTGGAATACTTGGAATCTCGACACAAAAATGTGTGAACCATCTCTTTTTTAGAACCGGTATTTTTGTTGCACAATGACGATTTTTATGTGAAGAAGTGTTATGCTCGCTCGTTTTGTCATCATTCTGTACGCTCACGCTACATTTTACAATAATAATTAACGCATGTAGCTATACGTACGATTATATCTATTGCAGATTCTAGACAAATATAAAGTAGTGGTAGGCAGACTAATGATGGTTATTAGTCCAGTCTGATGTCCTGGGGTAGTACCACCATTTTCGTTCATATACCGCACTCTAACTTAACATCAGGCGGAGTGTTGTCATGCCGAATTGCAATAAACATTTAAAAAACAAATTGCATAGCGATCATGACCCTAGAATATAATGTAAAAGGAGTGCCCATTTTTGGGCCCACTTGATACCTCATAGTTTGGTAACAAAACAATATTATAAAATATTTTTTTTTTAAGTTAATTCATTTTAATTATATCAACACATCGTTTACCAATCAATAGACAATGTTTAACTACACAAACAAACAGATATCATTAATTATTAAAGCATTTAAAATAATAATAACCTCAAATATTTCATCAGAAAACATCTAATTACTCAATAAGCCGGGTGAAAAAATTAAAACTGATTGCTAATAAGGAAGTAGATGTATTTTTCTACAAAATTAACTAAAAATCATGGACAAACTCGAGAAAAAAATTGTGGGCCCATTTCTCTTAGGCGAATGGGCATTCTCCTTTACAATTTAATTTAAACTCCGACACTTCGAATATTTTTACATTCATTTGCATGAAACTTGCAAATCGGATTATAATAATCAAAATAAACGCGATAATAAGCCGTGGAGATTTTTTCATTAATTTAGTTGAATTTAAACGTGTTCTCGCGCAATATGTAAAAAATAACATTATTTTATGTCATTTGGAAAGGATGGATGAAAGGAGATTAACTAAAAAGATCTATTGTGCGAAAGTGGATGGCAGTGTCGGAAGGAAGACCTTTCTCAGTCAGATCGGTCAACTGCTGAGAAAGGGTCAGATGAGGAGCACCCTCAACTGACGTGCATGCATGAGGGGAGTAATGGATGCGGTCGAAGCGAAAGTGGTATGTAGAGAGAGGAGTCTGCGGCGCTTCATTGTTTCTGCCTACCCCAGTGGGGACAAGGCATGAGCTAAATAGTAGTAACATTATTTTATATTATTGTCATTATTACTTTTTTCTTTCTTTCTTTCTTTTTCATATAAGAGTTTGATGTTTATTTAATTAATTCAGTTTGTAATAATAGATAAATCTTTGTATGATTGATTTGTTGTATGTAGAATAAAGATAAAACATACAAATACAAAAAAACATACAAACAAACAAACTACATAGTGGGAAATTTATTTGGTGGCGGGTAAAACTATTGTATTTATGTTTTAATTCTTCTTTGTTTCTGCTTCTGCCTGTCGCTGTATTTTCTCCTAAATAAATAAATAAATAAAAAATGTGTGTACACTTGCAAAGGTAGATTATAATTAGTTAGACAATGTAAACTATGACAACAAAATCACCTAATACCAAGCATACAATAAAATATTTCATTTCATTTCACTTTCAGAACAACATAATTCAAGTGTTAAAGTACAGTTACATTATTGCCATCGTACAGCATCAAATACTGTTTTATAACACCAGTTTGTTAATTTAGAATAATAATAGAATAAATTAAAATTGTAACACGCAAAGAATGTAACACTCGTGAAGTGACTATGTTGCATTTCGGGAACAGTTTGGAAGTAGTAGCAGTAGTAGTACTGGATGGTGCACATTCGTCTCCTCAAGCCGGCATAGTAGAGGCGATTACTATACCTGTAGAAATTTCTCTGTAGTTAGCAGTTGTTTCCGTTCATGGACCTCTCAGGCCTCTATCAGGCGGAGTGTTGTCATATGGCGATCTACAATAAAACAGAAGCCATTGTTTTTAACTTTTCAGTGTACAGTTTATTAGGGTTGACATCGGCGCGATTGTGAGTGTAAGCGTCAAAATAAAATAAAAAGAAACGAGAGATAAGAGTAGAAAACTTAGCAAGTACCTAACTAAACTTTTTTTTTAAACAGCGACAGTACTAAATTTTTCACTATATTTTTCACTATACTTTAGAGGTCTCGTAATGACCTCTTTTTGTATGTACAAAAAGATATTAGAAAAATCTTAGGAATTTATATTAAAAATGGTACCTTTCTAATTATAATACTGTTATCGGTTAAATTTCAAGGTCAAAGTAAGAAAATATAGAACCGTCGAAGCAGTGTTCAATGTCACGTACTTGACCTATATTGGGAGAGGTAAATCTGGGTCGAATGGGGCGTTTCAACCCCTATTGCTAAGGGTTTTACTTACAGTCGAAAATCTAGTGAAAATCACTTAAAAGTATTTAGGTTTTAAGATTTTTTTTTAATTGTTGCTCGGCGTATGACAAGACTCCGCCTGATGTAAAACTAAAGTGCGGTCCATGAACGGAAACAATTGCTACTATAGAGAAATCTCTACGGGCATCTGTCGCCTCCGCTAAGACGGCCTGAAACGCGACAAGGTTACTTCACGGGTATTACATGATGGGCGACTTTGTTTCGTAATACTCAGTGATAGTCATTTAAAAGTGGTAGGCAGACAGATGATGGTTTAGCCTAGGGTGGTACCACCACTGTCGAATGTAACACCCGTGAAGTGACCTTGTCGCGTGTCGGGAGCAGTTTGAAAGTAGCCAGGTATAGCGAGAGGAGTGTGCACTGTCAATCTAGATGGTGCATACTCACTCGTCTCCTCAAAACCCCTATAGCGGAGGTCACTGCTAGCAGCAGTTGTTCCCGTTCATAGACCGCATTCTGTGTTGTCATGTGCCGAGGTACAGTAAGAAAAAACTGTTTCTATTACGTCATATATATACCTAAAAACACCCTGTAGGTATACATTGCGGCATTGACCAAATCAGTGTTGTTCGTAGAAGGGCGGAAGTCCGTAGTACACATTTAATCATAATGAGTTTGTATGAAGGGAAATGATAGATGTTAAATAAAAGAAGCGATAAATCTTTCCTATTTCCTACTGGGATCCTTCAAGTGCAGTGTGAAGACGTGTCTCGCAAGGCCGGTATAGCGGAAGTTACTATAAAAAAAAGGATATTCATATTTTTGTTTATTTTTTTTTATTTTAGCTCGTCATATGACGAGAGACGGAGAGAGAGGCGGAGTACGTCTGATGTTAAGCCAGAGTGCGATCCATGAACGGAGGCGACAGCTGTTAGAGCAGGGGATCTGCAGACAGCAGTCGCGCCCGCTATGCCGGCTCGACGAGATGCCTCTTCACACTGCGCTTGGAGGATCCTATGTTATAGGAAGGTGGAAAGACGTGACTGGGAAGGTCGTTCCACAATTTAATGGAACGAGAGAAGAATGATTGCCCGAACTTTTTCGTCCGCGAGGGGATTGTTTCGACGGTTGCGTAATATTGTCATCATTTTGTACGCACACAAAATTATCTACCTGCATCTACGGGCGTACTCTACGTAAACAGTAAAACTACACGGCTATAACTTCATATAGGTTAGACAGGATGTCAAGGCCACATTGAAAAGGTCAAAATACCCATTGTTTATTATGTACTTGACATCGTACACAATCGTATCAATTGAGATCTCATTTTTAGTGACAATTTCATATTTTTGTTGTTTAAAAATCGTGGGGAATAAAAAAAGTCGTAATAGACTCTTTTAAAGAGTGGTAGGTAGACTGACCATGATTATTAGTCCAGTCTAACAGCCTGAGTTTCTTTACCTTCAAGTAGACTTTGGTATTTCTATGTTTTGTAGTAATGTAATTTATGTTAAGAGTAATGTATTTTTTTTTACAAAAATTTGTTGCAACACTTATCAGAGCATTATGTGTCCGGGGTTCGTATCCGGTGGTAGGTACTATCAAAAACGATAATGATGCACATTGTTACATAAAACTAAAGGGTTTGATATTATCAGTTGATAAATAATAATAATAATAACTGAAATTAGTTTTACATTGTTTATGGGTTATATAGTGATTTTGAAAAGTGTTTGACGAGTTTTAGATACACTGATGATAAAGTGTTCACTGTTCACCCGTTAAGTGACCTAAAGTAACAATACCTTTAACTTTATGTGATCTCTCTTCTAGCTTTACATATCAGGGGGAGTGCGGTCATATGACTGTTAAAATAAATAAAAAATGTAATTTATTACACACACACAGTTGTCACGCCTTTTTCCCACAGGGATAGGCAGAGACAACGGAACGCCACCTTCCACGATCCTGACACCCTCGCTTCCTTCACATTCTCTTCATGCACGCCCGACGGTTATGGGCACTAGGCAGCCCAGCTTTCATGAGGATGTCTCCGATTTGATTGGAAAACACCCTTCTGGGTCTGCCTTGTTTAACGCATCCATTCACATCAGATTTATATATTCCTTTCGTCAATCTCCTTTCATTCATCCTTTCCATGTGCCCAAACCATTGAAGCATTCCTTTTTCAATCCTCTTCACTACATCATCTTTCAAACCACATCTATTGCGCACTCCTTAATGAATATTGTTTTTGTGTATTTCAGATCTAGTCCATTGTACCAATGAGCCCAACGTGTCAATACCTCAGCTCGCCACATTGCTGGTGGAGAGAACTCAGAATACCAACTGGGTGGTGGTCTATAAGGCCCTCATTACTGTGCATCATCTATTAGCATATGGGAATGAGGTGAGCACCTACACATACATATCGTTTTTTTCTTTGCATGTACATGAACACCCCGCTTTACGCGACCCCGTTATGCGCGGTTTCAGTTTTACGCGAGTTTCAAATTTCGCGCTAAAATGGCTCTTTCAAAGATTTATTCAGGTTTGGACGTATTGTAGAGCATAGACAGTGATGATGACCGTGTTTTGACCGTGTGCCAATCAGTAAAAAATAGTGTTGCGTGTTATGAAAATATTTTACAAGAAACGTAAACGAAACGCAACCAAGAAGACAATAGATAGGTACATTTTTCCGTAAAAAAAAATGCATAATGTGATTTTAGAATTAAAGTATTTATTGATTTGCATTTTGTACTGACTTGGTTATGCTTAAACCCCCTTATACGCGAATTTCACTTAACGCGAGTTTTTGCGGAACGTATCCCTCGCGTAAAACGGGGTATTACTGTATCTTGTATTTATTTTAGCTGGGCATATGATAACACTCCGCCTGATGTAAAGCTAGAGTGTGGTCCATGAACGGAAACAACTGCTACCACAGATCCCTACGGCCAGCAGTCGCCTCCGGTATGCTGGCCTGAGCAGACAAGTATGCAGCATCTAGATTGAAAGTGCACACTCCTCTCGCTATATTTTAGATTGTCCAAATTCCGTACTTTAGTACTGCAACCTGCGTTGATATGAGTAATTGATTGTGGCGCGTCTATAGCGAGACGCCTACGCGCAGGGTGAAAGTGGAGTTAAGAAGAAAAATATTCCCCTTAGTTAAATAGAGAAAACTAATCTAGTGGTTAAAATAACTCTAATTATGTAAGAGCGGCCGTGGTCTAGCGGTAAGACGCGTGAACTCACGATCGATGAGACCCGTGTTCGAACCTCGCTTTACCGCGAGTACTCGCGGTACCAATGTAACTTTGTTATATATACTTTGGTCGCTCAGTGCCTATAGGCACTATTAAAGAGTTGTAGGCAGACTGATGATGGTTGTTTGTCCAGCCTGCCGTCCTGGGGTAGTACCACCACTTTCGAATGTAATACCCGTGAAGTGACTTTGTCGCGTTTCAGGAATAGTTTGAAAGTAGCCAGGTGGTCAATCTAAGATGGTACATGCTCGTCTCCTCAAGCCGGCATTGTGGAGGCGACTCTGCTACCCGCACAGGTTTCTCTGTAGTAACAGTTGTTTCCATTCATGGACCGCACTCTAGCTTTACATCAGGCGGAGTGTTGTCACATGCCGAGCTACAATAAAAAAAAAGGTCGGCTTATGTGCTTAGATCCCGGGTTCGATTCTCCGTGAAAACAAATAAAAAAAGTAATTATCCGGGTGTTATGCGTTTGTGTTGTCCTTGTCTTGATACCTAGTGTCTTATTAATTGTTATTAATTGAATGTTACAAAACAAAATGATTTAAATGATATATATTTATAACCGAGGTGTTTCGATTAGATAAGTCGGGTTAAAGTTGAAATAAGTATTGAATTAAAAAATAATATAAACAAAAAAAAATCACGATTAAAAAAAGTGTTCTTATCATCGTGAAACAAACATAAAAAGTCGTTATCAGGAAGGCATGTGCGATTATGCGCGTGCGCTTCTCTCGCGACATATTTCATAAATTGTCTAGTACGGCATTCAATAAAAGGAATTGTATCAATAAAACAGTTGTGATATTCTTTTGTGCGTTCTTTTAGACCTTCTGTATGACCTTGATCTCAATGTGTATATACAGTGTGTCCCAAAAAAATCGACGTCAAGCTATAATCGAATGAAGGGCCATGGGTTAACAGCTATGAGAAAAGTAGAGAAAATAATCACAGTAATAAATTTTTTTTAAATATTAGCATTAAAAAAAAATCGATAAAACCGGACATCCTGTAGTGATATTTCAAGTGATACCGTCACAAAAAATCAATAAAAGTAAAGATCAGTAGTACATAGTAGTACATACCTACTGAAAAAATATCGATATATGTATCGATACTTTGGGGTACTCATTAGTGTTGTTAAATATCGATTTTTTTAGTACTAAAGAGTAGGTATCGGAACATCCCTAACAGAGGCGACCAAACTCTTCGCATGATGATCACCACTACTGTTCTACGAATCTCAATTTGTAATTATACCACCTATAGGAATTTTGGCGGCCATCTTGAGACGTCAGGTTATCTGTCTTGAATTATTTTCCTAAACTTGTGTTTCTTCAAGTTTTAATGTGTAATAATGGTGGATTATTAACCATTAAGTCTTCGTGAACGTGCGTGAGTGTGGGCAAACAATTCAAAGGAAGAGAACCATTTTCCCTCCAAAACTCCGTAGGAAGTTTTAGTAAAGATTCTACCACTTTGCTGGAGCAATTTTTGACTTGACTGTGACTCGACCTGACTCTTTAGTGTGATGAATGAATGACTCGTGATGCACAATATTAACTTGATGCAAAAATATTTACTTTGACACTGGCAAATTGTTATAATGCCATATAAAACAAAATAAATACCACCTATATTTGATTTGTTGCAGAGATTCACCCAGTATTTAGCGTCGAGTAATTCGTCATTTCAATTAAGTAATTTCTTAGATAAAAGTGGAGTGCAAGGTGTGTATCTTTTTTAAAATTATTATTTATGTGTATTTTTTTTAAATAACACATTTCTTTTAAATAACAACGCTTAGAATTCTTTTGCAGTCTTAGTAACTTTTTTTTTTTGATTAATTAATTATATTGATTTGTAAAGCTATGTTTAAGACCTATGTATAGTTGTCGGCAAACTTTATGGCGTCTCGCAACTGCAGTCAAGTATACAATAATAAGATTAGGAGTTAATTTTTTTTTTTTATATTTAATTCATATTTTTATATTTTTTTTTATATATTTTTTTATATTTTAAATATGAATGGAACATATAAAAATTATGACGGGCGGATTAGCGCGGGGGTGTGCACTTCCCTCGCAGTCCCGTTGATACCTCAACTGCGCAGCGATTTGTGCCTAACTTCAGAGCCGCCATAAAGTTTGGTTCGTACTGTACCTACATATAATACTAAAGTTTCAAAAAATATAATATACCTATTTGTGAATTTCAATACTGCAAACTTGATACGTGTAAATGGGCATAGTGATGTATCCAAATGGTTTTATGGAATCGATATGCATAAACATTGAACTGTACAATGAATCGTAAAACCAATATGAAACCTAACAATATGGGCCGAAAGTCTTTCTAACAAGGGTGGACAGATTTTGTAGAAAAATTAGTATTTAGTACGATCGAAATGCCTATACCAGTGATTCTCAACCTTTTTGTTGCCGCGGCACACGTTTACCGATTTTTAAATTTAGAGGCTCACAAAGAAAAAATAAAGTATAAAAGTTGTTTACTTACCTACCTACCTTCACTGTGTAAAATAATTTATGATAATAATTTTCAATGTAAAATAAAACAATATGTGCTACAAAAACAATCATATGTTTATTAAGGGATTAATTGGTACATACGTTTCTAAAATTAAAAAAGTTTGGCAGTACATAGAAATGCCTCGGCGCAATGGTTGAGAATCACTGGCCTATAAGCTAGTCGTTGTATGATAGACACTGAGCAACCAAAGTACATATAACATTGGTCAGAATATAGTGAGATTTGGCACCGCTGCACCACGGCCACTCTTAAATTGCTACCAGAAACATGTTCAGGCAGCAGTCGCCTACGTTGTGCCGGCTTGATGCGACAAGCGTGCACCGTACTAGTTTTACAACTCCTCTTGCCACTTCGCGAGTGTTATAGCTACCCGGGGCATATGAGAACACTCCGCCTGATGTCAAGCTAGAGTGCGATCTATGAACGGAAACAACTGCTACTAGAGATAGATTTCTACAGGTGGCAGTCGCCTTCGCTATGCCGGCTTGAGGAGACTAATGTCCTGTCTATTTCCAAACGGGTGTTAGTCTAATATTAATTGATCTCTTCCTATGTTGTTTTAGGATAGGCACGATAGTTGTATGTTGTATGCGTTGAGAGTGGGATTCGAACCCGGTAAATTCATGTCGCGTGAGACAATAATAGCATTCAATAATTTGATAATTAACTCCCAAACTGTTAGGTCTCGACCTTTGTAAAAAAATGTACATGCCAAATTGTTTCTTAACGGCGTATGTTTAAAGGTGATTTTTCGCGATGCAATTTCTTTTTCCAAACAATTTGGGCCTTGTGCTTCAATTAATTAATTTAGAACGTTTTGTTTATGTGAGAATATTGCGTGAATATTTCTTATGAGGTTCTATGATTTAGTATTTGTTTATTGGAAGTTGTGCGGTGCGGTTAACCGTAGCGGTTTTACGTAATATTCGAAAAAAAAAAAAACCTTTCACCTCGGATCCTTCAAGCGGAGTGTGAAAAAGCACCTTCTCAGGCCGGCATAGTGGTGGCGACTGGAGCCCACGTGTTAGCGGTTCTCCAGTCGTCAGTGCTCATGGACCTCCAATGCGCTTACCATCAGGCCAGTCGAGGTCACGTGTCGTGTCAAAAAAAAAAAAGATATTTTTTTAAAGATAACCACACCTGATTGATCTTAAGCTTAGAATGCGGTGACAACTGCTAGCACAGATAAATGTTCTGCGTGCAGCAGTCGTCCGAGTCGTTTTGGAGACGATTTTACATCAGGCTACTTCCAAGCTGCTCCCGGAACTGAGGATAACAAACCACTATTTGGTTTATTTTTTAAATGTATTTATTCATAGAGATATATCCTAGAGGTGCAAACTTCATACGTCTGACATAAAAAAACCGTAAGCCGCTTCAAACGATTTGACAGTGTTGCCGTAAATATTAACTGACAGAGAACCTAAATGTGGCTGTGGCCATAATTTCTCTCGCGTCACGTTGGTAGCGTTGCTGCACATCTAGTTGTATATGTCGATGTATTTATTTTTTTTTGGACGTCATTGACGGTTGCGTCAATGGTCAAAAGACCATTTTTTAGATTTATACGTATTAAATTTGCAGTAACGTTAGTTCTTTTAATTAATTTAAAATTTATGATGTGTATATATTATTTAATTATGGTTATGTGTGTTTGGAAAGTAATTATATTTCTTTTTATCTACCCCCAGAATATATTTTCTTATAACTTTTGTTTTAATACAAACTCATTTTAGAATTTAATATGTTTTTAATAATAACGCTACTCTACCCGTGAAGTGACTGTCGCGTTTCGGGAATAGTTTGAAAGTAGCCAGGTATAACGAGAGGAGTGTGCACTGTCAATCTAAGATGGTACATGCTCGTCTCCTCAAGCCGGCATAGTGGGGGCGACTGCAGCCCGTAGAGATTTCTCTGTGGTAGCAGTTGTTTCCATTCATGGACCGCACTCTAGCTTTACATCAGGCGGAGTGTTGTCGCATGTCGAGCTACAATAAAAAAAATACTTGGAATATGCCTTATTATTCGATAAACAAGCCTTTATTCTCGAATCGGGTTAGCAGAATTCTCAAAAAGCTTTGTTATTTTAATAATGATGAGTGCTTGGGATCTTTTCCACTTTAATTTTTTTTTTTTGAAAAATAACATACAAAATTTTACTAAGTATTGATTTAGTAAGAGTGGTAGGCAGACTGATGATGGTTATTAGTCCCAGTCTGCCGTCCTGAGGCAGTACCCCTACTTTCGAATTACACACTCGTGAAGTGACCTTGGGGGTTATGCAAGCAACCATCGTTTTCTCACTGACAAACGCTTGCGTTAACGCAGGATCGTTTTAACCTTCGTTTTTTTTGGTATGCAGGACGCACCAAAATCACAATCGTCCCAGACGATGGGTAAAAGTTAGTGATGTAATTTGGTACCGTTTTTAATAGACAATTTTTATTTTTTTAAACGTGAGCGCTGTCATTATTTTTGACACTTAACAAATAACGGAAAATTATTTGGTGTTTATAGTGTTATATATTTCGAAATATTTTTGTTAAATATGAGTGTAT
The DNA here is from genome assembly GCA_948150575.1 of Tinea pellionella. Taxonomy (NCBI): domain Eukaryota; kingdom Metazoa; phylum Arthropoda; class Insecta; order Lepidoptera; family Tineidae; genus Tinea; species Tinea pellionella. The sequence continues at coordinate 6,963,258 of OX411263.1, read as the reverse complement.
CGCAAGAACAGCTTGCAATATTAGTGGAGTTTATGGAAACGTAAGTATATTGTGAAATACCCGTACAAACTTCTGTTTAACAATACAATTTCTAACATTGTGTGTTTTTAAAGAAACGGGGACATATTAACTTTGGTACCTACGTACTTTGTGGTAACTAGCGAGCTTTCAAGGGCGTCGGAGGCGGCAGCACTTGTGGCTGGAGCTCGTGCACGCCCTTGAGCGAGAAGGAGGACCAAGGAAGCCGGGAGAGAAGTGGATGAAAGTGAGTATACAAGAAAGCTTGTTCTGTTGCATTTTATTTTGTTTGCATGTTTTTTTCTACGAATCATCAATTTAATCAGTAATTTCAATATTTAACGTGTCTTCCTAGGCATGTTATTCATGTCAATAACAATGTATTGCATGCAGCATAATTATGTATGTATATTTAAAAATTATAAAAACATGTAAAAGATTTTGTAAATAAAACAAATTCCTTAATTTAGAGTTTGAATGATCATCTTTTCTTCTTAATGTTTTGTTTAAATGTAATTGCTTATTTTGCATAGTGCTTACTAACAAGTTCTGGAACGAACGGAACATTTTATATGGGAGGACATAAGAAGCTTATAATTTGAGAAACTTAATCTTTCTAAAATTTCAGGACAAGGACAATGTAGCCAAGGAGCCTGAGCAGATAGAGGTGCTCGTGCTGCAAGATCAGGAAATGCCACAGGATTTGCACGACATCAATTTTGTCTGGTTAGACACTGATGATACTGACACCTGCTTCAGAACCAGCTTTAGTCTCAGTTAATGTCATCTCAGATGCTGCTGGTTCTTCTGGGTTAGCCACATGGCCTGCAGCGTGAAATACAGTACAAAAAGAGACCCGGTTGGTACAATATTACTTTTATTAATGTTAAATATCTTTTTTTTATTGTACCTCAGACGCTTCACCTGTTGAAAAGCTAAGAGTGCGGTCCATGAGTGGAAATAACTGCTACTTTAGAGAAATAGAGGGCAGCAGTCACCTTCACTATGTCGTCCAGAGGAGAAGAGTATGCACCATTTACGAGTGACAGTGCACACTCCTCTCGTTATACCTGGCTACTTTTACACTGTTCCCGAAATGCAATAAGGTCATTTCGCAGGTGTCATTTCAGTTACATTGGTCAGAATTTAGCGAGGTTCGAATACGGGACTTATCGATTGTGAGTTCACGCGTCTTACCGCTAGACCACGGCCGCACTATCTACCTGAATAGTGAAAATTACATTGATCTGAATTAATAGGCTTTACTTTAAAAATATAGTATAACTTAATATATTTATTAATTACAGAAGAAACTGCAGGCGACGACGGTCCTTGCCTCAAGATCCTATAAAGATAACTATAAAGACTAGTCGTCTACAAAACCCTGTCCCAGCGGCGGCATTGAGGGTTTAGTAATAGTCTTTAGAAATCGCCTATAGATATGGGTATGGCCAATATTTTTCCCATTTTTGAAACCACAACTGTGATGGGAGGTCCATACTAAGAGTCCTCTGTGTAAAGGTTGCACGGGGGCGGAAAAGATAGTCACGTATGTGCGTGCAACAGCGTGGACGAATCGCGTCAAAAGTCCCGCATGGACACACTCAGAAGCATGCTGGAACGTGAAGTCCACGAACTGACTCTTCACTTCAAGCTGTGCAAGGCCATGTTAATTACAAGTGTTATAAGATATCTGCAGTAAATTACAAAGCGAAAATGTACAAGCAATTTTATTGTTATCCTGGCCACCTTTCTGTTACACAAGATTACATTGTAATTTTATATTTTTTAAATAATAAAATAAAAATGACAATGCCAATCTACAGCAGCAGATTACATTTTTTGTGGCATAAGTATGTTAGTTAATTTATAAATAAATATAATTACCTTTACTTTTTTGCTTTTTATTTATATCTATTAAAGAGAGGTAGGCAGACTGATGATGGTTATTTGTCCTATCTGCCATCCTGGGGTAGTACCGCCATTTTCGAATGTAACACCCATGAAGTGACCTTGTCGCGTTTCGGGAATAGTTGGAAAGTAGCCAGGTATAGCGAGAGGAGTGTGCACTGTCAATCTAGATGGTACATGCTCGTCTCCTTAAGCCGGCATAGTGGAGGCGACTGCTGCCCGCACAGGTTTCTCTGTAGTAGCAGTTGTTTCCATTCATGCACCGCACTCTAGCTTTACATCAGGCGAAATGTTGTTACATGCCGAACTACAATAAAAAAAAACTCAATGACAATGGAAATAAAACAAGGAAATTAGTTTACGGTAATTTATTTAGATTCGTTTTTTTTTAAATAATTGGGGTACAATTTGGGCAGGAGTAGCATGGGGGTCATGCATATGGGGGTAGCTTCGTTGAGAATATCCGCTATCTCCTGAAACAATTATACAATGCCCTGTTAGTTTGAGAAATATAATGTTATTCTTCAGTTAATAATCTGTAACTCGTACCACCACTTTTTAGGGTTGAAGGTTGAGGGTTCCAACTCAAGACAACAATATTACCAAGTTTTTCTACAAATATATTGTAATAAGTTTGTTAACTCCACCACAAAACTTAGTTGCTGGGGAAAACTTATTTGTTATAAGATGTAAAGTTATGTTCATAAGTATTTTTATTTTTTTTAATGTTCAAGATCAACCACACCATAGCTTTGTTAGATGTGTCGGATTAATCCCTTATTGTGACCAAGTTGCACTCTCTATAGCTCCAGTCATATCTTTGGGCCGGCACAGTGATGGCGACTGGGGCACTACAGTTCCTATCATCAGGCCACATGCCATAGTAAAAAATCTAGAAATTATTACTATTAGTACATTTATTGATTGTTTGCCTTTTCTATTAAAACATGATGCCTCTTCCTGAGGGGTTTATTATATCAATGTGAGTACATCTAATTGCACCCAGCACACCGGGGATGCCAAATTTCAAATTTAGTCCAGTTTCTTTTCTCAACACATCTGACAACCTTACCATGAGACAATGATATTGTTTCATAGACCCAATGTGAATATACAAAATCATAATAGTAATGGATGAAATTAAACTTACCAACCCCTTTTGTATATCTCAATGAGCTCCCGGAGTTGTCGAAAACACTGTATCCGCAAACGCAGGCTCATTTTAGGCATTGGTGACCCCTCTTATGCACCGGCTAACACTTACTTGATCCATCAAACAAGCATCACCTACTAGCTTTTGGTATGAATCCATTCTATGGAATGCCAGAACTGTTAAGACCTGTATTGAAAATGGTTTATTATTTATAGGTTATGTAATTAGTTTGCCCATTTAACCAACGAGAGCATGCAAATGTTTATGTAAATATAATAACAAGTATGCAAACTTACAGTTGTACTATCTCTTAATCTGGTGTGCCGTCTACTCTCCTCGCACAATAGGAAGAATTCTTCCTCCGTAACTCTGTATAGGAACTACTCGTCAGGCATAACTTTTAGAAGTATCTTCCGCTCCTTTCGCCTACGAACCATTGTATTTCTCCTTTGGCGACTCCTTTCTGCCCTATAGGCAGCAAAAAGTACTCGAGGAGCACCTACTTTACTTGTAATATGTGATACCTATTTGATACTAATAAGAATAAGTTTTCACAAGAAAATTCTTTCTATAACACACACTACGTACTTTAGATTTTTATTAACAATGAAATTCCTTCACTTTTTGCACAAAATTCAATTTTGCAAAGTTTTAAAAATATTAAACGAACACCAAACACGCACAATTTGCTGTCGTCTCAGAAACGATGGTAAAAACGATAGTACGAGTCACTTTAATTGTCAAAATGGGTGTCGTGCATACCAATTTATGGTTTACTATCGTTTTTACCGCTTTACCGCGCGCGAAAACGAGACTAGAAACGATAGACGAAGGTAGGTCACGTGACCATCGCTAACGATAGTGGCCTGCATACCAATTTAACAAAACGCTAGCGTTAACGTCAGACGAAGGTTCGTTTTGGGCCGCCTGCATAACCCCCCTTGTCGCGTTTGAAAGCAGCCAGATATAACGAGATCTCCTCAAGCCGGCGTCTCGGAGTCAACTGCTGCCTTTAGAGATTTCTCTATAGTAGCAGTTGTTTCCGTTCATGGATCGCACTCTAGCTTTACATCAGGCGGAGTGTTGTCGTTGTGTTAAGCTGTTTTAATAAAAAAAGCGACCATGTTCCGACCACATCTGTCTTCGAATGTCGCAGAAATCAGGTGCTAATGTAACTTGAATTATTTGCTTTGGCCTGGGATAAACCAGGGGTGAACTCAATATAAGTATTATTAAAAAAAAAACAAATAAAGTTATTTTCCAAACATAATTTTATAATTTAATCCAAAATTCTTAAATAACTTAATTATAACTTAATAAATAACGTCTTCCTATTAAATATAAATATCCTATAAGTATTTTGTTATATATATTCTATCTATTTATTTATTTATTATCTTCCTATTGTGCACTTTGTTTCTATATCTCTCATACTATTCTTCATCACATAGGTTGCCTGGAAGAAATTGCTGCTTAGCAATAAGGCCGCCTATTGTGCTACCTAATTTAATAATTGTATGTTCTGTTTGTTTTTTTTCGCACAATAAAGAGTTTTTATTATTATTATTAATTTATCTTTTACTCTTTCTTATGCAATCGTGGATTAGGCGCGGCTGGTGCAAGGATCGGTAAGTTTTCGGTACTACATATGATAATATAATTGTTTCGCTTTATATGTGTGTGTGCATTGTCTGTGTTGTGGGTTTTGGTGGCTTAATTAAGGTATTTTCGAGTAAGATTGCTCTCAAGCGTCAGTTCATCGCTCGTCTTTGAACAAAGAGTAGGAATGTTGAGACGCCATTGTGTTCCGCAGTTTGCACGTACTTACTTCGTTAGTAATGTGTAAGGTGTACGAAAAAAATATTATACAAACAAATAAACATAATACCTTGAAAAACAAGTTAAACATAATAAAAACCTCTCGTGTGTAACTGAAATGTATTTATGATGAATTGGAGGCGTTAGTTAACTACATTTTTATTTGTTGAGTACAAAATGCACTGTCAATCTAAGATGGTACGTGCTCGTCTCCTCAAGCCGGCATAGCGGAGGCGACTGCTACCCGCACAGGTCTCTCTGTAGTAGCAGTTGTCTCCATTCATGGACTGCACTCTAGCTTTACATCAGGCGGAGTGTTGTCACATGCCGAGCTACAATAAAAAAAAACTGATTTTTTTGCCGGTGGTACTTATTTAAAGTTATTTGGCATTAGCCAAGTCAAGTCAAGGCGAGTCCAGTCCTATTCGTAGTTGGCTCTCAATTGTATTTTGGGAAGGTTCTTTTCAAAAGTAGATTATTCAGTTTCGAATAAAATTGTTTTTTTTTTTAAATTAATATCGGCTAGTAATATTCCCCAGGCGGCTTAAAAAGACATTGCCACAGGAAAATAAATGTTCAATTAACTGTTTTTATTTAATAGTAATTACTTTCAATTCGTAATGACAGTTGATCCTTGCATATAATTGATGACTGAACTAAAAATATAGTTTTGGAACAAAGAAAAACACGATTTTTCTAAAAATAATAACCTTCTCAAATAATAATATACATTTGTTGGTACTCTATACAGTTTTGTTCAATGACAGTAAAATAGGGCTGATACTTGAGAGAGTTTATCCAAGAACGACACATCCAGGGAACTCGATAACTTTCCGACATGTTCTAGTGAAGAGAATATTTCGAATAAAGATGAAAGTCGAGTAAGATCACCTTGGCTCCCTTCATGGATGTGTTGTTATATCTCCTGAGTTTAATATCGTAACTAAAACAATAATATTTGCGTTTGAGATAAAGTTTCGCGGCGAAATAACGCGTCTTTTGGCATTGCTTTAAAAGTTTTAACTCTACAATGGTTAGCTAGCTAATTAAAATATACTCCCGCTGGGTTTTTGACGCTTTTTGGATGTAAAATTTTAAATAATTGTAATGTAATGTTATGTAAAATGTTAAATAAGTGTAAATGTTAAAAGAATTACTCGAATAAATATTGTTGTTTTTTATTACGCGTTAAACTTAGGAGATGTGGGTTTAAAAATGATAAATAAGAGTTGAAAGTCTAACTTCGTTTGGGTAAAACTTTTGTAGACGTTCAATAGACTGTTTAATAAGGGGTTTTTAGTGATATTTAAAACTTAATTGTTTTAAATATGACTTTGTACTTAATTCTTCCTAGAATGTATTTTCCCTACCCCCTTTTTGTTGTAGAAAAAATCCTTTAAATATCAATTATATCCAAGATTCTTTGTTCACCCGTATGCGTACCGAAACTATTTTTTTTTTCGTATTAATTTTGAGTATTATAAAATGGTACGTAACCTTTGGGTACAGTCATTTTATACTTATAAAAGGTCCCCCTAATGATAGAACAATACGCATACGCGCTTATGAGCAACAGATATATCTTCTCCAGAATTCCCAGCTTTCTTTTTTTTTTTTTTTTTTCAAAATACAGTGTGGTCCGATTTTTTGTCGACTTCAGTGTAAATTATCGAATTAAAACAGTGCGAAATGAATTGCGACAATAACAAATCGGTTTAAACTTTCCTCGCAACTTATAAATATAAGTAAAAATATAATTGTAGGCATATATTTACTTGCTTTTTACATTTTGGATCACGGGATACCAGGAAGGCACGAAGGATACGAGATGGGTCAGAAATAAACACCTTTTTTTTTTACACTTATTTTTTTGTTGGTAACACACAGTTCACGCTAGAAATTCACGCACTTTCTTACCGTTGGTATTTTTTTTTTTTTAGTTTTATGCAATCAAAATAGTTTATGTGTTTACTAATGGCCGAGAATGCAAGCTAAATTTTTGAGTAGGTTAAGTATAGCAGAAGTATAAAAAGTGGGATTTTTCTTACAAAATAACTTATTAATTTTATAAATAATGGAAAAACACTCACAAAAAATAGTTTCGTAAAAGTTGCATTCAGTTTCTTTATCGCATAATTTTTGTTATCATACTCTTTTTTTTAAATTGTTTTGTAATAATTTTAGACTTGTCCGATAAGAAGACGTTTATTTTTTAATTTGCATTCGCAAGTCGTGCATAATTTTTGCTGTTAATTTCTAACGCCCGAAATTAATAATGTATCCACAATCCGAGATTGAAATTAAATTTAGATTAACACATACCGACGGATAGATCTCGATTCAATTTCGATTGGCAGATAGGTTATTGGCACGCTTTATTCAAAATCTGGATTGATTTTTCTATCTGAGTCAGTGAAAAAGGGATCAAGATTGATTATTAATTTCGGCCGTTAGTCATCAGTTTCATATCAGAATCAACTATAAAATGCTCGTCTCCTCAAGCCGGCATAGTGGAGGCGACTGCTGTTCGCACAGGTTTCTCTGTAGTAGCAGTTGTTTCCATTCATGGACCGCACTCTAGCTTTACATCAGGCGGGGTGTTGTCACATGCCGAGCTACAATAAAAAAAAAATTTAAAAAAAATATTTTTAGAAAAGTTAATACGTAATAAATTAATTCAAATATCAATTTAATTTAAAACATATAAAGATTTCTTTAAAAAAAAAAAACAACACATAAGTGGTTTTGATTGCTCATTAATTGCAGTTTCCTTTAAGTCATAGGTTCCCAAATTAATGTAATCATTTATGTTATTATTCAGTTACGATTGCATGTAGCATTTCTTTCATAATGTTGGGATTCGTAATTACTTTAAAATTCATTAAGAATGAATTATGTCTTATGGGAATCTAAGATTTACGTGTGCATATTAAGTATTAATAATATAGATGCACTGTTAGTTAAAACACGAATTAGCACACGTTGTTAGCACTCACACATGCATGGTTTTAATGGGGTTCGAATGCAATTGTCGTGTTTGTCAAGTTTTGGTGTCATACTGTCCACATTGTCTAGCCTAAGAGCTCATGCGGTGATCATGTTAGAAACAAAATGAGAAAACTGTAAAAAAAGAGTGGTAGACAGACTGATGATGGTTATTTGTCCAGTCTGTCGTCCTGGGGCAGTAGCACCACTTTCGAATGTAACACCCGTGAAGCGACCTTGTCGCGTTTCAGGAATAGTTTGAAAGTAGCCAGGTATAAGAGAGGAGTGTGCACTGTCAATCTAGATGGTACATGCTCGTCTCCTCAAGCCGGCATAGTGGAGGCAACTGCAGCCCGTTGAGATTTCTCTGTGGTAGCAGTTGTTTCCATTCATGGACCGCACTCTAGCTTTACATCAGGCGGAGTGTTGTCACATGTCGAACTATAATTTAAAAAAAAAAGTACACGATTTGCCAGACCTGTTAGACTGTAGTCCTGTCATTGATCGTGCTTGTCTTGCATTTTTAGGTAGTTTTTTTTTTATTGTAGCTCGGCATGTGACAACACTCCTCCTGATGTAAAGCTAGAGTGCGGTCCATGAATGGAAATAACTGCTACTACAGAGAAATCACTACGGGCAGCAGTCGCCTCCACTATGCCGGCTTGAGGAGACGAGCATGTACCATCTTTGATTGACAGTGCACACTCCTCTCTTATACCTGGCTACTTTCAAACTATTCCCGAAACGCGGCAAGGTCGCTTTACGGGTGTTACATTCGTTAGTGGTGGTACTACCCCAGGACGGCAGGTAGTGGATAGGATTCTGCTGTTGAATGAGACTAGTAAACATATTAAAAAATCATTCTTGCATTTACTTTAATTGCTCCACTTTTAATTTACAAATTAATTCTGTATTTGCATCAGTTAATATATGCATATGGTTTTCATTCTTGTAAATGTTCGCTAGATTTGCGTAAGAGTTGGTCGGCCATCTTGTGACGTCTGTTTTACTCGGGCACGGTGTTTCAAGTGTGATAATAATTACAGGATATGACATGTCGCCGTTCATCCGGCGTTACGCCAAGTACCTGAACGAGAAGGCGCTGTCCTACAGGACCGTTGCATTTGATTTTTGCAAGGTTAAACGGGGGTGAGTTGCTTTACGTTAGCGGCCCTAGAATATCAGTATACCTGGCTACTTATTGGGATAGGTTAGTGAGGGAAAAGCTTGAGTTCTTAAAAATACCTTTAATGCAGCATTTTCCGATTTCGAAATCATCATGGTATCACATTTTAAATTAAAAAAGAATGGTAGGCATAGTGATGGTGGCTGTTAGCCACATCTGCCGTCCCGGGGAAAAAAATAGTAATTTGTCCCTTCGTTCACTGACCTATCTCAATAACTAGACCGGTATGTTTTTTTTATGATGACACACGTGACCTCGACTGGCCTGATGGTAAGCACAGTGGAGGTCAATGAGCACTGACCAAAGTCGCCATTACTATGCCGGCCTGAGCAGGTGCTTTTTCACGCTCCGCTTGAAGGACCCAAGGGGTGTTTGTGTTTTCTATATGTATTTGTAAAATAATAATGTTGAATAATTATTTTAGCAAGGAAGAGGGCTCCCTGCGCATGATGAACGCTGAGAAACTCCTGAAGACGCTCCCGGTGCTGCAAGCCCAGTTGGACGGCCTCCTCGAGTTTGATTGCACCGCGAATGATCTCACAAACGGCGTTATCAATATGTGCTTCATGCTGCTCTTTAGAGATCTCATTAGGTAAGTGTTGACGTTGCATTTAAAAGAGTGGTGTGCACTGTCAATCTGGATGGGGCACATTCGTCTCCTCCGGACGGCATAGCGGAGGCGACTGGTTGCTTCATGTGGAGATTTATCTGTAGTAGCAGTTGTTTCCGTTCATGGCTCGCACTGTAGCTGTACATCAGGTTGTCGTTATGTCTGTCTGATGATCATAGAGTGCGGTCCATGAACGGAAACTGCTGCTACAGATAAATTTCTATAGGCAGCAATCGCCTCCGCTATGCCGGCTTTAAGGAGACGAATGTGCATCAGATTGACAGTGAACACTCCTCTCGTTATACCTGGCTGGTTCTCCAAACTGTTCCCGAAGAGCGACACAGTCACTTCACGGATGTTACATTCGAAAGTGGTGGTTCATCATCAGTCTGCCTACCTCTCTTTAATAGTGCCTATAGGCACTGTGCGACCAAAGTACATATAACAAAGTACATTGGTCAGAATTAGCGAGGTTCGAATATGGGTCTCATCGATCGTGAGTTCACGCGTCTTGCCGCTAGACCACGGCCGCTCTAAAATTGTATGTACCTAATTATATTTCAGATTATTTGCCTGCTACAACGACGGTATAATCAATTTGCTTGAAAAGTATTTCGATATGAACAAGAAGAACTGTCGCGAGGCGCTCGATTTGTACAAGAAATTCTTGATTAGAATGGACAGGGTTGCTGAGTTTTTGAAGGTATTTGTTGGCCTTTGTAGACGCAGAGGAATACGGGAGGTTTAGCGGAGGCGAGGGTACCTGAAGCCGCCTTTCTTTTGTGACAGAGGACACGCTATCACATGCGGGTCTTATATGAAAAAACTATTTTTTTTTTAAATTTTAGTTCGGTATATGACCGCACTTTGTCTGATGTTAAGCTAGAGTGCGGTCCATGAGGCGACTGTTATCATTGAAGGAGACCCGCAAACAGCAATCGCCTCCGCTATGACGAAGAATTATTGTAGTGTGTGTTGCAAAATAAGCATTTATTAGTGTCTGGATGTTATAGTTTTTGTTTATGTTGTGTGTAGGTAGCAGAGAACGTGGGCATAGACAAGGGCGATATCCCGGACCTCACGAAGGCCCCGAGCAGTTTGTTGGACGCATTGGAGGGACATCTCGCGGCAATAGAGGGGAAGAAGGGCTCCGCTGCAAACACGCCCACGCAGACTGCCAGGTGAATTCGAATTTATTTATTTACGAATACTTACTTACGAATACTTTAGTCGCTGTCCATAAAACACAGTAGTAATTTATGAATACTAGAAACTATAGTCTTCTTTATAATTAGATAGACAACAATGACATTTGAAGGGATGCCGAGTTTTGGAAAAAAATAAATAGTGTTGTAATTTTGTGACCCAGCTTTTAATTGAAAATTCAATTAACTTTATATTTAATAATATTTTTCTGTTCGTTGTTTGTGACTGGCTTAGCAAATACTAGTATGAATTCGTACACGCAATCGTGTGTGATTGAACATTTCGATGACGTACATTGGACAGAAATTGATAAAAAAAAAAGTGATATACGATTTTTTTTACACACACAAAATGGTTTCGCAAGTTATGCCAGTCGATAAAGCGTAGTGATATAATGAAATTATCTTAGCACTTTTTTTCTCTAAAGTAATTAATTACTGAGATAAATTAAACTCCTAAGTTGTTAAGAAAGTTTTTATTATTATTAACATATTTATTGTCGGAATAATTATAAAATAGGTAGATTTGCTATTACTAGTCGAAATGTCATTTTAAGATAATTCAATTAATCAATTAAAGTATTCGTGTAACAACACTATACTTCTAACGTGGCAACATTATGGAGGCGTGGTGTATGTTTCGAGTTGTCAATTTGTCTATCTAATTATAAATAAGACTATAGTTAAAGCTAGAAGAGACCGGCGTGTTTGGACCTCGCTAATTCTGACCGGTACCAATGTAACTTTGTTATATGTACTTTGGTCGCTCAGTGCCTATAGGCACTATTAAAGAGTAGTAGGCAGACTGATGATGGTTATTAACCTAGTCTGACGTCCTGGAGTAGTACCACCATTTTCGAATGTAACACCCGTGAAGTGACCTCGTCGTGTCTACCGAGAGCAGCGTGCCCTTTCAATCCGGATGGTGCACATTCCTCTCATTAAGCCGGCATAGCGGAGGCGGCTGCTTTATCTGTAGTAGCAGTTGTTTCTGTTCATGGCTCGCACTGTAACTGTACATCAGGCGGAGTGTTGTCGTTATGTCAAGTTATCTATACGAGTATAATAAAAATCAATTACTGTTCGTTAGTCTCTCTAAAACTCGAGAACGGCTGGACTGATTTGGCTAATTTTGGTTTTGAATTATTTGTGGAAGTCCAGGGAAGGTTTAAAAGGTATATAGTAAAAACATCAATTTCGCTTTCCCTTAGAAACTATTCCTTCGGTTTTGAATGTCAAACATTTGATGTTCGTCTCGTCGTTCAGAAATCAATTAAATTTAAAAGTCGTTCAGAAATGCTTTTTTATTTATTGATTCTGAGGCGGTACGAAGTTTGCCGGGTCAGCTAGTTATATAATTATTTTTTTTCAATAACAGTGCCCAAAAGAGTGTCGCAAACGTGATGGGGGCACTTTCTTCTACGTCTTCGTCGTTTGGTTCGGCGGCTGCGAGTTCCCGTATTGACAAACATGGAGAGATCGACGACAAGCTCAAACAGCAGGTGCTCGATGAGGAAGAGGCTGCTATGAATTTGTATAAGGTATTTATATACTCATCTCACTCTCTCTCTCACACTATCTTCCTCTGTACGTTTATCTAATAACTTTGTGTATTTAATCCAAGGAGAATGCCCATTCGTCTAAGAGAAATGAGCCCACAATTTTTTTTTTCTCGAGTTTGTCAAAGATTTTTAGTTCATTTTGTAGGAAAGTAAATCAATATTCCTTATCGCCATTCTGTTCTATTTTCTAGACTTGTTATTGAGTATTTAGACTTTTTCTGATGCAATGTTATTATTTTTGTAAGATTTCAGAGGGAGAGTCTATGCTACTTGATAAATAAATAACACTCACGTAGTTTATAATTCCTTGTGTTATTTTCCTGTATTTCCAATGGTGACACTAAACAATCTTCCCACACCGTAGGACACGTCCCCGCGCAACTAAGCACCCAGCCAGAATCGTCAGCGAGATGGTGACGAGAGGCACCATTCCAACCCGTGTTTTCTTTCCTTGTCTAACTACATCCATTGACAGCTCTTAATTGTTGCCATGTTAATAAAAGTTTTGGAAAAATTAAATAAAATTAATACAACCTAACATTATATTAAATGCTTTTATAATTGATGATATCTATTTTTTTAAATGTAATTAAACATAGTCTATTGATTGGTATTAGTTGTTCAAAAATGGGCATTGTCTTTTTTAACATTTATAAGTTAGATAAACTTCTGATACGACTATTACAAGAAGAACTTAAGTCGAATAAAAGTATACTATAACCCTATCAAAATGAGAAGTACATGTATAATTTGACAAGTTTTGTTATTAAGTTAATTCTTAATTTGATCGGGTTATAATCAAGATTTGTGAGCGTTATAGTTTATTTAACTTCCTAACCTTTCCTATGCAGTAAATAACATTTCACCAATTAACCACATTTCAGGCGCAAGCGCATAGTAATTATAAATGGATGGACAGTGACGTTTCGTATAAAACTGAACGCAATAAACATTATAGTTCAGAATTAAATTTGAGCGGTGATAATCATAGCTATGGAGCTGGTGTCCCACACAGTTCCCATAGATATGGGTCACAACTCAACTTGAGTGGGACGCAGAGGAGTGACCTCTATGGTGAACGTAGATACGAATCGCAATATAATTTAAGTGGGTATGGATGTCAGAATACGAGCAATGATTTATTAAGTTATGCCGAAGAAAGTCATACTGATTATGTAAGATAATTTTTGGGTAAATTGCGGGTTGTGGTTCATTTTTTCTTCCCCCCTCGTGGGTTATTGTTGTGTATGTCGCGCATTCTGTGGTATTAGTGTGAATTTTAGTTTACGTACTCGCCGCGTTAAGTGATCCTTTTTTTTTAAATTGTAGCTTATAATACGACAACACTCCGCCTATCGGTCCATGAACGACGGAAACGACTGTTATCACAGTCCTCTTCGCCTCCACTATGCCGGCTTGCTAAGACAGTGAGGTTGATAGTGCATATTCTCGCTACCCAAAAGGGGGGGGTATACTTTAAAGTGGTGATACTACCTCAGGACGGCAGACTGGGCAAATAACGATCATCAGTCTGCCTACCGCTTTTTGCGGATCAAATGATATTGATATTTAAGGTAAATATTGCTATCCTATGGGTGAAGAGTCCCTTACGCAGTGAGTGAGTCAAGTAAAAATTCACACTAGGCCTTCTGTATGTTCCTAACTCTTCTATTGCCGGATTGTAATTGACGGTTGTTTTTTAATTACTAAAAGGTTTTGTTTTTGATGTTGATTTTTTTTATAAACATTATTAATATTTTGATAAACTATACATGTAATAATAAATGTAATATTTTAATGCAGGCGTACAAAATAATGACGAGTATAATTCCTAGATGGTAAAGTCCTTCTCGTTTTATTCTATCTGCAAACTGATAGTAATGTAACTTTGTTATATGTATTTTGGTCTCTCGGAGCAAGGAATTATACTAGCTAAGTATATAAATTCAATTCCAGAAATGGTGGGTCTGTACGACTTTTGACCGCACTTTGCCTGAAGTTAAGCTAGAGTGCGGTCTATTAGGGGAGACAAATACTACCACTTCGAAATGTCTGTAAGCAGCAGTCGCGTCCACTATGCCGACTTCGTGAGACGAAAGCAAAATATCGCTTCCGCTTTTTTGTTATTGTTAATGTCTGGGATAGTTTTACGGTTTTCTGGGTCCGATTTGCTTTACCGGTACCAGTGTTTTGCACTAGCGTAGTAAAAATAATGATAATAATGTATTTATTATAATTTTTCAGAACAAAGTGTCGTCTCCAACCAATTCCGCTGCGAACAACCCGTTCCTCAGTTCGGCTCCACCTCAGAAGCAGAGCATCGTCGAGCTCTTCGGTCCGGACTCTACAACTACCACTACTAACAAGGCATCTGATGATCTGCTGGCTTTGGGAAACCCATTTGCAGATATGTTTGGAGGTGAGGGTTCAAGAAAGGGCGTTTCTCTAATGATCTCTTCCTAGCCACGTCTTTCCTCCTTCCTGCGAAGAGACATCTCACAAAGCCGGCATAGCGGACGCTACTGCTGCCTGCAGATTAAAATTCCGTTAGAGGGATAGATATAATGTGACTAAATATGGAAGCATGTCTCAATTTGGTAATATGAATTACCAGAGTAATATTTAAATTGGTCAGGTTATATTAATTTTTTAATTTTTTTGTTTCATTATTTGAAATATATGTATTATAATTTTTGTTTAAATAATTGTACAGCATAGTGATGGTTAAGGTGAATAATAATAATTAAAAATAATTATTTTTTTTGCACTTTCTGACACACGTGTAAATATTTAGCACTTAGCTTTTCAAGTCCTGAAATATGCTTGATTTGGATCCGAAATATTTCCTACTGATTTAAAAAAAAACTTCAAATCAACCAATTTAAAAAAAAGTAGCATTATGTTGGATCCAAAATGGCGTATTTGTCCTCAGCCCCGGCCCCCGCCCCTGTGCCGGCCCCGACGTGGTCTCAACCAACAAATGGGTTCAATTCAGGAACATTCCCGCAGTCAAATAACACCTTCGTGTCAGACGCTAATTTCTCTAATGTCTTCGATAACACTGACTCTTCTGGTGAGTTTTTTTTTCTTTAATCTTTGACTATTGTTGAGTTGATTGCTAATGCGCACGCGCAGCCGTGTTTGTTGCGTGCGTTTTAGCAATTGGCCCGCATTATGGAGAATTTAATTTTACCACAATCTATTATTTTAGACGGTGGAGGTAAAAGGAGAATGCCCATTCGCCTAAGAAAAATGGGCCCACAATTTTTTTCTCGAGTTTGTCGATGCTTTTTAGTACATTTAAAAAAAATGATCTACATTTCGTATCACCAATCAGTTTTAATTTTTTACCCGGATCATTAAGTAATTAGACTTTTTTTGATGCAATATTTGAGGTTATTTGTATATTAAATGCTTTGATAATTGATTTTTATGTAATTAAACATTGTCTATTGATTGGGAGACGATGTGTTGATACAACTGAAATAAATTAATGCAAAAAAAGTTATTATTTTATAATATTGTTTTTTTTTTTTTAACAAACTAATAGATATCATGTGGCCGCAAAAATGGGCATTATTCTTTATGTATAAAAAATTAAGAATGAAGAGCTAGCTATATTTGGGTGTTGGCAATTTACTCTTGTAATATTTTTAGTTTGGTGTAAATTATTAAAATTAATACCTTTATAAATTGTAAGTATTGTTTCGCAAGCTGCTGGACCGAATCCGTTCATGGGTATGGGTGATCCGACACAACCGATATCCCTCTCCCCCGCCAGACCTCCCCCGCCCGTCGCACAACCGAAGTCGGCCTTCGACGACTTGGAGGACGCGATGCGTATGTCTCTGGGCGGATCTCCGGCTAAGTCTCAGCCGATAACGACGCAGCCTGCGATGGGAATGCAACAACCGATGTTCGGATCTCCCGCTCGACAGCCGATGTCAATGCAGCAAATGGGCGCTATGGGTGCGGTTCTATTGTAATACAGTGTTTTAAATGTTACGTTTTGTGTTTATGCTTCTTTTAAATGCTTTATTTAACTTTTTTTTCACCTTAACGACGTCTAGCGAGATGCAGGTCTCGGGTACTAGTTGTGTAAAGTGAAAAATTTTACGCTGCGCTTCGCGAGATGTAAGCCGAACCTAGGAGCATAAAATCACTTGTAAACTACAATTGAATAATACACATACGTTTTTAAATTTTAAAATTAGATACGGACAAAACGAGCTTAATTTTTAAACTCAGTTTGTGAAGTGCTATTACTATTTATTTAATTGGATGCTCACTATAAGTTGCAGCCCAAAAAAGTCACATACATATATTTTAAAATCTGATCAGTAAAACTGGGCTGCAACTCACAAGTGTGAACACTACATTAATACATAAATTATTTTAATAGTCAAGTGTGGTTAGTAGTTTCACCCCGCAGTCTCACCACTCCACTCCTCTATATTACTGTACAAAGAGTGGTAGGTAGTCTGATGATGGTTATTTACCCAGTCTGCCCAGGGCCCGATCTAGCTATTTTTCCGCCCCTCGTTTTTTGCCGCTCTGGGCAAATGACCGGCTTGCCCCCCCTTAAATCGGGCCCTGAGTCTGCCGTGTTGGAGTAGTACCACCACTTTCGAATGTAACACCGGTAAAGTGAACTCTACAAAAAAATTAACATATTCGTCATGTTGGCTACCATCTTTCCACAATTTGACCAAGTTATTGCTGATATTTGATGTGCCTATTTTTAAGCTTGTGAACACATTTAGATAGTTTTCTTAATATACAGTGTAAACTCTATATAGCGACACTGAAGGGACTGCGCATTTCATAGCGTTATAGAGAGTTGTCGTTAAATGGAGAGAAGAAAAATCAATACTATTTTACTAATATAATATTATTTACCAATAAAGTATATATAACATCATGCATAACAACCTAACGACAAGGTAAATACGGGCTAGATAATAAAGCAACAAAATAACAAATAAAAGAACGTACACAGCTGCAGTTCTTATTAATTTTGGTAACTGGAAAGTACTGTTTATTGTTTAATAAGGACATATTGTGGTCGTTATTTAAAGTTGGTGTGATGCTACATAGAGTGTATCATTGTATGGACAACAATGTAAACCAACCATAGTCAGGTAATTTCGACGTTTTTAGGAGTTTGTCGTTAAATCGAGTTTAGATTGTATAAAAAAAGTAAATTCACATTTATTATACCATGCAGCAAGTTGATTAATAAGATGAAATTTTTTAGGCTTTAATATTGTTTAATTATTTTAACTTTTTTTTAATGTTTGATCTTTGATTTCGCTTTAAATTGTGTATAATTCTTGCACATTTTTTTTTTGTTGTCAGTATACACTATACACATTTTATTCGCTGTTTTAACCTCGTTTACATAATATAACAAAGTACACGGACACAATGAGCGGCCGTGGTATAGCGGTAGTTGTAAAATTATTAACCCTTGGGATGCCTAGTGACTGATCCGTCACATGTAAAACATTGTGATCCATCTATCCAGGAAGTGTTTGGTCCACGTTTTGTGTAATTTTAACTTCTAACTCTATGGAATAATAAATAAATTAAATTAATTATAAAATATAGTCTACAACGTTGAGTAGTTTACTTAATTATATGATATTACCATCCAAAAAAATATTAAATAAAATTACAGTGAACACGCTCTTTGTCGACATAAAGTGCCGACGTTGCAAACCTTTCCAGCATCCCAACAGTTAATATAGTAATTTTATATAGCATTGTTTTACTTTTAATTTGCATTATTATTATTATAATAAAAATTAAAATACTCGTCTCCTCGAGCCGGCATAGCGGAGGCGACTGTTGCCTGTAGACATTTCTTTATAGAAGCAATTGTCTCACTCGTGCACCGTACTCTAGTTTTACATCAGACGGTAGATGTATGCCGAGCTACTAAAAAAAAAAAAGAAAAAAAAAAGTTACATTGTATAAGTAGATTTTACATATTGTATACAGCGGCCGTGGTCTAGCGATGAGACGCGTGAACTCACAATCGATGAGACCCGTGTTCGAACCTCACTAATTCTGACTAGTTACATACTATATGTATTTTGGGCGCTCAGTGTCAATGATACATACACTTAGTACAGGGATTAAAAAAAAAAATTAATGCTTTATGTCTTCCGGCAGGTGGTCCACAGGCACAACAGCAGCCCAACAAAGTTCTTACCGGTGATCTGGACTCGTCCCTCGCTTCCTTAGCGAATAACCTCTCAATAAACAAAACTGCATCCGCTCAGAAGTAAGTAACACGAACTGTGTATGTATTCGCCACTTTCTTTATATCACTTTTAAGTATAAGCAGTACATTTATACTTCAAATATACAGGATGTTTTAATTTTCGAAAATAAATAAAAAATATTTTATATATAAATATATTTTAAAATCAGGCCCCTGTATGCAATAATCGTCTCGGGGTAGTAAAAATAAAGTGCCGTGTATAATAAGAAAAGTCTGCCTCATGGACCGTACTCCAGCCACCTCGTGCTAATCTATTTCCAATTTGTTCGAGTTGGGTCGACTTCATTATCTCCGGTACCCATGTACCAAATGTTATGTACTTTGGTCGCTCAGTGCCAATATGCACTATTAAAGAGTGGCAGGCAGACTGATGATGATTATTAGCCCCAGTCTGCCGTCCTTGGGTAACACCACCACTATCAATCGCGACACCTGTGAAGTGACCTTGCCGCGTGCACTGTCAATCTGGGTGGTCTCGACTCCTCAAGCCGGCATAGTGGAGACGACTGCTGCCTGTAGTAGCAGTTGTTTCCGTTCATGGACCGCACTCTAGCTTTACATCAGATGCCGCAGTGAACGGAGTGTGGTCACAAAAATTAAATAAAGATACTCACTGAACGTTTGTGTAAAGTATCGTGTTTATATATTATTTAAAAAAAAAATGAAATAGGTAGATAACGATGTCTATCGCCATCTCACTCTTTCATGTGCTAGCGCTACCGTTTGTTTCCAGTATTTTGCCAATTTTTGTATTAGTATTTTGTAGATATGTTTTTTTATTTCTCATGTTAATTAGACGCACGGCAAGTTTTTGTTTTGTTTGTTGTTAATATATTTGGTTTGTGTGAAATATATAAATTTTTTTTGTCGTGGATGAAGTTTGTTTATTTTATTTTATTAAGTTAATATTAACATAAGAATATATTGCATACCAAGTACATATATAATAATAATAACACATTTTTTGTACCTTTGACATATTTAAATGGTGCGGTTACAGCCTGAGGTCTGGAATCGAATTGAAGAATCTTTGCCTAGAATATCCGTGCGCAAAACGAAGGACATCGTGGGTCCTACGCGTTGCGTTTTTTTTCTATTCAATTTTCATCATAATTTTATATCAAATGTTTAAATAGAAATCTTACATCATCCACGACTAATAAAAATCTTATATATTGACAACATAAATACTTTATGCTGTGTAGCGCTAGTGAACAACGCTTTTTACTCGATTATTAGATTATTTTGTTACCTTTTTTTTTAATACAAAGTAAGCATGACTCAAGTGTACGTGTTTCCGCATACTTAGACCAATGCAGTGGAATTCGCCCAAAAATGGCTCAAAAACCGCTGGAAACACGTGGAGTCCACAACCGATGCAGGCGACCACTGGTGCCGGCTATAGACCAATGGTAAGACGATACAATTAGATAAAACTCGCTTCGACCGCAAATTGTTAATGCACAAAAATTAAGCGCTGTTTCGCTGAAATATAACTGTCCTGCTCACGCGTTTAACGATTGTGCTTGAAGCGAGATTTTTAATTTTGTATAAATAAAAACTCATGCTGTGTTTTCCCCTCTCTCCTTCCCCCTTCCCCCCTTCCGTGGTGCTGACACTGTAGGGTTATTAATTGAAACGATTTTTTATAAGCGTTGATCGATTTGCTGAAATGAAAAAATAAAAAAAAACACGAAGAAAGAGTTGTAGGTTATAGCTCGGTCTGCCGTCCTGGGATAGTACCACCACTTTCAAATGTAACGTCCGTGAAGTGACCTTGTCGCGTTTCGGGAACAGTTTGAAAGTAGCCAGGTATAACGAGAGGAGTGTGCACTGTCAATCTGGATGGTGTACATTCGTCTTCTCAAGTCAGACATAGAGGAGGCGACGGCTGTCTGCACTTCTTTAACATCAGGCGGAGTGCTGTCAAAATATGCCGATTGCGAGAACCAAAAATATTTTCAAACGCAACTTTACAACGGAATTCCGCTAATCAATGTTAGTGCGTACCTACCCTACAGTCACATCAGCTGCCAATCACCACTCCACGTGGCATCCTCAGAAGACGAGTGGTCGCTAACATTGATTAGCGGAAATTAGTTGCAAAGTAGTGTGTAAAAAATATTTTTGGTTATGGATTTCCGGCTATTATTTTTAGTAGTAAAATGTACGTAAGCCAAGTCGATCATCCTTAAGCTTTTATTTATCAAAATTCTATGCGGAAAAGCTTTTAAATTAGACACACTATCTCGCCTGTCTTCTATAATAAAAAAGGTAAGGTCTCTTTTCTTGTAATATTTTCTTTTATTTATTGCCTTTTAACGATTTTAAAATATTAAATAGAGCAGGACAATGTCGATTTTTGGGCCCACTTCATATCTTAAGTTTGTTAATAAAACAATATTCTAAAATAATATCTTATCTAATTAATTTAAGTCAACACATCGTTTACTAATCAATAGAGAATGTTTAATTACATAAAAAACAGATATCATCAATTATTAATGCGTGTAATACAAAAATAACCACATATATTGTATCATAACAAGTCTTATTACTCAACTAGCTGTTAGCTTATAAATTTAACAGCTCTCGAAGTATGAAAAGTAAGAAAAGAATACCTCATATTTAACTTCGTTTCCATAGTAACAATAAACAAAGAACTCTGTTGTCACTAATAACATAAACATACACATGCAAACAAATTCCAAATTAAATGTATTTAATGTAGTCGCAATGTGATGTTATATAGCCTAAAGCCTTCCTCGATAAATGATCTATCCAACACAAAAAGAATTTTTCAATTCGAACCAGTAGTTCCTGAGATTAGCGCGTTCAAACAAACAAACAAACTCTTCAGCTTTATAATATTAGTATAGATAACGAAGGTAAAAAAATAAAATAAAATTGATTTCTGATTAGGAATTTATTTTTCTATTATATGTAATGAACTAAAATCATCGACAAACTCGAGAAAATGTATATGGGCCCATATTTCTTAGACGAATGTCCATTCTCCTTTTGACTGTCAAATCTATTATTTTTAAAAGGCATTAATTAATAATAAAATAAAAAAGCTTTATTGTTCTTATTATTGTTTTTTGCGTAGTTTTTCGTTGTCAGCTTAACCAGCTAAGTTTTTTTTAAAGTGTGGATTTTGACATTCATTTACTTATCCTTAGAAAAATAAAATTGTTACGTGATGAGAGAGTAACCGGTCGGGTATAACGAGAGGAGTGTGTCCTGTCAGCCTGGACGGTGCACACTCTTATCGAATTAAGGCGACTCGTGTCTATAGAGATGTCTCTGTAGTAGCAGTTGTTACCGTTCATTGTCCGCAGTCTAACTTAATTAACATCAGGCGTAGTGCGGTCAAAATTAATGGATTTTATGACGTGTCGAAATCCACTCTAAACCCCAATTTTTTTTCCTGTTGTATTTTTTTTATTATTTCTCCTTATTTTTGTTTTTTTTTTTTTGAGTTTATTTGTAGCATGCTCGCTTCCCCTCTATTATTTGCAGGGTCACGGCATGCCGCCTCCCCCTATGCCTCATACATATCACCCACCGCATTATGTTATGGTAAGTCGATTAATTTTGCACACACGCGCAATCCCCCTTAGCTTACCCCCCTCTATTTTTTAGAAGTTTCTCGAACCTACCTCAGCCTGAAGACTTCTTAAACATTCGCTGCGGACAAAAAAAAGTTTATGCTAGTCGTACTTTTGTTCTTAATTGAGTTTTGACTGGAGGAGGGTTCGAGGAACGACTTACGAGGGTTGACAACCGACTGGCCCCCTTTTTTTTTAAAATTAATTTGCGTATTATTTGGGACTTGATGTAAATAAAACCGATGACATTAATTATTATACTCTATTTTATATTGTTTTTGTTGCGCCATACATAGTAAGTGGCGTTACCCGCCATCGCTTTAGACCAAGAGCGTGGATCGTCTGCGGTATCCGTTTCTTGACCTTTGTGTTCCTAGTTTCTACTACTGTAATATGAACTCTGGTTCTCTTGGTTGCCCTGGTTGCTTGTGACGTCACACCAATGATACATGCTCATTGGTTATGCGATCTACCCCGTCGTGTGGCGCTGTAATCAGTGTAGTGTTTTTTTTTAATAATAAAAAAGTAGAGTATGGTTATTATTATCATCTTACACTCCCGTACATTATAATAGTTTTGATGCTAATAAATCTGCTAAAAAAAAAATAATTATTGGCTTTCGTTTTTTTTTTTTTTAATTTGTAAATCATATTGTAGTTTTCTTTTTGCATTCTAATACAATACAATTCAATACAATTGTCACGCATTCTAATACATATTTAATTATTGTTTGTTTTTATTGTTGATCGTATTCACAGAGCAACAATTTATCATGAAATATAAAATCACTTTCAAGCGAAACACCCTGTGAAGTGGCCTAGCCGCGTTCCGGGAACAGTTTGGAGGTAACGAGTGTGCCTGTATTATTAACCTAGATGGTGCACGTTCGTCTCCTCAAGCCGGTATAGCGGAGGTGACTCCTGCTTACAGAAATTACTCAGTGTCAACAGTTGTTTTCGTTCATGGACCGCACTCTAGCTTAACATCAGGCGGAGTGTTGTCACATGCCGAGTTACAATAAAAAAATGTAATAAAATAATATTTGTCTTTCGTTTGAAATGAAACACATTTCTGGTAATAGATTATATATTATTTATTATTTATTATTAGTCCAGTCTGCCGCCCTGGGGTAGTACCGCCACTTTCGAACGTAACACCCGTGAAGTGACTTTGTCGCGTTTCGGGAATAGTTTGAAAATAGCCAGGTACTCGTATAACGAGAGGAGTGTGCACTGTCAATCTAAGATGGTACATGCTCGTCTCCTCAAGCCGGCATAGTGGAGGCGACTGCTACCCGCACAGGTTTCTCTGTAGTAGCAGTTGTTTCCATTCATGGACCGCACTCTAGCTTTACATCGGGCGGAGTGTAGTCACATGCCGAGCTACAATAAAAAAAAATATTTTCATTTCAGAGCCATATTTCTATTTGTTTGTGAGTTGGTTTTGATGGGACATTTGTTGATTGGCAAATTTATTCTAAAAACATTTCTTTTTCCAGCAACAACCGGGCATGGTAATGGTGATGCCAACAGCTGCCTCAATGATGCCAACAATGCAGCCATTACGCCCGGCAATACCACCGCAGCCAGCCACTAACAATAACTTTACTTAAAACATATTTTTATTTAATTTTAGTCTTGTAATGAACTTTGGTGCGGGATTGATCGTGGCGTTTAAATTTTTTATGTAAAATATTATTTACAAATCGTCAACCCTTGCGCCCGGAGTACACGAAGCCAGTAACCTAAGAGACTAGTCTGGCTACGTTTGGAAGCTAGTCGAAGCCAGGAAAGTTAAATTGGATGGAGTTCTATTTTTTGAGCCTTACTGGTTTAATGGCCCGGCTCAAAAAACTGGCTTCGTGTATCCCGGGCATTAGAGGCTTTACTTACAAAGTTTATAGCATATATTATGTACAGAACTTTTCCTACCCCCTGTACACAAAAAAAAAAAAGAAAAAGAAAATAGCAACTAACAAAAACCTTTCTTTTTTCACTACTGTTTGAACTTGTCGCGTCACTGTCAATCTAGATCAGTGGTTCTCAACCTTTTTTTAATGCGGCTCACGTTTCACGATTTAAAACACAAAGAAAAAGATAAGTTTAAAAATGATTTACTTACCTATAACACACTGCGTAAAATAGTTTATGGTAATAATTTTAAATGTGCTAAATAAAATAATATGTACTACAAAAATAACAGTACGTTTATTAAGGGATTAATTACAAGTTAATAATAAGAATACTTGTAATGCGATTTTTTTTTCTTTAAATCATATTATTTAATAATATTAACATAATTATATTATCTAAAATTTAGCGGCACACTTTTAGAATTTTGCGGCACACAAAAGTGCCGCGGCACAGTGGTTGAGAATCACTGATCTAGATGGTGCATACTCGACGCCTCAGGCCGGCATAGCGGAGGCGACCGCTGCCCGTAAAGATTTCTCTTTAGTAGCACTCTAGCTTTACATCGGGCGGAGTGTTGTCATATGCCGAGCTACAGTAAAAAAAACAACAAAAATTATTTCATATAATGACTTTTCTGCCGTCGTGGTTTTTTTTTTCTGCGTAAATGACGGTTGAGTTTAAATGCTGCGGTTAATCGCGTTAAGGCACCATCTTACCTTTAATTTTAGTATGATTTGTATGATTTTTAGTATGAAGTATGTAATTATATGTTTTTCTAGTTAAATTATATTTTTAGCTGAGTATTTTAGTTTATCAGTTTTAGTGAATTTTTTAATTTTATTTCTTTAATCAAATCAAATTTTTTTTTGGTGTATATAATTTTCATTGTTTATCTTGAATGAAATTGGATTTCCTAAATTAAATATAATATTAGTTTTTTATAATAAAAAAAGTCACGAGTCATAATGGTCTTACCAGCCGAAATAAATATTTTTAATAATTTTTAATGAGCGGTGCGTATGATACAATATTATGTATAGTAGTAGTCGTTTTTTTTTTTTTTTTTTTTTTTTTCATTTTATTATAGTTTAATGTTACCGCATGACATCACATTCCAGTTTATGTACAAATCAGATTTATTTCATTTTATTCGTGTGCGTCAAGACGGTGGGAGTATACTTTGAATTTATAAATAAGGGGATTTTCAACATTTTCACCTATGTATTTTCATGTGTTATATGTACCAATACTGCACTTTTTTAAACGTAATGTAACATTGTCGCGTTTTGGGAACGTTTAAGAAGCCAGCTATGACGAGAGAAGTGTGCACTGTCAACCTGAATTCACACGCGGAATTTATCTCCTCAAGCTGGCATAGCTGAGGCGATTGCTGCCTGTTGAAAATTGTCTGTAGTAGCAGTTGTTTCCGTTCGCACACAATAAAAAATAACAATGAAATGAATTCTTAGTATTGAATAATATCGTTAGCCACAAAATTTATTTATTTTCTTAGTTTTTGTTCATTAGTGAGTCCCGCTGTATTGACGTTCATTACTGTATTTCATTCCTAGAACCTTTTAAATTGTAGTTTAGCATTTAATTAATGCATATTTATTTGTAGTTGTGCTTTTGCATTAGTATGAGAAGAACCAAAGGAGAATGTCTATTTTTGGGTCCACTTGATTTTTTTTTTGTTAAAATTTTGTTAAAATAATATCTTATTTTTTCATTAATTATATCAACACATCGTTTACCAATCAATAGACAATGTTTAAACACATAAAAAACATGTATCATAAATTATTAAAGCATTTAATATAATAATAACCTCAAATATTGCATCAGAAAATCAATAACCCGGGTGATAAAATTAAGACTGATTGGTAATTAGGAATATATATTTATTTTCCTGCAAAATGAACTAAAAATCATAGACGCTTGATTGAAAAAAAAATTGTGGGCCCATTTCTCTTAGGCGAGTGGGCATTCTCCTTTTATAGCTCTTTTTTTTCACCAAATTCATATTTCAATATTTTTTAAGCGCTCTGTAATTTAAATTGCTAACGTAGCCCGCCAAGGATGTTACTGCTGCTTGGGTGGGTGTGTGTATGTGGGATTGGGTTTAGGGACAGAATGCATGTGGTTGGCAGACTGATGATTGCCTTGGTCTAGTCTGTCGCTTGAAAATAGCCAGGTATAGTGAGAGGAGTGTACTCTGTCAACCTGTAGGTGCGTGCATGTTCGACGTTTGCTCGTGCAGGTTTGTATATGATGTAGTCTAAAGTAGGCGTACAAAATAATTACTACTTATTATAGCAATATTGTTATTTAGTTTCGTCAACTGCCTTTTGGTTTATTTTAATTTTAATATTGAGCACTATGATGTGAACGTTGCATGTGTAAAAGTTTGTCAGGGTTGCCAACTTCTATTTTATTTATAATAATATTTAACTTTTTTTTTTAATGTATATAAAAAAAGTTTATATTTTCTATTTTAGTACGTAGTGCTACTATTTTTGCTGTTTTATTGCTTATTCATATTATGGTATAAAATATCAATTTGTGTCGCAGGAAAAGAAATAAAAAAAAATTTAATTGGTATCAAAATTTGAATGCCATAAAATGAGATTATTTAATGATTTTGCTAGCACTATGCCTGCCTGTAATAAATGTGCAATAAGGACTTAGTCCGTTTTTCTTTTCATATTCTGGGTATGTAATTATTCTTCATTCTTTAAATTACTTTCTTCTAAAAATCTAAAAAGTATTATTTCTTATATTCAGTTTACGGTTTTGTATATTTTTGTCTATGGTCCTAATTAGCTGTGTCAATATTGCCTGTATAAAAATAGGTCGAGGGTTTAGTCTTTTTTTTTTTTAAATCAATGAAGCTTCCTATTGTCTTAATTAGTTGTAAATATATTTTTTTATTTTATTATTATGTATATATGTAGTTCTGTAAATATCTATACTTTATTTTTTATTTACGTTCTCTTAACTTCGTGTAGACTTTTTTGTTTATTTAAAAAAGAATAAATCAATATAAATATTTTTTATTACTTTTTATTTTTGTATTGTTTTCCTTTTGTTTGTTTTTTTCGAGTTTTTAACTGTGGGTCCATTGTGACAGTTCAAAGAGAGTCTATAATGGTTGAGCGCAATTTTAAGTCTGGCAACTGATACAAAGAAAGATGTCCGCTGTAAGGGCCCTATTTACATTCATAAATTATTGTATGAAGTTTATTGTAGTTTAATAATCATAGTAATAAATCTATATTTATGTATAAATGTTCTTCATACTATCCCTTTGACAATACGAATCCGAAGAGTATAATAAAAATTATTGCTAATATTAAATTATTATCAGTCAGGGCGCTTCTCGATTGCTATTTGAAATTTGATGTGCCGTGTCGTTCATTATAAATGTATAACTTCATACATAAATTATTATTATTATTTAAATAATTGAATCTCTTAATAATAACGTAGTGACCTTAAAAAAAACCATTAAAATAAGGACTTTTGTCTGTTATAATACTCGTAAATACTAAGTCTCTAAGTACCAAGCCGGTACCGATGTGTTTACTTGGTCACTATTGAATTTAACTACTTGACCGTGTTTTTCCGCTCCGCTGCTAGTGAACGGTAGGTGGCGCTGAATCAGTAATATGCAACCTCTACGACTATTTACTGGTTTTACCGCTAGTTTTTCCTAGGCCTCGAAGAAGTTCTTTCTCTATACTGAACTTCTTTTAAATCCTCCTTTCTATCCTTATTGTATCTATTTTCCACGCAGATTATATTGCTCCACATCGGAATAACATTGGCAGTGGCTCCCGTAATGATCATCTTCATCGTTTTCTTTTTGGTGATAAGGAAATATATCAATCGAGTAGCGCCGTTATATTTAAGCATGTTGGTGTTATTAGACTATTTGTGGTGTAGCTTTATTATTAAGCATCTTATAAGATCGGTCTTAAAGTTTATTTAAATCTTATTTTAACATATAAAATAATATCCTTTTAAAATATCTTTGGAGTTCGTAAGGAAGACCGGTCTTTATAGGCATAGCCTAGTTGAGTATATTTATCACAGTATTAAGAAAGTTATAACACGAAAAACTATTTTTAAATTTTGTTTTTATCTCTTGTACACTTCAGTGCCCTCTAGAGCCGATTTATGCAAACCTATCGGTGACGCGCCGAACTAAAGCTACATAGGGCACTGCTTAGTCCTGTTTTTTGAGATAATTATAACATTTAAATAATTGAGAATATTTATAGTAGCACATATAATAAAAGTTATAGCTGTTATAATTACTATAAAATGTATTGAAAGATATATTTTTGTTAATAGAGGGCTAGTTTCTGAGTAAAATAATGTTATATTTTATGTCAGTTAACACGCCCTTTAATCGCTTTCAAAAATTGTAACTTGTTAAATCGCGAATAGTGAAAAATGTGCGAATAAAAAATAAAGTGAATGCAAAGTGTTGTTTTATTTCAAATAAATCTGTCATCGGTATAAAAAAACTAGTACAGAGAAAGTATTCATACATATTGTAGCCTAATTATATTTTCGTAGTTAATAAATAAATACAGCCTATGAGTATTTTTTCTATAGTATAGTATATAGTATATATAGTATAGTATAGGTTCATGTCAACTTACAATAAAACTAATTTTATTCAAAGTGGTAGACAATAAAGATAAAACTATCCAAGGAATTTCTTATATTTTCGTTTTCGGCGCCGTTGTTTTCTTTTTAATTTTTACGCTGGCAACAACTAAAGTATCGATCGACGAATGACAGCGATGGGTTGTTCCATTTTCTGACGACATTTTGTGGATGTTCGGTGTTATTTCGCCTTATTCTTGTGAATTTATCAATTTTTGTCGAAAATAAGTTTCTATTACTATTGGCAAAATGACGGACAACGAACAGAAGGCCCAGATGTTGATAGCGGATGCTGAAAAGAAGCTTAATTCCTCGAAAACTTTCCTCGGATCATTGTTCGGGTATGATTGATCATTGTTCATTATTTGTTTTGAAATCATCCCTATTTTTATTTTATTTACTGCCAAATATAATTAATAACACTAATTTGCATTTAAATGCTAACATTAGCGGAAAAGGGAAAATAACAATATTTATCGCTTAGTCATACGACATGCTCTGTGCTTTAATTATTTATTAAATCCTTTAAAATTGATTGTAATATATCACGTAATGTTCCTTACTATAATTAGGTTTTAAATTGGTACAATTTATTAACTTTCAAATGCGTTTAATTTTTTATATTGTGAGTCATTATACAATAATGTCTATCTTTATACTTTTAAGACTTGTTTTTCTTTTGAATTAGCTACTATAAAATACACATACGTTTTAGTTTAGTGTAAGGAAATTACATATTACGTACACGTAATGTGATTAAAACAAGTCTTTACATAGATATCAGTTTTTAAAGCGATTTCATATTCTGAACTAAATGATTTGTCATGAAACATTTTGAAATGTCAGATTGAAACAATGAAAATATTTAATAATGCCCCGTCTACATATTTAGCAGTACAAATTAGTTCACACAAGTATGTGAGTGTCGATGGTAGCATGTGAGCTCTGAGTCGATGTTTTATGTACATTTATGTAAATTATAAATTTCTCACAGTCACCTTATCTGTAATCGAGCAGCTACAGCATTATGTAAATTATAAATTCCTCACAGTCACCTTACCCACAATCGAGTAGCTATGGCAGCTTATTGTGAATCAGATGATCTGCATTACTGTAACCACCCAAAACCTCCTAGGAGGGCCAAGTCCTCGGCGTGTTGAGGAAAGGTGTATGTATTTATTTATATTTGAATAACAGGAGTTCGTCAAAAGTGGAGGAGGCGGTGGACTGCTATCTCCGTGCAGCCAATCTGTTTAAGATGGCCAAGAAGTGGGCACAAGCCGGACAGGCCTTCTGTAGTGCTGCTCAACTTCACGGGAAGGCTGGTGCGAAACATGATGCTGCTACCAACTACGTAGATGCCTCCACTTGCTATAAGAAGTGTGATCCTAATGGTAAAATGATATATATTTTAATTTCCACACAAAACCAGTGGTGCAGCACTTTGCAAAGTAAACATCTTTTCTATTTCTGCAGTGGCTCCACTGCCATAGTTTGAGGAGGTGATTGTGCATCCTTCAGGTTGACCTGTACAATACTCAACTACCTGGCTACTTCCAAACTGACATACTGAAACTCGACAAGGTTACATCACTGGTGTTATATTCGAAAACTGCTATATTACCCCAGGATAGTAGACTGGGCTTAGTCTAATAAGAATGATGTTTTTTCTTAATTATGTTTATTAATAGACGAAAATCATCTTCAGAGACTGATCTTAATCACTAAATATCTTCATTAAAAAGATAAATAAATCTTGTGCCTCCCAAAGGGCGAGGCCACATTTATTTTTTTCATTGTAACTCGGCATGTGACAACACTCCGCCTGATGTAAAGCTATAGTGCAGTCCATGAATGGAAACAACTGCTACTACAGAGAAATCTCTACAGGCGGCAGTCGCCCCCACTATGCGGGCTTGAGGAGACGAGCATGTACCGTCTAGATTGACAGTGCACACTCCTCTCGTTATACCTGGCTACTTTCGAACTGTTCCTAAAACACGACATGGTCACTTCACGGGTGGTACATTCGAAAGCGGTGGTACTACCTCAAAACGGCAAACTGGGCTAATAATGATCATCAGTCTGCCTACCACTCTTTAATAGTGCCTATAGGCACTGAGCGACCAAAGTACATATAACATAGTTACATTGATCAGAATTAGCGAGGTTTGAAGACTGGACTCATCGATCGTGAGTTCACTCGTCTTACCGCTAGACCACGGTCGCTCTAAAATGAAGTTATTTGAGAGGCACTGCACCATGACTACTACTTGATCTAAACTTCGAAAACAACAAAATGTTATATCACATACACACACTTTTTGAATATTTTCTATATAGGTATATGTATATTTTAATTTTTTTTTCTATCTGATTGCGATGTAAGTGCATATTTGAAATCGATTTTAAACAGACTTTTCTTTTTGTTAAAATTTTTGTTATTTCTTATAATTCGCGCTGTGATTTCTCTGAATAAATAAATAAATTAATGTTATTTCTGTTTGACTGTAGACTCACTCAATAATTTTAATAGTTTTAAGTTTACACAATGCCTTTAGTAAGTTCTTAATCTCGTAATTGAACTTAGCCACTAAGATTAAGATAAGGTTAGTAAATATAAAAATAATATACATATAAGGATTGACTCAGTTATTGTGTGATATGATGTAATGTTTGGTATTTATTAATGTAGGCATAGCCTATGATTAATTGTAAAAAATTTTTTTTTAATAATTGTTATGTTTTGTCGGCAGAGGCTGTCTCCTGTCTTCTAAAGGCTATTGAAATTTACACTGATATGGGTCGCTTCACTGTTGCTGCCAAACAACATCAAGTATGTATATGTTTCTTGTTAATGCTATGGCTCTACCTAAGCCTTAACGCTACTAACTAACTCGAGCAAAACTTTTAATTTGGCTATAGTTTTTTTTTAATTGTAAAGCTAGAGTGCGGTCCATGAATGGAAACAACTGCTACTACAGAGAAACCTGTACGGGCAGCAGTCGCCTCCACTATGCCGGCTTGAGGAGTGTACCATACAGATTGACAGTGCATACTCCTCTCGTTATACCTGGCTACTTTTAAACTATTCCCGAAACGCGACAAGGGTTACTACTTCACGGGTGTTACATTCGAAAGTGGTGGTACTACCCCCGGGGCGGCAGACTCGACAAATAACCGTTTGAAAGCCGTATTTTTTTACGCAGTTAGATGCAGCTAACACAAATTAATTACTAACTTAACTTGACGCTTCATTCTATTAACATCAATACTATACTTCCACAAACAAAATCTTTAATTTGGTCATAGTTTTATAGCCGTAATTTTTAACACGTTAATTATCGCGCAGTTAGACGCAGCCATTAACATTAGCGCTAACGCAGGTGGATGCCATTGTCTGATTAACACTAGGTGTACTTAACAAATTATTAGTAATCAATATTATTTTTCTGTGCAGAACATAGCAGAGTTGTACGAGACGGAATGTGTGGATTTAGCCCGTGCCATGCAACACTACGAGCAGGCGGCGGATTACTTCAGGGGTGAAGAGTCCACTTCCGCTGCCAACAAGTGTATGCTGAAACTGGCTCAATACGCTGCACAATTGGAGCACTACGACAAGGCTATACAAATCTACGAACAGGTATTTTCTTATTTCTAAATGTTACACTCTTTATGTTGTATTATGTTATACTAAAACTATATGGGTAGAACTTGTAAGGAAGGAAGGAGTTCTGTAAAGGAGGCGGGAAGACCTTTGATAGGTATCTCCTTGCTTGTGTTGTTCTTGTCCTGGACACCCTGTAGTAAGAATCGCCAAGTAATTATAGGTAGGGACTGTATACTCATAATTTTTTTAACAAAGTCCATTAAAAAAATCCACAATTGTTTATGGTTCCCTTTTGTCAAAATGTTATATTTAAAAAAAGTTGTTGCCAGCTGCTACTCTATAGTGCCTATGATACAAGCACTACATTAGTACAGTCATCTAAAATATTATATAATTTTTTAATTTGGTGTAGATCGCTAAGTCTTCCTTGGACAACAGTCTCCTGAAGTACAGCGCCAAGGAATACATGTTCCGCGCGGCTCTCTGCCACCTTTGCGTGGATGCACTGAATGCACAACATGCACTAGAAAAATACTGCAGTCTCTACCCTGCCTTCGGAGACACCAGGGAATATAAACTACTCAAGGTAAATATATTCTGTTTTGTTCCATCAAAGATAGTGTTACGTGCACCTAGGGTGCGAAAGAGATGGCATGCGTCGAAGTTTCTAGACAGTCCTCGTATAAGCGGCGTTGCGTAAGCGATCTTTCTAGAAGCTTCCTCCTGTTTGAGTATAAATACCGACACCCGAGTGTCCCAAGGAGTAGTCCTATTCTGGATGCGATACAAGCAACTCCTGCGATAACAAGCGATACTGA
Source organism: Tinea pellionella (assembly GCA_948150575.1). Classification (NCBI taxonomy): domain Eukaryota; kingdom Metazoa; phylum Arthropoda; class Insecta; order Lepidoptera; family Tineidae; genus Tinea; species Tinea pellionella. The sequence continues at coordinate 6,929,889 of OX411263.1, read as the reverse complement.
ACAGCGACTGAAGGCTATCCAGCGACTATCGTACCACTCCTGCTTCTACGTTATTGTGTGTCGTATGCAATTAATCGGTGTGAAGACCGAAGTCGTGTATTTATTTTGTATCCCCCACGAACGTAACAATATTCTACTGTCCTTAGTAAAGATTATAATAAATTTTGACGCAATGATTGTTTAATGTGCCTCTCACTTTCTATTTAATTAATCTCTGAAATGTTATTCCCTAATTTTTTTCTTAATTATATGCTTGGGAAAATGTTAATCATTCCATGAGGAATATTTTGACATCATAAGCTATTGTAATTGTATTTTTATATTTTAGCCTGGCATATGACAAGACTTTGCTTGACGTTAAGCTAGAGTGCGGTTCATGAACGGAAACAACTCCGTTATGCTGGCTTGAGAAGACCAATGTGCACCATTCAGATTGATAGGGCACACTCTCGTTAAAGCTGTGGCTAAAGTTATCACTTGTGACAGTGAAATGTCATAACTCTAAACTTACCCCAAAACCTTGAAAGTGGTGGTAATACCACATGAATGCAGAACTCCTTTCATAACCTTTATCAGTAATTTAAAAGAATCTTTTTATGTTTGTAGGAGTTGATTGAGCATCTGGAGGAGCAGAACGTGGACGCCTTCACCGACGCTGTAAAGAATTACGATAGCATATCTCGTCTCGACCAGTGGTACACAGCCATATTGGTTCGCATCAAAAAACAAATCACCTCCAGCGAGGATCTGTGTTGATCATATTTTTAATTAAAAGCGACCTAACTTTGGTCGTCATTGTCAAAGCGATATAATAACCCGCGAAAATATAATTAAAAAATAAATGGCATACACGTCGGCCATTGCAATAAAATTAAATTATGCTTTACACTTTAAATATTTAAATAAAATAGCAGCCATGTTTGTTTACATGATCGCTTCTCGTATTATGAAAGTAATCGATTGGAATACAGAAGTAGTAATCGCGGGTGTTTTTTTCCTCTTTAAATATTCGTAGCGATATTAATGCCTATTTAATTGTATTTTTAGGACAAAAATACTTTATATACTATGAATTTATTCGGCTTTACTTAGTGGTACAAATGTCCAATTGAACGTGAATACTAAATAAACCTATCGTCTCTAGCGTGCTTTGTAACGTCATTGTCTGGACGCAAAACTTGTCTAGACTTTTTCATGGAGGAGTTTGATCACGCGATGTCTTACTACTATAAAAATATGGCTTATATTATAAAATAATAAATAAAAAATTATTTGACTTGATGGTTGAGTTAATGTAACAACGTTCTGCGTAATGCCCTATGGCTACAAGTGAGAATTGTTCACCAATAAAGTCGATTTGTTTTTTTTTTTTTTTACCGGTCGAAATAATATTGTCTGACTGCTGCCGTGACTGCGTAAATGTAAACATGGTCCTCTGATCGCGGTCGAATGAATACTGTCTCATTTAACAAGTCAAAAAAGTACTCTCTAACGACATCTAGTGGCTTATAAAGTAATCTAGACATATTTCGGTCGACCAATCGTAGAGTCGATGATCAGCTTCCGGCGTTACAATAAATTAGTGAGGCGAATATATTTGCAATTGATTACGTTCTCTATGCACCGTCAAATTTACAACTTTAGAAGTTTTGGGTAATATTCACTTGGAATGTTTTCTTTTCGTCACACGTCGTGTTAGCGCCATCTGTCGGTCACAAGTGGAGTCGCTATATAAAAATATATTGTAATATATCTTTATAATGCCTGTACTAAGGTAGTCGTTGTTTTATAGGCACTGAGCGATCAAAGTACATATAATATAGGACTCATTGATCGTGAGGTCCGTCCTCTCTGCTCTAAATTCATAGTATATAAAGTAATAAATTGTAATTCGTGTATTTAGTGATATTGTAAAGAGTTTTAATGAAATTTGCATGTAGTTTTTACATATCGCTCCTTTGATGATTGAAGATTATGTTTTAAAATTTACTATAAAAAACGTTTCAGATATCAACAAAACTTTAACAGCCCGTCTGCCGTCCTGGTGTAGTACCACCATTTTCGAATGTAACACCCGTGAAGTGACCTTGTCGCGTTCGGGAACAGTTTGGAAGTAGCCAGGTGCAGTAGAGAAGTGTGCACTGTCTATGGTGCACATTCGTCTCCTCGTGCCAGCATAGCGAAGGGGACGGCTGCCTGTAGAACTTAATTTCTAGTGGCAGTTATTTCTGTTCATGGACCGCATTCTGGCTTTACATCAGGCGGAGTGTTGTCATATGCCGAGCTACAATAAAAAAAAAAAAAACAAAGTTGTCGTCACAAGCTATTTCTTATTCGCGATAGAAGGGTTATCTATGGTAATAATTAGTACAGTACAATCGGCAAAATAATCGGTTAAACATGCAAATTCCATTAAAATTCTCATATACTACTTACATAGTTGGATAAGTAGATGTTTTTTTAATGATTTTTTTTAAGTTGAATAATTATGTATATTTGTATTGTGGAATTGACATTCCTTTTTTTTTGTGATCATTTTTTTTGTATGTTTATTATTAGTTTTTAGTCCAGACTCTAGGCTTGTCTATGTGTTAAACGAAACAGGACTGTTTAAACATTTCTGTCCTGTACGCCTGTTATACACTTATAGTCCAATCAATGAACTTTTGGTCCCATGTTAAAAAAAATTTCTAACCAGGACAAAAAAAATACAGTCGTATAGGAAAAAAACAGGAATATGAGTGTCTGTGTGGAGCAACTCGCGCCGGAATGGCGAACCTAACCTAAAAAATTCCGAAAGTTCGAAAAAACGGTTTTTTTTGTAATAAAAAAAATAGTTTCCGGTCAGAAAAAGTTAAATGAAAAAGTTGTAGGTGTTAAAAAAAACGCATCGATTCGTTATTATTGAGTTTAATTCCGTGCATAACTTTTCGAGTTATTTAAAAAAAATCATCGAAAATGACCATTTTTTGTTGTAATAACTTTTTTAATTTTTGTTTTTTTTCTTTAAATTCACCAAAAAGGTAGGTATTTACTAGCGAAATAAGTTCGTTTTTGTAAAATTAAAACATATTAATTTTTTACCGAGATACTCGTACAACGATTTTTCGAAAAAAAGGTGCCTTCGGAAAATGGCCACTCTTGCCCTAGGGAAGGTCATAGAAAATCGTCCGGGTACGCATTTTCTTCGTGAAGATTTGTACTTTCATGCTATTAAAAAAGGTAATCGATTTTTTTAATTTTTAAGTCCCTGAAAATGACTGAAAAATTCCTTTTTTTTTACAATGACGGGCCATATTTTTTTTTAATATCGGCTGTGGCTTAAATAGGTTACTCGCATTTCACGAATTTAAAAAAAAATCCTACGACTAGAATTTTTACGTTACAATTTTCTCCACTTTTTTTGTTCATTGATTGGACTACAGGTATTAGTGCAGATTCGAACGCTACATTCACGTGGCGTTTCTTCTGTCACTGTCAGTTACTAATATTAGGTGCTTACATATCAAATTGGCGTTTTTCGTACTGGCCACTTTAATCACGATTTTCTCCTCTTTGGTAAGGAATTCCAAATTCAAATTTTCACAGCTATTTACTCATGTATTTATCCTTCGATGACCGTCATTCATTTGTTTTTTTTCTTCTGTTTTTTTCTGTTTGCGTCACTCATTTTACAAAATGGAAAACTTAAAATATCGCATTATTTACGAGTACGAGTTCCGCCGTGGCACTAGTGCTGCGGAAACGACTCGAAGGGTGAATGATGTGTATGACGGACATGTCGCAAAAGAAAACACAGTTCGTTTTTGGTTCCAACGTTTTCGTTCTGGAAATTTCGACCTGCAGAACAAGCCCCGTGGACGGCCTGAGACCCAAGTTGATAATGAAGTATTGAAGGCTATTGTGGAAGCGGATCCATCGCAAACCACGTCCGAGTTAGCTGCAGGCTGCGGTGTTAGTGATAAAACTGTTTTAATTCACTTGAAGCAAATTGGGAAGATTAAAAAGCTTGAAAGGTGGGTACCTCACGAATTGACTGAAGCAAACCGGCAAACGCGCGTCGACTGCTGCGTTACATTACTGAACCGGCACAATAATGAAGGTATTTTAAACCGAATCATTACCTGTGATGAAAAATGGATTCTTTACGATAATCGAAAGCGCTCGGCGCAATGGTTGGATCCTGGCCAACCAGCCAAATCCTGCCCCAAGCGAAAATTAACCCCAAAAAAGTTACTTGTAAGCGTTTGGTGGACTAGTGCCGGTATTGTTCATTACAGTTTTCTCAAATCTGGCCAGACTATTACGGCTGATGTCTATTGTCAGCAATTGCAAACCATGATGGAAAAGCTAGCGGCTAAACAACCTAGGCTGGTCAATCGCTCCACGCCACTTCTGCTTCACGACAACGCTAGACCACACACTGCACAACAGACGGCTACCAAATTAGAAGAGCTTCAATTGGAATGTCTAAGACATCCTCCGTACTCCCCGGACCTTGCTCCAACAGATTACCATTTTTTTCGAAATTTGGACAACTTCTTGCAAGGGAAAAAATTCAACTCTGATGGGGCAGTCCAAATCGCCTTCACAGATTTTATTGATTCCCGTCCGACTGGATTTTTATTAATAAAGGGATCAATGAACTACCTATGAGATGGCAAAAGTGCATAGAAAACAATGGTTCATACTTTGATTAATTAAATATATTATATTTAAAAATATTCGACTTTTTGTTCCTCCCATACAAAAGGCCAATTTCATATGTAAGCACCTAATATTCAAAATGTCAGTAAATTGTTTCATCGAGACAAAAAGTTATCTAATGAGTTGGTGTAACGTATTCGATAAAACGTGAAGAAAGCGTCACGTAAACGTAGCTTTTTACAGTTTAGACAATGACAATGGGGTCTTTTTGTCTGTAGTACAACGATTGATTCGATTCTCGGCGCTGGAGTTAGTGGTTTAAACCAGAAACTAATAGGGGAGGTTTGTGTTTTGAATGCAATTATAGTTTTAATTTAAAAAAAAGTAGTTATAATTTATGTTGATTTTTAAAAAATAATTTCTTGTTAAATGTTTGTTGGATTGTTTTTTTAAACTTTATTCATAAATAAAACACGTTGTTATTGAAGCTCTTGCAAGCCTCAAGCCGGCATAGAGGAGGCGATTGCTACCTGCAGTTTTTGGTAGCAGCTGTTTTTATTAACCGCACTCTAGCTTAACATGAGGTGGGGTGCGGTCAAACTTGTACGGTCAGCAAGCTTAGCCGAAAATAATTGGTGTTTTGAAAATATATTAACTACTAGCTTTTTACTATTGCACTCTACGCAAATAAGGAAATTACTTGTATTTTAACGATCAGCGGGCGTTTTTAAGTATTACGTAGGCAAATTGTCTGTATAAGTAAAAATAAGAAAATCGTGACCGTACCGTACTGTTTAAAGAAAATTACAGATGTCGTTTTAATTGCTAGTGTTTTATTTATGAATTAAAAGTTAATTTTTTTTTTTAACTATTAATCATATTAATGAATGCTTCATCTTTAAATTGTAGGGTTACTCATTAAATTAAATCTTTTTGTATATTATAATCTTGAATCATTGAAAATTAGTTTAAAATGCAGTGTTATTTAATATAATTATTGTAACCATAGCAAATTGTAAGCTCTCATAGAAATGGCACCTGATACGTTTTAATAAATTGTTAATACTAATTAATTTTGCTATTTTCTTATCCCAAACTTAGAAACCAAAATCAATATTTACATTGGCACCTGTCGAGGAGCGGGAGTCCACGGTTTATATATCCCTTTAAATTCCACGTTTCGAATTCTCTTATAAGCACAAACACACCAGACTTGGTGAGCCTTTTTTGGCCACAGAGTGGATGCTCGTCGAGTTTTGCAGCTGGGTTTATATACGCCGTTGACCTCATCCCGTACTGATTTATTGGGCGACAGAGGGGTTGCTCACGCGAAAGTGTGTCGATTTATGTAAAAAAAAATTAGTAAAAATAATTTGAAAAAAAATAAACCGAAGGTTCCCTAGGTATTGTATTGTCTAATATCATGATGAAAATAAAAAAACCTAGCTATTAAGAGTTTAGAAGAGAAATGGTTTTATATTTCTAAAACAGGGGTTTACTTTGCATGAATATTAATGATATTTAAAACTTTTTTTTTAATGAAGAAGAGTTGTTCTGTATAGTGTAGATTAACAATATATATATTTGAAGATAATTTCGTTACGGGTTATGAGAAAAAAGGTTTTAATTCCCTTCAGTTCCAGCTCGGTTCACTTATATCCCAGCCTTAAAATAGTTTAGCTAGTAACAAGCTACCGATAAATGTACACGCTAGATCAGTGTGGCTGAAACAGGGGGAATGTTCGAGAGAAGCTAGCCGCGCCTACTTTGTGTATATTAAGGCGGTATGCGTTATATCAAAATTAGTAGAAATAATGTGTAGTATACGAGAATTGCTCCTAAATAGGTCTGCATTAGTCAACTATCCACTTATGCGTTCCTGTCAAGTCAAGAAGAATAGACGACACGTCTCATCGGGCTAGCATAGAGGAGGTGATTGCTACTTGCGCTTGGATATATTTTTGTGCTACAAATTGTTTCCGTTCTTTATTTAGGCGGAGTGCGGTCAAATGACGGACTAATATAATTTAAAAAATTACAGGTTAAAGTTGATAAAGTATGCAATCATCAGTTTTAAATATTGGTCATCAGCGCACACGCACAGCACACAAGACCTAAAAAAATGTCATTAAAAGAGTTCCAACTTAAGTATGTAAATCGGCTTTGAAATCGAACGTAACCCTCTTGTATTACGGTTTTGTACTTCAGCTAATATACATAGTTTAAAGGTTAGAATTATTTTACATAATATATTAGTATTCAGAATATCAGTTCCTTGGTTTTCATTACTGTAAAGACGTCTACAGTAAAATATTTTTTTTGTGCAATTTTTTTTTTCGGGTGAAAAATGTATCAAGAACAAAATTTGGCCTCGGAGAGAAGAAAGGGGATTTTCGAAAATTCTTTCAAAGAATTCAGTAAAAAATCTTATATTGCTGAAAGTGAATCTGTTTGTGCAGGTAAATACATTTTTTTTTAATATTAATTTATGTGTAAAGAAAGTGGAGAGTGGTGGCAGTGTCGGTATGGGCGCCCCCTTTTAGTCGACTGCTGGGAAAAGGTCAGATGAGGAGCACCGACGAGCGTTTATGGGGGGAGTAATGGATGTGTTCGAAGCAAAAGTAGCATGTAGAGAGAGGAGTCGCTGACTCCCCAATTTCTGCTTACCCCAGAGACAGGGCGTAAACTAAGTAGTAGTATTGGCAAAGAAAGTGAGGGTTTTTATTATGTACCCATGTGATGGATAGTGTTACTCGCACGTCATTGCCCAGGCAAATTTTAACCCATTTCATCTAACATTTTTCACTGCAATGTTCTAACTATTTTGCATCAGCTACATTCTGGATACTAGTAAATTTGCATATAACTTACGTAGATTATAGTTGCACCATGCACTATAATGCATACCAACAAGATACTGATCTAAAACATAATTGTAAAGTCAAAATTGCAAACTACATTCCAGAATCGGCGTTTTATTTTCATAATACTTTCGTAGATTTGTTAATTTATTTTCTTTTACTTTGATATGTATGGCCAAGCAAGTGAACAATCGATATACCTATATATAATAAAGCACTTTAATTAAAGAAGAGGACCGAATTCCAAATAGAACTTAACATAGGTAAATCTCTAATTACACTATTATCTTTTTCATAACTTGTAGAAGAGAAAACTATTTCTGAGGCTTACAAAGAAGCTCACGCGCGTTCACTGAATAACCCTGAACTGTTTTGGGCGGAAGTTGGACATGAATTGGAATGGAGCAAACCATGGGATAGAGTATTGGATAATAGTAACCCACCATTTACGCAATGGTAAGTAAGGGAAGACCATCTATATAATACAAAAAACATAATATCGACTTTAGTACTTACCTAAAAATTTGCTAAAAAAAAGAACGGCTGTAGTCTAGCGGTGAAAACCGTGACGTCCACTTGCTGACAGGTACCAATGTAACTATATACTTCGTTGGCTCAGTGCTTATGATACAAACACTAACTTTAGCGAGCTTTAGGGATCGCTTGTTACCAGTATTGGGTTTATTGTTTTTCTTACACTTATACACTTATTATTTTCTACACTCCGCCGGAAACAACTGCTACTACAGACTACGCTATACCGCTGGCTGTGGAGATAAATTTAAACTATGAGTTCATGAACGTCCGTGAGTGTAGGCAAATTATTCAAATATTGGTATCAGTTGTTTCTGTTCATTGACTGCACTTAAGCTTTACATCAGGTAGAGTGTTGTCATATGCCGAGCTACAATAAAAAAAAGCCACTGACCACTGCGACACTTATTAATAGTAATAATAACATTATTGTTGACAGGTACGTGGGCGGGGAATTATCAGTATGCCACAATGCAATAGATCGTCACGTGAACAGTGGCAATGGACGTAATGTTGCACTCGTCCATGATTCACCGCTCACGGATACTGTAAGAAGAATCACTTATGTTGAAATGCTTGATCAGGTATGTGTTGTAAAACCTCAAGCTGGCATAGCGGAGGTAAGATGACTGTAGAATTAACATTTCTGCTATTTAACATTTTACTATTTATTAATTTAACGACAGCCTATACATTGATAATTTGATGGTTGGTAATTAAAACATCAATGCGTTGCTATTTCTAAGAAGCACGCAGGCGTACGATAAGCGTAGAGAGATAAATAGTACTGTATTTTTATAAACGACCCCTATACTATATAGTCACTGTAACTAAAGCATATAATTATAACATGGTTACATTGGTTCCGATCCGAATAATTTAGCGAGATCTGAACATGGGTTTCATGAAATCTCATCGATCTTGACACTTTCTCCCGCTAGAACACGGCCGCTCAAATTAAAACTCGAGTTTGATTTCATTGTTACTAATTACTTAGTAATTATTTGATTAACTTTATAACCTAAACGAATAGAATATAAATGTTATGACGCAACCAAGACTTTTCGTTAAGTTTAGTTTTATTTAGTTAATATTTAGGTATACCAATCATGATATCATTTATTTTGTAACTGTTCAAACTAACTTATTCACATCACTTTTTTATTGTAACACGGCCTGATGTAAAGCTAGAATGCGGTCCATGAACGGAAACAACTGCTACTACAGATAAATTTGTACGGGCAGCAGTCACCTACGCTATTATTATTAAGGCGAAAAACAAAACATATAAAAATAATAAATGGCGTTAACTCAGCAGTTGGAAGGGCTGAAGATAGACGAGAGAAAGTTTAGTAGAATGTCAGTGCGTATTGCGGAAGGGGTGGATTTGAATCCAATCTTACTTTAAGCACGTTTTCTAGTAATAAAAATAATAATAAATTACCTATTATCTTTTAAATGCCTATAGTAAGCAATGGTCACAGATGGTAGTAGTTTTTTCCGTTTTTTTTTTAAAAAGTTCCTTCCAAAAAAAGTTTTTTTTTCGTGCGTACTGCGAAACTGTGGAACTTCCCGGTGTCTGTGTTTCCCCACGTACAACATGGGTCTCCACCGCACCAATGCTTAACACCAGGCAGGGTGTGGTCAAACGCTTGCCTATTAAGTATAATAAACACGCCAGTCCCGCCATACCCTAGGCGGATTGTTATCATATGTCGAAAACATTTGCCTCCATGGACGAAAGCCTAAACGTGCGTTGTTTTCAGGTATCTCGTATAGCTGGTAAATTACAATCCTTGGGTGTAAGAAGGGGCTCTCGTGTACTCATTTATATGCCTTTAATACCAGAAGCTGTTATCGCAATGCTGGCAACTAATCGAATTGGAGCAATACATTCTGTTGTTTTTGGAGGTAACGTCTTATTATTCTTTTTTATTATTGTATGACGTACAGCGGCCGTGGTCTAGCGGTAAGACGCGTGAACGATGAGACCGGAGTTCGAGCCTCGCTAAATTCTGACCGGTACCAATGTAACTTTGTTATATGTACTTTGATTGAAGTGTCGTAGACGGACTGATGATGGTTATTAGCCCAGTCTGCCGTCTTGGGGTAGTATCCTTTCTCAATCCTCAATCTTTATATTTGTAGTAATACAAAGTCCTTACATTTAATTTTGATGTTCTACCTATTATTGATATTTATTCTTTTTTTTTTAAATGTCAATACACTTTTAAATGCATATCTGCATATTTTACAATGCATATTTGTTATTTATATATTCGAACAATACATCTTGATTATTTAAAACGGACGTATGTTTTTTAACATAACAATACGGGGTACGAGTATAGTTGTTATTTATTTTTAAAATAGAATACGGTTTTTGAGACTGTTGACGGAAATGTCTATTGAATTGTTTCAGGTTTTGCTGCGCGAGAATTGCGTACGCGCATCGATCACGCCGAACCGACAGTTATTATTGCAGCCAGTTGTGGTGTAGAACCCAATAAAATTGTAAGGTAAGTAAAATGTGTAGGTATCTGAATATAGTTAAGTATTTCTAAGTTATATATAAGACTGGGATCCTTCAAGCGCAGTGTGCAGAGGCATCTCATTAAGCCGGCATAGCGGACGCGACTGCTGTCTGCAGATCCCCTTCTCTGACAGCAGTCGCCTCCGTTCATGGATCGCACTCTAGCTTAACATCAGGCGGAGTGCGGTCATATGACGTGCTAAAATAAAAAAAATAAAAAAATAAAAAAAGACTTTTTTTTTATTATTTACTACCCAAGGTAGAACCTTTCTGCTTCCTGAAGGCCAGCTGAAGGCATTAAGCTCGCCTTTTGTCGTATGTATAACAATAAAGTTTTTAAAATAAAATAAAAAAATAAAAGAAACGATACGATTTTAAGAGTGGTAGACAAATTTTAGAGCGGCCGTGGTCTAGCGGTAAGACGCGTGAACTCTCGATAGATGAGACCCGTGTTCGAATCTCGCTAATCCTGACAGGTACCAATTTAACTTTGTTATATGTACTTTGGTAGCTCAGTGCCTATAGGCACTATTAAAGAGTGGTAGGTAAAAGACTGATAATGGTTATTTGTCCAGTCTGTTGTCCTGGGGTAGTACCACCACTTTCGAATGCAACACCCGTGAAGTGACCTTGTCGCGTTTCGGGAATAGTTTGAAAGTAGCCAGATATAGCGAGAAAATGTGCACTGTCAATCAAGATGGTACATGCTCGTCTCCTCAAGCCGGCATAGTTTTTAGTCCGGTCTGCGGTCCATGGGTAGTACCACCACTTTCAAGTGTTACACCAGTGAAGAGACCTAGTCGCGTTTAGGAATCAGTTTGAAAGTAGCCGGATATAACGAGAGGAATGTGTAGTCAAACCTGGATGGTGCAAACTAGCATAGTGGAGGTGACAGTTGTCTGCTTGAAGAGACGAATGTGCACCATCCATACGACAAGGTCACTTCACGGGTGTTACATTCGAAAGTGGTGGTACTATTCTAACACGGCAGACTGGGCTAATAACCATCATCAGTCTGCCTACCATTCTTAATTTAAAATATATTGTTGCAGATATAAAGAGATATTAGACGAAGCACTAAACCAGAGTGGGCATGAACCTCGTAACTGTATAATTTACCAACGAAGTAGAGTCCTCGAATGTACTTTAGAACGTGATCGTGACATATGCTGGTTGGAAGCTTTGAAATCTGAACCATCACCCTGTATACCAGTCGAAGCAAATGAGCCTTTATATATTTTGTATACTTCAGGTAAATAAAGTTCTATTATTATTTATTCATTTTCAGGCACTTTTTCAAGTTACAATTCTAAAACATTTTAGTAAATATAAATTGCAAAAAATATTTTCCAAACACTACTTTGCAACTAATTTCCGCTAATCAATGTTGGCGAGGGTAGGTACACAATCACATCAGCTATCAATGTTAGAACCCTTCACCTTCTTCTTCGTGAGAGGTTTTTGCATGTTGGTGAAGGGTCTAACATTGACAGCTGATGTGAACACTTCGCCTGATGTAAAGCTAGAGTGCGGTCCACGAATGGAAACAAATACTACCACATAGAAACCTGTGCGGACAGCAGTCGCCTCCACCATGCCGGTTTGAGGAGACGAGCATGTACCATCTAGATAGACAGTGCACACTCCTTTCGTTATACCTGACTACTTTCAAACTATTCCCGAAACGCGACAAGGTCACTTCACGGGTGTTACGTTCGAAAGTGGTGGTACTACCCCAGGACGGCAGACTGGATAAATTACCATCATCAGTCTGCCTACCACACTTAACATTACTACAACTACCTACAAAAAACGTATATATTAAATGTTCCAGGTACAACAGACGCCCCTAAAGGTGTACAGCGTCCCTGTGGTCATGCGGCCACACTATGCTGGTCTATGCATGCGATTTACGGGTTGAAACGTGGCGTTTGGTGGGCCGCATCAGATCTCGGATGGGTTGTGGGTCACTCATACATATGTTATGGACCGCTCTTAGCTGGGCTGACTACAGTATTGTACGAAGGCAAACCAGACCGTACTCCGGACCCTGGACAATATTTTAGGTAAGTTGTTGAATCTTGTAGAGAGGTTTTTTTTTAGTAAGAAAAGTCGCAGACATTTTTTTTAATGCTTAATAGGCAAGCGTTTGACCGCACCAGCCTAATGTGATGCGGTCTAAGGTGGAGCACGCTTGCCTATGAGGTACCTATTTACCTTAAATTTGAAGAGACCCGTGAAACACAGACACCGGGAGGGAGTTTCGCAGTAAGCACGAGGAACGTGTTGTCAAAACGCCTCGTACGCACTTTAGGAACTTGGACCAATAAATGGATGGTACCTCTCCGGGTGTCTGAACGTCCGATGGTAGAAAGGGAACGGTAGAACTAAGTTGTGTAGCTCTTGCGCACACTCCCCGACATGTATCCGTTAAAAGCAAAAAAAACAGGCGACGTTTCGTCTGTGCTCAATGCTTTGTAGCCGAGACCCGACTAGTGTCATCGCCTATTAGCTTCTTGGCGGGCTTCTCGATCGACTCCAATGCCGCAAGTTGGTATTTGGCAGAACCATATCAAAGATGAGAGCAGTACTCCATGCAGGTCCTCACTTGCGACATTCCAATGAATGAATTAATTTAGCCAGTTGTAACAGTAGCTCGACATGAGTTATATGTAGATATCTGGTTGTTACTGAACTGATTCCGAAATTCGTCTAGGTCACTTCACGGTTGAGAAACTTGAAAGTGGTGGTAACCATGATTTGATTCTACCAGTAAATATTAGCCTATTAGCCTGGTCTGTTGTCCTGGGGTAGCACTACCACTTCCGAATGAACGCCCGTGAAGTGACCTTGATAAGTTTCGAGATCAGTTTGAAAGAAAACCAAGTGTAGAGAGATGTCTATGCACTGTCAATGTAGATGATGCACGTTCGTCTCATCAAGCCGGCATAGCGGAGGTAACTGCTGCCTGTACTCTAGCTTAACATCAGGCGGAGTACAATAAAAAAATAAGGGGTAATTAACACAAGTGCTCTGTAACGAGAAATAATTTAATAGTTCATTGTCCGTATTGAATACGTTATGAGAAGCAAAAGGTCGTAACTATTCAAAATGTATATTTAATTACTTACGTTATTGTATTTAGGTCACACTTGTAGTTTATGAAGTACGAATTTGAAGCTTCTTTCTTAAGTAATAAAGAGTATATTTTTGATTTTTCTAGAGTTAATATTTTCACCATGAAATACCATAATCTGAATAATTTTCAAATATAATAAATAATAATGTAAAGTAAGTAATAAAAAAAATAATAATGTAAAGAAACTGAAGTACGTGGATTTTTTTTTTCACATTTTAAGACATAATTTTAAAACTTTATATCGTGTAGTTTAATATATTTTAGACTAGTAAGTGTTAGTTAGTTACTGACTAAAACTAATTCAAAAAAGTGCGTTGGCTACAATAACGGTCTTTAAAATACGTAAATTTAGACCGGTAATCGAAGCCGACCCTTTACGCAACAGAACATAACCACTATACCCTTTATTCCGAAAACTTTACAGGATCATAGACCAGCATCATGTTAACGCGTTATTTACAATACCCACTGCGTTTCGCGTATTAAAACGTGCGGATCCTAACGCCAAATATGCACGAAGATATTGTCAAAAATCCCTGAAGACCATCTTCATTGCTGGGGAACACTGTGATAATGATACTCGGGTGAGTATAGCTTTTAATACTAGTTTTTTTTTATATCTCTTCGACTTGACTCATTTTGTTAAACCTACTTATAGAGCGGCCGTGGTCTAGCGGTAAGACGCTTGAACTCACGATCGATGAGACCCGTGTTCGAACCTCGCTAATTCTGACCGGTACCAAAGTAACTTTGTGCCTATAGACACTATTAAAGGGTGATGATGGTCATTTGTCCAGTCTGCCGTCCTGTGCAATGTAACACCCTCGCCGCGTTTCGGGAATAGTTTGAAAGTAGCCAAGTATAACGAGAGGAGTGTGCACAGTCAATCTACACGGTACGTGCCCGTCTGCTCAAGCCGGTATAGTGGAGGTGATTGCTGCCCGCACAGGTTTCTCTCTGTAGTGGCAGTTTTCTATTCATGGCCCGCACTCTAGCTTTACATCAGGCGGAGTGTTGTCACATGCTGAGCTACAATTAAAAAAACCTTTTTTTTTTGTTCAAAGATATAAGCCACCTTCCCTTGACCCTAGATATAATTTGCATAAGTCGTTATAAAAAAAAGTTGCGTTTCGGAATCAATTTGGTAGTAACCAGAAGACCTGTCAAACTGGATGATGCATATTTGTCTCCTGAAGCTGGCTAGTGGAGACGACTTCTGCTTGAAGAAATCTCTCACTTGTTTCCGTTCATTGACCCTAAACTAGATACCATAGCAGCGAGGACAACATAAACATGTAACAATATCCTTACATCATAGTGTTCTTGACTATACTCATAAGAACCGTACAAGTACGAATGTAAAAATGTACAAATGGTCCTAGAAAAAAACACAAAGCATTAATTGCACATTAAATTAATTAAATTAATTACTTGTTTACATCAGAAGGCTGAGTGAATGAGGGATATGCCCTTTACAATCACATAAAAAATACAGCAGTTTAAACGTAAACCTTGAATAAGTGTAGTAGAAAATAACAATTCCCCAAATATCTGTTGCAGCGTATCTTCATAGACGCTTACAATTTTTCAGTCTGTTTGCATTTTAACAAGGCCGTTTACATTTTAAATTTCGTATTTAACTGGCGGTGATACCAGCTCTAAGCTGCGTAAAGTCTTTTAATTTTGAAAAATCATTTATCAGTTATTTTTTATTAATTTTTAGCATATTAAAGGCTGATTTTTTGTTATTATTGAATTATATTGAATTTTTAATAGTTAAACAACAAGTTTAGTTTACAATGACCTTAAAAAAAACGAACCAGCTTCGTTTCAGGATTGATTTCGTAGTAGCCGGGTATGACGAGAGGTGTATGCCCTGTCAATGGACGTTGGTTTATTATTCCTTTTTCCGAGTTACGCATTATTTTAGATTGGGACTTTAGAATCGATAATCACACAATTTTGTGTTATTAATGCAAATTGAAAATAAGTTTACCCGTTGACCTCTAATTTTACAATCGATTACGACTGAAAGTAATTGCTACTTTATTATTTTATAACTTTTCTGTGTATGCAGCAATCGACCTTCGAATGGCAAAAACACGTATTATAAAAGCAGGTTGCTAACGCTATCCCGGCGCGTAACAATAATTCTTTTTATTTAATTATAGCGCGGCATACTACAACACTTCTACAGGCTGTAGTTGCCTACGGAATGTCGGCTTGTGGAGCTCGCTCCTCTCGTTATACCTGGCTATTTCCAAATGCGACTTCATGGGTGTTAAATTCGAAAGATTTGGTACTACCCCAGGACAGCAGACTGAGTTAATAACCATCATCAGTCTGCTTACATATAACATAGAGCTCAATACATATAACATAGTTACATCGGTTAGAATTTAGCGCGGTTTGAACACGGGTCTAATTGATCGTGAGGTTATGCGTTCTACCACTAGACCACACCGCTCTAAAATTGGCTATAATTTCAAGTGAAGTTTTTTAATATGACATGAGAGTGAGTTTTCTTTTAAAAGTATTTTGTACTCAATAAAAAAGCATTATAATGAAGATAAATAAAAAAGGCGAACGAATTAGTAGTCAGTTCAAAGGTGGGCAATTCATGTACTCCATATGTTATGTATTTAATGTAAATTAATGATAAATAAATTCGTTTTATAAAGCTTTACCTATGATTAATTCATTTATCAATACCCGGATGATGTGTTTGTACTAATTATTGTAATTTCACGGATGTTACATCAGTCGCACAAACCTGCCCTAGGTTGATGATTAGTTGTAGAAAATACGTGGCTCACTTTAGGACTCTTTAGGTTATATGTATGTTTAATACACAGCGCGTTTGAAGACAAAAACATAACGTTTTTGAGGAAACGATTTCTTATTGACTAAGAAATGAAAAGTAATTGAAATGAATCACGTCTGGGACCGAAAATCGCCCTCCTGGGTGTTTTTGTGTCGTCCTTATCCTGATACCCATTAGCACAGGATATCCTAGTTTAAAATCAGGGCATTGTAGGTATGTGTTGTTATACTAGATTTTGGGATACTAGAAATAGCGTTAATCCATAAAAAACCTAAACCTAAAACCTGCTACGTGTTGGTGCAGTAGTACCGTAGTGGTACCATGTTTAAAACTACTTCCTAGGCCAATAAATAAATAAATAACAAGAGGAATGCGGACTGTCGCTCTGGATGGTACATATTCGTCTTCTCAAGCCGACATAGCGGAGGCTAATAAAAAGTTAATACGAGATAGTCTTTGTGCATTAATTTAAATTTTAAATGTTTCTTTAGCAATGGGCAGAGCGTATATTTGGCGTTCCCGTATTGAACCATTGGTGGCAGACGGAGACAGGGTCAGCTATAACTGCAGCATGTTTGGGTTACGATGTGTCCACGATTCCTCAACATTCTGCCGGTTATCCTGTCCCTGGATATGATAGTAAGTATATCCTAGTAAATACTGGCATATTAAAATATGTATTAATGAGTGCACTTTCGCCTAATCAAGCCAGCATAGCGGAGGTGACTGCTGCTTGCTGATTTCCCTTTTGTCACCTCTCTCTATACAAACCTAACAACCTCCGTAATTGTGAGAAATAAAATTTATTCTCTTCTATAATAATAAACAAATTCAACGTTTAAAATACTAAAAGTTAATGAAAAATGTTTTATTTTTTCAGTGCGCGCATTACGTGAAGATAAATCGGAATGTGAGCCAGGCGAAGTTGGCAGATTAGTAGCTAAACTACCCTTGCCACCCGGCTTCGCATCTACATTATGGGAAGCTGACGAACGCTTCAAACAGACTTATTTTGAATCTTATCTGGTAATTATTATTTTTTACTAGCTGACCCGGCAAACTTCGTACCGCCAGAATCAATAAATAAAAAAGCATTTCTGAACGACTTTTAAAAATTGATTTCTAAACGACGGGACGAACATCAAATGTTTGACATTCAAAACCGAAGGAATAGTTTCTAAGGGAAAGCGAAATTGTTGTTTTTACTATATTCCAAGCATTTTTTTCATATTTACTCACCTTTTTTGCCCGACATATGACAATACTTCACCTGATGTAAAGTTAGAGTGCGGTCCATGAACGGAAACAACTGCTACTACAGAGAAATAACTGCAGGCAGCACTCGCCTGAGGCGGCTTGAGGGAACTAATGTGCACCATATAGATTGACAGTGCACACTCCTCTCGCTATACCTGACTACTTCCAAACTGGGCTAATAACCATCATCGGTCTGCCTACCACTCTTTAATAGCGACAAAAATACATATAACATATGTTTAATAGTATTAGGCGTTACTTTTGGAAATCCATAAACAAAATTATTTTTTAAATACTACTTTGCAACTAATTTCCGCTAATCAATGTTAGTGAGGGTAGGTACACAGTCACATTAGCGGACAGAGCGTAGTCGAAGCGACCACACGTCTCCTGGAGATGCCACGTGGAGTGGTGAAACGCGACAAGAGGTTTTTGCATGTTGGTGAAGGGTCTGACATTGTCAGCTGATTTGACTGTGTGACTGTTGCAAAGTAGTGTTTAAAAATAATTTTACATATAACATAGTTACATTGGTACCGGTAAGAAATTAGCGAGATTCGAACACGGGTCTCATAGATAGTGAGTCCACACGTCTTACCACTATACCACGGCCCGTTTAAAAGTTTACTATTGTTAATGGCGTACAGGGCTATTATGATACACAAGACGCTGGTTGGATCGGTCTTGACGGCGCAGTATGGGTGGTGGCTCGTGCTGATGACGTCATCAACGTGGCTGGGCACAGATTATCAACGGCCGCATTGGAAGATGTCGTATTGCGCCATGCGAGGGTCGCTGATGCAGTGGTGGTCGGTGCACCTGATCCTACCAAGGGAGATGTGCCACTTTGCTTGTATGTCATGAGACCACCTCAGGATGGTTAGTATTTTAATGCTATGACTACATTGACGTATGTGTTTGCGCTAATTAACGCGTTAAGACGTAGGTGGAGCTGTAGCCCTGTGTTAAGAAAATATTTCGAACTTTTCTTAAGCGATCTATGTGCGGAAACAGCTGCTACTCCAGAGCAATGTCTGTATAGGCAGCAGTCGCTTCCGCTATACCGGCTTTAGTAAGTCACTTCACGGATGTTACACGAAAGGCACACAGGGTGGCAACTAGGGTAATAACCATCATTAGTCTGTTTGTTGTATGAGTTTTTTTAGTAAGCAGAAGTGATTAAATGATTAATATTTCAGATGAAGAAATAGTAGCAGAAACGACTGTCACCCAAGAACTGATAGCTTTAGTACGTCACCTGATCGGTCCAATCGCAGCCTTCAGAAAAGCTGTAGCAGTTCCAGCTTTACCACGCACAAGATCTGGAAAAGCTTTGCGAGGTGCTATCGCCAAGTTGGCGCGTTCACAACTTGTCAAACTGCCAGCTACGATTGAAGATGCGACTGTCTTTGGAGAAATTAAGGTGGCTTTGCAGAAATTAGGTTATGCGGAGGATGCTCCTGATCCTCAATTTTAATAATATTCAAATTACTAATTTATAAATACTTTTGGTACAAGCCTTGAACGGCGGTAGGGTTGCCAAGGTTTTTCCCGCGGTATTTTTCGAAATTAGCTACAAAAATATATAGCACGCTTCATTAAAAATAGTATTTTACGGAAAATTTCAAGTAAATTTACTTGGGCTCTTGAATTGGTACAAACTAAAATGTATTAAACATTTTTGCATACTTTATTTTTTCAATAGTATACGCAGACCTATATAATACGATTGGCAACCCTAAACGGCGGCCATGTTGCTCTATGGTCTAACATAATTTTATATTTAGATTTATTTGTAGTAATAAGCATTGATATTTGGATACAACTAGATTAACAATTGTCCAATGTGTAACGAGAGAAACTTTGTTCCTATGCAGACCTTTACGCGCGAAATTAACAAAGACAAAATAACTTTTTGTGATGCACATAATCCCAAATACACAAAATTAAGTTTCACATAGAAATTATTTTTTGTTTCAATGTCCATATCATTGTAAATAAGTTTAAAAAAACCGAATTTTGATTTGTTTTCATCCAGTATTGCCAGTAAATCATCATTTCCGTGTTTTATTTTTTCTCCTTTTCTTCTCATTCTTTCCTCAATAATTGAAAAAAAAAAGAGGAAATGTTCAACCATATTGGCAACGTCTAGAATAATATCACTGACAAATTGAATTAGTTTCTTATGCGCTATAGGAGGGATTTGTCTCTCTGGTTATATTTATCTCTATGGTAGTAGGTATTTAGTTTGGTTTTAATCTTATTTTAAGTTTTAGATTAAAATAATATGAATATTACAATTATTCTTCAATTTAAACTTATAATTTCTTGCTGAATAAAAAATTATTTATAAAAAATAATAATTTATAGTTATAAATATACTCGTAATTACTTCCTTAATGCTGCCAATAATATAATTTTAGGTATCTAACGTCGGGTTCGGAAGTATATACTTACATTAAAACTTTGTGATTGTTAATAATAATATAAGTACCTAAGTTTAATTTAATTTTTAGTTTTAGTAAAACACCAAATAAGAATTGTTTATGCATTATTAATGAATTAATATATTGGTATTATGTGAAATAAAGATATTTTTAAATACTTCGTTTGTTACTTTTATTTTATAAATATTTTTCGACAAGGAAAGTTTTGTTTAGTAGTTAGTACATACCTAATATTTTTACTGCTGTAGAGTTGCATTAATAGGATCAAAAATTGCATCTTTAATATTAAGAAGTCTAAAGAAATTATTCTCTTACTTATTTTTGCCCTAACTTGAACCCGCTTGACTATTTTGTTTCAAGAAATATTTTCTTTGACAATAGCATATAGTTTGATTGTAATAGTAAAAGAATAAAACTGTCAATTTTTATCATGACGGATGCAGAGTGACGCACCCTCGGGTTGTTTTCTATCTAATTTGTTCTTATGCGTACTTTCGCGTGTAATTTTATAATGTTGTAGAAACAAAATAATAAAGTACCAGCTTATGGATAAGTGTGTGTGAAGTTGTTATACGCAATAATTAAAGAGTTGTGAAGAGATTACACTTTCTTTGAACGACACCGGCTTGAATAAAGTAAGTTGACTTTTATCCTTACAAATATGTGGAAAATAAATAATTATTACACTAATTATATTAGTTACTCATTTATTTACATAAACCTATGATTTAATGTTAGTTTAACGTAACATTTTAGTTAGGAAATACATCTTCAGAGGAGTGTTTCATATCCCTTTATAATCTACGTGGGCGATTACTTTGATATCTTTGGCAGACTAAAACGTTATGATAATAATAGATAAATATATTGAGCTCCACTTTCAATTATTTAGTTTTTTTCTTGTATTCATTATTTTCAGAGAATGATATCCATGTATGATTTTATATATTATACATTATATTTTTGTAGATTGCAATATAGTGATGATTCATTAAGACGTTAATATTAGTAGTAGATATTATGAAGCACCCTTATAGACGTTACACACTCAGTTGTTGCGTTGGGCAACAAACTGATAATAAAAGACGATCAATACTGTAGCTTAACATTGGCCTTTTTCCATTTGATTCTCTGTTCTTTCTCTCTTTCTCCATTGTTGTATCACTTTAATTCTGCAGTTAGTGAAATAATACAAAAGGAATATAGAATAAAATTATTTTGAAACTTTTTACGGGTACTAAATTGCCTTCAATCTAAATCGCAGCTCTTATAGTCTTGGTATAGGATTCTTTTTTTCCTATCTGCAATCAGTCAGTCTGACTATAAGCAGATATGCGGTGTGGCAATGGACAGGTTAAGCCCTCACTCATCAATGCAGCCTATCTTATTGGCTGTATAGATTTAAGCATATTTCTATCTTGATTTCAGTCTGACTATATATTTTATTGTGTGTATAGATGTGGAAAGCAGCGACAGATGTGGCTCCACCAGCAATGGAGGAAGCCGACGATTGGGAGACCGATCCTGACTTCATAAATGATCTCACAGAACAGGAACAGAGATGGGGACCTGGTGGACGTAATGTTGAAGCTATCGAGTTAGTTATTTAATCATTTACTTTACCCATTTACAACATAGTTCTACAATTGTAAAAATGCTACCTAATAATTATGAACTAGCCAGCTAGGAGTGGTCAGCAGACTCTTGATTGTTATTAGCCTAGTTTTTTGTGAAGTGACCTGCTTGCATATAACTAGATCTAGATGGTACATGCTCGTCTCCTCGAGCCGGCATAGTGGAGGCGACTGCTACCCGCACAGGTTCCTCTGTAGTAGCAGTTTTTTCCATTCATGGGCCGCACTCTAGCTTTACATCAGGCGGAGTGTTGTCACATGCCGAGCTACAATAAAAAAAAAAAAAATAATATAACTAGATAGGTCAGCCCTGTCAACCTGGATGGGCACACCCATCCCATAGCAAAGGCAGCTTCTGCTTGCAAATACTTCTCGGTTCATGGACTGCACTTAACTTCAGGCAGAGTGTTTTTTTAAGTAGTTATAATTATTTCTCTTCATCTTCAGTATGATGAAACTGAGGGAGGAAGTAACTGAAGCTGATGCTCTTGCAAAAAAGAAACAATATGAAGAAGGGCCTAAATCATCTTATGGGTAAGTCTTGTCTCAATATTTTTTGTGTGCCGTGGTTGTTCTGATTGATCTATATGTTCAGTTCGAGTGGACGAACGACTGGTCTCAAACCTTCCGCAGTGTGTCAGAACAATCATGCCCTAAAGGAGAATGCCCACTCGCCTAAGAACAATGGGCCCACAATTTTTTCTCGAGTTTGTGTTTGTGAATGATTTTTAGTTAATTTTGTAGAAAAATAAATCTACTTCCTTGTTACCAATCAGTTTTAATTTTTTCACCCGGGTTATTGAGTAATTAGATGTTTTCTGATGCAATATTTGAAGTTATTATTATTTTAAATGTTTTAATTATAATTGAAGATTATGTAATTAAACATTGTCTATTGATTGGTAATCGATGTGTTGACATAATTAAAATAAATTAATAAGATATTATTTTAGAATATTGTTTTGTTAGCATACTATTAGGTATCGAGTGGGCCCAAAAATGGGCATTCTCCTTTGTTAATACAATAGGCCACAGTTAGTTTAAAATTTACAAATTAATAATGGTAATATAACGAAAGTTGTTTAAAGCATGTTATACAGAATGATTTTATATAAATTAATTATTTTAAATCTAAAACACAACGTAATTTAAATTAATAAAAACATGCTTTAGGATTTTTATTAAAGAAATGTGTTCTTTAAGCCAGTCTTTAAGTTTATTTGTGTTTTCAAAAGCCTTTTGAGGCAGTGGGGTTTATTCAACAGTTCTAGTTGCGTGTAAAGTAAAATTCCAGGTGACGAAAAATATTAAAAACAGTAAATTTGTTTTGGGTATGTTAATTCTTGTCCTGATACTTGATAACATGGGTTTTGTATTTATTTATCAAACAGTTATGGTGGCAAATTTGGTGTTCAAGCAGACAGAATGGACAATTCAGCTGTCGGCCACGAATATATAGGTAAAGTGGAAAAGCACCAGTCCCAAAAGGATTATTCTCAAGGTTTTGGTGGAAAATTTGGTGTCCAGAGTGACAGGATGGACTCTTGTGCTGTGGGACATGATTATATTGGAAAAGTTGAGAAGCATGTGTCACAGAAGGATTATGCTCAAGGTTTTGGTGGAAAATTCGGTGTACAAACAGATCGGGTTGATAAGGTAAGTTACGCTTACTACATAATAATTATACTAGATGTCACTTGCTACTTCGGATGCATTTTTTATTGTATCTCTGCATATGATAAGACTCTATGTGATGATGTAAAGCTAGAATGCGGGCCATGAACGGAAACGACTGCTGCTACAGATAAATTTCTACAAGCGGCTTGCCGGCTTGATAAGACGAATGTACACGATCCATATTGACAATTCATACTCCTCTCGTTATACCTGCGAAATGCGACAAGGTCACTTCAAAGGCTCAAACATTCAAAGTCTGTCTGAAGATCAGTCTGCACTTCTTTAATAGTGCCACAGAGTCGAACACTGGTCTCATTGATCATGAGTCCATGCATCCTACTGCTAGACCACGGCCGCTGTTGTATATGCCGATATACATTTAAAAAAAGGATAATTAACAATATTAACTTGTTCTAGAGTGCAGCAGGCTGGGATCATAAAGAGCAAGTTGAGAAACATTCATCACAGAAGGATTATTCAGTTGGTTTTGGTGGTAAATTTGGTGTACAGGAAGACAGACAGGATTCCTCTGCTCTGGGATGGGATCATCAGGAGAAACCACAACATCACCAGTCACAGAAAGGTATGGTGTTTATAGCCAAGATATTGTACATATATATTAGGTTTTTTCCTTGAAGCTCGACATATGACAACACTCCGTCTGATCTTAAGCTAGAGTGCGGTCCATGAATGGAAACAACTGCTACTACAGATAAACCTGTGTGGGCAGCAGTCGCCTCCACTATGCCGGCTTGAGGAGACCAGCATGTACAATCTAGATCGACAGTGCACACTCCTCTCGCTATACCCGGTTACTTTCAAACTATTCCTGAAACGCGACAAGGTCACTTCACGGGTGTTACATTTGAAAGTGGTGGTACTACCCCAGGACGGCAGACGGGGCTAATAACCATCATCAGTCTGCCTACCACTCTACCTAAATAACATTGGAGATGTTCGTAGATTAATATACTTATTTTGTTTAGATTACACTGTAGGATTTGGTGGTAAATTTGGTGTACAGTCTGACAGACAGGATGCGAGTGCAGTGGGGTGGGATCATTTGGAAAAAACACCGGCTCATGCGAGTCAAATTGATCATAAGAAGGTACTTTAGAATACATATTGCATCCCTTCGATTAAAATCGTTTCAACTCAGAAATTGCCCTATGATCTACCTACCCTGATGAACATGATCAATAACTATAAAACACACTATAAAAAAATCTAATTAAAATAATTATGTAAAACAATATACTATATCTATATCATTATATATAGATATAGTGTTTTAAAACATAACTTATAAACATCTTTTTGTAGAAATTATATATTTTGGGTAATGATCAATGATCAAAAAGTGTTTTTATGTTACTTGATTTCATTTTCATTATTATTAATTAAGATTTTCCGTTTAATAATTGCAACATAAATTACACTTGTAAATAAAATTGTTTACAGGGTTTTGGCGGCAAATTTGGAGTGGAAACAGATCGCATAGACAAATCGGCACATAAATTCGATGAGGGCATAGACAAAATTGGCACTAATTATACAAAACAGAAGCCTGATATAGGTAAATATAATTTATTAAATTATACAAGGTTAATTATATAAGGTTACATAAGGGTTGTTTCCATTCATGAACCTCACAGTAGCTTCACATCAGAAGAAGTGTTGTCATATGCCGAGGTACAATTAAAAAAAAAAACATATACTTATTTGAATATAGGTGGCGCCAAACCGTCATCATTGAGAGCAAAATTTGAAAATATGGCAAAAGAGAAGGAGAAAGAAGCACAAGAGTCTGTACAGAGAATTAGACAACAGAGACAACAAATTGACAAAGATATATCTACTAAGGTATTTTTTTATATTTAATTTTTTAGCAATATTATTGTTGGATTATCTATCCATCGAGTACTTTATGTTACGGTTTAATAAGTAATATCTAACTTGAGTTACGTCATTGCCATTTCTGTTAGTTAAAATTAAAGAATCTATGTTTTACAAATAATAAGTTTTATTGTAATAACTAGTATTCTAACAATTGTAATGCTAGTTTATTTTTTTTATGTTAAATTTAATAGATAAATATGAACATGCACACAGCATCGTGAGGTTTCTACTAGATTGCTTCTCCATCACGTTTCTACTTGATTTTTATATATTTTTATATACATATATAATGTTTACAGGAGAAAGAAAAACAAACAAAAGAGGACAACCCACTAGAAATACAGTCAAACAAACAAGCTGATTTAGTGCGATCATTACAACCGCAAGAACCACCGGTTCCTTCTGATAGTTCACCCACTGACACGTCACTTACTGACACCTCACCTACTGACAACTCGCTCGCTGAGAACAAATCTGTCAGTAATCTACCCGATGTCACACTCGGAACTGAAGTCAAAACTACTGAGAAGGAAGAAGTAAGGGTACTTTATTTATATTTACTTAAAGTAGTAAGAAGCCGGCATAGTGGAGGCGATAGTTGCCTGCAGACATTTAACTTAACAGCAGTCAGAGTTCGGTCACATGCTGGACTATTATAAAAAATTAATATAAAAATTATTTTCTCGTATTCTTTAGTTAATCCGTCAGCCTACCATAGTGGTGTCCCCGGTGGGATGGGAAGGAGAAGGTGCCGAGGGTGGTGAAGAGGAAGAGGAGGAAGGTTATACTGCGAGAGCGTTGTATGATTACCAAGCCGCCGCTGCTGATGAAATATCCTTCGATCCAGGAGATATTATCACTAATATTGATATGGTACCTTTCTCAAATAATAATATTTACAGGGTTGATTTTTTCTGTTCAAAATAGGGTGGGGAGAAGTTTGAAGTATAATAATCGCGGCGTAAATTTAGACCAATAGAATTGCTTCGTTTTAATTTTTAATTTTTAGTAGAGTTCTCATTTCACGCCGAAACTCTTGCTTGGCTTTCTATCTCGAAATAAAAAATATATATATTTTTAAGATATCAGTCTAAACTCTAAAGTATCAATAATTAAACAGCAAATATTTCTGATTAATTTAAAATTTTCGAATGTAACACCCGTGAAGCGACCTTGTCGCGTTTCAGGAATAGTTTGAAAGTAGCCAGGTATAAGAGAGGAGTGTGCACTGTCAATCTGGATGGTACATGCATCGTCTCCTCAAGCCGGCATAGTGGAGGCGACTGCAGCCCGTAGAGATTTCTCTGTGGTAGCAGTTGTTTCCATTCATGGACCGCACTCTAGCTTTACATCAGGCGGAGTGTTGTCACATGTCGAGCTACAATAAAAAAAATATATGGATCATTAGAAAATTGCCTTTGTCTTCCAAAGAGTCTTTTTGGCCACAAGATGAAAAGTAGTTACTGGCGGGGTTGAGAGTGTATTTAGACATATGTATTTAAAAGTTGCATAGATCTTCTAATTTTGTTTCTTTCAACAGATCGACGAGGGATGGTGGCAAGGGCTGTGTAAAGGCGCTTACGGGTTATTCCCGGCAAATTATGTACAGTTACAGGATAAATAATTGCATAATATAGTTGTTTTCATAAGGTAATCATTCCTACGTGACATAAATTGACAGATTATACAGGAAACTGTCAAAAACGATTATACTTTCTTCTTCTTTTGTTAAATGGCCGCATATGTCATAACAGCGACAATTCTGCCAATGTCGAGTAGTAAATTCTTGATGTTTTTGCATCAAATTGCAATGGTGTTTTACAATTTGACGCTTTCTTGGAGTATTTGGCGGCAATTCGCCCGGTCACGTCACAATATGACCACAAAAAACCACAAACAAAAAAACCGCTTCCGTTGCTTCATATAGAGTGAATTTTAATGTTTCCACAATTACTCCCATACGCAGTATAAAATTACGCAAAATAACATCAATTTTACACAATAATAACCACTAAACTAATTAAGGAAAGGGATAAAAAACACCTCAACCTTCCCAGGCAAAAGCGCGCCAAACACTCCACGATTATACTTTGTAAAACATTTGAGCTCTACGACTGATGTCAAAGTGACATGTCTAGGGCTGGGACAACGTCGATAATCGAATTATCCATTATCGATATTTATATTAATAATTTATAAGTGGATATATTTTTAATGAAAATCAAATTCGTCGATGATTTTTGGTAATAATAAAAAAAGAAATATGTTTTGAAGGTAGACAGTCTGCTTATGGTTAAAAAATTCAGGTGTATTTTCGATCACCGCTGTCGCAGAGCTCGAGCTGAAGTGTCTTGTCTGAATGTTACCGTATATTAGGCACTCTGACTTCTGTATTACGAATAAAACATCACGTTGTTCCACTCGACGCTTAGTGGACGACATCGCGTTAGCATTTACTCCAGTGAATTAACGTACTGGGCATCAACAGAAAATAATCGCCAATCTATCAAATATACTGTAGTAATGCTAATATAATAGTTTCCTCTCCTCAAGCCGGCATAGCGGAGGTGATTTTTCATTATTCCACCTGCATAACGCTCGACTGAGACTAGTTGGTCAAAACCTCCTTAAATCTAAATAATTCTCTCCACGTTGCCTAATGCGCGTCAGATCACGTTATTCTTTAAAAACGAATTTATCAACGATATATTTCCTTCAATATAAACTATTTTAAATTATTTACTAAATTCCTTATTTTGTAGTTCATATTTCTATGCGTTAATAGTGTGTAAGGATTTTTAGAAATATATTTGTTTACATAAAAACTTGATTGACAAAATTAAATGTATGCCAATTATGGAGAGGACTGCCAAGACGCCATTTTGTTTCGCAATTCGCACATACTTCATTAATTATATGTAAGGTGTACAAAAAAAAAGAGAATAACTAATTGAAAAACATATTAAAAAAAACCTCTCATGTGTAAACTATTCAAATGTATTCCTAATGACAAACTAAATACAGAGAAAACAAGATTTTTTTGCTGATGGTACTTATTCGAGGTTATTTAACATCTGTCAAGTGAAGTTAGCTGCGAGTCCAGTCCTATTCTTGGTTGGCCCGCATAGTATATTAGATTTAAGTATAATAATAATTGTAGTTCTTATGAAATTTGATTATTAATAAGGCAGTATTATCCATGAAGGCGTCTCGTCATAGACGCGTACTAGTGATAAAAAAATACTTTTATCAATCGTGACGCGTCTAGGACGAGACGCCTCTTGTGTTTAGTCGCAATAAGTAAATAGTAAGTTCCGAAATAAATTAGGTAGAATCCTATTTTTTTTACATAATTATTTTTAGGTTTATTTTTTAATTAAGTAATTAATGGTATTAAATGCCGTATTTTATTGTTAAATTTATTAATTATATATTTTATTATTAATATAAATCGTGTTTTCTTTTATTTTCACCTATTAATTTTGTTCAATAACCCATCCGGTTCCATCAGACCGGCATAGTGAAGGCGACTTCTCTCTCGTAGCATGTACACAAGTCGAAGTACAGTCTGTAAGGTCTGTTAGAAAAAAATCACTACTACACTAAATATTGAAATGATAGGTTGTTACGATGAAAGACAAATTAAGCTCGCTGTCCACGGAAGCGAAAATTCAATAAACATTTTCACGAACAGAAAATAAACGCCACTATGGACAGTGGGGCTTATTAGTAACACTTTCTTATTCAAAAAGAAAGAAGAGCAATAATTAATACAGAAAGAACTATAATTTTATACTCAAATTGAAAAACAATATTCAATAGGGTCTAATTAACTCTTTTGTTATGAAATTGCATATTATTTAACCTCCTTCCCGTTGATCTGTTTAAATAAAGCTACTAAAATAGGATAGGCACGTGGTAGATTCAATTCTTTTTTTTATTGTAGCTCGGCATATGACAACACTCCGCCTGATGTAAAGCTAGAGTGCGGTCCATGAATGGAAACAACTGCTACTACAGAGAAATCTCTACGGGCAGCAGTCGCCTCCACTATGCCGGCTTGAGGAGATGAGCATGTACTATCTAGATTGACAGTGCACACTGCTCTTTTATATACCTGGTTACTTTCAAACTATTCCCGAAACGCGACAAGGTCACTTCACGGGTGTTACATTCGAAAGTGGTGTACCACTCTTTAATAGTTATATAGGCACTGAGCGACCAAAGTACATATAATATTGGTACCGGTCAGAATTAGCGAGGTTCGAACACGGGTCTCATCGATCGTGAGTTCACGCGGTTTACCGCTAAACCACAGCCGCCATTTTCAATATATACTGGGTAATTTTTTTTAACTGGGACAGTATGGGGAAATCCTAAGAAGAAACCTGTATCTCCTGTGGTTTTGATTTCCTCGCTGTCCCAATTAAAGAAATTACCCAGTATATATTTAGGTCTCTTTGCATGAGAAGGGCCGATAGAGTTACTTTAACTGTTACTTATACGTTTGCTTTAACCGTTACGTTTACATTATGGTTTACATTTACTCCACACGAGTCGCACCATCGTCGCGCCTGTCTTATTGACGATTTTGGCTGGTTAAAGTTTAAGTAATCGTCAAACCAATGTCACTAACGTCAAATGTATGAAAAGAAGCCGAATATGTTTTTCTATTATTTTTTCGGGATCAGTCACCCTTTTAACGATAACAATATGAATTTACACGATATTGCAACGCGTGTGGAGTAAATATAAACGTTTAACAGTTACGTTGTCGCCGTAAAAGTAACTTTAACGGGCCTTCTGGTGCAAACGGATCTTAGCTCGTTATAGTTACTGAGTTGAATAGCTAGAAAATGTATAGCTGGCAAGAAGTATAGCTTTAAACTAAAACGAGCTTGAAGGCACAAGTTGTTAATTAATATGCATAGAGTTTTATGTTGAGATATCCTCGCTTAATAATTCATATTTTACATTTTACAGACCAGACTAAATAAATGGTACATTTCTTAGAAATATATCAATGTTTTGCCAGCAACTTCATGTGCTTTTATTAATCTTTAGGAAATATGCGGATAAAAATGCGGTTTCGTCCGCGTAAATCTAGAAAAAGCCTAAAATTTCTAACGTAAAGAGAATTTTTCAAATTGGACTGGCACTTCCGGGACGCTACGGGACTAACAAACAAATAAGGATACTTTTTATTAAGATAGGATTACTTTACAACTATCATCACAGAGAAATTTCTGAAGACAGCAGCCGCCTCCGCTATGCTGGCTTGAGGAGTCGAACGTGCCCCATTCAGGTTGACAGTGCCTATACCTGCGTACATCTAAACTGATTTAATGGGTGATAATTGTTTACGTTAGAAAAATTGATTTAAAACTTGACGCTAACTTATCCAATCGGGTGTTGACTGGTTGTAATCGTATTCCGATTATGCCCACCACATAAGGGAAACATGTTACCATTTTTATTACTCGATGAATAACAAATAACATTTTCAAGGTACATTATGTTATACATATATTAAATACAACAATAACATGGAATATTTATGCGAATACATATATTATTTTCTATGCAAGCGTATAAAATGATGACTAAATGAAGCCGTAATGCGTACTAACAACGCTAAGACAAGCGTTCACAATGAACTTTCAAAAGCAACAAAGTTAATAGAAAGTCCAAATACTTGAAAGAACATACGTTTGTCAATTGTACCCTCAATTAAGACAAATTATGCACCCACTAAACTTTTTAGACCCGGAATAAATTTCCTAAAATCGAACATCAAATGGCTTGATTCAAGTCCCTACACAATCTGTTTTAAAATTGTACCTTGTAATTTGCTGAAGTTTTTTTAACACAATATATATAAAATTACTAAAAATATCGATTGTTTTTTGTGTGAAGTTGTGAATTTAAAAAGTGGTAGACAGACTGATGATGGATATTTGTCCAGTCTGCCGTCTTGGGGTAGTACCACCACTTTCGAATGTATTACATGAAGTGAAGTGAAGTGACCTTGTCGCGTTTCGGGATTAGTTTGGTAGTAGCCTGGTATAACACGAGGAGTGTGTACTGCCAATTTGGATGGTGCACATTATCTCCTCAAGCCGTCATAGCGGAGGCCGCCTGTAAAAATGTATCTGTAATAGCAGTTGTTTCAGTTTATAGACTGCACTCTAGCTTTACATTGGCTGAGTGTTGTCATATGTCGAGCTTGAATAAAAAATCAATTTAATACAAACGGAAGTAGAGTATCATAGTTATAATCACAGCCTGTCATAATTCCATTAGCCAGTACTACAGTTGTCAATCAATACAGTTTTGATAACGATAACTGAGTCAACATCACAAAAATATGTTTACGTCATAGAAAATAGTATTTGACATAGATATATCGTAGTACTTGTGTCTATAGTGTATAACTGTATACATTTGACAAAATACCTAAAGAAAATTTTAAAATTATTCATGATATAGATTTTTTTTGTAGTCCGACGGCGGGCGGCGGTACGTAAGTGGAAACAAATGCTGCCACAGAGAAATACTACAGACTGCACTCGTCTGTGCTATGCCGACTTTTTAGGAAGAAACTGCTTTGTCCAGCTGAATTCCTTTTGTTATTGTAATCATTTAGTTAGTTTGTAAGAGATTCATAACAAAGCTAAAGATCCGATTTTAAATATATAAACTGTTTGTCCAGTATGCGTTCCGGAACAACCATTCCGACCTAAAAAAATCTTGTTTCGTTAGATAGCTCGTTTATTGAAGAAGGTCTTGTATTATTATTTTTTGGGCTCTTAGATCAAATGATTCCTTAAGGTGGACTGATGATGGTTATTTGTCCAGTCTTCCGTCCTGGGGTAGTACCGCCACTTTCGAATGTAACATCCGTGAAGTGACTTTGTCGCCTTTCGGGAATAGTTTGAAAGTAGCCAGGTATAACGAGAGAAGTGTGCACTGTCAATCTAATTGTACATGCTAGTCCCCTCAAGCCGGCATAGTGGAGGCTACAGCTGCCCGCACAGGTTTCTCTGTAGTAGCAGTTGTTTCCATTCATGGACCGCACTCTAGCTTTACATCAGGCGGAGTGTTGTCACATGCTGTCACATAATAAATAAAAAACTAAGTTAGAACGACAACACTATTATAATATTGTTACAAGCATACGAAGTTGCGAGCACCAGCTAGTATTTAATAACTAAGAATTCTTCAAATAATAACATCGAGTACAAAATCGCAAGTCGACAGCAGACATTAAATAACTTAATAATATAAAAATTTAATAGAAAAATCTATCAATAAAAATATCTTCCAAGTGCAATATGAAATAGTTATTGATATTAGCATGTGAACTACGCAATATTATTCGTATTAAATTTGCAATCACTTTATATTAAAAATGCCGATAAATGTTACACCCAGACTCGAATGTAACTCTTCGATTGCTATATTGCTTCGATCTGCATAGAGACGGGTCACGACTGATATTCAAACCTAACCATATTAAAATCGCTATTATAAAATATTTTTAATTTTGGATATATAATATATTTGGGTAATAGTGCCCACTTTGAAGTATGGTAGTGAGAACTGGGTGGCAGAGGAAGAATGAAAGTCGAATAAACGCGGTAGAAATGCGATCGCTAAGAAATACTTCTTAGTGTAATACATACGTGTGGAGTATCCTTGAGTGAGCGAATCCCAAACGATGTGATAAGGAATCGCTGCGAGCTCAAGGACAGTATTGTGACCAGAGTGGAAAGGAGTATGCTAAGGTGGTTCGGTCATTTGGAAAGGATGGATGAAAGGAGATTAACTAAAGATCTATTGTGCGAAAGTGGATGGCAGTGTCGGAAGGGGGCGCCCTAGGAAGACCTTTCTCAGTCAGATCGGTCAACTGCTGAGAAAGGGACAGATGAGGAGCACCCTCAACCGACGTGCATGCATGAGGGGAGTAATGGATGTGGTCGAAGCGAAAGTAGTATGTAGAGAGAGGGGTCGCTGGCGCTCCATGGTTTCTGCCTACCCCAGTGGAAACAAGGCGTGAGCTAAGTAAGTAAGTAATTTTGGATGCAATTGTTAATAATTGAGATGAAATTTTATCAGCATAATAACACTCAAATTCATTTGCCTTACAATGTTTGACCAACAGAACATTTTTATCAACGCTTTTGTTTCAACCCATTTATTTTGAGTCAATAATATTTTATACATGTAAAGCGAAATTCTAGACTTAGGTTTCAAAGGAGTGGGACGGCCTTTAAAGGTTCTACGTACTGCATTGTGGGCGGAAACATGTTTTTATTTATTTATAGGTGTTTAGTAAATATAGATTTTATATTAAATAAAAAAACGTGTTGAAATATTTACTCGGATAATTTGATACATATTTTAAATAAAAAATATTTAATGCAGCTTACTAAAGCCTTCGAAACATCGGTATAATACTAGAAATAAAAGCGATAGAATTTTTTAATGGTAAAAAGGAGTGTTTTATCTTTGGTAATAACGAAAAACACTGGAACTTATAAACTGGTGTTTATTTATTTATTCTGTTCAATTCTATTAATATTAGTGAATATTTTTTATCATACGAGTAATCAGTTTTATCAGAACAATGCAGGACAAATCAGGCCTGTCTGTACGAATAACGTTTAAATTTATTGTAAGTAAATAAAAACATCTATTATTTATTGTTTGTACACTCACAAAGTAGTGGTAAGTAAAATCTGCAGAGACTAAAGTCATTGCTAGTACTCCATAAGATTTATTATAATTTTACATTAAATAAAAGAAAAAAAATCTGAAATAATCAATCGCTTACGTTCACATAAAAAAAAAAGTTGTTTATTCCAAATATAAATTTTACGACTAGATACATTTTGTTTACATAATAACTGAAAAGTAATTAAAAACTATTAATTGTAAAATAAAACTTTTGGTTAAGTTCAATAAACTCCTTTTTAAATAAAAGTATATAAAGTAGTATTAACTACTGAAAAATATATTCAGTTATAGTATGGGGCGTTGTCGTCATTGTTGGGCGTGGCTTACGCGGGTCTCTGGTCCATATAAGGCCAAACTTGGTCCATCGTAACGCAATTCGCATCACGTCGTAGCGCGTCGTTGAGCCGTCGTAGTCACTCGTAGCAAATACACTTCGACTAGTTGCAATGGCTTTTGGGTAAGTTTTTCCTTCTATTATTTACTATTTTAAATGTTTTTTTATTAGTTCATGTGGGTTTCTATCGAGTATATTTATATTATATTATCATGACAAAATTATAATATTTTATATAATAAAATAAAAAATGTATTATAAACTAAAATACGTAAGTATTTGTAGTGTGGAATGTAAAGTTAGATATACTGGTTCTAGTAAATTGGATATACTGAGATGGATGCAATGAAAGAGTAACATATTTATATAAAAAAGTTACATTGGTACCGACCGAGATTTTTAGGAGATTCTTACAATCAGATACATTCCATTCCTTTAATATCGAGCTTTAATGTTGACTGATGATGGTCCTGGAGTAATACCACCACTTTCAAGTAGAACATCCGTGAGATCAGCTCGGAAGTAGCCGCATATAATGAGAGAATTGTGTACACGGTGTTCATTCGTCTCCTCGAGTCGATATAACGGAGATGACTGTTGTCTGCAAGCATTTCTCTGTACCAGCAGTTGTTTTTGTTTATGTACCTCACTCTATGGTTTAAAAAAATAATTATTTATATAAAATATATTCGACTATATTAAATGTAACATGAATTTGTAATGTAACATAAAAATGTAGTATCATATAATTAACAATTAACAAGGGAATCTAAGTTACTCATAAATAATTAATTGTAAATAAAAAATATCCTTTTACGATCGACAAAGTTAGCAAATTAATTTCATTGAGTTTTAGTATTGTTTTTAATATTGTACAATAGGAGAGGAGATCTTGTTAAAGTTTATTAATTAATGTATTTTCCTGTTTGTAAATTCTTTTAAACATTTATAGGTAAAAATATATAATCCTCATTAATTTCAAGATTGCTATTATCGAAGTTAGCGAAAAGGCATCCTTAGAGCGTATTTATGTAGATATGAAATATTGCCACTCAATAATAAAACTTCAATTTCTGGTTTTTATGATTATGTACAGTCAAGCATAAAATAAAATCTCTAGAAACTAAACTAATGCATTTTTATATTTAATAATCCGGCATATGACTGTACTGCTTGATGTTAAGGTAAGGTGCTATTAATGAACTCGTGGTGGTTATTCCGAAGGACTAAAACAAAAGCCCTATCTGCTACATCACTTAGCGGAGATAACTGCTATTGTAGATAATATTTGCAGGTTTAAAAGCTGATGAACGCTATTAAGTCAGTCGACTGTAGGTAACCGTGTATGGCCGCCATAGCAGTGTGCATAGTGCATAGATCGGGTTGACAGGGTAGATTCCTTTTATAGCTGATCTTAAAACGCTATTAGGTCACTGTATAATGGACAACTCTTACTATAATTTATTTGAAGTTGTGCCAGAGTAGTCACACCACACCAGTAGTCTCCTCTATGCTTATTAAATATAAGATTGCTACTACTACTTAGCTCACGCCTTGCTCCCACTGGGGTAGGCAGAAACTATGATGCGCCAGCAACTCCTCTCTCTACATACCACTCTCGCTTCGACCACATCCATTACTCCCCTCATGCATGCACGTCCATTGAGGGTGCTCTTCATCTGACCCTTTCTCAGCAGTGGACCGATCTGACTGAGAAAGGTCTTCCTAGGGCGCCCCCTTCCGACACTGACATCCACTTTCGCACAATAAATCTTTTTTGTTCATCTCCTTTCATCCATCCTTTCTTTTTGATATAAGATTGGAATTTATAAAATTAACACTATCGACTCTGAAATAATCTCCCAGGTCATAAGCCTTCGTGTAGATGGAGGGGCAACAATCGAAACAGCAACTTTTAAATTCACAAATAAACTAAAGTTATAATAATAATCTGTCAACAAAATATTTGAATAAAAAAAACTGCGTTTCATTTTGTTATTAAGATTTTTGTGATCTGTAAACATATTAACACAAGAAGGGGTAGGCAGTACATGAGATACGTGTCAAGATTGTCTAATTTTCGTATCTCCGATCTGCTTATTAATCACGTACGCATGAAAAAAGCTGAAATCTGTTTTCATCAGAAAAATATCTATTTGTGCCTGAAATATTTATATGAAATGTGTAAATAAGGTGTTATTGCGTAGAAAATATTGATAACAGATTTTCTTTTATTATCACATGAAATATTATATTTAAATATTTTATTACTCAATTGAAAAAAAAACCTCTCAAGCGTTTACAATTAAAACGATTTATTATTATAATTACCTCCTGTGATCTTCACATAGGTATAAATTAAAAAAAAAAAGTACAATTCGTGCAGCCTGACGTTTTCATTGGCCTCCACTATTAGTACTAAGAAATATCTACTGCTATAACAGTCACCTTCACTATGCTGGCTTGATAAGTCTTATGACAAATAAAAAGAAGTAAAGTGATTTTGATTTAATATGTGTTTTATGATCAACCTGTAAATATATATTTTTTTAAATTAAATAATTAAATTAATAATTATTTTATTTATTATTTATATTTAAATTAAATTCTATAATTTTATTTTTGAAATTAAATGAAAATAAACAAAGACTGCATATACTTAATTAAATATCACGACATTTATCCAAATCAAACCCCGCATCACGCTGTGACCCTTAGTTTCCGGGTTCGCGTGAAATTAATTGAAAAATTCCATTCCAAAATCGCAACACTATTTTTTAGGGATGTTAGAATTTTCCGGGAATATGTTTTTACATATTTATATTGGTTTAGGGGGAGATACGAGATCGTATTCAAGTTCTTAGAGTTGGTCGGAGTGCGGCCGTGGTTTAGCGGAATTCTGATAAATGAAACCCGTGTTCAAATCTCGTTAAATTTTGACGTTATACTTTGGTCACCTATAGCCACTATTAAAGAGTGGTAGACAGACTGATGATGGTTATTTGCCCAGTCTGCCGTGTTGGGGTACTAGCATCATTTTCGAAAGTAACACTTTATTTTTATTTGGAAGTAAACAGGTATGACGATAGGAGTGTACACATGCACCTCCTGAGACAGGCAAAACGGGGGCGTTGCATGTTTAGATTTATCTGTAGTGGCAATTGTTTCCGTTCGTGGACCGCACTCTAGCTTAACATCATTGTCATATACCAAGCTACAATAAAAAAAGTAAGTTAGGGTTTTATTTAACTATTTATTTTAATTGCCAGTTAGCAATTTTAATTAGGCTTAACCAAAAGTTTGCTTTTTGAGTCGCGCCGTTGGAAATGAGGACGCGACGATAGATAAAAAGTTGTTCATAAAATAAATATTTTACATTATTATTCATCTTTACTTCAACAGTACTCTAAAAGGAAATGCATAACTTTCAGAATCATAAAGTAGCTTATGGTGTTGTCTGGTTTCTACTGTACAGTCAAGTATAAATTAAAATATGTAAATCAAATCAAATCAAATCAAATTATTTATTTGTGGTACATGGTATAAAATCACAAGTTGTTGATGTCAGTATTAGATTCTCAAGTACCTGCTCTTAGGCGTACAAATATATATATATTTTATTCTAAAACAATAAATAACATAATAATACAATACAATAAAGACTAAAAATAATGATTTAAAAATATAAAATTAAATTAAATAGTAAAATAATGTCAATTGTTAAAGTGAAGTCAGTTGTCTTAATAATAATAATAATAATAGGAATGTCATATACTTAGTCTAGTAGATAGTATAGTAGAAAACTATTTATACAATTTTGTTTATGATCATCTGACAAGTGAGAGCACTGCTTGATATTAAGTTAGAGGGCAGTTCATGAGCGGAGAGGAATATCGGCAGGTAACAGTCGCCTTCACTATGCCGATTTAAGACATTGCAGATTGTGGGACATTTTTGGTTATTCGCGGCTACTTCCTAGCTGATCCTAAACACACACACAATTTTTTTTTTAAATAAATGAAGTAGTGAAGATTTTATTAAAACTTCCAAGGGAATTTTTGGGTCGAAGATGAAAATACACGTTTTCCCTATTTTGAATCATTTACACCTCATTGGATAATACATCATTTACCTATTGGATAATATAATAAACCTTACATTAAGTTTGAATAAATACAAGTTAAGGAAAAGAATTTAATTTCATGACCTGACACTATAAGAGATAGCAAAAAACGCTCAAAGGAAATCGAGGTCGAATTTGATGAAAATTAAAACTGCATTATTAGATTTTTGAAAAATCCTGTTTTTCAGCCAGGAATCGAACCTGTTGATTTTGAGAAATAAAACATACATTGTGTTATTGCACTATACGAAAGTGTCGCTAATAAGGATCAATTTCTGAGAACTAATGACATACGGCAAAATAAAGGAAATTGTTGATTTTTAACAAAATGATTAATATTAAATTATATTATTATATTATACTTGAGTAATATTTCAGTAGAAAGACACTACAACTAACAGGGGGAGTCTCCTCTCCTCTTTTACGTCAAAAGGACCTTTTATGCAATATGATTACAGTACAAAGATATGTCAAGTTATATACTGAAAAAAAAAAGAGCTTTTTACTTAACAAGCTTTTGAGATACTTGAGATTTTTACATAGGCTTTAGCTTTTACTCTGAAATGAGGTGCTATCATCAACCTACACGGTATACAAGACGGCATAGCGTAGACGATTGCTGCCATTGTAGGCAATTAAGACAATATAAAATTGTCTTAATTTACGCAAATGATTGGTGTAAGATAAAAACAACTATACCATGTATCCAGGCAATAAACCTCTCGTGTGCACTGCCAGTCTAGATGATGTATATTCGTCTCCTCAGGCCGGCATAGCGGAGGCGACTGCTGCCTGTAGTACACTTTAGCTTCACATCAGGCGGAGTGTTGTCATATGCCGAGTTATAATAAAAAAAAACTCTAATAGCAGGTATCTTCTGTTCCCTACCAAGTCTAACTTCGAGCAGAGTACAAGTTACAAAAAGCTATTTATTGTTAAAAAAAACTCGGGTTGTTATTATGTAAAACGGATGGAGCATTGCGTGGCTTAGTGATCAGAGTATCCATGCGTAAATCGCAGTACGTGAGTTCGATTCTCATGTCAGCAAGTTTTTTCCAAGAGTTTTTTTCCCACAATGCTAAACTTAGTATATAATGCAGTAATTTGTATGTACTTTTTCCATCAAATTGTCAATACGTGTCTTATACTGTAATTTATAAAAAAATACATAAAATATAACTTTATATTCACTTAAATTGAACATTTCTTGAATTCTAACGAGTTTGAACGACTCTAAATTATTCACATCTTTCTTACCTTCGGAAACTCAAATTTAATGTACATAACATTATGTCTCTTAGTACATCTTTCGTATGCCTTTTCACCCTAAAGTTTTAGCTCTAATAGTGTTTCCGAATTGTACATAAATTGAGGCAAAGTTTAACAGTTGCATTCGGGTTCGCTTCTGAGTTTAGAGACAAAAGTTTTTGTCTTTACACATTTTTATGTACACAATTTGTTTGATGTTAAGGTGAAAGCCAACATATATACATATAATATTTTGAACATTTTATATTAGTTATATTTCACAAGCATTTTATATATTCTGTGCCGTAGCTATTTGTTTATTATAGTGATTTGCGCAAATAATTAATTAGTGCTGAGAAAGTTATTAAATTGCTTAATTTCAACATACATCTGCTATGTTTCATACAATGTTGTAAAACAAAATGTATGGACGCTCAGGTGTTGGCTTTCACATTAAGCTAAAATGTGGTCTATGAGCGGAAGCTACAACAAAGAAATGTCTGCACCATAAAGGTTGACAGTGGACACGTCTCTCGTTATTTGGCTACTTTCAAACTGATCCTGAAACGCGATAAGATCACTTCAATGGTGTTACATTCGAAATGGTGGTACTTTCGAGGATGTCAGACTGGGCTAATAACCATCAACGATCTGCCTACCACTATTTAAAGTGAGAAAATGTCGTGAGTCATTATTTAAGATGAACTTGTATTCAAATTAGTTTCAGTCATTTGAGTTGTGAATACATATTCTTTTAAGCAATTTACTTACTAAAAACAGTTAATTAAAACTACATTTTACAGAATAATTATGTTAAACTTTATGCAAAATGTTGCAACTTATGAAAAGAATATTTTAACTGCAATTTTAATTTAGGTTCATTTAGTAGAAACTTATTTACATTGAAGCCTTTTAAAATTTCGATTATATTTGTTTATTTATCCACAACGAGAGGAGTGTGCAATGTCAATCTAAGATGGTACATGCTCGTCTCCTCAAGCCGGCATAGTGGAGACGACTGGGTAGCAGCACAGATTTCTCTGTAGTAGCAGTTGTTTCCATTCGAGGACCGCACTCTAGCTTTACATCAAGCGGAGTGTTGTCATATGCCGACCTACAATAAAAAAATAGTTCCTTTATTTAATGCAAGTTTTTTTAACATGTAAAAAAAATAATTTAAAAATTTGTTAAAATTCAATACTATCCTTTAGTTTACCGTATGTCATTATTCCTAAGAATTTGATCCTTATTAGAGACACTATCGGATGGTGCAATACAGTACAATAATACGGTGCTGCCTGCGCTTTCTTTTTCAAAGTCATTGGTTTCGATTCCTAGTTTTAGTTTTCATAAAAATTGGTCCCCAAAGTCCTTTGAATATTTGTCACAGTTTTTTATAAGTTTAGATTTAGCCTTCTACGAGGATCATGATTTTCTACACAGAAACAAAGTTGGATGTTGCGTCTGGTGATGGAGTCTGCTTAACTAGAGTAACCTTGCTTAATAAGAGAAAGATTTATAGTATTTTGTTGCACATTCGTCTTCTTAGCCGGCATGGCGGAGGCGACTGCTGCCTGTAGAAATTGATTTGTAGTAGCAGTTGTTTCCGTTCATGGACCGCACTCTAGCTTTACATCAGGTGGAGTGTCGTCATATGCTGAGCTATAATAAAAAAAATGCACCAAAGCAGACCTTGAGTATTTTATTGATGCCTTTTTTATTAACACTTGGAAATATTGTTCCACAAAAGTGGGACTCGTAGTCATGTATATTTTTAGAATACAATAAATTTAGCAAAATAAATTCTATTTTTTTTTAATTTAATGTTCTGTTAAAAACGAATTCAAATACTTAATTAAATATTTTTGTAATTTGAAACCATCAAAATTAAGCATTGAAATAAAATAGACAAACAAATGAAATTGCTCAAGGCGATGTTATAACATTTAAACTTTTCTTTGATAAAAAATTACTTGATTTAGAAAATATTCTGAGTTTACGAAAGAAAAGGTGAGTGAGTATAGTCATACACAGATGTATAGTCACAGGCAACAATCGCCTCCGCTATGAAAAGCAGAAAAAATGTTTTAACCAAAGTACACTGAAATTAGATGCCTATAAACTTTTCTATAAGATATTATAGTTAATTTTAAGTAAAGAATAGTAGCGCTTAAAATGTATCTTTTTACACCAAAATTAGGAGAATTAGGGGAAATTGGATACTTACGACCTTACGACTTACGACGAATTTGACTCGGTGGCCTATTCTAAAGAAAAAATATTATGTTAATAAGTACACTACAACATTATATTAAGGTCATAAAACTATATTTTACATTACAATTTATATCTTAGGCATTCACTTTAGTGTTTATAGAGATTAATGATCAGTTTTTTTTTAAATTAAAGTTTAACAAATAAAAATGGTAAAATTGTTAAAAATGCCAAAAAAAAATTTAATGTAACTTTCACTCATAATTTAATCAAGCAATTTACAAACAAAAAAAAAAAAGATAATTTGATATACTAATTGTGTCAGTTTATTAGCTAGAATGGTCTTAACAAGTTTGCTAGTTTTTTATTTTATTTTAACACGTCACGTGACCACACACCGCCTGCTGTTAAGCTAGAGTGCGATCCATGAACGGAGGCGGAATTTCCATTGTGGTGAAAAAAGAAAACTAGCAAATAACCTAGTACTTAGAATGGCTGCCGATGCAAAGATAGAATAGAGGAATTTCGACACGGTCATGTAAAGCACTAATTGCCGTGTAGTTTAGTGGTCAAAACATCCGCCGCATAGTGTAGGTTCAATGTTTACAACATGTTGGTTTTGATACAAGCCGAAAAACAATGTAATTTTAAGTCACTAGGATTTAATAGCATCAAGAATAAGGCTCCTTCTGTTAGATTTCTCTGGTACGTTTAAATTGTTCATTAAAACCATTGTACGAAACTAAATGACGAAAATATTTGCAACAAAGTAACCGGGAAATTGTGGTACTTTATCTTAAAAAGAATAATCTTGATTTTGTGGAATCTTTATTACAAAGGCCAACCGCACTATAGCTATAACAACCGCACTATTATATAACAAAATTCGTTTCTATTGATTGAAATAACAAATCAATATTTTTATAGCAATCCGATATGTGTCCCACCTCCGCTATGCCGGCTTTGATAAGACAAGTGACCAGGTTAACAGGGAAGATCCTCCGCTCCGCGTTATATTTACGCAAGTGAACAAAATAGATGGAACACCATTCTATTATTTAATTAGACGTGACCAGTGAGTGCGTTTGACAAATCGACACATGTCAATGAAACTGCAGCGATGTGACTGAGATATGCGCCATGTAGTATTTGTTAACTGACCCATCCGACTCCATTGAGTTATTGAGTCAACTTGTTCATAAAAATGCCTCTACTTTATTTCGAAGTCTAAGGAAATATTCAATACATGAATAACAAGAGGAGTGTGCACTGACAATCTGGACGGTACTCAGTCGTCTCAAGAAATCCGGCATAACTTTTGTCTACAGGCAATCGTCGTGATGGCAACTTAGATTAATGATTGGTCACTCATGTTACGAGTGCTAACTAACGGTGACCAATCATAAATCTATAGATGACAGTTATTTCCGCTCATGGACCACACTCTAACATCAGGCGGAGTCTTATATGCTAAACAACTATCAAAAAAAATTCTGTACGACGAAAACTGTCGTAGGACTAAATATGATGTAACCAAACGCATTTTTTTTATAACGTAAAAATTAGACAACAATATTACAATGCTGAAGCGATTTCTAAAAGTAAAATAATTGTTTTTAATACATTTTAAAGGTATCATTAATAAAAAACAACATTTATATGATTAAATTTACTTTGTAATCTCAAAGGACGTTTCCAGGAATCGGTCGTCCCCTCAGGAAATACGTCGATGCTTGATTGAAAAATTATTTTTTATTTATTTTGAAATATAATAAATAAAAGGAAATACTTATTTTTAATAATGTACAAAAAACAGTTTGTACAACGATACGTGATGCATCGAAAGCTTTGTTTTCTTTTAAGCTACATATTTCAAAATTTAAAGTGTTAGAT
This sequence comes from Tinea pellionella, assembly GCA_948150575.1. Taxonomy (NCBI): domain Eukaryota; kingdom Metazoa; phylum Arthropoda; class Insecta; order Lepidoptera; family Tineidae; genus Tinea; species Tinea pellionella. The sequence goes on along the minus strand of OX411263.1, from coordinate 6,885,886 downwards.
GATAGTTATTTGCCCAGTTTTAAGTGTAGTATCCGTGACAGTGCCGCATTTGAGCATAGGCAACATAGGCAGGCACAAGGGGGCCGCCAACACCACAAAAAAAAAAAACCACAATAAAATTAAATTAAAGTAGAAACAAAAAAAATACTGAGTTTTGTTTTAAATTTTGTGTTAGCCAACTTATTTAGTTGCTCTCTTCTTTACCTAGACCTTAATAGAAACTTTCAACAGTTAACCACAGACGATTTGAGGGCCTCCACCTGAAACGACCTAGGTATAGGTAGGCGACTGCTGCTAGCAGAAATTTATTTGTAGTAGCAGTTGATTCCATTTATGGACTGCACACAGCTCTGGCGGAGCTCCAATAAAAACAGTTTCAGATTAAAATATGTCGACTACAGCCTAGGCTCATTACAGCCGTGCGGTAGTGCGGTTTCCGCCTTAAAATTATTTCACGATGATTGTCTAGTCAACATTTATATTATTTTGTTTATTAATCTCCTTACGCATTCACCCACTCCAAATTGGTATTTGGAAACCACCAAACGGATGAAAAATATGTCTTGCATGAAAATAATCTGGTATTTTTAATGTTTTTCAAAAGAAAGAAAGACCTAAATTTATGTATACGCACAAAAACAGCTTAAGTATAATCAGAAACATAATTTACTATTTAAAAAAGTATTTTATATAAATGCAAATTTAGGCCGTCAACCTCTCTAACGTTTTCCTGTGGCAAATTTACGTTTTAATTGGGTACATAATGAATTTTAATTGCTTAGGCCAAAGCTTATGTTTAGTAATTACCATTTCAAAGAATATATCAGGGAAAATTATGCATTTTTATTTAAATACTATAATAAATCATATATTAGTAAATTATAATAATTATGTTGATGAATTTGTTGAGATAGGTATCGAAACCAAATCCCTCCCTCCGCTTTGCGTTCACGTGGCTGCATCTCTATTCTATCTTTCATCGATGTTACTTGTGGTTTTTTTTTCTACTTTGCAGTTCAGATAATGTATCGCGTACGTCAATTAATTATTATTAATTTTGAAAAAATATTTTTGGCATATATTATGCGCTGGGGTTAAATTCATATGAAAATTGGATAGAATAAAATCTATTAGTTTAATCTAAATTTATTCAAAGCAAAAAATAAATTATTTGCAACCGTGACCGAGTTTGGTATAGATGTGGGCACAATTGAGAGATGGTTTGATTTTAATGTATTATAATTTGTTACGGAGAATTTCTGAGAGAATTCTGATAAGAAATGAAAGTGGAACCAGGAAAAAAATAGAATTATCTCCTAAAATACTTCTCAAAGGACAGATATACAAAATAAAAAATATACCTACATACTGTCACACAATCCACCCTTATCAAATTAATATAGTCGAGGGTAATATTGTTAACTTTCATAAAACTAACCACCGTGGACCCGGTCTCACCAACCACGGCAACCACGATGGCTTCAAAGCTTTCGGAACGTCGTATCGGATAACAATAAATTAAAAAAACGTGGAAGTAAGCCGCATAAAATATTTTACGAGTAATTCAAATAAAAAAATGTTTGCGCAAAACTAAGGAAAAGCCATTGTAATCTCAGAAAGCTCGACCCTCTGCATATAACTTTGTTAGAATTATTTCATTTTAATTTGTATATTTTTTTAACTATGCCAGTGCTTGTATCATAGAAAAACTGAGCGACTAAAGTACATAATAATATACATATAATAGTTACATTGGTACCGGTCAGAATTTAGTGAGATTTAAACACGGGTTATATCGTTCGTGACTGAGTTCACATCTTTTACAGCTAGACTTGTGTGCTTAAGTGTGTATAAGAAGTCATTTGTTTTTTTCTATATTGTGTAGAAAGCAAGTCATTGAAAGATTTTCTCTGCTTATCCCTTTGCTACTAGTGACGTCACATTTTAGATTTATAGAATATTTATAACGCAGTTACAATACAACGTTATAAACGTTAAGTATGTCCTCTCAACCTGGACAGTACATAGTCATCTCTTTGAGCCGGCTTATCAAAGGAGAGTTTAACTTAAGGCAAAGTCCAACCTCATGCCGAGCTACCATAAGAATTCAAATAACCCTTAGTACCGCTAAACATAATTAAAAGACAACAAAAAAATCTAAATATAAGCCGAATAATGGCAATGTTTTTCAGTAACAAATTAATGACAAAACCACTTAAAATGTAATTAATATCATGTAATTGCAGTACGCGATGAAATCTGATTAAAAGTCAAAACGCGTTTCCCGCCAAAAAGTGACAGTTGACTGTTGAATTGTGTCAGCCATGATGGATTTGTTGGGGAAAGCCATTATGCTCTCCCACGGACTTTGGTAGTTAATTAACGGTACTTGTTGAATATGTAAAATAGTTTTAATTTATACATTTGCATCGCATAAAATGTCAAAAGTATAAAGTGGATTTTGTCTAGAAAACTTAGGTTTTGTTTAGAAAACTTTTGATGCAGTTTTAAGTTTAATAAAGTAAATATTATTACATTACATTAAAAGTAATCTTGTTAGAAGGAAATTTGTTGTGTTCGAAGTTTTGTGTTTACTCTGCAGATACCAAAATGAAAATATATATTTTGATATTATACAGTTTTAGGCAGTCTTAAAAATGTAAATCTTCATTCGTTGAAACTTCGTAGCATGGCATCGTAGCGCTATTTTTGATCCGTTAATTTCGACGTAGAATTTAATAAAATAACAATTACATAGGTACATAGATTACTCAGTCACAAATAAATAAATACATACATATTAATGGCGGGAGTGAAAAATTAAATAGCGTAATAAATAATAAGTACGGGACGTATAATAAAATATAAATACACTTTAAAACAATACATACGAGTATATAATTTCTTAAAGTAAAAAAAATGTAATAAAAAACGGCAATAAATTACAAATGCAGAAAGGTACAAACAACGATCAGTTCTAATCAACCGCTCTACGTGTCTAATAGACGCAATAAACACTACAATTTATATGTAACCATATAGCTATCTACATACATGCTTACATATTTTCCTCAAGTCTGCAATGAAAGGGTTTACTGACACTTCTTTAAATTTATATTTTTGTAGTAGCTTGATATAGCCTGAAGTTAAGCTAACACCTAACACTAGGATATTTATTTTATTCATTGCGGCAATGTTACACAACGTGTGTGATATTGTAATTTCCACTATTAAAGAATGTTAGGCAGACTGATGTTGGTAATTAGTCCAGTCTGCCGTCCTGGGGTACTACCACCACTTTCGAATGTAACACCCGTGAAGTGACCTTATCGCGTTTCGGGAATAGTTTGAAAGTTGCCATGTATAACGAGAGGAGGCACTGTCAATCTGGATGGTGCATGCTCGTCTCTTCAAGCCGGCATAGTGGAGGCGACTGCTGCCTGTAGAGATTTTTCTGTGGTAGCAGTTGTATCCATTCATGGAACACACTCTAGCTTTACATCAGGCGGAGTGTTGTCACATGCCGAGCTACAATAAAAAAATATATATACACGAAATATTTATAATGCACATTTTTCATGTTTTAATATACACCCATAATGTGGGTATTATTAAGACAAGAACAACATAATACGTTTTAGCATTTATTCTTGTGATATGTTTGTCTCGATTAAAATCTAAACCTCAAAGACATATAATACTAATTAATGCTCTAACTAACTCGAGTCAGATGTCGTTAAACTTGAAACTAATTTTATCTTGTATTACATTTAGTGGCGTTAATATTACATACGTTTAATTAATAATATTGAATTCCCTTAAAAAAAAATATATGGCATTATAACAATTTGCCAGTGTCAAAGTAAATATTTTTTGCATCAAGTAAATAATATTGTGCATCACGAGTCATTCATTCATCACACCAAACAGTCAACTTGATTTCAGTCAACTCAAAAATTGCTTCAGTAAAGTGGTAGAATCTTTACTGAAACTTCCTAGGGAGTTTTGGAGGGAAAATGGAAACACAGGTTCTCTTCTTTTGAATTGTTTGCCCACACTCACGCAAGTTCACGAACACATAATGGTTGTTGCATCATTATTGCACATTAACACTCGAAGAAACACAAGTTTAGGAAAATAATTCAAGACGGATAACCTGATGTCTCAAGATGGCAGCCAAAACTCTCTCTTTAAAGTTTAAAAACGACAGTCTTATTTAAAAAAAAGAAAGCAAAGAATTATTTAGGTAGCTCCCAGTCTTATAAAATCTTATAAAAAAAAGTAATTTAAGAAAATAGTAATAAAGGTTCGAGACTGTCGCTCTATTTTCGACGTAAGTCTGTCACAGGCTTTATTAGAAATACAATAAAGAAATAAGTATTTTGAAAGGGATTCGAATAATTGTTATTTTAGAGGATTAAATTCGAATTAGTTAAATCTTTTAATGTACTTTTGCATTCGAATTCAGTGACCCAGTTAAAATGATGAGATATTTTTCATAAATACTAGCTGTTACCCGCAACTTCGTATGCGCAGGTATATTGGGCAACTTTAATTAATAAATAGGCTATCTATCTAACGCAGTGATAATTTTTAAATTTGATAGTTTTCGGACGCATGCGTGACATACAAATAAACATCTATTTTATTTAATAGGATTTTTCTTTCTTCATTTCCCATTTGTATCTATGTTAGTTTGCTATGGTTTTTGGCAACAGTGTTTAAATTCCTCTATTCTTTAAATTTATTTTTATTTTACTTCTTTTTTGAAATAAGGTTAATTGCTACTTTATTTTTAATTGTTAGTTGAGGTTACCCTCAGATTGGGTTTATTTTTAAGCATCTTAGCATCTTCACCATTATTATTAAGAATTTATTTATATATTTAAAGTTATTTTTATAAAAATATATTTTTTTCTTAAGTTTTCAATGCAAATGTTATGTTTCCATCGGCAGCTCTTTCAACTGCTATTGTGTGACTACAACGACGTCTTTTTTTTTTAAACATAATTGAATAAAACTTTAAGGTCAAATAACGAGTAAAACTTTAATAGAAATAGTAGAAACGTTTTAAAAATACTAAAGCTAGTTTATTTGACGCACGTGGATTGATATTGGTTTGTAAACGGGGAAAAGGATATTGGCCTAACTTGTATTCATTTTCGTATATTGATTCAACAGGTTCATCTTAATTTAGGAGACAGTTGGGTGGGGTTTATTCCGCACGTGATGGGTTTACTCGTCGTAGTATAAAGTTTAAAATGGTCATTGCGCTTTTTCGTCTAGTAGTACGTTATGTGCAGCGTTACCAGATTTTTTTTGCCAAGTCGGGATTTCGGAACTTTCAGAAGTGTTTAAATATGTATCTTTTATTTGAGTTTTAAATTACGTTTACGTGACAATAGATAGCAAAAATAGCCATAGAAAATGTACTTTAATAAAAATATGATATTTTAAATCAGATTTACCCTATCGTTAGGTAGTTGAGTCTTATATTGGCCGGTTTCTGAATTCTTCGGTTTGCATAACAAACCGTTATAACTATACAAATTTGACAGATCGTAAACGATAGTTATATCAAAATGTATGGGGAATGTGTCCGTTATAAAAATGTGGTGTTTCAAATAATAGTCTGAAAAGTGAGTTACAAATTGTTACTCTTTTTACACAGTTTACAGTAAGCTTTATACTCATCCGACGTCACAATACTCACACAAGTCCGAGAAGCGGGACTGACAGGCTCATTTGATTTTGATTTAAAAATCGGGACGTCGGGCAACGCTGGGTTCAATCTCCGGACGTAACAACAACCTATTCATTTATTTTATTATATATCTTTGGTATGTTTAAAATCTGGAATGTTGTATGATGAAAACGAAAATTAAATAAGAAAAAATTGTCGCGCAGAAACTGTTTTGCAGACAAAGGCTCATCAATAGCGCAAGGCGCACCAATAAGCTGCAAAGCCAAAATAAAAAAATAATTTAGTTAGTTTGTTTTTTTAAATTATAACCAACCTTTTATACTGAGTTTTTTTTTTTTCACTATCAGATGAAGAAAATGTTAATGTAATCTAAAGTAGTAATGTTATCTTAGTTATTTATAAACATATGTATGTATAAATGTACATATATTTAAAATGTACTTTGTATGCATATCGTTGTATATGCGTAAATTACAGTACCCTTCTAGTAAGAACTTATTGCATTTTTTCTTTATATTACAGAAGTCCTCTAGTACTTCTAGTCTGCTTGAATTTTTTAATCTACGAAGACAGACAACGAATACTAAAAGAAAGGGATAGGCAGAATTATGACAAAAATATTTTACTTATAGCGTTTAAATTAAAGTAGGTCATATATGTAGTAGCAGTTGTTTCCATTCATGGACCGCACTCTAGCTTTACATCAGGCGGAGTGTTGTCACATCCCGAGCTACAATAAAAAAAAAAATAGAAATTATAGTAAAAATTGAATAAAATAAAATGAACACTTAAACAACATCCTGAGACGAGGTAGGATTCGAACCCGCTCCTTCAGAAGTGATATATTTTTGGTACAATTTAAAAATATTATTTATTTATATACTTTTTTCTATTTACTTAAATACTACTAAAAATTATTAGAGCGTTTAATATAAATCTTAATTACTTAAATAAATTATATATCTAAATGATTATATTTTCCTATTCAAAGGAGAATGCCGATTCGCCTAAGTAAAATGGGCCCACAAATTTTTTTCTCGAGTTTGTTGATGATTTTTAGTTAATTTTGTAGAAATCAGTTTTAATTTTTTCACCCGGGTTATTGAGTAATTAGATTTTTTCTAATGCAATATTTGAGGTTATTAATTATTATTATTTTAAATACTTTATTAATTGATAATATCTGTTTTTTATGTCATTAAACATATTGATTGATATGATGTGTTGATACAAATAAAATTAATTAATAAAGAATGATATTTATTATTGATTAAAATGATTATTATTATGATATTTTAGAATATTGTTTTGTTACTAAACTATTAGGTATCAAGTGGGCCCAAAAATGAGCATTCTCTTTTGTGAGAACAAAAATAAATTGACTTTGTACAGATTAAAATAAAAAAAATACATTTCTGCCTACACCTGATAGACGGTTATAAACGTAACATGTCCCTATACGTAATAAACCAACGTACGCCGTGCCTTATTATTAACTAAAGTTCAGAATACAATTTGCAGTGAACACGACCTACGTTAATTGTGACTGACGCGTCCTTTGAAAACTGAGCTTATTACTGCTACTAGACCACCTTTAGGTGTTCGCTAAATAGTACCTATGTATTAATTCTACCCTCACGTTAGAGAGAAGGTTGTACTTAGGTTGGAAATTTTTAATAGTGGTAGACAACATCCTCATGAAAGCTGGGCTGCCTAGTGTCCATAACCGTCGGGCGTGCATGAAGAGAATTGTGGATGTGAAGGAAGCGAGGGTGTTGTGTCAGGATCGTGGTAAATGGCGTTCCGTTGTCTCTGCCTATCCCTGCGTGACAATTGTATTTGGTAGGCAGACTGATGATGGTTATCAGCTGGCTTCCTGGGGTTGTGATTGCGAAGTGATCTTTCGGAATCAGCCGTATATAACAAGATGAATGTGCATTGTCAACTTGAGTGGTGTACGTTTGTCTCTTCAAGCAGGCATAGCGGAGAGTGCTCCTTAGGTTTATTGTAGCAGATTTCCAACACTTTTGGACCGATTCTAGTTTACATTAGTTCGCTGGATTATTTAAAATACAACATATTTTTTTATGAATATATTTTCACAACTTATTCATACTATGCCATATATAATATATATATTTACTCGTATATATTATAGATACCTACTTATTTTATTACATATAAAAAAATCTATTCCCACCAATTGAAAGAAAGATATTTAATAAACGAATAACATCGACACCTCGTGGAAATGCACGCGGAACGTATGTAAACCCTTCTCAAATATACAACAATCCTTTTTGTACATTAAACAAAATTCGACTTTAATACCCGAGGAATAAAGACTGTATTTATAGTAAAGATTTGTGGTTTAGTAAAATATTTCTGTTTGAAGTGAAATGTTGAGTCTTACCTTTGAAGCAGTTTCTGTTTGAGTAATAAGATCTTTTTGCTGTAAGTAGAAAAATTTGACATTTTTAAAACTAAAAGGAATATTTTATTTCAGTTGCTTTCATACTTTCTGGTATTTCCATTTTCAACAGTATCTTAAGAATTTTGAGGTTAGCGTATGGTGTGGAGTGATTATAAACGGTATTGTAAAAGGCTAAAGGGCCAATATGCCTCACTAGATAGTCGGCACAAAGACACCACTTTACAGTGGATAATATTATAAGATAAAATAATGAAATTAAGCTATATCTATGAAAAAAATAAGTCATATATAAAAGTTGAATTCTATTTTTTTTTCTTAATTTTTAATAAGCTTATAATATTCTGAATTTGTTATTATTACAAAAATTTATTTAAAAAAAAAACACGCTCGTAGTAACTTCTTTTGTAATGTCAAAGCGATGGTTTTTGGTATTATTTTCACGACGGAACGGATGGCGGTGTTCTCCCTACACCAAAAGCCACCTAGAAATCGATCGCATTTCCTTTCCTTTTCTGCACAACTGTTGTGGTCACTAAGCTACGGAGCTACCGGCGCTTCACGTGACCGTATCGAAATTCTTCTAATTCGCAAGCCTTCCTGGGTTAACGTTTCACTTTCTTTCATCATATATAATGCGCAACGTATAGCGGATGACGCGGGTTCGGCCCGTTTTTTACTCAGGTTATTGTGTGTAAATTTTTTTCTAACTTAATTTTCATCATAATCTAATAATAAAATACATTTAACATTTTAATATGCCAAAAATTTTAAAAATATCAATAAATATTTTACTTTTTATATTTCAGAATTTATATTTAAATAAGTAATATATATTACTATAAAGCTTTTTATTGGCGTCTGGCACATCAATATTGTAACAAAAAAGGTCATGATGAGGTAACTAAATTTCTGCGATCGCTATTGGATCCTCCAGCATTCCACACACAAATATTAGAAATTTCAGTAATTCCTTCTTCACGCCTTTTCATATACATATTTACAAAAGATATATTTATTTATACTTTAAATAATACTATTATTTTCCCTTCTATAATTTTCTCTTTACTAAAGATGATTCAAATCTACCTTAGCAAAATCTTATATTTTCTTAGCTCTTTGCTAGACTTCAGGGGACGTCAAATTCGGTACAACGAATTAAGAGATGGCTTGTTGCAGATTCAAATAATCTCGTACTGCTTCCTTGTGGCAGGCATGAAAATTTAAATTATATTTCGTAGATGTTATGTTAGGAGCAAAGCCTACGAGGTTTTATAATAAATACAGTTTTTGTTTTGTATAATATTATTTTTAGCTTGGTCCTTAAAGAGGATAACGTTTTTACCAGGAAAAGGTTTTTGTTGAATAAATGTTAACGATGTATTTCATATTTTCGATTTATCGAGTATTGAGGTGAAATGATAAATGCGTAATAAGACATAGCAGTTTTGAATGAGCGGTCGTGGTTCTTAAAGGCGATATTTAAAATGTTAAACATAACCCTAGTTTATATTTTGTTACAGCGGTGAATCTTGGAAGTTGACGGCCCTGTGCTGTGTACTGGCGTTACTCTTCGCATTTGGGTCGGCGGCCCCGGCACAACTGTGTTCCGGTGTAGCTGATGACGATCCCAGAGCCGCCAGATTCTGTCAGGCTCTTAACACCTTCCTTGAATTGTATGCGGAGGCTGCTGGCGAACAAGTACCTGAATATCAAGGTAATAGAGCACAGGAGCTCGCTCGCTTTGCTTCGACCTTGATAGTGCTTACATCAGTACCGGCCGAAACTGTTTCTACTTGGTAGCTAGTGTTGCAAATATGTCATTAAAATTGTATATATATTTTTATTATCTTTTTACAGCACTCGTTCGTGACTATCCTCAGCTTCTGGACACCGGGATGAAGCGTCAAGACGTCGTGCATAGCTTCCTTCGGTTCGGTCGTCGGCGCTGACCGTTTCGTCGTTAACTAATCAAATCTAACCGACTTTGAACATCGACTAAACGCTTAACAATATTACTTTACTAACTGCAATTATCATTCTTTGCCTGTTTGTGTAATTTTATAAATAAAAAAAGATTTTGTATAAATGTGGAAAATATCTAATTAAAATATAGTATTTTTTTCATAATATATAAAAATTGTTTCAAGTAAGGAATAAATTATAAACGCCAATTGCCTAATTGAAATTAAAAACAATAAAAGTCAAGAATTACCGCTCTTTTTTCTCTAATGATATGTAAGTTTTAATTTTAATTCCTTTATTAAAATAAGATTTGTTATTATTTAGTATGAATAGAAATATGAAGAATTTCCTTCTTTAACCACATTTATACGAAATCTCTTCTAAAAAAGTACTTCGTCCAAAACTAATGTGCCAATTTATGTAGGAGAATTTGTTAGATAAACATTTTAGTATTATTCCTTAAGAAAAGAATGAACCTCTCTCTTTTCATGAAATTTAATTAATATTTTATACCATTATTTCAATATAATATGATGTAGAAATTATGACAACACACCCACAAATAGATACATCGTAATAAAATAGTAAATTTTTGGCGCCATTTTAAAAGTTTTTGTAAACAAATTTATTTATTTTTGATAATAATAACTGCAGTTATCATCTTTCTAATTTATTATAATGGTTCCACCTAAAATGCAAAGGATAATTCACTCGCAAAAAAATGGCGTCATTTTTCTTTTTTAAATTCCAAACTAGGCAATGAGTTCATAATTTTTAAAGCCATGTTTTTATAACATAACCTTATACTCCAATGTTATTGAATATGAATACAATGTGAATATCTTAGTATTATTAGATAAGTTATGTTAAATTGTATGTTGTCAAATTAATTTTGTCGCATTCTTTTTGACATTTAATTATAAATTATGTTTAAAATAAAATTAAAATAAATACATATTTATGACAAGCCGACAGTTTTTGCATTTACCTATTCTAGTTTAGGAGCGTAAAACTTAATAAATTGATTGTTCATGTTTAAAAACAAATAGCACGCACCAGGAACATTTAATGTTGACCCCTTCAAGATAAACTGTATTTGAAAATTAGGCCGGCATAGCGTAAGCGACTGTTGCCCGCGGATATTTCTCTATGGCAGCATGCTTAACATTGTGGGAAGTATGGTAATCGCCGGGCTACTATTAAAAACACATAAATCTTTTCCCTCAACTTGATAACTTTTTAAGTCTTGCAAATTTATATTTATTGTTGTATAAGTCATAAGCCCTCATAACAAAGGTCGGGCGTGACTTGAATTATTATTTTTAAAAAAGTATTGCATAAACATTGAGATGGTGATCATGGAATATGTATGTCTCCAATATAACCAATGTATGTCTTTAAAAAAGTTCTTTTTGCATTGATATATACAACTAGATGTGCAATGACGCTTCCGATGTGAGACGAGAGAAAATATGGCCACAGCCGCATTTAGGTTCTCTGTCAGTTGATATTTGACTTGACGTGTCAACATTGTCAAATCGTATGAGGTTTGCTCCTTTAGTATATATCTCAATGACTTTTTGTATGAAAATTCAGACTGCCTTATTACAACAGGCTAAAATGTCATCAAGTCGAAGCTTAGTTAGCGAGGAAGACTTAGTTTAATTAAACGCTTTTTTTTTGTAAAAATGACTATGAAATGTTTTAAGTACTATCAAGAGCAAGGGAGCAGTCCCACCTTAAGGACTAATGTGACTTGCATATTTTTATGTTTCTCTCAGCTCCTACTTTAAATATAACTCATGTTTACGTTGCTATGACAACTGACGTGTGTAGATTAATTTGATTGATATTTACATGTAATTTTTTTTCGTTTTTCCCTCATAACATTGACAACTAAATGAGGTGCAATATGTAAAAAACATATAGAAACATTGACAACAATATCGATCTCCTTTACTTATAATGCAATCAGAAAGAGAAGGCAACTGTAATATTCCGATAAACAATTTTGAAAAAAAAAAACTGGGACTGCTCCTCTGCTCTTGATAGTATAAAGATTATAATATAATCCGTAACACAAGTCTTTTTTTCTTGCTAAAGAAATACCATGTTGTTTCATAAGAATTTCTTCGTTCTTTTTTTTCAACCCAGTAACAAAAGGAAACAAGAAGCATTTCGTCATTAAAGTATAAAAATTATTAAAACTTTAATTAAAGCACAAAATAAGAAATAAAAAATAAAAAAACTTATAAAATGTAAACCCTTTATTGACGAATAAAGTACACTTAAAATTATAATAATAAAAAATGTCTTATTTATTTATTTATTTTTGGCATACAATTCATTTTTAACAAAAATATCGTCAAGTTCAACAGTTATAAAACATGGCCAAGAACAATAAGGGCCAACATTCACCAACATGGTTTCTTAAGTTAATTTGAGATGTGCATGACGTCACCACCGACTGAAAGAAGACATTGACCCTGAAAATAAATTAATTCCAATAAAATATACACAAAGAGACAATTTGTTAAAAATCAACACTTTTCTTTGGTTTGTCGTATATCATTACTTCCCAGAATTTGATCCTTATCAGGAACACTATCGGATGGTGCAATAATACAAGGTGTTTTTATTTTTTCAAAATCAACAGGTTCGATTCCTGGCCGGAAAAATGGATTAATCAAAAATCTAATAATGCAGTTTTAGTTTTCATCAAAATCGGCATTAAGACTCCTTTCAGCATTTTTCGATATCTCTTATAGTTTAGGATTTGGCCATGAAAGCCCACTTGAAAAATTGTATTTATTTAAAATTGCTCCATAGTTATTGTAGGGTAGTAATTTCTTGGCAATTCTAATATTGTTAGGCAACGCAAAGCTTCCCCTACGTAACGGGGGTCTACTTTAAAGTTTAAACTTTGAGGGTGGTCTAGCGGTAAGACGCGTAAACACACGATCAATGAAACCCGTGTTCGAACCTCGCTAATTCTGACCGGCACCAATGTACTTTAGTAGCTCAGTGCCTATAGGTACTATTAAAGAGAGGTAGGCAGACTGATGATGGCTATTTGTCCAGTCTGTCGTCCTGGGATAGTACCACCACTTTCGAATGTAACACCCGTGAAGCGACTTTGTCGCGTTTCGGGAAAGTAGCCAGGTATAGCGGGAGGAGTGTGCACTGCCAATCTAGATGGTACATGCTCGTCTCCTCAAGCCGGTATAGTGGAGGCGACTGCTGCCCGTAAAGATTTTTCTGTAGCTTTACATCAGGCGGAGTGTTGTCACATGTCGAGCTACAAACAGCTTCGTTTCGGAACAAATTCCGGAAAGAAAAAAAAGCGGAAGATGAGACCGTAAAAAAACCGTCAAACTGGTCCTATCCCATCAAATTGCGTTACATATTTTATGGACAATATCTTCGTTGTAGAAAAATCACCCTTAAAACCACTGAATTAAAGTACATAATCAAAAATAGCCTTACTTGGTTTTTATGTGCATTATCTTGTATCATCAATTGTGTTATATAGAAGGATGTTAATGTATTGCCACCTAACGCTGCAGTATACGCGCGTACTATTGCAAGCACCTGGAGAAAAAAAAATTACAGTACCATAACTCGTAGACCCACTCCGTCAGATGTTAAGTTGGAATACGGTCTGTATACAAAGACAACTGACACCGCAGACAAAAACGTCTCGAGTCACCTCCACTATGCCGGCTAACATATTGCTTGCGTTATCCTTGAGTTTATCCCACTTTGGGACTACGAATGTGTATATTTTTTTAGTTAGCTAGAGTGCGATCCATGAACGGGAAACAAATGCTACCACAGATAAATGTCTGCAGACAACTGTCGCCTCCGCTATGCCGGCTTGAAGAGACGAATCTGCACCATCTAGCCTCTCGTTACATTCAAAAGTGGTGACTACCCCAGGACGGCAGACTGGACTAATAACCATCACCAGTCTGCCTACCACAGTCTTCTTTACCTCACTCATTGTAGAATGCAGGAACCCATTGAGGCCGCCCAATTCCTTCACAGATGTTGTTTCACGCACAAATAGAAGTCTCAGGGCACATATCCACCTCTGTTTCGCTGGTCCGTGAATGTATGGTAAAGGAGTCAACGCGATTGGTGGCTGATGCTGGAGAGAATATATTTATTAATTAAAAAAAAAACGAACTGGCTACAATATACATTGTAGAGCACTGAGGCTTGAGTATTATAGGTTTACATTTACGCTTTCACGACGTAAAGTGAGTTCGAACTAATAAACTTTTACATTACTTAATAGTGGTAGGCAGTCTGATGATGGGTATTAGCCCAGTCTTGCCGTCCTGGGGTAGTACCACCACTTTCGAATGTAACTCCCGTGAAGTGACCTTGTCGCGTTTCGGGAATAGTTTGAAAGTAGCCAGGTATAGCGAGAGGGGTGTTCCCCGGCAATCTAGATGGTGCATGCTCGTTTCCTCGAGCCGGCATAGTGGAGGCGACTGCTACCCGTAGAGATTGTTCTGTAGTAGCAGTTGTTTCCATTCATGGACCGCACTCTAGCTTTACATCAGGCGGAGTGTTGTCACATGCCGAGCTACAATAAAGTAAAATAATTGTAAAGCTTACTTACAATTTTTGGTGGTTTTTCTTTCAATTCTGACGGATGCGGTTTCTTATCCGGTATTGGAGGAAGTAGCTTGTCATCTTCAAAGTCAAAAATTATGTCGTCATTGACACGTTTTCTGATTTGTTGCTTGTTTATTCGACCTGTTCAATTTAAAGTTAGTTTTAGTCAAAAAAGAGAGAGAGACTGATGGTGGTACCGGAGTTGTACCACTCCTTCTCACTTCACAAGAGGAAGAGTAAATGAAAATAAACTTACTCATATTTTTGACAATACTCTGGGATATGGATGATATTTTCTTGATTCTAGTGCCATTTTCAGGCCCCCCATACGGTTCCATCAATGGGATCGCGGCGCCAGATATTAAAAGTTGGATATCTTCCTGAAAATACAACGCTAATGAGAGATTGTACGTTACCTAGCTTGCTTTAAAAACAAATGCCATTCAAAAAAATTATTAGGAAAAGGACCTGTCTCATCCTTCCACAACCGTAACACCCGCACTGGGAGGGGAAAGCATTCACACTATGTCGACCGAATTGGTCGCCGAACAAAACGGTTCGGCGCGTCCTTTTTGTGTCGCACGATTGACAAGTGGAATGCTTTGCCCTCCCATGTATTCTCCCAATCCTTTCACCTTGGATCCTTCAAGCGGAGCGTGAAAAAGAACCTTCTCAGGCCGGCATAGTGGTGGCGACTGGAGCCCCCGTGCGAGCGGTTCTCTAGTCGTCAATGCTCATGGACCTCCACTGCGTTTACCATCAGACCAGTCGAGGTCACATGTCGTGCCAAAATAAAATAAAAAATAGACCTAACTCGGTCGACCCGCCACGCGCCGCGCCGATCAAATGCGGTTTTCGCTTAAACCTTACGGACACAAAAATATGCCTTAAGTCTTGAAAAACAAAGATCATATTTTAATGACAGTAAAAAAGTAAACATTTTATAGGAATCGTTGGTCGAAAATAAAGTATTATTTATTTCAGCTGTATTATTATAGAAACGGGAAACGGTGCGGCGCGGCGCGGCTCGTAAAATTTTATTTATTTATTGCATGTCACATAACATAATTCAGAGCGGCCGTGGTCTAGCGGTAAGACGCGTGAACTCACGATCGATGAGACCCGTGTTCGAACCTCGCTAATTCTGACCGGTACCAATGTAACTTTGTTATATGTACTATAGGCACTATTAAAGAGTAATAGGCAGATTGATTATGGTTATTAGCCCAATCTGCCGTCCTGGGGTAGTACCACCACTTTCGAATGTAACACCCGTGAAGAGACTTTGTCGCGTTTCGGGAATAGTTTGAAAGTAGCCAGGTATAGCGATAGGAGTATGCACTGTCAACTTAGATGGTACATGCTCGTCTCCTCAAGCCGGCATAGTGGAGGCGACTGCTGCCCGCACAGGTTTCTCTGTAGTAGCAGTTGTTTCCATTCATGGACCGCACTCTAGCTTTACATCAGACGGAGTGTTGTCACATGCCGAGCTACAATTAAAAATATATATATACAGTCTATATAATGTGATACCCCGGTAGGGCGTAGCAGGAACAATACAATACAATCACAGGAATATTCAATAAATTAAATATTATATGTCATTAAAATAGGAAGAGGCAGAGAAGCGGACATTATATTTCATAATTTAAAAATTCTGTAATTGAGTAGTAAGCTTTTTTTTATTTTTTTTATATGACAGCAACCGCACTATAACGGCGCGGTGCGGTACGGCCGTATTGGATCCCGCGGAATATAAAACCGCGCCGCGCCGCACCAGTGCTATCTCCGCATTATTGGTAAAATAATAAATACTTACGTCAGCATAATCCAATTGAAATTTAACCGGTGTTATACCGCAGGGTCTCATCGTTCTCAATTTATAATAAACGCAATCCAATACTCTTGCCACGTGTTTTTCGGCCATCGGTGTACCACCAACATATTTACCACGCCACACCTTAAAAAAAAAAGAAGCGCTCCGTGTGATCTTAAGCTAGAGTGCAGTCCATGAGTGGAAACCACTGCTACCATAGATAAATTTTTGCAGGCAGCGGTCACCCCCACTATGCCGGCTTCAGAAGACGAATGTGCACTATTAGCTTAACAGTACACACTCCTCTCGCTGATAACTACACGCGTCTCCTTTCCGTCTTGTTGGATTCCTTTTGTACATTAGATTTGATGCAAGCATATTGTTTAAAGTTATAAGTTAAAATCTCACCTGCACAAACGCGTGTGGATTTGCATTTGGTTTCGGTTTGACGTCGGGATGTGTAGTTAATACAGGTAATGGCCTACGTCTTATACAGAGCGCCTTTGCTGTTTCGACCTACAAATTATATTAAATTATTCTAGTATCAGTTGTAAACGTCTGATCTGATTTGTATGGTTCTAGAATATCGTTTCAATTTGCTGATGAGTGGTAAGTAAGTTTTTTAGTAGTAATTTATAGTTTTTTTTTAATGACATCAAAATTGCGAAATTGTAGAAAATGCGGAAAAAAAAGTAACAAGTTTTTCTGTTACTATTTTTCAGACGATGCACGAAGTCGAACATCGAAAAGAAGATTTAGAAGAGCTACGTTTTCTTTATTAACCACGGAAAAATAGCTCATTTTTCTCCCACAATTTTTTCCGGTATGTGTACAACGTAAATTATATCGTCAAAATTTGTTTGTATGTTTTATATGTCGACATGCAAAGGTCGCCTCTGCTATGCTGGCCATATGATGAGCAGTATGGATCGTTCAGGTCGACAGGTATCACTCCTCAATTTATTTATTCAGAGAAATCACAGCTTGAATAACAAAAATGTTAACAAAAAGAGTTGTAGGCAGACTGATGATGGTTATTTGTCCAGTCTGCCGTCCTGGAGTAGTACCATCACCTTCGAATGTAACACCCGTGAAGTGACTTTGTCGCGTTTCGGGAATAGTTTGGAAGTAGCCAGGTATAACGACAGGAGTGTGCACTGTCAATCTAAGATGGTACATGCTCGTCTACTCAAGCCGGCATAGTGGACGCGACTGCTACCCGCACAGGTTTCTCTGTAGTAGCAGTTGTTTCCATTCATGGACCGCACTCTAGCTTTACATCAGGCGGAATGTTGTCACATGCCGAGCTACAATAAAAAAAAAGAAATAATATATCCGTTGTCTCTGTCTGTGTTTTTTTTTTGTAATAATATATACAACATAATACAAAATATACAAAAAAAAGTTTATTAACTTTTATAAAACTTACATCTTCTGTTTCGTCGATTTCTAATACGCACGCATCTTTGTCTGAACACAAATCCAAGGGTGCTGTGTCAACTTTATCATGTTCAGGTATAACGCCATTTACTTTTGCCTCGTTTGTATCTGTTAAACATATCAATAATTATAGTGAAACGCCGGACGGAAGTAAGTAAGTAAACCTAAGTATGTACCTATGTAAATACTGAAATAAATATTACTGATATTTAAAGCGAACATTATTTAAAAAAAAAACTAATTGTTAAGACTTTTAATTATTTTTATTATTATTTTTTAATTTAATTTAGTTTGAACGATATTTCGAGACATTACTAACAAGATATTTACTATGTACTAAAGATAACAGAACTATCTTTGACCCTTAACACTTTAATTTAAAAATAGTCAAGAGTTAAAATAAAAACCGATGATGGTTATTAGCCCAATCTACCGTCCTGGGGTAGTTACCACCACTTTCAAATGTAACCTGAAGTGAAGTGACCTAGTGGTATAGCGAGAGGAGTGTGCACTGTCAATCTAGCATACTCGTCTCCTCAGGCCGGCATAGCGGAGGCGACTGCTGCCCGTAGAGATTTCTCTGTAGCAGCAGTTGTTTCCGTTCATGGACCGCACTGTAGCTTTACATGTTGTTATATGCCGAGCTACTATAAAAATAATAATAATAATTTAAGTCTACAAATGCAGCTTTCGGAGGAATTTGCTATCTATGCTACCTATTATCCAACCTCACGGTGTTTCTCCAGAACCACCAAAGTGCTGGGAGCCCCCCACCCCCCCAGCGGTGACCAGAAAAAGAACCTAGTGGTACATACCAACATCATAACCGCTCGCAGCTTTATTGATTGTAAAATTTTCTAGTAACGCTTTTTGTAGTTCAGCTGCAACTTTGTCACCTTCAGGTGCCTGGGGATGAGGAGAAGTCACTGTTAACCAGAGGATGCTACTTTCTTTTTGCTTTATGGAACGCACGCAAGCTTATCGTCAGACGGAGTGTTGCCTTATATCTAGCTACAATATATAAAAAATATGCTAGTGGTGGTTTTTACCTTAACAACAGGTGGTGTAGGCACCGGTAAAGCTAATAACCTAACAGCTGTTCCGGTCGCTAATGCTGACACAAATCTCTCCCCTATTGTAACTTGAGTTTGAAGATTAAATATCGAATTTGCACCCTGAAAATATATATAATAACGATAAATTTACTTCTTACTACAGCGCCATCTACTGGCGATTTACAAATATAAAATAGTTCTAAAATTTCTCACTAGATGTCGCTATTTCGATTTCTTTTTTTTATGATAATGTAACAAGTTTATAGGAATCTTGGTTTACCTGCATTCTTAATTTGGCCAACAATAGTTTATGTAGCTCATATTCTAGAAATGGGAGTTGATCCGACAGATCTCTGGCACCGGCCTCTCCTTGAGGACTTGTTCTACGCGCTCGCGTCGCTATAAATTTTAAAGAAACATATTTTATTATTTATTATAATAGTAGACCAGCATGTTTTTCATACATTTTCACTATTATCATATGTGAAGTGACCTAGTCGCGTGTTGGGATTAATTTATAGGTATTTGACACGTGTCAAATCAAGCCGGCATAGAGGAAGCTATTTCAGACATCATCTTTGTGATAGCGGTTGACTCCGTTCATGGATGACGCATTAGCTTCACAAGCGTTTATAAATTAGTATTTTCCATGTCACAAACGACTTCTCATGTTTACATATTTTTTATTTACCTGCAGCACTTATAGTATTGGCCACGGCAGCAGCGGGTAATTGTGGAAGTACCGCACAAGTAGCCAACAATACGCTACACACCGGACGTATTTTGCAAATGCCACACAGCGTACGAGAATACTGCGGAGAGTTACTATTCAAGTGAGTTATGGAACACGACGCACTGTCTGAAATAAAAACTTCATGAATTTACAGTTACTGTCGTGTTTAAACTTTTTTTGGCATATTTAAATGCATGCTGATTAAATTATGCCAAAAAATGAAAAAAAGAAAAGAAAAATTTTAGAGCGGCCGTGGTCTAGCGGTAAGGCGCGTAAACTCACGATCGATGAGACCCGTGTTCGAACCTCGCTAATTCAGACCGGTACCAATGTAACTTTGTTATATGTACTTTGGTCGCTCAGTGCCTATAGGCACTATTAAAAAGAGTGGTAGGCAGATTGATTATGGTTATTAGCCCAATCTGCCGTCCTGGGGTAGTACCACCACTTTCGAAACACCCGTGAAGTGACTTTGTCGCGTTTCGGGAATAGTTTGAAAGTAGCCAGGTATAGCGAGTCAATAGATGGTACATGCTCGTCTCCTCAAGCCGGCATAGTGGAGGCGACTGCTGCCCGCACAGGTTTCTATGTAGTAGCAGTTGTTTCCATTCATGGACCGCACTCTAGCTTTACATCAGGCGGAGTGTTGTCACATGCCGAGATACAATAAAAAAAAACGTCAACCAACTAATTGGAAGGAAGTATGAACGAATACGCAGGTTCGATTCTCGCCTTGGGCTGTTTCTTTTTCTCTTCATCATAATTTAATACAGTTTTTTAAGGATACGTTGTTTAGAACCGTAGAATTTTCCTAGAGTTTAGTGTTATATTGAATAATGCTTTGTTTAGTTCATCTTTGTTTTATTTATTCTTACCTTCATTTAAATTAGGTTCAGCAGAAAAATCACAATCCAAATTAATAATAGCCGCTGTGCCTGACACGGATAAGATGCAAACATCCTCGCTGAAATAGGAAAATATATATATAAACTTCAGATATACTAGATACCATCAGAAATATATAGTTTCATGCAGTATGCTATAAATTAAGTATGTAAGAAACTCAAGTTTCAAGAGAACTCTAGAATGTCACTAGTTACGTATTTGGTCTGGTCCTTGCCTTGGTTGGCACACCATAAAAGTTCACTCAAAAGGAGCATTTAATACCAAAGTAAATAGGCATAAATTGCATTATCTATAGGGAGAGAGAAAGAAGATCTTAATGCACAGGTGCAAGCAATGGTAGACAACACAGTCGAGGGACGTGGATTGTAGGTGAAGTATCTACTTACCATATAGACACATTTTCTGAGTATGTAATAACAGAATTGCATTTTAATGCACGCGCATGCGATCGCAGTTCTGTTCTCAATTCAGTCCACCAAGCGGTCCTTGTTGCAACATCCGCGTCACCGTCGATTAACTTAACAGAACGCGCGAATACGCTACCAGCTAAAATTGTCAAGTTGGAATTTGATATAAAGTTTTATGGCATTGTCAATGACACAAAATTCACTCACCAATATGCGACACAAATCCTACAGGATATTCAGTCATTGTAAGAAACGGATACTCTAACATATCAATGTTATTCGGATGCATTGAAGATTTTAAGACTGAACCGCCACTCGGATAACTGCCTGAGACGTAGATAAAAAATCCATCAGAACAAATCAGAGAATAAACAAAGAAACCCTAAAAACTATCATACCTTTAGGTGTAACACTGACATCAGAATCCGATGATCTTCTTAATATTCCTATAGGAGTCGTATGTGCGTGACTACTCGCAGATCCACTGGGCCCAGACTCGTGCCGATGGCGTCGCGGTGAATCTTTCTCCTTCCCTTTATCCCTGGGGAAATACCCACCGCACACTGCATGCGTATTATCACAAACCACACCAACATCATTATTAGGTAACTCAATTTTAGGTACAAGATTCTCACAAAGCGATTGCGTCGAATCGATCTCGGATTGCGAATCTAAACTAAATTCACGATCAAAACTACTCTCTGGAAGCGATGGGATTGTTTCCAAATGGGATAGCTTCGGGTGAATGGGACCACTCATGATTGGGTGAAAATGTTGTAAAACGGGTTTTGATTTTTTCTCTTTAGACGCTGACTTTGGAGCCATATTTTCCATTGATGAATGAATACTAATTTGTCTCACTAATTTCTTGTTATCTTTAACTGTATCAGCATTTTTTTGTTCCTTGTTACGCATTTCTTCGACTTTCCCCAACTTTTCATTTACATCGTCAAAAAATTTCTGTTCTTCTTTATTGGCTACATCAGGAGACGTTGGAATAAGAAGTGATTGCACTTTATCGAGTAGAATTGTCTCCATCGCTGTATGTAAAAGACCAGTAGGTTTAATAGCTGATTTGTCCTTCGTATGTGACTTAGTTTCGTGCTCAATGAAATCCAAACTTTTAGGTGAAGATGGGCTACTTGAAGACATACGTGACACAGACTCTGAACCGATATACATACGCACTTTCGAATCATCATTGTTTAGTGGTGTTATTTTAAAATTATGTTCTTTATCTACATTTAGTAGATCTGAATAAGACATGAATGGAGATCCTAAAACGGTCTCGCGACTATGTCCTTTGGGTCCAATTTCGGCTGCTGAGCTATGGTGAGTAGGTTTAGTATCTGAATGCTTTTTCTTAGGAATCAAAGAGTAGTGGGATAAGCTCTTCATCATATTACTCTTAGTGATCTTAGTGAGTTGACCTTTCAAACGTTTAGATGAACGATAAACTATGTTAGATTTTTTATCTGTAGGGGATGACGGTTCGCTCAGACTTGCCTTTCTGTGGGCGAACGGATTGTGAAATTTGAAATAATGATGATGGGAATTAGTCGATATCGGAGCAGTACAAGGACCTGCATTTATATTATCTTCTGGCAGCATTAATTGCTCCAATTTTGTTTTTTCTACCAAAACACGAAGATCTCCTTCTGAAGAATGCTTTGGCATGATAACTTGATTATTTTGTATTGAAATGTCTTCACATTCGAGATCTTCAATTTTTTTCTCCATTTGAGAGATTGCAACAGCGTTTAATTCTTGATTTAAAACACTTTGTGCGATTGCGCTGGGGGTTTCCATAAACTTGTCTGATTCCGTCCTTAAATCTGAACTTTCATCATCATCTTCAGAGCTCGAATAAATGTCAGAACTCTCACCAGAAAGAGCAGAAGATAAGGATCCGTAATAACCATCCTCTCCGGGAAGGTTTAGTAATTTTTTTCGACTTAAACAGGGCGTACTCGGACATGAAATGGATAACCTTCTATGTCCAACATTCAATTCATCCTTATTTATGTTTTTTAATGAACTGAAATGACTTTGTGGCAATTCTTTTCGCACATTTGCATTGCTCACTTCCTCGATAGTGATTGGTATTATAGGCTCTATCTTTTCGTCGTCAGATTTATTAATAACAGTTTCACATTCGCTCGTTCGTTGTAAAGTTGAACAAGGTGAATGTTCGGAATCTTGTGTTTCAGCTATTCTTGCCAAACTCGAATGAACATGGATGACAGAGCGTGCTAGAATAGATGCCATACCGACGCCATCCTCATCGTCTTTTGCAGCGCGAAATTTCGGTTTCCTTAGCCGTTTGAACTTCTTAAATTCATTTTTTAGTTCAGCTAGTGAGATACGTGACGCGTCAGACGAATTAGATCTGATCGATATGGAGTCTTTGTCAGAACGTTTCGAACCGCGTGAACCGAAACGCCTCGAGAAGAAATTAGACTTGAATTTTTTATTCTTTTTTACAGAACCGGCATCTTCGATATCCCTATCATTGCAGTATAAGTATTTATTTAAATATATTTGATCATCTACAATATGTCTTAGATTTTGCTGATATTCCTCTTGCGATAAAGATTCTGTCTTAATACTCAATTTCAAGCTATCGTCATCATTCTCTTGTTCATCCAGAAGGTTTGGTGACAATTTTGGGTGCAAAATGTGCATCAATTTTTCGAGCTCCTCCTGGTGTGTTTGGAAATATTCATTTAGATCTGTTATGCTCTCATTATCAGTCGTCAGAATGTCCAAATATTTTTTTAATTGTCTAAACAAGCAAACAAGCAAAACAAAACCATGCAAATAGTTTAATTTGTCATTAGAATTTTGTTTAACAATAAAAATATTCAACCTAACCTAAGTACCAAAAACTCTATTTAATAATTCTGTAAGATTAATAAATGAATATGACTTACTGTTGATTGCAAACTGGTACATTTACAGTCTGAATCGGTACCGGCATCCTTTCTATTGTAACTGCAGTGCCTGAAACAATCACAGCATTTAATTTAAGTAATTATTAATTCATTAGATTAAGAATTTTCATAGTTTGAACTATTTGTTTATATTTTACCTATAGCTCTAGCGACAACGCCTGCTTCCCCTTCCATGTCAAAGGCTTGATGGTATGCTAAAACGGCATTGGCACCTAAATCTGCTGCTTTTACACCTACAAGACGTTGGACCTGAAAAATTATAGATGATAGAGATTCTTTTGAACATCAGGAGTACTACAAAAATAAGAAAATAAGTTACCTGATTACTTAGCTTTATGAAGGCAGCTTGCCGTGCTTCGTTAGAGGCCCTAGGTGTTCGAATTTTATCTATCCATTGGTACTCAGGATCATCGTTAACCACCAGCTCTTCTACAAAACCGTGGATTGTTATTACCCTATAACCAGGAGGTACTATGGAACCTGAAACATACCCATCAGAAGTTATTACCATTATAGTCTTTAAGTAACTAGTGTTGATAGTTGGTAGTTTTAAATAAATCATAAAAATATACAGTAACTGATTATATAAAACACTTCGACTAATGTTAAGCTAGAGTGATGATCTCTGCGGGCGGACAGCAGTCACCTTCGCTATGCCGGCTTGAGATGAATGTGCACCGTCCAGGTTGACAGTGCGCTCTCCTCCCATTACAATTCAATTACAATTTGAAGTTCGCTTTGGAAATAGTGGTACTACCACGTGATGACAGACTAGCCATCGTCAGTCTGCCTACCACTCCTAGAACTTCAAAAGGAAACTACTTACAGTGAAAGAACTGCACACCACAACTGGAAGTCTTATATTTATTATAATCAGAGAAAAGCTCCACTTTAACGATTATATTCAGTTCTCCTCTTATACCATGCATCGTATCAAATACTGGTATCCAACCTGACATTACGGAACCTGAAAAAGACATTTAAGAGATTAATACTGGTAAATATATCCCAAAACTAACAACTGACCCATAAATAAGAAAATTTACTTTGGAAAGGCTGCAAGGGCTTAGTGGCAAAGTAAAGAGTACATTTAGTCTAAAGGAAAGCCATTTCGTAGTAAATATATTTTTAAATAGAATAAGTTGCCATATAAAATTATATTTTACAATAACACTACTTTGCGCTGATCAATGTTAATGAGGGTAGGTACACAGTGGTACACTGATGCTGTCAATGTTAGGTTACCTTTTAAAAAATAATTTTGGTTACAGATAGCCTGCAACGGTTGTTTGGAACAGGTTAATGTACTGGTATTTTTATAAAAGAATCCATACTTACCAGTAGATGAATATTTAGAATGGCAGCTTGGATCCCTCGAAATGAGAGGCGAAAGGCTGATGACAACTTTGCCAATCGTGTCATTGGCTGAATATGTATCATGGTCCAGTAGTCGGAGCTGGAGAGGCTCATCTTGAAGTTCTGATTCGTCTACCTAAAGTTTATTGCAGTTACTTAAAGGGAACTGTTGAACCAAGCACACTTGTCTTTTTAAGTCAACATAGTAAAGGTGACTGTTGCCTGGTAGCAGTTGACTCCACGCTTGTACTGCACTCTAAGATGGACCATGGCCAGTCTATTACATATAAGAGAGGAGTGTGCACTGTCAATAGATGGTACATGCTCGTCTCCTCAAGCCGGCATAGTGGAGGCGACTGCAGCCCGTAGAGATTTCTCTGTGGTAGTAGTTGTTTCCATTCATGGACCGCACTCTAGCTTTACATCAGGCGGAGTGTTGTCACATGTCGAGCTACAATAAAAAAAAAATGAAATTTGGTCCTAATAGCAATTAATGTGATGTAAACAAATACAAAACAGTGACGTTTGCCAAATGTCTTACATCTATGACTAAGACACTCACCTTGAAATTGTTATTTAAAATAACTTTTAAAAAATTTGTTTAATTCGTAAATACTAAAAAGTTCGGTTAAATTAATAGTGTTAAACTATTTATATACAAAAAAACAATTTACATATTTATATTATTTATTGGTGCACATTGATTGATCTTCTCAAGACGGCATGGTAGAAGCGAATTTTTTGTGATAGTAGTGGTCACCGCACGTATGTTAGCTTAACACTATGCAGAGCATAGTCATTATAGAATGCAATTATGAGCAGAGCGAGATCTCACAGGACTAGATATTTCAATCTCACGAGATTGCCAAGATCTTCGACATTTTGCTTACTCATAGAATTCACACATTATCAGCATCATTCGAATTTTCTTTTACCTAGTATATTATTTACTAAATATTCAGGAAAAACTGTAAAATTATGTTTTAAAATATGGATGTTGGTATGTTTTAAAAATGAAGCAGCTATCATTTTTCATATTTTTTTGGCAATGTTTAACATGTTTATCAGGCCCTTGCATAGTTTATGAAATAGTGTCCATTGATTCAGTTATAAACATGTAAACTATTCTGAATTATATGATTAGGATTAAAACTTACCTCAAATCTATACCATTCAGCGCTATTCCAATGTGGATTCAATGATTTCTTACAAATATCTGTCTTATGAGTTACACCACCAAATTTTATCTCAACAAAAGCATCTGTTGTGTCACCAGCTCTGTCCATAACTGGTAAATTACGACCAGCTAATATTTTCACTTTCACTTTACCAGGCATATTGAAAAGTTATTTTAAATTAAATACTTAATATTTAGCCATTTTGTAAGTAAATGTTAGATATATTAAACATTTTATAAGTTAATAATTTACATATTGAAAATTTTAACTCTTAATTTAATTGTTTTCGGACAAACACAGTTTACTAAATATACCACCTTATCAATTTAACGTTTTTAACCTATTTAATTCACACATCACGAACTGTCCTTCGTACCGCAGTATTTAACCACAATAAATAAAGCTGAAATACTGCCATTATATCTTATTTAGATACAATCACAAGTTATTTTCGAGTTGGAAAATATTGTTCTCTGGCAACGAAGTTTGAAGTTATTTACGCATTTTATACGGAATTACGTTCTCAGACGGTCTAGGTAGGTTTCCTTACGGTATAGAGCAATTATTATAAAACGATTGAGACGGTTTATTTATAGAATATTAGAAACTTTTTACAATTTGGTGGAGACGACGACAAGTTGACAACCTTGCTTTGACATATGTCATCTGTTAAAATAAAATGTCATATAAGAATGGCAAAGGAAACAATACTATCATGCGGCTGTTTCAGTAAAGGAAAAGAGATAGTTATCGATACAGCTTCTGTTAACAATTTTAAGTTTTACTTCTCACTATTTTTATAGTTTTAGAACAATACTAAAATATAAATATAAAATGTAAGGTTTTGAAGGGATTATGAAAACACGTTTCTAGAGTCAACTTTTTTTGGGATATAGTAGGTAAATATTGAATAAAAAACATTTCAATATAACTATATTATTATTGTAAATGTATACAACAATGTATTGGAATAAGATACCCATTATTATATGGAAAATATAATTCACATCACGGCAATAATCCTTATTATTAATTTGTATTTACTCTATCCCTACATCTTCCATTTTAGCATAAGCTTTCTTTAATTCGTCTAACAACACTGGAATCTGAGTTTTGTTTATTATAATTTCATTTTGTTTTTGAACTCCTGTAAAGGCATCGTCCGTTTGCAGTTTTAATGTTACGGAGTCAATTACATTTTCTGGCGCTGATGATATTGATACACCTGTTACTCGGTTTACTGTAAAATAGACGTAATATATATTAAATAAATAATATATTAAAAATATATTGAAAAGACCATTTGTTGGAAACATACTCATAAAAGCATTTTCTTTGGCAATCTCTTCATATTTCTCTCTGCCACTATTAGCGGCATCAGCTAAGGCAGTCGCGTGCGCACGAGGTACACCCAAAACTAGCAAATCTCTTGTTAATTGAGATCCTTCGCATTTTGTACGCCATGTTGATTTCAAAGTCCATCTTATTACAGCTGCTATTCGTGCCGCATCATTTCTTGATGCTACGAAAAAAAAAATAGATTAACAGATGAATAGGTCATTAAGATCTTTGCCAAATACTGAGATTAAAAAAATTATATATTTTTTTAAATATTTGAAATATCTTTAGTCTAAGGGTTCTGTCCATACAGCCAAGACTGATTTTCCGTAGGTTTGGTTTTTTATTATAATAATGGTTTTATTTTGTACAATAAGAATTAAAACTTACACATATTAGTATCTTTCAAGCACTCCATTATGTCATCGTCCTGCAACAACAATAGTTTAGACTTTTAATTTTTTCTTGTAGCTCGGCATATGACAACCCTCCGCCTGATGTAAAGCTAGAGTGCGGACCACGAACGCAAACAACTGTTACTACAGAGAAATATCTACGGGCAGCAGTCAACTCCGCTATGCCGGCCTGAGGAGACAAGTATGCACCATCTAAATTGACAGCACACACTCCTCTCGCTATACCTGGCTACTTTCAAACTGCTCCCGAAACGCGACAAGGTCACTTCACGGACGTTACATTCGAAAGTCGTGGTACTACCCCAGGGCGGCAGACTGGACAAATAACCATCATCAGTCTGCCTACCACTCTTTCAGAGACTCTGTAGAATTTGTTAAAGAAAAGTTCTAAAATTCCGTAATGCAATAAATAATTATCGTTCAATAAATGTAGCTAAAAGCAGTCGTAGCCGAGTGGAAATTTACTAAAGTGAATCCACAATCGAGATTTGAACACGTGTCTTATGGATTGTTCGTGAGTTCGCTAGACCACGGTCGCTCATCTTTACTCCTATTTATTATTATTTTTTTATTTATTTATCCTCTCACCTTACAATCCACATTCTTTCCAAATGACCAAATTCGATAAATAAGTAATTTAAATAAAGTAGGTATAATAAAAAAACAGTTGTAAACAAATATTAGAAAATATACATTTGTTTGCTTGCCCTTTAGGGAGATTGCAAATCCTTAAGTCATGAATACAATATTATCTTATTATGCTTTATACAAACTAAATCTTCAGGGAAATAAAATCGGAAATATCGATATTTTTATGAATTTATGGTTTATAAACATTTAATAGATAATTCACCACTATTACTTATATACAAGCTTAAAAAGATTTAAATACATGAATAAATCTCTAGAATCTAGCTAAAACTTCACTTGTTTTTTTTCAAGAACAGATTTAGTAGGCATATAAATTTTATCAATTTTTTTTTTATTGTAGCTCGACATGTGACAACACTCCGCCTGATGTAAAGCTAGAGTGCGGTCCATGAATGGAAACAACTGCTACTACAGAGAAACCTGTGCCGCCTCCACTATGCCGGCTTGAGGAGACGAGCATGTACCATCTAGATTAACAGTGCACACTCCTCTCTTATACCTGGCTACTTTCAAACTATTCCCGAAACGCGACAAGGTCACTTCACGGGTGTTACATTCGAAAGTGGTGGTACTGCCCCAGGACGACAGACTGGACAAATAACCATCATCAGTCTGCCTACCACTCAATAAAGTA
Organism: Tinea pellionella; assembly: GCA_948150575.1. Taxonomy (NCBI): domain Eukaryota; kingdom Metazoa; phylum Arthropoda; class Insecta; order Lepidoptera; family Tineidae; genus Tinea; species Tinea pellionella. The sequence continues at coordinate 6,856,276 of OX411263.1, read as the reverse complement.
TAAAGTAATAGAATAATTGTTAAAAGTATTGCGTCAATCAATAGCCCTGTTTATCCTTTACCAGTTCACAAATGTAAATATATATTAAAAATATAGCTTAAACAAATTCTGAACATACATATATATTATTGAAAAATGAAATTGTTACAGCAAAATTTAAATTCAATTTATTGTCGAGTCGATGAACGTGACCGTTCAAAATTCAACGAGGGAAAATATGTACGGGTTTTGAAAATATTGTCAGTGCACATAATTATCTAAACATTTTTCTACTTCTTTTTTAATTCAAATTTAATCAAAATGAAGAGTGGTAGGCAGACTGATGATAGTTATTAGCCCAGTCTGCAGTCCTGGAGTCAAATGTAACACCCGTGAAGTGATCTCATCGCGTTTCGGGAATAGTTTGAAAGTAGCCAGGTATAACGAGAGTGGTACATGCTCGTCTCCTCAAGCCGGCATAGTGGAGGCGACTGCTGCCCGCACAGGTTTCTCTGTAGTAGCAGTTGTTTCCATTCATGGGCCGCACTCTGGCTTTACATCAGGCGGAGTGTTGTCACATGCCGAGCTACAATAAAAAAAACTCCGAATAAATGCAGGCTCCCAATTTTCGAATGTATTGTTTCCTCTGCGTTTTAAATTATTATATGCACAGGTTTTAATAATTGAGGCCTTTCTTGTGGCAGCTTCTCGTCATACGCCCGTCTAAGCCAAGTCTGCCGATGAGCAAGCCCATATCCAATGCCCATGCATGCATTTATTTATGTTTAATTATAATCTTAGCTAAAAAACGAAATAATAATATCTGTTTTTTTTTATTTACTTATAAATATGTATACCAGCATTATCTGTTTGGTCGACAAAACATAATTTCATGTTTTACCACATATCATACGATATATGTTCACGCCTACGTTCATTTAGAGGGTGTCTTTGTCAATTTACATCTTAATGGATGGCCGTTCGTTCTATTCCTTTGATGTTTATAGTTTTCACATTACATATGCTTTTATATATTTATTTATATGTTAAGATGTGTTATTTTTGCTTTATGTAAAGGTGGGTAGGGTAATCGAAGATACTCTTTTAGTTACTAATTATAATACGCTATAATTTTTTTTGCCGCTTCAGTGCGGGTCTTTAAGAGAGGAGGCAACTGTTAAAACAAAGAATTGTCTGCAGGAATAACTTGCCGCTATGCTGGCTTTTTATATAACCTTAAATTCGTTAGTTATGAGCGGCCGTGGTCTAGCGGTAAGATGCGTGTTCGAACCTCGCTAAATTCTGGCCGGAACCAACTTTGTTATATGTGCTTTGGTCGCTCAGTGCCTATAGGCACTATTAAAGAGTGGTAGGCAGACTGATGATGGTTATTCGGCCAGTCTGCCGTCCTGGGGCCCTACCACTTTTGAATATAACACCCGTGAAGTGACCTTGTCGCGTTTTGGGAAAAGTAGCCAGTTATACCGAGAGGAGTGTGCACTGTCAATCTGGATGGTACATGCTCGTCTCTTCAAGCCAGCATAGCGGAGGCGACTGCTGCCTGCACAGGTTTCTCTATAGTAGCAGTTGTTTCCATTCATAGACCGCACTCTAGCTTTACATCAGGCGGAGTGTTGTCACATGCCGAGATACAATAAAAAAAGTTGGAAAAAATATACAGTTACAGAGTTAGGGTGACTTAATTAACTTTAAGTTCTTTTAGCTAATTAAACACATTTTATTGTTGTTTAATTAATATGAAATATTATTATATTTAAAATTGCATTATACGGTCCCTAAGTGAAGACGATGCTACACAAGCATCCAAGTTGGTAGGGCACACTGTACACATTATATTCTAGCTACTTCAAGATAACACGCACCTAGCTTAGCTGGTAATATAAACTTACAGATTGTTCTTCTACCAATACATCCAAAATCTTCTTGAAGACAGCTGCAGGTAACGTGCTCACAGCGTTCAAGCCGGCGAGAGCCCAAAGAGGACAATCGCCCTCCGAACAAAATTTAAATTTCTGAAATGCGTTTACGTTTTTAAAATTATATTCGATCATTACACAAAATATAGCATTTGCTTATTCGCCCAGTGTGTGGAGATATTTCGAGTGCAACACTCATAAAGTGACTTAGTCACGATTCGGATACAGTCTAGATCCGCTATGGGCAACCTTTGACATGTTGAGGGCCAAACTTTAGCGTGCAAATACGTTCGCGGGCCGCGTTTAAAAGTACTTAGTGCATTTTAAAGTAGTGATAATATTTTTTTTTTTGCCGCCTCACTGTCACTCCCGTGAGTATAAGTACCTAATGTAATATTTTTTTAATTGGGGTTTTCAAAATGTCTCGCGGGCCGGATCATATCTTACAGCGGGCCGGATCCGGCCCGCGGGCCGGTTGTTGCCCATATGTGGTCTAGATGATGCACATTCGTCTCCTCAAGCCGGCATAGCAGAGGCGATTACTGACTGTAGAAATTTATCCATAGTAGAATTGTTTCCATTCATGGACTGCACTCTAGCTTTACATCAGGCGAAGTGTTGTCATATGCCGAGCTACAATAAAAAAACTAGATGTTTTGAAGTACTTATAATATAGATCAAGTGCATTGTTTTGCATAAAAGACTGATCATTATTTATAGCATTCAGTTTATCACTTGTTTTCTACACTATTCTCCCAACTATAGGTCGTCTGAAAAAAATTGCTGTATAATAACTAAATGTTTTTTTTTACAATACTTACCATTTTTCAGGATCTTTTCACAATATAAAAACTGAAACAATTAGAAAAGTTAAACATAAATACTAATTAATGTATATGAAGTTGCGGGTTTCTTTACATAAATAAATAAATTTAAAAAAATATTTTACGTACAATATTATAATTGTAGTACAATATTAAAATTTGAAAAAAAGTGTCAATATCGAAATTAGAGGGCATTTCCTACAACCTTTGTTTCGGCACTTCGGCCCTATCTCGTTCCGTTTCCGAGATATCGCCATCACTTCCTGTCCAGAGTCCACTTCCGGTCAAAGACGAGGTTTTCCCGAGGTCGCATGGGCCTCCTTCACACACCCCGAAAGTTTCAAACCCCCAACCCCCCCGCAAGTGCCCTTCAGTGAGTCAGTCAGTGGTAATCGAGCTTTGTATATATATAATACAGTATAGATACATAATAATATATGTAATAACTTTATGAAGGGTAACTCTACCATAATATTATCATACAAACAGTGCGTAAATGAAATCATGTACATTAAAATTTTCATATCATTAATTTCGTACAATATCTCACAGTAAAATTCACATGAAGTTTCTATGTGAATAACTATGAATTGTATAACATATGGCCGTGAATATAATGCTAATTGTTAGGGGTAGATAGAGATTATAGGTTTTTTTTTGTATTTTAGCATATCAAATGCCAACACTCTACCTAATGTTACGCTAGAGTGCGATCTATGTACTCGTACGTAGGCTATCAAAAAAGGGGATCTGCAAACAGCAGTCGCCTCAGCTATGCCGGCTTGATGAGATGCTGATTGTTGAAATATAATTAAAATACAATTTTTATTCATATTATTTTTCTTTATTAATATGATAATAATAACAGTGCAATCTTTTCTCAATCTTAGATACGCAATATTTTAACCTTTTCTTGGAACAAAAACTACTTCACAGTAATGCCAACCTGCATATTTACAATATCATCAACTACAACAGTTATCTAAGAAACGAATCCATTCAATGTCTGAGCAAAAGTGGAGGGGAAACGAACCAATCGCTATTCATCGAATAAAAAAACTAAACCAACAAAAACATTATCTATCAAATATTAAGAATATTATTTAGACTACATTGAGACGCGACGCGATTTGTAACAGAGGCTATTTGAACCAATTTTCCTTAGGCTACAATATCACTAGCAACATTTCAGTAAGTAAATGCATTAGCTACATTATAAAATAAATAAAATAAAAAACACTTTATTGCACAATTGTACATAGGCAAGCTTAATGCCCTTGGCATTGTCTACCAGCTAACCTTTGTTGGTAAAAATATTAACAAAATAGATAGAATAAACAAATAAGTATTTAAAATATAATACATACATATCATATAATATAATACACGTATATAAATAATAAATATACACAATACAAATTAGGGAAAAAGAAAAAGAATTAAGAGTAGTTCTTATTTTGGAAAAAGTATTCGGTTAGCATGCTTTTGAAGCTTTCAATTGATGAGGCTTGTATAATTGTCCACTCCACACATTCCACTATCAAACGAAATTAAAGTATCAGTATACTTAATTGAGGAACAAACTTTTATGCTTCAATCTCGATGTGAAGTTAGAATTGATTTAAAATATTGTGATAAGATTTTACATTGAAGTTTATATTCTAGGCAAGTCTGTGCTCACTCCATACTGCACTGCATACTGCATACATTATATAGATAGATTTTAAGTCAGTACAAAGGACGTCTTCCACTCTCTTTTCCTCTAACCCTCACATTCTTTGTCACTAGTCAGGGCTTCACCCTCGACTAGTCTCAATCTCGTCTATATTTTCGAATCAGATGCTTAACGCTTGATCTTTTAGAACTTGACTACAGGGTTCTAATAATTACGTGATCAATAAAAGGAATACTAATCAAGTGCATGTCTTTATTGTGTGGCGTCCGGGCGATCACTGGCGCCGCAATCTTCTATTCAGATTCGCTGAAGCAGCCCTGACTGAAAAATTCCCGCCATATATTTCAAGCGACAACGCTGACTATCGCGACGCTTATCGCGCCTTCATGTAACTCGTGCCTTAGTCAGGGTTTCATTTAAGATACAATAGAAACTCACATTTAATATTTACAATAAACATAATACAATAGTTTATTGCGGTAAAAGAAAACCTGCATATTTTATTGAAAGGAAATATTGTGCCTATCACATTAAAATAATATCTGTATTATGTCTGTAAACAAAGATTCTGTAGATTTCGCAAAATAAGCACTAACACACAGAAACGTATCACGTAAATGCGCGCACACGCCAATAGCGTTGTTGAAATGAAATGTTGAAAAAATGAAATGATTCATTGTAAAACGTAACAATAATAACCATAAAAAAATATTTTTAATTTTTATTCTAATTACAATAGTATTTTAATAAATTATGCACCTAATTCAGTTCACATTTTTGGTGGAATTCGACGTTTTTTGTTGTTGTTTGTTTTGAGGCCAAACTCCTCAAACCGGCATAGTGGAGGCGACTGCTTAACTTAACATCAGACAGAGTATTGTTATACGCCGACCTACAATTAAAAAAAATCTAATCTAAACTTTATTTTACGTAATCTTAGAGTAGACCCCCTGTTTCGCGCGTTGTACTGAGCCAGCTTTCTGTAACTATCTATTTTATGACTACAATATTTTTCGTTATTGTAATAATTTACATTTACATACGTTAATTCATTGTAATGATACAAAGTCCACCATTTTAGGTGAGTAGGTAATGAGGTAAAGCACAAGCGTGGGCGCAAAGCAAAACACTAAGATATGAACATTAACGAAGACTAACGATATAGATATTTGCTATTAAAATAATTAATCAAATAAAATTTCCATTACCTACTTACAAGTTTTATTTTAGAAGTTCACGGTAAATAAATTCAAGTCAATCTACTTGGATCTCTAGGATCGTTCAGACTTCAGATGTTTTCTTTCCATTAATTTGGACGGACGTTGGCGAATTGTATTGCACTTGACCTTTAGAATTTGACCTGTTTACAATGTAATATACAGGGTCCCGGGTAAATAATGGATAACTTCGCAGGAACCAATGCACCAAGTAAAAAAATATCTCGATTTAATACCCTTGCCTACATTAATGAAATAAATTGAATAATAAATTAATCAATTGTTTTTCTCCAGGAAATTTATTTATTAATTAATAAGTATATCAATTAAAGTTGGTGTTATAGCTTTTTATAAATATTCAAGAGTGGTAGGCAGACAAGATCGTTATTAGCCCAGTTTGCCGTCCTGGGGTAGTATCACCACTTTCGAATGTAACACTCGTGAAGTGACCTAGTCGCATTCCGGGATTAGCTTGGAAATATCCAAGTATAGCGAGAAGAGTGTGTACTGTCAACCTGGAAGGTGCAACATCCATCTTCTCTGGACAGCATAGCAGAGGCGACTACTGTCTGAAGAAATTTCTATGCGATAGCAGTCGGTTCCGTTCACGGACCGCACTCTAGCTTTACATCAGGCGGAATATTGTCATATACCGAGCTACAATAAAGTACCATTTCTCTATAGTCTGTAACCTAGTGGCTTAATTCTTAATAAATACTCAAACTTAATTACAATATTTACATAAAAAGTAACCAGGTCAAATTGTAAGATACAATGGGTACAAACCCGATTCGTAAGACTCAGGTGGTAGAAAACAATATAAACAATGGATCAAGTTTAACTAGGTAGTCTTTTAGTCAATTTTGCTATTTTAGCGTCTTTAAGTCATTTTTGAGAGATAACAAAACTAAAAACACATAAAAATAAATATTATTTTCATAATAAAAAGTTTGACGATTGACACGTTATCGTTAAGTCAACCTCATGTATTCTCCACCGCTTAATATTATTATTATTTTTATATTGTAGCTCGGCATGTGACAACACTCCGTCTGATGTAAAGTAGAGTGCGGTCCATGAATGGAAACAACTGCTACTACAGAGAAACCTGTGCAGGCAGCAGTCACCTCCACTATGCCGGCTTGAGAAGACGAGCATGTACCATCTCGATTGACAGTGCACACTCTTCTCGTTACACCTGGCTACTTTCAAACTATTCCTGAAACGCGACAATGTCACTTCACGGGTGTTACATTCGAAAGTGGTGGTACTACCCCAGGACGGCAGACTGGACAAATAACGATCATCAGTCTGCCTACCACTCTGTAGTAGTGCCTCTAGGAATACCACGGAGGTTAAAAAATCTCAAATGAAGCGATCCTATAGGTAGGTGGAGTAAACTCACTTTACGCCGTGATAGCGTAAATGGAAACTCATACTTAGACCCAATACTTTGTAGTAGAAAAACAATATACAGGTATATATGTATATATTATTAGGTAGGTTTTTATTGTAGTACAGCATGTGACCGCAGTGTGCAATCCAAGAGCAGACAAGAGAGAAATATCTACAAGACAATAGTCGTCACCGCTATACCGGCTTAATTTTTATCAAATTTACGAGAAGACAATATTGAAGAGAATTATTTTAATTACATGATTTCCTTATTATTACAAATTCTATATTTATATTAATCAAGAAGTTCTGTTCATAAAGTTTTAAAGTTACGCGGGTAAGGATATTAAACAACTATTATTACAAATTAATCAAAGTTATAATATTATATTTTGTGCTTAATTTAAATAAAATATTTTCGCGATTTTACCTGGAACTGTACATTATTTAATTTATTTTATATCCAGTTTATCTAATTTAATTAAGGTATACATAAAACTTTAATAACAATACCTCTATTTTGCATAGATACTCGTAAAGAGAAAGGTATCTACTGCTTTCCCTTAAAATAAACTCATGAAAAGTTGTATCTTGGTCTTTGATAGACCATCAAACTCTGGCTGGAGACATTTATCATAAACCTCATGTCCCATGGCTTAATAAGTTCAACGCGGACTGTAAAAATAGAGAAGGACAAGTTTGTCCGGCAGTAGTCTACGAGTATTATGTTTTTTTTTTTGTTTTTTCGTTTAAGATTTTTTTATGAATGCCGTGGTCCTTAGGAAATGTGCCAGGGTTGTATCGGACGCTACAGCCTAGCACTGGCGTACCGACTAAACCTCGCGGTGTTTCATCACCGTTTGTGGACGGAATTTTTATTATTTTTTTAGAGACTTGTAATCTAAACTTATTATTCTAGCTTTGTCCCTAATATAAAGAAATAAATAATAAATAAGTAAACAAAATTAAAAGAGAGGGAGTCGCCGATAAACAAATGAACAATCCTGCTAATCTTTAATTTTCTTAAAATAAAAGTACGAGTAAGATAAAAAAAATAATAAATAAATTTCGTTGGACAAACAGTGGGTATATTAATGAATAACATAGTACTAGTTAGTGTTTCGCGGCGTTTCTTGCACGTCATAGCTGCGTTTAATTAAATAAGAAAGGGGTAATGTTACACTTTGAACAAATTTTAATTGCAATAACTTCATAGTTTAAATTAAATAATAATAATAATAATAATAATTTATTTAATAAATCCAAAAAACTTAGCCTAACTACAAATTGAAACAAAATAAATAAAACTACAAACAAAAAAACCTTATATCTACCTTAAAATATATCATGCAACAGATATTATAATAATAATAACATAACAAAGAGAAAAATTTTCTTTTTTATATATAAGTACAAGTACAAGGAACAGTGTGTTTACTGCACAATTATTTAGGCTTAAGTTTATTAATTTTGTAACTTTACCCTCCGCACTAGTTTTAACTGTGTTGCGGCAAGGCATGTGAGACAACAACTAATATTCATGTGCACGTCTGACAGATGATGAATTGATTCTTGATTGGCGAGCGACATCAGCTGGTTAGCAAAGTATGTGTTAACTGTACAGATTTTACATTACCCTATCTGTTATCCTTCTTTGTAATTATCTACTACATTCTGTAATTTCAGTATAAAAAAAAAAGAGACAAAAACAATAATAATACTAACTTAAATTTAAATAAATAAAATAAATTAATAATATTATATATTTAAATGTATGCATATAATTTGATAAATAAATACAGTAAGTAATACAATAATAATATTATTATCCAGTAATTAATATTAGGAGCATATTTTTAGAATATTTTCAGTTTCCTCATAGTTCAGCTTATAAAGATAATTGTAAAGTAACTTTCCACAAAGATATTTTGATTTATCCCCAATATTCAGCAGTTTATTAATGCGATTGTATAGGAATGGTCCCAAAAAATTGAAGATACTTTGTGCTAGTTTAGTTTTACAGGCAGGAACTTTGTAAATTTCATATGACCTTCTACTAGATACTTGCGTCTGCGGCGGAAGGGAATGCTGTCTTAGAATGACGATTTTGACAAACAATTGGCGTACACTAAGAACTTCAGCTTCCTTGTATAAGTCAACTGTTGGATACCTGAAACCTCTAAAATTCATAACTTTCAAGACAGCTCTAAGTGATCTTTCCACTTTAATTAATGAACTTTTTTTAGCACCACCCCAAACAGAGATGCCATACATTACAATGGATTGACACAATGTTGTATAAACAATTTTGGTAGTTTTTTTTTTTTTATTTATTTATTTTTTTTTTATTTAAATGTTTTATTGTTTACTTTTAAAATGTTAGATATCGTAATTTTTAAAAGAAATTCAAATGTAGGTAACTATCATTTTATCTTTGTTTGTTAACATAACAAAGTTCAGGGAAAATCGTAGTGGATTCAAATCCCAAGAAAACCGATAATTTGCGGGTATTTGTGGCGGATTTTTCTTGATCGCAAAACAATCATCTAAGTACAATAGGCGGACATATTCAGAATCGTTATGTCTATTGACAAATAAACATCGTCTTACCTAGATTTAAGAAAAAAACATTTATTTCTAGAATTTATTATTGCGTAGGGTTGCCAGATGTTTAGTCTGGATAAATAGAGTGTGTGTGTGTGTGTGTGTGGAGTACTGCTCGCACCTTTGGGATATGTGCTTGATGGTCTCGACTCACTTCAGCGCAGGGCTGTGCGGATCGTGGGCGCTGAGAGGGTGACTAGAGGTCTCGAAACGCAGCTCAGGCGAGACGTAGCCTCCCTCTCAGCGTTCTACCTTATTGCCACGGTGAATGTTCAGCAGAGATCCATGATTTAATCCCTCTTACCCCACATCGCTTGAGGTCGACGCGTGCAGGCGATCGAATGCATCGCCTCGCCGTTGAAACAATCCCCTCGCGGACCAATAGGTTCGGGCAATCCTTCTTCTGTCGTTCCATCAAATTGTGGAACGACTTTCCCAGCCACGTCTTTCTTCCTTCCTATAACATCCTTCAAGCGCAGTGTGAAGAGGCATCTCATCAAACTGGCATAGCGGACGCGACTGCTGTCTGCAGATCCCCTTCTCTGATGTTCATGGATCGCGATCATATCACATTAAAATAAAATAAAAAATGCTAACTCGTAAAAAAACCTGACATCTTCCTCAAGGGTCAGGTCTTCCGTAACAGGAATTTCCCCACGCATAGATAAAGGAATAAAAAGGGTTGCCAGTTGCCAGTTTTCTTTACATGAAAAATCGCAATAAACCGGACAATGATAATTTTACTAATTTTTAAGTTTATGTTATTGGTTTACAAACTTTGACCGACTTGTTTTTCTCAAAACATCTGGCAACCCTATAAGTACGTGTGGTGATACCCGCACTAGACGGAGGAGGCATCTGCATTACGTAGACCAAATTGGTCACCGCAGGAATGGACGGCGCGTTCTTTTTATTTATTGTTTAATTCTGACCGGCCCCAACTATGTTATATGTATATTGTTCGCTCAGTGCCATGATAGCTTACAGGCATTTAAAAATATATATAAAAAACAACTATATATTCTATCTCTATTATTTATAGCCGTGGGTGTACTTGAAGCTAGTTTTTTTTAATTAATAACAAAAAGATCCATTTAAGATTGGTTCCCGCGGCTAGTTTTACGACATTTTTATGATGGATTTATATCTTATATCACAATATCATTACAAAATCTCTAACATATAAAATGTTCTACAATATTCCAGACCTTAAAACTTTTTTTTATAGTAGCTCGGCATATGAAAACACTCCGCCTGATGTTAAACTAAAGTGCGGTCCATGAACGGAAACAACTGATACCATAGAGAAATTTCTGCAAACAGCAGTCGCCTCCGCTATGCCGGCTCGAAGAGCACAATGCACACTCTTCTCGCTATACCTGGCTACTTTCAAACTGATCGCGACAGGGTAACTTCACGGGGCAGATTGCCCTAATAGCCATCGTCAGTCTGCCGACCACTTTCAATAATTATTAAAAAAAAAACTTAATTTAAAATTCGTTTTTTTTTAAATTAACAATAATGGTAAATAATTGTCATCCATAAATTATGGACCGCCAAAATAATTATAAGACTAAACCTTAATTTATTTTTAGTAACGTATATTGTCCTAAGTAAACAATAAATAATTACTTTTTAATATTTACTAAAGGATAATTAGAATAGTTTTCAGAAATGACCCCATAACATTTTATAATATGTTTTTATTTAAAACAAAAGAGATCGTAAACTCGTTAAAATTAATTCATTATTATTATTTTTTAATTGCTTAAATAACCTACTAAGGTATTTGTATTTTTAATTCGATCATTTTAATTTATACCGTTTTGTTTTAGACAATAATCGAACCCAGGCGTTATCGATTGCTAGCATGTAGCGTAGAATCTGTAACAATTAACGTCTTTGTCCACGCTCGAGCTAAGTCTCAACTAATCTGTGACGATCTAAAGACCACTATCTGTTGCAGTGTATCGTCATAGACGCGTATAATTTTTATTAAATTATTTTAAGGCTATGATCGCTGCAAAATCCTCAACCTGTTTTCATTTTAACAAGGCGTCAATCCGTATTTAACATTCCATGGTGAAACCGGCTCTGAGCATAAGACTAATTTAGATGAATCATTTATCGGTTTTTTAAATTAATTATTAGAATATTAAATGCTGATTTTTGTTATTATTAAATTATTTTGTATATTTAAATTTAGTTTCGGGATCGGTGTTCGTAACCGGATATAACGAGAGGAGTGTGCTCTGTCAATTGATGGGGCGGAGGCGACTACTACGAAAAAGTACGCTGACAACAATAACAGTGTTAATTTTAATCTTAAACGTACAAAATAATGACGTCACGCTTTCAAAGTCAAAGTGAAGAAATAAAGAAAATTGGAAATGGAAACAGAGATGATAAGTGATCTTACCTGAAACCAATACGCAGAATCATGTATATAAATATCCAAGTGAACAATTGATTAGATATTTTTCGTAATTGACATATAATATGCAATAGATCCATCCGTACATCAAGTTTAATTATCGCAAAAATAATATATTTATTAAGACTAATATTAATGTACGAAATGTAGATAAAATGTGGGCTGTGGAATAATATGGTCAACGAAACAAGCTCAGACAAGAAGAATTAAAATTCAGAAGGAATTTTAAAAAATTACGTGAAAATTTTTAGGTACAAATAAAAACAACCTAATTAAGAAATTACCATAATTATTAATGTGGAAAATACATAAAAAATACATTTATAAGAAATTACCTTAATAATTCGGATAATTTTACACTTCAGAACGCTTTTAGTAAAAATTTACATATTAGAGACAGATTTTTTTGTTCTACAAAACAGATCTAAAACTATAAAGAAAAGGAAAGATAGATGGTGAGCACAGAAACTAGACTGTGATCCTAAATTATGCACATACTGTGTGAAAACCTAATACTAACTAAATATAGACACAGATAAAATATGAAATATTTTTAATTCATTAAAAATCTAGACAGGATTGAACAATGTAACGCATAATTATAAACATACGAAGTTGCTGGCAATATCTAGTAAAATAGTATTATATTTTCACTGTTTTTGCTGTCGCTACAGTTGTGTTCACCGGAACGCCCAGCATCAACAGGTCGCGCTATATAAAACGAGTCGCAACGAGATGATCAGCTCAAAGCTTCAGCACCCCTGAAAACGAACACAAGGGTCTAAAATTGACAGTTTGTCAAATGTGTGGGTTATTTAATTTGTGGTGCTTCATGTGACGCTGTTACAATTAAATTTTGTTCAGGTTAGTGGGAATTTTTTATTCGAAAAAGTAAGAATTAGTATTAATATTATTGAAAATTATTATTTAGCTTAGATAATTTATAACAATTATAGGTATATTAAACATTTTTAAGAGAGATCTGATTTGAAGGAATTTGTTTAAAAAAAACCTAACTGAAGAGAATTGAGAATGGTACAGTCAAAATTAATTTATAACGACAATTTAACCGCGACATTGTCTTTAGACTCTTAGCATTTTTTTGATCCCTAAACTTAAACCAATGTTGATTACCAAAATTAGCTCCTCATTTAATAAAGGAGAGAACTATCTATGTCCGACCGATGCCAATTTTTTTAAATTTGATGTCTAGAAATTTATTGAGAATTAATTAGTTACCAAAAAAATTATTCATGAACTTCACGTTGCGATATTTTCTTTTCTATACAATACAATACAATTGTCACGCCTATACATATATCAATTTAAAAAAAAAAACAACAAAACTTACAGACATAGTGATATATTACACCAGCCCAAATATCATGAAAACTCTAGTCTTATGCCAATAAAGAATTTCGATATAGATTAAGGAGTTAGTATAACGTGTTAGAAGTGGCTAAAAAGATTTCGAGGTCTAGATTAATCAGAAATTTGAAAGACTGAAATTGCTATGCGAAAAATTTGGTAGGCGGATCTCAAAAAAAAAAGGGGTCGTGATAGGTTTTTCGTAGAACATTTCAGTTCATAACATAACAGTCAATAAATTCTTATGCATGTAGGCATAAGAATTGATAGAATAATTAAGAGTTTAGCTAGACAGCGCGGACAGTTCACATTCGGCTCCTCAAGCTGACTGCTGCTCTCTGCAATATGCGCTCTAGCTTAACATCAGGCAGGGAGATCAGATGCCGAGCTACTATAAAAAAAGACATATTTTATAGTGATCAAATATACATATAGAAAAGTATATGCTATGGGCCCCTAAATTACGCTTAAAAAAATAATAAATAAATTATTAAATTAAATTATTTATTTATTTATTTATTTATTTAAGAGGTATAACAACAGAGCACAAGTTATTTAATACATAAATACATGGCTTAAAACAAAAGAATAGTTTGAACTTGCACTCCAATTATAGCTATACACAACAAATTTAAAAATGTTTAATCAAAACAAATTATACTTTTACAATTTTACATAAATTATAGTTACAGAACACAAAGAATGTAAAATAATAACAATAGTAATACAATGCAATACAATAGAAATACAATACAATACAACATAATATTATAAGTGAGAAAATAACAATAACAAATCACTATTTCAACAGCAATTTTTTAATAGCAGATCGACTCTGTGTAAATATATCACAGTCCTCAGAAATATCATTATAAGACGAGCACATACGGCGTAAAGGATTGTTGCTTGAAACATTATTGGATGCGAAAGGTATATAGAATAATCGATTCTGAGATATACGGTTCTGTCGCTGAGAGCGCCGGGGTACATGAAATTTAACTTTTTCGAGCAATTTGTGTCCTAGCAAACCCCTTACAATCTGGTGGAGTGTACCAACATCTATGGCTTTACGTCGTTGTTCAAGACTTTTTAGTTCAAATTTTACCAATCTGTCTTGATAATTCGGAAGTCTGCGTCTGAGGCCCATCCTGTTGCACAGGGATCGAAGGAACCTAGCTTGTATTGACTCTATTTTGTTATTGTGCTTAGAGTATATAGGTGACCAAACTGGCGTACAATATTCCAGAACGCTACGGACAAGAGATACATATAACAGACGGAACGAGTTAGGTTTACGGAATGGCTTAGTAACACGTAGTATGAAACCCAAAATTTTGCTAGCTTTATTGACGATGTAGTTGTAATGTGGTCTGAATGTTAGTGTGGAGTCAAATAAGACACCAAGATCACGAACCTCAGTAACTCTGTCGACTGGTGCATCGTCGATATTATAGTTATATGTTACAGGCTGTTTATTTTTAGTAAATGTTATGACTTGACATTTTTTAATATTAAGTGACATGCAATTAACTTTGCACCATGTTTGAACTCTGTCGAGATCCATCTGAAGCTGGTCGCAATCAAAATGGGATTTTACTGCATTAAATATTTTAATATCATCAGCATATGCAAGACATTCGCATTTAATAATTTCTAATAAATCATTAATAAAGAGCAAGAACAGCAACGGACCAAGGTTCGAGCCCTGAGGTACGCCAGAGGTAGCTTGGAAAGGTAGTGATTCATACCCATATATTGTTACCAATTGAGTCCTGTTTAAGAGGTAGGATTCGAGCCAGCGAAGCAGACAACCATGAATACCGAGGTGCTTGACTTTTATCAACAATATTCGATGATCTACACGGTCAAATGCCTTTGAGAAGTCCGTGTAGATAGAATCAATTTGGGTTTTGTCCTGAAATCTATCACAAAGGTAAGTAGTGTATTCAATGAGATTGGAATTTGTAGAACGACCAGTTACAAATCCATGTTGGCATGGGTTTAAACGATGTTTTAGATGTCGGTAAAGGTGAATATAAATTATACTCTCAAATATTTTTGCAAAACAGCTGAGGATACTAATCGGACGGTAGTTAGTAACATCACTCTTATTACCTGATTTGAATATAGGTGTAATTTTCGCAAGTTTCCAACGAGTTGGAAAAACGCCCTCACTAATCGATTTGTTAAATATTATATGTAACGGCGTAGCTATGGCAGCTGCACATTGACGAATGAATATTGGTGGAAGTCCATCCGGACCTGCATTTTTACTTGTATCCAGCTTAGTTAATCGTTGAACAATGTCTTTGATGGGTATATGTATGTGAGAAAGGACATTGGTGGATTCGTTAAAATGTGGTGTGTATTGAGAATTACTGCTGGATCTATAGACAGATGAAAAGAATTCAGCAAATAGATTTGCAGTATCAGTTCCATTACTTGAAGTATGATTTTGATAGTACATGTAGTTAGGTATGTCGTTTGTAATTTTTTTATTTTTAGTATAACGCCAAAATGATTTTATATTAGATTGTAAATCGGATTCTGATTTCTTTTCTCTTTTGATTCTGATCTGGAAATTAAATTATAGCAAATAGGTGATAGATTATATAAAAATCCAACCAGAATTATGAGATTATGATCCGCCTGATATAAAGCTAGAGTGCGGTCCATGAACGGAAACAACTGCTACTATAGATAAATTTCTACATACAGCAGTCGACTCCACTATGCCGGCTTGAGAGGACGAATGCACATCATCTAGATTGACAATGCACACGTTATACCCGTTATATACGTTATACACGTTATATTCAAACTATTCCCCAAACGCGACATTCAAAAGTGGTGGTACTACCCCAGGACGGCAGACTGGGCTAATAACCTTCATCATGCTGCCTACCGCTCTTTAATAGTGCCTATAGACACTGAGCGACCAAAGTACATATAACAAAGTTACGGTCAGAATTAGCGAGGTTCCAACACAGGTCTCATCGATCGTGAGTTCACGCGTCTTACCGCTAGACCACGGCCGCTCTGAATCGAAATATGTTTCGTCTATTACGTCTATTACGTTATAATTACCCATAGAAAAAAATTGTCCCTTTATTTATTAAAAGGTTGAATAAATACTAAAACGCAATAAGGGACCAAAAATAACAAATAAGCAAAGAAGAGCCTAAAACCAATTACTTATTTTTATTTTACAATATAATTACAAAATGTTAAACGTAATATTTTTATTTATGTTTCATTTCTTCACGACAAATATTGAATATTGTATATACGAGAAGGTTAATTTCGTTATTATAATTAAAAGTAAATAAATCTGTATTATTGCAAAATAACCGATATTTTTGGATAATATGGAGGAGTTGTCTAATTCTATTTAAAAATCTTGTATATCTAAACTCTATTTTGGGTAATAATACTTAATTCTTTTTTCTTTTAAACGATAGTAATAATTTGTTAATTAAAGACAATAAATGTTTGTTTGCTTGTTTGTGTCGTATGAAAAAATATTTATGTCTGTAATATAGTCTGTAATATCATTCTCTAGATAAAAGGTTTTCTTATAATACGTATACGAAGTATTAACAAGCGTATTTTTACCTCATCAAGTCGGCATAGTGGAAGCGCCTGTTGTCAACAGTCGTATTCACATCGAGATTACAATGTGATTAAAAAGAAAATGTTGACACGCCAATAAATATATTTAATTCTTCGCAGTTAGTCACAAAATTTATTTTGACGTAGAACATAGATAACATAGTCGTCTCCTCTATGCCGGCTGGAGGAGACGAGTATGTATCATCTAGATTGACAGTGCACACTTCTCTCGTTATACCTGGCTACTTCCAAACTATTCCCGAAGCGCGACAAGGTTACTTCACGGGTGTTACATTCGAAAGTGGTGGTACTACTCCAGGACGGCAGACTGGACAAATAACCATCATGAGTCTGCCTATCACTCTTAAATTTGTTTTAATTAAAAAAGAAAGAAAATGTAACATATACTTGTATATATTTTTTATTTTAGTCTACGTGCTGGATTCGAAGACACTACCAATGTTAATTGAAATGTTAAAATATAAAAAAAAACTTGTCGGCGACTAAGTCCGAGATTTCAGGATTATGAAGCAACGTTCACAGTATCCATAAAATAGGTATTGCTCAAGACTACACGACGCGTATAATTAGTAATTAGAACCGTAAACACACGTTTCATCCCCAAGGAACTTAAAAAAGCCCAAAACCTTTCATAATAATGGGGTGACCATCTAACGCAAAAGGATTTTTTCAAATCTGCTATAATAAAGACAAGTTTAAAGAGGGCAGCTTAAAGGCAAACTGATGATGGTTATTAGCGAGGTCTGCTGTCCTGGGGTAGTACTACCACTTTCGAATGTAACACCCGTGAAGTGACCATGTCGCGTTTCAGGAACAGTAGCCAGGTATAACAGCCAGGTGTGCACTGTCAATCTAGATAGTGCATGTTCGTCTCCTCAAGCCGGCTTAGCGGAGGCGACAGCTGCCTGTAGAGATTTACCTGTTGTTTCCATTCATGGATCGCACTCAAGCTTTACATCAGGCGGATGGTACCTGGTAAAATAGTACCTAGCTACCTAGGTTTTTTTTGTACTGTATGCATTTTTTCCTTTTTTTTTTCTTGGATTCCGATAATTAAATAGAACTACGTACTATATGCTTTAAAACCAAACTACCAAACGCAAACTATGTATCATTACTGAAAAATAGGCCCGGAATTACGGTGATCCCGGTTGTTAATGTTAGACCCTTCACCAACATGCAAAAACCTCTCGACGCGTTTCGCCACTCCACGTGGCATCGTCAGGAGACGTGTAGTCGCTTCGACTTCGCTCCGACGACTGTCGTCGGTCTAACAGCTAATGTGTCTGTATACCTACCCTCACTAATATTGACTAGCGGAAATTAGTTGCAAAGTAGTGTTTTAAAATAACATTTTAACGTGGTCGCGGTGACCGTACACCACACACAATAATGTTCCGTACACGTAACTTTGAAACTCTAGTCTATCTATGTTATAAGGAATACTCTAATAAATATATTGTAATATCATAATACATGTAAATGGTTTACATTTTCTTTTAAAATAAGATGTCAAATAAGAAATAAATAGTACCTATCAAATATCAAAGAATTCATTTTAAAAATAAAACACTCGTACACAATTTGTTTTAAAAACACGTAAAAGGACAAAAGAAATATGAGAAATTGAAGCATTAAATAATTTAAAATTAATTTACGCAGGAAACAATCAAATTAGTTTTTTTTTTTTTCAAATGTAACACCCGTGAAGTGTCCTAGCGTTTCGCGTTTTGGGATCAGATGCACATTCATCTCGTCAAGCCGACTGTTGTCTATAGAAGTTTCTCTCAAGTAGCAAGCAGTCGTTTCTGTTCATAGACCACATTTTGGCTTAACATCGGATGGTGTTATACGTCGAGCTACAATAAAAAAAGTTGACAGGACATACCCCTTTAAGCTGTTAAACATGAAAGCGTGGTGTGATACCACCGAGACATCGGACTGTGCTATTTACCAGCAGCCTGTATATTATTTTCGTACTTTACGCTCGTTTTACCAACTCACGTCAAATTATAAAGCTCCTCTATAGACGAATCAAGGCGCGCCGAATCGTATCTCTTTCGCGAATACGAATCACACCGGAATACTTGCGATTCGACTCGTCTCAACTTTTTCCTGATACATAGTTTCATAGTATATAAACGAATTTTTGTGATTCGAATCGATTAAACCAGCTATAACAAACGCTGGCCTCGAGGGGTATACTAGGTCCGACCGCTTCCACTCTTAAAGTAGCACAAGTAAGTTAATTAAACAGCAATATTTATACAAGCGAATTGCAAGTAACTAAAGGCTGCATTTCTTAGCACTTTGCTGAAAACGAATGAAAAGTTAAACAGCAATTTCATTAAAGTTTTACTTTAGAAAAAGTTGAAAAAAAAAAGAAAGTAGTTTACCAAGCAAAGGTCAAGCCCTTTAAAACTACCCACCCAAGCACCCAAAAATATTTTTGCATCTGACTGGGTATACAGCGATAGACAGACTGATTATAATTTATTATTAAGCAGTCTGCCATCCTGGAGTATTCACAACTTTCAACTGTAACCAGTCGTGTTCCAGAACAGTTTGGAAGTAGCTAGACAGAACGAGTAGAGTGTCTTGTTAATGATGGCCCATAGCGGAGAGGACTGGTGCATACAGCCATTTGTTTGTGGTAGCAGTTGTTTCCGCTCATAGATCTTACTCCAGTTTAACATCAGGCGGATGGCTGTCATATGTCGAACTATAAAAAAAATTTAATACGAACTCTTTAATTTCAGACATGTCGCTCCACTGGCTATTATTCTCATTCTCCTGGCTTGGCATCGCACGGCTACAACAAATAAGCGGTAACCCCAGCCTAAACCCCATAAATTCTTACGACGCAAATTTCAATCTTTTCGCTTATAAAAACGATTACGATAAAGACCAAATTAATGATGATAACACGGATCAGTTTGATCACGACGTGGACAGTAACAGAAGAACGCTCGCCTCAATTGGAGACAGAAACTGGCAGCCAAATTTGGTAGATACGGATAAAACTATTTACACCAACCCTATTAACCCTGATCCTTATCTAGTACAAAAATATATAGAAAACATAGAAAATAATTCTACAATAGAAAACACGGCAGGTTTAGAAAAACGCAGTTTCAGCCCTTGGGGTGGGAAGAGGAACGACCCGTTCGTTCAACAGACGTGGTCATGGAAACGCGAGTCGAGAAAAGAGCCAGCGATGCCGAAACGAGTACGTTTCAGCCCATGGGGCGGTAAAAGAAGCGGCCAAGTTCTATATAAACCGGGAGTCAAAGCCTCTAAACTAATATTTTCTTCTTCCATACCGGAAATGAGTAAAATTATATCAAACTACCCTTCAACTGGTATAAGATACTACATTGATAAACGCCATCCGATCAGGATCTTGACTCTAAGCAATCTCGAAGGTAAATTATTGAGAGACGCGATGCCCTTTGGGGATTTTGACGAAAACAAATACTTTAAGCCGGGACATACATTTACTCATATAGATATGGTGAAAGATGGTAAATTAAAAGTGAAGAAATCGTTTAAATTTAACAATTGGTCTGGTAAGCGAACTCAACCTGTTATTGGACCTATATGGACACCAAATCAAGATGACAATGAGCCCACAATGAATGGTATATTGAAACAAGACCCTGCTGTCTACGTCGGCCAAGAAAAAATAGTTTAGGAGAAATTATACTTAGGTATAACTCACTTGTTTTTTATGAAAGTGCATATTTTCTTCGAATATTAAAATATGATGTAGCTTTAAAGCTAGGCCATAAAGTAGTGTTAATAATTTATTTATTGTTTTAACCCTTAAATGCATATTGTTGCCAAAAGTATACATACTAATTTTTTAAAATATATATTCTTTATTTGTGCATAAATTTCCTATAATATACGATTTTATCAATTCAAAACAAAAAAAAACATGCATTTGAGGGTTAATACGCCATTTAATGGAATAATAACATCGGTCAGTGAAAAAAA
Organism: Tinea pellionella; assembly: GCA_948150575.1. Taxonomy (NCBI): domain Eukaryota; kingdom Metazoa; phylum Arthropoda; class Insecta; order Lepidoptera; family Tineidae; genus Tinea; species Tinea pellionella. The sequence continues at coordinate 6,835,211 of OX411263.1, read as the reverse complement.
TCTGGTCAAAGATAAAAAAAAACGCTAACCAAAAATGGTTAGATATATTAATTAAAGTTAATATTTATTGAACAGATAAGGATTTTTAGAGATTTAATTTTAGATGAAGTTAGATACTTATGCATTGTCAGGCACACAATTTATCACAGCAGATTTTCATAAGAGTACAATTTGATAGAAAAGTTTTTGCCTATGGATTTATCATTACATTAGTATTTCTTGTACTTGGTACCCATAGTACAGTAGTGTACCATATTTCATTGTATATTTGTGCGTACACTTGCTTATCATTCCTAAAAATTATTTCTCTAATTTCTTTAACAAGTGTTTGACAAATAGGCTGGATTTTTCAAACACTTAACTATTTACCTAAATGTTGTGAGCAAATTAGAATTAAAAATAAAATAATAAACACAATGACAATGTTTCTTTTTGTTTTATTTTAAATTAAGAGTATGATTATTAAAAAAAACTAACAAGATTAACATTAAGTTAATGTTAATGCATGACATTCTCTTCATAGATTATTTCTATGAAAGTTATAATAATGAAAAGCCTCTGAGAATGAGCTGAGTATGTAAAAAGGATTTTTTAAAGTGTGTTTACATTATAATCTTACATAATTTTAATTACTAGAAAGCTAATACACAAGTTAATGGCAATATAATTTAAAATCCAAGGACATAAGGTGTAAATTAACATAAATCTAGGCAAATGATGTTACTACTTAACTTTAAACATATTTTGAACAAAGGCAGTAATGAATTATAGAAATGTTTACGAAGAAACTTGAATGATTTAAAGATTGTGACTTAAGCTGTTCTTAATATAATGTGAAGTCCAGAGTCAGTTTCAATGATATCGCTCAGTTGACCGATCTTCAACCTAAATGACTCCTCCTCGAACGGTTTTTGCATTTGCCCTTTGCCAAACATGCCAAGGTCACCACCACGCTTAGCAGATGAGCAGTCAGAATATTTAGTCGCTAGATCGGTGAAATCTGCTTCCTTAGCGACTATCTTCCTCCGATACTCTTTTATGATGTCCATAGCCTCTTCCTTCGATTTTGTGATATTTTCCTCGCGCCAAGATGATGGTCGACGGCTACCGGCGTGTTTTACGAGAATATGGCTACAGCACACTTTCTCCGTGTTCTCTGGACGCTCCCACTGCGATTCCTTGGTATGTATGTTAAGGTAGTAGGTCATGCCCGTTGACCGACTGGTCCTCATCTCCCAACCCTCGGGAAGTGGGGCATCGTTATCCTGACCCGACATTCTGCAAGTTCGTTAAATTTTTTGTTGCAGTGACATAATTTTATAACTTTTAAACAGTTTTGTGTGAAATAATGATAAAAATTTCATGAAACAAGACATTAGCCGCCTTTATTCACAATAGTTTAAAGTTAAACATATAGAATAGGAGAGGCGTTATAGCGGTAACAATGCCGATGCAACCAATAAATGACAAGTAAAACTCACCTCGTAAATCAATGATGTACACACCAGATGCGACAATATAATAATCGGGATACAAATAAACTTTAAATATTACTTTCAACGTAATTATTGCATAAAAGCAGCTAAATACCAAACACCAAATTCACAAAATCAATGATGACATTTTACTTTTTCTGATAAACCGGTAGGGAATGAAATATGTTGCCATGATAAAAAATATAATTGTTTTGTCAGCAAGTATGGATAGATGGCGTTGTGCAACTGTGGTTATTTTGTAAATGCATTTATAATTAAGTTATTAAAGGCAGTTACATACATAAAAAGTTACGTAAAGATAAGCACGTAATTAAATAAATCTGTAAATATATTTATGCTGACATCTCGTACATTCATTCATAACTTTTTCGTATAATAATAATTCAAGGAAAGACGTTGATATGAAATGGTTACAGGGCACAAACTTCGAACAGTTATTCACAGATGGCGCTACCTTTCAGAAATAGTAAAAGATAATAATCAAAATATATATATATTTTTTTTTCTTATGTACCTAATTCTAATACTTTAATAATGGTGTCCTAAATTGTGTCAAAAAATTGAACGCGGCTTAGGATGATGGGCGGTTGCAAAGGTTGGCTGTTAATAAAAAAAAGCTTTCGAAAAGTCGAATTAAAAAAAATGTATTAATAAGCCGCATAAATAAAATCATGGTCAAGTAGGGTTGCCAACCGTAATAGAATATATTTATATGCTATTTATATATATTTTTTTTATATTTACATTTATACGCTACTGAAGAAATATTGTAAAGTAGGGAAACATAAGACAAAGCCTTTCCCAAGGCATATTATCTAGTTGTAGAATCATGTTACGAAAATTCAAGAGTCGAAATAGGCTTGAAATAAATTCAGTTTAACTTTGTCTTTTTTACTCTTTCCGTGAAATACTAGGTAAAAAAATATTTTTAGGTGTCCAATATTTTTTTAGGTAATTCGCAGAAATTTTTTGGCAACCCTATGGCCAAGTCCTGGCAAAATTTAATTGTTGGTTCCCTAGCAAACTGGGCGTTAATTGATATAATGTGTGATTTGATGTGAGACACGTTGATTGTGATATATAATGATGAAAATGAATTCAGTTCATTAGGCATTTGTTCATTAGGATCTGGATATAGGGTTAGTTTTATTTCTACCCCGAAAATTGATCCAAATTATATAGTACCTATATAATAGTAGATATAATTCTACCACTTCATTTCTGGTTCTTTTTTTTTTTGTTTTATATGGCATTATAAAAATTTGCCAGTGTTAAAGTAAATATTTACAAGTTAATAATATTGTGCATCACGAGTCATTCATTCATCACACCAAACAGTCAAGTCAAGTTTCAGTCAAGTCAAAAATTGTTCCAGTAAAGTGGTAGAATCCTTGCTGAAACGTTCTACGGAGTTTTGGAGGGAAAATGGAAACTCAGGTTCTCTTCTTTTGAATTGTTTGCCCACACTCACGCACGTTCACGAACACTTAATGGTTAATAATCCACCATTATTACACATTAACACAAGTTTAGGAAAATAATTCAAAACATATAACCTGACGTCTCAAGATGGCCGCCAAAACTCATTTCTGGTTGGTTCAATGATGGTTATTATTGGTAACACATGTGAAGTGACTTTGTCGCGTTTCGGGAACAGTTTAAAAGTAGTCAAGTATAACAAGAGGAGTGAGCACAGTCACTATAGATGGTGTGCATTCGTCTTTTCAAGCCGGCATAGTGGAGGCGACTGCTGTATGTAGAAAATCTATAGTAGCAGTAGCGGAGTGTTGTCATATGTCGTGCTCAAATAAAAATAAAATGCCATGCTGAATTTGTGGATACAATAGGTAATATAATTGTTAAGGATCGGGGCGCAACCAAATAAATAAATACATAAAGATAAGTGGAAATGCGCCCCGCTCCTCCCCCACGGCTAGCTCGCTACACCCGCACCTCTCTATCCCCACTACTCGTCGAGTGAAGAAGCGCGCTAACGCGCTAAACGAGCGCGTTACGACCACGCTGCCGCACCATGGAGCGCTCTACGACTGCGGGGAGAACAATGGGATAAGCCACGCCCACCGCAGTAAAACGGAATACGACCATAGGAGCCAGCGGCGCTTGCGACGCGTTAAAAACAGTACAGTTGCACCAACCAATTGTAGTATCGTTCGGGAGTGCAACAAGAGAAGACCTATCTACGCGTCAATTCAAGACTATTCAAGATCTACGACGAAGAAATCAACGTACGAGGAGATTATTATCAAGAACACAATAAACGGCGATCCAACATCAACCCGTCTTTTCTTCGCACTGTCACCCTATATTTCGCAATCCGCTGTTACGATTCCCAACATTGGAATCGAGTTGGTCCTTCGAGAGCCGGATTACGAAGCAGTAGCTGTGACAGTCGAAGATGAAGACAAGAAGCGAAAGTGCCAGAGAAGCTAAAGCCGTCGAAGAGGCTCAGCAGACACATCATGTGTTTGAAGAGGCACCGGAATCACCGGCTACCTCGGGGATTGTGACTGCATCGGGACCTACGACGTCAAGAATCCCAGGAAAGGAACGAGAAGGAAGCGTTCGCTCGGCTCGTTCGGGATCTAGCTTACAAGCTCGCTTGAAGGCAGCGGGGCCTGAGAACGACAGGAGACTCTGGGCCGCTGAGAAGCAGCGTTTAGCTCAACACAGGGCACAACGCTACGAAATGGAAGAAAGAATGTTGGCTATCAAGATGCGTCGCGTGCAGGAAGAAGAAGCGGCGACAGCTAGAAGGGAAAGACAATTGGCACGCAAAGTGTTCGAAAACGAAAAGAAATTGAAACAAGTAGAAACAGCGTCTCAACAGTCGGACAACAGTTCGGTGGCGATGGAAAGAGTCCGAGATTGGCTCGGATCACAGCCGAACGAACATGCAGAACCCGAAGCTCCAAAGGAAACGGAATTACGGAAGGAGTTTGATGCTACAAGGAACACGGTGTTGCAACAAGGAAGCTCAGAAGATGCGATGGAACGGCTAATAACAGCGATGGAGAAGCTGTTGAAAAGAGCCGACCATACACACATCTCACCGGGAAGAGCGCCAGAATTACCACGCTTCGACGGAGCGACCGAGGATTGGTTGCCATTTAAGGCGGCGTACGAACGATCAACAGAACTGTATCGTCTGAGGCCCGTGGACAACCTCCTACGTCTACAGAAGTGTATCACCGGCGAAGCGCGGAAAATAGTTGCATCATTACTACACTCGGCGGAAGATTCGACGGCTATAATGATGGCATTGGAACGACATTTCGGAAACCCGGAGGTGCTCGTCGAGCGCTTGCAGAAGGAAGCACACGAACTTCGAAATGTCGACCATAGAAATGGTCGGGAATTGAATAAATTCGCGAGTGCAGTGGAAAATATAAGGTGTGTCGCAAAGAAGTTAGGTGATAAAGTGAACAAGCATACACTAGTGAAAACAATAGTGGGGAAGTTAGGCCCGACGTTATTTACCCAATGGTTGAATTATGACAGACGGCACAACCAAGATGAACTGGATGCCTTATCGCAATTGTTGCTTGAACAAGCAGAACTGGCGATACAGTATTCTCAACAGCAACAAGAAGTCACTAGTGGCAGAATCACGAGTCAACGTAGGACAGCACCGAAGAAAGTATACGCGACAGTGGAGACAGAAGTCTCGGGAGCACGCCCTCCACGGTGTTTGTGTTGCGGAGAAGAACACGAAACACCAAAGTGCTACAAAGTTGTGAAGATGAGTGTAAATGAACGATGGAACTTCGTGAAAGACAAGGGCATATGCTTTAGATGCTTCAATTCAAAGCATAGGAAGCGGGATTGTCAAGCAGCAAAATGTACGCAATGCAAGCGGAATCATCACAGGCTGCTACACCCGGATAAAGCGCCGAAGGAATATGAGAAAGAAGTACCATCGTCAGAAGAATCAGTGCTCACTCTTAACACTAAGAGGGACAAAGTGTTAATGCGCGTGTGTCAAATTAAAGTGAAAGGACCGCGAGGACAGAAGACAATTTACGCTCTCTGTGACGAGGCCGCTTCAGTCTCTTTAATAGACGAAGCGCTTGCCCGACAGATAGGTGCTTCGGGGCCAAAGTCGTCACTGAAGATGCGGGGAGTGAATATGGACGCAACAGTGTCAACGCGAAGCATAAAAATACAAGTGAGCGGAGCGGACGGTGACTACCATGATTTAGTGCTGCGAACAGTGCCAAAGCTACAGCTGAGTACACAGAGTCTCAGAGAAGACGCTATGAGCGCTAAACACCTCAAGGACTTCCGACACTTGTGTTACACGAATGTTACGCCGCGAGTATTGATAGGCGCCAACCATTGGCACCTTATCGTGACTCGAGAACTTCGCGCCGGTCGACCAACCGAACCTGCCGTATCGCGAACCCTACTCGGATGGGTCGTGCATGGAATTGCAGCCAGGGTGACGGAACCGAACACGGCACGCGTATACCACACCGACCTGGAGGAACTGGTCGAAAGACACTACAAGCTGGAAGAAGTTGGAATGACGAGAAGAGTCAACAACGCTGATAAACGAGCCATAGAACAATTCGAGAAGACGGTGAAGATCGAGGAAAATAGATACACCGTTGGGCTACCGTGGCGCCATGAAGAAGTACGCATGCCGCCAAATTATGAGAACGCCCTAAAAAGATTGTGCTCTGTGGAGAAACGGATGGACCGAGACCAAGCATTCGCCAAGGAATACACGGCTCAAATGGAAAACCTGTTGGAGAAAGCATACGCCACAAAGAGTCGCGGGGACGAGGACCACAGCCGGGTAGCGTGGTACCTTCCGCACTTTGCGGTGAGAAACCCAAATAAGCCAGGAAAGGTGCGACTTGTCTTCGATGCAGCGGCTACCGCTTCGGGGACATCTCTGAATGATCATCTACTGGAGGGTCCAGACATGCTACTATCGTTACCAGGGGTTATAAGCCGATTCAGAGAAAGTAGAGTGGCAATGACGGCGGACATCGCGGAAATGTTTCTACAAATTAAAGTGCGAGAGGAGGATCAACCTGCACAAATGTTTCTCTGGCGTGGGAAAGATCGACATAACCCGCCTACGAAATATAAAATGACCTCGATGATATTCGGTGCGAAGAGCTCGCCGTTCCTTGCGCATAGTGTAAGGAATCACGGTGCCGACCAAGACGCCACAGAAGCTGCAGTTGAGATCGGTGGAACTAATGACGGCACGGAAAAGACCTTAGGCTTGCAATGGAATCCGAGTAGTGACACGCTCGGATTCAACACCGCAATGCCACGGGTAGCCAAAGAAGTACTCCAGGGACAACGAGCGATCACGAAAAGAGAGATGCTGAGCGCGGTCATGTCATTATACGACCCGCTGGGTTTGCTCAGCCACTTTTCCATATCGGCGAGAATAACGCTGCAAAACCTATGGCGCTGCCCGACTGGATGGGACGAAGAGATTCCAGAATCAGAGTCTACCGACTTTTTAAAGTGGTGCGGAGGACTTAAAGAAGTAGCAAAGCTCCGCATCCCCAGATGTCATAGCCCGGAGTGGCGTGAAAGGAAGATAAGTGCACATGTGTTCTGCGACGCTAGCTCGCAGGCATACGCAGCAGCGGTATATTGGCGCCTTGAAGACGCGAGCGGCGAAGTGACTGTATCATTGGCGGCCGCAAAAGCCAGAGTGGCCCCATTACGACCGATGAGCATACCGCGCCTGGAGCTGCAAGCAGCGGTGCTGGGGACGCAGTTGGCAGAGGCTGTTCAAAAGGAGCATCGTATGAAAGCCGAAGGAACAACCTACTGGACCGACTCTAAGACAGTGCTGCATTGGATACGGGGCGACGCACGCAAGTATAACCCGTTCGTCGCTCACCGACTGGGTCAAATCGATGAAGTCACGGACAAGAGACAATGGCGATGGGTACCCACCAAGGAAAATGTGGCAGATGACGCCACACGACAACATTGTGGAGAAATAAGTTATGCGACGCGATGGTTCCGGGGACCGGCCTTCCTATATGCCGCAGAAGAAGAATGGCCAGAGGAAGAGCCGACGGAGATCAACGAGAACGTCGAAACGGTCCATATGTTAACCGTCGACAATACGCAAACGGATTGGCTACCAGACATTAAGCGCTTCTCCTCATACCAACGCCTAATCTACGCCTCGGCGTACGTATTAGTAGCAGCGGACAAATTCAAGAGAAGAAGAACCCAGCTGTTGTTAGAACACATACAGAAGGCAACAACAGCTTGGGTAATAAAGTCTCAACAGGACTGCTTTAGCGCAGAGATTAAGGCGCTAAAGCGGGGGGAGAAGCTGCCTAAAAATAGCAAATTGAAGGACTTATTTCCAATCGTCGGAGAAGATGGAATATTGAGAGTGAGCAGCCGCTTGCAGTCTTCTACATTGCCAGAGGTCATGAGGCGACCTCCGATTTTAGATGGAAGACACCCACTGACGCGGCTCCTAATCCTGCAACGACATAAGAGGGCGAATCACGCTAACAACGAGCGTGTGGTGAACGACCTACGGCAGGAATACTGGGTTGTTCACCTAAGGCCAGCTGTGAGAAGGGTGGCAAGAAACTGTCAGTACTGCTGTATACGAAAAGCTTCACCCGACGTGCCGGCATTTGGAGACTTACCTCAAGCCCGATGGGAGAAACCACCAAGACCGTTTTCGTATAGCGGAGTGGACTATTTTGGACCGCTATCAGTTACGGTGGGACGACGACACGAGAAGAGATGGGTGGCACTTTTCACCTGTCTAAGCACGAGAGCCATTCACCTTGAATTGGTGCATTCACTAAGCACCGATTCCGCTATAATGGCTTTAAGACGAATGGCCGCCAGAAGGGGATGGCCACAACAAATTTGGAGTGACAACGCTACATGTTTCCGAGGAGCCGACGCCGAGCTGCGAACAGCGTACGAAAAATGGGCGCCGGAGCTACGAGACTATGGATTGCTACACGGGATGGAATGGCACTTCATTCCGCCAGGAGCACCGAACATGGGCGGCTGCTGGGAGCGTTTAGTGCGATCGGTTAAAGTCGCGCTAACCGCTACCCTAAGAGAGAGGCACCCAAAAGAAGAGACTATGTTAACGTTACTGGCTGAAGCGGAACACTGTGTCAACGGAAGACCACTGACCCATGTTCCCACCGACATCGAAGACCCCGAGGCGTTAACACCGAATCACTTCCTCATTGGGTCATCGACCGGAATACCGATGACAGGCGCAGTAGAAGAGGCCGACAAAGCGCAATGGAGGAAGGCGCAGGCATTAGCTGACCGATTCTGGACGCGATGGCGAAGAGAATACCTGCCTACCTTAGCACCACGGGGCGGAGAAGGAAGCAACAAATCCATAAAGGAGGGAGATCTGGTCCTGGTTATCGACAACCTTCTACCACGCAACGTCTGGGCACGCGGAGAAGTAATGCGTGTTTTCCCAGGACCAGACGGAAGAATACGAGTAGCAGAGGTGCGGACCAAAGGAGGCATTTTTCGACGACCGGTACGCAAGCTAGCCGTGTTATCGGTAAGAAGCGACTAGGAGATGTCGCTTGGGGGGAGGATGTTAAGGATCGGGGCGCAACCAAATAAATAAATACATAAAGATAAGTGGAAATGCGCCCCGCTCCTCCCCCACGGCTAGCTCGCTACACCCGCACCTCTCTATCCCCACTACTCGTCGAGTGAAGAAGCGCGCTAACGCGCTAAACGAGCGCGTTACGACCACGCTGCCGCACCATGGAGCGCTCTACGACTGCGGGGAGAACAATGGGATAAGCCACGCCCACCGCAGTAAAACGGAATACGACCATAGGAGCCAGCGGCGCTTGCGACGCGTTAAAAACAGTACAGTTGCACCAACCAATTGTAGTATCGTTCGGGAGTGCAACAAGAGAAGACCTATCTACGCGTCAATTCAAGACTATTCAAGATCTACGACGAAGAAATCAACGTACGAGGAGATTATTATCAAGAACACAATAAACGGCGATCCAACATCAACCCGTCTTTTCTTCGCACTGTCACCCTATATTTCGCAATCCGCTGTTACGATTCCCAACAATAATATTATCAACTCGCAGGCATAGTGATATGTAACCGTATTTTGTGTGAAAATTGGCATAGGCAAACATTCGAATTAGTGTACACCTAATTAAAATTAATTAATAATTACATTTCTATTGTTTTTTTTTATTGTAGCTCGGCATGTGACAACACTCCGCCTGATGTAAAGCTAGAGTGTGGTCCATGAATGGAAACAACTGCTACTACAGAGAAACCTGTGCGGGCAGCAGTCGCCTCCACTATGCCGGCTTGAGGAGACGAGCATGTATCATCTTAGATTGACAGTGACCACTCCTCTCGTTATACCTGGCTACTTTCAAACTATTCCCGAAACGCGACAAGGTCACTTCACGGGTGTTACATTCGAAAATGGTGGTACTACCCCAGGACGGCAGACTAGACAAATAACCATCATCAGTCTGTCTACCACTCTTTATTTGTAGTTTTAATTAGTTATTTTTATTTATCTATTTTGCAAAAAAAAAAAATCAGTGAGCGATGGCAACTGCACTTTCTATTTGACACATACTTATACTTATTTAATACATTTTAGGTACCTTATTTAAGAGTCCGTGGTCTAGCAGTAGGAGGTGTGAACTCAATGTCGACGAGACCCGTATTCAAATCTCGCTAAATTCTGTCAGGTACTATGTTATTATTAGTACTATGTAATACGGTTTTTCGTTAAAAATATATAAATAAATAATAATCATAGCATAATTTTAATTCATAAACTAAACATATGGTAAGACGTGTAAACTTACGATCGATGAGACGCGTGTTAGAACCACGCTTAGTATCTATAGGTATTATTAAAGAGTGGTAGGCAGACTGATGAAGGTTATTAGCCCAGTCTGCCGTCCTGGGGTACTAGGGTAGTACCACCACTTTTGAATGTAATACCTGTGTAATACTCATCTCCTCAGGTCGGCATAGTAGAAGTGACAGCTGCACTTAGAGGTTTATCTGTAGTTAAGCTAGAGTGCTGTCCACGAACAGAAACAACTGCTACCTTAGAGAATTTTTTGTAGAAAACAATCACCTCCACTATGTCGTCTCGAAGACACAAATGTTTACCATCCAGGTTGACAGATGTAGGGTAAAAAAATTGTCTAAAATTCTGTTCTTAAATGATATGAGTGATCCATAATTGCAATAATTATTGCATTTTTGAAATAAAGCGATAAGCGTACAAGAAAAACCTATTAAACCATAAAATTTGTTTTCCTGTGACACTATTGGTCGTATCGTATGCGCGGAGGCGTCCGACGCTGCTGATTGGCGAATAAAACACGTAAGTATAGCAGTTTTCGCGGCAAAAATTCAGTTGCTTCTAACTTTTCGCGCGTTAACAGCAAAACTGTAAATGAACAGATTTCAAAATACGCTGAAAGTAATGACAGTGACTGCAATCCTGAATTGAGATCTTTTTAATACCCACTGCTTAACAAGGTTAGTGATTTTTATGTAAAATTTTATTATCTTAATACGTAATCCAAAACTATTTTAAATAAAAAGAAATTAGATAAAAACTTACACTAAAACTTTTAAAATTAACTTTACTAGAGTTATTTGGTTATTTATTTGATAAATAATAGTAAAAAAGTTCATAATTTTAAAATAAAATTTGATTTTATATTAAATTGGCGTTTTATAATTTGTAATGGATTTTTAGCTTTGAAATTGCCATTCTGCAGTACGGGTAAAGACCTATTATATACTTCTTATTCTACTCTTAAGTTAAGATATCCTAAAATATATTTATTATTTTTTTATAATATATATTTAATTATTTATTTAAATTTTGAGGGCGACCAGTGCAGCGGTGGAATACTTTAAATCATAATTTACAATAAGTTTGTCTATGATAAATGATCAACCTTTAGGTGCCACAATACGCATAAGAGAAATAAAATAGTAATAACAATAGTAATAATTTAAAAAATAAAAAAAAATATTTTCATATTTTTTTATTTAATAACATAATAGTTATCTTGTTACAAAATTAATTAAATAAATCTTTAATCTTTTTAATAATATATATATATATAATTATTTTATTGTAGGTGCATCAGAAATGCTTCTTAAATAATTAAAGCTTTTAAAGCGGGAAAAGTTTCCTGAAAGATATCTCTAGACAGTTTTATAAAAATTAAATGATTAAAAATTCATTTTTACTAAGTTTAAAAGAATAACTCTGAAAATATATTTACGTCTCGTTATATTACAAAGGTAAACAGAACTTTCGTTTTTTAGTTTATCACTATTTTATGAACAAAGTTTTCTGTTTAGCGCTTTTTACGGTACACATTTCTGCCTATACTTTAGGTTAACCGGTCGCAATGTACATAAACATGGCGTGTATTATAAATTTTTAATAGGACTTTGTTACCGAAAATTTTTAACAATGTTTTCGTGAAATTTGGAAAGTTGGTTTTCTGCGTTAGATTTGTAACATATTTTTTAAATAGTGTCAATTCAAATTATTATTTTTATCAAATCTCAGTGTAATAAGCAGAGACAAAAGAAATGAAGAAATATTTTCGGATAAGTTACTAATCCGAATAAGTAACATAAGAGATTCTGCCTGTCCCATTTTATCGTAGATACGCCCGCCCGCACCGTGAAGATATTATAAATACAAACGTCTTGAATAAATATTATCAAATCTGAAAGCTGTTTTTGATAGTTATCTCTGCCTACACTTTTTTGAAATAGTATCAGTTTTTTCATAGTAGCTCGACAAATAACTACACTCCTTCTGCTGTTATGGTAGAGTGCGGAAACCACTGAGAAAGGTTTACATGCAGCAGTCGCCTTCGCTATGTCCCAGTCGCTTATGGAGATTGGGACTACGCCACGTCACGGATTATTATCTTAAAAGTGGTAGCACTAATCCAGAACGCCAGAGGGGATAATGGGGATCTGTCTCTCTACAAAAGCCTCGTTAGAGGGAATAACTATACTTTCATAAATTGTAATTAAAAGGCAATCAAATTGAATATAAAGAATGATTTTTCTTTCTCTATAATCTGCGAGTATTTTAATTGAGCTACGTCAAAAATATGTTTGTCTTTATGTTTAATAAAAAATAGTAAATCCTTTTTTCTATGATGTCATTTGTATAATAAGCCACGAGTTCAATCTCTGTGCTTTATCAACTTTATTTGACAGTAAATAATAAATTTCTGTAAAAATGTATAGTTCTGTTTTGAAATGGCGTTAGATGGGAGGTTGGTAATGGCGATACATCTTGATTGGTATCTTTAAATAAGTTTAGCTTGGTAACTCTAATAATGTATTATTAGCAAGTTGATAAAGTTAAAAAAAAGCGCTTTAAACTGTTTTACGACGAATGTCTTAAAATAGGGTTGAATTTCTCGATAAGACATCTTAAGGATTTAGTGAAATCGGAAGTGCATTTTGCTTGTAGCTTTAAGAGGAGTATAGCTAGGATAGTATAATAAAGCCCAGCTATACATTTTGTTAACTTATTAAATACTTCTTTAGGATTCATGAAGGTTATTTAGCCTAGTCTGCCGTACATCACTTTTAAGTGTAATATCTGGAAAGTGATCTAGTCACGTTTCGGTATCAGTTTGGAAGTAGCCAGGTATAACGGGAGGAATGTGAACTGTCAACCTCCTCAAGCCGGGCGGCATAATTCTCTGTGATAGCTGTGTTTGCCGTTCATAGACCGCATTCTAACACATCAGGCGGAGTGATTTTATGCCGAGTCACAATTTAAAAAAAATCCATCATTTGATTGAAGTTTAACAATATTGAAACTTGGGACTTGACCTTACTAGATCATTTAAAATTAAAAGATTAAAATAAAATAGCTAATGCTAAAACTTCCTACATTGCTACATCATTATTTATTTATTATTATTTTTACGCCAGCTCCGCTTATATTACCGTACCTACTCATATTATATACTCTCTATGGACGCATTTTTGTTAATTTCTATGAATTTTAAAAGGTACTTTATATCTAACAGGATGTGCGGTTTATATGACATACTTGCGGTAGGAAAACATACTTACACGTTTTAGAAGATCGATTATGGACACATTTGTAGGTGCCATTACTATTATTATCATCTTCTCATATGACTATACTTAAGCCAGAGTGCGCTTGAAGAATCCCAAGTTATAAAAAGAAGGAAAGACGTAGCTAGGAAGGAATTATTAGCTATTTTGATATTAGCACAGTTTGCCCAAGTGTAGCGCCTTCACAGACATAATCGCGTTTTCTTTGTAAGTAGGTGGGATGTCATGATTGTAACATGTGAAGTCTGCTCTTAACTTGATAGTGCATAGTGGAGACGATAGCTGCCTGTATAAACTATGTGCAACTCCGGTCATGGATTACAGTTAAGATCAATATCCAGACGTACGTACCTCGCTAATACGGTAACACCGACGGGCATACCTGGCTAATATAAGAAAAAAAAACTGTTACTGATAGATTTCTTGTAGGCCCTAGATCCAAAGTAAAATAGCCCAAAAAAATAAAAAATGAACAATTATTTTAAAATTTTCAAAATAAAATATTAATTAATATTCGTTCTATATGCTTTATTTTGTGTTGTATTTACCTTTTATATCATTAGTTTTATTGTTTTATTGTAGAATTTTCAAGCAGTTTGGGGGTCTTTAAGAATCTGAGAGTCCCGGGCCTCTTAAGTCTATGCACAAAGACGGTCCTAATTATGGCTTATTTAGTACTGATTTAAAACTTAAAGTTGAGTGCATAATCCGATACCAGGTCATATAGAGTTCCCTGTATTTATTTTTGCTAACAATACACACGCAAATATGTATAACAAATTCAAATATAAGTCGATAATAGCAGTGTTTTAACATTTTGTCTTCACGTGTCTATTATGCTGAAACCTTGTATGAAACGGAAGTTTCATTCTCTTCAGGCACACACTACAATGAGCGCCACAACAAAGTTTACTTAAACATTGACAATTTTGCTTTCATATTTATACTACTTTATTTTTTATAGTAAGGTAAGCAGTCGAGTTAGATACTTTTTATTATAATTAGCAAGAACAGCCTAGGGGTAGAACGCGTGAACTCACGATCGATGAGTCCCGGGTTCAAATCTCGCTAAATTTTAGCTTATTCCATCCAGTTCTACATGTAGAACTTGAAAATATATATTTTTTAAATTGTAGCTCGGCATATGACAACACTACACCTGATGTAAAGCTCGAGTGCAGTCCATGAATGGAAACAACTGCTACTACAGAGAAATCTCTACGGGCAGCAGTCGCCTCCACTATACCGGCTTGAGGAGACGAGCATGTACCATCTAGATTGACAGTGCATACTCCTCTCGTTATACTTGGCTACTTTCAAACTATTCCCGTAACGCGACAAGGTCACGAGCGTTACATTCGAAAGTGGTGGTACTATACCTGTTAAATATTTTGGATTTTTTTAATGAAATGAAAAAAAAAATTATAAGCTAATATTCGTACACCAGCTAATTTTTGCCCTACATAGGGGAACAAGCTAATATTATTATATGTTCACGTATGAAAAAGAAAAATAAGCAAACAAGAGCAGTATGCGATAAAACAGCCACCGAAAACATCCATATTTCAAAATTCTTGTTCATAATTCAATATTCCTATTCAGAAAATGAAAATAAACGAATTTAGACATTTCCTCTGATTGAAAAACTATTGTACTGTGTTTTCCACTCATTATTTTATATTAGTTTTGTTTCGTTACTCTAAAAAAAAAGAACGACCTTCCCAGCCACGTCTTTCCCCCTTCCTATAATATGGGATCCTTCAAGCGCAGTGTGAAGAGGCATCTCATTAAGCCGGCATAGCGGACGCGACTACTGTCTGCAGATCCCCTTCTCTGACCGCACTCTAGCTTAACATCAGGCAAAGTGCGGTCATATGATGTGCTAAAATAAAATAAAAATTATAATTAAACATTTTTATAATCGTGTAGTACGTATTCAAAATTCAGTAATTAAACACTAATTAAAAAGTGTGTGTAAATAATGTACACAATCAAGGTCGACAGTGTACACTAATCTCATATCCGGCTGCTTCCAAGCTGACCCAGCAATGTGGTTAGCTTATATCCCACGTTACAATTGAAAGTGGTGATACTTCCCTGGGATATCGCAATTCACACAGGTCTAATAATTTCAGTCTGTTTACTCCACCATTTTTTATAACTTAATTTAGAGGTAATCTGCTATTTTTAATATTTTAAAATGCTGTTTTTTAGTATTTAATTATGATGAAACTGGTTTAGAAACAATTATCTTATTATATTATTATTTTTATTTTTTTATTATATTATATTATTTAGAAAACTGTCGGTTTCTAGTTCCTTTATCCAACATTTCCTACTTAGAAAATGACCTATTGTAAAAAAATATTTGTTTAAAAAATATACTTTCCTATAAGGAAACAGGTTTCCGTAATGCTTTTAACGTAAATTGATTTTAATAAAAACATCTCTTTAAATAATTTAACAGTTCCAAACGTGGACTTTAAAAATTCGCTGTTCATTTTAAAATTTTCGATAAATATTAAATATAACTATATACACGTAAGTGTATATAAAATGTAATAGTTTAGAAACTCAGTAAGGTTGCTATTCACATGAACCCTGTCAAAACATCTTTTTTTTAATAATTTTTCTTTTCTAAATGTCTTTTTTAAAATTATGTTCTTCCAATCTAAGAAGTCAAAGGGCACAAAGCTTTCCTTTTTTATTCATAACTTTGGTACATTTAAGTATTGATAAATCACGATCATAAAAAAATATTTTAATTTAAAATTTTATTATTCAAAATTTTTATTGTAGAATTCAGTGTCATATTTTTTCCTCCTACTCACCAATTTTGTATTAATCCTTCTGCTCCATTTAATATTTTCTACAACGAAGAAACGTACAATTGATTAGAAATATTCAATCATTCGGTCGTCCACCCTTTTTCGTAGTTATTACAGTGCTTAAATTCAATTTGGTTTTTTACAAAAAAAAATAGATTCGTTTTTGTTAAACGATGTGGGTTGTGGATACAATTCAAACAAGTGTGAATTTGTATTTACTTTATTGAAGTTTTTTTTAATAGCGTCTTGAAGTTACAGTCAGAAATGTCTGCCGGCAGCGGTCGTTACCACCATTATCCTGACGAAACGAGTGTGCTCCATCCATGTTGACAAGCACATGATACGCGCGTTCTGATGTACAAGCATAATGATGCCGAACTTCCCTTGCGTATTGCCAACAGTTATTTTTTTTTTTTAATAGTAGCCCGGCATATGATCGCACTGATTTTAAGTTAGAACGTTACACACGAAACAGTGATATTACCTTAGTACGGCAGACTAGGCTAATAACCATCATCACTCTGCCTACTATGAAATTTGAACACGGATCTCTCGATCGTGAATCCACGTCTCCAGATAGGCTATAGTTGCTCTAATGCCTAAATTTTCATAAATTCAGTAACATAATGGACTTTAATGCAAGTGAAAACTCTCCATATGGAAGCTCCACAACTTGCAAAGTTAAACATAACTTGTCACTTACCTAATTACATATGATAACCAAAAATTAGAGCTTACCCTAAAAGCTTAAGTCTTCAGGGATTTGACTAATGCAATATGCCAAATACATAACTATATTATCTATGAATTATAATGTAAGAAGTTACGAAATTAGTTTTACACTTTCGAGCATAATTATTGGAATTGAGATAATCGGTTATAAATTTTTTTTATTTATTATTATCTTACATATATTGCAATTTTCCGCCATCTATTTCCGTAATATCAGGGTTATTATTATTAAATACTAATAAAATTTATAAAAAAATATCTTCGCGCGCACACTGAATCTGAGGCTTTGCGCAAAGTGCTCACGTGAACACGAAAAATCCCTTGATTCTAACTAGTTCTTCCAACTGCTGGTTTAACATCGCATATTATTACTGATTTTTTTAGCCACAATTAATATAATCTTTCATTGTCATCACAGAACTGTAAAAAGTGGTAGGCAGACTGATGGTTATTAGTCCAGTCTGCCGTCCTGGGGTAGTACCACCACGAATGTAACACCCGTGAAGTGACTTTGTCGCGTTTCGGGAATAGTTTGAAAGTAGCCAGGTATAACGAGAGGAGTGTGCACTGTCAATCTAAGATGGTACATGCTCGTCTCCTCAAGCCGGCATAGTGGAGGCGGCACAGTTTTCTCTGTAGTAGCAGTTGTTTCCATTCATGGACCGCACTCTAGCTTTACATCAGGCGGAGTGTTGTCACATGCCGAGCTACAATAAAAAAAGTATTTTATTAAAATAAAAAAAATGGATCCTCTTTAACTTTGTTTGTTAGTGTAAACTGAGAATTTACAACGATTATTATTACGTATGTCAAATGCCAGTTTTAAAGGCCAATGGGAATTTCAATCTAGGACTTTACTCTATCATAGATATTAAACGTATGTCCAAAATAATTACTATTTTATTTCTTAGAACGAGTATAAAAAGTTTGCTCTAAATAGATAAGAAGAGAAGAAAAATAAGAAGAATTAAGTCTCATTATTTTTTTTAAGAGTGTTAAGAGCAAGTCGCCAGGTTTTACGAGAAAAGTGTATGCCAATCTGGATGGTGTATTCGTTTCTCAAGCCGTCTCCTTAAGCTTGTATAGCGGAGGCGACTGCTGCCTGTAGAAATTATCTGTAGTATATCTGTAGCTTTACATCAGATGGATTGTTGTGTTGCTGCATGCTGTGCTATAATTTAAAAAAAAAATTAAAATTAAAGGCTTTCATGGAAGATTAAAATAGTATATGAGTATGTAGGTGTACCAACATAGTAATAATTGTAGGTTACAATGAATCTAATACTCCCAATGCAATGCTTTCAAAACTTTCAAGTAAACTACTATAACAAGATGCAAACTTAATCCACTATTACTAAAGTTATTTGCTAACTATACTTCTGGTCATAGTTCTGAAACTTTCTTTAGGCTTGAGCCATATCAATTAAAGTTTATAAGTTTTACTAAGTCGTTTTTGTAAACATAATATACGAGACTCCTTTCAGCATTTCGCTCTCTTTAGTTTGGTTTAGGATTTGGTCATGAAAGCACACTTGAAAAGTTCAACCCTGTATATGTTAAGTTAATGTATAAGCTAAAATAATAATTAATTTTAAAATAGATTTCATAACAAAGTAACATTGCAACATTGTGTCGGTTCTAATGTAATCTACATTTAAAGCAAATAAAAAAGCACGTTGTAAAAATAGATAAGGAAATCTATAAGAAACCTGAAAACCTGTAAGTAAAGTATCTAGTGGGTTTTCTTTCTATAACTTTAAAGTGCCCAATCCAAATCTTTGTTCAGGAAGAGATTTGCATTGGTGAGATATTCTTGTTTAAATATGCATCGATTTATAAAACTTTAAAAATTATAGTATGCATATTGAATATAATCTAATTGTGTTTATTATTTATAAATAATAATACAAAAATATCAAAGTGTGTAAAGTTTTCTAGTATTAATTGTGGTGAACAAAATCCAGGAACACATATTATTCGATCAATCCAGCTGAAAAGGCTGCCGATGAAAGAATACTGAAACAAAGTTTAGTTGTCATAGAATCCGTATTAACTGTTTCTATTTTGATCATAGTTTAAAAAGAAACACGATGAGTGTACAATAACGTTTTTAAGAATAACCCTTCAGTTGAAAACGTTTACGAAACAAACTAGTATTTTGAAGGGTTAAGCTAACACTATTGGATAACGTAGCATTCGAGAAGGATTTTTATGTTCTTGAGGGATTTGGGGAGATGGAACATTCGAGATTAACTGGGATATATCAGGAATTATATTGTAATTTATGTACTAAATATAATTCAGGGTGTAAAAATACGTCTAGCAATCCTACAAACCAGAAGTTGTATACGTCATAGTGATGCGGTCCAAGTATTTTCATTTTCATTTTTAAGACCATATATTATATTTTTTATTGCATTATTTTTCTATATGACAGAACGGGAGAGCGGTCCAAGGCTTCTATCCTCCATTTGTGGGCGATAACTAAGCAAATATACTGAAACACGACAGTTCCTCCGGACAAACAAGTCTCAACGTGTCCTCCGCGTGATGTGTTCTCAGAGACTATGTCAAAGCGTAACGATGCTTTTGTTTCATATTCAGTTAGTGCTTGTACTCATGACCTCGCATTCATTTTGTTCCAAGTTAGTTTCCGTAATCGTTCAAATGAGAGTCCGTATTCATGACCGTTCCGACATATACTTATTGATCTAATATCAACTTTATTTGTTAAAAACACAAAATTTGTGTTTGCAAAGATAGATAGGCCGGTGTCGTGAGAAAATCGCACTGTGCGTGAGGTTATTTTGATACCAAATTAGTACTTTGCTAAAGCTTTCTTTTCTCAGTGAACTTTATACTATGATGCCAGCACAGCGGAGGCGATTTTAAAGACTGATTGCTACGAAAAAATTTTATAAAAATTACGAAAGAAGTATCAAACAAATTGTCTTGGGCTATATAATATATATATTTTTTAATTTATCACAAATGACTTAAATGTTAAGTTATTAAAAAGCGACTTTACATTAATTACAACATAGGCCAGGTAAAACTCGCCTACTAAACTGTGCTTAAACAATTAACACAAAATTGTACTCGGAAAGTAATTTTGTTAAAAACATAATTTTAAAATTTAAATTATGATCTCTTAGTTCATATTTTTTATATTTATTTTTAATTTAATGCTATGAACGGAAACGATTGCTACTACAGCAGGTAGCCTCCTCTATGCCGACTTCGTGTAGATTCGAGTTTGTCTAAATACGCGTCAATTTTAACTACAAAATGGGGTAAATATACGTAAAAGGAGAATGCCATTTTTTTCTAGAGTTTGTCGATGATTCTTAATTAATTTTGTAGAAAAATAAATATATATCCCTTAGTATCGATCAGTTTTAATTTTTTCACCCAGGTTATTGAGTAATTAGACTGTTCTGACGCAATATTATTATATTAAATGCTTTAATAATTGATTATATTTGTTTTTATGTAATTAAACATTGTATAATATATTAATTGGTAAACTATTTATTGATATAATTGAAATAAAATAATAAAAAATAACATGTTATTTTAATAATTGTTTTGTTAAGAAACTATTAGATATTAAGTGGGTAATGTCTTTTCACTAGCAATTTGTATAAAACTAAAAAAATAAAACAAATGTTTAGAACAATAAGATTGAAAAAGTTTTTTTAAATAGAAACAAATTTTCAATCGAACAGTTTTTGTTAACGTTACTTTATAGAAAAGTAAAAAAACAACGACATGTTCAGTGACAATAGAATAAAGTTTTATATTGTAGTAAGAACATAATATAGTAGAAGTTGGTTTTTATTCAAACTCCACAATAACAAACTTTGAAGCGTGTACGTATTTTTTTTTAAATTGTAGCTCGGCATGTGACAACACTCCGCCTGATGTAAAGCTAGAGTGCGGTCCATGAATGGAAACAACTGCTACTACAGAGCTACTACTGTCGGCTTGATATGACGAATCTGTACTGTCCAGATTGACAGTACCACTCAGAGCCAGTCATCTCAGAGCAGCATCCATCGGGAGGCTGGGCTAATAAAACTATTAGTCCAATCAATCTGCCTACCA
This sequence comes from Tinea pellionella, assembly GCA_948150575.1. NCBI lineage: Eukaryota > Metazoa > Arthropoda > Insecta > Lepidoptera > Tineidae > Tinea > Tinea pellionella. The sequence goes on along the minus strand of OX411263.1, from coordinate 6,813,889 downwards.
TTGTTTTTATAAAAAATAAAAATAGGGAAGATTCAAATGTTTTTGACTTTATCTCAACGATTTTAACACCGACTGTAACTTGTATCAAAATGTCATGCGTGTGAACACAAATATAAAACACATTCGTGCATCGCGATGGCAGGAACTATGAAAAAAAGAAAATATAAAAAAGAAAGTGAAAATAGTTAATAATTATACTTAGATTAAAAAGTATATTAACGGTTCACGTGATCTTGTCAAAATTTCTCTGTTCTGGCTTTCCAACTGCTGGGAGTCATATATGTTGACTGGGTTACCACAATTAAAAAGCTAATTAGACTGATTTTTGTATAAAGTAATATTTTAAAAGTTATTAAGACTAAGACGCAGGGGGTATCATAGTACCCCAGGTAGGGTTTAAAAATTAATTTAGAAATGTCCTTTATTAATTGGTTTCTACGTAGTTATCGTTATCAGTATTAAATGAGACGGAAAAAAACTGTTTTGTTTAAAAAGTGTGGTCCCGCCATAATGACGACAGTTTCCAATGTAAATAAGCCTTTTAGTAGTAAAACGTTTGCATGTGCCTCTATTCCTCTGTGCTTGTTGTTTGTGAACAATAATAAATATTATATGAGGTAAGTCGACGTCGTAGTACTGGCCTATTCTGATACTTTTATGAAACAAATTTATATTGAAAACGGAAAATATACCACCACTTTCGAATGTAACATCCGTGAAGTGACTTTGTCGCGTTTCGGGAATAGTTTGAAAGTAGCCAGATATAGTGAGAGGAGTGTGCACTGTCAATCTAAGATGGTACATGCTCGTCTCCTCAAGCCGGCATAGTGGAGGCGACTGCTGTTCGCACAAGTTTCTATGTAGTAGCAGTTGTTTCCATTCATGGACCGCACTCTAGCTTTACATCAGGTGGAGTGTTGTCACATGCCGAGCTACAATAATAAAAAAAAAATACATATATTTTTTTAAATTACCTATACTAATGTCGGTCTTCCACTGTGAGCGGATCGGTCTCTGTAATGATTCCGTTGAACTCGCAATAGTAAACTTCATAGAAGTACTTCCACTGTAAAAAAGTGAACGAAGCGGACTGAGCGGACTACAAAGAGAGAAAAGTGGTAGCAGAGTTGAGTGGATTTCCAACGGAATCCGCACATTCCTTCTCGTTACCTGGCTATTTCCAAAAGCTCACTTCACAGGAAAAGATCCTAAGATTTAGTTGTTTTACATGTGAAATTACCAGTTCACTTATGACCATAACCGTAGAGCTTGTATGAAGAGAATTGTGGATATCATGGAAGCGAGGGAGTCAGGATCCTGGCTAGCGGCATTCCGTTGTCTCACAGTTCAAATTACTTATAATTATGCTTCTTTCCTTGAACGAGTGGGTTGTATGATCGAATACTGTATCCCAAGTTTTTTTTTTTAATAAAAAAAAAGCACTCCTTTCATATTCTCCTGTACTCCTGTTAATTTTTTTTAGTTAATAAATAGGTAGTTAAGGTGCTGTGCCTCTCAAATAAGCCCATGTGGGCTATTTATAAAGTTTAAATAAAATGAATAAATTGAAAAAAAAAATCAAAGAAAGTTAAGATTTGACTTCTATCTAATCTAAACAGCGTCAAGAATATATCAGTAAGTGTGCTTGTCGTTTTTTTTTATTACTACCTGCCTGTCTACTAGTGATGTGAGGGACTCAGGAGATCCGTGATCATTGCTATGGTATTGTTTTATGCGATACGATAATGTAGTTCTGTTTATATATTTACGCCTGGGCCAATCGTCGGGTACATTTTGTGACAAAACCTTTTCGTTTTGATGATTGTTATTACCAGGAGTAGTACCACCCCTTTCAAGAGAGACTTTAGACATGAAGTGACCTAGTTTGGAAGTAACTTGGTGTATCAAGAATAATACGCACTGTAAAATCTCCCATTCTATGTGTATTCGTCTCCATAAACCGGCATAGAGGAGGCGACCGCTGCCTGCAGACATTTATCTATGGTAGGATTTGTCTGCGATCAGGTAGCGAACTATAGCTTGACTATAATATTTATTTACATGTTCTGAGCTACCAACGTATTTATAACACAATTATATTGATACCGGTCAGAATTTAGCGAGGTTTGAACGCGAGTCTCTTCGATAGTGAGGTCCATTCATTACCGCTAGACCACGGCCGCTCTTTGAATATGTATTTTAAATATACATGTATTTTGATATTCTCCAATATATGTCAGTTTATATTCGATAAAGTCATTAGCAGTTCGGAAATAACAAAGCTAGTGAAATAAGGACGTGATCACACATATGGCAATATGTTAGGTTCATTTTATTTTTTTAGATATTTTCTATAAATCAATAAATGGTTAACGTGCTAATAAATTATACTACGGGGGTTGTATGTGCAATATGTATTTATTTATTCATCATCCACATACTTTCCTGTACATATGTGAACGTGGCTTTATTTCTTCAGGTGTTTACATTATTAGATTGACAGTCGGCTAGTTATTTGATTCTGAAGCAATACCTATTGGTTAACGCTGTACTTGTAATAAAAGCTCGAAAAGATAAATAAATAAATGAAATATTGTGGTAATAAGTACCATTTTAATGATTTGAAGGTTTAAAAATAATAATAATAAATAATAATATAAAAAATATAAAAATAATTTTTTTGTTATTATAAACACAGGCTATAATTGACGAGTTTCTTATGGCTGTCTTCTCGTCATATGCCTTTCCGAAGCCAAAAGTAGATTCTGACGATGAACAAGTGCATGCCAAGTCCATGCCTACGTTAATAAAGGATTTTCATTTCATTTCATAATTTTATTGCCTTTAAACTTTAACATTTTTTGTTAAAAATTCGTAATTATAGAGAGAACTTATCAAGCAAGCGTACATAAGTATAAAATATACAATATTGTATAAAATAATTATATTTAAAATAAATAAAAATTAACGTTTATTTTTAATAGTTAATTGCTTCTATATTTTTCAATTTTAAAATCAAAATATGAGTTTATTAATAAGAGTTTCAGTAACGTGAGAATTCGTAGACGAAACGGAAAATAAAATTACCTTAGTTTCTAGAAATCGTCAGTTTCCAATTTACTACTAACGCAATGAAACCGCGGACAGCTGCTAAATCTAGAACCTATTTAGGTATACTATGTAACGCTCGTTTTTTTTTTTTAATAAACACTCTCTTGTGGCTTAGTTGCCTTATTTCTAGAAAAAAATTTATACTAGCTTAGTCACACATTCTGTCTGATGTTAGGTTAGGCATGAACTGCCAATTTGAGGAGACGAATGTGCAAACCAGGTTGACAGTGCACACTCCAGCTACTTATAAACTGATCTTGAAACACGACTTGGCCATTTCTCTGGTATTATATATTTGAATGAATTGATTTTTTTTATATCAAAAAGAAATATATAATAGATGTTTAATAAAAATTATTCTTAGAAAAAATACAATATTATTCCAAAAGTTAATATATTTTGGTACAAAAGGACTTTTTTGAAAGTAAATATGAACTAAAAAAATATAATCAAAGAATATAGTTTTACAATAATAAAATATAAGAATAATATCGAAAAAAATAATCATTTTGTAATGAAACTACGATACAGTGTTACGCAGTACTATCTCGTAGCGCCTAAGGCTGAGCAAGAAATACGAAGTCCTAGCTCGAGGTTTAAGTTATTCTAATACTTTTTTATTAATATAATAAAATAACAATATAGCGAAAGGAGTGTGCACTGTCAATCTAGATGCAATATGCGTCTCCTAAGAAGATTTCTGTGTAGTGGTTGTTTCCGTTCATGGACCGCACTCTAGCTTTACACCAGGTAGTATTATAATTCAATATATTACGAGAAATAAAATAACGATATTTATCAATAATACCTTTTTTCATTGAAGCGACAAAAAGAGGCTGTAACGGCTGGAAATCACACGGGACCTCACACTTTTATTAAACATATAACCAATGCCCAGATGTTGTAATGTAAAACAATATTTATTTATAAACTATTTGCTTATAAGCAAAAAAGTTGAGTAAATCGCCAAAATTATTTTATTAAAAATTATATTAATTCTCTTTACTGTTTTTTTTTTACCGGTGATTTCAAGATCATAAGATAAAATATGTGAAAGTGTCACTTCAGGGATCAATTAAGACCAGGCCACATATTATATTATTATTCGCACTAATGCAGGTAGTTGCCACTAGAGATTAACTCATTACATCGTTAGTATAATATGTTACGCATGCCACGCGAATATGTGGCCAGAACTCTAGTCTAAAGTTTTTTTTTTATTGTAGCTCGGCATGTGACAACACTCCGCCTGATGTAAAGCTAGAGTGCGGTCCATGAATGGAAACAACTGCTACTACAGAGAAACCTGTGCGGGCAGCAGTCGCCTCCACTATGCCGGCTTGAGGAAACGAGCATGTGGCATCTACATTGACAGTGCACACTCCTCTCGCTATACCTAGCTACTTTCAAACTATTCCCGAAACGCGACAAAGTCACTTTACGAGTGTTACATTCGAAAGTGGTGGTACTACCCCAGGACGGCAGACTGGACAAATAACCATCATCAGTTTGCCTATCACTCTTTAATAGTGCCTATAGGCACTGAGCGACCAAAATACATATAACAAAGTTACATTGGTACCGGTCAGAATTAGCGAGGTTCGAACACGGGTCTCATTGATCGTGAGTTCACGCGTCTTACCGTTAGACCACGGCCGCTCTTATTTATAATTTTCATGATTTTTTTTACTTTATTTAAATGGCTTGAATCTTTTCAGTTTCAGTCCTATTGACAGAGTATTAAATGTAAATTGTAAAGATAAAAAATATAAATTGATTTATTAATATCAGTGAAAGGGTTTAGGAAATGAAAGACTGAAATTCCGCTATTTTCTCGATAATCCTGATTTAAATTATTATAATGATAACGCTACCAAAAACGCTGTTAACCGTTTACGTGAATATTGCATATCTAATAAAAACTCCAGTTAACTTTAACAAGCGAAAAATAATTCTTGGTAACACCTATAAAAATATCTATAAAAAAGTCCCGTTGGAAACTCATTCCATTATTTTATCGTTTCGCCGACGTTTCACAGGTTATGCCTATTTGATTTTTATAACATTTTATACCAAACCTAAACATTTATTATATTAATTATTTAACGATAAAGTGTTGTTTTTTATTACGAGTATATATCTTGCTTACGACTGTATTGCATATTCAGCGTCAACTCCACGTGCGTGTGTGTCGTGGCGATATTATCATTGTGTCTCCTATTTCTATACACTCTCAAGGAACGGTAGCACGTTCAATACGACAGGGAGATACGACGACTGGCAAATTGCTGGTAAAATGTGAACTTATAGTTGTGCCCTGTCGCTATATGTTGACGGAATAATCGTCATCCTGTGGCGATTACCCGACGATAGAAGCGCGGACTTGCCACGATACACTTGCTTGTAGAGTTGGCGTCTTAGCATCTAAAAGAGATTTGGTGCTAGTACTATAAATGTAGTAATAATGTAGAGATTGTCAGTTTTAGATAGATCATCACCGCTTGCAGAATTTTTTTCTGTGGTTGGTTTTTTTTAAAATTGTAGCTCGGCATGTGACAACACTCCGCCTGATGTAAAGCTAGATTACGGTCTATGAATGGAAACAACTGCTACTACAGAGAAACCTGTGCGAACAGCAGTTGCCTCCACTATGCTGGCTTGAGGAGACGAGCATGTACCATTCGAAAGTGGTGGTGGTGGTTTCCGTTCATGGACCGCATTCTAGCTTAAAATCATGCAGACTGTTGTCACTACAATAAATAATGATAGAGAGATAACGAGAGAGATAAAATAAAATAACTAATACCAAATTATTAAATTTAATATTTTAAAAAATCCATAAACCGATATAAATATTTGGTATAATAAAAAATAACGAATTATTCGTTAAGTGTAAAGAATACCTTGACTGGTGTTTATGATTGATATGTTTTTTATTCATCAATTTTCGCCAACGTGATTGTTTATTTAGCGATTACCTTAACCTTATAATGGTGACTCGTAATATTTATTTATTTTGAATTTTTTAAGTATATTGTACAATATTATCTCATATCCATAAAATATATCTATAATTTAGTTTATAACGTATTTATTTGTATATTGATTGGTTGATGTTTCTTTTTATAATATTATTCCGGTTTAGGTTTCGATTCCTTATTATTTATTTATTTTAATTGTAGCTCGGCATGTGACAACACTCCGCCTGATGTAAAGCTAGAGTACGGTCCATGAATGGAAACAAATGCTACTACAGAGAAACCTGTGCGAGCACCACTATGCCGGCTTGAGGAGACGAGCATGTACAATCTAGATTGACAGTGCACACTCCTCTCACTATACCTGGCTACTTTCAAACTATTCCCAAAACGCGACACACAGGTCACTTCCCGGGTGTTACATTTGAAAGTGGTGGTACTACCCCAGGACGGCAGACTCAGCTAATAACCATAATCAGTCTATTTACCACACTTTAATTTAAATATAAAAAAAACTAATTTGCAACACGTGGTTAAGGTTGTTATCCGCCTTTATTCACTCGTTCATATCTATTTACTAATAATGTATTATTTTTTTAAAATTATTTATGTGTTTTAAGAGAATTATTCGTGTATTTCGTAAAAGTAAGTTTAAAAAATCTCTGTTACCTATATCAAATTCCAATGCATCCAAAACAACTTGTGGCATACCACTAAAAGCTTTTTGAGTACTCGATTCTAGATAACCTTACATGTAGTATTTTTCACTATTTTTAAAGGTAGTCAAAATTAATCTTAAAAACTTTTTCTATTTTATGAGTGGTATAATTTTTTTTTATTAATAATATTACCACATTATTATAATTTACCAATCCGTGCTTATTTTGTTTATTTTTTATTTATTTATATATTTTATTGTAAATTTTACAAAAGGTGGACTTAAAGCCGTGACACTTGTGTATTTTATTTCATAATGTATCAAGGTCATACAATTTTAATTGACTTTAAATAATAAAAATATACAGCATAATATTCTGAAAATTAATATAATAATAATTTTTAAAATATACATTATTATACTTATATTATCATAATCTTGTGCCAAAACCACTTCGTTTTCAAATTTATATATTAAAGTGGATATCAATGGAATATAATAATCGTCAATCATAATAATACAAAATTATAATAAAAACATATATTTTCAGCCTTTGTGAAATAAACTATATGAACGAGAGATAATCCTCTGAACAGGGACAATGTCCATTTGTCTCGAGCTAGCATAGGGGGGAGCGAATCCTGCAGATTTTTCTCTGTGAAATCAGTTGTCTCCATTGAGTAAGCCTCATTTTTTGGAAAACCTTATTTCATATGTTCTTGGTTTCCGATTACAAGGCTTATTTTTTAAAGGAAAAACCCTTTGTATAAGAGTAGAATATTTTTATACAAAACACAAATATGTTAACGCGAAAAGTTTTCGATGAGTCTTCAATAATAAAACTAAGAAATACATTTAAAGTTTTCTCTTTCGAAAAATAATTTTCGCGTTTATATTAGATGTTTGTTTTAGTTTTCGCGCTAAAAGTTGCTATTAAATGTCAGAATTTTGGTTAAAATTACACATTTATATTCATAGGTGTGTCACCTAAAGTTTTTATTATATTAGGCACAAAAATAATGAAAATGTTTTTGGAAAGTTGATTTTATTTGACAGGGATTTTGTAGTCTCTATGTGTTTTAATATAAGTGCATACTTTTCGATAAAGGTGTATCAATTTTCGTAATTTAATTATAAATATGTTTAAGTTAATTTAAAAAATTTAACCACTAAACATTAGTCAGGGTATTCTCTAAACTTAAGGTGAAAGCCAACACCTAAGCGTCCATACATTTTGTTTTACCACATTGTTCGAAGCATATCAGATTTATGTTGAAATTAAGTAATTTGATAACTTTCTCAGCACTAATTATTATCTCAAATCACTGTAATAAACAAATATTTTAAACATTTTATATTAGTTATAGTTCACAAGCATTTTATATATTCTGTACCGTAGCTATTTGTTTATTATAGTGATTTGCGATAAAATTAGTGCTGAGAAAATTATCAAATTACTTAATTTCAACATTTTGCAATGCTTCGAACAATGTCGTAAAATGTATGGACGCTCAGGTGTTGGCTTTCACCTTAACTAATAATTAGTTATTATTTTTATTATGCCAAACATTGGTAATAGTTTATTAACTTTAGGAATAGGTGTTACAATTTAACCAATCTCGATTACATTATTAGGATATGTAGGTATTTAATTTTAATCTAGTTATCTTACTTAACAAAACTTTCTAAAATCAAAGGTTAAACAAGTACAACAATCATACGAAACAATCGTAAAAGAAGCTAATCTTACGTGTAAAAAAACTTCATTAACTTTAAGCAATAAATCTGAAATAACTTGCGAGAATGTTACCCAAAAAAAAACTTTAGGCATCCACCTAATCTTCTTTTGTTAGACATCGCGTAACTTTATTTATAGTAGCTCAACATCTGATAACACTCCGCCTGATGCAGAGTTAGAGTGCGGTCCATGAACGAAAACAACTGCTATACCTTACTGTCATTTCTGAAGACTGCTATCGTCTTCGCTATGCCGGCTTGAGACGACAAATAAATACCATCCAGATTGACAGTACACTTATCTCGTAATACCTGGCTACTTCTAAACTGATTAGGTACTCTCGTAGATGCACCTTTAGTAATTACTTTGCAATACGTACAAAAATATGACACTGGGCTTCCTAAATTAAAAAAAAGCTCATTCTGTACTCTATTTACCTCAAAATCTTTTGTTATCGTGGATATAAAATTTCAGTTTTCAGTTTAGACGTGCATCGCAATTTTAAACTTTATACTTATTGTATTTTGTACCAGTTTACATTGAAACAATTGCGCGAAGTTGTAATGTAGTTGATAAGTGAGTTTTGCTAAGTTTGTAATATTCTACGTGAGGAACAACGCCGCTGACTACAGTTTGTTCCAACGCTTCAAGCTTAAATTCTTATTTAAAAAAAAAAACACTATTTTGAATATAAATTATTAATTTTAACATTCTTAAAAGAGAATGCTTAATTTGGGCCCACTTGATACCTAATATTTTAGTAACAAAACAATATTTTAAAATATTATCTTATTTTTTTATTAATTCATTTTAATTACTTGCAACACATCATTTACCAATCAATAGACAATTTTTAATTACATAAAAACATATATTTTCTATTATTAAAACATTAAAAATAATAATAACCTCAAATATTGCATCAGAAAACATCTAATTACTCAATAACTCGGGTGAAAAAATTAAAATTGATTAGTAATAAGGAAGTAGATTTATTTTTTTACAAAATTAACTAAAAATCGTCGACAAACTCGAGAAAAAAAAATTGTGGGCCCATTTGTCTTAGGCGAATAGGGATTCTCCTTTAAGCCTCTGCAGGATAAGTTTGAAAGTGCCATAACGAGAGGAGCGTGTACTGTCATCTGGATTGTTCTTCAAGCCGGTATAGCGGAGGCGACTGTGTCTATGGTAAAAATTATTTCCATAGATCGTACATCAGATAGAGTGTAGTCATATGCCGACCTACAATAAAAAATGTAGTATATAGTGAATAGAAAGTAGCCAGGTATAGCGAGAGGAGTGTGCACTGTCAATCTAGATGGTGCATATTCGTCTCTTCAAGCCGGCATAGCGGAGGCCACTGCTGCCTGTAGAGATTTCTCTGTAGTAGCCGTCGTTTCCGTTCATGGACCGCACTCTAGCCTTACATCAGGCGTAGTGTTGTCACATGCCGAGCTACTATAAATAAAATGACATACTCATTAGTTTAAAAATAAATGAACCTGCTACTGCATAACCTGTAAATGACTACAAAGAACTAATTACTTTTACATTTCAATTTTAAACATGTATATTAGTATACAAATTATTTTCTTTGCAAATCCCATTGTGACGTCATCACTATTTGTAATGAGTTTTTGGACTGCAAAGCTTAATTATTTTTTTTATGTTGGCACAACATGTGACCTCGACTGGTCTGGTGGTAAACTCAGTGGAGGTTCATGAGCATTGACGGCTCGCACGGTGGCTCCAGTAGCTATTACTATACCGGCCTGAGAAGGTACTTTTTCACGCTTTTCAAGCTTTCCACTTGTCAATTGTGCGACACAGAAAACACAGCTTGAAGGTTTTGCGAGATTTTTTAGCTCAGCATATGATAATATTCCGCTTGAGTACGATCTATGAACGGAAACAAATGCCACTACAGATATATGACTGCATACTGCAGTCACTTGCGCTATACCGGCTTGATGACAAATTGCACACTTCTCTCGTTATACCTGGCTACTTTCAAACTGATCCCGAAACACGACAAGGGGCTAAAGTCAAAAGCCAATCGACAGTCTAAGATGGTACATGCTCGTCTCCTCAAGCCGGCATAGTGGAGGCGACTGCTGCCCGCACAGGTTTCTGCACGATGTACCATCTTAGATGCACACTCCTCTCGTTGTATGATTATATGGGATTTGACGGTTCACTGTCACTTAAGTGATAACGAATTTCAATTCAACCAAGTAACAACTGTCGACTGGCTTTTGCCCTTTAGATATGGAGCCAGGCTAATAAAGATATTTACAAGCTTTTTAGTTATTCTTTTAAGTCGTATATTTGACAACCAAAATCATAAACAAAGTCTCCTTGAGTACGCGTTTTTGTTTTCTTAAAATGTGTAGACACGGTCCCTACACTATTCCCCTCCTAACCTTAGCCCTAGGTCACTTCACGGGTCACCACTTGAAAGCAGTTGGCAGACCGGGTTATTCACTGGGTCATTAGGACCACTATCTGTCTGCCTACCACTCTTGTGTACACAGTACACTTTGTTATTGTCTCTTAAAGTACATCAGCATTTTTAAATACTTCCTTAACTTAATAAAGTATGCATTTATTAAAGCCCCGTGAGGCTTTGAGCTTTTAAGGAACTCTTTAAAATATTTTCTTAACTTGACTGTATAGGGAATTTAATTTAACAACAGTATTTCTGGATTACCTTGGAAGTAGCTGAGTATAAACGGAAATGTACATTGTCAACCCGAACGGGACATATTCGCAAGCCAGTATAGTGAAGGCGATTGTGGTAAGAGACATTAGGAGTGTTAGGAGTGTGTTCAAATACAGAACTACTATTTTAAAAAGAGAAAGTGTTTTAGCACAAGATAATTAGCTTATATTCAAAGCATGAAAATTATACCCAGTTGGGTAGCTAGGATGGGTTGAACCGGGGGCGTAAGGCGTGGTGGCCACCCCAAGGACTAAAAAAATTCCTAAAATCAACCGCCAACTTGAGGAGGAACTCGTGGTAATCACTTCAAGATCTAAAAAAGCTCCTGAAGCCTAAGTGGTCAAGTTTTCCCTAAACTGTTGCCCCTAAACTGGTGGCACCTGGGGCGATCCACCCCTGCTCCCTCTAGTCTACGCCACAATTGTATTTTATCAACAAAATTATTTTACTATTATTATAACCGTAAAAAAGAGATCAAACGTATGCACGTGTAATTTTATTTATTTTTTGATGTCTAGATATTATTTTTATAATAAAAACAGAGAACATTTAACGTGGAAATCATAATATCAAATATATATTATAGCGGAAACATGTTTTTTGATTATTTGCATATTTCACGTTTACATGCGGTTCATTTACATAAATATATTTATCAATTTATACTTATAAATAATACAATAATACATATTTTTAAGTAGCAGCAATGATCAACTGAGTGGCAGAGTAGATCGATCTGATCATGGTTATGAGTCAAGTCTTGTCAATTATTGTAACTCGGCATACGACAACACTTCGCCTGATGTAAAGCTGTAGTAAAGGGCAGTCCATGAACGGAAACAACTACTACTCTTCTTCTAAATCTCTACGGGCAGCAGTCGCCTCAACTATGCCGGCCTGAGGAGATGAGTATGCACCATTTAAATTGACAGTGCACACTCCTCTCGCTATACCTGGCTACTTTCAAACTATTCCCGAAACGCGACAAGGTCACATCACGGGTGTTACATTCGAAAGTGATGGTACTACCCCAGGGCAGCAGACTGATCTATTCCCTCACATACTTTGACTGTAAAATATACTACTATACTAACTGATATTTGCTGCTCTTTCTTTCATTTCATTCTCAATCTTTCTTTAAAAGTCACTCGTACATCCTTTTCATAAAGGGGGAAGTAGGGATGTTCTAGATAACTACCACCCGATCTCGGTTTTGCCGGTTCTTGCTAAAATTGTTGGAAAACTATTAAACACCCGTCTGAAAAAATATCTTGAATAACGTAAGTTATTAATAGATACATAGTTTGGTTTCAGAAACCGACGTTCCTCTGAAGACGCAATTCTTACCTTAACCAAAGATATCACGGATAATATCAATAGCGGGCGAAAATGCCTCGGCGTTTTTCTTGATTTGGCCAAGGCGTTTGATACGGTTAGTGTCCCTATCCTTATAGAAAAGTTAGAGCGAATTGGCGTTAGGGGAGTACCGTTAGAATTGTTTAAAGACTATCTTAGCAATAGGTGTCAACGTGTAAAAATAGGTAGTAACCTTAGTAATGAAGAATACATATGGGGTGCCACAGGGCAGTGCCTTAGGTCCCATGTTGTTTTTAATATATATAAATGATTTGGGAGCATTACCAATTAGTAATTGAATTTGTAGCTAATAGGGTTAGGAAACTCATCTGGATTTTCAAGAAACTAAGATATGTGGCGTCTGTCAACCTAATACTGAAAGTTTATCAAGCCCTTGCTGTATCGGTAATTACTCGTACATATTATATTCCAGTTTGGGGTGGCGTCTTAAAAACCAAGTTCCTACCTCAGAGACGTCTTTTAAAGGTGATGCCTAATTAACCCTTTAGACACTCGACCCATGATCTTTATAATAGTTTGAAGTTGTTAACGGTGTGACAACTATTTGTCCTCAACTCAATATTGAGTATACATCGTAAGTTAGAATATACGCCCTTAAATGTTGGAAAAAGACGTGAACAAGATCCGTGTAAAACAATCTTTTGTAAATTCTATAAGCTGTTTTTACAATTGTATAACTTTATACATAAGAAATTAAATATTTATGAATATGGTTATAGAGAATGTAAATGTAAGATATCTGACTTTCTAGTCGATTTAAACTGAAATTGAAAATCTTTTAACTATTAATTTATAATTTATTTATTTGAAACTAATGATTTAACACATACGCCCGCACGCACGCGCACAGCAGCCAGCAGCAGAGTCTGACCACAGATATGAGTATTGCATTGTAATAACAGTGTGACCATAATACTCTTCATATTTCTCCACAGTATTTTGCTATGAATGTAACCACAGACATCGTCTAAACCAAACTATCACTGCCAATATAATGCATATTATTCTACAAATGCAGGTTCATGAATTTAAAGTATTTTGATTAGAATTTAGAGAGATGAATTTATGTGGGAATAGCATGAGCAAAAAATATCGTAGCGAAGCGAAATTAATTTTGTTTTCCTTATAAGAAATAATATCTAATATATGCCTCGACATATATAATAATCTTTATTTCGGAAATATCCATAAATGTCAAACTTAATAATAAATGTCAACTAATATTAGAAATCTTCAACACAAGCAGTTCCACCCCGTATGACTGGAAGGGGCAGTACTGGAAGGGCTATGCTATACATTTTTTTTTAATGCTTATTTTCCATACAAAGAGGAGAATGCCCATTTTTAGGCCCACTTGATACCTAATTGTTTGGTAACACAACAATAATGTAAAATAATATCTTATTTTTTATTAATTCATTTTAATTATATCAACACATCACTTACTAATCTATAGACAATATTTAATTACAAAAAAAAACAACAGATATCTTCAATTATTAAAGCTGTTAAAATAATAATAACCTCAAATATTGCATCAGAAAACATTTAATTACTCAATAACCCCCGTGAAAAAATAAAACTGATTGATTATAATAGATTAATTTTTCTACAAAATTAACTAAGAATCATCGGCAAGCTCTAGAAAAAAATTGTGGGCCCATTTCCCTTAGGCGAATGGGCATCTCCATTGTCCCTCTTGTTGCTCAAAGTTTTGTTTTAAAAATCAATAATTAAAAAAGCATTTAGGTGCATATAAAATCTGCGCAGGTAAAAGTAGCTAAAGCATTTTGTTATGAATATCTAATTGCTTTACAGTTCATTGAATTTCCTCAAAGCATGAAAATACTTTTTGATCGGTCGTATCGAAAACTTACATTTTAAAGTTTTGATGAGTAATTCTTTTTGATGTTTCAAAGAGAGCATTTTAAAGTGAGGTAAGCAGACTGATGATGGTTTTAGCCCTGACTACCACTTTCAAGCGTATCACCCGTGAAGTGACTACGTCGCGTTTCGGGATCAGTTAAATTTTACAGAACTTTCAAAATTATTTTTTTGGTAGAAAAATTATGTAAATAAAATGTATCGATCGGTTTTTAGCGACTGTATTGAAATTCCTCTATTGTATCCTATGTTTTTCACCATATTTATTACTATGAAGCTCTACTTTACAATTGAGTACATTGCTGACACAACTCATATCGTATTTTTTTTATTGTTTTTTTTTAAATTCAATTTTCATCATGATTTAATTTAAAAAATATCTGTCTAATATCGTTTTACTTTTGTGTTACATTTCATTATAATTATTGTGATACTTAAATTATGAAATATAAAGTGATACACAGAATGATTTTATTAGCATAATTTTGTTTTCGTTCGCAAAGATGTGCAAAAGTTTAAACTTCAGGAAGTTATAATGCGAAACAGAAATAATCTGATTATTATTATTAAACATACTTATATGTATGTAAACACAAAGTATGTTTTAATTTAATAAGTAGATAATTTTCTACTGACCCCTATTATAAATTAACATAAAGTGTGAAATTTTGGTTTTGTTAACAATTTTTTTGGATTTTTCTAGTAGAAGTAGAGACAAATAAATTCTTATAAATTTCATGTCGCGTTTTGAAATCAGTTTGGAAGTAACCAGGTATAACGAGAGGAGTGTGCACTGCCAATATAGCATAGCGGAGGCGACTGCTGCCTATAGAAATTTATCTGTAGTAGCAGTAGTTTTCGTTCTTGGATCGCATTCTAGTTTAACATCAGGCGGAGGGTTGTTGAAATGTCGAGTTATAATTTAAAAAAAAAAATTGTATATACATTTTCGATATCTATCAAGAATGCTATCAATGGTGATGCGTCTATGATGATTTGTATGGTTTTATTTATATTCTAACATTTTATTGTAACGGCTTTGAAATATATTTAGAATTGACTGAAACATCGATTACATCGGTTACCGTTCGTGTAAATTGGTGTTCAGCGCAAAATGTCACGTTTTGAAATCTATCCCGTTTTATTGACAGCCGACGTACATTTTTCAATGTCATCGCCTATACAGTAGTGGACTTTAACTGTAGGGTGACCTTATAAACATGGAATACGGGAAAATATTGGTATTTTTTTAAGCCTCAAATATAAAAGAAATTGTCTGGTTAAGTTTATAATTGTATTTTTTTTTAATATAATATATACGTATAAAAAAAGTTAAAGTTAATTTATAAATAAAGTAAATAGCTAACATTAAAATAACTTACAGTCCAATTACTATAAACAATGCTATAAACAACTTTTTACTTTTTTAAGATATTTTTTTTTACGAAATCCAAGACCTGGTTTTGGTACCAAGGGGAATACAGCCCTTTACTAAAAACGGTGGATACGGGTTCGATTCCTACCTCAGGCTATGTGTTTTTTTATCATTTTTTCTGTTAAATTTTATTCATAATTTAACAAAAATTTACAAATATATTCACTTTACTTTTTTATTTAAAACTAAGTAACTATTGGAAAAAGGTAGTAAATAGAAAACTAATAAAAAACCGAAAGTACCCGAAAATATCTAAAACATATTCATATTACATTTGTTAACGTTTTGCGGGTAACCCATTCAGTTGAAATGTCGCAGAAAACCCATTCATTCTGATCTGCGATAGAGCGCTCTTTTAAATTACATCATAATATTATTTCCATGACATTGCATTGTTATGTAAAACAACTTTATATGGTGTGCTTATTTGCATTGAGAAATAGGTTGAACGTTTATATATTTTTCTCGATAAGTATGTAAATAAATAAATATAAAAATAACACAACAAATATGTATGCTGATGCCTACTAAGGTAGCGTCTTGTATCACAGACACTAAGCGACCAAAATAAAACATTGGCTCCGGTCAGAATTTAGCGAGGTTTGAACACAGGTCTCATCGATCATAAGTTTACGCATTTAACCGCTAGACCACGCTCTTAAATCGTTGTCGATGGAAAGATTGAACAAGGAATTTCGACACGGTAATATCAGATCTGGCGTGTTGATTATTTTTTTTCTCTTCGTTTTTCAGTATACCAAAAATTAATTATGAATAATAAAAAGCGGGTACTTTTTAATTTTAAATTATCAAAGCCAAGTGAAATCTCGCAGACAAACTTTCAACAAACTCTCATTTTTTTAAATCTTAAAAAGGCACTCAAAATAAATATTAAAATAAATAGTTTCTAATGAAAAATGGAGAACAAAATGGCGGACCGTCCTCTCTACGAGATTGCAGTTTCTCATATTATTTAATTCATCCACTTCAATGTTTCCACGCAGTTTCGCAACAAGATTTATTTCAAAAACGATCTGTTATAAAATGTACAATTTGTTAGATGCAATTCATTTTAAGTTACAAAGTTTTATTTCCTTTTTCTAAGTTTTATTTTACCTAACCTTCATAGCGGACCAGTGAGTTTTAAATAAATAAATGATAAAATAAATAAATCCCGGATCTCTTAACAAACTGGGATAAAATTACTATCATCATAATTAATTTATACTTCTTTTTGGTAATCTTATTACGTAGATAATGAGTACTATACATTAAAAAAAAATCTGAATAAAATTTTAACAATATTGCAGTAAAATTTAAAAAAGAATAAATTTATAAAAAGTAGAAAATATTATACAAATAAAAAATACATACAAATAAAGGAAAACAAGTGAAAGAAATAAACAATAATGATAATATTACAAAACCAAATCTTCTAAATTCATCCTCCAAGTTTTAGCAAAACAACCTACTGTTTTTTGTTTCAACAAAAACCTCCAGGCTACACTTTTTCTAACAATTCCTCATGCGTAGTTGTTAATTGTTATGAGTAACGTCGCTACGTACAACTTTAACTTCTTAGTTTAAAAATAAATCAACCCTTAACTAATAATATGGCGTAGGTACAACTTTTAAAAGTTTGCTTGTACCCAAGAGGAAAATTGTTTATTTATACCCACGTAATATAACTCCTACCCACTGCAAATCGTACTGTCATTAAATATATATTTTTTGTATTATAGCTCGGCATATTATGACAAAACTCCGCCTCATGCTAAGCTAGAGTACAGTCCATGAACGGGAGCAACTGCTACCACAGAGAAATTTCTAAAGGCAGCAGGCGCTTCCGCTATACCGACTTGAGGAGACGAACTGCTATTTTCAAACTAATTTCGAAACGCGACAATATTACTTACTTATTACAGATTAGCGAGTGAGTGCATAGTGGAAGTGAGTGAAAACACTGGTGACAGCTATTTAAAACCAATTTCCCTCTTAATGAAAGGGAACGTTGTACTCGTACGACGGGCAACGACATTTTTCTATTTTTGTTTTTACAAATTACAAACTTTAAAATTTCGTACAATAATTTAATTAATTAGGTAGGTACATAATTTTCATAAAATATTTACTTTTAAAACAAAAATACGTAACTGATCAAAGGCTATATTCTAAGTTAAATATTTGTCTATTTTTCCAATTAATACAAAATTCATGAACTTTATTAATCACTTTAACTCTATTGGTTCTTTAAATAATGTAAATTATATATTATATTAATTTATTTTGCCAACAAATAGTGATCACTAGAATCAGGTATTATATATACAAAAATAAGGAATTACATGCTAAGTAAACCAATAGTGCCAAAAGGCACTAACAATAATGAGTAAAATTTAAATGCAAGTCCGAGAACTCTAAATTTAAGTAAAAAGAAACAAGTTATTTTTTTTATTTTAAATAAATAATATACGAAATTAATTTAATAATTATTTCAAAAAATAAAACACAACTATTCATCTATCAACAGATAGAATAGAATTATAGAAGTAAGTATAAATAAAACACAAAAATTACGTAATAAAATTACAGATTTGTCGCAATAATAAATATTAACAGAGAGTGGACGCTTTTCCGAGCCACAAATTTTGATCACACCAATTATTACGATCATTTAGGAAAGTTTTACGTCATTCACCTTTACAACGCGGTCGTAATCGTTTTATTTTTGCTAAACAAATAAAATTCAGGACCAATTTATAATTAAATGGAAGTCTTGCTTACGTTTTACAATTACAGGGGCTTTAAAATATAATTTTGTAAGTTTTCAGCCTGTTTACATTTCTATAATGTTACTTGATGCCAATTCCGAGGTTTGTTTTAAAAGCTCAGATAAATATAAAGCTTTATGCAGGACTACAAACACCGCTATAAAAGGAACTTTTTCTTTTATATTTCCTACTAAGAGGGAATTATATATAGGCAGTGGCGTAGCTAGCATGGGTAACACCAAATGTGGTGTCACCCCAAGATCTGAAAAAAAAACACGGTCTGGGTGTGTGGCAAGGTGCAACTCGGGGTTCGTTCCTCTAGCTACGCCACTACTATAGGCGACCGTCCTCTCCGTTATACCGGCTTGACGAAACCTAATCCAAGTAAGTCGCTTCATGGGTGTAACAGCAGATTAATTAACATCAGCAGTCTACCTACAACTCTTAAATTAAATTTTGTGCTTTGTATTTTTTTGTATTCTGTAGTCTGAGTTCTTCTGAATGTGACGATCGATATAGGGGCATTGTTGGAGCTAGTCTGCTAGAGGCTCGAACCAAAACCAGCGAGATGGGGTCTCTCCTTTAGTCACACTCTGCTTTCAGAGGAGACTTTAGTGAAAGACTACCCTTCATCGCATGGGCTATGGCGGTGGAATGCTATCCGTGATCTCCTTCGACCCGAGCCAAGCGGTAGTCGCGGGGTTAGAATAATATTTATTAACTGGACTGGAATGATTCTTCTTGATGAATCGAAAGCATGCCCGTGGCCTTACCATGTGACGTAGAAAGGAACACTGTGGGGGTTTTAGTCGTTTATATACAACTTCAACTTGACGACTATGTACCTTGTATAAAAAATATTAACCTTCAGAAATATATGAAGAAATTAAAACATATCATATTACGGTAAAACAATACAACATTATTTTGTATAATTAGTTCTTTAATTAGAGAAAATATTAGTAATACATAATTATTATAATAAAGCGAAATAACTCCAATTATTTCTAAATAAATTATGATACCTACCTGAAATAAAATTACATATTTTTGTCCCCTTATTTAAAGTAAATTAACGATTTTAATACAGGTGGTAGGCAGACTGATGATGGTGGATTAACCCAGTCTGTCGTTAAGGAGTACCACCACTTTTAAGCGTATAGATTGGAAGTAGCCGAGTATAGTGAATCTGCGGTGTACATTCCAACTTAGTGGAGGTAGCCGCTTCCTGTATTAGTTTAACATCAGACAGATGACATGTGACCAGATATTGGTTTTCTATATAGGTATATATAAAAAGGAACACGTTTTCAATACGTGATCGCGTAATAAAATTCTATAACACGTAAAGTGCTAAAAAGCATTTTGTAGATTAATAACAATAAAGTTATCAAAATGACTCATTTAAATATCCACTCGTGTTTTAATGCATACATTATGTTTGTTAATCTAATATTTTTATGTATTTATAGTTATATCTTTATTTAATATGTATTTACTATGAAAAGAGCGGCGGTGGTCTAGCGGTAGGGCGCGAACTCACGATCGAACACGAACCTCGCTGAATTTTGACCAAAGGGCCAACTACGAGATTGTATATCAGACGATGTTATTTTGACCGTCGCATTTAAACGAAGCGATCCTATTGGTGGAGAGGACTCGCGTAACGCTTTCACGGCGTATCTATTTACAACCTCGTACTTTGCTCTCTGAACAAATATATTCTTGTTACTACTTTGGTCGCTCAGTGCCTATAGGCACTATTAAAGAGTGGCTGGCAGACTGCTTATTAGCCCAGTTTTTTTTTTTTTAATTTTAGCACGTCATATGACCGCACTCAGCCTGATGTTAAGCCAGAGTGCGATCCATGAACGGAGGCCACTGCTGTTAGAGCAGGGGATCTGCAGACAGCAGTCGCGCCCGCTATGCCGGCTTGCGGCAGAGCAGTCTGCCGTTCTGGGGTAACTATGTAATATTTGATGATATCATTGTAACTCAATAATTTTGATAAAAGTGATACGATTAACAAATGTAACTGTTTTTGTCAGTTAAAAATGTTTTTTATCAGATAAATTATTTTTACGACATTTTGCCTTTACTATGCTTGCATACTGTATAAAGAACGAAACCTCATTTGTAATTAAATTTAAAAAAAAAATTTTTAAACTCTTCTCTACAAGACTCGTATCTGTCGCAGTAAGGAGATTCAGCGTTGGTTGTGGGTTATTTGGCATGTGCGGTTACATGTCCAGTGACAAGTTCTTCTCAATATCAGCGGAGGAGCTCCTTCTTCACATCCTTTTTAATCTTCGTCTTGTCTTCGTGAGGAGCTCGGAAGCAAGTTTGTTTAAAACATAAGTTATTTTAATTCCTACAAAAGTTACATGCTAAAAGAAAATTCAGCGCCCTCGGAAAATAAAAAAATTTAAGGTTGGACAAGATTCAAAGTGTGAATTTTTCAAGTGTGTGGATGGCCTATAAAAGATCGAACAAAATACTCGAAGAAAAACCTTTTTTCAAACCAAAAAAGTTCCCAAAAACAAGTTTCTTTTTTCAAATCGAACTAGAATAAGCCAACGGAACAAACAAACAGACATTCATTTTTATCTAGATTAAGAAATACTTAATTTCGGTACTCAATCAATGTTAGTTTGTTAATCACATAAAACCCTAGATTACATATTATGTTTTTTTTTTTTGTAGCTGGCTTTTCCTGTTAATCTTTTTATAAGGAAAAATAAATGTACTGTAAATAATTACGCTTATACTTATGCTTATAGGTTTATTAATAATAATGGGAGCTACTATTTATCCATACAATTTCATGGACCGCACTTTCAAGTGTAACCAGCGCCGGATTTAGACTTCGGCGGCCCATAGGCAGAGCATATTGTGGAGGCCCCCAAATCGTTTGTGGTTAACTGTTGAAAGTTTCTATTAAGGTCAAGGTAAAGAAGAGAGCAACTAAATAAGTTGGCTAACACAAAATTTAAAACAAAACTCAGTATTTTTTTGTTTCTACTGAGCTTTTATCGATTTAATTTAATTTAATTTTTTTGTGGTGTGGTGGCGACCCACTTGTGGTGGCGGCCCATAAGCAACTGCCTATGTTGCCTATGCTTAAATTCGGCACTTATTGTAACACCCGTTTAAGTGACCCAGCTTTTTAGGATCAGCCTTATGCGTTTTTTTAATAGCGAATATTAATCTCGACAAATACAGTGGAGGTCCATGAGTGCCGACGACTGGAGAAACGCAAAACACGGTGTCCCCAATCGCTGCCACTACACCGGTTCAGTTGTTACGTTTAAGTGTTTTATTATTAAGAAACGATTATATGTAATGATTTTATGTCTCACTGTTCCACTTGTTCTAACAATTTTGTTCCAAACTAAGTACTAAGATGGAAACTAGATTTCAGCGCACGTCTGCATGGTGCACCACTCCATTAAAGATCTAAGTGCTCTATCTAAACATGATTATCTACTATAAAATTTACGGAAATGACGTCATAATTCACTTTGTAAAAAATGTACAAAATGCGCGGGAATATACAGTTTTTTTTTTAATTTTTATTATCGTACTGATTCGTCCTAATAAATTTAAAAAATATATTTTTTTATATTTATAACGCATAAAGAGCGCCGATACATTTAGGAATTACAATTTTATCAAATTTCAAACTCGGTACTTTTGTGAAACACGAGGATAAATCCACTCCAAGCTTCACTTTTGTGTGTGAATGTACCAAATAAAAATTAGGAAAATTACATTAGGACATTTATTATTATTGAATTATACCTTTACGTGATCAGAAATATAACTCTGGACTCATTTGAAATTGTCGTGCATAAAAATTGAGTTATGTATTTATATGGATGTGACGGAATTCAGGGAGTTGTGTCAGCATCGTGGCAAGTAGCGTTCCATTGTCTCTGCCTATCCTTGAGGGAAAAAGGCGTGACAATTGATTATAGCGATGATATATTTTATTATGTAAGGCCGGTAGGAGAAGGCGGCAGGTACGAAATATTTATTTGTAGCGTAAACTCACGGGTCGCAAAACAGTTATTAAGTTAACTATTGATGGTTATTTGTCCAGTCTGTCGTCCTGGGGTAGTACCACTACTTTCGAATGTATCACCCGTGAAGTGACCTTGTCGCGTTTCGGGTGTTAACGACATTCAGGTTTAGTTTAGCCACCACTGGCGGAAGAACGCGAGAATGATATCTGAATTTGTGAATTATGAGACCCGACCCGTGTTCAAATCTCGTTGAACGGTATTATGTATAGTATTATTTTATCTATCAAATTGATTTATCAAGAATCTTTGATCTATCAGTGCCTATCAGCACCAGGTTTAGACTTCGGCAGCTCATAGGCAGAGCACGTTGTAGAGGCCCTCAAATCGTTTATGGTTAACTGTTTAAAGTTTCTATTAAGGTCAAGGTAAAGAAGAGAGCAACTAAATAATTTAGCTAAAACAAAACTCAGTATATTTTTGTTTTTACTGAGCCTTTATCGATGTAATTTTTTTTTGTGGTGTGGTGACGACCCCCTCGTGGTGGCGGCCCATAAGCAACTGCCTATGTTGCCTATGCTTAAATCAGGCACTGGTGCCTATGATACAAGCACTAGCTTAGTTAGGTAATTACATGAAAAGTCTCGGTTAAGACAAGGAAAACTTTAAAGACGAAATGCTTTTATTTTTATTAGCAAAGACATAAGTAACAAATCTTTTATTTTCAACATTTAAACTCACTATTTTAAAATGCTTTTTAACGTTGATGACTGACGACATGTGTGGAAGGCAAGCTCATTAGTGTATATCTCACATCTCTCTCTCTCTTTCCTTAATAACGCATAAGTCTATTTCACTCTAACAACTTGAAGAAATGACTTACTTTGGCCGAGAGTGTTTCAGTGTTTTCTGTTTATTCTATTCAGTTTTTATTTGTTTTTTTTTTTAGAAAAGTTATATCAATTTAATTTTTATGTTTCTAGAAACCCACGGTGAGCTAAGCGAATACTTATACTAACAAAATATTTTTATTTTATTTCACACACATTCTGATGTGTGTAGTCCATGAACCAGCTACCACAGAGAAATGTCCACAGACGGAATTCTCGGTGCACACTCCTCTCGTTATACTTGGCTACTTCCAAACTGATCTCGCGTTTCAGGAATAGTTTGAAAGTAGCCAGGTATAGTGAGAGGAGTGTGCACTGTCAATCTAGATGGTACATGCTCGTCTCCTCAAGCCGGCATAATGGAGGCGACTGCTGCCCGCACAGGTTTATCTGTAGTAGCAGTTGTTTCCATTCATGGACCGCACTCTAGTTTTACACTCTACTTTCGGAGTGTTGTCACATGCCGAGCTACAATAAAAAAAAACGCGACTGTGTCAATTCACTGTACCCCAGGACAGCAGAAATTTATTTAGATTCAAGCAATTATATTTATTATACCTATTTCACACCACTGTCACTTCTATGCATTTACGAGTAGCATACAATTATACAGGTGATTTTTTTAACAGTATAGGGAAAAACTTAACCATAAGAGATACAGGGAAACTGTTTTAGGAACTTTTTTAACTGTAGCTCGGCCTATGACTAGATTCCGCCTGATGTTGAGCGGTCCTGTGTAATCTCTTACTGTAACTACAGATAAATTAGTGCAGGCAGCAGTCATAATGAGATGACAATCAAATAAAATCATCTGAGTGAGATGAAAATGTATGCAAAATTCGTTTCTATTTATAATAACATAAACAAGTGAATAACATGAACATTTTCTTGTTACTGTATGAAAATAGGAATGTTTTGATATGAGCCCTTTCATATCCTTGAAAACCTCACTTCAGTGTATTAGATAAAATAATATTATCACACTATTGTTGAGGCATAAATTTAATATCAATATTCAGAAAGGGTCTTATATACGTAAGAGCGATAGCGGCCGGGTGGTTATATCATGACATGATATAGGAAATCTTCTTGTTTGATTTTTTTCTAGACCCCACCATAGATGTTAAACTAGAATGCAGTCTATAAGACCAGCAGTAACTGGTCCAGGTTCACACTTCTCCTTATGCTACTTTCAAACGCACATACCATCATGTTCTAATAACAATCGTCAGTACGTGTACCATTTCAGGAATTTTATAAAATTCAATTCCATTTACTATTCGGTGAAAAATATCTATAATTCTGTCCCGCGGGAGTTGTATTGTGTATCTGGTAAAGGAAAGTCACGACAAAATATCTAATATCGTTGCTCATTCGTAAAGTATGTGCTTCATTGAAAAATATTTTGTGTATCTTAAACTTGTTGATTAGTTTGAAGATTTTTAATTTATTTTATTCTTTGCAATAAAAGCATGAACGTAATTGCAAGCAGCTACAATTTCATATGCTTTATTTTCACATAAATAAATATCCTCATTAATATCTTTTAATGAGAGATATTTCTTATTTTCTCATCTTTATTTTACTGCATTATTTTAATGTTCAACCTGTAATCGCTACGTCTTACAAGATATTTATTTTTCTTTATGACAAAGAAATCGAAATTCCCCTCTAGATACGAGTATTTAGAAATAATGTAACTGAAACAAACTATTTTTTGTTACAGACCCAAAATGGGCATCAAAATTAGGACATGCTTCGTCATCGTAGTTCTGCAGATGTTAAACATGATCAGTTGTCAGGAGGTAGTCAAAAGGGTACCTCAAGGATTCCTCGGCGTCCGCGGCAAGAAGTACTACGACACCGAAGAACTGGAACACTTCTACAAACGTAAACCACAATTTTTTGTCGGAGTCAAAGGAAAGAAAAACCTTCTCGATTATCTCCAATCGACTTACGATCAGTATTATAAACGAGCACCGATGGGGTTCATTGGAATGCGCGGGAAGAAGGATTCGAACGAGTTCGCTGAACCCAATCCTTTGGGCTCCTTGGAATATGTCCCTAAACGCGGTTCCTTGATTGGTCAGATCGATTACTCGGCTGAGGAAGTACCAGAGATCGATTATGGGTATATTAACGAATTGTTGCAAACTTATGAGCGACAGAGGGAACTAAACAAATCTTTCGAAGAAGCCAATGATGAGCATTCAGCTATAATGACAAAAAGAGCAGCAAAAATGAATCAGTTCTTCGGTGTTCGTGGAAAGAAAGCCAATAAGAGACCGTTCGATCTATCGTTCAGGGGAAAGTTTGTTGGTGTTAGGGGCAAGAAAGACTTGAGAAGTATGAATGAGATCAAGTTCCTATTGGACAACGAAGCACCGTGGCCTAAGAGGAAGGGACAGATGAACGGATTCTTTGGAATGCGTGGCAAGAAGTGGGTAGATGGTAAGTAATTACATCCATTTAAACGTCTAATTTTGAAAGCTTGTACATTTTAAAGTTTCTACTCAACCCACTTAAATGAATAAAAAAGTCGTAATTGCAACTTTTTTTAAATTTTGATGTAGATCCAAATGGGAATAACATGATCGTTATTAAAAAATAAAATGTTAACATTAAATCCAC
Organism: Tinea pellionella; assembly: GCA_948150575.1. Taxonomy (NCBI): domain Eukaryota; kingdom Metazoa; phylum Arthropoda; class Insecta; order Lepidoptera; family Tineidae; genus Tinea; species Tinea pellionella. Next base: position 6,787,672 of record OX411263.1, on the reverse strand, counting down.
CTACAGTTTATAAATATAATATAATATCTTATGTAATCTTGTAGATGAAACCCTCCTTTCAATCACTAGAATGCCGTTGATACAACTACTTACGGAACAACTATAAAATAAATAATAATTAATACCACTGACTGAAAGACAGCTCTGGAATAACTATTCAAGTTTATATTGATTTTTTTTAAAATTTAAATCATTATTTTCAGAATCCGACAACGAAACAAAGAATTAATGACCGCAATCAAACCAATACAAGCAAGAACCCTATCCTTCCAGTTTAGTACCGATACTACGAAAGTCGTAGCGTCCACGTAGGCGCTGCGTACTTGTTTCACACAGTAGATAATTTTCAAAATAGATTCATTATTTTATATAACATATCTTTAGTTTTATGAAAACCAATTAAAATGAAATAATATTTATTAGATAATTTAAAATATATAAATATAACATATTAGATAAATGTTTTTAAATATTCTAGTCTGTTTTGAATCAATTATATTCTTGTAGAATTATTTTTATAATTTTATTGTTAATTAATAAATCTTTTAATATTTTTACTTAAATAAATATAAATATATATATTTAATTTGTAGTGTATAAAGCAATACATTTTGTAAAGGCTGGCAAAATGTAAACGTTTTAGAAGTTTAAATATTTCTATTAATTTCTTGTATTATATGTAAAAAAAATTAAACGCAGTTCCCGATTTATTTTATTTGTTTTTATTTTAGTAGATCCTATATTAAATTATAATGAGGATTTCAAGAGTGGACATCAGCTGATGATGTTTATTAACACAGTCTGCGTCTTGGTCTTGACCTAGTTGCGTTTCGGAATCAGCTTGGAAGAAGCCGGGTATACATGACAAGTACTAAACGGTGCACCTCATCTCCTCAAGCACTGCTGTTGTAGCAGTTGTTTCCGCTCATCATTCAAAGGAGTATGGTCACATGCCGAGCTACTATATATTTTTATATAACTCTAAAAGTAATAAAGCGCGAAGTTGAGCATGTAGTTAAATAAATTTTCAAAATACCCATAAAACTGATCAACTCATGAATTTATATCTTTTACGTGATTCAAAAGTTTTAAATCTTATTCGTGAATTATTGCATTCTTTAGACGGAATCCTATTACTTTTATAGTTGTATTGCTATCGTATTTAAAATATAATATATAAAAATTGGTACTCCTCTCGACAGCTATGATTTTGGCTTAGGGTCGTTTGCACCAGAAGGCCGGTTAAAGTAACTTTAACTATTACTTTTACGTTTACCCTAACAGTTACGTTTACATTATGGTGTATATTTACCCCAGACGAGTTGCACCATCGATTGTCGCGCCTGTCATTTTTGACGATTACTTTAACCTTAACCATAACCAGCGAATCTTGGCTTGGTTAAAGTACATCAAATGTATGAAAAGAAGCTATTAGTTTTTCTATTATTTTTCGAGATCAGCCACCCTTTCAACGATAACAATATGAGTTTACACGATATTGCAACGCGTGTGGAGTAAATGTAAGCGTTTAACGGTCGTCGTTGCCATAAAAGTAATAGTTAAAGTTACTTTAGCCGGTCTTCTGATGCAAACCACCCTCAGCATTGTATCGTCTACATACTTGTTCCTTTTATGATAGCACCGCTCTCCAAAAACGTGTTCATCGTCCTACAAATATTTCTAACCACCTATCTATCTTGTTATCTTATCCACTCTATCGCATAGTTCATAAACATTGACGCATCGGTCTGACAGTGTGGCGCAAGCGGCGACCAAACATTAATCTATGCATTATGAGTATTTTACAAGATTTTTTTAAAAGATTTATTTAATTTAGGCACAGATTTTCTTGAATATCTTGAAGGGTCCACAGAGCAGAGGTAAAGGACGAGGGAAAAGAAAACCACAATAATTAATATAATTTAATAAGTTTTTTTATTAAAAACGTTTTCTCCTTATAAATCCATCGATCGCTAACATAGAACAAGCCATTAGGTAAATGTGATATAGATACAGAGTTAAATAAACATATTTTATATATTTACTGCTCTTATAACATGTTCATTTTCATCATAGGGGAAAAAACGAAGACAATATATTGAAAAATAATTATTAAATTTAAAAAGTATTAAGTTTCACTGTAAACCCATAATCACTGCTTACCCTAAAACGTCTATCACAAGAGCAGTAAAAACATGTCATAACAACCGTGACACGCACGGATACACGCACCTTTAACGCAACGCTTTTCAACTCAACAACTAAGAAGTTGAGTGGAAAAACGTCACAAGTCTATTATTCACTATTTTTAAATATACAAATATAATGGTGCGCCCACACTATAACATATAAGTTACAAAAATCTACGATACATGATGTGAACTCATCCTAATAAACATCTTAATTTGGTCGCATAATACGCGTGACGTCACATTTGTATGGTAATTATTACGCGACCAAATTAAAATTACTTGTTTTTATTCAGTATCTACCGTACACTGAGGCGTCATTTTGCACGTTTCATAAGTCGGGCGTACTTATACGCTACGCTCAGTACAGCAACTCTGAAAACGAATGAACTGTTCTCCCCTAACATCACACACAATCCATGTGCATGGAACCCATACATACAAACACATGATGACATAACATGATTTTGTGTTCATACAACAAACATACATAAAAATAATACAAACGACGAGCGACAAAATTGGAATAAAAAAAAACAGGAAAACAACACAAAATGTCAAAAATTATAAATTCACAATTTTACATGATTTTTGAAATATTCAAATTCAAACCTACCTACCCACTTCAGGTTTTAATGCTACATTATAAAGGCAACACATTTATCAAAGAAAATTAATAAAAAAATACACAAACATCGCTCGCACTTGTAAAAACTCCACTATATTTATCAAATTATGTAAAAATTAAAAACAACTTTTTTAAGTCAATAAAACATAAATAAATCTGAAGAGTGACCTGTTTCAACAACCACAACGAGATACAGAATTACTTATTATCGATCCCAACGCGCGCGCTGTATACAAGATGTAAAAAGACATACGTAGGCAGACTGATGATGGTTATTTGTCCAGTCTGTCGTCCTGGGGTAGTACCACCACTTTCGAATGTAACACCGCGTTTCGGGAATAGTTTGAAAGTAGCCAGGTATAAAAGAGGAGTGTGCACTGTCAATCTAGATGGTACATAGTGGAGGCGACTGCTGCCCGTAGAGATTTCTCTGTAGTAGCAGTTGTTTCCATTCATGAACCGCATTCTAGCTTTACATCAGGCGGAGTGGTGTCACATGCCGAGGTACAATAAAAAAAAAATACAGCAATTCCTTTAACACTGCCAATATCAAAACGTTGCATATTCATTTTTTATTTATTAATTGTTTAAGATTGTCATGTAATATTTATCAAGCATCAAACCGCAATGGACGCGTAAATCGGTAAAGCAAACGCGCTCACTCCCCCTCGAGAGGCCGTCGCAACACCAGCCGTTTATCAATCGTTCCATTTACATTGCCTGTTTTTGATATTTCAACGATCTTTTTAACAATAGTATAGTACGAATCAAACTTTAGGGCGGCTCCGAAGTATTTTTATATGTTTTATTCGTATTTGAAATTAACTCTTAATTATTGTAAACTTGACTGTACCTGCGCGAAATAACACCCGCAGCTAACTTCATGATGTTATGTAGTTAAAACTGGATCAATAAATGTCTTTTTTTATGAGTGTTATTGTTTACACCATGTAAACAACTTCTGATTGACGGGGTTGCTATGTCTCTTTACACATTTTTATACGATATGAATTATGCAAAAATCATAAAGTCAATTATCAAAACACAACCCTAGGAGACATACCGTGATTATCCACAGCTCCCTAACCTGAAAAATGGATGCAGGTTCCGTAAAAATTTTTCAGCAGAATTTGAGTCGAAGAACTCCAGCATTTCTGCCCACCCTTTATGTTTTGACAACGATTTTGTTTATTCCTATCGATGGATTTTTTTTAGTATTATAACTGGAAAATAGTGATTTAAAAAAAAAAACTACTTAGGTTAATTAGTGCCTGGTTTCACCAACGTTCTTTAACTTAATTAAATGACCGTTAAAATGATTACTAGGGTTAGTTTTTTATTTTTCTAAAATTTATATAGTCACTATGGTACCAGCCATCTATAATGACAATCTTTCACCAAAGTGTAATGGGCGGGAAATGGCTCAGCGGAACTGAGTTTTTCAGTCCGCTCCGCTCGCTCTTTCAATGGAAGCACTTCTATGAAGTTTAACATTGCAAGATTAACGGAGCCGTTACTGGGCCCGCCCGGTTTGCTCCAAGAATAATATAATAGTTAGAGATTGTTGGTGAAAACGGGCTTAAATGTGAAAAAGTGAAGTTAATTCTCAAACAAATAACAACAAAACTACCATACTTTTCGCATCACACTCCGAATAATTAGAATTAAAAAAAAAAAAAAGGAATAAATAGAAAAATTGAATATTTTTTTTGAATGCTAACTACTTATTATTAAATTTTATTAAACGTTCATTTATCATTTTATTATTTCCCCATTATTTATTTATATTTTTTAAAAATAATTAAACTAAATTTAACATTTCGTTTATTTAATTTAAACATTTCCACGTTTCCCAAATGTTATTTTTTTTTATTAAATAAAGAGGACAAATTTTAAACTATTAATTTTCATATCAGAATTAAAACTCGATGAATGACTACCAAACTTTACCTCTTTATTCAATAAGGCCCAACGTCCACGAAGGCGTTATTATTTTGTACGTCTACAGATATTTTTTTACACAGACGTACAAAATGATTATGAATGAGAATTTTTTTACTTCACATGTATTATGATATGAAAAAATATCCCCAAAAGTCTACAGAACTCGTCCAAATATTCCGCTTGGCTATTCCGACACCCATGTAACACTGAGGCAAAAGAAAAAAAAAACAATTTTTTTTTATACCCACTACATTCATGACTTGTGGTCCCATGTAAGGACAGCAAAAAAAAAAGGTATCACAACAATAATGTTTTAATAAATAATTCATTGCATCCGAGAAAGTACAGATAGAAAAAAAACACAAAAATATTTTTTTTCGGACTGTACAATATGCACAAACGGAATAAGACCAAAATCGGCAAGACCATAAGCCATGATACGGAAATATTTCAAGCGAACAAACTGACCCCCAAATGAAAGCGAATTTTTTATAATAATAATCACAAGCGATAATTTTTTATCTAAGTTAAATAGTGACACGAATAAGCTTAAATAAGTGATTTTAAAGACGAGCGTTCGGATGTTTCCGTTTACATTCGGGTAACTTCGTTTTTTAATCAATATAAAATAGGTAAATCTTCTATAATTTACTATTAACTGAAATGAAATTCGAGATCAAAATGGTAAACAAAGAAACGTCAGTCAAAGTAACATTTCAGAGGTAGTCAACATTTTCCTAGACGGTCAGTGAATTTAATTAAATCTGACTTAAAAGAAAATTCAACAAAACCTTTGCCTTATCGCCAGTGCAAAAAAAAATGCAAGATTTTATTTCAAACAATAAGCAGTATTTCGTTTTACATGTTTAAGTTGTACTAGCAAGAGCAGGGGGAGCAGTCACAGATTTATTTTCAAAATTGTTTGTCGTAATATTACAGTTGCCTTCTCTTTCTGATTGCATTATAAGTAGAGGAAATCAATATTGTTGTCAATGTTTCTATATGTTTTTTACATATTGCACCTCATTTAGTTGTCAATGTTATGAGGGAAAAACGAAAAAAAATTACATGTAAATATCAATCAAATTAATCTACACACGTCAGTTGTCATAGCAACGTAAACATGAGTTATATTTAAAGTAGAAGCTGAGAGAAACACAAAAATATGCAAGTAACATTAGTCCTTACGGTGGGACTGCTCCCTTGCTCTTGATAGTACATACCATTTCAACACGTTGTTTTCGACAAACAACACAAATGAGCGCATTATTTCGAACTGGCAACATTTTTGTTTACATTTTTTGATCTAAAATTCCATTTCAAGGGTATACTATAACCGAACACTCAAGTTTTTTTTTTATTTAATTTTTTTTTTTTGCAAATATAAATGCATATACATGTAATTATATCTCCTATTGCATAATACACTCCCCAATTTCTTTACATATATGTTGGATTGTTGCGAAATAAACTAGCACCTTCATTTACAAACTAAAAACGTGTTTTGTTAACATTTAAATAACGAGGTCGAAACGTAAACGATATGACTGGGACACCCAACATATACGTACAGAATTAACCAATCACAGAACGGTATATAACCGCCACCTTTGTTTTTAAATTGCATTTTGGACCGTTAGCGGATGCGCGTGATTATTTCCATGTCCATTGTGTGTAGTGAAATCGCCGTCTTCTATTTTAGATATATCCTTTTTTTGTTGTTCTGCTGCTATTTCGTTTTGTATGAAGTTTGCTGTCATATGAGTTACATTGTTATGTAAGTTACCATTTGTCGACTCCGGAGATGATACTTTGACTGTCTCTTGTGGTTGAACTGGTTCTTCGTTCTGAAAAACAAATATTGTTTTTATAGTAACTGCTATCACAGATAAATTTTTGCAGGCAGCAGTCACCTCCGCTATGCTGTATTGAGGAGACTAGTGCATACACCTCTCGTTATACCTGACTACCTCCAAACTTATTTCAAAACGCGATAAAGTATTTGTCCAGTCTGCCGTCCTGGGGTAGTACCACCACTTTCGAATACTGATACTGATCTGATACTGAAGCTGATACACTAAAAAGTGGTGGTACTAAAACAGGACGGCAAATTGGGTCATTACCACTTAACACATTGGGTCGGGTTGGTTTATTTGTGACGTCAACCCAGCAGATGGAAGGACTGCCGATGAAAAGATAGCTTTGCAGCTTAGTAGTCAGCACTCATGCACGAGTTCGAACCCAATCGCGCAACCGATCCAAACTGTTTTTTTTTTCATTCCGGAAATAATTGCTACCACAGAAGAGTTTCTGCAGACAGTCGCCTCCGCTATGTTAGGTGCGCGTGATGATTCCAACGAATTTAAGTTTTGTGTTAAATAATTTTAAAAACCGTGTAGACAATAATACAGTTGTCTCGCTCTAACGCGATATAAATGCATACCTGAGATAAGCCCAATAAATCTTCAGTATGCATAGCGACATTTCCATTGTTTCTCGTCTCACTGTTGCCATTATTCTCGTTACCGCCGTCCGGTACAGTGGGAGCTTGCGCGTTCTCTGCTGCGTTGGAATTTTGGGTATTTTGCGTGCTACCTTTGTTCTCTGGTTTTTTGTCATCATCCGTCTGTAAACCATATTTTAACTCAAATTAAATGTTATTTTAGTGCATTTACAAAAAAAAAATGACAGCGGTCAACTACACTATGCCGGCTCGATGACGAGTGTCCAAAATGACAGGGCAGCGGACACAATAGTATTTGAGCTTTTTTTCCAGATTCAGCCGTCAAATAATGTCATACCTTTCTTAGCCTAGTTCTAGCCATAATAGCTTCTACGCGTTGTTTTCTTGCAATTCTTTCCTTCTCTTCACGCTCTGCCTCCTCTTTCCTAATTTTCTCAGCTTCCTCTGCCGCTTTTCTCTTCTCTTCTTCCTCTTTGAGACGTGCTATCTTTTCAGCCTCCTCTCTCGCTTTCTTCTCAGCTTCCTCTCGCTCTAACTGCTGTTGTGCCTGTAATTGTATCAAGTAATCGAGATCAAAGCAAAGTTTTGAGATTATCAAGAGCGGCCGTGGTCTAGCGGTAAGATGCGTGAACTCACGATCGATGAGACCCGCGTTCGCAGCTCGCTCGTACGGATTGTAACAAGCTCAGACTGTCGTCCTGGGATAGTATCACCACTTTCGAATGTAACACCCGTGAAGTGACCTTGTCACGTTTCGGGATCAACTTGAAGTAGCCAGATATAACGAGAGGAGTGTGCACTATCAATTTGGATGGCGCACAATCGTCTCCTCAAACCGGCATAACGGAGGCGACTGCTGTCTGTAGAAATCTATCTGTAGTAGCAGTTGTTTCCGTTCATGGACCGCACTCTAGCTTTACATCAAACGAACGGTCGTCACATGCCGAGTTACAATAAAAAAGTAACATCTGTTTGTAATCTGCAGTTCTGTACTCCTTTGTTTCCATTTTCTCTAATAAGCTTTGTAAACTAAGTCAGTTTAAATTACCCTCCCACGTGTTCTTCCAGTCCTTTCACTTTGGATCCTTCAAGCGGAGTGTGAAAAAGCACCTTCTCAGGCCGGCATCCCACTGGAGCCACTGTGTAAGCGGTTCTCTAGTCGTCAATGACCTCCACTGTGCTCACCATCAGGCCAGTCGAGGTCACAAGTCGTGTCAACATAAAAAAAGCAATCCCATACCTCAATGGCCTTTCTTAATTTTTCCTCCTGCATCTGTCTCTGTAAAGCGGCTAACTCTCTCGCCTCGTCCTCTTCCCTTCTCTGTCTCTCTTCTTCTTCTTTTTGTTGCTGCGCCTGCCTCTCTGCTTCCCGCTCCAGTCTGCAATACAAATACTAGCATTATAACGCGTGAACTAAATATTTTATTATTATAGCATATGACAACACTCCGCCTGATCTAGATAGAGTGCGGTCAAACAACTGCTACTATAGAGAAATTTCTACGGGCAGCAGTCGTCTCCGCTATGCCGGCTTGAGAAGACAAATGCGCATCATCTAGATTGACCAAGCCACTTCCGAACTGATCCCGAAACGCGACGTCACTTCACCGGTTTTACTGTCCCAGGACGCAGACTGGGCTAATTAATCAATGAGAACCTCACTAAAGTATGACTGGTACGAATGTAACTATGTTATATGTACTTTGATCGCCCAGTGCCTATGATACTTCAGCTAACAGACATTTAACAAATACAATACGAATTGAATTTATTTTACCTCTGTCTTTCGAGCTCTGCCTGTCTTTCCAGTTCTTCTCTTGCTTTACGTCTCCTCTCCGCGAGCGCAGCCTTCGCCTCTTCTTCCGTTGTGATACGACGAGCTGTCATTGAGGCTGCAAAAAAAAACGTAGCAAAGATTGTGGCAACACTCCGCTTGACGTAAAGCTAGAGTGCGGTATATGAACAGAAACAACTGCTAGCTACTACACACAAATTTCTACAGGTATCAGTCGCCTCTGTTATGCCGGCTTGAGGAGAAGAATGTGCGGCATCCAGATTGACAGTGTACAGCTCTCTGGTTATGCCTGTTCCCGAAACGCCATAAAGTCACTTCACGGGTGTTACATTCGTAAGTGGTGGTACTACCCAAGGACGGCAGACTGTGCAAATAACCATCGTCAGTCTGCCTATCACCGTTTAAATCTCTGGATGATCACAACAATTTTTATATGTACAAATTTCCGAACCTGAAAGTCATCTACATAATTATAAAAAAATCTAATGGACATATTTTTAATTAAATATTTTATTCATCTAACCTGTCATTTCATTCTCCTCTAACTTTTCTGGAACCTTCTCCTTGTTGTCGTCCTTCTTTTCTTTGACCTCTTCCTTCTTCTCTTTGTTCTCTTCTTTCTTTTCCTTGACATCAACCTTCTCCTCCTTTCTCACAACTTCTGCAGTCCGTCCAGACTTGAGCTGATTTTCTCCATTATTTATATCAACTAATGACTCTTCAGCAATAGTATTATTTACTACTGGTTGTACTTTCTCATTTACCTTGACTAAATCTTCTTTATTATTCTTTGAAAATAAAAAAAACAATTTTATAATTTATTTTTATTATTATTTTTTTCTCAGTCAGTGCTTGTATCACGGGCACTATGCGTGACCAATAACAACAAAAAAAAATGGACATTAGTCGCTCAGTGACCCTATAGGCACTATCAAAGAGTGTTAGGCAGAATTTCGAATGTAACACCCGTGAAGTGACCCGTATCGCGTTTCTGGAATCAGTTTGGAAGTGTCCAGATACGAGAGAAGTGTGTACTGTCAATCGAATCGGCATAGAAGCGTAGAAGTTTATCTTTAGTGGCAGTTGTTTCCGTTCACGAACCGAACTTTAGCTCAACATCAAGCGGAGAGTTGTCACATGCCGAGCTACAATAATTAAAATAAACCTATAGGTTTTATTGCGACTTGTTACAGTACCTTATCATCTACAGTTTCATCCTGATTGTTATGTATCTTTAAGGCTTCTAATTTCTGCGTCACTTCCGTCGCATTCACCTGAGCCTTGTCCTTGGCGAGCGAAGACTTCTACATAAAAAAAAACAAAGGTCTCAGAATGCGGTTATGGTCGTACTCTGCCTGATATTAAGCTAGAGTGCGGTCTAAATGCTATTTTTAGGGTAGGCAGAAACTATGGAGCGCCAGCGACTTCTCTCTCTACATACCACTTTTGCTTCGACCACATCCATTACTCTCCTCATGCCTGCATGTCAGTCATCTGACACATTTTTGACAACACTCCGCCTGATATAAAGCTAGAGTGGCAGCTAGAGCAGTCACCTCCGCTATGCCGGCTTGAGGAGACGACTATACACCATCTAGATTGACAGTGCACACTCCTCTCGCTGAAACTGGCTACTTTCAGACTGCTCCCGAAACGCGACAAGGTCTGGCTGAGAAAGGTCTTCCTAGAGCGCCCCCTTCCGACACTGCCATCCACTTTCGCGCAATAAATCTTTTTAGTTAATCTCCTTTCATCCATCCTTTCCAAATGACCGAACCACCTCAGCATGGCGGAAAGAAGCACGATTACCTTATGTACAATATCTTTGTCGACACTGGGATCCTTGCTCTGGTGAGGGGACGGAGTGTTCGATGTCCGGCCCGGCGATACGGACCTAGCTTTCAACGCTATATTACGTGGACTCTGGAAGAAAAAAAAATTAAGTTGAAACCGCACTATAGTTTGGTGGTACCGGAGCGTATGGCCGCCATAGTGCGATTCCCGCTTTACACCGCACGGACGTTTTTATTAATTACCTTTTCGTGTTCTTTGGATAGCTTTGGCTTTCTTTGTATGGGAGGTTTGCCTTCACCTGGTGTCAGTGCTGGAACAACAATCGAAAATTATAGCGGATACAATGTTTATGTCGCGACCCACGAAAAAGCCAAAAAGTTAAATAAAAAGTCTTGCAACCCCGTCACTATGAAATTATAATAATATGTACTATCAGGAGCAGGGAGCAGTCCCACCTTAAGGACTAATGTTACTTGCATATTTTTATGTTTCTCTCAGCTCCTACTTTAAATATAACTTATGTTTACGTTGCTATGACAACTGACGTGTGTAGAATCGTTTTTCCCTCATAACATTGACAACTAAATGAGGTGCAATATGTAAAAAACATATAGAAACATTGACAACAATATTGATCTCCTTTACTTATAATGCAATCAGAAAGAGAAGGCAACTGTAATATTCCGATAAACAATTTGGGACTGCTCCCCTGCTCTTGATAGTACTTGAAATATAGTAATCTATAAGTTTATTTTTTCATGTTATTCATTACATCTTAATATTTAGTTTTATAATATTTATCCTTTTAATAAACGAATCTTTTGTACCTATATGTTTTTATTTCATTGTAGCTCGACATGTGACAACACTCCGCCTGATGTAAAGCTAGAGTGCGGTCCATGAATGGAAACAACTGCTACTACAGAGAAACCTGTGCGGGCAGCAGTCGCCTCCACTTTGCCGGCTTGAGGAGACGAGCATGTACCATCTAGATTGACAGTGCACTCTCCTCTCGTTATACCTGGCTACTTTTAAACTATTCCCGAAACGCGACAAGGTCACTTCACGGGTGTTACATTCGAAAGTGGTGGTACTACCCCAGGACAGCAGACTGGACTAATAACCATCATAAGTCTACCTACCACTCTTTATGTAGTTTGTATTTATTATTTTTCAACAGACTGCGAGGGGTCTTTAGGGGGCTTTAAAAACAAACTCGACCCCCCGCTTGAGAAACGATGCCATAGCGGATCGTGTTTGCTTGACATACCTTGTCTATGGGTAGTGGGTGTGCTCGGCGTGAGGTGTACGGAGACGGGTCGCACTCGTCGCGGAGTGCTCGCCGGCCGCATGTTCGTGGAGGAAGCGTCACGTGATACTGACGGCGTCGTCGATAAAGATGCACCACCTTCAGGACCACCTATTTGTTTGTTTTTAACAAATAACTTTTGTATGAAGCTAGTATGCGATCAGGCAGACATGAGTCGCCTCCACTATGATGAGATGAGTGATTTGTTGCATTTTGTAACTGCATTCGTATGTTGCATACGAAGCGATTATTGAGGTGGACAGAGTTCATTTAGTAACTTAAAAAAAAAACTGTACAAAAACAATAAAATAGGTGTTATTAACATATAAACAATTATGTTATTATAGCAACATTTAAAAGCAAATTGCACATAAAACATATATAATATATTTTTTAAATTAAAACAAAGAAACATTCAAACTCACATTCATTGTTACAATGTTGTACAATAAATTTAAAAAATCCGAGAATAAAATCTTGTTACATTAACATTATTATTTGTAATTTATACAGGGTGTTAAAAAACCACGCGTCATTCACGGCGTAAGGTGAAGTCTCTCCGCCAATAGGATCGCTTCATTTGAAAATCTTAAAAAAGCTAATAATAATAAAAAAAACCTTGAAATATTGGTAGTGTTAACACATGGTTAAAGCTTTTAACATCCTGTACACTGTACATGTAAAAATATACTTCCACTTACCTCGTGGTGTATTAACACCTGTGCCGGCAATAGACGCTGGCCTCGGTCTCCTAGCCGAGTGTGGTCTTCGTACGACCCCGGGAACCGGTCCTGGGGTCGATACAGACATGGCACTGCCAGGTCTGGACCCAGGGGTGGAATCGCCCGATCGTCCTTCTATAATGCGAAAAGCTATTTGCTAAGCAACATCGATATTTATGTTATGAACATGAATGTACAGCCGTTAAAAATGTAGAGCGATTTTCGTCCTCATTGGTAAGAAATGTTATTTAGAACTGTGCTCTAGTTACTTGACGAAGTTCAATGTAAAACACTTCAACTTTATATTTAGTGCAATTCTGTAGAAAAAAAATTTAATTACACAACAAAAAAAAAACTGCAAAGTTCGTTTTCTCGAATCTTAAGATAGAAACTTAAGACAAATTAATCATTATTATGCAATACATAAAGCCCAATTTATTATAAAAAAAAGTTGAAGCGTTCTTCACTGCATGTTGAGATATATAATTATGAAAAGTATCAAAATCAACCGGCCGTCTGTACTTTGGTTACTCAATATTACAAGCATGAAAATAAAGCAAAATATACAGTAATTATACAGGGTGTATCAGGCAACGTGTAAAAAATTTCAAGAGATGACTCAGTAAGTGATTCTGAGCAGAAATTAATTTAAAAAATAAATACTTTTTTTTTATCCAAATATCCACCTTTTCCTTGTACAAACACATAATTTACTACACGAACGCGTAATTGTTGTGTCGTCGGGCGGTGCATTAAACAAATGACCTCGCCTTTGATCAACGCCGACAACCTTTGTCGCCTCGCCTTTGATCTCGCGCCGACAAGCCGTGTGCCGGCCCACCTGCAACGGCGGTCCACGTCGGCCGGTCCATTTATACACCTTTTATTTTTGTGATAATACCATACACGAGAACTTTTATTTAGTAAATTTATTTTTTGAGGGGTGTTCATCCCTCACTTAATATTTGCCTAAATTATTTACACGTTGCCTGATACACCCTGTATAACAATTAAAATGTAATCCTGAGTGATATTAGGCGGGCCACAATTCAGAAGACGTCTCGTAAACCGCGTCCACACCGATCGAGTCGTTGGCTCAACCAATATCGACGTAGTACCTCGGAAAATACGACTCGATCCATATTCTATAGGTGTGGACTTAGCATTATAAACGATATAGATTGCAAATAAAAAATACAGTAATACCCCGCTTTAGGTACGCGAGGGATACATTCCGCAAAAACTCGCGATGAGTGAAATTCGCGTATAAGGGGGTCACGTTTAAGTATAACCAAAAATCAAGACATACTTTAATTCTAAAAACACATTTTTTTTTACGGAAAAATGTACCTATCTATTGTCTTCTTGGTTGCGTTTCGTTTACGTTTCTTGTAAAATATTTTCATAACACGCAACACTATTTTTTACTAATTGACACACGGTCATCATTTTTTTTTTATTTTTTATTTATTTAAATCTTAGTGTATCGTGCACACAGGCGAACTTAATGCTAATTAGCATTCTCTTCCAGCTAACCTCCGTGTTTCTGACAGATGTGAGCGAAGAGAAGCAGGTTTTTAAACAAATATAATTACATTAAAAAAGATACAATCATCACTGTCTATGCTCTGTAATACGTCCAAACTTGAATAAACCTTTGAAAGAGCCATTTTAGCGCGAAATTTGAAACTCGCGTAAAACCGAAACCGCACATAACGGGGTCGCGTAAAGCGGGGTGTTACTGTATTCACATTATACACAAACGAAAAAAAAATTACATTATAGTTAAAAAAAAATTAAAATTAACCAATTTACAGTTACATTAATTAATATTGGTGCAATAATTTCGTGTTGATTAAAAGCCTGGCTATTGTAAGCGTTTATTTACAATGTAAATGTAACGTTCAAATTTTTTTTTTTTATAAACATTAAAATAAGTATTTTTATATATTTTATATTATTATTTTATAAAATATTCAAGTAGTATTTATTAATTTTGAAACTTAAAGAAATTGACAGTATTTTAGTTTATTCAGAGGAATCTGTTTTTTAAATAAATTAAAAAAGAAATGCACGCTACATTTAATTATTTTATTCAAAATGATGGTTGTTTTGTGCATAATGACTATCTATGTGTATTAGAATAAAACCACTAACCTTTAGAAAGAGCATTATACAACACCACACCAGTGCCAGTAAAAAATTCAAGTGCAAACTATCAACGCAGAAAACAAGAGAATAACTACGACAAGGTTTAACTTTAACACACACTCTGTCACACCTTATTTCACGCGTAAAGCCTATTTCAACCAAAATTTACTTTAACATTGGAAACAGCGAGAGAAGTGTGTTCTGTCTCTCCCGAAGCCGGCATAGCGGAGGCGACTGGCCTGCAGACGTTTCAAACACTCTAGCTGAACATCAAACGGAGTGTAGTCGCATGCCCAATTAAATATCTGTTTTTTTAAAGTCTAAAAGAAAATATTTTTCCTTCACTTACAAATACGTGAACCTAACAGCTTTCCTACTTCACATCGTGGACTAAATCAGCAACGTTAGTTAACAGTAAATGAGACTTGACGATAAACCGCGAAATTAGTCTAACCAATAAAGAACCTTCAATTGAAAACATAAAAAAAAACGAATAGTGGACAGACGGATGATGATTTTAGCTCAGTCAGCAGTCTAAGGGTAGGACCACCAATTTATAAACCAGACCTGTCTGCAAACACGTAGGTGCAGTTTTCTCCATTCATGGACCGCACTCTAGCGAGCACATCAGGCAGAGTACGATCACATGCCAGACTAACCCCATTGTGATGTTATTCTCACTTTACAGTCTCTATTTCTCCCTCCATCTCTTTCCGCCACTATATCTAAATATCTCTCCTTATCTATCTCTCTCACTTCTCACACTCTATCTCCCTTCTCTCCCGCTCATTTTCTTTATAACACAACATTGTCTCCAATACACACCATAATACAACTTGTTAGGAACAACTACATCTAGTCTATTATAAAAGCCAATCAACTGAACAAAATCGGACAAAAGACGCAAATGTTAAGCTAACACCATTGTTAGATCCATAGTGATGTGACTTGAGCGCAATTCGAATATCGATTAATACTCGAGTAATAAAAAATAGTAATCATTGAAAATTGCTAAGGAATATCGATTTGACATTATCTTTGCTTTGTATTTAGTTACAACAAACTCTTTTTTTAGTGCAACATTAGCGCCAGCACACTGCCACAGACAGATAACATTCGTATCCACTATGCCGGCCACAGTGAGCCTTCACCTTTGGTTGTTTGTTTTTTATTGATTTTTAAACATTTGAATTGCTTTTATATATTTATTCGTGGCGGAAAAATAGAAAAGAAAATCAACTAACACTCGAGTCGCATCACAAGACACCCGAAGACCACAAAAGACCATAGAGGACTATTAGAAGAGCAAGCGGCAATAATAAATAATCTCGTCTTACGTCGATGAAGATGATGCATACTGGTGTATTGGTGTCGTTGTCCGGGTATATTGTCCAGCCTGGTCATTGAGAAAGCCCTACCTGGAGCTCGCGAGGCCGGCAAAGTGGGTACCAAGTCCGTGCGACGGCGAGCTACGGAGTTCCACATCACTGGCGCTGGTCGATCAATTTCGTCTGCAAATTAATATAAAAAAAATATAAATATTTGTTCCAATATTTGTCATGATCAATAAAAAGAGCTTTTTTACAGTAGTCCGGCATGTGTTCGCACTTTGTCTGATGTTAGACAGATAGCATAACATTTTGTTTTATCTGTCGATTGGCTTTTAACTTCAGCCCCTGATCTCTTCATACAAAAGAGCGGGCGTGGTCTAGCGGTAAGACGCGTGAACTCACGATCGATGAGACCCGTGTTCGAACTTCGCTAATTCTGACCGGTACCAATGTAACTTTGTTATATGTACTTTGGTCGCTCAATGCCTATAGGCACTATTAAAGAGTGATAGGCAGACTGATGATGGTTATTTGTCCAGTCTGCCGTCCTGGGGTAGTAATACCACTTTCGAATGTAACACCCGTGAAGCGACCTTGTCGCGTTTCGGGAATAGTTTGAAAGTAGTATAAGAGAGGAGTGTGCACTGTCAATCTAGATGGTACATGCTCGTCTCCTCAAGCCGGCATAGTGGAGGCGACTGCAGCTCGTAGAGATTTCTCTGTGGTAGCAGTTGTTTCCATTCATGGACCGCACTCTAGCTTTACATCAGGCGGAGTGTTGTCACATGTCGGGCTACAATAAAAAAAAACCCCCGGTTGCTTATAAGCTTACCCCGAAAACCGACTGGGTTTTTCACGGGTTTTACACTTGAAAGTGTGGTAACCATTCTTTGAAAAACAGTGAAATAAATTGATACACAAATAAACTTACACAATCTGAGTCCTTTTTATAAGAAGCGTGTAATAAAAATAAATATAAATTCAGTACTTTCTAATTTATTCTCGAGTCAAAATGCTAAATAAAACTCTGTCAACCCCTTTTTAGGAAATAGAGACGTGATTTGTGGTAATTGTGTGGTATGTACAGTAAATAATACATCGGGCATCGTCTTTACTATACAAAGTACGAAGGTATACGAGGCCAATTATCCCTATGTCGGACACACGAGGTTCAAGTCAGTACAGCAAGCCAGTGTGGCTCAAAAAATAAAAACGGATTCTATTAAAATATTTTTGGTTTGAGACATTGGCTTACTAGCCTACCATCCTAGAAATGAAGCTAATTCTGTAAATGTACTGTAAGGTCGTAGAATACAACCAAGACTTATTAAAAAATAGCAATACAGCTTTGTCAATGTTAATCAAACAATATACGTTAACGAAGATGACTTGTTTAATTTTAACAACATATTTTGCACGTCAAAGTGACTCGGTCGCAAATAGCTTATATAGCAATAACTTGTTTATTTGTTGCAGCCGTTACGTTTTCTCAGTGTATGTATTTTTATTACCTTTATTGTCACTATCACACATGTCGAGTTGCAACGCCGATGCGCGACGCGTGAGTGGCGCAGACGCATACATCACATTACTGGTTGATGATGCCCTGGAAATTTCACAAAAAAAATATAATATATTAATAAAGTTCAAAATCCATATGCCGAGCTACTATAAAAAAAATAAAGATATACAATATACATATATTTATAATCAACGATACATGCTCCATTCTACAAGTTGCGTTTGTGAAAAGAAAATTACAATTAAGAAGAATTCTAACAATTTTACTAAACATGCTCAAATAGTCAAAAAATTAAATAGATACATGCAAATGAACAACAATATGCAAAACCACGAATCTACATATAAAGGAGAATGCCCATTCGACTAAGAAACATGGGCCCAGAATTTTTTTCTCAAGTTTCACGATCATTTTATATATATAAATATATATGAATGTATTATATTTTAATAACTTAATCTTTAATTTTTACTTCATACTTCATTTATTAGCTTATTCTATTTATTTTGTCAATATTTATTTATTTTTTCATTGCACTGTAGACATCTCCGCTCACACCAACAAAGGTTAGCTGGTAGACAATGCCAAAGGCCTTAAGCTCGCCTATGTACTATTTGTGTGTGCAATAGTGTTTTTTATTTATTTATTATTATTATTTTAGTTCACTTTGTATTATACATTTCTTATCACCAATTAGTTTTAATTTTTTCATCCAAGTTATTGAGTAATTAGACTTTTTCTGATACAATATCTGAGGTTATTAATTATTATTGTAATAAAAGCTTTAATTATAATTGGTAATATTGATTTTTTATGTAATTAAACATTGTATATTGATTAGGAAACGATATTTTAATATAATTAAAATAAATTAATGAAGAAATAAGGTATTATTTTAGAATATTGTTTTGTTAACAAACTATCAGGTCTCAAGTGGGCCCAAAAATGGACATTATCCTTTATAAATGCAAAAGTATATTTGTTTGTCCCGCTCAAACGAATGAAACGGATCTTAAAAAATTATCTTAGATATATTACTGAAGAACACGGTATCCAAAAATTTATACGCGTCTATAGCGATACGCTCAATTCTAATAGGTATTGAAAAATAAAAATAACGACATCAAGCATCTAATAAACAAGCGGTCGTAGTTTAGCGGTCGGAGCCGTGATGACCCCGCCCCGTGATCAAATCTCGCTGATTTTTTATTAGTACCAACATAACTATGTTGTACTCTGGTCGCTTAGTGCCCGTGGATACAAGCACTAGGCATTAAAATATATATTTATAACAATGTTACTGGGTATTGTATTAAAAACAATTGAATATAACAATTCAAAGGAAGTAAAACATTATGTTATGGCGCGAAAATATTATGAAATGCTTTATAATGTAAAGAACAGCATGTGACCCGCACTATGCCTGATTTTAAGTCTGGTGTCGCCACACAGAAATAAGAAGAAAAATAAAAATTTTTAGTTTTCTGTAAAAACTGTAAAAAAAAAAGAAAAACAACAAAATAATAAAAACTAGGTTGCAGAAGCTTGTAAAGGCTCCTCCAGCCGGCATAGCGGAGGTTCTATTCCCTCAGTTCTTAGTATTTTTAGACGTTTTTGTTATATCTAATTTTATACAATAGGTATTTCAATTGCAAGTTTTCATTTTATAATATTTTTAGTTTTAATATATTGACTTATCCAATAAATAATAGATGTTTTTCTACAGGATAAACCGTTTCATTTAAATAGTTTAAATACGTATGTCAATAATTATATGGTTCTTTTTTAAATATAAACTGCCAATTCGTCGCAATCCGTATAAGACGTGCAAATTCAAAAGACCTGAATAAGTGAAACTCGACCAAGCGTTGACCCAAATTAATTTTGTTCGGGTTCTGCATATTTCCGACGACCTTGTTCCGCTGCGGCACTAACGACGCGTGACCGAAGTCAATGTATTTGATAAAAAGGTGCGGTCTCTATTTTTGGTTACATTGTTTTCTTAGAACTTAATTGGTAACAGATGTTCCAAGAAAGTGTCGAATACCTACATTGATTTTTATTTATATTAACGTCAAAGCCGACATCTGAGCGTCCATGCATTTTGTTTTACCACATTGTTCGAAGCATAGCAGATTTATGTTGAAATTAAGTAATTCGATAACTTTCTCAGCACTAATTATTTGCACAAATCACTATAATAAACAAATAGCTACGGCACAGAATATATAAAATGCATTTTAAATATTTTAAACATTTTATATTAGTTATATTTCACAAGCACAAACTATGGTTACATTCAAGTCGAGTTAGCGTTTATCATACATATTTCCTTAATAGAATAACGCGTTAGTCTTGGCCACATTAGCTTAATGCAATAATTATTTCACCAATTAACGCGTTAAGACGCAGATGAAGCTGTATGTGATAACGCCCTAACAAAATTCTATGCATAACGACAATAATTTCTATCCGTTTAGATATAGCCTTATTGAGTAACCTTGAGTGCCCTCCAGACCGAGGTTTATGAACGCTGCCGGCTAGACAGACACGGATCGACAAAATCGTCAACACTATGTCTCTTATAATGGTATTTTAGTAGCTACGTTTATGAATAATTTACTTTCATTTGCTTTTTCATTAATTTTTTTTTAAATCCTACATCTACTGGGATTAGATTAAAATTGTTAGCCCAGTCTGCCGCCCTGGAGTAGTACTACCACTTTTGAGGACCAGTTGCACCACATAATTTAACCATTACGTTAAAGTAAGGGGTAAAATTAAAATTGGGTTGCTTAAAAAAACCTGTCACTTTTGACGCTTATTTTAACGCTAACCGAATTTTGGCTGGGCATAATATTTTTCTTTGTTTCGATAAAGATTATAATAATTATTATAATTAAAGTAATCGTTAAACTAATGTCACAAACGTCAAATGTATGAAAAGAAACCAAATATGTTTTTCTATTATTTTTTCGAGAATGTACTCCTCATTACATCAGCCACCCTTTTATCGATAACGCTATGAATTTACACGATAGTGCAACGCGTGTGGAGTAAATGTAAACCGTTAAAGTCACCGTAAAATGTAAGTCAAAGTAACCAACAGGGCCTTAGTGTAACACATCGCGTTTAGAGATCAGTTAGTCAGATAGAAACCAGGAGTATGTCCTGTCAATGGATGGTGCATATTCGTGTCCTAAAGCCGGCATAATGGAGGCGAAATCCTCGATCGCACTCTAGCTTAACATTAGCCAGTGCTGAGATATAATAAAAGAATAAAAAAAAGCTTCAAATCTCACATGCCAGCAATACATGATTACCAAAAAATGATGATATTTGTGCGAAATTCCTAAACGCATTAATAAAACGTGTCAACGAACTTGACTGGTCTGTCACATCTACCCACATGACGGAATTAATTCACAAGAAAATCATATTACGCCATATTAATAAATCGAGACAAATTTTGGAAGCGTGGTAAATACTGATTGAAGGTTATTAG
Organism: Tinea pellionella; assembly: GCA_948150575.1. Lineage (NCBI taxonomy): Eukaryota > Metazoa > Arthropoda > Insecta > Lepidoptera > Tineidae > Tinea > Tinea pellionella. The sequence continues at coordinate 6,766,318 of OX411263.1, read as the reverse complement.
TCCAGTCTGCCGTTCTGGGGTAGTGACCTAATCGCATTTCGGGATCAGCACGGGAGGAGCCGAGTACGAGGTCAGCAATCAGGGTAAGTCAGGGTCAACATGGATTATACAATACAATAGTGTAATTTAAAAAAATTAAAGTCTGGCCATATTGCGATCGATCACCGTCTAATTTTAAGCTTGACTGCAATGTCTACAGGCAGATGTCACCTCCACTATGCCGGTTCAAGTAAAGACGTGAAAAATACATTAATATTTCTTTAGCAGTCGGATAGTCTAGGCGGCCTTGTTATGATTATAAAAACTTTTGAATCACCACTTAAACTGGTATTGCCGTAGGAATTTACGACCTTGAATCTTTAATTCTAATTTGCATGTCAATTACATACTAAAAACATGTAGATAAGGTCGTTTATAAACCCCCTTTTTAAGGAGTGCTCACGAGCGTAGGGGATTTTTCCTTGGAGAATTGGGTGTTATTTTAGAGGAATCGAAATCTCGTTTTTCGTTGAATAAATGAATGAAATGTTTGCTGATTAACACATCAAATCTTATGGAACCTCATTGAGACACTTCTAACCAGAAAAAGTCCTCAAAAATTAGTATACGCGATATAATATATAGCGAAAGTTAGTATACGCTCAAAAGAGACCAACTTAATCTTCACCGAGCCCAACTCCGTTTAGCTATTGGCATTATAACGGAGGCTGAGCCAGCTCATCAAAAACTTATTCACCATTCAAGTAAGTACAGAGTATGTATGGAGGCTGAAGAGATACAGTCACACATGGTTATTTACCCAGTCTGCAGTACCACCACTTTCGAATGTAACACCCGTGAAGTGACCTTGTCCCGTTTCGGGAGCAGGTTGAAAGTAGCCAGGTATAGCGAGAGGAGTGTGTACTGTCAATCTAGATGGTCCTTACTCGTCGGCGTCTTCAGAGCAGCATAGCGGAGGCGACTGCTACCCGCAGAGATTAGTTATATGTCTTGCGATAATAAAATAAACGCATGTGCTCTTGGAGTGTACGAACCACATCTTAAGTTCTCAAAAACTCCCAAAGGTATGCATGAATGTAGTCTCCTAACCTTCCTGGAATATATTGTGTGGCTACAGTGGCTGTCCAATTACGGAAAACGAGCCCGCGAGGAATTTTTTTTTTTTAAATGTAACTCAATTGACAATACTTCGGCTGATGTAACAGACTACAGAGAATTTGTAATGTATCGATATATATTGTATGTAAGTTAGCGATATATATTTTTATGGACAATGTATAACAGTAAAAACGAACAGGTATATTATATATACAATATACATATATAGAATATGACGTCAGTGTTATCTAATCAAAACAGTTTTTAATAAGATAAACATCTCACTAGACTTTGATGCAAGATAATATTTTTGTAAACCTAAAAACTGTCTTATTATGTATTTTATTAATTAAATAAATGTAATTACAGTGAAATTTCACATAAAAGTACAAAAAAAAAATTTTAAGAAAACACACACCAAAAAAAACTACGAAAAATTAAACAAATCAATATACACTAAAAAATCTAGACCTAAATACTAGATACCACATGCATTATTTTATAGGAAACACATGCATTTTTCACAGAAAAAAAAACTGCAAATAGCAATAAAAAAAATTAACTTAACGAAAACTTAAAACGTTCTTAAAGCCTGCTTGTATGTTTGATCTCTTACATGTACCATTTAAATGAAAGAGACAAAACATAACTTCAATACATACTTCAAGTAACGTTTGAGTAATCGGCCCTTAGACCCACTGTTCATTGCTTCACTTAGCACCTAAGAGCACCCAGGCGTCTCGTTATAGATGCGTCTCGTATAGCAAATATCGAAATTGAGACAATGCAAAATTTCAAGTATTTCAGCATTCGCCTCCGCTATGCCGGCTTAAGAGACGAATGAGCATCATCTAAGTTTTTTTATGCCTGTACTAAGCTAGTGCGTGTATCACCTGAGCGACCAAAGTACATATAACATAGTTACATTGGTCAGAATTTAGCGAGGTTCGAACACGGGTCTCACTGACGTAAGGTCCGTGCTCTACGAAATTTATGGTAATTAGCAGAACAGCATTCTGGGCATAACCGGCGTCAATCCGCCGACCGCTTTTTTACAGTGCATTATATGCAGTAATTTACCTACTATGAAAATTGTAACTATGAAAAAAAGAGGAAATCCGTGGTAGGCACGCATGTTTTCACAACGTAACAGAAATAACGCAAGCAAAGGAAAGGAAAGAGGTGTTAAAGGATCGCGTTAAGGTAGTGATACATCGTCATAAAAAATACGCATTTATCTAGTCTAGTCACAGTGAACAGTGGGCCTAAAAATTAAAGTCAAATTAAAAATGATTTAAGGTTTTTTTATTCAATCTATTGTCTACTAAACTTTAATGTTTATTCAAATACCCCCAAGGTCTTAAAAACATTAAGAATTTATGCATAATTATTTTTCCTAACGATTACATTTTAGGCCGGTATCACACCGTGTACGAATTTTAAAACAATTGATTGTAAGAAAGTAAAAATGTTGCCGATAGACACTAAATTTAAATTTGGAAAATGTAATTTGTTTTAGATTGGATTTATGCGAAATAAAGTTAGAAAATAAAGTGTGTTTTTCAATTGTTTTTTCACGTCATTATTAATGTGAAACTAGCCTAAAACATGTCCCCATAATAGAGCATATTACACCGTTTACATATCTCCATATTACGTCAATACAAGAAAAAAAAAAACTACATAATTATTAGTAAATTAAAATAATTCTCGAAATAAATCATAACAAAATATTAGTCGTATTAATTGTTAACATAAGAAAAGAAAACAAAAGTTTTGATTAAAAAAAAACTGCTTACAGCGAATCGAAAAAGTTCATCTGATCTATTGGGTTGGTACTGGAGGGGGTAAAAACACAAATAAATTAGTAAAATAATTTTAGCAAATGAAAAAAAAAAACATGGAGTGGATGAAAATAACCCAAAACCATAATAAGGAATAAAAGGCACAAACTGAAAGTTTAAATTTAATTTGGGACACTAAAAAATCTATTACATACACACTAATTGGATTTATTCGTCATTCCCGAAGATAAAATCAGATTTTATTGAAAAAAAAAATACTCGAAATTTCCAACAAAAAACAGCACGACCCAATTCACAACTTCGGAACAGATTTGATCAGAGTACATTTTGTTGGCAACACCACAGCAAAAATGTCAAATGTTAATGTATCTTTAGTTGGACAATTATTATTAATACTATTTTTTAATATTACACCAACGAAATATTTGACAGTACAGCGGCGGGTGTTGCTAACAAAATGGGCTCGAAGCAAATTAAATTATTATTGTAGCTCGGCATATGACAACACTCCGCCTGATGTTAAGCTAGAGTGCGGTCCATGAAACTTCTACATGTAGCAGTCCCCTCCGCTATACCGAGGAGATTGCACACTTCTCTCGTTAAGTCTATTCTGAAGTCGAATTTTGGTTCCTGCTTCAACAATTATATTGTTGTTGAAATATCATTTATTTGCATATATACAAGTTATACTGACGAATAAATCCAAAATAACAAAATAATAATTCACAGTAACATACCTGCGCGCTGCCCAGAAAAATCCAGATGTGTCAGCAGGTTCGAGAAGCCTAGGCGTGGAGGAACCGAAGGCGAATGCAGATCGAGGTGTAGAACGCGCCTGCCTTGCGCGCTCTAACCTCTCTTCCCGGTCTTTTTCTCGTTGCAAGAGAGCTTCCCGGCGGGATATCGAAGCCTCCCATATCGCGCGTTTCCTTTCTTCAACCTGTGAAAACAAGGGAGTCTTTTTAATGCTATATGACATCTGCAAATACAAATATTCTCAAAGACGACATTCTCAAAATACGGGGTACTCCATACTTTATAACTACTAAAATACCGTGACTTGTATAGCCAAGCTCATAGCTGTAAAATTACTTTATTTTCGATCAGTCTCTGTGGACGGTATTCAAAAACAAAACCTTTTTTTGGCAGACTTTTTTTGAAATGAAATTTATAAATGAGTTCCATTCTTCACTATTATCAAAAATTTCGATACTTTTTCAAACACAAAATGTTTGAGTAAGCTAATTTAGAAAGTCCTCAGGCGCCAGACCCAGTCTTTCTTTCAGTCTAGCTTTTTTGATGGTTCTATCGGTTGATTTCTAATGGTTAAATCCGTGTGCACTACACCTTTATACGAATTCCCTGACCCATCAAACTATCGTCCAATCGCCTCTAGTACAGGCTTGAGAAGGTTCTAGCATCGTTTATGGTCGAAATCACTCGGTAAATAGATGTCATATGTTTCATGCCTAATTACCCTTGACTACAAAACTGTTAGTCGATATCCACCTTTTGTGGTATTAATTTTTCATCCGCATATGTGATTAAAACAATAAACAATGACGAATTATTAATGATAACGATAGCGTTATTGTGATAAGCGAAATGCAAATATGACACGTACGCCCAGTCAGAATTTTATTTCATAATCTTTGGATTACAGAATAATTTTGAACAATTTTGAATGCCTCGTATATCCTAATTTAAACGCTATCTCGTTGTGCCGGGGTTGTTGGGGGCGTACTTTCAGGTGACGTATCTCGTATGACATGTTGTACAATTACTAATTTTGAGGATTTTTCTGTTCAGAACTGTGTTTATGAGGTTTAGTTCTGAATCGAATCTCATATAATGATAATCAGCAAACACGTCACTCGATTCTTACCATGTTGGTTTTGGTATTTTGGAAGACAGCGGGGGTGTTCGGGCACTCCCTGTTACCTACAGAAAAACCCGCCAAAAATTCCCGTTAAAACATTAAAGACTAATCAACACGATCAGTGTCAATGTTAACAGGCAAAACATTCGCGATATTTTTAAATTCGTGTTCAAATAACCCAAATTCTTCATTTATAGGTCAATGGTAGGATTTCCTAATTTCGCGAGACGTGAACGAGCTTCGGCATTTTCTGTGTTAATCTTTTCACAGACGGGCAGCTATATTAACGTTATAGCAGGGTATAATTAAAGCTAGACTGCGATCCATGAATAGAGAGTCACCTGCACATTTCTGGCTTAGGGAAACGAATGTGTACCATACACGGGACAAAACGCGACTAGGCTGCTTAACAAGTACGTTTCAAAGTTGTGGTGCTGCCCTAGAACGGTAGACTGGGTTAATAACCATCATAACTGGTTCACATTCTCTACTTCTACGATTTTTTTAGATAATAGAAAATCGTTTCCACAAATGTAGTGGAAATGAAACAATTGGAGAAATGCCTTCTTATTTAATAAAGAATTCGAGCATTTCTTATCTATACTAAGTTAACGGAATATATTTTTTAACTAAGTACTATAGTAAAGGCAGAAACTGGGCAGTCCAATCTTTTATCAAAACAACTAACGCAAGAGAAATACAATTTAACAATAAAATCTGATAAAACGAAAAAACAAATAACAACGTTAGAAAGTTTTGATTATTATCTGTGCACTTAAAAACAAAGCAAGATTAAATTCATGCTAAACTATCCTTTAAAACAATGTAGTCAAAGCGTGTAATGGTATACAAATAGTGCATGACTGAAATGCGAGTAAATGAACTTCCTTCAGACATTCTCTCCTGTCACCTGAATTTATGTATAGATCTAGTGATTAATAATTATTAGAATAGACGTTTTAAAGATTAGCTGGCAAACCGATAATGGTTATTATTCCAGTCTTCAGTTCTGGAGTTAGAACCACCACTTTCAGGTGTGAACTAACCTAATCGGGTTTCGGGATCAGCTAGAATATAAACCAGGTATAACGAGAGGAGTGTTCCCTGCCAATAGATGGGACACATGGGATGAGCAGACAAGTCAGCATAGTGGAGAAGACAGCTGCTTGGAGATATTTTTTTTCTGGTAGCGGTGGTCTCCGTTCGTGCCGAGCTACTGTAAAAATCTGGATAAAAATGTGCAGTGATGCTTCGTGCAACTATAATATATAAGGATTTTTTTTATCACAGTGTATAATCCTACAGCCATGGTAATATTCAAACTAGCTATAGTATAGAGTGATCAATAAAATGTGATAAGTAAATTAGTACATAATCTTATGTACTCGTATGTATAGATAAAATATAATATATCTACAAAAAAACTTCAAAATATTGCACCATTTTTACTAAATATTAAAACATTCGAAAAAAAGAAAAACCAGACTTTTATTGGATAATAGTCAGGCAAGAGATCACACTCCGTCTGAAGAGTGTGGTCCATGAGCGGAGATAAATGCACAGAAAAATATCTGCAGGTAAGAATTCGCTATGACGGCTTGTGTGCTGAACATAGAGCTAGGTACATCATGAATCTATGGTATTGGATTGCCGGATTAACCGGGCAGACAAATCAACGTTATATCCGGTTACTTTCAATCTAGAAACGATCACTTCTTTCGGTCGTATAATTATAGTAGATAGTTTATGACGAGAATAATTCATTTTATTCGAGTATTATTAAAGTGGTTCTGACTGGTACCAGCGTAAATTGTACTTTGATCCCTTTGGTTAAATAATGGTAGTCATCCTGGGATAGTACCGCCACTAGCAGACATTTCTTGATAGTATCATCTATTTCCGCATTTTTAAGCAGACTTATGCTGAGTTACTATTTTAAAATAAGTCTACATTGTTTATTGACTCGAGTATAGTATTATACATACCTAGACAGACATAATAATGTACGTGAGCACGCAGTTAAATACGATACAATTCACCTTTTATGTGCTAACAAAAGAATATCCGTAATCCGGCTTAGTAGTATAATCTAATTATAATAATAATGACGCCTCTATATGATTAATAATTCTATGACAAATAGCTTTGTATGGCATTGCTGACACGAAAGGAAGTGGAGATATTTCTGTTCTGACTCCTCTTAAGTAGGTGTTACTTTATTCTTGTTACCGTTTAGTTTATTAATATATTTACAAAAACCTAACATAAATGTATGTATAACTAACTTTAAATAAATATAATTATTAATAATATGACTAGTTATTATTAAATTATTTATGATGAATTTTTAACAGAAAATATCGTCTAACACAGTCCTAAATTTTGCGTTTGAATGCTCTTGCTACAATGCAATCGAGGAATTTCGACTCATTCACGTAAGTTCTGTATAGCTTAATGACCAAAGAATTCATTCAATTTTATTGTAATTTAATAATAACAAACCCCGAAAATGCAATGAAAAAAAAAACAATAAATTACATGTAATGTCCTAGCCTGAACATTTATTTACAGCCCAGATATTTTAAAATATATCGAATATTTCACTTCAGTTGCAATTGTTTATGTTCATGTACCGCACTCTATTTTAACATCAGGCAAAAATGTTTATTTAACACTAAAAATTTTCATATAAATTTTCACAAGTCATAATCGTCTATTAGCAACAACGAAACGTTATTTTCAGGCAAAATTTCACACCTCTCCATAATCTGCAACTTTTTTTTGTATTTGCAGTTCATATTAGGTTATTTTCCGATGCACACAATTATGCGCAATCTATTAAGTGCGAAAACATTCGACCTTGTCTCGAGTAATTTTACTCATAAAAGGCAGTCTTATTCACGCCTTCTCTTAAAATAGGGTTGAGCAGTAGTTGTGGAAACTTGATCAAAATACTAAGTAAAATTAACACTGACCTGTTGTCGCCTATCTGTATCTTTTGATCTTTGTTCCTCTTGTCTCCGTCGACGCTCTTCATCGCGCTTCTCTCTCTGAGCTTGTGCTGCTGCAGCGTGAGCTCTCAACTCGTCAAGTCGTCGACGTTGTTCCGCCTCCCGCCTCTCCCGGGCTAATCTCGCGCGTTCCACTGCATCTGCTGACCCTGACGTGGGGAACAGTCTTTAGAAATATGCTATAACAAGTGTAAGCAGAACATTTTTTTTATTATTATTGTAGCTCGGCATGTGACAACACTCCGCCTGATGTAAAGCTAGAGTGCGGTCCATGAATGGAAACAACTGCTACTACAGAGAAACCTGTGCGGGTAGCAGTCGCCTCCACTATGCCGGCTTGAGGAGACGAGCATGTACCATCTTAGATTGACAGTGCACACTCCTCTCGTTATACCTGGCTACTTTCAAACTATTCCCGAAACGCGACAAAGTCACTTCACGGGTGTTACATTCGAAAGTGGTGGTACTACCCCAGGACGGCAGACTGGACAAAAAATATTTTAAAAAATTGTGCTAAGAAAAGTAAGTATCAAAATATATTTCCTGTTTCCAGGTTCTCGTTGTTCTATGTCTTCGTTGACAGGGCATATATATATTTACTATACTTGAAACTTCGTGAAACTATTAGAGATACGAAATTTAATCAATAGGAACTATTATATTAAAATATTAATTTGTGAATTGGAAAAATAACTGCATCCTTATATTGAGCTAGTCATTAACTAGAAATCATATCATTGTTCTGGATCCATAACGGACATAGACAGAGGAGGTACTAACTACCAAGGCCTCAGTGACCTGACCGATGAGAAAAGTAATAAAAATAATTTCAATCGGCCACGGTGACGAGCTTTTACTCCCATCGGCCACAGGAATTAAGTAGTGCGAAGTTTTATCACTATATCCAACTTTAACGGCGTAAGTCTACTGTAAGACCTTATCATCTTATTCAATGAACAGATTCCAGCGAGAAGGGTATTCGAATCACCTAATACTATAGTCAAACGAATTAACCTCAATTCGTACAAAAACAAGATAACATTAAAAACAATAAGCACTTTCAAAACACCCGTACAGGTTGACATTCGCTCCACTCCACTTACAAATTTTTTTATTAACCATAAAATCATCAACGAATCTCGACTCTTGTGTTTTTTATGATCATTTCACATGAAAACTGGCGAAAGTCACAAACGAAACTGACAGTTCAATTATATCCGTGAATATTAATAACGTGATGAATACATAGATTTAAAAAAAAGAGGAAGGTACCAGACACACAACTCATCACAAAACACACACTTACAGTACCGATGCAGCACAGGAGACAAAGATAGAAAGACATTGTCAGACTGTAACACGTGGAACACAGAATGCTGTCCCTCGTTTACGTACAACCTAGTTAGCGGGGTCCACCTTTTTAGACGTGCGTAACGTATAAAATACAAAATCTATTCAAAAATATTGTAGCTCGGCATATGACAACACTCCGCCTGATGTAAAGCTAGAGTGTACATGAACGGAAACAACTGCTACTACAGAGAAATCGCTACGAACAGCAGTCGCCTCTGCTATGCCGGCCTGAGGAGACGAATATGCACCGTCTAGATTGACATCGCACACTCCTCTCGTTATACTTGGCTACTTTCAAACTGCTCCCGAAACGCGACAAGGTCGCTTCACGGGTGTTAACATTCGAAAGTGGTGGTACTGCCCCAGGACGGCAGATTGATTCATAATCAACGTACAGCTAGAACTATTAAAGCTATTAAACCTGAAATAGAGAATACCCCTTCACCAAATTGGCCCACAATTTTTTTTCGAGTTTGTCGATGAAAATTATCTAAAAATTTTGTAGAAAAATAAATCTACATTCCTTATTACCAATCAATTTTAACTATTTCACCCAGGTTATTGAGCAATTAGATAGATGTATTTTGGTGCAATATTTGAGGTTATTATTATATTAAATGCTTTAATTATAATTGATGATATCTGTTTTTTATGTAATTAAACATCGTCTATTGATTATTAAATGAAGTGCTGATATAATTAAAATGAATTAATAAAAAAATAAGATATTATTTTAGAATATTGTTTTGGTATAAAGTGCCCAAAAATGGGCATTCTCCTTTAAGGGTATACTTTATAGTATAGTGTAGGCTTGCATGAAGAAAGGATTTTGCAAAATTATGATCAGACCCTCTTATATGAATTTACATTTACACTTTCACGGCGTTATGCGAGATATCTCCACGTCAAAATAATATTTTCTGATTGATGGAGAGCTGTTATTAACAGCTCTTGAATTATTTTTTTAAATTTTAAAGTAAAGTAAATTTAAAGCGGCCGTGGTCTAGCGGTGAGAAGCGTGAACTCACGATCGACGAGACTCGTGTTCGAACCTCGCTAAAGACCGGTACCAATATAACTTTGTTATATGTACTTTGGTCGCTCAGTGCCTACAGGCACTATTAAAGAATGGTAGGCAGACTGATGATGGTAATTTGTCCAGTCTGCCGTCCTCGGGTAGTACCACCACTTTCGAATGTAACACCCGTGAAGTGACCTTGTCACGTTTCGGGAATAGTTTGAAAGTAGTCAGGTGTATAACGAGAGGAGTGTGCGCTGTCAATCTGGATGGTACATGCTTGTCTCCTCAAGCCGGCATAGTGGAGGCGACTGCTACCCGCACAGGTTTCTCTGTATTCATGGACCGCACTCTAGCTTTATATCAGGCGGAGTGTTGTCACATGCCGCGCTACTAAAAAAAAATAAAGACTTCTCCTTATACCTATCGCCTTATGCACTCAGGTTCAAATAGTTTGTGTAAAATCGACGAGTTTCTTGTATAGTGAAAAATGTTTATAAATAATCAATCAGAATCATCTCCTCAAAGAAAGAGACGCATTAAGAATACGGAAATAAACTCAAGTCTTTTGTATCGAAGACAAAATTGTAGTAGTCGAACATTGTATCAGTGTGACGTCATTCGTAAACCCCTTCAGTTTCAAGTGAATGAAATCTATTTATAAACTTTCCTCATTAATATAAAAGAGCCAATAGCATTTGAGAAATTAGTTCGAAGCAGCTTTTATCGAAAAATATAAACTATACAGCGTGTTTTGTTCAAATTAAAACTTTACTGTTTTATATTGGATGTTTTTTTTAAATTAGATATTTTAAACTGGCAGTTTATGGTGGTCTTGTTTCGGCAACAGTTCGGAAGTAGCCAAGTATAACTAGAAAAGTATGCACTGTAAAACTGTAGCGACTGCTGTCTGCAAAAATTTCGTTGTGGTAGCAGTTTATGTCGTTACTGTACGCTATGCCGAGTTTTCTTCAACTCTACTAGACACACCATTTTAGCACGTCATGGTACCTCTCACTATGTCAGCGTACTTTAAGCTGATGTGGAAACGGGACAGGATCATTTGACGTACTACCTCAGGACTGGCACATATTACGGTTTATCATAAACTCTTTAAATATAGATATATATGGAAAAGGCATATTAATATGTTATTTTAACCTATGCATTTGTGTCACTCCACCCACAACAATTACAAGGCTATATTTCCTAATAGAATGGACATAATTTAATATCACAAATGATGTAATAAATTCAATCTATTGTGACTTCTTCAATTTCTCGTATTTCCTTTTTGATATTCAATCTTTACTTTGGTGACCTTACTTGGTTTATTTTATTTTATTTATTTAGAAAACCGACATCGTTAAAAGAAACCTTAAAGTAATAAGTATACCGGCAGCTTTTGCTTATTAGAGTAAATATTTAAACAATAACGAGAGGTATGTGCACTGTCAACCTGGACATTTAACAATAAATCGTAAAATAACGGTGCAAGAGTGGATATCGCATACATGTCTCCTCGAGCCGGCATAGCGGTAGAAACTGCTACAAACAGACATCTCTCTGTAGTAGCAGTTGTTTCCGTTCGTGGACCGCACTCTAGCTTTACATCAAGCGGAGTGCTGACACATGCGGAGAGAGAATAAATATTGTAACTTATCATGAATGAAAATTATCATTCATAAACAATTAAAATAAACAAATAATGATCTAAATACAAATAAATATTTACACCAATTGAGTAGCTATAACGGCATTGTTCCATTTACGGTGTAAACAGAACAGTTTGACATTGATTGACCAATCACTGACCGCATTAGTTAAGTATGTAGTACATTGGTACTTGTTTTCTTTATTTTCCTTTTTATGGCATTGTAATAATTTGCCAACGTCAAAGTACAACACTAAATATTTGCATCAAATTAATTAATCACGGGTGATTCATTCATCACACTAAACAGTCTTTAAAAGCGTTCTTAAAACATCCCCCAAAATAATAGTGGTAAAATATGATATGAATACAATTGTCACGCCTTTTTCCCACAGGACACAGACAACGGAACGCCACTCACCACGATCCAGCCACAACACCCTCGCTTTCCTCACATCCACAATTCTCTTCATTCTATGGTATAATTTGACGAATTCAATATTAAATGTAAAAGTGCACCAGGCTTTATAAATTACCTAGTTATCATGACGAGACGCTACAGTATACGAGTATAGTTCCATTTCGTCTCAGTCTAAGACTTTAATAGCTGGTTTTTAAAAAGATTGATGGTGTATATAATGCAGCATTGGTAGATCCTTCGTCCTACTCTGCTATCTGTATATATAAACTAGTTTTTTGGGCGCGCTTCGCGGCGCTGAAAAAGTTTTTTTTCGGGTAGTTTCGAAAAAAAATTTTTTTTGAAAAAACAAATTATGGATTTCGATATTAGAGGGCATTCCCTACGACTTTTGTTCCGGCAGTTGTGCCCTACCTCGTTTCGTTTCCGAGATATCGGTATCGCTTCCGGTCCAGAGTCCACTTCCGGTCAAAGTCGAGGTTTTCCTGGGGTCGCGGGAACGCCCTCTACACGCCCCAAAAAGAATCATCTCTCTAACCCCCCGGCAAGTGCTTCATAATATATGTCAGTCAGTGAGTGAGTCAGTCAGTGGTAATCGAGCTGTATATAATATAACTAGTTTTTTGGGCGCGCTTCGCGGCGCTGAAAAAGTTTTTTTCGGGTAGTTTTGAAAAAAAATGTTTTTTGAAAAAACAAATAATGGATTTCTGGATTAAAGGGCATTTCCTGCAACTTTTGTTCCGGCACTTGCGCCCTATCTCGTTCCGTTTCCGAGATATCGGCATCGCTTCCGGTCCAGAGTCCACTTCCGGTCAAAGTCGAAGTTTTCCTGGGGTCACGGGAGCGCCCTCTACACGCCCCAAAAAGAATCATCTCTCTAACCCCCCGGCAAGTGCTTCATAATATATGTCAGTGAGTCAGTCAGTCAGTGGTAATCGAGCTTTATATAATATGACTAGTTTTTTTGGGCGCGCTTCGCGGCGCTGAAAAAGTTTTTTTTTTTCGGGTAGTTTTGAAAAAAAAAATTTTTGAAAAAACAAATTATGGAGATCGATATTAGAGGGCATTCCCTACGTCTTTTGTTCCGGCACTTGTGCCCTATCTCGTTCCGTTTCCGAGATATCGGCATCGCTTCCGGTACAGAGTCCACTTCCGGTCAAAGTCGAGGTTTTCCTGGGGTCGCGGGAACGCCCTCTACACGCCCCAAAAAGAATCACCCCTCTGACCCCCCGGCAAGTGCTTTATTATATATGTCAGTCAGTGAGTGAGTCAGTGGTAATCGAGCTGTATATAATATAACTAGCGATTTGGGTGTTCCCGCGGGCGCAAGCGGCCCGCGGAGGGCGAATTCGTGACCGTTTCGGGCTTCTTGACAGACTTTTTTTTGGGTACTTGCGCTAACTCTACTACTTTCCGAGATATAGCCGTTTATTCGCAACGGTTACGTCACGCGACGACATACATAACTATAAAACAATCTATGTCTAAGCACCGGCGCGGCGGCCCCTGGCACGGTCGTTTTATTTTCATTGCGCGTTCTGAACGGGCGGAACATAGAGAGCGCGAGCTCCGGCAAGCGATCGACGCGGACGCCGTTAGGCCACGCCCAAGTGCCATGCTCCGTTTCATATTGGCGTACCGGCGGGAAAAGGATGTAAATACGATCGAGGAAAAAAATTTTTTGGGCAATTTTGAAAAAAAAGGTGTCGATTTCGAAATTAGAGGGCATTCCCTACAACGTTTGTTCCGGTACTTTTGCCCCATCTCTTACTGTTTTCGAGATATCGGCATCACTTCCGGTTCAGAGTCCACTTCCGGTCAAAGTCGAGGTTTTCCTGGGGTCGCATGGGCCTCCTCTATATAACCCAAAAATAATCATCCTCCTAACCCCCCGGCAAGTGCTTCATAATATATGTCAGTCAGTGAGTGAGTCAGTGGTAATCGAGCTTTATATAATATGACTAGCTGTTGGGTAAAAGCCGCGGGCGCAAGCGGCCCGCGGAGGCCCTTTTTGTCGTAAAACGTATTAGATCGAATAGATTTTAGGCAGTTTTGAAAATATTTAGCTCGCCATCTAAAAGCGTTTACGTTTCTGAACAAAATTGATCTTTACACGGTTACGCTAATGTATGTCCTTTTTGAGATATGGCGATTTTAAAAAATAAAAATAAAAAATTAAAAAAGAACAAATAGTGCTGGTCATACTGAACAAAATTGGTCTTTAAACGGTTACGCTAATGTATGTACTTTTTGAGTAATAGCGATTTTAGAAAATTAAAAAAAAACAAAATTAAAAAAAAAGTAGTGCTGGTCATACTGAACAATATTGGTCTTTACACGGTTACGTTGACGTATGTACTTTTTGAGTAATAGCGATTTCAGAAAATTCAAAAAAAAAACAAAATTAAAAAAAAAGTAGTGCTGGTCATACTGAACAATATTGGTCTTTACACGGTTACGTTAACGTATGTACTTTTTGAGTAATAGCGATTTTAGAAAATTAAAAAAAAAAAAAATTAAAAAAAAAGTAGTGCTGGTCATACTGAACAATATTGGTCTTTACACGGTGACGCTAACGTATCTACTTTTCGAGATATGGCGATTTGAAAAAAATTAAAAAAAAAACAAAAGTTTAAAAAAAAATTAGTGCTGGTCATACTGAACAATATTGGTCTTTACACGGTGACGCTAACGTATCTACTTTTCGAGATATGGCGATTTTAAAAAATTAAAAAAAAAACAAAAATTAAAAAAAAATAGTGCTGGTCATACTGAACAATATTGGTCTTTACACGGTGACGCTAACGTATCTACTTTTCGAGATATGAAGATTTTAAAAAATTAAAAAAAAAACTAAAACAAAAATTTAAAAAAATAGTGCTGGTCACACTGAACAAAATTGTTCTTTACATGGTTACTCTGACGTATCTACTTCTTGAGATATTTAAAAGAAAGCCCGCCGCGCGGAGCAAATTTGATGTTCACGCGGCCGCGCTCACCGTCCGACTGACCGAGGTAAAGCCGTTTCGATCGTTCGTCCCGAAAATGCCTCGTCGCGGATGCTGTTAGGCCACGCCCACCGCCATGCTCCGTTTCATATTGGCGTACCGGCGGGAAAAGGATAAAAATACGATCGAGGAAAAATTTTTTTCGAGCAATTTTGAAAAAAAAAGTATCGTTTTCGAAATTATAGGGCATTCCCTACAACTTTCTCTTCGGGGTGACTGCCCCGACTCGCCCCGTTTCCGAGATATCGCTACCACTTCCGGTCCAGAATCGACTTCCGGTCAAAGTCGTATTTTTCTCGACGGTTTTGGGACACCCTCTATACGACTCAAAAAACTGCTACCCTCCACCATACCGGCAAGTGCGAAATAATTGATGTCAGTCAGTGAGTGAGTCAGTGGTATTGCAGCTATATATTAGTACTAGCTGTTGGGTAAAAGCCGCGGGCGCAAGCGGCCCGCGGAGGCCCTTTTTGTCGTAAAACGTATTAGATCGAATAGATTTTAGGCAGTTTTGAAAATATTTAGCTCGCCATCTAAAAGCGTTTACGTTTCTGAACAAAATTGATCTTTACACGGTTACGCTAATGTATGTCCTTTTTGAGATATGGCGATTTTAAAAAATAAAAATAAAAAATTAAAAAAGAACAAATAGTGCTGGTCATACTGAACAAAATTGGTCTTTAAACGGTTACGCTAATGTATGTACTTTTTGAGTAATAGCGATTTTAGAAAATTAAAAAAAAACAAAATTAAAAAAAAAGTAGTGCTGGTCATACTGAACAATATTGGTCTTTACACGGTTACGTTGACGTATGTACTTTTTGAGTAATAGCGATTTCAGAAAATTCAAAAAAAAAACAAAATTAAAAAAAAAGTAGTGCTGGTCATACTGAACAATATTGGTCTTTACACGGTTACGTTAACGTATGTACTTTTTGAGTAATAGCGATTTTAGAAAATTAAAAAAAAAAAAAATTAAAAAAAAAGTAGTGCTGGTCATACTGAACAATATTGGTCTTTACACGGTGACGCTAACGTATCTACTTTTCGAGATATGGCGATTTGAAAAAAATTAAAAAAAAAACAAAAGTTTAAAAAAAAATTAGTGCTGGTCATACTGAACAATATTGGTCTTTACACGGTGACGCTAACGTATCTACTTTTCGAGATATGGCGATTTTAAAAAATTAAAAAAAAAACAAAAATTAAAAAAAAATAGTGCTGGTCATACTGAACAATATTGGTCTTTACACGGTGACGCTAACGTATCTACTTTTCGAGATATGAAGATTTTAAAAAATTAAAAAAAAAACTAAAACAAAAATTTAAAAAAATAGTGCTGGTCACACTGAACAAAATTGTTCTTTACATGGTTACTCTGACGTATCTACTTCTTGAGATATTTAAAAGAAAGCCCGCCGCGCGGAGCAAATTTGATGTTCACGCGGCCGCGCTCACCGTCCGACTGACCGAGGTAAAGCCGTTTCGATCGTTCGTCCCGAAAATGCCTCGTCGCGGATGCTGTTAGGCCACGCCCACCGCCATGCTCCGTTTCATATTGGCGTACCGGCGGGAAAAGGATAAAAATACGATCGAGGAAAAATTTTTTTCGAGCAATTTTGAAAAAAAAAGTATCGTTTTCGAAATTATAGGGCATTCCCTACAACTTTCTCTTCGGGGTGACTGCCCCGACTCGCCCCGTTTCCGAGATATCGCTACCACTTCCGGTCCAGAATCGACTTCCGGTCAAAGTCGTATTTTTCTCGACGGTTTTGGGACACCCTCTATACGACTCAAAAAACTGCTACCCTCCACCATACCGGCAAGTGCGAAATAATTGATGTCAGTCAGTGAGTGAGTCAGTGGTATTGCAGCTATATATTAGTATAATAATTTATTGCTAACATTATTAAAGATAGGTAGTTTGTAAGTAGATTTAAGTATTAGTTATAAGTTGGATTAATTTTGTATGTTGTAAATGTTTAAGTTATGATGGGACTGGCGTAACCTGTCGGGTTAAAAGTCCCTAATTAAAATTGAAATAAAAAAAAAAAAAGATTGATGTTAGCTAGGGACTTTTCCTAGGAGGCAGCTTATTGGCCTTCTTTTTTCGTCATCATCGGGTCTGTGGGTTCTCGCGTGCCTGGCTTTAAACTTTTAATTCAACCTTTCATGGCCTTACCCACCTACGCTCATATACACGAATAATTTTCAATGACAGAAAGTAACAAAAGATGTACGAAGGTTGCCGATTCAGTGTTCAGTAAAGGTCATGAAAAATTGCAAATAAACTACAACTTAGTACAGCATCTTGTTCACGTGCCAAATATAAAATTGCTAAAGAAGTTTTATAATGTTTACATATTAAATCTACAAACACATACAATGCCATGATGTCGATCAATTATAGGTATTCACAGATTTGCATTGGTGCCTTTAACTTCTTATAAAAAAGGGATTAACTGAACTAAAATAAATTAACCAATGAAGACGAACAACGCCTAACCGCGCTCACGATGGCTTGCAAGCTTTAAATCAAAAAAATTAAATAAACACGATAGCAACTCGCATCCACAATCTTTCAAATAATTCAATTAAAACATGTTCGCGCTAAACCTAAGAAAACACTATAAAAAAGGGATTATTAAGACGTTGTTAAATTGTTATTTGATATGCAACAATAAATTGATATAATTATAGAAGTTATCCTGGAAAAATAACTAAATGGGTACAGAGTACAGACTATATCTAAAAAAATATATAGATAATGTGTAGAAAAACATAGCTGTCATTATTTGGTTAATCCTCATTATAGTTGTGAGTGGATTTTAACGCAAACCGAGTGACCTGGAATCGAAGCTTGTGATCACCTACATTAAGCATAAGTGTAGAGTAAACCACTTGACCAAAAAGACCATCAACCACACTATGCTAATGACTGTTTATTTGTTGAAAGTTAAACTGTAAAATTTCTAATTTCTATATGAAATTACTATTTACTTTTGAGCTAGATTTTTTGAAATAGTAGCTCAACATAAGCCGCCTGATGTTAAGCTAGAGTGCAGTCCATGACCGGAAACAACTGCTACCATAGATAAATTTCTGCAGACAGCAGTTATCTCCACTATGCTGGCTTGAAGAAACGAATGTACACCTGTGTACACGACAGTGCACACTCCGCTCGCTATACCTAGCTACTTCCAAATTGATCCAGAAACGCTAGTTTAACCCCATGATAGCAGACTGGACCGATAACCATCTTTACCAAGATAGCTCAGCTTATGTATAGACTATCATTATATATGAGTGGTAGGCAGACTGATGACGGTTATTAACCCAGTCTGTTGTCCTGGAGTACCGCCAGTAGAGTAATAACAGCTGTGAAGTTGCTTGAGTTTCAGGATCAACTTGGAAGTAACGTAAAATGGCAAATTGCTTCTGTGGACTAGCCACTAAGCATCAAAGTGAATATGCATAGTGCAGTCACTATAAATTATCAATAACTTTCTAAAACATGACAAATCCATATTCAGGTCAAATATTTAAAGAGACACATACCTAGATATAACAAAGCATCCAAACTAGCCAGATATCTTAACAAACAATCCCCTTATCAATTCTAAATAAAGATTAAGATTTTTAAACTCAGTTATGGTGATAAAAACATGATTTTAAATATTTATACTAATACATAAATAGATGAAAGAAAAGTTCTTGAGAATATTTAGAGCTTACATTTTGGATAGGAGTCAGTTTTGCAAGTCAAACTAGTAAGTTAGCAAGCAAGTACTTCTGGGTCACTGGACATGTACCTCACATGCCAAATATCCAAAATACTTCACAACCAGCTGAATGTCATTCTTGTGACAAATAATGTTGCAGAGAGAAAAATAAATGTTTCAAATACTAAATATTTTATTCAAACAATTCTTAGGCAAGTAAGTAGAGCCCAACTCCACCTAGCCATTGGCACTGTTACAGATAGCCCCTTATGAAGAGATTGCAAGAGGCAGAGGGCACTGAAGAGACAGTCACGCATGTGCTCTTGGAGTGCAGCAACATCGATAAATCACAGTAAATGTTCCTTGACACCCCAAAGGCGGACGGAGGTGTGCAGGAACGTGAAGAATCTCTTGTACTTCCTGGGAGATATCGGATGGCTGTGGTAATGTGGATGTCTTCAGTGAGGTGACCTGCAATAGCTGCTCAATTACGGATAACGCGCCCGTGGGGATCCTATAATGACAGGGCACGCTCTTCTCGTTATACCTAACTTCTTCCCAACTAATCTCAAAACACAACTAGATCGCTTCCAGGATGTTGCACTTCAACGTGGTGGTACTAGCCCAAGATTAAATTGAAATAGAAAGGTGAATAATTTCTCTTATTTATTTTGGAAATATTTATGTTTTTTCCATCAAAATAGGTAGTTGATAACATAATCTAATCTAATAGTGGAATTTGACAGAGTATGGATTGTTGAATATGAGAAATTATGTTTAGTACCCTTTATTATTTAGGTAAGTATTCAATACTTAAAAAATTATTACAAGTAGTAGTAGGTACTCCAAATAGATATATTATATGAACCGGAGTTAACGGTTGATAGTTTTAATGATGAAAAATTAGGTTTTGACATAATCTAGACCTCTGAGGCTCTAATTAACGAGAATTTAAGGCATATTAAGTAGCAACTTATTATTATTATGAACAAAAAAATTGCAATTTTCGCCTACATAACAAGAAGATCCTTGATAACACAAACGATAAGATAACAAAATAAAAATACCCCACAAATTGCAAATGTGTGCAAATTATTGCAATATCACAGTACG
The DNA here is from genome assembly GCA_948150575.1 of Tinea pellionella. Classification (NCBI taxonomy): domain Eukaryota; kingdom Metazoa; phylum Arthropoda; class Insecta; order Lepidoptera; family Tineidae; genus Tinea; species Tinea pellionella. The sequence continues at coordinate 6,746,239 of OX411263.1, read as the reverse complement.
CACACAGACGTCGACGATCATATGGCACTATGACAAGTCTTATTGTCAACAAAAACACAAAAACTACACGCGACACTGAGAAAATCAACTTATTTATAGCATAAACAATCATAAACTTTATCAATTAACAAATAAATAGCAATACAAATTATCAAAATAATGTAAAAAGTCGAACCGCTGATTCAATGACATCAAGTATTCCACAGCCGATGTCGTCATTCCGACACATTCACAACATACCTTACAATTCTGATACGTAAATCACTAATAGAAACCCTTAATTTTCACAAAAATATAGTCCAAATACAAACAAAATATGATTCACTGCAACTTTACCCCACTGCGGATGTTCAACCAGCCGAGGTGAACCCGCGACGTGGGGCCACGACACGGTTAGGGTTAGGTAATTTTAAACACTAATTTTAACCACTATGGGGCATTAAAACATTAATTGTATTAATACCTTTATTTTCTTCGGTTTCCAAAATATCTTTCACGTCATCAACCATTTTGCACGATGACAGTCACTCAATTCTATATCACTTTTTCACTCGAACATGTTATTCGAAAACTCATACTTCACTATTTTCAGACAGCGATCTATACGACAGCGTTGCGTTCCGTTCACTGAGCTAGAAAGTACTTTTGTAAACGAACATTAATGACCGCCTGGTTGTTATTTAATAATTTTCCGTGTATTCCACGAGCAACAAAACACCGAATGATGTGCGTTTATTTATTGAATTGATGATCTAATCACTTTTAAGATAAATAAAATGATAGAAAGATAAATTATTCGAAAAAATTATACACTATGTAATTAATAAATTACAAATATATGCTTTTATGAGATAATATAATTGGAATATAAACCCATTTTGCACAAAAAAATATTTTTTATTTTATATTTTTGCAGTAACGGTTGAAAGCCGAAAGTAACCTTTGCCAATGTAACCGACGTATTTAAAACAATATTGTGTGTTGCTAGCTACTATTAGTCACCCTAAAATATTGAAGGAAAAAATCACATCATAAAATTTTTTTTAAACACATAATGAAACTATTTAAACAAAGTATTTGTTCTGTACAATTAGTAACGAAATAATAAGTTTATTCGTTATACATATAAGTTTGTTAATTTATAAGTATATTCAGAAACAATGCGTTACGCGTCAGAAAATGCTAATTTTAAGTACATTCATACTTTTATCTTTAATATTATTACGATTTCATGTTTATCCTGATGAGCATTATATTGATAATGGTCGAAAAGAACCAGGAATTAGAAAAAGTAATTAGCTGTCTTTCTGATGTCTGTATGTAGCTAGGTTACGATGTTTACGTTACAATAAAATATAGTGAGAAATCCCTCGTTATTATTTCCTATACATTATTGTGCAAAAATATTTAATTTACACATCAAAATTTTATATATCAGAATTAGAGACAAATACATTATTAATTTTAAGTGTAAAACTCTTTGTGCCTAATAAATAAATGGCAAAATTAATTCAGTGGTAAATATTTGTTTTTATTTGGCAACATCGTTTAACTGATTTGATATGAACGCCATCTATTACTACATTGTGGAACTACTACCTAACTTACAATTATCTTCTGACGTTGGCGGAGACTAACAATAGATGGCAGTGCAAATTATAAAACAATTTTACAAAAGAAATAATAATTCTGAACGAATAATCATTATTATTTTCACCAACGCCAGGCATGTATAAGAAGAGCTTTAAGCTTAAGTTGTATGTATAAATCTGTATATATAAGAAGAAGTCCTGATTGGCTGATTTATAATCAACGTAGGTACGGCCAAAACTCTAATTAATAACTAGAGACAAATTTCAAGGGTAGGAGTTGATAGTTAGCAGAAAGCGCTACTTTGAGTCACAAAACCAGTAAAAGTTCATCTTTTTAATTGTAGTTAAATCAAAATTGCGAATAAAGTAATTAAAACCATGCGTCACATAGAATTTACTTTTCCCAATGACGTCATAATTTTGAAACTTTAACCAGTTTTTGGTTACCTACTATAACCGATTAACTATTCAACCATTTTCAAGTTTAACCGGTACGATTCCTTTATCTTTATGTATTTTACTAGCTGACAGTGCCCGGCGCTGCCCGGGTTTTTTCAAGCTATTGTTACACATAAGATAAAGATAATGCTTTATTATAAATTACCTATAGCTGTTACCCACAACTTATTTTAGACAATTTAGTTACATAATTAATAGAATATATTTTAAAGTAGTTTTAAAAAGAATATATTTTTTAAAGCGGCATGGTACTTCGTAGAGCTACACCCCCCTCCGCCCGCCTCTCCCCGCCTCGTCATCATACGCCGCGTGTGAATTTTGTTTTAGAGTTATTTTAAAATTGTATTATCTTTTAAGATGTTTATTGAAATTAGGTGATGTCAAAGACGATTGTGTTCACAGTTAAATACTCTTAATTAATAACACATTTATTTGGATAAAGATTAATATTATTATGTTTCGACCAAATTTGATTTTCATAAAAACGGTTATTGTGAGTTAATCTTAAAAGATAGACATATACTGTCGCGGAGATTTTTTTTGATAATTTAAAGAGGAATAATTCTTTCATACATATTTTTGGGTATCTCGAACGGTTTTCGCTGCGCACACAACGGAAGCCCTCAAAGATGAACAATTTTGATTTGATTATCATAAAAACGGTTATTGTGAGTTAATCTTAGAAGATAGACATATACTGTCGCGGACATTTTTTTAGATAATTTAAAGAGGAATAATTCTTTCGTACATATTTTTTGGGTATCTCGAACGGTTTTCGCTGCGCACGCAACGGAAGCCCTCAAAGATGAACAATTTTGATTTGATTATCATAAAAACGGTTATTGTGAGTTAATCTTAAAAGATAGACATATACTGTCTTGGACATTTTTTTAGATAATTTAAAGAGGAATAATTCTTTCATACATATTTTTTGGATATCTCGAACGGTTTTCGCAGCGCACGCAACGGAAGTTCTCATATTCCCCGTTTTTCCCACATTTTCGACTGTTTCTTCGCTCCTATTAGTCGCAACGTGATGTTATATAGCCTATAACCTTCCTCGATAAATGATCTATCTAACACAAAAAGAATTTTTCAAATCGACCCAGTAGTTCCTGAGATTAGCGCGTACAAACAAACAAACAAACAAACAAACAAACAAACTCTACAGCTTTATAATATTAGTATAGATATAAAATTACAGCTAACTAATATACCTACCTGTATGCACTTAATAAAACGAATAAATATTATTAAATTATAATGAAAATTAAACAGAAATACTTAATTAAATAGTTAATAATGTTTTCAGCATTGCTTGAAATTATAGGTACTATCGGCAAAAGTGGCGCCTTCGCACTCTATAAAACACAAGTTTGAGCTCAGAGGAGCATGAGACTCGCCGCCCGAACCCCTTTATTGTAAACAATTCCTATTAGTCGATGTCCAAGCGGCTGAAAATTTGTATATTAAATAACACAAGCAGTCTAATGCCAGGTACACACTTACGAAATGTATGTAACATGCAATGTAACAAAGAATTCCTATAGTGTATACACTACGCGCACGAAGCATTTCAACTCGTCCGCGCCGCGATCCGCCATTTGTCGGTTTTTTCGGCGAACACAAAGGGGCGTGCAGTGTGCACGGAGCGCCCTAGTGTGGACGGGTTTTGGAAACAGACGCGAGTTTGGTACATGCTCGGTTCGTGCGCGCGCTGCTTCCACACTTATGAAATGCTCCTTTCATGTTACATCGCATGTTACATTCCATCAGTCTGTACCCAGCTTTAGATGATATAGCCGACCTATTATTGTCCACTAAATGCCTACACTAAGCCTACCTAAGCACGTATAAAATAGTCACAATGGTACCAACCAGCGAGATTTGAGCACGGGTCACATTGATTGTGAGCACACGCCCCTTACCGCTGGACTACGGCTGCTCTTTTAATTGGCTACTTTTTTAAAACAACCGTTCATAGTACCCAACCGGGGTTCAATGTTAAACACAGATTTCCAATAAAACAGGATTCGAATGAAACGCACACATGCACCTGTGTATAAAATAATAACGTACGTAAAGGTAATAATAATTATTATACTGTTAAATTAAATAGGTAGTTGGTTAATTGTGGTTTGAAAGATGATGTAGTGACAAGGTTTGACAAAGGAATGCTTCGATGGTTTGGGCACATGGAAAGGATGAGTGAAAGAAGATTGACGAAAAGAATTTATAAATCTGATGTGAATGGATGCGGTAAACAAGGCAGACCCAGAAGGGTGTTTCCGATCAAATCTGAGATCGTGGTAAGTTAATGTAACGTGGTAAACATTTTTTTTTGTATATGAGCAATTTTTACTGCTTATTATTTTCTTCATTTTTGGCATTTTAAGTGCTAGTCTTGTTTTGTAATTAAATTACAATTAAAAGGTGGCATAGCGGAGGCGGCTGCTACAGTGCAGAAATTTCTCTGTAATAGCAGTTATTGCCGTTCGTGGACCGTACTCTAACTTAAAATCTTACGGAGTGTTGTCATAATTTTAAAAAAATCAGTCTTAACGTGAAGCTCCAAGCTTGTAGCTTGTTGGTTCATGCACAAAGCAGAGGACGTGGGTTCGATTTTTACCTCAGCTTAGACTATTTAGTGAGTGCGCGTTGATTTTTTCCGCTTTCATCATTATTTAATAACAAAAATAAACAATATATAACTATAACGAGAGGAGTGTGCACTGTCAATCTGGATGTTACATGCTCGTCTTTTCAAGCTAGCATAGTGGAGCAGTTGTTTCCATTCATGGACCGCACTCGTTGTCACATGCTACAATAAAAAAAAATACGGCAGTGGTCTCGCGGTAGAAGCACGCCTTGCTCTAATTCGCGATCGGTGAGACCCGTGTTCAAATCCCGCTGGTTACTATGTTATAATGTAATGCCCATGATTCAGGCACTACTATTAAGAAAATATACTTATAAATATATTTTAATTTGGTAGCATAATACTGGTTTACGGTTACACACCTGACTGACTAACACTGGCCATTGGAACGCGCCAGTTTACGTTTGACTTTCGAACAGTAATGTCACAGCTGCGCGTGAGTTTTGCACATGACTATAAGTAAACGTCAAAAATTACGCGCGTAGTTTAAAAAAAATTATACGTGCACTTTGGATTTACAATGAAGACTCGGTAGTGATGTTTCAATTGAATATTTAATTGAATAATTGTGTTTTTTTTGGTGTGAAAGTGGTTTTTTTTATAATAAAATGTTTGGAAGATATCTTTGTACGAGTTGGTTTGTGTTCTTTGCTTTGATACGTAAGTTTTTTTTTATAGGTATATCTTAAGTTATTTCTAACTACGTCTGTCATATAAAATTAACTATTATATGTGGTATAAATATTGGGAAATTCGTCAAGAAACAAAAGACATACGTATTTTTCTTTTAATTTTTCACTTTTCATTAGCTTTATTTATTACAAACCGCAGGCTATTATTTTCAGTTTACGTTTAATAAATGTATATTGAATTTAAAAAAAAAACATGCCCTAGGAAATGATTTTATTTATTATTTATTTTATTTTGGCAACAAACAGTCATCAGGAAAATCAGTATGCAAAATAAAAGAATTACATGTTAAGTAGACCAATAGTGCCGAGAAAGTACTAACAATAATGAATAAAAATTTAGTGCAAGTCCGACAATGGTATAGCAAAGAGAAAAAAATATATATTATTATAAAAATAGGAGATTATTTTTTCTTATATTTTTTTCTCGGTAGTCATGAGCAGGACCACCCTCTGGTGCCCGCTTATCGTTGAGTTTTGGGACACGTTGTATATTAAAAAAATACATAGAAAACATAAAATAATGATACACATGAAAAAGTGTTTTTGCATAAACACATTTTGCAAATATAATGTATAAGAAAATTTTATTCGATGAGTTACTGCATTAAAAATTGGTTTAGAACTTACGTGATTATTTTTTTGTCATATTAATTATAAGACATAATTAAGAAAAAAGAAAAACCAGAAAAACTTCATATACTGTAGTTTAATATACAATCATCAATTTCATTGTACGTACATTTGTAAATTTCATTTTTGACATGCCCCCAGAGAAAATAATCTAAAGGTGTTAGATCTGGCGGTTACCCCTTTTAACCTCGAAGAGCGCGAGATTTTAAATCAAAACATAATAAATGTAGTAGGCAATGTATAAATACATGGAAATAAGAGACAATTTGTTAAAAATCAACACTTTTCTTTGGTTTGCCGTATATCATTACTTCCCAGAATTTGATCCTTATCAGGAACACTTTCTGATGGTGCAATAATACAGTGTGTTTTTTTTTTTCTTCAAAATCAACAGGTTCGACTCCTGGCCGGGAAAATGGATTTATCAAAAATCTAATAATGCAGTTTTAGTTTTCATCAAAATCGGCATTGAGACTCCTTTCAGCATTTTTCGATATCTCTCATAGTTTAGGATTTGCCCATGAAAGCCCACTTGAAAAATTCATTCTGTATAGTTTTTTAGACTCGTAAGTGTCATAGTTAGTAAATAAAACTACGCCACAGCCTTAAGTGAATGTGCAATAATACCAAATAAACAAATACAAAATGTATGTGAAAATATATAACTAGAACAAGTAACTAACAATTTATAATCTTCGATAGCACATTGTTAAGAGAAAGTAAAATGGAACGCCATTTATCATAATTAACGGCGAGTGCAGACGCATACTTTATTATTTTATTACTATTAGGCCTCATTTATTAATGTCTATTGAGAAATTAAATACAGATTTGACATGCCGATGTCTACAACTTTCATTTCTTTTGTCTATACTCTATAACAATACAAAAAACGACCTTAAAATGAAATGAAAATAATTTACTAGAATTGACATGGTCTTAGCATGCACTTGTTCATCGTTTGGCTTCACCATGGCTTCGAAAAAGCGTATTTCTTTTATTTTATTTAGCACGTCATATGACCGCACTCCACCTGATGTAAAACCAAAGTGCAATCCAAGAACGGAGGCGACTGCTGTCAGAGAAGAGGATCTGCAGACAGCAGTCGCGTCCGCTATGCCGGCTTGATGAGGTGCCTCTTCACACTGCGCTTGAAGGATCTCATGATATAGGAAGTATGACGTATTGTATGATGGGAAACTCGCGTAAAATAGCTGAAAAGGCGTATAGTTCCACTTTCAAAGCTCCTATGAGTGAATATTTCGAATAAATCTCGGCTGGTTATAATAATATCGCAAAAATAGAAAAAAATTATAAATATTTTACCAAGTCAAGTGGATTTAGAGTGGTAGGCAACCTGATGATGGTTATTAGCTCAGTCTGCTGTCCTGGAGAAGTAATACTTACAAATTTAACAACCGTGAAGTGACCTAGTGGCGTTTCGGGATCAGCTTGGGAGTAGCCAAGTTTCATCATTCCTATAGCGGGAAATTTCTCTGTAGTAGCAGTTGTTTCCGATCATGGACCGCACTCTAGCTTGAAATCAGGCGGTGTGTTGTCATATTTATTTATGAGCGGAAATAAAAAAGTTTATATAACATGTTTTTTTATTTACTATATTTTAGAATAATAAATTATGTAAAACAAGTATTTGCATTGAATTTTGATAAATCTCACTTTCTTTTGCCGCTATAAACAAATTAATGTTAAAGTTAAAGTTAATAACTATTTTACATAATTATTTGACGCGATCGATGAGACCCGTGTTCGAACCTCGCTGAATTCTGACCAACGTTACTATGTTATATTAATGCACTTTGGTCTCTCATTGCCTGTGACACAAACGATAATAAATAAAAAAACCCATATAAAAAAATATTAACCTTTCTTTATTATAGCACGACATATGACAACACTTCGCCTGATGTAAAGCTAGAGTGCGGTCCATGAACGGAAACAACTGCCAGCACAGATAAATATCTGCTATGCTGGATTAATAAGATGAATGTGCACTATCCATATTGACAGTGCACACTCCAACTCGCTATACATAGGTACTTCCCAACTGATCCTGAAACGCCACTATAATATAGGTCACTTCACCCGTGGGCTAATAACCATCATCAGGCTGCCTACCACTCTTTAATAGTACACTAAAAAAAAGGAGAAGAGGCACTTGACAAGTTTACGATGCGTTAAATGATTAGGTTAGAAAAGAATAGAGAAAAACTACAACAAAAAAAGACATTATCTCCAAAATGATTACATTGTTTTATATAAGGAAACTAGTGTTATAAAATGTAACTTATTATCAAAATTGATGTATAAGATGCCGCTTAACTTTCCTCTGCAGCGAAAGTGGTTAAAATGAGGTAAACAAGATCATTTCGTTTGGACATCAGACTAGCCTATGTATGTATAATATCATGTGTTATCCCATTGATATATACAACTAGATGTGCAATAACGCTCCCGATGTGACGCGAGAGAAAACGTGGCCACAGCCACCTTTAGGTTCTCTGTCAGTTAGTATTTGACTTGACGGCAACATTGTCAAATCGTTTGTAGCGGCCTATTCTTTTTTCATGTCAGATGTATGAAGTTTACACCTCTAGTATAGGTGTTATCCTAATAATAACGTTTTTTATAGTAGCTCGGCTACACTCCGCGGCGTTACATGCACCATTCATTGGTGACTCACTTCAGTGGTGTTACACTTGAAAGCTTTACTACTCCACGACGGCAGACTGGGCTAATAACCATCATCAGTCTCTCTACCACTCTTTAAAACTAGTTAATTTATATATTAAAAAGAGCCCAAACTAATCAAAATCAAAGCTGATTTTAAACTGTTAATAACACGGCATTACAAATAAAATAATAGATTAAATTTAATTATCATTAAATTAAACATAAGTAAGTCTGTGACTGATAGCCGATCTGTCTTCCCCTGACATTAAAATTAATCGACTTTACCATTGGCTGTAGCTAAATTACTAAAAAACGTTTTAAAAAAAATTGTTAACGTTAAATGACCTTATTCCATAACATTCTACTTAATATAATTAATAGGTTTATGAAATATTTATTACATACACTCGTAGGTACCGGCGCGAAACGTTCATGTAAATATTATACATACCGATTCCAATCGGTTTCCCTAAAACAAAACAAAATGCAGCTAATCGGTAATAGGTTTACCGCATCACTATTTATTTACAATAGAAATCGGTTTACAATCAAGTTTACATCCCTAATTTTAAATAAAGGAAAGTCTCATATTTCTAAAATTCTGACGAATATTTTCCAAATTGCTGTAGCGCAAACTTTGCCGATCGTACTTCATATTAATACGACATATTAAATATTTAATTTAAATTAATTTTATTAATACCTACAACTAGTTATAACATAGTTACTTGGCACCGGCCACCGAGATTGGAACACGAGTCACATCGAGCATTCACGCATTCTACCGCTAGACCACGGTTGCAAATTAAAATCTTTATTACAATTTTTATTTTATACTTTAAATGATTGCCACTGAAGGGTCAATGGCTATAAAACAAGGAGAATAAAACGTTTACATTTTACATTAAACTTTTAATTATCTTTGTAATAAAATTATGACTATAAAACATTTAATAATCTATTAAGTAATAATAATATAGATTCACCTGTTTATTCTAATAATATAAATCTCGAAAACGAATTGATTTCAATTCAATTTCGTTACAGATACGGTTAATTTATTAACAGTAATTGGTATAATGTTCATTGATGAACCATATAAATCGCAATAATATACAAAAAAATTCCCCCGCTGCGTAGTTTATCTGTCTAAGTTATACTGAGACTAATGCTATACAATGCCAGTTTTACAAGCCAGTATGACTTAAAAATAGAACCTTATCCGATTAAACTTTCCTGACTTGAGACATTTCCATATATTTCTTTTTCGTAACAATTGTTTCCGCTCATGCATTGACTGCTTGGCTGCTAACTTCACACCGGTCATGCATTGCACTCTAGCTTTGGTCGGTACGGTCTTATCATATCTACATATTTTTCATGACTACTTTCTTAAATCTCTGGTCAATACCATTGTAATAATAATAATAATAAAACTCTTTATCGTGCAAACAAAAAACAGAACATACATTTATCGAATTAGATAACACAATAGGCGGCTTTTTTACTGAGCTGCAATTTCTTCCAGGCAACCTATAGAGGATGGAGAATAGTATAAGAGATAGAAACAAACTGTGGTGCACAATGGAAAATAAATAAATAAATAGAGTATATAGAATAGAATATCTTTTATTTGTCAAAATACAGATGTTTTTAGATTTATACAGGGTGAGGTGACAAAAGGAAAATCAGCTCAGCATATGCTCTGGCAGATGTCAGAGCGCTGATTTTCATATATATATATATATATATAAAAAATAATAATAATAATAATAATCTTTGTTTATTTAAGTTACAAACATAGGTTAGTAGAGATGAACTTATATTAATGTTAGTATTAATAAAAAAATACTTATAAGATATTTGTATTTGTATTTAGAAGGAAGACGTAATTGAGAAGAGAATATTAGGAACAAGTGTAACTCTGTTACACGTGGCCGATGTTGTTTCTTATCTTACTATAAAAATCCAATCTAATTACAGAATATTTTAATTATTTAAGTAAACATAATGTTAATAACAGATTGCGGAAATAAGTGGTGTTTTTAGAGGCGCACGCGATTGCCGCTTCATTGGGTAGCTTCCGTTGGTAGGTCACTCGAATTGAAACGGATGTGGGTATGTAGAAATAGCAAAAAGATCGTTTTATACTACTTTTCTATTGAGGTTATTGAGTTTATCGTTTAGGTCGTGATCTTTGTTTGATTTGCCTTTATTTTGTGACAATTATAATTAGAAATAAAATAGCATATAGGTATCAATGTCAAATGTGACCAGAGTAAAAAGGGGTATGCTAAGATGGTTCGGTCATTTGGAATGGATGAATGAAAGGAGACTAACGAAAAAGATCTATTGTGCGAAAGTGGATGGCAGTGTCGGAAGGGGGCGCCCTAGGAAGACCTTTCTCAGTCAGATGGGTCAACTGCTGAGAAAGGGTCAGATGAGGAGCACCCTCAACCGACGTGCATGCATGAGGGGAGTAATGGATGTGGTCGCAGCGAAAGTGGTATGTAGAGAGAGGAGTCGCTGGCGCTTCATAGTTTCTGCCTACCCCAGTGGGAACAAGGCGTGAGCTAAGTAGTAGTAGTAGTATATCAATGCTTAAAAAAATGAGAGAAAAGGGAATGATGAGATTTACACCGAGAACTTTCTTTGTACATAAATTGGAATCACAAAATACATCTTCTTTATATTTATAATTCTTTAGTATGTGTGTATGTCTCTGAACTTTGATGATTTTTTGTGTTTGTTTGAGTGGGTGTCTCAATGTTTTAGATTCACAAAGGTCCAGTAGGTGGCGCACATTTCGAATTTCATATATTACGGAACATAATATATTATACATATAACCCCAAAATTGCACCAGAAAACCAGTTTAAAATTTAAAAAATCATAAGTTCTTGAAAAATTGATCATTAAACTTTTAATGTCAATGTCATTTATAGCATTATTTAATAGTAAGCAAGCCAACAACGCGACAGACATTCGGACAGGACAACGTCTGTCGGGTCTGTTAGTACTTATACAAAGACGATTTCACAAATTAAAAACTATGCTATTGCATTTTCATTCATACAAAGTAAATCTGTAAATAATTGGCAATATTTTCTGAAGTAAGTGATAGGCAAATATTGGCATGACCTTTCAATCTTTACAACTGTTAAAAATTAAGTTAAGAACATATTTTGTAACAAAAAAAAAAAATACAAATTACAACACTTAAACTTAGCAAGCAAATAAGTCTACATAAAAAAAAAGAAAATTGTTTGGGAGTTATTAGGCCAGATTTCCATCCTCTTTTTTACATGGGGAAATCCGTTAGGGACTCCTGGCCCCAGGAGGAAAGGGCCAGGAGTGTGTCGGGCTCCCTCCTGCTGAGGTATATCGACTAAAACCCCACGGTGTTCCACTCGGTCGTCATATGCCCGCGACACCAGTCTTCCATCCTGGGATAGTGCCACCACCTTGTAATGTAAATATCGGTGACCTACCTATTAGGGTTAGCTTTGAAGTAGCAGTGTAGGAGAGTAGTGTGAACTGTAAATATGGATCGTACACATTCGTCTGTTTCGGTATAGAGGAGTCAATTGATGCCTGTAGTCATACCTTTGTGGTAGCAGTTGTTTCTGTTCATAGACCGCTTAACATCAAACGGAGTGTGGTCAGATACCGTGGCGTATATAAAATATAAATAAATGATAAATATACGACCGCAGTAATCTTATAGTTGGATTTTAGCCTAATAAAGGACAAAGCTCATTTTTAGACCCACTTGATACCTAATGGTTTGTTAACAAAACAATATTCTGAAATAATACCTTATTTCTTTATTAATTTATTTTAATTTCATTAAAACATCGTTTCGCAATCAGTATACAATGTTTAATAACATAAAAAATAAATATTACCAATTATTAAAGCTTTTAATACAATGATAACCTCAAATATTGTACCAGAAAAAGTTTAATTACTCAATAACCCGGGTGAAAAAATTAAAATTGATTGGCGATACGGAATGAAGATTTATTTTCCTATAAAATGAACTAAAAATGATCGTGAAACTCAAAAAAAAAATTTGGGCCCATTTTTCTTAGGCAAATGGGCATTCTCCTTTATTTTAATAACAAATAATAAAAATATATTTCTTCGTCAAATCTCAATTTAAAAAAGATTAATTTCTACTTTAGAACTATAATTTGCATATGAAGTACCTATTATTATGGAGAAATGTCACTGCATCGGTCTATAAACGTATTTATCGGAGCGGAAGAAACTAAATTAGGCGTGTAATAGATAGTCATCGATGGTCTGTAGTTATCGATAGCGCTCGTGACCATCCTTAGTGGTCAGCCTTATTTTTTTCAAGACCACATTTTGCATACAATGCTGTTTTTGTTAAAGCGTTTGTAATTAATTTCGGTATTAAATCGGCAATGTAAAGTTAATTTCTGAAGTCGATTAGTTCTAAAATCTAAATCATTACTGAGTGCCTTAGGTTATATTACAATGCTGTCTTTGAGCAGAGACAACTGCTACCACAGAGCAGTCACCCTCACTATACCGCCTTAAAGAGACGAATGTGTACAGTCTAGTTGACACACACTCCTCTCGTTATACCGAGTTAATCATAAAACGCGAATAAGTCATTTCAAGGCTTGTAACAGAAAGTTGTGATGCTATCCTGAGACTGAGTAAACAACCATCATCAGTGGCAGACAGAGCCAAATCTAATAGATGTGCTGTAATCGACCTCCCAGGGTATTGAGTACGAATTAAAATTATCTCAACAAATTAAATATTAAAAAGAAGGTTAAACACGATAAAATCTTTACGTATTTAGATAATATCACAAAAACCTTTAGAACTATATCTTGGAAAAGCAACTATTCATATAAAATACACAAAAGATATTTAAAAAAAATCTATACTACTATCTATAATACTGTTATGAAAGTTTGGAGTAAGAAGAGATACACCAACTTTTTTTTTTTAATTGTAGCTAGACATGTGACAACACTCCGCCTGATTTAAAGCTATAGTGCGGTCCATGAATGGAAATTAAATTAAATAAAACATATTTTTGCTTTATTAAAATAATATATCTTCTGAAACTTTAATAAAAAAAACTTTTTAATAGAGGTTGCCACAATAGTATGTTTGTTTGTCTCCCAATCACGCTCAAACAAATCTTGATGTTTACCATAGAGGTAGATGGGCTACAAAAGGTTATACGATTTTATTATATATCCTGTTTATTGATGATTTGATCTTTTTAATAAAAACGCGAGGTACAGCTTTTCAAAACTCGTTTAGAAGGCTCCCTAAGAATGAAACGGGAATGTTGAAAGCAAACTTTTCGTTAATACTTATACTTATTATACTAAGCTAGTATTTGTATTGTAGCTCGGCATGTGACAACACTCCGCCTGATGTAAAGCTAGAGCGCGGTCCATGAATGGAAACAACTGCTACCCCAGAGAAATCTCTACGGGCAGCAGTCGACTCCACTATGCCGACTTGAGGAGACGAGCCTGTACCATCTAGATTGACAGTGCACACTCCTCTCGTCATACCTGGCTACTTTCAAACTATTCCCGAAATGCGACAAGGTCACGTCACGGGTGTTACATTCGAAAGTGGTGGTACTACCCCAGGACGGCAGACTGGGCTAATAACCATACGAGGTTCGAACACGGGTCTCATCGATCGTGAGTTCACGCGTCTTACTGCTAGACCACGGCCGCTCTTTTTTGAATTTTATGGTAAGGTAGTAGTTACATAGGTTTCGGTCAGAAATCAGCGAGAATTGAACACGGGGTCTTAACGATCGTAAGGTTGTCATGGATTTCACATAGGTGCAGGTAAAAGTTTAGTTATTTGTAAACTTTAAATTATTTTATGTATGACCTGCAGTTAAAGTCCGGTCAAACAAACGGAGTTGGATAGTAATTTGTTTGAGAAACCGTATAGTTTAAGACATTGTTTTGTTGTGATTTTGCGTAAGATGTCTTTATTTTTAGAAAATTACTATTTCACTTTAAGATTTCTCAGAAATTATGAGACTTTTTTCAAAATACTTTTCAAAATATTAGCATAGGTATGGACTTAGTATACTCAACTTCAGACTCACCATAGCTTCAGAAAAGGGTATGACCTATTTACAAATCAGTTTTTTTTATTATTAATTGTTACCATATTAAATTAATTAAATTAAATTATAATGAAAACTGAACAGTACAAAATACTCTTACTGCATGGTCGTATCTTAAATGCAGAAATATTTTTAGATAAATTTGGATTTTTTTCTTAATACAATACAATTGTCACGCCTTTTTCCGTTGTCTCTGCCTATCCCTGTGCTAAAAAGGCGTGACAATTGTATTTTCTTAATAAAATATCAATATCTATGACCGTTAGAGCGTTATTAGTTAGACAATTAAATTTTATATTTCTTTAAAAAAATCTTATGACCTAAACATTTTACCGACAAAGAAAAAATTATTACGCAAAACATAAGGACTAATTTAGCGTGAAGTTTTGCGCAACATACTGCCAATTTTGGATACAATTTTATTGATAATAAAAGCTATAAATTTGCTTAGGAATTATTTTTCTTGGTAGTAAAGTATTATAAGTTTATTCCAACAACAAATAATAGATTTTATACGAGGTCGAATTTATTACAGATTCGATTGGAGTGTAGTATAAGTAAATATATGTATGGGAATTGGAAAGTTTTTAAAGAGTGGTGGGCTGATGATGGTTATTAGACCAGTCTGCCGTCCTGGGGTAGTACCACCACTTTCGAACTGCACACCCGTGAAGTGACTTAGTCGCGTTTCGGGATCAGTTTAAAACTACCCAGGTATAACGAGAGGAGTATGAACTGTCAATTTGGATGGCGCACGTTATTCTTCTCTATGCTTGAGGCAGAGGCTACTGTTACTTGTAGTTTATTTGTGGTAGCAGTTGTTTCTGTTCCTGGAGTGCACTCTAGCTTTATATCAGGCAGAGTGTTGTCATATGCTAAGTGTTACCTGATGATTTTAGCCTGGAAGTTGAGATAAATCTTAAGATGAAAAAAATAAGTATATGACGCTAATGACCTTTATTTTATTTTATTTGTATATATTGTAAGTTATCGATGATAACATGAAAATAAAATATATTAATTTTATTATTTATTTATTTAATAAAGTATCGTTACTGCATAATTTCACAATTTCAAGATGCCCACTTGTCTTTTTGGTGGCACAATTATTTCTAAGCTCGCGTTCGTGTCAATTCAAGGTGAAAATGCTTTCAGTTTCATTTTTCTATTTCTGTCTGTGGTTATCTTTAAACCGCTAAGTTGCGTTCTCATGAATGAAGACGAAGGTCATGGTTTTAGGTTTTAACATTTAATTGCACTTAATTTTTATTATTAAAAAAAAATTGTAACAATCTTGTAGCGAGCGGAAACAACTGCTATCACAGAGAAATGTCTACAGGCAGCACTCGCCTCCGCTATGCCGGCTTGTGGATATAGATCTGCACCATCCATAGACTCTTACTATCCCTTGCTATTTTTAAACTAATCCTAAAACGCTACTAAGTTAGTTCACGAGTGTTACTTGAAAGTGATGATACTATCTCAAGATGGGAGACTGGACTAATAACCATCATCAATCTTCTAAATAATAACTATATTATATCATAGACACCGAGCTATCAAAATTACATTAGTACCGGAAATAATTTTGAAGAGATTTGAACACGGATCTCTTCGACCTGAGTCTACGCGTTCAACCGCCAGGCCTCTCGATGATACTGTATCAAATAATGTACAAGCCTTTCTTTGAAATACCATCAATACTGTAAAATTTATATTATTAAACCATCCTTTCACTTGTGAAAGTCAGAAGAAGAAAAAACTTACTCGAAACTGTTGTATTTCTGTAATAGCAATCAAGTTACTTTATGAGGTAAACAGATAAATTGGAATTAATTGTATGATTTTAGTTCATTAAAATTTATCTGTGATATAAAGCCGTGAGTTGTGGAAAGGAAGACTTTTGCCAATCATCGAGCAGCGGGACAACAAATGGATTTAAAATCGTCTGCAAACGCGATATTTGAATCTGCGGTTTTGGGGTAGTAGTAACACCCTTAAAGTGACCTTATCGCGTTTCGTGATCTAGGTACAGCCAGCATAGCAGAGGCGACTGCTGCCTGGAGACATTTCTCTGGTAGTAGTAGTTCTTGCCGCTCATGGACCAGCCTCTAACATTAGGTGGAGTATTGTATATATGCCGAACTACAATAAAAAAAGAAGGGTGCATACTTCAAAGCATTAGAGCGGCTGTAGCCGGGCGGTTGAAGGCGTACAGCTGTAGACTCATAAGCAATAAATAGTACGTGTTCAAATCTCTCAAATTTCAGTCGGTACCAATGTAAATTTGTTATAGTATATAATACTAAGACGAATCTGCCATCGAACAGCTATAGTTCATCATCATCAAGCCGGTACGTATACGAATACGAAAAATATACGATTATAATATAGCAGTACTATTTTATATTGTCATTATAATAATACAATACAATACAACTGCCACGCCTTTTTCCCACAAGGATAGACAGAGACGACGGTACGCCACTTACCACAATCCTGACACAACACCCTCGCTTCCGTCACATCCACAATTCTCTTCATGCACGCTCGACGGTTATGGGCACTATAATAATAATTAAAAAAATAACTGATAAATGAGGTTTTTAATCGAAGGCTTTTTATTGTCGATGTGTAATGAAGTATATGTACGTATAAAAGAAAATACAACCTTCAAAAATAGCGACTTTTAAAAGTTCTAACTTTTTATTATTACATTCACGTGTTGACACATCATACTTGACATTTAGTTATACAATGTAACATTTGTATGAAACTATATGACGATGCGCGTGTTTGTCTGATTGTATGTGAAAAAAAACTGACGTTTTACAAGAGAAATAATGGTTGTGTAATTTTTAAAAAAATTATTTAGATATGTATAGTAAGTACTTAATTTTTTTTTTAAACTGTTTTTCTTTTTATATCTAATTGCGATGTAAGTGAATATGTGAAATCAATTTGACTTTTCTTTTTGTTATTTTTTTTATAATTCACGCTGTGATTTCTGCGAATAAATAAATAAAAAAAAAAATTAAAAAAAACTTCACAAAAGTAAATAATTTTCGTTTAATTTTTTTTATTGCAAGAGTCTATAAGATTACAAAATATGATTCTTACATATTCTGTATTTATTTGTATTAAAATGTTATTATTATGTTAAAATATACTAGGCTTTAAAATTTAACACGAAAAGTAGAGACACGGTTTTAGTTTAAAATAAAATATATTAAAAGAGAGAAAATGCCTGTACTAAGCCAGTGCTAAGCGATTAAACTGCATTAGAACATAGTTACATTGGTAAAAATTTAGTGAGGTTCGAACACGGGTCTCATCGATCGTGAGGTCCGTGCTCTACCGCTAGACCACGGCCGCTCAATGACCCTTCATTTTTATTAACAGACAATTAAAATGTAAAAACTACATTTTGTATTAATTTATTTTTAAATTCATCATTGTATTATACGTTTCGTATTTCATCGCATCCAAGGTTCGCTGTTAAATTTTATGCTATTTTTCGCAATATAACTTGTTTTTAAATGTATTATTAAATTGTTTATAACATTAGCAATAAATTTTATTTCGTTTTGTTTTATAGTAGACCGCACACCTGAGGTTAGGCCGAATTGCGGTCTATGAACGGACACAACTATATATGTATATAATCTGAAATTGAATACAAAATTGTAAACAAAGGAATGTCACAGTCAAAGTGACATTTCAGTGGTAGTCAACATTTTCCTAGATAGTCGGGGCGGAATTTCTTTTTTTTTATTGTAGCTCGGCTTGTGACAACACTCCGCCTGATGTAAAGCTAGAGTGCGGTCCATGAATGGAAACGACTGCTACTACAGAGAAACCTGTACCCGCACAGTCGCCTCCACTATGCCGGCTTGAGGAGACGAGCATGTACCATCTTAGATTGACAGTGCACACTCCTCTCGTTATACCTAGCTACTTTCAAACTATTCCCGAAACGCGATAATGTCACTTCACGGGTGTTACATTCGAAAGTGGTGGTACTACCCCAGGACGGCAGACTGGACGAATAACCATCATCAGTCTGCCTACCACTCTATAAAATTAAATCTGACTTAAAAAAAATAACAATTTAAATGTTAATCGTTGACATTCCTTTTCTTTTCCTCCATTCCACGAACAGAGAACGTAGATCACGAGTTTTGGCGGTCATCTGTAGACATAGGTTATCTTAATTATTTTCCTAAACTTCGAGTGTAATAAATTAATAATGGTGGATTATTAACCATGTGTTCATGAATGTGCGTGAGTGTGGGCAAACAAATCAAACGAAGAGAACGTTTGTGTTCATTTTCCCTCCAAAACTTCGTAGAAAATTTTCGTAAAGATTCTATTCCTTACTTAAGCTATTTTTCACTTGACTGAGACTTGACCTGATTATTTAGTGTGATGAATGATGCAAAATAATTTCAACTTAATGCAAATATTCACTTTGACACTAGCAAATTGTTATAATGTCATATAAAACTAAAATTTAAAAAAATAACGTTGAACATATCTCTTTAAATTAAGAATAAGTACGTCATAGGCAAGCGTGCTCTACCTTAGACCGCATCACTGTTTAACATCAGGCAGGGTGCAGTCAAACGCTTAGAATGAAAGAATTACTCTTACTACTACTTAGCTCACGCCTTGTTCCCACTGGGGTAGACAGAAACTATGGAGCGCCAGCGACCCCTCTCTCTACATACTACTTTCGCTTCGACCACATCCATTACTCCCCTCATGCATGCACGTCGGTTGAGGGTGCTCCTCATCTGACCCTTTCTCAGCAGTTGACCGATCTGACTGAGAAAGGTCTTCCTAGGGCGCCCCCTTCCGACACTGCCATCCACTTTCGCACAATAGATCTTTTTAGTCAATCTCCTTTCATCCATCCTTTCCAAATGACCGAACCACCTTAGCATACTCCTTTCCACTCTGGTCACAATACTGTCCTTGAGCTCGCAGCGATTTCTTATCACACACTATCAGTGCCTATAGGCTATTAAAGAGTGGTAGGCAGACTGATGATGGTTATTTGTCCAGTCTGTCGTCCTGGGGCAGTACCACCACTTTCGAATGTAACACCCGTGAAGTGACCTTGTCGCGTTTCGGGGATAGTTTGAAAGTAGCCAGGTATAAGAGAGGAGTGTGCACTGTCAATCTAGATGGTACATGCTCGTCTCCTCGAGCCGGCATAGTGAAGGCGACTACAGCCCGTAGAGATTTTTCTGTGGTAGCAGTTGTTTCCATTCATGGACCGCACTCTAGCTTTACATCAGGCGGAGTGTTGTCACATGTCGAGGTGCAATAAAAAAAAACACTGTTTGGGATTCGCTCGCTCAAGGATATTCCACACATACTTCTTAGCGATCGCATTTCTAAGAAAGAGAAAAATAATGAAAGAATTAAAAATATATATTTAAAGTGTTATATTATAATATAATAATAATTATTATGACATGGTAATGTGGACATATAATAGTTTGCGTGATGAGATAGTCATCTGTCAATGTCATGACAATAATGTGTCAGTTGACGACACTCACCTACTGGGCGTAATAATTATAATGACATGTGTCATCATTTTAATAACACCATGCTAAATGCAGTTATTGTTAACATTCTTTACGTCAATTACAAAAACATTTTTTTTATTATAGTTCGACATATATTATAATCAATACTCTGCCTGATGTTAAGCTAGAAATGTTTCTGCAGGCAACAGCTATGCCGGCTTTAGGAAAATAACTAGCTTTTGTGGCGCGTTTCGTGAGTGCTAGGAATTATTTTGTAGGTAATTAAAAAAAAACAAAATTTCGAAAAAATAAGTGTCCTTTTTTTAAATTACAGGGCGTTTCCTACAACTTTTGTTCCGGCACTTCGCCCCCATCTCGTTTTGTTCCGGAAACCGGACGGAATGGACTTTTGGAACATGTCGAGGTTTTCCCGGGGTCGCAGGGGCCCCCTCTATATGCATAAAAAAGAATCACCTTCTAACCACCTCTACCACTCTTTTCATTAATGCCTTTAATATAGTATAGGTAATGAGCAACCAAAGTTACTTTGATACCAGCTAATCTCGGAAACTATTGTACATAACAATAAATTATGATAAAAATTGAATAGAAAAAAAATACATTTTCATTCCGTTTTCATCAGTAGATAGATTTTTTTTTATTGTAGCTTTGCATGTGACAACACTCCGCCTGATGTGTGCGGTCCATGAATAGAAACAACTGCTACTACATAGAAATCTGTATACCGGCTTGAGGAGACAAGCATGTACCATCTCGATTGACAGTGCATACAGATAGATCCACGATATATGATTTATAAAAGTTTTACATAGTTTATATAACTACTAACCACACTTGACTATTAAAATAATTTATGTATTAATGTAGTGTTCACACTTGTGAGTTGCAGCCTAGTTTTACTGATCAGACTTTAAAATATATGTTTGTGACTTTTTTCGGCTGCAACTTGTAGTGAGCATGTGAATAAATAAATAAATAAAGTAAAGTAATATAACGTAAACTATATTTAGTGAACATAGGGGTATTAAGAATAATTTCTAAATATCAACAAAATGAAAAACACCTGATATTATTTAACACTATTATTTTTAGTAAAAAGTTATTTTAAAACCGTTAAAATATTGGAAAGTAAAGATTAGCATATCGGCCACTTTCTTCACAAGAACCGTGTACTCTGTTGGTTCACGCATAATTTACGCACGATCGATAACTTCATAGTTTCTCAGGGTAAATAACACTAGTAAAGTTCATCTTTTCAATTTATAATGAAAATTTAACAGATAAATTTATTAGATATGAAATATTTAATTTGCCAAAAAAATAATAAAAATAACATATAAAATTAATTGTCAATTTACTTTCAAGAAATATTTTCGTACTTAGTTCTTTTTTAAAGTTTCCGTTATTCTTAAACTACATTTTTTTAAAGAACTATTCACATACAAACTTCAGTTATTCATATTATTCTTTATACTCATATTCATATTCACAGTTTTTCGCGCCGGAGCACCGCCTTCTATTGTAAAAGGCGCAGATTCGCTTCTGCGCGGAATACTGTTCGCACCTCTGGGACGGCCTATACCATGGTGAATGCTTCGATGAGCTCTTTAATCTAATACCTGTCTCATCCTTCCATACCCGTAATACCCGCACTGGAAGGGGCAAGCATTCACACTACCTCGACCGAATTGGTCGCCGAACAAAACGGTTCATCGGTTTTCATTAATTTTTTAAAAATATTTTTAATTGATCAAATTTTTTATTTCAGTTGGTAATTTATTACAATATATTTTTGCTACATATTAATATTGTGGTTTGGTTATATTGAATAGTGTTCATGATGACCCACCATATTTGTGTAAAGCATTCAAGTATCTATAATAAGAAGTAGTGAATTGCAAAGAGTAAAAGCTCTAAGTATTTTTTACTACCCGGGTTAGTTTTGCTTTGACCTTTTGTTTTAACACGAAATCTTTTATACTTGACTAAAATAATAACTTTATTAATATAAAAATGACCTATGTACAATAGTGCTCTGCCATCGGAACTAGTCTGGAGACTATAAAATATCATAAGTTTAGGATGAAAATTGGACTGAATAATTAATTGTGTTGAAAAAATATAGGACGTCGACCCAGTAGTTGGGAAGGCTACCAATGGAATGATAGCTCAGTGATTCGAACGTGCTTCGTGGTTGTACTTTGATGCTTTTTCTGTTAAATTTTCGTCATAATTTTTACATATTTTATATATTTTAATTATAAAAACAAGCATTTATGAATACGGGTCAAAAAATCGAGGTCAAACAGGCACTAACCCCGTACTCTCTACATACAAATATTGACAATTGGAAAGAGTGAAATTGTGAAAAGTATGTTGAATGCAACAACTTACTATAACATAGAGAAAGGTCACAAAAACAATGAAGTTTTGAAAATCTCTCACGAAAGTAAGTTCGCTTTTATCTGCAATTTAATTATAGATTTTCTTTATTAAACATTCTATTTAATTGCAATATGTACCTATTATTATTACCCAATATTTACTCACACCTTTACTTCTTTTATAGTAGCTCGGCATGTAGCTACACTCCATCTTATCTTAAACGAAAGAGCCGTCTATGGGCGAAGATAACTATTATCACAGATAAGATCTACAGACACCAGTCCCCTCCGTTATGCCAGCTTCAGGAGATCAATATGCGGCGTCCAGGTTGACAGTGGACATTCTTTTTTTTATTTTTTATTTTTATTTTAGCACGTCATATGACCGCACTCCGCCCGGTGTCAAGCCAGAGTGCGATCCATGAGCGGAGGCGACTGCTGTCAGAGAAATTCTTCTCGTTTTGGCCGATTTAAAGTTAAAACGATTAAGCCTTTAAACGGCTAATAAATTGTCAAAAGTAATTGAAATAGTTTTATCAGTCATTAAATTTAAATCACGATATAAGACGCCTATACACTTGTTTTTTCAAAGGCAAATTTGATCTTTAATAACTTGAAAATAAAGCTTAAATTTCAATACTAGATGTGTAGTAAGAATTGTTTTTAAATTCGTACTTGAAATACCAATTTCATCTCTATCTTAGGTACAGATAAGGTTTAGATTCGATTGTAAATTTCATAGATTCAGTTGTGGTCAGCACATTAGGTCAATGCTGTAAAATCTGGTTTTTTTATTCTAGTTTTTTTTTAAAATGTAAACACACATGATTTTAATTAAACATATCGAAATGGGAAATGACTAATGTGCCCAAAAATATGTATTTTGAAATGTACTTTAGCTCATTAATAATAAAACGAGTTATTTAGGAAAGTGGGATAATAAATATAATTTAAAATGCCGAAAATTTCGTTCACTTTCGTTGTTCAGTGTATATTGTATAATGTAGGCTGATGATGGTCGAGCCCAGTCTGACGTCCTAGGGTAGCATTACAACTTTTAGCCACTTTTTTTTTTTTTAAATTGTAACCCGGTAAATGACTGCACGGAACTGAGGAAGGCACTGAGTTACCAGAATATAACGCTGTTTGAATACGGGTCTCATTGGTCGTGAGTTCACGCCTACTACCGCTAGACCATTGCCGCTCTTAATTTTTAAAGCGTTTCATGTAAAATGGGATTCCGTTACCAATTTTTTGTTGTAGCATGTACGTCAAAATCGACAGATAGGTTATTGGCACGCACAAACTACCATTTTCATACAGAGGCCAATCTCTAATCTGTGATCCGTCCTCTTACGGATGGTTAGCTTTGACAGATTGCAATTTCGATTGGCAGATAGGTTATTGGCACGCTTTACTCAATAATCTGTGATTTTTCTATCTGAGTTAGCCAAAAAGGGATCAAGATTGATTAATAATTTCGGGCGTAAAATAGGATGGTAGCTCTGACGATATGATACGATCTCTGAACTTTTAGGCTTTACTCTAAGGACAACCGGTGTTGTTTTTATAATACAATCACTTCCTATTTATTAATAAGTTATAAATTAGTATTTAATTAAATTTTTGAGAGTCGTAGATTGATGATAGTTATTCATTGGCCAAGTTTTCTGTTTGGGGTAACCCTAGCCACTTGGAAGTCAGACAGGAGGGCAAATCTCGAGAGGGGTAGTCTGCACTGTCAACCTAGACTAGTTCACCCGTCTCACTAATCCAAGCTCTTATTTTAAAATCCAGTTAAACAGTGTAAAACTTGTCCATTGAAGCGTATCGTAGTAGACGCGTATAATTCGACAGCAAATGTGTTAAAAAACTGTATATAAGTAAATATTGTGTACGTAATTAAGTAACTTTATATGTATGTAACTAGTTTTTTGGGCGCGCTTCGCGGCGCTGAAAAAGTTATTTTTCGGGTAATTTGAAAAAAAAAATTTTTTGAAAAAACAAATTATGGATTTTGATATTAGAGGGCATTCCCTACGACTTTTGTTCCGGCACATGTGCCCTATCTCGGTCCGTTTCCGAGATATCGGCATCGCTTCCGGTCCAAAGTCCACTTCCGGTCAAAGTCGAAGTTTTCCTGGGGTCGCGGGAACGCCCTCTACACGCCCCAAAAAGAATCATCTCTCTAACCCCCCGGCAAGTGCTTCATAATATATGTCAGTCAGTCAGTGAGTGAGTGGTAATCGAGCTTTATATAATATGACTAGCTGTTGGGTAAAAGCCGCGGGCGCAAGCGGCCCGCGGAGGCCCTTTTTGTCGTAAAACGTATTAGATCGAATAGATTTTAGGCAGTTTTGAAAATATTTAGCTCGCCATCTAAAAGCGTTTACGTTTCTGAACAAAATTGATCTTTACACGGTTACGCTAATGTATGTCCTTTTTGAGATATGGCGATTTTAAAAAATAAAAATAAAAAATTAAAAAAGAACAAATAGTGCTGGTCATACTGAACAAAATTGGTCTTTAAACGGTTACGCTAATGTATGTACTTTTTGAGTAATAGCGATTTTAGAAAATTAAAAAAAAACAAAATTAAAAAAAAAGTAGTGCTGGTCATACTGAACAATATTGGTCTTTACACGGTTACGTTGACGTATGTACTTTTTGAGTAATAGCGATTTCAGAAAATTCAAAAAAAAAACAAAATTAAAAAAAAAGTAGTGCTGGTCATACTGAACAATATTGGTCTTTACACGGTTACGTTAACGTATGTACTTTTTGAGTAATAGCGATTTTAGAAAATTAAAAAAAAAAAAAATTAAAAAAAAAGTAGTGCTGGTCATACTGAACAATATTGGTCTTTACACGGTGACGCTAACGTATCTACTTTTCGAGATATGGCGATTTGAAAAAAATTAAAAAAAAAACAAAAGTTTAAAAAAAAATTAGTGCTGGTCATACTGAACAATATTGGTCTTTACACGGTGACGCTAACGTATCTACTTTTCGAGATATGGCGATTTTAAAAAATTAAAAAAAAAACAAAAATTAAAAAAAAATAGTGCTGGTCATACTGAACAATATTGGTCTTTACACGGTGACGCTAACGTATCTACTTTTCGAGATATGAAGATTTTAAAAAATTAAAAAAAAAACTAAAACAAAAATTTAAAAAAATAGTGCTGGTCACACTGAACAAAATTGTTCTTTACATGGTTACTCTGACGTATCTACTTCTTGAGATATTTAAAAGAAAGCCCGCCGCGCGGAGCAAATTTGATGTTCACGCGGCCGCGCTCACCGTCCGACTGACCGAGGTAAAGCCGTTTCGATCGTTCGTCCCGAAAATGCCTCGTCGCGGATGCTGTTAGGCCACGCCCACCGCCATGCTCCGTTTCATATTGGCGTACCGGCGGGAAAAGGATAAAAATACGATCGAGGAAAAATTTTTTTCGAGCAATTTTGAAAAAAAAAGTATCGTTTTCGAAATTATAGGGCATTCCCTACAACTTTCTCTTCGGGGTGACTGCCCCGACTCGCCCCGTTTCCGAGATATCGCTACCACTTCCGGTCCAGAATCGACTTCCGGTCAAAGTCGTATTTTTCTCGACGGTTTTGGGACACCCTCTATACGACTCAAAAAACTGCTACCCTCCACCATACCGGCAAGTGCGAAATAATTGATGTCAGTCAGTGAGTGAGTCAGTGGTATTGCAGCTATATATTAGTACTAGCTGTTGGGTAAAAGCCGCGGGCGCAAGCGGCCCGCGGAGGCCCTTTTTGTCGTAAAACGTATTAGATCGAATAGATTTTAGGCAGTTTTGAAAATATTTAGCTCGCCATCTAAAAGCGTTTACGTTTCTGAACAAAATTGGTCTTTACACGGTGACGCTAACGTATCTACTTTTCGAGATATGGCGATTTTAAAAAATTTAAAAAAAAACAAAATTTAAAAAAAAAATAGTGCTGGTCATACTGAACAAAATTGGTCTTTACACGGTGACGCTAACGTATCTACTTTTCGAGATATGGCGATTTTAAAAAATTAAAAAAAAAAATTAAAAAAAAAGTAGTGCTGGTCATACTGAACAATATTGGTCTTTACACGGTGACGCTAACGTATGTACTTTTTGAGTAATAGCTATTTTAGAAAATTAAAAAAAAAAAGCAAATAGTGCTGGTCATACTGAACAATATTGGTCTTTACACGGTGACGCTAACGTATGTACTTTTTGAGTAATAGCTATTTTAGAAAATTAAAAAAAAAAAAAAGCAAATAGTGCTGGTCATACTGAACAATATTGATCTTTACACGGTGACGCTAACGTATCTACTTTTCGAGATATGAAGATTTTAAAAAATTAAAAAAAAAAAAACAAAAATTTAAAAAAAAAAGTGCTGGTCATACTGAACAAAATTGGTCTTTACACGGTGACGCTAACGTATCAACTTTTCGAGATATGGCGATTTTAAAAAATTAAAAAAAAAAACAAAAATTAAAAAAAAAAATAGTGCTGGTCATACTGAACAATATTGGTCTTTACACGGTGACGCTAACGTATCTACTTGTCGAGATATGAAGATTTTAAAAAATTAAAAAAAAAACTAAAACAAAAATTTAAAAAAATAGTGCTGGTCACACTGAACAAAATTGTTCTTTACATGGTTACTCTGACGTATCTACTTCTTGAGATATTTAAAAGAAAGCCCGCCGCGCGGAGCAAATTCGATGTTCACGCGGCCGCGCTCACCGTCCGACTGACCGAGGTAAAGCCGTTTCGATCGTTCGTCCCGAAAATGCCTCGTCGCGGATGCTGTTAGGCCACGCCCACCGCCATGCTCCGTTTCATATTGGCGTACCGGCGGGAAAAGGATATAAATACGATCGAGGAAAAATTTTTTTTGCCCGATTTTGAAAATTTTTTTTTTGATTTCGGCATAAGACGACATTCTCTACAACTTTCTCTACGGGGTGACTGCCCCGACTCGCCCCGTTTCCGAGATATCGCTACCACTTCCGGTCCAGAATCGACTTCCGGTCAAAATCGTATTTTTCTCGACGGTTTTGGAACATCCTCTATACGACTCAAAAAACCGCTACCCTCCACTATACCGGCAACTACGAAATAATTGATGTCAGTCAGTGAGTGAGTCAGTGGTATTGCAGCTATATATTAGTATAATAATATAATATAACAATGTAAAGAAATTATATAATAATAGTAAATAAAAGATTTCCACAATTAAAACTGACAAAAATAGAAAAGTAGGTTATATAAAAAATTTCACACGAATAAAGATGACCAATAAAATAATACCCACAATTATGACAAAATATTTCGTAATCATTTTACTATAATAATGACTCGATTAGCGATTATTCATACAAAAGAAATCGTAAATATTCGTGTTTTCGCTTGTCGAACGTTAAATATATATTTTTCTCCTTTTTATATTCTTATATAATCTTATTCTCTAGATCACGGCCGCTCTTAACCACCACCACTTACTTCATTGTTATTATCATGCTAGATAGAGCAACACAAATCCTTTATAAAATTCTCAGTACAAAAGATTTCAACGCACACGAAATTTACGCATCAATTACCTACGTTGAAACATCTGCCTACACCGTTGCCGTAAAGATTTTTTTAATAGTAGCCGGAAGGAGTGCTATCTAAAAACGGAAACGATTGCTATCATAGAGAAATTTCTCCAGGCAACAGTCGCCTCCGCTATGTTTAAGGAGACGAATGTGCACCATCCAGGTTGACAATGCACACTCCTCTCGTTATGCCTGGCTACTTTCAAACTGATCCCGAAACGAGTGTTCAGGTTTCAAACTTCTTCAAGCAGACTTATGACAGACTGTCTGCCTGCTACTCTTAAAATGCGTGAGTATGAAGATATTGAAATATGATATACTTTCCGCAATAAATAACGGTTTAAGGCCAAAATAGTGTGGTCACTTTCACCAGGTCCGGTATCGGTCAATATGTGGGCCATTATCACTATCGATTTTTAAACTGAACGTGTCTATAGTTAAGAATCGATAACGTATTTCCGGGTCACTACAGGGTAGGCAGTGAAATTCGAAGTTGGTTTTTTAGACCGCGATCTACGGACTGAGATAACTGCTATCAAATTGAGAAAACGAAGCTTCAAGAACTTAAGAAAGAAAGCTTAATCAATATTAAAAGCAAGCAACGAACGTTAACAAAGTTGACTTGTTTAATTTTAACAACAAACAAAGTCACTCGGTTGCAAATAGCAATAAATTGTAATCGGAAGTCGCTTTTGATCCAGAGTCAACTTCTAATAAAAACCAGATTTTTCTTGCACTCACGGGTGCTCTCAATACGTCCAGAAAATATCTAAACAAACAAATTACTGAAATTATAATGAAACTAACACATTCGAAAAAGAAAAAAACATTTGAATTAACGAAATCTTTAAAATGACAATCGCAAAGGAGAATGCCCATTCGCCTAAGAAAAATGGGCCCACAATTTTTTTTCGAGTTTGTCAATGATTTTTAGTTAATTTTGTAGAAAAATAAATCTACTTCCTTCTTACAAATCAGTTTTAATTTTTTCACCCAATTTATTGAGTAATTATATGTTGTCTGATGCAATATTTGAGGTTATTATTATTTTAAATGCTTTAATAATTGAAGATATATGTTTTTTATATAATTAAACATTGTCTATTGATTGGTAATCGATGTGTTGATATAATTGAAATAAATTAATAAAAAATTAAAATATTGTTTTGTTACCAAACTATTAGCTATCAAGTGGGCCCAAAAATGGATATTCACCTTTCGATTATTACCCAGTCCAAATAATTATTCGAATAAATCATTGATATTCGCCCATTATTAGCTGATATAGATAGTACCCCTTTTACATTTAGTACTTAGTAACTTAGAATAACAAGCATTACAAAATACAAAGACCTACTTGAAGCTTTAACTAATTTCCTAATTACCATATAACAAGTTTTAACTTTGCAATCTCTTTAATACAACCGCTTACAAAATTTAATATGATAATAAATAAAAAAAAAGTACACTGTACATTACATATTGCCTACAGTCTTATAGTAAAGGTGGCTACAGATATATTTAATAGTAACTCGCCATATGATAACACTCCGCTTGATGTTAAGCTTGAGTGCGGTCTATGAACGGAAGCAACTGCTACTACAGAGAAATTTCTGTAGTGGATGAATGTACCATCCAGGTGACGCAATCCTCTCGTTATACCTGGCTACTTCCAAACTATTCCCGAAACGCGACAAGGACACTTCACGGGTTACATTCGATACTGGTACTACTAATTAGCTCGATTTTTGCAATTGATACGTGCAATCGAACTAAGCAACTCACCATCGATACCTTTCTCGTAAGCCGTTCTATCAAGCCGCTATTTTTTTTTATTATGACACCACATGTGACCTCGTCTGGCTTGATGATAAGCACATGAGAACCGCTTACATGGTAGCTCTAGACGCTACTACTATGCCGGGCTAGGTAGGTGCTTTTTCACGTTCCAATGTTTAAGGATTAGGAGAACACATGGGAGGGCAATACATTTGTCAATTGTGCGACACAAAAAGGGCGCGCCGAACCGTTCCGTTCGGCTACCGATTAGGTCGACACAATGCGGTTTATTTATAGGCATTAATAACACCACTAGTCACCTTAACACGGTGACGTATACCTCTAAATTTCTAAATGAATACTTTTACTTATACGCACAATTAGTATTTATTAATATATTCATAAAATATGATCTCTAGACTGGAGGTTAGTGAAATTAATAGAATTCTTTACAAATACTGTAAAAATGAGTGTCACAATTTTACGAAACAAACAGAAGAAACCTTCACACTCGTGACGAAACTGACAGAGCGACTTGCGTGTCAACTATTTTTTTTTTCGTCGGACAAAGATTGACCGGTGCATTTTAATATAGACTTTCACACGATTAAGTAGAGCATACTTTCCTCTCATTATTGGGAAAGGATGCAGGTTTTATTTAGCACGAAATCATTTTAATTTAATTTAACTACATTAATTACTCTAGAATAGCTATTATAATAGAGTAGCTATTGTTATTATTGTTTTGTTTACATTCTTTATTAGAAAGGTAGCCTTAGAGCCTTAAATCTAAATGTTTGTTTGGCTCGACATATGACAATACTCCGCCTGATGTAAAGCTAGAGTAGGGTCCATGAACGGAAACAACTGCTCCTACAGAGAAATCTCTACGGGCAGCAGTCGCTTCCGCTATGCCGGCCTGAGGAGACGATTATTCACCATCTAGATTGACGGTGCACACTTCTCTCGCTATACCTGGCTACTTTTAAAGTGCAACGCGACAATGTCACTTCACGGGCGTTGCATTCGAAAGTGTCTGTACTGTACTGTGCGACCAAAGTACATATAACAAAGTTACATTGGTACCGGTCAGAATTAGCGAGGGTCGAACACGGGTCTCATCGATCGTGAGTTCACGAGTCTTACCGCCAGACCATGGCCGCTCAAAACTACGTTTTTCAATTAAAAAATAATGTATATGCTAAGTTAATTTAAAGAATTTTATGTTGGATTAATGTGTCACTCCACGGAAATTAAATTCTAAAATTATCTCATTGTCTCTGCTTAAAGATTAGATCTTTGTCTATGATACAATTATTATATTTTACACATTGTATTCATTGTGTAATTTAGTCGTAATATGGTGGTACTACACCTGGATAGCATACTTACTACTTTAATTTACTTTAAAAAATATATTACTGTATAAATAATAGTAGATAGACATATGACTACACTCTGCCTGATGTTATGAGAGTGCGGTCAATGAGCGATAACAACTGATACCACAGAGCCGGCTTGAGGAGAGCGGCCGTGGTCTAGCGGTAAGATGCGTGAACTCACGATCGGTGAGACCCGTGTTCGAACCTCGCTAATTCTGACCGGTACCAATGTAATAACATAGGTAAATTTGGTCGCTCAGTGCCTGTAGGCACTATTAAACAGTGGTAGGTAGACTGATGATGGTTATTTGTCCTGTCTGCCGTCCTGGGATATTACCACCACTTTCGAATGTAACACCCGTGAAGTGACCTTGTCGCGTTTCGGGAATAGTTTGAAAGTAGCCAGGAATAGCGAGAGGAGTGTGCATAGTGGAGACGACTGCTGCCCGCACAGGTTTCCCTGCAGTAGCAGTAGCGTTCAAACGTTCTCTCTCTCTCGTTGACCGTTACCAATGCTTAGTACTTAGGTCTATTTGTACCAGAAGGCCCGTTGAAGTTAAAGCACCATCGTCGCGCCTGTCATTTTTTGACGTTTACTTTAACGCTAACCGTCAAATGTGTGAAAAGAAGCCAAATAGGTTTTGCTATAATTTTTTCGGGATCAGCCACCCTTTTAACGATAACAATATGAATTGACACGATATTGCAACGCGTGTAGAGTAAATGTAAACGTTTAACGGTCGTCGTCGCCGTAAAAGTAATAGTCACAGTTACTTTCACGAGCCCTCTGGTGCAAACAGACCTTAGTACTTAGCGTTACTATAGGCTTAAAAAACTTTCACATGTCGTACATATGTACAACGAAATAAGATTAGAGGATTTTATAAACGTATTATCGGTTTTCGAATCCATTAATTAACGGTGTACTTTCACACAGAGCATGCTTTCTTGCCAATTCGGAAAGGGATGTCGATCAAGAATATGTTGTAAGAAAGTTGTTTACTATTTTATATCGATGACGGGCAATATAATGGGTACTACTTATTTTTTAACCATGACTAAGGTTGATTATCCATTGAGGCATCACGTCATTGAGTAGCACAGTTGATACAGAAAACATATAGGGTTGAATTTTTGATAGCCAAATCCGAAGCTATAAGAGATAGCGAAGAATACGCAAAGGAGTCTCGAGGCAGATTTTAATGAAAACTATTTTTGAAAAGTAATTCTATCATTATAACTTTTGATCTATCTCATTTTACTTGATATTTGAGCAATGATTTAACATAATGATTAAAATCGAAAACTCATTATATTTAAAACATAACAGTAAAGTTCTAGTCGCTAGTTTGAAGTTTCTGGTGTTGTACCACGTGACGTATTATTATTTTTTAATTATAATTAACATTTATTTTTATTCTTATAATTAAAAATTATATTTAAAATTTTGACATTATTGCTATTTTTTTAGGGTTTCATTTGTTTATTTTTTTTTAATTTGATAATTTGAAATAAAAATTTAAATGTTAACTATAATTATATAATATACTAGCGACGAAACCCCCGGCGTTGCTCGGTTAAAATACATCGCATGTTTAATGGTATAAAAAAATATTTAAGGATCCGTTTTTAACGTAGGTTTCTATCTTAGATATTGAGAGACTTATTTAACCATTAAACATACGGTGTTTATAGAGTTAATCAAATCAAATTAATTAACTAATTAACGAATTGAAAATAAGAAATACTCTAGTAAATGTGGAAACAGAAATTTGTAGAACTTTCTAGAATGTATTCTCCCAATCCTTGGATCCTTCAAGCGGAGCGTGAAAAAGCACCTTCTCAGGCCGGCATAGTGGTGGCGACTGGAGCCACCGTGCGAGCGGTTCTCTAGTCGTCAATGCTCATGGACCTCCACTGCGTTTACCATCAGAGGTCGAGGTCACATGTCGTGCCAAAATAAAAAAAATAATTCTATATCGATTTTAGCAGCTATACACATTTTTAATGTTTGTAGATCATTCTAGAAGTTTTTAGATCTTTCTAGATCATTCCAGAAATTTGTAGAACTTTCTCGAACATTCTATATCGATTTTAGCAGTTGACAAAGTTTTGGAACTTTCTAGATCATTCTTGAAATTTTTAGAACATTCTAGATAGATTTTAGCAGTTGATAAAGTTTTGGAACTTTCTAGATCATTCCTGAAATTTTTAGAACCTTCTAGAACATTCTAGATCGATTTTAGCAGTTGATAAAGTTTTGGAACTTTCTAGATCATTCCTGAAATTTTTAGAACCT
The DNA here is from genome assembly GCA_948150575.1 of Tinea pellionella. Classification (NCBI taxonomy): domain Eukaryota; kingdom Metazoa; phylum Arthropoda; class Insecta; order Lepidoptera; family Tineidae; genus Tinea; species Tinea pellionella. Next base: position 6,712,352 of record OX411263.1, on the reverse strand, counting down.
TCTAGAACATTCTAGATCGATTTTAGCAGTTGATAACGTTTTGGAACTTTCTAGATCATTCCTGAAATTTTTAGAACCTTCTAGAACATTCCATATCGATTTTAACAGTTGCGCTCATTTTGGAACTTTCTAGATCATTCCGGAAATTTGTAGAACTTTCTAGAACATTGTATATCGATTTTAGCAGTTAATAACGTTTTGGAACTTTCTAGATCATTCTTGAAGCTTTTAGAACCTTCTAGATAAATTGTAACAGTTGCACACATTTTGGAGTTTTCTAGATTATTTCAAAAAATTTTAGAACTCTATACTTAGTACTCTCTCTCTCTCTATACTTAGTAGTTAGAAAAGGACGGATATACATTTTTTGAGATTTTCGCCTCCCACAACCACCCTCTTCCACCCACCGCTACCAAACTCCCTTACTTTCACCAGGAGATCAAGGGGTATCTACCACAACAACGGGAAGTCGATTGGAGTTGGTGGTCATAGAGAAAACCCTGTATTTACGTACTAACATTAGCATTTTATATAAGTATTTAGATTTAGATTAACAATTGTGACATATAAACAAAATAAATAAATTCAGTTTTATTTATATTGTGTGTGTATGTAACATTTTTTAAAGATTAAAATTGGTTTTTTACAATATTTATTAAATAAGCTATAGCAGATGGAAGTTAGTGGCAGTACAAAAGCTCTGCCTACAACAAAAGCTGTAAATACGTGATATTATTCAACAAATAAAGTCAATTGAAACAGGTTTTCTATAGTACCTTGTTGTCCTCGTGTGTTTTAATTTGGAATTTCACCTTGTTTTGGAAAATATATTCGTGAACGAGTTTTGAAATAGCAAAAAATTGCAGGCGAATTGATAACCTCTATTTTGCAAATGTTTAATTTTGAAATTCAATATTGTCGATGTCATTTTGCATGAGACATAAATATACAGACATGTACTGTGATATAAACTGTTAAACCAATACTAAAACTTTAAAAAAATATTTCTGAAACTAAGTTAGTAAGTCCCGTGGTAATACTACCAACATCAAGTGAAACATCAGTTCGGTTTGGGATTAGCTTTGGAGTAGTCGGGTCACATGCCACGTAGCCACGCAGTAAAAACAGAAACGCTATCTTACAATACAGTAATGTTTATTTAATCATTTTTAACAATAGATAGAGTTAATGATCCAAGGCATTTTCTTCCAGCTGACCTTCAAGAAACAGAAAGGGAGCGGACCAGATAGGGAGAAATTTATTAACATAAATGTACTAATACAATTTGTTTCTAATCAATAGATTGTTCTTCTTAATCAGTTTATGTATAACTATTAGATTTACAAAATTTGACTTGTTTTTATCTGTGTATTATCTTTTTTGTATTACTGTGTTGTACAACAGTTAGTTGTACTATTTGAAATAAATAAATAATTACTAATGATATATTCAACCAATGACTCAAACATACTCCTAAACATGTAGACAATCTCGTAACTGTAGCATGGCAAGTAGAACAGGAAGCCCGAAATAAACATGTTTCGAATATTCTTCAGATTCAATTAAACGAATTCATGGGAAGGTATAGCCGTACTTCCTTAAAATAATTAACATTCATTATGTATTAAAACAAAACGTCTGACTTAAATTATTGTTTTGAAAGTAACCACGGAGCGACCTTGCTTCGCCTACTCTAGGGTTTCCCGGCTTAAGGCTTTACGTACAAATGATTAATTTAACGCTTTGCAAGCTATTGTTAAAAATAAAATTTTAATGCTCAGTTATTTTGTAAGTTCATCTTTGTGTATTTGCCAAATAATAAATTATAACCATTACGACTTTATTTTGTAATAAAAAAGCACGAAATGTCAGTAACTATTAAGAGACGGAGATGGAAGGCAGACTGATGATGGTTATTAACCCATTCTGTAGTCCTGTCCGTACCACTACTTTCAAATAAAATACTCGTTAAGCAATCTATTTGCGTTTCGGGATTAACTGGCCGGTACTAATGTAACTTTGTTATATGTACTTTGGTCGCTTAGTGCCTATAGGCACTATTAAAGAGTGGTAGGCAGACTGATGATGGTTATTTGTCCAGTCTGCCGTCCTGGTATTATACCACCACTTTCGAATGTACCACCCGTGAAGTGACCTTGTCGTGTTTCGGGAACAGTTTGAAAGTAGCCAGGTATATCGAGAGACTGTGCACTGTCAATCTGTACATGCTCGTCTCCTCAATCCGGAATAGTGGAGGCGACTGCTGCCCGCACAGGTTTCTCTCTATAGTTTCCATTCATAGACCGCACTCTACCTTTACATCACGCGGAGTGTTGTGACATGCCGAGCTACAATAACAAAAAAAAACGGAAACAACTGTTACTACAGGAAGCAGTCGCCTCCGCTATGCTAGCTTGTGGAGACAAATGCCAACCATCCAGATTGTCAGTGCACACTCCTTTCATTATACCTGAATATTTCTAAACTGTTCCCGAAACGCGACAAGATCACTTCACGGGTGCATCTGAAAGCTTATTTTCAAATACCGAATTTATTTATCTTAAAAATTCATCCAACGAAACCGTCTTTTCAAGAAGATGCAGCTAACACACAGCACAAGGCAGTTAACCTTTATTAGAATTTATTGCAGTAGTTTAGATAGTTAACTAATTTGTTAATTCGACCTTCTCAATTTTTCATTTCCCGGATCTTGCGGATTACTTAACGATTGCACTATTATACTCATTATATAAACATGTTATATATAGATAATAAATACATATATAGAGCATTAATATGCAAGTCAAGGAACAATATTAGTCTATTGAATATTAGAAATAGGTTTTAATGCAAGAACTAGCTTCAATCGGGAACAAAACTTCATAAACACTCTGAGCAATAAAAATCTTCATTTACCTTTACTTTGCTTTACATTACCGTTTAACTATTTAAAATAAACATTTAATATTTTATTATCCAGTAAGAATCAAACCCACGTCCTCCGCTTTGTGCGCGGATACCCTGAATTTATTATTAACAAACGCAGAACTCCAACAAAAAAAGTATTTTATTTTTTTAAGACGTAAATGATAGAATTGATAGATATGTCTAACTGATAGATAGGTATGTAGACCAAAAATTTGAAATAAAAATTATTAATTAATTATTTTTACATACCTCCAACTTGATATGTATGATAGACATTAGACATCTTATTAACTAAAGGCTTCCGAAAAACTAACTTCAATTTAAACAACTGACAATCTCGACAGCACCACATCATTCATAGCCCCACATGTCAGGTGCAACTATTTTCCAAGCGTTAAAGTAGCAAAATATTGACATCAAGGCTGTAGTTATAAATTCATTGATTCGTGACGCGGGTGAATAACATTGCAAGTTGAATTACATTAAAACTCGGTCAATGTAATATGTATTTTAGTAGCTTCTATTATTATTTGTAAAATGATATAAACACATGTTAAACGCATTGTTTATTTATGTCCATACTTTCAAAATTACTTAAACCTCCACGATGACCTTTCTACGTCATATGGTGGGATCACTATGGGCACGCTTTCGTATTCATCCGCGACTCCACCGACGCTTGGTCCTTAGGCCCTGCCTCATTGGGAAGAAAACAATTCTAGTCAAATAAATGAGCGACGGACAAACTTCGGATCTACTTCTCTTGACTCGGGGAGAACTGGACAGAACGGACTTTCGGAACATGTCGAGGTTTTCCTGAGGTCACGGCGCCGCGGCGTCCCTTATACGTATCAAAAAGAATCACCCCTCTGATCCCCCTGCTGCTTTACAATTGCTGTCAATGAGTCAGTCAGTGAGTGGTAATCGAGCTTTATATAGTATGAATGCTCTAAATATTTTGGATGTAAAATACTTTAGATTATGTCTAATAACATAAATAAATAGGCGATTTATCCAATAGTAATAAATATAAATAATTTAAGTACTAAAATAAGACAAAATAGGAAACTAAACGTAAAGATAAAAGCTAATATGCAAAAAATGTATTCACACGATTGTATACTTGACACTGACACCTATAAATGACTATAATATATACCAACAGAAAATACATATTTTGTAAACAATAAAATAATTTTTATTTTATCAACGTCTATTTTACATGAAAGACAATAAAGACTACTGCGTTTTATTAATAGAAGAATAAATATAATTTGATCGCCAAACATAGTAATAAGTTAGGTTTCTTTTGTGCAGGAGAAATGAACTTTTCAAAATCTTATTTAATATATTTACATTTTGACATATTGTTATGACATAAATTCGAACGTTAGATTTGTTACAATTAAATTATAATGAAAATTGAACAGTTTTCTTTTCCAAGAGCCTGAACTGCGTTTGAAATGGAATCCACAACCTCCGCTTTACTCACGGATACTTTATTTTCTGTACAATGGTTCATCATAAATTAATAATACCCATAAATACATTTTTATTTGTAATATAATTTTTAAAATGATTATTAATTATAAAAACACGCATGTATAACAAGATTAATGTTTGCAATGTAAATAAATTAACCAGGTCTTAATGGTACCGTACATTTTGAGGTTATAATTAATAATGTTTACAACAATCTTGTCATCTCTTGAAACTAAGTATAGAGTCAATAATTCTTTCTTTCCACACATTGTTCATAGGATTTCCCTCACGATCAATTCTATGAGTCTATAATTATTTGTTTTAACTGTTATTTTGATTGCTTATTGTCACGTTCATAGAGTTCTATTCTATGGTCACGTTCAAGCTGTACATTGAGACGTGTATTATACAATTACTCTGTCAAAACTCATTGAAATGTTTAATTTGATATCGAGTTACCAATTTGTTAAATAATTTTATATGTCTTTTGATTAATTTATTCGATTAAAGAAATATATTGAAATTAAATGATTAATTCTAAATAGGTATATTTGACTATGAGCATTGTCAAATGAATTTCTCTACAAGTTTGAAAATAATTTGACGTGAAGAAAGCACGTAAATAATTAATTATAATAGATGTTTTAATAATTGAAAAATATGTTTTTAAATTTTATTTATTAAATTATAATACTTTTTTTTTGTTTTTGGAATTGAAACAGCATTGTATTGAAAAAAAAAAATCAATAAAAAATACACGTTTTTCTCTCTCAATTCTATTTGAAAAGGTGCCAAGAAAACTGAGTCTGATGAATTAATAAATTGTTTTTCGAGTAATAGATAAATTAATTTTAGATTAATATAGAAAAAAATAGATAATTTACGAAATAAATAAATAAATTTATTTGTACTAGAAATATTAAAACAATAGCCATGTACTGTTAATCTGGATGGCGCACATTCGTCTCCTCAAGCCGGCATAGCGACTGCTGCCTGTAGAAATTTATCTGCAATAGCAGTTGATTCCGTTCTTGGACCGCATTCTAGCGAAATATTACGAAACAAGTCTATAATACTCGTAAGTGCCCATATACCCCATATTTACGGGACGCAAAATAACCTTATTTAATTTTAGAATTTCGAGTGCATTATAATAGATGTTGCATAATGCATTTAGAATTATTGCAATAATGAGTTGGGTAGTTTAAAAGGGTGTACGTAGTTCAATTGGCCAAGGTTGTATTCAACGAGTTCTATGCACTAACAACTATATGCTATATAAGATATATGTATATCTATATTATGCTATTACTCGTAAATGTCACACGAGGTGACTAAGAACTTGTTTATCATCATTAATTTTTTTTATTGTAGTTCGGCATATGACAACACTCCGTCTGATGTAAAGTTAAAGTGTGATCCGTGAAAGGAAACAACTGCTACTATAGATAAATTTCTACAGGCAGCAATCGCCTTCGCTGAGGAGACGAATTATAATAATAATTCGTATATCTTAATTTCAAATATAAAAACTCTCCTTTGTCAACCTTAATGGTGTGACCAAGCCGGCATAGTGGAGGTGAATGTTGTCTGCAGATATGTGTGCAATGTGATTTTTTTCTATTAATTTTTCATTACTATATTTTATAATAATAAACTCCAGTATAAATAAGTTTAATTAATTTTATAGTTGTATTAAATAAATAAAAGTATTAAAGGATTTTGAACTTTATGTCATTTAAAATAACATTACTCAATAAAAACCTAACACATTAGCGTGAAAAAGATTACAATATCACGACGAGTAAGCATTGTGTTTCATTTTGACCTATTGCCGCTAAACTTTACTTATCTGTTGCTTAAATCCTAAACTAAGTTTAGTTATTGATTTATTTATTAATATAATTAATAACAATGACAATGAGAAACAGGTGAAAATGTTTAGAGATAGATTTCATTTATCTGCAGTAGCAGTTGTTTCTGTTCATGGACCGCACTCTACCCGGTACTATAAAAAATGTGTTGATGAAATATAATCTATCACGGATTGCGTATGTTCGTGCCATAGTTTTTTTTTTTTAAATGGTTTTTTATTAACAATAAGATATAACAACAATAAAAGAGGCCGTGGACAATCAATCTAGCGGTAAGACGCGTCAACTCACGGTGGATGAGACCCGTGCTCGAACCTCGCTAATTCTGACCGGTACCAATGTAACTTTGTTATATGTACTTTGGTCGCTCAGTGCCCACAGGCACTATTAAAGAGTGGTAGACAGACAGATGATGGTTATTAGCCCAGTCTGCCCGTCCTGGGGTAGTACCACCCGTGAAGTGACTTTGTCGCGTTTCGGGAATAGTTTGAAAGTAGCCAGATATAACGAGAGGAGTGGGCACTGTCAATCTAGATGGTACATGCTCGTCTTCTCAAGTTGGCATAGGGGAGGCGACTGCTGTATTTTATGTTTTTTTATTAACAATCAACAATAACCAGTTTTTTGTTGCCTCTTTAGGTAGGCGAGGCATAGTGGAAGAAAGCCCATGTATCCCACCATTCTTGATTTTAAAGCAAGAAAAACTGTATTTTCAGATTTTTAAATAAATCTTACCTACATATTTACAGGCGTGACAATTGTATTGTATTGTATATTTACAAAACATGTTCTAAATAGTTTGGAGTTAAGGAATTAATTGTACGCCATTGTATGTATTTATTATGATTGAAATCACATTATATTTGTGCTAAAAACATGTTACATTAAAGATTACAAATCGAAATATCATTTGTTTTTTCTCACTAGTTGTTATTTACCACTCGGTACGTGTTTTAACTAGTTGTGTTATGGCAAAATAGATTAAGAATTGAACCGGTAATTTCTTTTGAATATTTTTATATTAAATTATAATTTGTGACAAAACCAACAAAAAAAACATACAAGGAAGATTTTACAAATACAAATATCTTTTGGTTTTTATTTTAGTATATTTTTCTAAACATGAACCTTGCTACGAGAATAATATGTGAGGGGTCTGTGCAAATTAGTCTAAACAAGATAATGATTGTTAATTTTGAGAGTAGTAGCCAGGGAACACTAACCAAGTGCACTAACTAAAATATGTAGCCATGAATATTTTAGAATAGTGCGAGTAGCTTCTTAAAATTCAATATTATAACTAAATATTCATATAGTTATTAACTTCAATCAATTTAACTATTTTACGTAATTAATTTTAAAAAAGGCGCGACAATTATTGTATTGTAATTTTTAAAAATATACACAAAACTTCCTACTACAATTTTTTTTATTTATTAAAAATTACTACCTCGTTTTACCAATCGTATACAGAGCAATCTCTTAATGCCCATAGAAATAATAACATTATAATGATTTATTACGTAAGCTTAGTGTTACTGTAAACTTTATAATCATATTCTCACTTTAAATGCGATCGAAATTACATCGATTTTCGGCTATGTTTTTTTAAATATAAATAACAAAGGAGAATCAACCATTCGCCTAAGAAAAATGGGCCCACAATTTTTTTCTGGAGTGTGTCGATGATTTTTAGTTAATTTTGTAGAAAAATAAATCTACTTCCTTATTAGCAATCAGTTTTAATTTTTTCACCCGGATTATTAAGTAATTAGATGTTTTCTAATGCAATATTTGAGGTTATTATTATTTTAAATGCTTTAATAATTGTTAATATCTGTTTTTTATGAATTAAACATTGTCTATTGATTGGCAAATGATGTATTGATATAATTAAAATGAATAAATAAAAAAATAAGATATTATTTTAGAATATTGTTTTGTTTCAAACGTGGGCCCAAAAATGGGCATGTATGGGCAAATAAATCATGATGGTACTGGTATATTTACGGGATTTGAAGGTGGGTCTCTTAACCGTGAATTTACGCCTAGAACCACTAGACCACGGCCGTCGATGTTAAGCTAGAGTACGGTTCATGAACGAAAACAACTCTGCTTACCAAAATATAAAAAAGAAAGAGATTTAAAGTAGCAAATAAACCAAACGTTTTGGTCATTGAGATGTATACTAGAGGTGCAAACCTCATACATTTGACATGAAAAAGCGTAAGCCGTTTCAAACGATTTGACAGTGTTACAGTCAAGTCAAATAATAATTGACAGAGAACCTAAAAGTGACTGCGGTCATCTTTTTTCTCCCGTCACATTGGGAGCGTTATTGCGTATCTAGTTGTATACATCAATGTTTTTAATAAATGTTCTAGAATTAGATGCTATTAAAATACGATTACAAACAAGAATATACTACCGGGTGTTTTCACACGATGCTCTCTGAAATCAAGTCAAGGCCGATTTATGTGATGGTAAACGCGAAGGTCTCGATTTTTTTCCAATTATTATTTTGTATCAGGAAGTTTTATCGTTTTTTAGGTAATACATGTAATTGTTTTTCCATTTGTACTTACTCGTATTTTTAAAATATTATTGTTATTATGGTTAAATTAGGGAGTAATGGTAAATTAAAGTGGAAATAGAATTTAAAGAACCTTGGGGGCAATTGTTGAAACATTTTAGCCAGTAGGAAATCGTTTCACTAAAAGTGTTATGTTATTGTCTTATTGTATTTTTAAAAATAATGTTAAACAACTTTTTAAATTGTTAAATAAAGATATTGGTTAACTTTAGTTGATATATTATTTATAAATATGAATTGAAAATTCTTATTCTATTTTTTTAGTTGCGCTTGTGCAACCTCCACTGTGCTTGCCAGTCAGGGTCACATGTCATGTCATCATAAAAAATCATAAGAGCAGTAGCCGTAGAATGCAAATGCAGAAACAGAAATTATAATGAAAATAATAGTTGTTACATATTTTCACTTTAATTAGATTTTTAATGAGAAAATTGTAATTGTAACCACAAGATTAGTTTAGTTGCAATTTATGTCCAAGTTACACATTTGCAGTACCAACAATCGAAGTACAACATTACATTGGTACCGGTCGAATTTTTAGGAGGTTTTCAATACTTCATAAAGTACATTTAAAAAAAAAACATGAAAGCTACAGCTATTTTTATTTTAATCCAATTTTAATGGCTGAAAATAAAAATAAAATATCTTATTTAATTATTGCATTTTTTTTTATTAAATGTGTGTGTGTTTTTTTTTAAATATAGAACCAATAAATACTACATTTGTTTAACAAAATAAATAAAAACTCTATTTTCCAAGAGACCGCAGGCTTTTTTATGTGTATAATATATAATACTAGCTGACCAGGCAAACTTCGTACCGCCTCAGAATTTGATTTTTAAATTTTAAATTTAATTGATTTCTGAACGACGCGACGCCGACGGGACGAACATCAAATGTTTGACATTCAAAACCAAAGGAATAGTTTCTAAGGGAAAGCGAAATTGTTGTTTTAACTATATTCCAAGCATTTTTTCATATTTACTCACCTTTTAAACCTTCCCTGGACTTCCACAAATAATTCAAAACCAAAATTAGCCAAATCAGTCCAGCCGTTCTCGAGTTTTAGCGAGACTAACGGACAGCAATTGATTTTTATATATATAGAAGATATTATACTAGAATATACGTGTAAGATATATTGTAACTTAAGCAGTAATGGAAATCATAATTGATACTTAATATGATGTTCAGAGAAATGGTAGAATGTAGATTTCACACCAATTTCCCTGCACGCTATATTATATTACACGGATAACATATTTCACTTTCATTCTTTAAGTTTGTCACTCACTAACAGCCGCGAAGCTTCGCGAGGCCCGCGGGGTGTAAATCTGGAAAAACGTCATCGTCAGCGTCTACTCTCTCTCACATATCCATAATCCTCTACAACTTCCACTGATTGAAAAATACGTTTAAACTTTGCTATTGTCCTTCTGTTTATGACAACACTCCGTCTGATGGTAAGCATCACAGAGCAATTTTAGCAGGCAACAAAGACGCGTGCAATCTAGTTTAACAGTGTACGATCCTCTCGTTGTACATCCGTGAATTGACCTAGTTGCATGTCAGGGTCAGTTTGGATGTAGCCGGACTTCCGAGGTCACTAGACTTGAAAGTAGGGGCACTACAGGAGTGTCCAGACTGGAATAATAACCATCATCAGTCTGCCTAACATTCATACAAAATAGGTACTATAAAATAGTATGTTGTTCCATTTAAGTCAATTATTATTCTCTTAAGTCGTAATCACTTTCCATCTGACAACGAAAGTGGTCAGTCAAGGAGTCGGAATTTACTGTTACCGCAAGAGTTTACCTATTCATAACGAAATGTATATGTCTAACAGTCTACAACACGCTTAATATTGTATTGTGACTCGGCAAATGAAAATACTTCGCCTGATGCAAAACTAGAGTGCTGTTCATGAACGGAAACAACTGCTACTACATATACATTTCTACAGGCGGCAGTCGTCTCCGCTATGCCGGATTGAGGAGACGAATGTGTACCATCCAGATTGACGAAGCTCACTGCTCTTATTATATTATTATTATTATATGTATATATATTATACCTGGCACATAGTTCCCGAAACGCGCCCTTGAAGTGGTGGTACTACCCCGGGACGACAGACTTGGCTATAACCATCATCAGTCTATAAAACATATTTTTTTCAATATTATTTATTTATTTATTATGTATACCATTTATCTAAATTAAATTCAGTTCCATATTAACAATACATAATTGTAAATTCGCCAGCAAACATTTCTAACTGAAAATTTGATTATAAATTCATCCTTATCGCTAAGAACACAAAGTATATTATTAAACATTTTTAATTAGATAGCTACAATTGTGGTAATAAATACTTCGTTTAAAGTTTTCACTTTTACTCGTAATGTTTTGTATTACATACATATCTATAATATAATACATTCTATATGTAATAATATTATACTTTTACTTGTTTCTGTCATTTACCTATATTTTTGTAGTATATAATATAAATATATTATTGTTATTACTTCTAAGAGTTGTTAGTGTTTCCAACGTACTTTTTTAAATCGATTTTACTCGGTAACTTACGACTTACGAGATTTAATAAAATATATGTTAAACTACAGGATATAAAGATTTACCTAGTTTTTTCTTTATATTAATTATGTCTTATAAATATGAGGGGAAAAAAATGTCACGGATATCTAGTTCTTTCTTTTTTTTTAAAGAACAATTAAAAAATACTTTCTTATAAGTCATAATCCTTTGCTTTTTGAGCGATAATTAAAATGTATTTTCGAGATAATTAACTAATTAGTTAACTAAAAACAAAACAACTTAATTAAACAAATCAAATAACATAATTGCTCAATTATTTAATTAAACATTTCAATGCAATTAATATACAAAAGCGAATGTCAAATTAACTTTCGTCTGTCAAAAATGATCACAAATCTCGTAGAATAAAAAGGCTCATTGACATGCGAACCTAGTGACTTGGACTCCGGCTATCTGTCAAGTAGAGTTAGCAAAATACTATTAGCTTTAAATATTATTCATAAAATTACTTACAATTTATAAACACATTTGTAGTTTCTAGTTTTTTATCACAAGTAAATATAATTATCTTTTCATAAACTTGTATATCTGTATGTATATGTGTGTATGTATGTTATGTGTATGTATATAGGTATTGTATTTTGTATGATAAAAGTATAGTGTTTTTTCTTGTTTTTCTCACATTCAAAGAGTGGTAGGCAGACTGATGATGGCTATTTGTCCAGTCTGCCGTCCTGGGGTAGTACCACCGCTTTCGAATGTAACACCCGTGAAGTGACTTTGTCGCGTTTCGGGAATAGTTTGAAAGTAGCCAGGTATAACGAGAGGAGTGTGCACTGTCAATCTAAGATGGTACATGCTCGTCTCCTCGGGCCGGCATAGTGGAGGCGACTGCTACCCGCACAGGTTTCTCTGAAGTAGCAGTTGTTTCCATTAATGGACCGCACTCTAGCTTTACATCAGGCGGAGTGTTGTCACATGCCGAGCTACAATAAAAAAAAAACATAATGCTACTAGAAAATTACTTTAATAAATAGGACTGGAATCCTGTAGAACTTCAGCACGGGTTATCCTAGTGAAGTATGCAGATACAGCATGCTGCGTCTCGATAAAATTTGTACACATTAATAAAAAAGTTTTGATCTTACTTTATATAGATTAAAAAATGTATTTTTAAAAACATTATTTTTAGTTAGTGAGTATTCTCGACCTTTTTAGCATGGTTATGTGGTGTTTTAGCTCACAAAACACTGTTTTTTTTAAATTATTTTTATATACTATTTAATAAAGCACGTCTTTTTTATATGACTTATAGACGAGTTTTTTTTTATTTCTTGTTGTCACTAGAGAGGATGTCCTACTACAGTGTGTTTAAACTATTACGGGTTCAATTCCGGGTTGGAGAAAACCTTTATTTATAAAGAGATACTATAATTATTAAATATTTGTTCTGGGGTTTGGTGTTGCACACTGCGCATTTAACATAGCCGTGTTAAGGCTTTATTTATCTCCTAGTTTGAGGTTATGTACATGCATGAAATACCCTAATAATTGATAGATATAAAAATATATATAACTACATATGAAATAGAATAAAATACAAAAATCATGTTGTGCTGACCTTACTCAACATTTATTTGGTAAGTAAGGCGCCACTTGTCGCCTTTCTCCTTAGAATCCGGCTGCGGACAGTGCCCTGTAGGAAATTACTAAAAACCGGATCGTCCTAACAGGATGACACATAATTCTTACGGCATATCACACAGGTGATACATACATGTGTAATTTTTTTTTTTTTTTTTTTTTTTTTTTTTTTTTTTTTTTTTTTTTTTTTTGTGACGCGGCGACACGACGGCGGCGGCACGATGTCTTCCTGAGAGTGGGCTTGAGTATGAGTTTGCGAAACTATTGGTGGAGAACTCTCACTTCACGCCGTGACAGTGTAAATATAAACGGATACTACGGTCCACTATGTGTCGAGTGCGATACTGTGGAGTTTTATCCGGTATGCCAGCGCTCGAATAAGTATATTAACGATATTACGTGCACATTGCACAACTTTAATTATTTAATTACGTATTTAATTTAATGTCGAGCCTTAGAGTTCATTGTTAATTATTTATTTATCACTACAATACATATAATAAATACCCTGACCTCAAATCTGTACTTTGGGTACCACTGACCACAAAGAAAGGCAAGGGTCATATTTGAAACTGACCCAATAGCTTGATATATATTTTTTTATTATTATTGTAGCTCGGCATTTAAAGAGTGGTAGGCAGACTGATGATGGTTATGAACCCAGTATTCTGGAGTAGTACAACCATCTTCAATTGTAAGAGCCTTGAAGTGACCCAGTCGAATTTCAGGATAAGCTTGGAAGTAGCCAGTTATAACGAGAGGAGTGTGCACTGCTAACCTGTCTCTATTTATTAATTGTAGCTCGGCATGTGACAACACTCCGCCTGATGGAAAGCTAGAGTGCGGTCCATGAATGGAAACAACTGCTACTACAGATAAACCTGTGCGGGCAGCAGTCGCCTCCACTATGCCGGCTTGAGGGGACGAACATGCACCATTGACAGTGCACACTCCTCTCGTTTTACCTGGCTACTTTCAAACTATTCCCGTAACGCTACAAGGTCACTTCACGGGTGTTACATTCGAATGTGGTGGTACTACCCCAGGACGGCATAGCGGAGGTGACTGCTATAAATTAAAGAAAAAACCATAGGTCTTAGCTGCACTTAAAAAATTGCATTTAATTATTTAATAATTGCATAAAACAACGGAAGTAAAAAAAGGAAGGCATAGGTGCATAGCTGTTACGTAATAAACTGTAACGACCTTAATATTGTCAGGATGTAGGCGGCCAGTTAGATTTCACTCATGGCCAAACATTATACATTTCCAATTAGAGCGGCCGTGGTCTAGCGGTAGGACGCGTGAACTCACGATCGATGAGACTCGTGTTCGAACCTCGCTAATTCTGACCGGTACCGATGAAACTTAGTTATATGTACTTTGGTCGCTAAGTACCTATAGGTACTATTAAAGAGTGGTAGGCAGACTGATGATGGTTATTTGTCCAGTCTGCCGTCCTGGGGTAGTACCACCACTTTCGAATGTAACATCCGTGAAGTGACCTTGTCGCGTTTCGGGAATAGTTTGAAAGTAGCCAGGCATAGCGAGAGGAGTGTGCACTGTCAATCTAGATGGTACATGCTCGTCTTCTCAAGCCGGCATAGTAGTGGCGATTGCTGCCCGCACAGGTTTCTCTGTAGTGGCAGTTGTTTCCGTTGATGGGCCGCACTCTAGCTTTACATCAGGCGGAGTGTTGTCACATGCCAAGCTACAATAAAAGAAAAAAAAATTTATTTATACCAATAATTTATAGGAATAATATTGCATAACTGAGAATATTATTTCGAGAACACTTTTAAATTTCTACAGGCAGTAGTCGCCTCTCCTATGCCGGCTTGACGAGGTAAATGTGCATCCAAATTGCAGTTTTGTTAACCTTTTTCCAATCCTATTACTCAACTGTCCTTCAGCTAGCACCGTTCAACTATATTTGTAACGTAAAATAAATATTTTCATAATTAATTTAGGTAAATATGTTTTTTTTTAAATACACAAAAAATATTCGTAAATCCAAACAGTTGTTTTGCAACAGTAGCCAAATGCCCACGCCTTCAAAAATGACGTCAATTCTCTAGCAAAATGAAGAAACTGCATTTTAAGTACCCTTTCAACTATTTTGGTTTTAACTACGAGGTTCTTCTACCATAAACCAAAATGATTTTTTTTTTATTGTAGCTCGACATATGACAACACTCCGCCTGATGTAAAGCTAGAGTGCGGTCCATGAATGGAAACAACTGCTACTACAGAGAGAAACCTGTGCGGGTAGCAGTCGCCTCCACTATGCCGGCTTGAGGAGACGAGCATGTACCATCTTAGATTGACAGTGCAAACTCCTCTCGTTATTGACTTTGTTGTTTTGTTGTTGACCTTGACACCTTTGTTATTTATTGAACCTAAAATAATAAACAATCTTATTATTCTATAAATAAAATTATAGCGTGCCTGAGGACGTGGCAGAGTGTTTGAGTGAAGAAGACTATGGCCATGTCTTGAACTATTTGAAACACATTGGTTTATATAATAGCATCTAGTTATAATATCTAATTGTAATTGTTATAATAGTACATAGTAGTAGTTGCTGTTGAAGCAACTTTAAATAAATAAATAAAAAATAATAATTATAAAATAAATAGTGCGGCCGTGGTCAAGCGGTAAGACGCGTGAACTCACGATCGATGAGACGCGTGTTCGAACCTCGATAATTCTAACCGGTACCAATGTAAGTCTGTTATATATATTTTGTTCGCTTACTTTTAAAGAGTGGTAGGTAGACTGATGATGGTTATTTGTCCAGTCTGCCATCCTGGGGTAGTATCACCACTTTCGAATGTAACACCCGTGAAGCTTTCGGGTATAGTTTGAAAGTAGCCAGGTATAACGAGAGGATGGTACATGCTCGTCTCCTCAAGCCGTCATAGTAGAGACGACTGCTGCCCGCACAGGTTTCTCTCTGTAGTAGCAGTTGTTTCCATTCATAGACCGCACTCTAGCTTTACATCAGGCGGAGTGTTGTCACATGCCGAGCTACAATTAAAAAAAAATAGTAGTTAGTAGAGTTTGAACTTAAACGTCAATCGCGTAATTGTAATGGTCCCAGTTAAATAAGGCAGTGTGTTGTCATATGCCGGGCTACATTTAAAAAAGTGGATAGCAGTGTCGGAAGACGCCCGGATACCTCAATCAGATTGGTCAAATACTCAGAAAGGGTCAGATGAAGAGCACCCTGCAACCAATGTTGTCAAGCCTAAAATGATATGTGGAGAAAGGATGCTGGCGCTCCATAGTTTTCGTCTACTACGATAGGACGATGTTTTCTACTAGAACTAAATTGAGTTCTCAGAACCGTTCATAATAATATATTATACAAATAGGTAGGTTTAGTTGTTTGAAACGTAAATAAACAGACTACACTAAACGCTTTCTTTGTCAATTGTAATTTTGACAAATGACGATCGTACCTGGTATGTTTTTGTTAAACAAAGCCAGTAAATGACTATACCAGTTAACCACATCTATTATTGGTTAAACTTAAGGTTCTATTCTTGATATCGATACGATCTCAATTTGATTTTAATTAAATTGTTAATGAAATCGAACAATTTTCTTTTACAATTGGATGGGAACGAATCGTTTTAAATATACAACATTTTTGAGGAGTGTTTGGCGCGCTTTTGCTCGGAGAGGTGTTTTTTTATCCCTTTCCTTAATTAGTTTAGTGGTTATTATAGTGTAAAATTGGTGATATTTTGCGTAATTTTATACTGTGCTTGTGAGTAATTGTGGAAACATTAATATTCACTCTATATGAGGCAACGGAAGCGGTTTTTTTGTGGTTATCCCACGCCGCGAAACTGCTCATATTGTGACGTGACCGGGTGAATTGCCGCTAAATACTCAAAGAAAGCGTCAAATTGTAAAACACCATTGCAATTTGATGCAAAAACATTAAAAATTTACTACTCGACATTGGCAGAATTGTCGTTGTTATGACATTTGAGGCCATTTAACAAAAGAGGAAAGAACATTTTTGAATACAGAACACTAAAGGAGTTCCACGTTACTATTAACACTAGAAAATACATACTGAGGTGAAAAAAATCTAAGTGTTCGGTCTAGAATCTAGATATAAATACTATTACACTGTTTATAATTATGAATTCTGTAATTACAGTTATATTTATATGTATCTATACTAAATAAGTAAATCGAATTTAAAACATATTGAAATAATTTTATTATGTCTATAAGACATAATATCATGTCTTATCATGTATATATGTATGTGTATCATTGTATCGTTGTTGTAATGTATTATATTTCGATTAGTTTATGTATATTATTAGTAATGTGTGTGTGTGTGTGTGTGTGTATGTGTATGTGTAGGTATCTGAATAGTATATAGTATTTCTAAGTTATATATAAGACTTTTTTTTTAAATTATTTACTACCCAAGGTAGAAACTTTCTGCTTCCTGAAGGCTAGCTGGAAGAAAATGCCTTGCGGCATTAAGCTCGCCTTTTGTTCATGTATAACAATAAAGTTTTAAAATAAAAAATAAATAAATATTGGTTTTCGATTCGATCGAGTTTAAGAATAGTCCTCTCTATTTACAGTAGATAATTGGAATGATTTATTTGCTATAACAATACAATGATTTTATGCTATTTGACTCTTGACTATGTTTTATTGTCTTACACTTTATTATTTCATGATTTCTGACGGAAAATGAAAGTAATTTTTTATGACACAACAATAAGTAGCCTTAAACATTGGTAGGCAGGTTGATGATGGTCATTAGCCTAGTCTGCCGTCCTGGGATAGTACCACCATTTTCCTAAGGCGACCTTGTCGAGTTTAGGGATCAGCTTGAAAGTAGCCAGGTATAACGAGAATGTGAATTGTCAATCTGGATGGTACACATTCGTCCCAAGCCGGCATAGCGGAGGCGACTGCTGCCTGAAAAGATTTCTCTGTAGTAGCAGTGGTTTTCGTTCATGGACCGCGGGACATTAGGCCGAGTGTCGTCATATGCAGAGCTTAATAAAAATAATAATTAAATAATAATAATAAGGTTAAAAGTGCGGTCCATGAACGGAAACGATAGCAGTCGTCGTACAGAGAAAAAACAACAAAAAAAGCCCGCTATGCCGGCTTGAGGAGACGAGTATGCACCATCTAGATTAACAATGCACATTCTTCTCGTTATACCTGGCTACTTCCAAATGCTCCCGAAACAAGACAATGTCACTTCATGTTACATTCGAAAGTGGTGGTACTGCCCCAGGACGGCAGACTGGGCATAATATGACCATCATCAGTCTGACTACCACTTTTTAATAGTGCCTATAGGCATTGAGCGACCAAAGTATATATAATAAAATTACATTGGTACAGGTCTTCGCCACGCGTCTTACCACTAAACCACGGCCTTTTATCTAATTTTATCAATTGTTTGTTACAGAATTATCATATCCAACATGCGTTTTAGAGTCAGATTTTGGATTCAAAATCAATTGCGCGTTCAAAAAGTCAGGTCTCTTCAGGGTGAGAAATCTGGGCGGTATCAAAGCGCATGCTAGCTTAGGTAAGTTCAAATATATTTGCATTCAGATCTTGGGCACTCCTGGGCACTCCTAGGGCAGAGTGAAGATCACCATTTACAGAATCATGAAGTGGTTAAGAGCGGCTGTGAACTCACGGTCGATGAGACCCGTGTTCGAACCTCGCTAATTCCTACCGGTATCAATGTAATTTTGTTATATGTACTTTGGTCGCTCAGTGCCTATAGGCTCTATTAAAGAGTGATAGGCAGATTGATGATGGGTATTTGTCCATTCTGCCGTCCTGGGGTAGTACCACCACTTTTAAATGTAACACCCGTGAAGTAACCTTGTCGCGTTTCGGGAATAGTTTGAAAGTAGCCAGGTATAGCGAGAGGAGTGTGCACTGTCAATCTAAGATGGAACATGGTCGTCTTCTCAAGCCAGCATAGTGGAGGCGACTGCCGCCCGCACAGGTTCCTCTGTAGTAGCAGTTGTTTCCATTCAAGGACCGCATTCTAGCTTTACATCAGCTGGAGTGTTGTCGCTTGCCGAGCTAAAATTAAAATTAGCTTTAAAGTAACCTAACTCTATAATGAGAGGACTAAACGGTACACACTCGTGTCAAAGAGCCGGCATAGTGGAGGCGCCTTTTATTGATAAATTAGGCGTTGTTTTCGCTTGTAGAGTGTGGACATATGCAGGATTACCTACTAAAATCATTACTGTATGTATAATTGTGTAGTTACTAAGAACATCCTGTTTTAGTACCTAGAATAGGTGCGGCGTATCTAGACTAGTTCATAACCTAGGGTCTAAAGTACAGTTAGAACAAAACCTAATGAGTACCGTATGTTTGCTTGCTTTTTAAAGGAAGTTCTAGAAGGCGTGAATTTGTTGACGGGATTTTGTTGAAAAAAAAGTTAACATCTAAAAGAACAAAAAAAATTATAATGCGAGCTTTGAACCCTTTTTTAAAGGATAATGCCCATTTCTGGGCCCACTTGATGTCTAATAATTATTAGTCAACAAAACTATATTCTAAAATGATATCTTATTTTTTCATTATTTTATTTTAATGACATCAACACATCGTTCACCAATCAATAGATAATGTTTAATTACGATAATAAAAAAGTATACAAAAAACAAATATCATCAATTATAATTATTCAAGCATTTAATACAAAAGTAGCCAGATAGAACGAGAGGAGTGTGCACTGTCAATCTGGATGATGCATGCTCGTCTCTTCAAGCCGGCTTAGTGGACGTGACTGCTGCCTGTAGAGATTTCTCTATAGTAGCAGTTGTTTCCATTCATGGACCACACTCTAGCTTTAAATCAGACGGAGTGTTGTCACATGCCGAGCTACAATAAAAAAAAACCTTAAATATTGCATCAGAAAACATATAATTACTCAATAACCCGGGTGAAGAAATTAAAACTGATTGGTAAAGTAAAATTTTTCTACAAAATGACTTAAACATCATTGACAAACTCGAGAAAAAAATTGTGGGCCCATTTCTCTTAGGCGAATGGGCATTCTCCTTTACGTTTTATTTAATGAAACGTATTACCATAAATGCGTACAATTCGATATTAATACATACAAGCTGCATATATCTTAAAGTCTACATAAATACCGTGTCTACACTCTGTATTGTTCGGAATTCTGACAAGTCAACGACGATACGCTCCAATGGATAGTGAGTCTGGATTCTCTGACTGAGGTATATGTGCTCTGTATAGTCAAAATACAGTTGCCAGTGTTCACTGTTGTGAAAGGGCAAAAAACGTTTATTGTATACCATATTGAGTACAACTGTACTGTACTTGACAGGTGACCGTTAGTAGGTCTTCAAGTCTTATAAAGTACTAGTCTAGACGCCCCACGTGTTATACCAAAGTTGTTTTTATGTAATATGTTGAAATTTCAAAACGAACCTTAACCAGTTCGTTGTACTGACGATTCGAGTCAACAATAAATCACGTGCTAAAATGGAATAAGGTTAGGAATGGAATGAGAAATATTTTATTGTTTGTTGTCAAAAAATAATAAACGGATCAAGTTTAAAAGAATTTCGTTTAGTATCCATGGTCAGATCTAACAATCTGATGCAGTCACATATCCTGGAGAGTTTGGTCCCGTAAATTTTAAAATTAATGTATAAAAATAATTCATCTCTATTCCAGGTTTCAGTTTGGGTGATGAATTAGGTTTTGAACAATCCCTTACAAATCTAGATCCGAGTCGGAGGAGATCAGTTAGTATCAAAGATGGAGCTCCACCAAATATATTGATTAATACATCCTCAAGACCAGCAGTGAAGCAGGAGGTAGGAGAATAAATCGAAAAACATAATCAATCTGATAAGTTTATTATAAGAGTATACTATAAACCAACCTTGCTTTTTCAGAAAAGAGGAAAGCAGAATAGAATTATGATGCGTCCACAAATGCCACCGAATAGTCAACCTAACCCATCAGCCATACAATCGCTTTCCACTTTACATAGACGAGCGTCAACAACAATGCAACCGATCATAGTAGCCGGACCAACAATAGATGCACCACGGATAAAGCAAACTGTACCTAAACAAACAATAGCCAAACCGATGCCCATGGGACTTCCGCCATTTAAACCTCTACCACCGAAAGAAGATTCATTAAAAGTATTACCAATAACAACAACAAAGAAAACTTATACACCATTGCAGTTACCGCAGTCGAAAGGACCAGGCCCCGTATATCAAAGTGAGAATCAATATCCACAATATCCACGCATATCACAAGATCAAGTTTCAAAAATGGTATCTCAGATGACAGCATCACACGTCTCACACTATCCACAATATCAACATCCAACTAATATAGTACATATTGCGCACACGCCGATCATCGTTGATAATTATACACCGCGAATAATGACAAGCCACGTTCCAATATTCCACACTTTACCTACGACAGTTAATCCATTTTTACCAATGCCCGTAGCAGCCCCACCCACACAAGCCGCTATCTCGATCATACCCGCGCCTGTATTGAAAAATTCAGTTCAAATACCGCTAGCTCCTTCAATGATATCAAAAACACCATCAGCGTACTCTTTAGCACAAAACACGATATCAATCCAAAAGATACCTGAATCACCTAACCCTATTTCTAACTTCGTAGATCCTGTTCCTCATCACATCAACGACCTGGCCAACCAATTGTACCCCGTTTACAGCACTAAAAAAGTTGATGATTTCAACTCTATCACCGGTTATGGTGATGAGACAACGTTGAAGGTGAACAAAGAAGATATTAATAAGAAAATAGCTGAGATAGCAAAGGCTGGGAATATATCAATGGAAGCTATAGAGGCAGCTATAGCTTTGAGACAGCAGCAACTATTGACTAAATTTGCTAATATAATCCCATCGAGTACGACGACGACAACGACGACCGAGGCGCCTCTGGTGTTCCAGACAGAACCAGAAGTGGTATATACGTCGGCAGCACCTAAACAAAAACGGTAAGATTCTATTTTGTTTATTAATTGTTGTCCGTCTGTCTGTTGTAATCTAAAGAAAAAATGAGCTAGGATAGTGTAAGCTGCATTATCTCCTTTGCCCCGTACCAAGAACGGTAGTCCCGGGGTTGGACTGCTGCTCATTTACTTGTCAGGAATGGTGTTTCTTCTCGATGAGGTGGGGCCTAACGGCCAAGCGTCGGTGGGGTCGCAGGTGAATGCGAAAGCGTGCCTGTGACCTCGCCATATGACGTAGAGACGTAGATAGGAACACCGTGGGGGTTTGCAGCACGTGAAAAAAGAAAAAAAAGGATAGTGAGAGCTACTTCTAAAACAATTGAATTTTTGCTTACTTTATTATTAACGGCAAATGTTACTTCAGGTACCCAACTACAGGCAAAGTAATGAATGCACCAAAAGAATATTATCCAGTTGGATACGAGAAGAATTTTGATGACCAATTCCATTCTAAAGTGGATCTACCAGATACTAATTTCCATTGTGGTGATCAAAAATACTTCCCAGGATTGTATGGGGACGAAAATCTTGGATGCATGGTGAGATTATTAACTTTTTTTATAATAGTCCGGCATATAACCGCACTTCGTCTGGTCTATGGAGGACTCGCCTTCGCTATGTTTGATTAAATAAACGACATACTACAAATAACTTATACGGCGAACGATAACGATAACTGAAAGAGCAGCCGTGGTTTAGTGCTAAGACACGTGAACTCACGAACGATGAGACCACTGTTCAAATCTCATTAAATTCGGACCAATACGACTATAACTATATTATATGCACTTTGGTCGTCGAGTGCCTATAGGCACTATTAAAGAGTGGTAGGCAAAATACAAATATTATAAAAATTTCGATAATTAGTATGTCATTAACCAGTAAGATCAAACAAATAGCAATAATAAAAGTAACAACACAAAATTTCTCTATTCATTGCGTGTAAATCGCCTTCACGCATTCATATCACGCACGGACCCAGTAAACAAACATGATACAAGAATTTGTACCCAATCACGGACGCATAATCTGATTCAATGTAAAATCTAACATATATTGAAGAACAATATTCATTATTTATTGTACAGAGGGCCAAGTACGAGGTTGCATTTACGCCGTGACTGCGTAATGCGATTTTTTTATTATTATTTTGACACGACATGTGACCTGAACTGGCCTGATGATAAGCACAGCGGAGGTCCATGAGCACTGACGACTGGAGGATCGCTAACATTGTGGCTCCAGTCGCCACTACTATGCCGTCCTGAGGAGGTGCTTTTTCATACTCCGCTTGAAGGATCCAAGGTGAAAGGACTGGGAGAGTGCCAACTCCTCTCGTTATACCTGGTTACTTTCAAACTGTTCCCAAAACGCTACAAGGTCACTTCACGGGTGTTACATTTGAAAACCCCAAATGTTTCACCCTAGGACGGCAGACTGGACAAATAACCATTATCAGTCTGCCTACCATTTTTAAGGTGATGTTGTTTTGACCACTGCATTTAAATAAAGTGATCATATAGGTGGTACTCCACTAAAGAAGCAATTATTAAATGTCTAAAAAAAAAGTCTTAAAACTTATAGATTCATTTCTATATATTCTATATAACTCGGCATATGACAACACTCCGCCTGATGTAAAGCTAGAGTACGGTCCATGAACTGAAACAACTGCTACTACAGATAAACTACAGAGTACACATAACATAGCTCCATTAGTACCGGTCAGAACACGGGTCTCATTGATCGTTAGTTCACGCGTCTTACCGCTAGATCACGGCCGCTCTAAGTTTTCTACATTGGAAAATTAGCCCCCTAAAGATGATAATAGGTTGTCTCGAAAAGAGTGGTCAGTAGAGCAGTTCATGGCTGAGTTATACACAAAATTTTAGCAAAATGTTTTCTGTAGTTCTGTTTGGCGTAGAAGTTATGAACGATCGTGTATTTGTGTTTTCAGGTATTTCATGTATGCGCTTTGACGGACGACGGTTTAGTAATGAAATCATTCCTCTGTCCCGAGTCAACTCTGTTCGACCAGACCATACTAAAATGCAACTGGTGGTTCTACGTCGACTGCAAGAATTCTAGAAAATTGTACGACACTAATATTCCAGTGTCAAAGAGTTACCAACTAATGAAAGCTTTGACTTTCTTCTCTTCGTACAAGAAAGAGATGCAAGATGATGGAGGTATTTATTTTGAGCTGTTTGTAAACTTTAGTCGCTCAGTTTTTACAGTAAATTAAAAATAATTAATTATTAGTAATTAATACAAAAGTGTCACGTAGATTGATTATAATTGTTAATCCAGACTGCCGTCTCAGGATAGTAACACTGTCAAGTGTCACATTTTAAAGTCTGTCTTGTGAACCTAGACTATCAAGTCGGTATAGTGGAGGTGACTCCTGCCTACAGCCTACATTTGTAAGTTTGAAGTAGCAGTTGCCTCCGCTTACGAACCGTATTACAAATTTAGTTTAATAGTTTAAGTTATAATATTAATAATCATTTGTTTTCAGGACGATCAAAAAATCCAGAAGAAATAGAAGGAATAAAAGAAGCAATATCAATATTAGAAAATCACGATGATACTGAAACTAAAACAGCTGCTGCTGATGGTATACAATCAATAAGCCCAGCAACTCCAGTAAAATCAGATAGCGACGTGTTTAGATTAAACGTCGACCGCTCAATAAAGAACAAAAACGTTAGAAGAACAAATTCAACTCGGAGCAAACCGAAATCAGACGACATGGAAGCAAGCGATACCCAACTTAAAGTTGTTAATATGAAACCTGTAAACAGCAATGAATCTACGTCTAAGGAAACTTCAAAAGAACGTGTTTATAGGAGAAGACAAGTAAATAGACATCAAGCTAGAACAACTACAATTAAACCTCAGACTACTACGGAAACAATCAATCCAGAAACAACGACTTTAACAACTGTAACTACTACAAAAAAAATCGAACTACCAAAAGTAGTGCCAAGTGAAATCAACAATTTACATGCATTATTAACAATGGAAGCTGTAAATAAAGCTAATTTTAGTGAAAATATTGAAAGAATTGATGCATCTATTTTGAAAGAAGCTGAAAATCTGCCCCCAATAAGACGTTTTTACAGATCAAGTGCTGAATCGAGTAGCAAAGAAGTTGCTTATGTAAATGACGAGAAAGTACAGGTTGTTAGGCCTAGAACATTTCCTAAATACGTAGGTGATTCTCCTACACCTACAGCAGCTATTTCTAGGTTAGATGATGCAATACTAGGTAAAATTCGACGTAAAAAAGATGCACGAATTACAATAGTTACTCCTCATAAAGACAAAGACTTAATGTTAAGTTCTACTTAGCGATTTTAGTCAATAATTTAATTTTAGTGTCATATAGAACTGTTTTGATTGAATCATATGAAGTTATTTTATTTGTTTTGAAAAGTACAAATATCCGGGGTAGCAGGTACCACTACTTTTAAGTAGTGACCAATGAAGTGACTTTTCGCATTTCGAGATCACTTTGGAAGTAGGCAGGTATAGTGCTCCATCAAACCGGCATAGATGAGGTGACTGATAACTGAAGACAATTCTCTATGGTAACAGTTGCCCCAGCTACTGTACGTACTATTAAAACATATAAAAGTCAACGCCATCTAGTGGTGGCGAATGACAGTTATAAAACTATAAAATTAATTTCATATAATTCATACATGACTGTTATAGGTCCTCCTTTTTAATTTATTTATTTTCTTTAGATACGTAAATATTAAGCGTTTAATGATCAATTTACTGTAAAATGTTTTTGTCGTTTACGTAAAGTAGAATGGGACTATTTGGGCTATGAAAACTAGAACAGAATAGAATAATACTCCCAGCTATTATGTCCCAGCTATTGTCTTAATTCCCTGAATAGTCCCGTCTCTACATTATTTGCTCAATGCTTACTCTCTAGTTAGATTTCAGTCAAGTGATATTACGGTGTATGATTAGTTTGTAAATAAAACTTTAAAATGAATTAAAATGTTTATATAAAATTAACCTTGTGTTTTTAATAACCACTGAGACTTTTTGCTAGGTATAAGAACCCGGCATAGCGGAGGCGACTGCTGGCTACAAAAATTTCTCTGTGGTAGAAGTTGTTTCCATTTACGGACCGCATTCTAGCTTAACATGAGGAGGGTTGTCATAAAAAATCTATAAAGAGGTATAAATAATGCACTAAATATAATATTCTAAATCTATATTTATATCAAGATCAAAGACAAATCTTAAACAAAGTAAACCCTATCAAGAAACTTGTACAATACTTAAAATTAAAATATCTACAAAACTACAGTAAACAGCGTAAGTATAAAATCATTTTAAACAACACAA
This sequence comes from Tinea pellionella, assembly GCA_948150575.1. NCBI lineage: Eukaryota > Metazoa > Arthropoda > Insecta > Lepidoptera > Tineidae > Tinea > Tinea pellionella. Next base: position 6,685,819 of record OX411263.1, on the reverse strand, counting down.
TTCATGCAAAATTCTCTATTATTATTTACTTATTACAAATTAAATATGAAAGGGTATTTTTGTCACTTTTCGTAGGGGTCGGTCGTCCTCACACTGCTACTTGCGGGCATAACTTTTTCATTTAGTATCTGTTAATACATAAAGAATACAGGTATTAAAAAAAATTACATAATATTGCTACAAATATACCTACTTGATTGAGGTATTTATTTATTTATTTATTTATTAAAAAATCCTGCAATAATGTGTAACAAGGAATCCCAGACTCAACACAAATATTATCTTCTATTTAAAAAATATATTAATAATAAATAAAGAAAAAAAACTAACTAATTTGCCGGCGCTAGAGCATTGGACACAAATTTCTTTTTCCTCGCATTACCACATGCAGCTTTCGCAGCTTCGCATGCACAATGTGCAGCTTGTTTTGTCGCAGCACATTCTGCGCACACGCATTGTAGTTTGTGCTGTAGGTGTGCTAATCTCGCTTTAGCTTCTGCAAGATCGTGACTCTTTTCTTGGAGACCACGTTTTGTTTTTTCTAATACGCAAAATGATGTCTTTTCTAGTTGTGCCGCTAACTGCGTTGCTTGAGCCATTAGTTTGTGCTGGAATTTGCGACATATATTATGTGGTGACAGACTGATAATGGTTATTAGAGCAGTGTGCCGTTCGCGGGAATTTATCAATCTTTCAAGTGTAACACCCTAACTTGAAATTTCCTGAGTAAAATAGGAAGTCTGTCCTGTCATTGTGGACAATGTATACTCGTTTCCAACTTATGTTAAAGATTAGTTTCAATATAATGAAGATAGTGAAGTAGAATCAACATGAGTTAGCTGCATCATCTAACGGACTGTGTGCGCTTGTACTGATCAACAAGCTCATTCTCGGCCACCATCAGAATTATTTATTTATTTATTCAAAACTTAGTGTAAAGTGCACAGAGTCTCATGCTCCCGTGAGCTCAGACGATTATTTTGTGCTGAAGCGTTAGATTTGCTGATAGGTACCTATGCATATTTATACTAATGTTAGATTAAAATAAAACCAATAATTATAAAAACAATATTTAATAATTAACAAATAATTTCACTCAAAAATGTCACATAGTTAATTTCTTTTACAACAATTGCATCCAAAAATTCGTTTACATATCATCGGCAATATTATTAAACCAGTTGCAGCCAATATAATAGTGCAGGAAGACAACATTTTCGAAATTCACGCCTAAAAGGAAAGAAACAAAACTTTACGATTTATATATAAATTTTATAATATTTAACAATTACTACCAAAACTAATTATAATAACATTAAAAAATTAAAACCAAATTAATTGGTAGCAACCGTTTTAGACAAATCAATAATCGTAAAATTGTATTTCTTTTCATTTCTGGTAGAAATTGTTAAAGGAAATTAAATGAAAAACGCCTGAACTATTTTAAAAGCAAATATTTAGGAAATATTTGGAAAACTTGCTAATGTAACTTTAACTTTTACTTAAACGCCTAATTATTTTATTTACACATTTATTTATAACACAAATTAAAATTTTAGTCTTATAAATAAAGTAGGCGTTTTATTCTAATTTTGCTAATGAATAACGCCTGAATATTTTAAACTACAATGTACTAGAGTGAATAATATTGCTTTTATTTAAAATCAGGCGTTTTCTTTGAATAAAAAAACAAGAAAACATACCTGGGCAGCAGCTTGTTGGGCAGCTTGCATAGCAACATTAACCGTAGCTTGTTGCTGACTTAATGCAGCACAATTCTCAGCTACCACTGCCGCGGCTTCCTTCACTTCTTGCTGTAGTTGTTCAACAACAGCTTGTTTGCCAGCTAACGCTGCTTCAGCTGCCTTTGCTGCTTGGAGTGCCTTTTCTGCTAGTTGAGTTTTTACCTATAATGTTTTAAAATTAAATAAATAATTAAACCCACATTAACTACCCCAAAAATGTTAAACAAACAAATGTAAAATATAGTTCCTTTTTTTTTACAGCGAGTATCACTTTTAGCCAATAAAAAGATGATTAGATTAAAGTATTCAATAATATATTTTAATATGAGGAACTTTTAATAAATTTACTTAATCTTATAAGAAATCTTTTACTAACCATATGAGCGGCCTGTGCACCAGCTGCGTTTTGTGCAGCATGTGCTGCTTTGGCTTCAGCTGCAGCCTTCTGAGCTATACTAGTAGCACACTTCCCTTTGCAATTACTCGTAGATTGACAATTAGCTTGTCTAACTTTAGCTTTCTGAAGTTCTAACTTCTGTCTCTCATCAGCACTTCTTCTATCAGGCAATCCCTCCACTGCAACTGCCACCAACAGAACACAAAATAACACAAATTTCATTTAGTACAATACAGATAGTAATTTTGATTTTATATTGGCACCGTTTTGCCTTTTTAAATACGGTAATATTAATATAATATTGAATAGAATATCAAATGGTATGGGTAGAACTCTCATTTTCTTTTACATCAATGTCAGATGACATTTCCGTCAGAATTTAGAACTTTTTTTGTTTTGAGTTCCTAAAGAATATGTTTTTATTTTATTACGAATTATAACCCTAAGTATGTACTAATCTTTAAATCTCATGTTTTTATTACAGATAAGTTTTAAATTTATACCGATACGAAAACGAATTGGTTTATGTTTATAACTTTGATTTATCATGAGAGAGCTTCTTCACCAAAGCTTAACAAAAAGAAAAAGGCCCGTTGCCGATCCATCATTTTAATTTTGATATGTCAAAATTGCAGATAAAAGAGCGTACCCTACGAAATTAATCAAAAAATTGTGAAAACAAATTATGTATTTCAATTTTACTGAAATATAAGGTAAATTGAAAATCTTTATAAATGTTATTTGTTAAGAAACTTTTCTAGGGACTTCCTAAATGTAAATAAGAAAATGGACTCTGGTCTGAATTATTGTTTCTGCTTTCTTTTTAGACGATATACTTTACATTTTGTTGAACGTAAATGTGAGGGGTTTTTAGAATTGAGAACACTTATGTCACAAATTTCGTTTGGTACCAATGTATTTTTTTTTATTCGTAGCTCTGCATGTGACAACACTCCGCCTGATGTAAAGCTAGAGTGCGGTCCATGAATGGAAACAACTGCTACTACAGAGAAATCTCTACGGGCAGCAGTCGCCGCTATATGCCGGCTTGAGGAAACTAGCATGTAGCATCCAGATTGACAGTGCACACTCCTCTCGTTATACCTGGCTACTTTCGAACTATTCTCGAAATGCGCAAAGGTCACTTCACGGGTGTTTCTAGATCTTTGTTCCTATTATATGTGTCGATTTCACTACATTAATTTAGTGTTTATTTTCCAGTTCAACAAACTTGAAAAAATCTACAGAATCGAATAATAAAGATGATTTGTATGTCCCTCTGTGCACTCATAGCTTCAGCCTCGATATTAGCATGCGTACCGGTCTGTTACAGGCAATTTGAAGTAAACAAATTATTAAAATGCTTAAAGAAATAAATTATTTGAATGGCGTATCAGTGTTCATGGTTGCAGGAGGAAATATTTAAAAAAGAAAAAAAGAGAAAGAAAAGACGCGTAAGAAAAAAACGAAAGGACAGACGATCGGTCTAAATCTTCATCAACTAGTATAATTAATTATATTTATTGTGATACCACAGACATCTTATTCCGACCATGCTTAAACAGAGACTGCCTGAATCCTACACTATTTGGCGTTCAATTTTTTAATCTACCCACATTATTATATATTTGTTAAACTTGAAGACTCAAATGTTATATTGTTTTCAAAACTAATAAATAAAATTGTTTTATATTTTTTGTTATTATTATATTCAAATCAATTCTGTCTGCGATTAAAGCGAGGGTGTTCTGCATATCTAACAGTGAAAAATCATGGACTTCTGTAATAGGTGTATGCAAAGTGCAGTATTTATAGTTCATTGAATATTTGAACTCGTGGTATCTCTATTGCAACTTCAATAATGACAGATGACAATTCTAACGTCAAATCACTAGATAGTGTATTCGTTATTAGTCAAATTTTTCGTTTTACTATAAACGATTTTCCGTTTATTTTATTAAAAGAATGATTATAATGTTTAAATGGCATTATTAGCTTTTTGTTTGGGGGTAAGTCTAAATTATCTTTGCATCTTTATAAACTTCCATAATATTAAAACCATTCAATTATCTACTGATTAGCAGAATCAACTCGTAGGTATTAATTATATTAAAGATTATTTGCTTTTTTTCTAATAATAGTCTCTCAATTGTCACCGGAAACCTGTCTATGTTTATTCGTATTTGTGTTGGTCCGATTCCGGACTCAATTAAAGGACTCTGGTTCCTTTAAGAATTAATCCTTTTCACCTGTTCAGATAGGACAGCCCATAATCCTGTGCCTAATATTGTTTGAATTTTCTGTTACAGGTCCAACAATGATTATATGACCGAAGTGTAATCTGTGCAATATTTTTATGATTTGCACATCATTCTTGACTTTAGTTAGTGCTGCAGCGGTTGCATTTTGGGTACCATATTTAGTTACAAAAATATGTTTTAAAAAACAAAATTGTCCATGTTTTAACGTGCCTTCATGTCCTGACTGTCAAGAATGCTCAAATTTTCGATTATGATTTTTTGATGATTTTTTATTAGACTAGTTAAATCTTTTGTGGTTTTTTGATATTGTCTTTCTTTATTGGGTTATTTTTGAGTAAAAATGATTTGTATGACTTTAACTACAGCGTTAATTGCTGCTGGACTCATTGTAATAGGACCAATAGCATGCGAAAGATTACTTATATGTGTAAGAAAAAAGAAATGAATAAATAGTAATTCTCTTTTATGTTTTTCTTTTATTTTAACAATTCGGGATTCCAGGTTTCAGAACTATTAGAAGTTTTTGTTACGCTATTAGTTTTATTAAGTTTTATTTAAAAACTATATTTTAACATTAAAAGATAATAATACTTACATATCTAAGCTTAATTATAAATTAATTCTATCGAAAAATGTAATGGAATTTGGGTGGGATATCTTATATCTAAATATATACAAAGTGTATAAAATTAAAGCTTATTCCAAAGAAACTATGTTTACCTCCATTCTAAGCGATTTTTAACTATGAATGTAGATATCTTTTAGCTTACTATTTACTTAGATGTCAATTTGTATTTGTAAAGTAAAAAAATTAACTTAATTCTAATCAATTATACTAAATGCGTCATTTAGATTTTGTGGACTAAACGCCATGTTGGAATTTTTATAATTAACATAGGACGAAACGCTAGATCCTGCTGTCTCAGAATCAGAAAATCCTTTGGCTCCTGTATATTCGTCTCCCACGAAAGTTGGTTGAAATTTCGTTATGAATTTTGGTGGAGGTTCAGCATATTGTCCACCAACAATCATCGGATCATTTGTAGTTGATTTTGTAGGTTTCCTCGGTCGGTTAACGTACATTGAATGATCATACATTTGTGGTTTCTTAACTTCTTTTACATAAGGTCTGTGATTGTAGAACTTATTATATGTATCTTGTTCCTCATCCGTGTAATCATCAGATTGCTCATCTTTGAACGGTGGACCATTAAATGCCATAGGTTTAGCTTTGCTCACGTATTTTTGCGAATGGGCGTACGCGTTGTCGTTATACGAAAATCCTTGATCTTTTTGCCATTGCTGTTGGTAATTTGGCTGATAATTATTAGTGAAGTGATCGTGACCATTGTTGTAAGTTGCTGCAGCTGGTTGGTCATATGAATATCCAGGATCGGAATATTCATTATGTCCCGAATTAGGTTTTAAAGGGGCTCCATAAGAATCTGTAGGCGGTTCGTAACTGTTATGCGGTTGATAATCGTTGAAAGTCATTGGTGGTTCTCCAAAACCCACAGGCTCCTGTGGAACATACGGAGATTGGTAATTTTCCTTCTTCGGAGGACCATAAGTAGGCTTGCGTTTGAGAGGTTTAGGAGGCCCATAAGTAGGTTTTTGGGGCCTCTTTAATATTGAATGTGAATTGTATTTGGGTTTTACAGGTTTTCCTCTGTATTTCTTTATAGGTCGCCGTGATTTGGGTGGTCCATAACGTGGTCTTGGTGATGGCCGTTTCGGTTTCGCTTTTACATATCTGTGCCGTGATACTCTTCGGTATATTACTTTTGGTGATTGTGGATATGAACTTTCTACTGGTATACTATCGATAAGTATCGCTTCTCTCTTGGATATTTTCTTTCCTTTGGATTGGGTTAATTGTTTTTTCTCTTTGTCTGATAAAACGCTGGATGCTGTGACAGCGATCTGGAAAATAGGAAAAATATACTATTTAGTATTTTCTGAACTAGTATTTTATAATCAATTAAGACTAGCTTCGTTGTTGTTGTATCCATGTAACCATTTTTAACCCCGTGAAATGACCTCGTTGGGGTTAATTTAAAAGTAGCTGGATATCGTAAGAGGAGTCTACTCTGGCTACCTCATTTTGGGGCTGATTCGCCATGTATATAGTTTTCGTATCTCGTATAAAACATGTATAATTTCGTTGGTAGAAACAGAAAATAAGTTACCGAATGATTAATCTATCTATTAATCATTGCCAGATGTTCGTTTTCTGCCCGGATAGACTGGTTTTCTGCACGTCTATCCGGTCTGAAAAATCGCAATTAACTGGACAATAGTATGTAATTTTATAAATTTTTAATTTATAAGGTTATAAACTTTCTCCGGTGTTTTTTTTCTTAATACATCCGACAACCCTAATAACAAATGACATTGTTAACGCTCCACAATACATAATGCACGCGATCAATATCTAAGATGTTTAACACGTCACGTTGTAATGTATAAAAAGTATAAAACTGTATAATAAAGTATAAAAAACTTAATGTTACGTTTTAAGGCTTTAATTAGTTACTTATATTTCTTGCTGTCATGAAGAGAGACAGGTAGTACCATTATAATTATGTTTTGAATAAGATTACGTGAACGGAAACAACCGCTTCCACAGAGAGATACAGGCAACAGTTGCCTCCGCTATGCCAGCTTGAGGAGACGAAGTGGCGTCCAGGTTGACGTCGTTGGCGTGCATACTCCTCTTGTTATTTGACAACACTCCGCCTGATGTAAAGCTAGAGTACGGTCCATGAATGGAAACAACTGCTACTACAGAGAGAAACCTGTACGGGCAACAGTCGCCTCCACTATGCCAGCTTGAGGAGACAAGCATATATCATTTAGATTGACAGTGCACACACCTTTCATTATACCTGTCTACTTTCAAACTATTCCCGAAACGCGACAAGTTCGCTTTACGAGTGTTACATTCGAAAGTGGTGGTACTACCCCAGGACGGCAAACTGGGCTAATATCCATCACCAGTCTGCCTGCTACTCAAGACGAGCATGTACTATCTAGATTGACAGTGCACACTCCTTTCGTTATACCTGTAAGTAGACACTTTCAAACTATTCCCGAAACGCGACAAGGTCACTTCACGGGTGTTACATACCTGGCTACTTCCAAACTGATACCGAAATGCAACAATGTTAATATAAATAATTGTAGAAAACTACTTTAATGTAGCTATAGGTATGCGTTTGGTCAAAAGGGTAAGGTGTAGAATTGAATTCACAATAAATTATAAAGCGAAAGGAAAAAATGTTTTACCTGCGATCAGGTATGCCTGTGATTTTGTAAATATTTCGAAATAGTTCAAACTTTAGATAACTTTGAAATTTGTTTATTAATATGTATCATATTTTATTTAAATATATGAATTAGGTATATAATCATATAATATTAAATTATGTAGGCAGACTAACGATGGTTATTAGTCCAGTCTGCAGTCCTCTCGCTATACCTGGCTACTTTCAAACTGCTCCCTAAACGCGACAAGGTCACTTCACGAAAGTGGTGGTACTACCCCAGGACGGCAGACTGGGCTAACAATCATCATCAGTCTGCCTACCACTCTTTAATGAGCGACCAAAGTACATATAACAAAGTTACTTTGGTACCGGAGGCATTAGCGAGGTTCGAATACGGGTGTCATCGATCGTGAGTTCAGGCGTCTTACCGCCAGACCACGGCCGCTATTCTGCAATTCGCAATTGCCTAGATAACTGTGAGATATTATATCTTAAAGCGTAAGTTGTGACGCCTAAACCACAACTAGGAAGACCTAGGTTAATAGTTTTTTGCGGTACAAAAGGTCAATCAACTCCCTCTTCAATTTCCTTAAGTTACGACGGCGGTTTTTTATCAGAGCATATTTAATGGTAATGACGCGGATTCATATGTAAACACAACGATTAGGAGCCCTATATCTCTCAATCATCTCGACCATGCGCGTAAACATTCAAAAAAGACTCCACAAAATCACATTTTCACACTAAAAGAGCGGCCGTGGTCTAGCGGTAAGACGCGTGAACTTACGATCGATGAGACCCGTGTACGAACCTCGCTAAATTCTGACCGGTACTAATGTAACTTTGTTATATGTACTTTGGTCGTTCATTAAAGAGTGGTAGGCAGACTGATGATGATTGTTAGCCCAGTCTGCCGTCTTGGGGTAGTACCACCACATTCGAATGTAACACCCTTGAAGTGACCTTGTTGCATAGTTTAAAAGTAGTCAGATATAACGAGAGGAGTGTGCACTGTCAATCTGGATGGTACATGCTCGTCTGTTCAAGCCGGCATAGTGGAGGCGATTGCTGCCTGTAAAGATTTCTCTGTAGTAGCAGTTGTATCCATTCATGGACCGCACTCTAGCTTTACATCAGGCGGAGTGTTGTCACATGCCGAGCTAAAACATTACGCCTAATAAATATTGAATTAAAAAAAAATTAAAAAAATACCCTAGGTCATGATTTTGCAAATGTAATGATGTAGATTATTCTACATTGTAGAAGAAAATTTTGCAGCGCTGTTTTCACCGAACAAAACTGCTTAAAAAATTGATTTTGAACTCAAATCACGATTATTTTCTCATGTTTATAAGACGTAATTAAGAAAAATAAAACAAATCAAGTAAACAAAACTTTATATCCTGATTATAACTAAATAAAAGTGATTCAAAAAAGTATGCTAGAAACAATAACAACAACCTTATATGCTTTCTCACAATTTATAAGTAATTACGTAAGTTTTAAACGCCCGTCGCCGGTATAGCGGAAAGGAAGTTTAGACAATAGAATGGTAGTATTGTAAAGTCGCGTTTATGACAAAGACTAGTGTTTTTATTTTTAAAAAAAAGTAAAATGCCTTTCTTCTCGTCAATGGCGTAAGAGTTAACTGAGAATCTCCTCTTATACTTTTTTATCCAAATTATTCAGCATGAGAAGAGGTACTGAATATTGTATCAACGCAAACATGGAGATTGACGAAAGGAATATATGTGAATGGATGCATTAAACAAGGCAGACCTAGAAGGGTGTTTTCCGATCAAATAGGAGACATCCTCATGAAAGCTGGGTTGCCTAGTGCCCATAACCGTCGGGCGTTCATGAAGAGAATTGTGGATGTGAAGGAGGCGAGGGTGTTATGTCAGGATCGTGGTAAGTGGCGTTCCGTTGTCTCTGCCTATCCCTGTGGGAAAAAGGCGTGACAATTGTATTGTATTGTATTGCAAACATAGTTTTTTTAATAGTAGCTCGACATATGCCAATACTCCGCCTGATATTAAACTAGAACGTGGTTCATAAACGTAAACAACTGCTTCCGAGCTTAGAGCCATAATTTAGCGGTAGAACACATGAATTCACGATTGATGAGACTCGTGTTTGAACTTCTCTAAATCTGACCAATGGCAGCCTGATGATAGTTATTAACCTAGTCTGCCGTCCTGGGGTAGTACCACCACATACAAAAATGTGAGTGAAGCGAGTTTGTCACGTTTCGGGATCAATTTGGAAGTAGCCAGGTATAACAAGAGTCGTGTATCAAATCTGGACGGTGCAAATTTGACTTCTCAAGCCGTCATAGCGGAGGCGATTGCTGCCTGTAAAATTTTAATTGAAGTAGTAGTTGTTTCAGTTCATGGACCGCACTTTAACTTAACGTCCTACTTACTTATACTTTATTTATTTAAAACTTAATATAGCGTGCACAGAGGCGAACTTAATGCTAAATAGCATTCTCTTCCAGCTAACCTCTGTGTTTATGACAGGTGTGAACGAAGAGAAGCAGTATTTTAAACAAATATATATAAGTATAGTGTACATATATAAATATATACACATACCTTAGTCAAGTAAGCAAAGAGCGGGGCACCCTGAAATACGGGTTATGTGCCTAGTTTTTTCAGGGGCCTTGCCCATATTCGATTGTAAAAATTTTGGCAATAAATGTTTATTTATTTTTTTATGTATTTATCCGGCGGAGTGTTGTCAATGTGCCAAACAACAAAACAAAAAGAAACATAAATACTACAACCTTACGTATGTATACATACGAGTACATGCAGCATACGGTAGTAGTTTCCGCGAACGCTCAGAGTAATTAATAGAAAAGTGAACAAAAAGTAAAACAACAGTTTTAAGAAACGTCGTTCACATATCTTCTCTTAAAGGATGGAAGATTTACAATAGATTCTTGTTAATACAATACCCATTATAATATTACTTTTACATTCATTATATTATTATGCACAATGTAGGCAGATAAATACATAAAAAATATTTTAAAAAAATATATAAATATTATAAAAAAATGTTTTTATAATTTGAACGAATATTTTTTCTAATTTTTAATTATTAATGTCCGTTTGCACCAGAAGGCCCGTTAAAGTTACTTTAACTATTACTTTAACCGTTACGTTGTCATTGTGGTTTACGTTTACTCCACACGAGTTGCACCATCAACGCCAACTGTAACCAGCGAATCTTGGCTGGTTAAAGTTAAAGTAATCGTCAAACCAATGTCACTAACGTCAAATGTATGAAAAGAAGCCAAATATGTTTACCTATTATTTTTTCAGGTTCAGCCACCCTTTCAACGATAACAATATGAATTTGCACGATATTGCAACGCGTGTGGAGTAAATGTAAACGTTTAACGGTTACGTCGCCGCCGTAAAACTAACAGTTAAAGTAACTTTAACGGGCCTTCGGGCAAACGGAAAACTAAGTATATAAGGTTTTTCAGTGCCCTAACTCACCGTTTATGTCCCACCGCTAGACCACGGCCGCTCTTGTCAAAATAATATGTGTTACGGATGATAAAAATGAGTTCTAACAGCAGAGATAACTCTTATCTAGGCGGCACGTATCTAACCGTCCAAGTTACGGCACGCTCTTCACATTTAGCGAAAGCAGTAGTCGCCGCCGCTATGCCGGATTAAAGTACGATCCAAATTGACAGTGCACATTCCTCTTGTTTTACCTGGCTACTTTCAAACTGTTCCCAAAACGTGACAAGGTATTACATAAGAAAGTGGTAGTTTCCTTTTTTTTTCATTCATGTTTATTTCAGTTCTAGCTTATCAACATCAAGCGGCGTATTGTGTGCTGAGCTACTATTAAAAATACATATGATATGATATATCTACTTACTAAAGTGTCGCGTATGATCGAGTTATACTGGTGATTGATCCGAATAATGAATAATAATAGTACATTAACATGCGTTTGAGGCAATCATCGTGAAATTGGCTGCGATTTTCTTTTCACTTATCGAAAGTGAAGCGACGCGTTTACGATATTAGATGTCATTTTACACGTGCGCTTGTGTTTGTTTTATAATTGTTACGAAGAGGTCTTCTATCCAGATTTTTCGATTAAGACCAAGTTGCTAAGGAAATTAGGCATCTCTATGGATAAACCTCCTCTCTCTATATACCACTTTCGCTTCGACCACATCCATTACTCCCCTCATGCATACTCCTCGGTTGAGGGTGCTCCACATCTGACTCTTTCTGAGCAGTTGACCATTCTGGCCGAGAAAGGTCTTTTTAACGTGAAAGCCAACATCTGAGGGTCCATACATTTAGTTTTACAAAATTGTTTGAAACTTAGCAGATTAATGTTGAAATTAAGTAATTTGATAACTTTCTCAGCACTAATTATTATCACAAATCACTATAATAAACAAATAGTTATAAAATGCTTTTTAAATATTTTAAACATTTTATATTGGTTATATTTCAAAAGCATTTCATATTATATACTTTTAGATAATCTTCTTTCATCCATTCTTTTAAGTGACCGAATCACCTCATCATACTCCTTTTCACTTCTTTACAAACAAGCGTACAATATAATTACGATACATCTAAATAGATAACGAATCAAATTTAAAAATATTAAACGTTTATTTTAGGGTCTGTAGTGGGTTTTTATTATGTTTGCATTGTCCTTTACCTGATACCTACCTACCCTTACTTCTGCGGTTATTATTGGTAGCGTAACACGTGATTAAAGGGAGTGCCCGCAGTCCTTGTATTGTATTGTTTAATGTTGTATTATATTTTTGTAACTTTATTGTGGGAAAATCATAAGTAATGTTATTAAAATATTACACTAAACTATTTAAGATGATTATTCATTATTATCATTCGGATGTAACCAATGTTATCAAAATAAAGAAGTATTCTACATATAGGTATTGTTACATAAATCATAAATGATATTTTATACCAGTAAAATATTAAAACATAAAAAATAACAGTGGATTTTTTTTTATTGTAGCTCGACATGCGACAACACTCCGCCTGATGTAAAGCTAGAGTGCGGTCCATGAATGGCAACAACTGCTACCACAGAGAAATCTCTATGGGCTGCAGTCGCCTCCACTATTCCGGCTCGAGGAGACGAGCATGTACCATCTAGATTGACAGTGCACACTCCTCTCTTATACCTGGCTACTTTCAAACTATCCCCGAAACGCGACATGTTTAACTTTACTCCGTATGTATGAAAATATTTTTATTAGCATATGTTTGGCTAATTGATGTTCATAGGCTACCACAATTAAATGTTTGCAGGTAGCAGCTGCCTCCCCTATGCCGCGCGGTTCCAACGAAACCCCTCTTGTGAATGTTACATTTGAAAGGGTTGGTGCTACACCAGGACAGCAGAGCGGGCTAATAACCATTATCAGTCTGCCTGATGTTTTTGGTTCTGGTAGGCAGACCACTCCTAAAATGCAAATAGTAATGTATTATTTAAATTATTTGTAATTAAAATCATATTCACTGCCAACCCCAATAAGACACGGACGTGACTTTAACAGACATCTATCCAGCTGTCTCTATACTAAAACTGTAAATATGAACCTATGAACCTTGTCGACTTTTGAACTTGTACAAAACCACGCATGGAAATTTCACGCATTCTTGAGAGATTTTAAGAGTTATAATTGTTTAAACATCAACCGTTTTAGATGTACGGTACATAGCGCACGTCCTTCAAAACCGGACAGTTGTACAACCTTTTTTAAGGCTCTTCTATTCTGATTCGTTACGTCTGTCACGTATATATTTTTTTTAATTGTAGCTAGGCATACGACAACACTTCGCCTGATGTAAACTAGAAAGCTAGATCTATGAACAGAAACAACTGCAACTACGGAGAAATTTCTACCGGCGCAAATTTCACCTCCGCTATGCCGGCTTGACGAGACGAATAAGCACCATCCAGATCGTTTATAACATAGAAACTAGTGTATTTATTTATATAATATTTAATATACCATAATAATAAGGTACTAATTGGAATTTAAACCTTGTTTTGTAGTTCTGTAAAAAATATTTTTTTTTCTTAAATCACAGGCATGTGCATTGTCCAGGGTGATAGATTATTACCCTTTATTTAGTTTGGTTTATTTTCTTAGTTATTATTAATTTTGTTTTTAATATTTTTTTTCTCTATACTTTTTTGTTTAAGATGTGGCACCTAAAGGTGGATCTTTTGCCAAAAAATTAATCAACTTCTATTAAGCATGATTAAATGATTCCCACCACTGGTCGCCCTTAAAAATATAAATAAATAAATAAATTATTATAGTTAGTGGTTTTGTTTATGTATTTCACGCCGTGCACAATATTTTGGGCTTTAACTTTTAAGTCGTAAGTTTGCCTACCATATTTTAATATAGTAAATATTTTATTATTTCTCCTTTAAAAAACTTTATGAGTAAGCCTTTACTTTCTCGGATGAGGGTTGTGTCATCACGCGGCTTCGACACAAGTTTTAAACAGGTAATGAAAGTAAACTTGATTTTGAAAATTGCTTATTGTTAAATAATTATATGTACATTTGATTTGTTATGCTTAATTTTGAAAAACGGAAAAAAAAACCAATAAAAATACCATTCGGACTTATATAGTTCTCATGTAAAGCTAGAGTGCGGTCCATGAATGGAAACAACTGCTACCACAGAGAAATCTCTACAGGCAGCAGTCGCCTCCACTATGCCGGCTAGAAGGGACGAGCTTGCACCATCCAGATTGACAGTGCAGACTCCTCTCGTTCTATTTATATATTTTAAAATGTACTTACGTACAATTAAATATTTTACTTTCTGATATATCTAGGTATAACTACAATTAGCGATAATTAACTGCGAAGATAGATAGACAGATGACGAGCTAATATATGTTTAACTAAATTTATAAAAAAAGTTGTTTGAAAGATGTTTGAAAGAAGTGACGAGGATTGAGAAAGGAATGCTTCGATGGTTTGGGCACATGGAAAGGATGAATGAAAGGAGATTAACGAAAGGAATATATAAATCTGATGTGAATGGATGCATTAAACAAGGCTGACCCAGAAGGGTGTTTTCCGATCAAATAGGAGACATTCTCATGAAAGCTGGGCTGCCTAGTGCCCATAACCGTAGGGCGTGCATGAAGAGAATTGTGGATGTGAAGGAAGCGAGGGTTTTGTGTCAGGATTGTGGTAAGTGGAGTTCCGTTGTCTCTGCCTATCCCTGTGGGAAAAAGGCGTGACAATTGTATTGTATTGTATTGTATAAAAAGTGTATTATTAAATAAATCAAATTACCGATAAACATTTGTTCTCCAGTCACTTTTTTAAGGGTAACTTGGGGGGTAATTCTCGAATGTTTTTTTCGAATTGTTGTCTTTTCTACCACAATCGAGTAATTGATTTGTACCAGTACGAATTTAGCGATATTTGACCACGAGTCTCATCGGTCGTGAAGTCTGTCCTTTACCGCTAGGCCGCTCAAAGTTCATTAATTTAATGGAGTGGAGTGTGCACTATCAATCCTGGAAGATGCACGTCCTTATCTACAAGCCGACATAGGGGAGGCGACTGGTGTCTATAGAAATTTCTTTATGGTAGCGATGGTTTCCGTTCATGGACCGCACTCAAGCTTAACAACAGATGCAGTGTTGTCATATATACTACTAATTAAAAAAGCATTAGCCTGGTACATATAATGAGCTTTGTCAACGGATATTTAACATTCGTCTCCTCAATCATCTCTGTGGTAGCGGCTGTCTCCGCCCATGGACCACACTTTAGCTTAGGTCTGTTTGCACCAGAAGGTCCGTTAACGTTACTTTTACCAATTTTTTTTTTTTATTGTAGCTCGACATGTGACAACACTCCGCCTGATGAAAGCTAGATTGCGGTCCATGAATGGAAACAACTGCTACCACAGAGAAATCTCTACGGGCTGCAGTCGCCTCCACTATGCCGGCTTGAGGAGACGAGCATGTACCATCTAGATTGACAGTTCACACTCCTCTATACCTTAACCGTTACGTTTATGGTTTACATTTACTCCACACAAGTTACACCATCGTCGCGCCTGTCATTTTTGACGGTTACTTTAACGCTAACCATAACCAACGAATCTTGACTGGTTAAAGTTAAAGTAATCGTCAAACCAATGTCACTAACATCAAATGTATGAAGAGAAGCCAAATATGTTTTTCTATAATTTTTTCGGGATAAGCCACCCTTTTAACGATAACAATATGAATTTACACGATATTGCAACGCGCGTGGAGTAAATGTAAACGTTTAACGGTTACGTCGTCGCCGTAAGAGTAATAATTAAAGTAATTTTAACGGGCCTTCTGGTGCAAACGAACGTCATTAGACGGGGTGGTTGTTATATATTGAGTTACTGTATAAAAAAGCTTCTTATAGTTATTTTGTAATGAATACACATAATTTCACTTAGGATACGTGCAAGACTCGGGTTACCTCGGTTAGGTTGTTTTAACCTCAATTTTCTAATGAAGAATTTTGTGACATGATGTAGAAAATGAAAGTTTAAAAAATATATATTGTAGCTCGGCATGTGACAACACTCCGCCTGATGTAAAGCTAGAGTACGGTCCATGAATGGAAACAACTGCTACCACAGATGCAAAGACAGTGCAGAATTCTCTACTTCCAATCTGAACCCGAAGCGCGACAAGGTCACTTCACGGGTGTTACATTCATAAGTGGTGGTACTACCCCAGGACGGCATACTGGGCTAATAACCATCATCAGTCTGCCTACCACTCTTTAATTAATATACATTATATAGTAGGCACTAAGCGACCAAACAGTCCGGTTTTTTGCATGTCTGTTCGGTCTGAAAAATCGCAAACGACCGGACATCCGGTGTATGTAACTATGGAAATTATGTTATTTGGTTTTAAACATTGTCTGATTTTTTTCTAAACATTTCTAGTATTTTTGCATAACTTTAACCATAGAGATAGGATGAGAGATGCAATCTAGAGCTAGAGGTACAAACTTCATACATCTGACATGAAAAAAGCGTAGGCCGCTTCAAACAATTTGACAATGTTGCCCTCAAGTTTAATGCTAACTGACAGAGAACTTAAATATGACTGCAGTCATCTTTTCTCTCGCGTCAAAATGGGAGCGTTATTGCACATCTAGTTGTATATATCAATGCCTTTAACTTATAATACCATATTGTGGTAGCAACCGAATGTATGCGGTATAAATAAAGAAACATTAATTTTTTTATTTATACGATATAAGGCTAGTAAAATACCTTTTATTACTCGTTAAATTGTATATTTTATTCGTAAAAACTTTTTATTGAAAAGCACTTAAATTAAAGTTTCATTTATATGAAAATAAACTAAATCATTATCAAAATATATATGAGTATATAAGTCTTTTATGAAGCGAAAAAATACCTAAATCATTTTTAAAATAAACAAATAATACAGTTATTGCGCCGTAGAGTAACTTATTTAAATGATCAGTTATTTTTTAAATTATTTTTTGCATATAATTTTAAGAAAAGAAACAAAAAACGATCGCAAAGAGAAAAAAATATATTTTTTAAAATATTTTACTGTAAAGGTTGACAAACGTTTTTTGACGACACCTAACGATTGCGCGAAGAAGTTTTTAAACAAATATTATTATATTAGTCATAAATAAATAATAAATTAGTAAATAAACAAGAATATATATTTAAAAAAATAAAAGTACACTCACCGTCAAAATCGCTAAATAAATAACGCCGTTCAACTTCATTTTAACACAACTATAATCACTGGTATCACTTAAGGGTCAATTTCGCTTGCCTAGATTTTAAACTAATGTTTAAATATAGGTGGTTTTGAAGACGTGCGCATTGTATGAAAGTTCGCTGCTTTGTGGATGCGTGTGCGCACCCAATACCTGCGATGTAGCCGACTGTAACATAGGATCTATTGTGAGCTGATAATACCACGTCTTTCTGCTATCCTACAACTTAGGTCCTTCTTGGAAGGTGCCGGCACAATGAATCGCACTTAAGTTTAACACCAGGCAGAGTACAGTCATATGACGCTTTAATATAAAAAATTGAGTTTAAGAAACAGTTTACTCTTTTCCTTTTTGGAAGTCATATGACCGGACTCTGCCTGATATTAAAAGACGGAGTGCGACCTGCAAGGAGAACTGCAGTCAGAGTCCCGTCCGCCGACTAAGCGAGATGCCTCTTTACACTGCTCTAGATTTTACTAATATTATAATAATTGACAATTAAAACTTTATTTACAGATGTTTATTTTAACGAAAATACCTCGCCTAAATATTCAATAACCATGACCTACGACAATATTATTTTTATTGAACTCCAGAGGGGTGTTTAACTGCACTATATATATTTAGTTATCTCGTCCCAATAAGAGAGATGCTACGCTCTCACATCTCATATATTTTGTTGTTTATCTACTATGTGTTTAATTAAATATAATTAAAAATATTGTTATAGGCCTACCAGAAAATTATGGCAAATGAGAGAATAATATCACTTGCACAATTTGTGTGAATTTTTTTTCTTTTTGTCCTCATAGCGTAGTGGAGGTCCATGACTGTTGGCGATGCAATAAAGGGTATGAAACTCTCTGAAAACGGAGTGTGAGTGTGAGAGGAGAGACCCAACCTCGCTGGTTTTGGTACACGCTGTGATATCCCCAGGCCACCCTTTATCCACTACCTGAGGACACGCCCTGTAGGCTAGCAACTTCAACAGTGCCCGCCATTTATTTATATCAATCATGTTATTCTTTTCCCATTTTTCCTAAAATTGTTAATATATATATTTTTTAATTTCAGCTTAATAATGAAATATTATTAAATTAAACTTAATCTCTCGGTTCTCGGAATACTGTGAACATAACATTGAAGCGCCCTCTACCTATTTATTTACATTATCGTTGTAGCGCCATCTAGTTGTAAGTACTAAAACTAAAACAACCGAAGCCATAGTAGCACTCGCATTTGTTACACAATTTGTTAATAGATGTCGCTGTAACAGTTACACTTCCAGCGTTCGTAGTTTTCAAATTGTATAACCTACAATACTCTCGTACCATAGGCGTGTGATTTTTAAGAGATTCGAATACGGAGGTTATCGATTGTGACCTATTTAATATAAGTTAATAAAACATAAAAAATCAGTGGCATGAAAAATTTATTAAATTTAAATCTTTATTACATTATTTTTACCTATTCTAAAATAAATACAGAAATCATACCTTAAATGTAATATGTCCATTTTAAATAATTAATATGAATAATAATAATAAGCATTAAAAACTAATTATTTATTTACAAATTCAATTTAAATAAATTAGAGCAAATGGTATTATTTTTAAATATAATTTAAAAATCATCTTTTTATATATAAACACACTTTATATTTAAGTAATTGAATTATTTAAAATAATCACAATAAAAAAGGAAAAATCTGTAAAAGTAACGGAAAAATATAATATAAAAAATACGGTTTATTATAGCGTTTATTGTGTTTAATTTATTAGCAGATATGGCTGTAAAGCTTTTCTAAATATCGCTTTTAAATTTAACAAAATAAACGTGACATTGAAGCTGTTGTATTGCAGAATACTTATTTAAACAATATAAATTAGTCAAAACGAAAAAATACATTTCAATCGTTAAAAAAATGTGTAAGAATTATTGTTTTTTTTTTACAAGGTAATAATGCCTCAATTCCCAATACAAATAAATAATTACAAACTAACTGATATATCGACCTTAGACGCTGATAAATGAACCCGTTTTAGTGTTTGTCCAGGATTAGCGAAGTGCGGCTTTTAACAACGACTAGAAACTTAAAAAGCTCATAAGCTCCTTTAACAATATTCTACAAAAAGTGTCTCAACTCACGTCACCTGTTATCCCTAAGGTAATTTAATCTTTTAATCAAAAATTTTTGATCAACTAATCTATTATTTAAGTTTATATTTTAAAAAGGTTTAATTAATTTTTTTATCCCCCCAATAGTTTTTTTTTTAATTTTTTTTATTAAATTTATATAAATAATTAAAAAATAATAATAAAATAAAACTCTATAGGGTCTTCTCGTCTTTTATCAACATTTTCGCTTTATAACTAAGAAATTAATTTTAATTTTTTTTTTGAGTCGCGACTAAGGTCGACTTGTGTGACGAAGGAAAAACTGAATCATTGTTTAATAGACAAAAGAAATGGTATTTAAAAAAATCGATTAAAATGTAAAAACGAAAAATAAATAAATAATAATATCATAATAATTTACAGTAATAGATTTTTTTTCTATATATAAATGTGTTTTTGATTTTTTATAATACATTTAGAAGACAAAATTTTTTATAACCTAAATACTTATTTACTATAAGGAAAATTTTTGTGGAAGTAATTTTATAATTTGTTACATTATACTTTTACGCGTTTTTACACTTCGATCCTTCACTTGTAACCACATCTCGCCTGGTACGGGCTCCAACTGTTACCATAGACAACAGTTTGACGCGGTAGGTACTTGGTCCAGGTCCAACAGACTGTTATATTGTGCGTGATTTTTAATTTAATAATAAACAATGTAATTTCATCAAAAATAGCATTTTATTATGCCAAAAATTAACTAATAATAATTTGTTTAACTCTGGTTTAGAAGTAATTTATGAGCGGCCGTGGTCTAGCGGTAGGACGCGTGAACTCACGATCGATGAGCCTGTGTTCGAACCTCGCTAATTCTGACCCGATACCAATGTAACTCTGTTATAGGTACTTTGGTCGCTCACTGCCTATAGGCCCTATTAAAGAGTGGTGGGCAGACTGATGATGGTTATTTGTCCAGGCTGCCGTGTTGGCAAGTACCACCGCCTTCGAATGTAACGCCCGTGAGGTGACCTTTTCGCGTTTCGAGAACAGTTTGAAAGTAGCCAGGTATAACGAGAGGAGTGTGCATTGTCAATCTAGATGGTGCATGCTCGTCTCGTCAAGCTGGCTTCTGCCCGCACAGATTTCTCTGTAGTAGCAGTTGTTTCCATTCATGGATCGCACTCTAGCTTTACATCAGGCGGTGTTGTCACATGCCGAGCTACAATTTTAAAAAAATTCGCGAGGTTGACTCCCTGACAATCTACTTCCACAATGGGCATTGGATAATAGGCTACCTATCCTAAAGTGTAATTAAAGGCGCAATAGTATAAGGTAACAAATAAAATAGTATTTTTTTCTTTTCTGAAGTACTGCTTACCCCCAACGCAGCTTTCACTGTGGCACAAAATAAGAATAACACAGTTAGAAATGTTTCTTCAGTAGGAATATTAATAAAAACTGAACTGATTTTTGCGTGAATATTTAAAAGCTGATCTCTTTGAAATGTCATTTTGATTGTGATTCTTACATTTTCGTACAATCAGCAAAAGTTTATCTGCATCACGCTAAGGATTATTAATTTGTGCTTGTACTGTTTCACAAGATTATCCTTGGCCGCTTGGGCACTAACCAATAGAGATCACAATAATTTTCTTTGTATGGGAAATAGGTCATACCTGAAATATAATATGTCGATTTGTTTCCCATTATAGTGATAATATTAGTTTTATAATCTCTAACCGGAATAAAGAGAAATTGATCAATTATTATTTTTATGCGTAACATGATCCATAGACCAACGAAGTTCACAAACGAAGAATCTTTTACGTCGATAATTGGGAAGATTTTTTCCTAAATTACTGCAACGTCAGCTGTCAGTACCAGGACCTGGACAACATGTAAAAAGTATTGGGCATTTAATTAATATATGATGAAAGAAATCATGACATTTCATTGAGAACAAGGCAGACATTTCAAACATTGTGTATTTACAGTTTTGTGCTACAATTGAATGCGAATTGGCGGTGTCTTGTGACCTAATATCACTCGTAGTATATTCCAAAATAAGGACATCTAAATCAAGCTTGATATGTGAATTATTGTATTATATATAAAGATAATATGGGTGCTAATGATATGTAAAAATCACAAAAGCCATAGAAATATATAGTAGAGGAGCAAACCTCACATATCGGACATGGAAAAAGCGTAAGCCGCTTCAAACGATTTGACAAGGTTGCCGTCAAGTCAAATACTGACAGTGACTGCGGTCATCTTGTCTCTCGCGTATTTTCTCTAGTTGTATGCAAATGTAAAAAGCTAACAGTTTTATGCTAGAATTATGTGACAGTGAAAATAAATCGTGAAACTGTGATTTCTGGCAAAGATGACAAAATAATTGCTAAAAAAGGCCACTCCTAACAGCACAAGCTTATTTACAACCCACTAGATATTCGCTTTATCAAAAACAATATAAAAAAAAACACTAAATAAAATCGACTAACACGAGTAGGTATAATAATATAAATTCATAATATTTGGATAAAAACATCTCCAACTCTTACAATATAATTAATATCTTACAAAGACGATATGGAAAGACCCTGTTTTAGTCTGACAAGACCTCTACTACACTCTGAATATTATATATAGTAGCTCCATACAGCCGAACGGCGAGGTATAAACTAGGATATCAGAATTAAGAAAAATAAAAATTGGTAACAAGATCGCTAATATAAAATCACGAACATAAATTCACATTGCACAATAAATAAATTAAAATTAAGACATATAAGGCTCTATAGTGCTCCTCGGACAGTTCACCATGCACCCGACAATGTTCGGTCAGTCCATGAAGCGAGACAAAGGCGGTGCCATCCGTCGTTACTGCGTAGCTTCTGCCGTGTGATGATACGCGTGTGTCGGATGATAGCGCCATACCTGAGGAGGAGAATACTCGACGGGAGCCTCCTGAACGGCACCACCGGCACCCCACATGAGCACGGTCTGTCGCGGAGCTTCAGTCGTCTGCTGCAGTCGCTCATGTTCCGCCGACCCGCTCGACCCGGCCGGACTGGGACCGGCGACCGCGCCAGGCGATCTACGCTCCGGTCCTCCCATATAGCGAGTGGTGTCTACATATGTGTACTCTCTGGACGGAGGTCTGTGATATGTCGGAGCCACCTCATAACCAGGAGGAGGTGGCGCAGGTTCGAGGAAACCGTTCGGCGCGTACGGCGCGTAATGGTACGCACCCAGAGGTTTATATTGATGGAAGAGATTATCAGCCGCCAGAAACCGATCATCCAGTGGAGGTGGCGCATAATGAAGAGTCGGAGCCGGCGGGTATTCCCCATAAGGAGCAGCATAAGCTCCATTAAGGTTCGTGTAAGCGGCGGCAACCGCATCAGCTGCGAGATATTCGACCGGAGGCGGTGCAGGTGTAGCAGGAACTCTTCTTTTATTTCGACAAGTTGATAGAAAATCACGTAGTTGTGTTTTATATCTCCTAGCCGCTCTCGGTGGTGTCGGTGTGGCGTTTGTCTCACAGGTTGATAGTTGTTCGTTTTCGGAGAAGTATAAACTCGTAAGCCCTGTGTCGAGATAACTCACTTTGAAGTCCATTGTTCTTTTTCCTAGAAGATCACGACCTTCCTCTTCCCTGAAAATGGCGCAGAAAAGAAGTAAGCTATAAGTAAATATAAAATGTATTCATTGGTAATTAAAATATACAATGGAGATACATAATACTTACATGAGAGGTCTATGTGTACTAATAACGAAGTCAGGTTTTGAATTCTTGTAAACAAGTCTGGAAGAAGTTTGCAACCACTGCCACTGACCATCTTTTGTTTGGAAGCGGTAAGCTATCATACCGGAAGCCCCTGTTTTTAATACTGAAAACAAATGACATTGTATAATTAGAGAAAAAAGAAAATACTTTACAATAAATGGTATTTAAAAATACTCACATTCTTGATGAGCACTCGCAACATATGCTAAATCATCATAATGTACTAAATCATATCCTCCCATATTTGCTAGTTCTGCATCCGTGTAACCAAGAAGTATTTTGCCTCTGAAATTGCCAAAATTACTTAAATAAAAACTAGCTACATTAGGATGATTTTGTCAGCTATTGGATTTAATATCAGCAAAAGAGCACACCGGTCTATTACTCAGAGGTCTTGGGTTTGATTCTCGGTCGAAACAAATATTCATTGTTTTTGTCCTGATACCCAGAGCACAGGATATCCTAGTTTTAGGTCTTTAATTATATACCATTGATTTATAAATTATGTAAATTACCTTTGGTCCATGGAAACAAGAGCTAAATCTAACTTGTGTTTGCTCTTAAACATAACTTCTTTCTGTGGTATTTCAAGTAAACTTGGTGGTCCGAATGGTGCACATATTGCAAATAATGCTAATGGAGGTTCCTCGGTTTTTTTGTTCTGACCATGTAATACCTTTACTCTACCCCTTATATCTAACCTCTGTAACAAAAAAAAGTTTTAACAGGCCTTGTGCTGTTGTGAATATTAATATATTAACAAATTATTTACCAAAAAACCGGAAGTGTTATCCAAAAGACACCTAAATCTAACAGTAAAACTTCTCTCCAGAAGATGAGCTCGTTCTGGCCTCAATACATCTTGTAAGGTCATATTACTGGCTTCTGGTGGAAGAAAGGAATTCCATAGTAGTTGCCTCTGCAGCTCTTCTCGGTCTTCGGAGTGAACCAGCTCGTATACTGATTGGTGCACGATATCCGACTGAAAAAGAAATAATTTTTATATTAATATAGATACAATCAATATCAGACAATGTTGAAGAGGTTTAGAAAACCTAAAATCTTAACCATTACTGTTATGTGTTTCGGAATCAGCTCGAAAGAAGCTGGGCTATACAAGAGGAGTAGGCGGTGACAAAAGGGTTGACTTTGTCAACTCTGTTGCCGCATACCCAAATCGTAACTTCTATAAAAGCACAACAAAAAAAAAAGAATAGAATTGTATGAAGTAAAAGTTAAAATCACTTAAAACAAAATTAATAGTTCTAATCGATTATCCAAAAATTAACAATTAGTTTAAATAACTACATATTCAATAACAAGTTAAAGCTCAAGATAGAAACAAGCAAGTCACTGCTGAACCATAAATCAATACCGATAACAAAACTCCAAGCTTAACATCAAAGCATTATTGTTCACCTGTACTTTATTAAACATTTTAATTTCGAAGGGGCTTTGACTGCATTGCGATTGATATTAATAAGAGGAATTAAGGTCCAAAATCGTGTGTAATTATTAATACACCATAACTAAGACCCATGTAAATGGCGTGAATAAAGCATCTACGGGCAGATGATGCAAACACAAAACTAATTCATAATCAATGGAGTACCCCAGGGCACTATTCCTGCACCCACAACTTTTCTCCCGAATATTATTTTTGCATTTCATAAAATGTATTTTGGTTATATTGCATATTATATAATATATAGAATAGACTATACAAAGGCGTTTTTTAGGCGTTAAATTGTATTTAACCAATCACGCATAAACAACTAAATTTATTTGTATGACGATTGGTGATGGTAGAGTATGTTCCTATAGGTGACATTGAAAGATATGCGTTGGGGCTTCTACTCATTGCAAATAAAAGATGGATAAGGAAGGTTACACTACGTCACTATTATTGCAGATAATTTACAATTATTGCGTATTATTCTATGAACAAAGAGATAGATAAAAATAATTTCATATCTACGATTTGGTGTTACAATAATTCAAAACTACAGATTCATGGATAGGCCTCCAATTGTCATCTTGACTTCTCTTTTCTGGACATTCTGGGGGCTAGTCAAAACCTAATCGATAATCACTTGATGATGTCGAATCGACAACAAAAAGTACGGGATATGACGTTTCGTTATAACTTTGGTGATAGTGCAACGTCAAATCCCATTTATTTTGTTTTTTATTCGATCAAATGACAACTGACTTGACATGACTTTGACTTAGCCCTCTGTATTTTTGGTTCCTTTTTGGGAGAAAAATTCATTAGGATGAAAGACTTGTGTCGTATTGGTAAAATTCCACCCCAAGCGGTGCTAGGTCCACGGTGTTACTGTGGGGAGTATCGCCTAAAATAAAATGTCAGTCGAATGATTTGTTATATAATTGGTTTGGCATACAATTTTTGGTTAGGGGAGCGGTTACTATGGTTAATATTGTATAGTTTTGTTGATAGTTTAATGTAACTGTGGAATTTATGTGGGTTAGTATTCATTATTTACTTGTCTTTAATTTCTTTTGCACGTGCTTGCGTGATTTGATATTTCACCACATTTTTAGACATTCCATTTTATTAATTGTAAATTATCTATACTAATAATATGAATTTTAGATTACGTTTGTTTGTCTAAATCTGGTCTAAATCACTTCACTGAAGTTCTACAGGCTAATAACCTGCATCTGCCTCTTTATTATCGCTTAATATAGAATTAACTTTAGAATTATATCGCACTTGTTAATTTTAATTATGAGCTTTACTACATTCATATTAAAGACTAAACAATCCTATAATAAATGTTTAACCATATGCTAGTTAAAAATAAAAAAGCGGCTAATAAAAAATCGTGTAAACGAAACGTATGGCCAACCCCTAATAAAAGTTATACGCGTATTTGGGGTAACTAAAATTGGGGGTTTATTTCACCTTTGATACTAATATTTCACTGCCTTTATTATACTAATGTAAAAAAATTCTTAATGAGCAGATTTAATATAACACTGCGAGGTTTTATTTGTTTCATTTTAACCCTAGTTAATAACTGTTCCAGTCCTGGGACTTACGGGAAAATTCAAATTACTTTAATTGATTCAAATGCAACAAATGTCTGCAAATATAATACTTTTGTAAAAGACTTGACTGTGACTGGAAATAATGTGTTTTAAACAATTTTGTCTTAATACGAATATTTACTTTAAAACTGTTATAATGCCATAAACATGGGTGACAGCTAACTCTTAAATTGTGTCAAAGCAGAATGTGGAGTTGTACAAAAAAAATACGTGTAGATGACGATACGCCCTAAAGTATCCTCGGTTTTAGAATTATCAATTTCTTTTGAGTTAATATTTTGTAACATTATTTCATATTGTGTTTTATGTATATCAATTAAAATTTAATTTAATAAGGAAAAATTAACCCCACCTCTGGGACAACTTTTGGAGTAAAACTAGTTATTATTTAATATTACTTTTTTGCTTTGTCCTTTGACATATGAGATATGGCTCCGATAAAAGTTAGATAAGGGAAAATATTTAATGAAGTTAAGATTTAATTTTTAGTAATTAATTAGGCTAATAGAGTATAATTTTTCATGGGGATTTTTATCATTTGGAAAAAATATTGTTTCTCTAGTATTTAATTTTTAATATTTTCTTTTCAGTACTTTAATATAGACGTTAGCTAGATAGTACGTTAAGCAAACAATGCCTACAGACAGCAGTTGCCTCCGCTATGTCTAAAGACAAGTATCCACTTTGATTTTATTTCATTTCCAGTAGCGCCTGGTTAGATTTAGAGTTCTGGCTATAGCTAGCTTAGAGGCTTCTTCAGATGTCAAAACTAGTCATCGGCGACCTTAGTTTTGCCTTTTTCATTTATTAGTCAATTAAATGAGTTTTTAGCTTGCTACATTTTTGCGTGACCCTTTCAGACGCGAGATCGTCAGCGGACGCTAGGTGTATCTAAATTTTAACTTACTTGATGAAATCCTAGGTAACTTTCGATGCTGTGGGTTGCGAAGAAAACTTCTCCTTCACATGTTAGTATCATTAGGAAACCATTGAGTGCCTGAAATTTAAAAATATTTATAAATTAACAATAGCCTTAAGTAACTGTTAACTTACATTCAACCTTAAAGCATTTTACTTTTTTTTACAATTATAGATGTCAGTTATTGAATTTTAAAAATCTAGTGTAGTATTAAGAGCAGGCCACATGTGCGCATGTCATGTATGACAGATGCGTACATTCAAAATATGTGAAACCTACTTTAGAACGTATACGCGTGTATATTTCCTAACCTATAATGTGCCTAAAAAGGTCGCTCTTCAAAAGTAATATCTACCATTTTATTCTACAATAAAATGTTTTTGTTTTTTTCTCTTCCATAAAACAAAAGCAATAAAAAACTTTAATCAAATACGATTTTTGGTAAACATAATAATATCGATATTTGCATATCACAATCAAAACTTTTACTCGCAAACAATAAAAAAAAACTCAGTAATCGGTAACGATCAAATTAAAACAAAAGAAGGGAACATTTTCGGCTTATTTTCTATTACACCTTAATATTTAGACCACATTATTTTATTAGTTAATTAAGTTTTTATTGATAAGTATTAAAAGTAAATAATTTTGTAGGTACCATTTTTTATTGTTACTCAGCGTATGACAACACCCCGCCTGATTTAAGCTAGTCACAATGAACGGAAACAACTGCTACGACAAAGAAAGTGTCGGCAGTAGACGCCTCCGCTATGCCGACTGTACCATCTAGATTGACAGTGCAACTCATTTCGTTTTACCTAGCTGGGTATTTTATTATTTAAAATGTCAATATTTTAATGGAGCAAAGTTTAGAAATAATCGCGTTAATCTCAGAAACTGCTGTAGAAATTTTCATTCGGTTTTCACCAATAGAGAGATTGATTCACGAGAAAATGGCATATAACAAGGTTTTGTGCAAATTGGCAGAAGTATGATAGTGATGGCTCAGGAAGCTATTGTTCATATAGCCATTACTTTTCTGTAAAAAATATGAGCCAGGATCACTACCCACTGGAACTAGGAATTACCTCTTAAAATTCTTGATTAAGAATTTAGGAAAGGTTTGTCGATAAGATCAACAAAAACATAGGTCAAAATTTAAAGTAAAATTCGAACCAAATAAATAATTTGATTGCCGTATAGCGTACCGATAAATAAAGTCATAAAAATAGCATTCCTTTTTGGAAAAGGCATGAAGTTTTGGAAGTAATTTCCTTACTACTGCCACGTTGACATTCAGTTAAGTTATGGCAAAAGTTGCACACTAAAATTCCGTAACTCTGTTTCCATTGTTAAAGTTGATACGAAGTTTTTAAATTTATATTTTACTACAAGGACGAAAAAGTTTTACTGTTTATTTATATGTGACATAACAACATAATAACGTTGTATATATGAGAGTATATGTATACCAGAGCTTCTTAACCTTTTTGAAGTAGGTTTAAAAATTCAAATGTAGTTTTTCTCTGCCGCTTTGAGTGCGTGAATCGAGTACTCGTGGTCCTCTTAGAGGTATGGACCCCATGGAACGCAGGTAAAGAAATTTTGATATACATACTGCAGGTTGTAGCTTTCGAGATTTCGGTTGTGATTTTTGGTTAAAGGATGTCGTGTTAAAATAAAACGTGGTATAATGGAAACAGTTGCGAATCGAATGAAAAAGAAAAATATTTATTAAGTTCGGTTGTACTTTATTTTAATTTATTGCTGCTGACTGTACAATGATTTATTAAATACTGGATTCATATTTCATACGGGAAAAAATGGTGTATAACTGTATTGACATATAAATTGCTACCTGCGATTTATTTTTATATTTCCTTCTTATCTTATGGCTAATTTGGATTATTATTTAAAATTATAATTACTCTGTATATAGAAATAATAAGTGAGAATAATTTGCTGGAAACAATAAAAAACATAACTGTCAAAATACGATTATGAATTATGAGCGGCCGTGGTCTAGCGGTAAGACGCGTGAACTCACGATCGATGAGACCCGTGTTCGAACCTCGCTAATTCTGACCGGTACCAATGTAACCTTGTTATATGTCCTTTGGTCGCTCAGTGCCTATAGGCACTATTAAAGAGTGGTAGGCAGACTAATGATGGTTATTTGTCCAGTCTGCCGCCCTGGGGTAGTACCGCCACTTTCGAATATAACACCCGTGAAGTGACTTTGTCGCGTTTCGGGAATAGTTTGAAAGTAGCCAGGTATAACGAGAGGAGTGTGCATTGTCAATCTAAGATGGTACATGCAGGTCTCCTCAAGCCGGCATAGTGGAGGCGACAAAAAAAAACGAGTATAATAGCGCCCCTACTAGAAGAGTCACAACAGATGGGGAAAGTCCAAAAAATGCAGCTATGTTTTAAATATTTTTTTTCTATATACATGTCTGGAAAACTTTCAATTTAAAAAATATATCTAATAGAAGTGACATCTGGAAAGGTTTTCAATTTTACACATTTTACTTTTTTAGAATTAAAATTGTAGATCACGTTTCTTTTGTTTGTGTTTTGTTGTGTATAGGTGCTGCGGATTTTTTTGGTGTTGACCACGCGTTGCTTCAGAGGAATGTGGACTTTAATAATTTTCCGTTTTTCACGAAAGGTATAGTTTGTTTGACACATAAGACATGTATTTTTTAAACCCCTTTGTTTTGTATCACCGCACGTGCCAGTTACGAATGAATACCATGATTGTAAAAGTTGCAAACGAAGAATATATAAAAACATATGCGAATAATCGTGTATATACATATTTGGTTTGGGAGTAGCCAAGTATAACGACAGGAGTATGCACTGTCAGACTAGATGGTTCATATTCGTCTACTCAAGCCGGCATAGTGGAGGTGACTGCTATTACCTTACAAGATAAAACTGACCTGTAAGAACATTTCGCCGTCAGGCATAGCGTGGTCGTACGGAGAGTGTTCCCTTCGATGCCCATGTAAGTCTTCTTTATCTTTATGCATGACAACTGAAACAATAGAAGAAAACAATTTTTAATACTATTAGATACTCAAATCTATATTAGTTGGAATAATGATTATATTCATATGCCTATTTCTTGCTATTTTCCTCATTTCCAATGCTAATATTTAAAAAAAAGACATCCCATTAAAGTTAACACAACGAGATCACGGCCAAAGTACATATAACATAGTTAGGTCAAAATTTAGCGAGGTCTATCGCTAGACCACAGCCGCTTGTTTTTTTTTTTATTAATAAAGGAGAATGCCTATTTTTGGTCCCACTTGACACCTAATAATAATCCTAATAATTTGGTAACAAAACAATATTCTAAAATTACATCTTACTTTTTATTAATTCATTTTAATTATATCAATCCAATATCCCAAACAATAGACGATGTTTAATTACATAAAAAACAGATATCTTCAATTATTAAAGCATTTAAAATTATAATAACCACAAATATTGCATCAGAAAACAACTAATTACTCAATAACCCGGATGAAAAAATTTAAACTGATTGATAATAAGGAAGTAGATTTATTTTTCTACAAAATTAACTAAAAATCATCGACAAACTCGAGAAAAAAATTGTGGGCCAAATTCTCTTAGGCAAATGGGCATTTTTCTTTGACTGCACCATTTCTTGAGCCGGCATAGTGACCGCAATTGGAACCTTATTACAATGAACTACAGACCATATAACTTGTTATTAAAACAGTTATATTTAATTAAACATTAAGTCAAAAATGAAGTCTTCTTGATTGAAATAATGTTTGAGTATGTAATTATAATAACATTAAAATGTGTTTAATGCCCGTAGTCGATCATGCACCGAGATAGAGCTACGTTTAAGGTACGTTGCGGAAATATGTATAATAATTTTTATTTATTTCAATTAGTAGGTAAGTTTTTTTAAAATAAAAAACTGTTATAGTCTTATATCAAAACAAACAGAGGAAGATAGGACGCAGGACTAAAAAGTGGATTCCGCAAAGTAGGTCTAACTGACATACTTTGACGCACGTACGTAAACGAGTGACAACATTGTGTCTCCCTCGCGTTGCAGTCTGGCAACGTCTTTCGTGTAGTAACAAAGATATGTACCGTACAAAAGTATTTACCTATAACAAAGTTAGAACGCTTCAGTATCGGTCGAATTTTTTTGTGAGATTTGAAGAAGGGAGCCCGCGATACACACTAAGTACTCTTTTTAGTATAATAGTTTATGTACTAAAAATAAATAAGTACCATTCATGGACCGCACTCTTCTGCATGCCGAGCTACTATACATATTCAAACCTATATACTCGTACCTACTTCATAATTAACACTAGAAATATGACAATTCAATAAGAAAAACCACAAAACCCCCACAGTTTAGTCAAAACCGCAAGAGCACAATTACACAGCGTACCTTTAATAATAAGGTACAATTAAAAATAGACCGTTTTATCTAGGTGATTAGTTTGATTATGGCTTTTGTAGTGAGTAATTATTGATTCTTGTTTAATTTTATACTGTTCTTGTTTCTTTGAAAACGATTTCAAATCGGATTAAGTACTTTTCGAACTCGATTTATCTTTAAATATTTTATAGACTTTAATTTAACGTGTTTCGGGCTTACGAGAGGAGTGTGCCCTGTCAATTGATGATGTACATTCGTCTCCGTAAGCCGGTATAGAAGAGGAGACTCCCGCCTCCGTGATGGGATATCCGCTCATGGAGCGCACTCTAGGCAGTGTGGCGGAAGTATAAAAAATTGGTAAAATCTACGTTACGTACTTTCACGTTCTTCAATTAACTTTAACGTTAACGTTACGTAAACGTTAACTTTATCCTGTTTTCTCATTTGTTTCAATATTGTATTCGAATTTAAATTCTTTTAACAAGAATATGACAAATAAACGTCAACAAAATTGTAACACCAATAAAAAAGCTCGCGGCAATGTTGGTGTTTGCAATTTTTATTATTTATCTAGTAGACGATGAAGGGTAAATGTTAATGAAATTGTAATTGAATGATAGCGATAAAAGTGGGCCGTATTTAGCACTTTTACCTTAATGAATAATAAATATAATTATTATAATTTAACAGAAGTTTGAGGCTTATTTATACCCATTCGATTAAAAAAGGGCTAGTAATTACTAATTACGTAGAAAAACAGAATAATAATATTAATCCTTAAGTTTGAAAGTAACCAAGTATAACGAGAGTGCACTGTATCATCAAGCCGGCATAGCGGAGGCGACTACTGCTGTAGTTTGTCTGTAGCTTTCGATATTTGTTTTTGCATGTGGTCACACTGCGCTTGGTGTTAGAGTGCGGTTTCATGAGGGGAAACAACTGCTACCACAAAGAAATGTTTTAGGCAGCAGTCGTATTCACTATGCTGGCTAGAAGAGACAATCAATGTACCTACACTATTAACAAAAAAACCTAAATATTACTTACTAAAAACGTTATATTGTAACATATATGTAACAATATTAAATGATATTCATTAATTTTAATATTATTATTGTTTATTTATTTTAATAAAATATACCTACAATTGAACTTCAAAACCCTTCTAAAAATCTAAGACAGATAAATAACCCTTATAACACTTGTAATAGAATTTAATATTCCATGCAAAATTTGTCACAGCATCCAATGGGATGTGTCTCTACGATTAGGAACAGACCACGCCTCTTTCTATTTTATATCATAACGGTTCTTATTGGTACAACACTAAGGACTGCACTAGCTTAAACTAGCGTCTGTAATGCGCAAATAGTTAAAAGCTATTTTGATTTAGTTATAGAAGATACGATATTAAAAAAAATAATAATTTGGAGATGTAATTTACACGAATTTTATTTATTTATATTTATAATTTAAATAAAATTGTTAATAATTCGGATAAAAGAAAAGAGACGAGTAAAAGAGAAAAGAAAAAGAGTTGATTTATTCCATTTTTCATATTCTCCAATCTCTTCTAGATAGAGATATATACTAGAGAAGCAAACCTCCTCATACATCTGACATGAAAAAAGCGTAGGCCGCTTCAAACGATTTGACAATGTTGTCGTCAAGTCAAACACTAACTAACAGAGAAACTAAAGGTGACCGCGGTCATCTTTTCTCTCGCGTCACATTGGGAGCGTTATTGCACATCTACTTGTATACATCAATGCTTCTAGATATATAAATCATAAATCTGTATTCGTAAATAAAAATAATACCTAGATAATTATTAGTCTTTTGAATTAGGATGCATTACCAACCAATTGCAATAAATTCGTTAGATTGAATAAAAATAAAGATAATAATAATAATAGGCAATGAAAAAAAAATATAAATAAATAAATATTCTTAATGTACTCGTATGTGAAAATAATGCGTCGAAATTCGAACCGAGTTCCACGACGTATTTCGCTATCCGAAAAACACTAAAAAATGATATACCTAATAATGTTTCATTATCTTATAAATAATAGCACAAGTTTGACTCATAAATTATTATTTAGTACGATTCGAGAGACGATAAAATTTTATTAATATTCCATTACGTAAATTAATAGAATACGAGTATATCTAGCCCAGTGCGGCTGTTATCATTGATTACACTTTGACTGGTGCTAAATTGCGGTCCAGGAGCGAAGACCACTGTTACCACAGATAAATATATGCAGAAAGCAGTCGCCTCTGCTGTATTGACTTGAGGAAACAAATATGCCCTTTTATGGTGCCCATGCTCAATTATCTCCAAGCTGATCTCGAACAACACTTCAAGGATGTTAAACTCCTAGTGAAGACTGAACTAATAAATGCCTTATCATTCTACCTATCAATGTTAATCCAGAGGCTTTTTCTGCTTCTTTTTCTACCCTTGAGAGTGTACAGAAAAAGGCAAATTTAATTCACCATAAAAAAGTTAGGCGACTGGATGCTTTCCGATTCAATAGACAATTATTATGGTTTAATATAGTTCGGAAATTTACACTCTACTATTAAACACCTAAACCTTACCCATAAATCAATCCATTGGTGAAAACCAGATGAAAATCCTTACACTACGTTCAGAAATTAACGCGTCGGTACAAAAAATAGAGCAGCAAAGCAGATAGATACGGGAACAAATTATGTATGTGAAGTTGGCCCCCCATTATGAAAATTTTGAAAATTTAAGCGGAGTTCTGGTAGCCTCTCCAATAGTTCTAGAGTTCCCTATTAATAAAAAAAATAGTTCCGCTGATTAAAGTGCTGAAAACACGAAATGAAGTTAACACAATTTCGAAATTTTAAACACCTGTAACTCTTTCATTTTAGCTCCGATCGATTCCATTTCTTCAACAAATCGATAGAACTCCGAGGGGGGCCAATAGAACTCCAAAGAAAATTAACGATTTCTGAGAAATAAAATTTTTTTTCATACAAAATATGCTAATTTTAAAAAACGAAATTTCCGAGCCCCGTAGCTCTTTCATTTCAGTTCCGATCGGTTTCATTTCTTCGACAAATCGATAGAACTCCGAGGGGGGCCAATAGAACTCCAAAGAAAATTAACGATTTCTGAGAAATAAATTTTTTTTTCATACAAAATATGCTAATTTTAAAAATCGGAATTTCCGAGCCCCGTAGCTCTTTCATTTCAGTTCCGATCGGTTTCATTTCGTCGACAAATCGATAGAACTCCGAGGGGGGCCAATAGAACTCCAAAGAAAATTAACGATTTCTGAGAAATAAAATTTTTTTTTCATACAAAATATGCTAATTTTAAAAATCGGAATTTCCGAGCCCCGTAGCTCTTTCATTTCAGTTCCGATCGGTTTCATTTCTTCGACAAATCGATAGAACTCCGAGGGGGGCCAATAGAACTCCAAAGAAAAT
The DNA here is from genome assembly GCA_948150575.1 of Tinea pellionella. Classification (NCBI taxonomy): domain Eukaryota; kingdom Metazoa; phylum Arthropoda; class Insecta; order Lepidoptera; family Tineidae; genus Tinea; species Tinea pellionella. The sequence continues at coordinate 6,650,493 of OX411263.1, read as the reverse complement.
TAACGATTTCTGAGGAATAAAATTTTTTTTCGTACAAAATATGCTAATTTTAAAAATCGGAATTTCCGAGCCCCGTAGCTCTTTCATTTCAGTTCCGATCGGTTTCATTTCGTCGACAAATCGATAGAACTCCGAGGGGGGCCAATAGAACTCCAAAGAAAATTAACGATTTCTGAGAAATAAAATTTTTTTTCATACAAAATATGCTAATTTTAAAAATCGGAATTTCCGAGCCCCGTAGCTCTTTCATTTCAGTTCCGATCGGTTTCATTTCTTCGACAAATCGATAGAACCCCGAGGGGGGCCAATAGAACTCCAAAGAAAATTAACGATTTCTGAGGAATAAAATTTTTTTTCGTACAAAATATGCTAATTTTAAAAATCGGAATTTCCGAGCCCCGTAGCTCTTTCATTTCAGTTCCGATCGGTTTCATTTCTTCGACAAATCGATAGAACTCCGAGGGGGGCCAATAGAACTCCAAAGAAAATTAACGATTTCTGAGGAATAAAATTTTTTTTCGTACAAAATATGCTAATTTTAAAAATCGGAATTTCCGAGCCCCGTAGCTCTTTCATTTCAGTTCCGATCGGTTTCATTTCTTCGACAAATCGATAGAACTCCGGGGGGGCCAATAGAACTCCAAAGAAAATTAACGATTTCTGAGGAATAAAATTTTTTTTCGTACAAAATATGCTAATTTTAAAAATCGGAATTTCCGAGCCCCGTAGCTCTTTCATTTCAGTTCCGATCGGTTTCATTTCTTCGACAAATCGATAGAACTCCGAGAGGGGCCAATAGAACTCCAAAGAAAATTAACGATTTCTGAGAAATAAAATGTTTTTTCATACAAAATATGCTAATTTTAAAAATCGGAATTTCCGAGCCCCGTAGCTCTTTCATTTCAGTTCCAATCGGTTTCATTTCTTCGACAAATCGATAGAACTCCGAGGGGGGCCAATAGAACTCCAAAGAATATTAACGATTTCTGAGGAATAAAATTTTTTTTCGTACAAAATATGCTAATTTTAAAAATCGGAATTTCCGAGCCCCGTAGCTCTTTCATTTCAGTTCCGATCGGTTTCATTTCTTCGACAAATCGATAGAACTCCGAGGGGGGCCAATAGAACTCCAAAGAAAATTAACGATTTCTGAGAAATAAAATTTTTTTTCATACAAAATATGCTAATTTTAAAAATCGGAATTTCTGAGCCCCGTAGCTCTTTCATTTCAGTTCCGATCGGTTTCATTTCTTCGACAAATCGATAGAACTCCGAGGGGGGCCAATAGAACTCCAAAGAAAATTAACGATTTCTGAGGAATAAATTTTTTTTATACAAAATATGCTAATTTTAAAAATCGGAATTTCCGAGCCCCGTAGCTCTTTCATTTCAGTTCCGATCGGTTTCATTTCTTCGACAAATCGATAGAACTCCGAGGGGGGCCAATAGAACTCCAAAGAAAATTAACGATTGCTGAGAAATAAATTTTTTTTTCATACAAAATATGCTAATTTTAAAAATCGGAATTTCAAAGCCCCGTAGCTCTTTCATTTCAGTTCCGATCGGTTTCATTTCTTCGACAAATCGATAGAACTCCGAGGGGGGCCAATAGAACTCCAAAGAAAATTAACGATTTCTGAGAAATAAAATTTTTTTTCATACAAAATATGCTAATTTTAAAAATCGGAATTTCCGAGCCCCGTAGCTCTTTCATTTCAGTTCCGATCGATTTCATTTCTTCGACAAATCGATAGAACTCCGAGGGGGGCCAATAGAACTCCAAAGAAAATTAACGATTTCTGAGAAATAAATTTTTTTTCATACAAAATATGCTAATTTAATTTATTTTTTTTCAGAAATCGTTATTTTTCTTTGGTGTTCTATTGGCCTCTCTCGGAGTTCTATCTATTTGTTGAAGAAATGAAACAGATCGGAACTGAAATGAAAGAGCTACGGGGCTCGGAAATTTCGTTTTTTAAAATTAGCATATTTTGTATGAAAAAAAAATTTTTTTCTCAGAAATCGTTAATTTTCTTTGGAGTTCTATTGGCCCCCCTCGGAGTTCTATCGATTTGTCGAAGAAATGAAACCGATCGGAACTGAAATGAAAGAGCTACGGGGCTCGGAAATTCCGATTTTTAAAATTAGCATATTTTGTATGAAAAAAAAATTTATTTCTCAGCAATCGTTAATTTTCTTTGGAGTTCTATTGGCCCCCCTCGGAGTTCTATCGATTTGTTGAAGAAATGAAACCGATCGGAATTGAAATGAAAGAGCTACGGGGCTCGGAAATTCCGATTTTTAAAATTAGCATATTTTGTATAAAAAAAATTTATTCCTCAGAAATCGTTAATTTTCTTTGGAGTTCTATTGGCCCCCCTCGGAGTTCTATCGATTTGTCGAAGAAATGAAACCGATCGGAACTGAAATGAAAGAGCTACGGGGCTCGGAAATTCCGATTTTTAAAATTAGCATATTTTGTATGAAAAAAAAATTTATTTCTCAGCAATCGTTAATTTTCTTTGGAGTTCTATTGGCCCCCCTCGGAGTTCTATCGATTTGTTGCAGAAATGGAATCGATCGGAGCTAAAATGAAAGAGTTACAGGTGTTTAAAATTTCGAAATTGTGTAAACTTCATTTCGTGTTTTCAGCACTTTAATCAGCGGAACTATTTTTTTTATTAATAGGGAACTCTAGAACTATTGGAGGGGCTACCAGAACTCCGCTTAAATTTTCAAAATTTTCATAATGGGGGGCCAACTTCACATACATGAACAAATTTGGTTTTAAAATATGTAGTGATGAGAAATGTTATAAAATTTAAGAATTATTTACTGTGTTTTATTAAGGTTACCCTACATAGAAATGTAAATACACATAGGTAAATGATAAGCTTACGCACCTCTTTAAACAACCGTGTAAACTTAGCATGAAGACGTAAAGTTAAAACTTTATTCTTAAATTAATAATAAAAATATTTTGCAATAGTGTAGACATATGGGGGTCCCGTTGATTGTCATCGTTTCGGCGTGGTCGAGTAGGCCAATTACCTACCTCCGCTCTCGTGGGACCTGACATATGGTGAAATAGTGATGTACAAAATTTACAACTATTTTGGTTATCGATGAAATAAATTTAATAATTTATTATTTCATTTAACACCATAAATATTTACTTTTGTTATGGGGTTTCCGAGATATTTCTCAATTACCGCATTTATTTAATTCTTTCTCTGCTAAAGTCAGTCGGCAATAATACTACATTGAGAATAGTCTTATTTATTGCCCATAAAAGGTGCAATTACTTATCAAATTAATCTTTAAAATTAAATATTTGTGATAAGGTGTGGTTAGTCTATATTTACCAATAATTATAAATGAAAATTAAACGCTACAATCATGTTAAATATCAATTGAAAAGCCTTAATATTAATGAACGTTATTATTTATAAGGTCTATGTAAAATTAAAAGTGGTTATAAAACGATGATTTTTATTGTCTTCCGTCACGCACCACTCGTAATCGATAGACACACACACACACGTAAACAATTACAAACAATTAAAATTGTTAATTATTATTAATTATTTTCTAATTCCAACGCATATTTACATGAATTTTTCTCATTAGAAAATTTTTACTTACTGTTAAGAAAATATGTCACGTTATTATTCTATAATTATCTTTATTATACAGTCATTGCGCATTGTTTACTTTCATTTATTATTATTTAACTTAAAATTTAAAAAATTGACTATCGATATATTCTTGTGAGCACATCACTAAACTAAAAGGCTAGTTGTTATCATGTTCATAATCGCTATTTATTCGAAAGGGCAGTCCAGTACTGAAATTTTACATTTAAAAAATTGAATTTAAAATATGTATTTTTGTAAATGTTTATAAACAATCTTGTCAGGACTGAGGGGTAAGCACTAAGCAGTACATCTTAGGCAATAATATAACACTAACCATTACGTTAGTTGCCAGGTAAATTGATAGCCTCTGTCACAGAGCAGTAGTCGTGGCGTCATAAGGCCAGTCTGTGACGTGGAGGTACCGTGTTCGATTCCGGTCGAAACAAATATTTATTTAAACTAATTATGGTTAGGTATTTTAAAAAAGCAAAACATTTTTTCCTGTCTACGGGGGGCTACGTTCAAACGATCGAAAACGAAGTTTCGGCTAATATTTCGAACTAATGACTTTGATCAAATCTTCTACATAGTAATTTGACATTGAAATCTTTGAAATACGATTTGACGGAAATTTATTTGTTCGTTCTAAATAAACCGATGTGTTTCTTGGATCGTCCGTCAGTGGATTCGGCGAAAAGTAAAACGTAACTATGTAAGATCGTGGTAGCCTCCCTGGATATTATAAGTTTTGGATATGTACTCGTACATCCTGATATCTGGCGTGACAATTGTATTGTATTGTATTGATACCTATATTATCTACATGATATACCCCGGATTCTAGCTAGGATAATTTAAAATATACATAAATCAATCAATAATTTTTCTGTAAAATTTCTTCAATTTACTTACATTGCTGTTTTCCGCTACAATTCTAGGAATATGTTTACATTCCGACTTTCTGTATACGCATGCTTGCTTCAACAATTATTAATAATGATTATTGGTGATTTATATACAATGTATTATTTATTATTTACCTACATAATAATAATATAGAAGATTTTCAGTTACTCGTACGTCTCTACGACTTTTTTGTTCAGATTTTTTATGCGGTTTGTGAGATACATGGAGGTATCTTATAAGTAAGAAGCAATATGTATAGTAACCTATGCGCTATACCGACTGTGGTCTAGCGGTAGAAGGTGTGAACTTACGATTGATGTGACCCGTGTTCAAATCTCGCTAAATTGTAACTATGTTATACGTACTTTGGTCGCTTGACGTGATTAATTTCCTTAGTAAAATGACGTTAAAAGCACAATACTAAAATTCAAATAATAATTCACAGAAACAATTAAAAGTAACATCTGGTCCGTTAGGTTGACCCTTACCTTCTGTTTGTAACAGTAAAACAATATGCCACGTACAACCCTCGAGGGGTCGAATGCCATTAACCCATAGTTAAGGTATGGCACCCCATAATGACCAGATACTGCATAGTTATCGTAGGTTTTTTTTTCGTTATAATTTTTTAGCACACTAACCTAGTTTTATATCTATAAAAAGTTTTTTTTAAATATATTTTTATAGTAAATTATAAAGTGGTAGATAAATGCACTAGGTATATTTGGGTTATACCAGCAAGATTATACCATCACTTTTAAGTGTAATAGTGTAATAATAACCAGCATCTAGTATTAATAATAATTCGAGAAAAAATAATAATCGTGAACTTTGAAACGGACTGCCTAGGAAGGACCGTTGCGACCCAATTTTTGTATGATTCTTGGAACAGCGTTAATTTTTGTATATTATTTTGTGTCATTTATATTGTCCAAAATAATATCTTCTACAGAAAACATCAGCATTATTTAGGTCTGCAACGTTATTAACTTTTTTGACAACACACATGGTTAAAACCCAGAATTTTACTAGTATATATAAATAAATTATTATCAGTAAATAAATATAATAAATTTAAACTGAAAATTAGGTACTAGTTAAAGAGTACACAGTTAGCTACAAAACATAACAAGGTTCACGTGACGTAGCCTCATAAAATCTAAACTACATCAAAGTGAACAGTTTAGGTTGGAAAAGGAGTTAATCGCTCTGCTAAAATTGTAACTGTAGACCTAATTTTCAATATAGCTGTGTGTTACATAGTTATATATTATATTGTTTTCAATATGATAAAATAATTTCTAATAAAAATACTGAATATATTTATATAAGGAGTGAACTCGCGATCGATGTGACCCGGGTTCAAATCTCGCTGATCCGAACCATAGGACCTAACTCAAAAGAATGTATGGGATTTTGTTTTTGATTCGATCAAGTGACAACTTTTCTTGGCTTCTGACTAAGGAGTATGTTATATGTACATTGGTCGTTCAGTACCAGCTTAGTTTTTTTTTATTTTTTATTTTAGCACGTCATATGACCGCACTCCGCCTGGTGTTAAGCTAGAGTGCGATCCATGAGAGGAGGCGACTGCTGTCAGAGAAGGGGATCTGCAAACAGCAGTCGTGCCCGCTATGCCGGCTTAATGAGATGCCTCTTCACACTGCGCTTGAAGGATCCCATGTTATAGGAGGGGGGAAAGACGTGACTGGGAAGGTCGTTCCACAATTTGATGGAACGACAGAAGAAGGATTGCCCGAACTTTTTTGTCCGCGAGGGGATTGTTTCGACGTCTTAAAAACAAAATAAAAAAAATATATTATTTAAACAATAGTATAGTTTTGTTCCACCATAGGGTGTTTTTATTATTAATTTCCCCATATTTCTTTAGAAACTCATGGTCAATGTAGTTTATATTCAAATTAGTGTGTCCACACGCGATCGGGCGCGTGAACTTGTCTCCCACGTTAAGTCGCCTTAACTTTTCATGCCTTTATGAATTAAAACAAAGAAAATTTGTTTGGAAAACGTCTTACTCTTTTTATTATCATATCAGGATTGGATTTTTATCGTTTTCATACTATTTAAAGTTAGAGTAAAGTCGACAGTTATGACGTTTGTATATAAATTTTATTTCGTTTCAAATTAAAGAGTATATTAACCTTTTATTTTCTGTTCTTATGAATTTTAATTGCGGTATAAAGAAAATAGACAAAATAAAAAAGTGTTATTGTCAAACAAGAAGGAAAAATTAATTCATTTTGTTGATAATAAAGTTTGTGTGAAAGCAGTAAATTTTTAATAGAGTTTTCTTTAGTATAGTATATTTTTTGTTTAGAATGTAAATATATTTTTGGTATAGTGACAGCTAAGGAATATAAAACGGAAATAGGAAATTTGATTCTGTTTTGTGAAAAACAAAATCTTAATATGTAAAAATTAACATTTGTTTGTTTTTGTCCCGTATGCGGTCCGGAACTACCAGAACTAACAGTTAAATAATTTTACAGGCCATAATGTGGTGAAATTGGAATGGATAACTATATTCTCATCAGTATATCACGTCTTATGTAATCAATTTCATTTAATTTCAGTCCGATTTAAAAAAATATTTTTCCGATGGATAACCCATTTATGGAAGGGAAATGTTAATTCTAATAAAATGGGAACTCTAGGAATGTAGCACGAACGCTAAATGCAGAATAATTGTCTGAATACGAGATACTTGGTACCAGCCGGTAAATTATATAAAGCTAAATCATAATATTTGGGACATTTTGTATACCCTTATCTTTAAAAGAAGGTAGTATTATAAAAAAAAATAGTCTAAAAATAATTAAAGCGGAACATTTCCAAGTTACCTCTAATTCTCAAAGCAAATACCTTCGATAAATTTCAATCGGACCGACTTGAAAGAAACATCATAAATCTTCAGCTAAGGAACTGATGTCTTAATTTAAACAGGGGAGAGAGAAAATAGATACCAAACCCTATACGAGTGAAAGGTACAGCTACATGTTTGTTAGTACATAATTAGGAAGCAAGTTTAAAGTAAATCATTGGGTCCTGTCAACGCTCCCTGTGGGTATCTAGAAGAGTTATCGAACTCGGGATTCTAATTTCGAATTTACAATTTTTGTAACCGTTAGGAATAATTCAAATACTTAACGGGATAGAATTAATCCCTTGTGGTACATTAACGTATGTTAACGTTTTAGATACGGGACTACCCGAATTTAATATTGTGATGGTGTTTTACGTTTCTGTTGTCCTTGTCCTGGTATATACATAGTTTGTAGTCAAAGTATTTCTTATAGTAACCTGGCATGTGGCCATACTCCGCTTGATGCGACCGCTGTCATAGAAGGGGATCTGCAGACAGATGATCTGCCTCTTCACACTGCGTTTGAAGGATCCAATGTTATAGGACGGAGGAAAGACGTGGCTGGGAAGGTCGTTCCACAATTTAATGGAACGATAGAAAAAGGACTGCACGAACCTTTTAGTCCGTGCAAGGAGGATTAAATCATGGATCTCTGCTGAACATTCAGCAGTAGCGGTAGAACGCTAAGAGGGAGGTTATGTCTCACCTGAGTTGCAGGGGTTCGAGACCTCTATTCACCCTCTCATAGCCCACGATCCGCACAGCTTTGCGCGTGAGTCAAGACCATACTCCGTCTGATGTTAAAGTAAACCGGATGCAAACGTTACTAAAAAATATATTTGCAGGCAAAAGTTTTGATGAGACGAGTGAGCAATGAGAATCGTACAGGTTGATAGAGCCTCCTTCTGTTATACTTTCAAACTTTTTTTTTATTATAGTAAAGCTAGAGTGCGGTCCATGAACGGTAACAACTGCTACTACAGACAAATCTCTACAGGCAGCAGTTCCCTCCGCTATGCCGGCCTGAGGAGACGAGTATACACCATACAGAATGCTACTAATCGTGAGACGCGACCTAGGGTTGCCTCCCGGGGGATTTATTTCTATCACTTCACTTATACAACTTTTGATAGCCAACAAGAAATCGTAGAAATAAAAATATAGAAACGTATGGATCACGTTTGAATCCATTCGAGAATTGGGACCCACGACGGCAATTCTCGAATATAATATCGAGATTAAAACAGTAAAGTATTAAAGAGTGATAGGCACACTGATGATGGTTATTTGTCCATCTGGGGTGCCGTCCTGGGGTAGTACCACCACTTCCGAATATAACACCCGTGAAGTGACTTTGTCGCGTTTCGGGAATAGTTTGAAAGTAGCCAGGTAGTAAGTAGAGAGGAGTGTGACTGTCAATCTAAGATGGTACATGCTCGTCTCCTCAAGCCGGCACAGGCTTCTCTGTAGTAGCAGTTGTTTCCATTCATGGACCGCTCTCTAGCTTTACATCAGACGGAGTGTTGTCACATGCCGAGCTACAATAAAAGAAAAAACAAAAGTAAAACCATGAATTTGATTACACATATTTTTAAAAGCCTGACAAGTAATACAGTTGCGGGCAGGCCAACTGTCGCGTCAGTTGTAAGCACCGCGCGTATCGTACCTGATAATGTCAGCTGATATCGTCTCTTGGAATGACAAGGGGTGCCTAATTGATACCTTTACCTCATTTTTGTACAATATGATGTGAGTTTTGCGTATTTTGTAATTTTATTTATTTTAATTAAACAAATACCTACATAAAAATACAAAAAAAAAATCAATTCAGAACGGTACTAATTTAACTATGTTATATGTACTTTGGTTGCTCAGTGCCTATGACAGACTGATGACACCTATTAGCCCAGTCTGCCGTTCTAGGGTAGTAATACCACTTTCGAATGTAACGCCCGTGATTTGACCTTGTCGCGTTTCGGTAATAGTTTGAAAGTAGCCAGGTATAGTGAGAGGAGTGTGCACTGTCAATCTAGATAGTACACATTCATCTCCTCAAGCCGGCGTAGCGGAGGTGACTGTGCCTGTAGTTTATCTGTAGTTGTTTCCATTCGTGTACCGCTTAACATCAGGTGTGTTGTCATATGCAGAGTTACAATTTAAAAAAAAATATATACATGAATACAAAATCAACAAATCAAATATGATTTCTAATGTAGTTAAAATTAAAATTTAATCAAGATTACGCATTTATTAATCAACTGTAAAAAGAAGTACGAGGTAATATCTGAAGTAAGGATCTTAGGCATGCATACATAGACCACTTTTAAATGTAAAAAAAAAGAGCAGGGGAGCAGTCCCAATTTTTTTTTCTTCAAAATTGCTTATCGGAATATTACAGTTGCCTTCTCTTTCTGATTGCATTATAAGTAAAGGAGATCAATATTGTTGTCAATGTTTCTATATGTTTTTTACATATTGCACGTCATTTAGTTGTCAATGTTATGAGGGAAAAACGAACAAAAATGTCATGTAAATATCAATCAAATTAATCTACACACGTCAGTTGTCATAGCAACGTAAACATAAGTTATATTTAAAGTAGGAGCTGAGAGAAACATAAAAATATGCAAGTAACATTAGTCCTTAAGGTGGGACTGCTCCCCTGCTCTTGATAGTACTTTCGAACAAAACGCGCTTATGTGGCCTACCCTTTAAGAGTTAGGAGTCACACTCAACTTTCCAACGCCAATCTGCGAAACATTTTGTGGTGTACTTATTTATTTATTTAATGGCATATTAACAGTTAACATATTTCACGCTCTAAATAATACAGTTAATTTTTTTATTCTTTCTGATATGCAACCAATTACAAATATGCACAACATTCAATGTGTAACAAAGGCTAAATAGTTTAAAATATATACATATAGAGATAATAAAATATATACATACTTATATAGAGATCCCGGGTTAGATTCCCGGTCTTTTTTTTTATTATAAAAACAATAGATATTTGTTAGTGTTGTCCTTGTCCTGATACTCATAGTACAGGGTGTCTTAATTTGAAGTCAAGACATTGTATGTATTAATTTTTTTTATTTTGTTCACATTCGGTTTATGAATAGGGTCCTTAGCGCGCGAAATGTGTATTGGCGAGTCCCTCATAAATCAGAAGCCGAACTCTTACTCAATTAAGCTCCTACTATCTGATGCGCCTTTGGTACTTAAAACTTCACACGGACGCTTTTAAGAAGGTAAAAAAATATTTATTTTGTGGATAAAACGATTGGTAATGGGCAGGTTTTCCAGAGCAAATATTTAGTTGCTGAGTGATATCAATCTGGATGGTGCGTATTTGTCTCCTAAAGTCGGCATAGCGGAGGCGACTGCTGCCCGCACAGGTTTCTCTGTAGTAGCAATAGTTTCCGTTAGAGTGAGGTCCAGCTTTACATCAGGCGGGTGTTGTCACAAGCCGAGCTACAATAAAAAAAGATATATAAAACTTATATTTTCATGCCTCACATTTGTGTAGCGTATCAGGAAGAAGCCGCTCGTCCGCTCCATTTTCAGTTCACTATTTCACTAGTGTCTTTCAATTGATGTGGGGTTCCATAAAATAAAAGGGGCTCTATGAGTGTTCCGTAACCTTAAAAGTTTAGGAACCCCTGCACTATTCTTTTCTTTTCTTTTTCTCGACATGTGACAACACTCCGCCTGATGTAAAGCTAGAGTGCGGTCCATGAATGGAAACAACAGCTACTACAGAGAAACCTATGCGGGCAGCAGTCGCCTTCACTATGCCGGCTAGAGGAGACGAGCATGTACCATCTAGATTGACAGTGCATACTCCTCTCGTTATGCCTGGCTACTTTCAAACTATACCCGAAACGCGACTAGGTCGCTTCACCGTTGTTACATTCGAAAGTGGTGGTACTACCCCAGGACGGCAGACTAGACAAATAACCATCATCAGTCTGTCTACCACTCTTTAATATAGGCACTAGGCTCTATAGGCACTGAGCGACCAAAGTAATAACAAAGTTACATTGGTTAGAATTAGAGAGGTTCAAACACGGGTATCATCGATCGTGAGTTCACGCGTCTTACCGCGAGACCACGGCCGCTCTAAGACCCAATAGTACATTTTACGATAATTATTTCAAACAATTTTACAATGCGACATTAATAATTTTATTATCACAATGATAAAAGTTTCTGTTTAACGATTGCGTGTTGTATACTTAACAAAAAAATATCAAGATTTTATTCGAAACGAAAGTGGAGCATTTTTTTGTATTAATTGCCAGATTATATGAATTTATTATCGCCTATTATAGTTTTATTGCCGCCTGTAAAGAAATAATACACTGATTTCTAACATTGTGATTTATTTTATTGTTAGTGTGGCGGAGTGGTTAACGCGACAGTTCGTTCATCGATAATCACTGACTTTTGTAACACAATGTAACAACACTCCGACTAATGTTAAGCTAGAGTGCGGTCCATGAACGGAAACAACTGTTACTACAGAGAAATCTCTACGAGCAGCAGTCGCCTCCGCTATGCTGGCTTGAGGAGATAAGTACGTACTATCCATTAATTGCACATTCCTCTCGCTATATACTTATAAATAAAAAATAAATAACTAAAAATTGCTCTGGATTCTAAACCTACCCACATAGGTCATTCATTACCAATCGTTCTGTCTACAAAATGAATAATTTAGTACGTAATGTACACCATCCATGTTGACAGTGTACACTGGCTCCTTCCAACTTGAACGCGACTCACTTCAATGGTGTTACACTTGAAAGTGGTGGTACTACCCCAAGATGGCAGGATAGGCTAATAACCATCATCAGCCTGCCTACGAGTTTTTAACTAATTTTAATTTGTTATTCATTAAGGTGAGAGCCAACACCTGAGCGTCCACACATTTTGTTTTACAACATTGTTCGAAGCATAGCAGATTTATGTTGAAATTAAGTAATTTGATAACTTTCTTAGCACTAATTATTATCGCATATCACTATAATAAACAAATAGCTACGGTACAGAATATATAAAATGCATTTTACATATTATAAACATTTTGTATTGGTTATATTTCACAAGCATTTTATATATTCTGTGCCGTAGCTATTTGTTTATTATAGTGATTTGCGATAATAATTAGTGCTGAGAAAGTTATCAAATTACTTAATTTCAACATAAATCTGCTGTGCTTCGAACAATGTTGTAAAACAAAATGTATGGCCGCTCAGGTGTTGGCTTTTACCTTAAGATTGAGTGGTTAATAATGAACCTTCCAATTAAATACGTATTTATTTATTTAAAATTTATTAATCATAAAAGAAAATAAATCAGCAATAAAGAATATAAAACAAATAGGAAAGCATAATCACTCGAGCATTCTATCACATCTTAACTATTAGCACACAGATGCCTTTAAGCAATATTTTTGCATCATAAATCGACCCTTCAAACAAATACATAAATAACTTGGTGCGCGAGATATGAAGACGTCTTTCGATTTAATGAAACGTCAAAATATCGCTATCATTGATTGCCTATAACAACCTATAAATTGTGCGCAAACGCAACGATCGAGCGAGCGGGTTAGGGCGTCAATACACGTTTTAATACATAGTTGGATTGGTCCATTTAATTAGCCGTAAAAATCAATCGTGTCGAATTGAAAATTCCTTTTTTGAATTGTCTGTTTTCATTTTCGGTTCTTTTGTTTTAAATTTAAATTATTCATGTCATTCATTAATCGAATTCATTCGTAATTTAAAACATCAGACATTTTTGAAATTTACACACAAATATGTACACCAAAGTACATATAACGTGGTTACATTGATACCGGGAAGAATTTAGCGAGGTTTGAACACGGGTCTCATCGATCGTGAGGTCCGTCCTCCCCCGCTAAACCACGGTCGCTCATTAAAAATTGCTCCAGTGTAGAACGACCCCAAAACACAAGTACATACATAACAATAAATAAAAACGTTTGTTTACATAAAATGAGCGTACAAGCGTCGTAAACAATAGTTAGTTCATAATAATTCATATTATAAAGTAAAATTATGAAATTCCTAATGCGATTTTGATTTAGTAATTGTCTAGGTAGCCTAGAATCCCGTGGCTCGCGGTCCTTTGACCGTGAGTGGCAGTGTCGTATGGGAGGCACTGTTGGAGTTGCTGGTCTCCCATCGGGCGCGTCCTCAGGTGGTGGATAGAGGGTCCCGGGATACCACCCTGAGGTACCCCGGCGCGAACCAAAACCAGCAAGGTAGGGTCTCTCCTCGGGTCACACTCTGCTTTCAGAGAAGACCTGAGTGAGAGACCACCCTTCATCGCGTGGGCGGAGGCGATAGCGGGGTACCAAGCGCTATCTCCTTCGCCCCGAGCCAAGAGCGGTAGTCCCGGGGCTGGACTGCCGCTCAGTTACTTGGCTGGAATGGTGTTTCTTCCCGATGAGGTGGGGCCTAACGGCCAAGCGTCGGTGGGGTCGCGGATGAATGCGAAAGCGTGCCCGTGACCTCACCATATGACGTAGTGAGGGACACCGTGGGGGTTTTAGTCGTGTATACCCGGTATTGGGGAGTACCGGGGAGTCCGACATAACCTCGTCGTCTTCCCCGAGACGGCGAGACATCTATAAAAGATTTCCCCCACGTAAAAAAAAAAAAAAAAAAAAAAAAAAAAAAAAAAGGTAGCCTAGAATGGCCTAGATGATTAATAGTTATTAGTACACGGATCATTTAACTTAATTATAGTTTATAAAAAAAATTAAGGTGCGCCTTCCACTGCGAGCGGAGCGGGATAGAACTTATCCCAGATTGCCCGCAAAAAACCGCTTTCCGTGAAATTCTAACTTGGTGGTAGGGAAAACTATTTTACCACGCTCAGACTTTTCCCACTCACTACCCTCTTCCATCAAGAAAGGCTTGGGATATATAGGTATATATATAGACACTTGAAGCCTAATAGTTTGGTAACAAAACAATATTCTAAAATAATATCTTAGTTTTTCGTTAATTAATTTTAATTATATCAACACCATTTACCAATCAACAGAAGATGTTTAATTACATTTAAAAAATATATCATCAATTAATTAAACCATTTAATATAATATAACCTCAAATACTGCATCAGAAAATATCTAATTACCTACTCAATAACTTGGATGAAAAATTAAAACTGATTGGTAATAAGGAATGTAGATTTATTTTTCTACAAAATTAACTAAAAATCATCGACAAACTCGAGAAAAAAATTGTGGGCCTATTTCTCTTAGGCGAATGGAAAATGGAAATTCTCCTTTATTATGAAAATAGTTTTTTTTTAAATCGCCTCTAAATCGTGTTTTTTTCTTTTTCATACGTTTTTTTTTTTAATTTTGTCATGGTTATCTATATTTTTAAATATTTACTCATCAACTCACTATGCAGTAATTTCTATGTAATTTATTGTCTATGATACCTTTTAGAACATCTGAAATAAATCTTAAAAAACGAGACAGTATCCTAATAAAAATACCGTTTCGCTTAATAAAATATTAATAAAGTTTCACTTATATTAAATATAATAATTTAGAATAAATGGTTTGTGGCACGCGCGTCTAAACCGATACTGATGAACGAATTCTAATTGCCGAAAGTAATGACCAATGACCGTATGAACAATTCGAGTGTGGCAAATCGAATTTTTTATCGATGTTTCTTACTTTCTGCATAATTTTGGCTATAATTGATTATTTTGTTGTGTAACATCTTTTGTTTTTAACTGTAAAACTGTCGTAACTTTTTTGTTTAATTTTTTTTTTTCAATTTAAAAAGGCAAAGGGAATGAAGCCCACACAGTCGCGTCTTCAGTATTTTATATTCACTTTTTTCTTTTATACAAGGAATTGCAAGTACGGTATTTTTTTTATATATATTGATGGCACAGATCAACTAAAACACACAATATTGAAATTTGAACATTTCTCCTTCTCCTCGCCGGTCCAGTTGACGGTGCACATTAATAAAATTGTTTCTTTAAGCAAGCATAGCTGCCTGTTGACAGCAATACACTGTGATCATGGACCACACTCTACCTTAACATCAGGCTATAAGGCTGCTCAAAGGAGTGTCGAGACTGATTTTAATGAAAACTAAAACTGCATCATAAGATTTTTGTAAAACCATTTTTCCAGCCAGTAATCGAACCTTTTTTTTAGCAAGTCATATGACCGTACTCCGCCAGATGTTAAGCCAGAGTGCGATCCATGAACGGAGGCGACTGTTGTCAAAGTAGGATATCTGCAGACAGCAGTCGCGCCCGCTATGCTGGCTTGATGAGATGCCTCTTCACACCGCGCTTGAAGGAACTTGTTGATTATTCTTAATGCAAGTAATTCAATAACTTCTCTATCAAGGGTTCATTTAACCGGTTCAACCCTACGCCATTTTACTCGTAATATCGCCGGCAGCTGTTTGTTTTAACTTACGATGCGTTTCGAACAATAATTATTAACTTAAATATGTAATAATTTTTAAGTCTGTACTTGAAGTCGCGGTTGTCGTTATCCTTGCAATTTTAAATTATTTTAGATTCTATTTTTATTAGAGTTAAGGGTTAAATTAGTTTGGAATGAAGTTTTGTTTTGTATAGCATATTTTTAATAAGGAATAATCGCTTTGGACTGCATTATGCAAGCAAAACAATTATTTCTGTCAACCAAGAAGGTTATATCTTTGAACTAATCTATTTCTTTCGTGCAAAACTCGAGTAAACTTTTTGTTTATAATTCTGTTAATTAACGATTTGAGCAAGGGGTAGGTAGAAATTATTGCATTAATTTTTGTGATAAATATTTTTATTGTAGCTCGGCATAGTATGACAACACTGATTAACCTAGAGTGTGGTTCACGACATGAGCGGTATCAACTTCGCTATGCCGGCTTGTTTGTGCACCATCCAAATTGACAGTGCACACTTCTTGTTGAGATCTTGATATAATTTCTTAATAATAATCAGGTTAGTAATTAAATAAATAATGAATATAAAAATAATGTATTTTATTTATTAATCTATCTGACTTATCACGCCTTTAGCTTAAACTTTATCTTTCTTTAACCATTTCCCGAAACCTCCTCTATGTTTCTCCACAACTTATTATTATTTTTATTGTAGCTCGGCATGTGACAACACTCCGCCTGATCTAAAGCCAGAGTGCGGTCCATGAATGAAAACAACTGCTACTACAGATAAACCTGTACAGGCAGCAGTCGCCTCCACTATGCCGGCCTGAGGAGACGAGCATGTACCATCTAGATTGACAGTGCACACTCCACTCGTTATACCTGGCTACTTTCAAACTATTCCCGAAACGCGACAAGGTCACTTCACGGGTGTTACATTCGAAAGTGTTGGTACTACCCCAGGACGACAGACTGAACAAATAACCATCATCAGTCTGCCTGTCACTAACTGTAACTGCTAAAGTTACATTGGTACCGGTCAGATTTAGCGAGGTTCGAACACGGGTCTCATCGATCGTGAGTAGGTACACACGTCTTACCGCTAGACCACGGCCGCTCTTAATTATAATAATTTATATTATTTTATCAAGTTTTTATTACAATTAAAACACAGAATAAATTGTACTCCCTAATTATAATATTTAGGGTAATAGTATAACGCTTTACAATTTATTACGGGTGAATAGACAATACAAACTAATATACAGGGTAATTTTTTTTAACTGGGGAAATCTGACTAACTTCTGCTGCTCCGATTTTTTTCTTTCGATACAATAAAATGATCCTTCCATGAAACTAAGTCGAACCGCAATAAAAAAAAATTTCATCAAAATGACTCATTTCCATGGACAACTCAAACTTGACCGGAAAAATTACTATGCCAAATTCGTTTTCATAAAAAAAAACAAATGGTTCCTAAGACAGTTTTCCTGTATCCCCTGTGGTTTAGGATTTCCCTATACTGCCCCTTTTAAAAATATTACCCTGTATAGACAAATATACTTTTCATCATATTATATACAGCTCGATTACCACTGACTGACTCACTCACTGACATATATTATGAAGCCCTTGCCGGGGGGTTAGAGGGGTGATTCTTTTTGGGGCGTGTAGGGGGCGGTCCCGTGACCCCGGGAAAACCTCGACTTTGACCGGAAGTGGACTTTGGACCGGAAGCGATGCCGATATCTCGGAAACGGAACGAGATAAGGCACAAGTGCCGAAACAAAATTATATTATATACAGCTCGATTACCACTCACTCACTGACTGACTGACTGACATATATTATGAAGCACTTGCCGGGGGGTTAGAGAGATGATTCTTTTTGGGGCGTGTAGAGAGCGTTCCCGCGACCCCGGGAAAACCTCGACTTTGACCGGAAGTGGACTCTGGACCGGAAGTGATGCCGATATCTCGGAAACGGAACGAGATAGGGCACAAGTGCCGGAACAAAAGTCGTAGGGAATGCCCTCTAATATTGAAATCCATAATTTGTTTTTTCAAAAAATTTTTTTTTTCAAAACTACCCGAAAAAAACCTTTTTCAGCGCCGCGAAGCGCGCCCAAAACACTAGTCATATTATATACAGCTCGATTACCACTGACTGACTCACTGACTGACATATATTATGAAGCACTTGCCGGGGGGTTAGAGAGATAATTCTTTTTGGGGCGTGTAGGGGGCGGTCCCGTGACCCCGGGAAAACCTCGACTTTGACCGGAAGCGGACTCTGGACCGGAAGTGATGCCGATATCTCGGAAACGGAACGAGATAGGGCACAAGTGCCGGAACAAAAGTCGTAGGGAATGCCCTCTAATATCGAAATCCATAATTTGTTTTTTCAAAAAAATTTTTTTTTCAAAACTACCCGAAAAAAAACTTTTTCAGCGCCGCGAAGCGCGCCCAAAAAACTAGTTATATTATATACAGCTCGATTACCACTGACTGACTGACTCACTGACTGACATATATAATGAAGCACTTGCCGGGGGGTTAGGAGGATGATTCTTTTTGGGGCGTGTAGAGGGCGGTCCCGGGACCTCGGGAAAACCTCGACTTTGACCGGAAGCGGACTCTGGACCGGAAGTGACGGCGATATCTCGGAAACGGTAAGAGATGGGGCAAAAGTGCCGGAACAAAAGTCGTAGGGAATGCCCTCTAATATCGAAATCCATAATTTGTTTTTTCAAAAAAAATTTTTTTTTTAAAACTACCCGAAAAAAAACTTTTTCAGCGCCGCGAAGCGCGCCCAAAAAACTATACATCTATACTTCTATTACAAATGTGAAAGTACCGCTGAACAGATTTCAATAAAATTTGGCAGATGTAATATTCTTGTATATTATGGTTTGCTAAATAAAATAACAGACTTGCGCACGCACACGTTTATTATATTTGTCTTAGTAAACTTGGAAGCAAAATGTTTCTTAATGTTATATGTTACCCACACACATACACTCCGGGTGTTGCCAACTTATATTACAGAGATAGACTGTCTTCGTCTGAAAAAACTGAAGCGTGATTAAAATGTCATCATTTTTCATGAATATGAAAATGCATAGTTTTTAGTTAGGTTTTAGTAATAAATAAAGAATTCAGTACTTTTGGCAAATTAATTCCTCAGGGGTTGAAATAAGGGATGATTCGTATGGCAACCCATCATTTCTAAGTTAAACGCATAATAATAATAATTATAGGCATACGAAGTGGCGGGCAACAACCTGTAATTAATATGTATAACATTATAATAATAACAGCAACTTCAATTAATTTAAAAAAAAGACAATCATTCTTGCAATTTTATAGTTTTTCACCATAATAGGTTGGGTGTAGTAAAAATTAGTATAGCATTGCATAAATGAAAATTGTAATGGAAGTAATTATCGATAATTATTGCGAAAGAAGTTAACAGGCGTGTGACGTCACTCATCAAACGTGCCGCTTTGACGGATAACACGGCTCCTTTGTCTAACTAGTGATGAGCTAGTGAAGTTGTCGATGTTTTAATGAGTTAAGACTTTTTATAGAGAAAATTATCTAGTTCGCATTATTAAACTATCGCGGTACTAAGTTAATAGGTTTTTTTTAAAGAAAATGCTTCATAGGATTAGTTCCCTTTAATGATTAATGTAATTTGCATAAATTTTAATTTTAATAGCGCTCCCACCAGTGAAATAATAATCTGTCTAAGGCAAACCCCATGCTAGGAATGGGCCCTTATCATTGATCGGACTGGGCCGTATTTAAAATATTCAATTATCACTTTAAGGTGAAAGCCAACACCTGAGCATCCATACATTTTGTTTTACAACATTGTTTGAAACATAGCAGATTAATGTTGAAATTAAGTAGTTTGATAACTTTCTCAGCACTAATTATAATTATCGCAAATCACTATAATAAACAAATAGCTACCACACAGAATATATAAAATGTTTGTGAAATATAATTAATATAAAACGTTTAAAATTTGGATTAAATGATATAATCATTAGGAATAAACCGAAAAGAAAATAAACCCAATGAGAAATTAATTTATATAAAAAAAAACAAAAGTTGTACCCTCATTTGACAAAATCTGATTTCACTGAATATCTTCAATTAAACAACGGGAGCGGTACATTGAGATAAAATTAAAACTTAATTAAAACTCCATAAGAAATCCGAATGGAACAACGAAAATAAAATAAAAGACACTTTTGAACAAAGTTACGGAGATGAAAATAATTACAGTGTTAATTTATTTACTACTTAGTAAGTTTACAAGTTTACACATGGTCAGCAAAAAATTTTTTTCAATATTTACAACAACACTTAAAAAAAATCATACACTGACGGTACATCGGCCATGCCGCCTTACATATTACAGTAATTTGCAGTACCAAAGCGACCATAGCAAAATTGGTATAGTCATGGAGTTGCAATCAAGATCGTGTACCTTAGCTGGCACCAATCAATGTAACTTGGTGATATAAATAAAAAAATATATTACAATAAATTAAATTTCTGTCACATTTTTTTTTCAAATTTCATATGTTTATATAAATTATCTATTTTTAGTTTTTTTTTTTTATTGTAGCTCGACATGTGACAACACTCCGCCTGATGTAAAGCTAGAGTGCGGTCCATGAATGGAAACAACTGCTACCACAGAGAAATCTCTACGGTCTGCAGTCGCCTCCACTATGCCGGCTTGAGGAGACGAGCATGTACCATCTAGATTGACAGTGCACACTCCTCTCTTATATCTGGCTACTTTCAAACTATTCCCGAAACGCGACAAGGTCACTTCACGGGTGTTACATTCGAAATTAGTGGTGGTACTGCCCCAGGACGACAGACTGGACAAATAATCATCATCAGTCTGCCTACCACAGTTGTTTATTTAATTAAATATTTTATATAAATAAATAGTTTATATAATTAATTGTAATTGTTATTATTAAATTAGGATAAAAATTAAATAGATAATTGAACAGACAGCAAATCCTTGTGATATACAGGGTGTATCAGGCATCGTGTAAAAAAATTAAGGTAAATATTAAGTGAGGGGTGATCACCCCTCAAAAAATAAATTTACTAAATAAAAATTCTCGTGTATGGTATTATGACAAAAACAAAATGTCTATAAATGGACCGGCCGACGTGGACATCGAGCGCTACGAAACTACGAAAGTACAGCGGTCATAAAAAATAATTTATTGAGAAAGTAGTAGAACAAAAGTGTTTTAGTATAATTGACTTATTAACACAATGATTAGGTAGTTTACTTACAAAAAACAAAAATATCTTCGGAAAGTGTCTATGGTACTCATAACAGGTGGTCAAAGGCGCTAAACACAGTGATACTTTCAATCCGCCTACGAAGTTCACCGCGGTCGTTGACCTGACCGTCTCTGTCAGAATACACGCGCCGCTTTATGTCTCCCCATAATTAAATATCACAGGACGTTAAGTCTGGGGAGCGAGATGGCCACTCGCAAAATGTAATGCGAGCTTATACGGATGTAGGTCTTGCGCGCACGTAATAACCTCCACACAAGATTTTGAACAATTCTTAATACGTGTCGTACGGAATCGTGTAGGATACCGTTCTCTCCACAAACGTAAGGTAGCACTTAAATTTCCACCACTTTCTCCACACAAGAGAACGATCACAAAGTTCAATGTTCGAAAGTGACATTGTCGCGTTTAGTGTTATTTCTTACGAATACGCGCACGTGTACATAGTTACGCGGCCATTCGGCAACTAACAGAATAGCCGTTGCAGGTGGGTCGGCACACGACTTGTCGGCGCGAGCACAAAGGCGAGGCGGCATAGGTTGTCGGCGTCGATCAAAGGCAAGGTCATTCGTTTGATGCACCGCCTGCCGACACAACGATTACACGTGTTTGTAGCAAATTACTCGTATGTATGTTTCTACAAGGAAAAGGTGGACATTTGGATAAAAAAAAAGTATTTATTTTGTAAATTAATTTCTGCTCAGAATCAATTACTGAGTCATCTCTTGAAATTTTTTACACGTTGCCCGATACACCCTGTATATATATTTTTGTTTAATTTTATATAATATAAAAAATATACGACAAAGGAGTTCGTCCTTTTTATTGTGTCGGCGAGTGTGAATTGATAAAAAGGTAAATAAAACCTACATCGGGTGCGCAGGCGTAAAAACATTTTGTCACAGATCTCGCGCCCTTTCCACGGTTCCTTCTTGTTACGTTCGTGCAACTTTTATTTTTATTCGTGCTCCGTATTTCTGTTTCATTTTATTTTTTTCTTAAATTGCTTTTTTGATAGCACATTCTTTGTTTGAAAATTTTCTTTTGTTACAATGTTAAGTTTAATTATGTTATTTTGTTTTTAATTGGACTACGGTTGTTTGCACCAAAATTATTATATACTAAAATATAAATATAAATAAAAACTTCCGTGGAAATAAAGTCTCTATCCAGCTCCAAATAAAAACTAAATCAACGCATTAAAATAGCAATAAAAGGTCACTGGTACTGTTTAAAAATTATAAAATAAATTTTTCATTACTAATGTAAAGTTTTTTTGTTTTACATTCCGTCTCTTATCGGTAACAATGTGACACGGGGTCGCTACCTGTTTATATATGGTCCACTTACAACTATAGAGTTAATAAATATTTAGAATAGCAATTGTTTTTTTTAATATGAAAACCTTTACATACTTTAACATTTAGTTCAGTCTAGCACTTTTAAATGTCGAAATTCATATTAGCAAGTTTCAACAATGGGTTCTCGATTGCGAGCACACGTCTATACCACTCCGCCACAGTTGCTCTGATAGGTCATACAAATGTCTATTCTATTTATAAATAGGTTTAGATTTCAATGTCTTATTCGTTTGGCTTTGAGTCATAAATTTTGGTTCTGGCTGTACCACCTCATTTGAATGAAGATTGTGATCGATGCGTCTTCGCCTTTACCCGTTTATAAAATGCGGCTAGCTTATACTTTTAATTGTTTTTAAACATCGAGCCTTTGTAGGTGCTGTTTTATTTTTATTAATATTTTTATGTCTTTAATTTATTTTATATAGATTTTATTTTTTTATTTTATACAGACTTTTAGTTAATTGTATAATATGTAGACACTACGCTATATTTTTGATGACAAGTGTAATTAAATTCGGGATTATTTAAATACACACAGAAAACTGATTTGTTGTGACCCATCTAGTTGTGTTTTTTTTTTAATTTTAGCTCGGCATAACCTCACTCCAACAGATATTAACCCAGAGTCCGATCCATGAACGAAGGCAACTACTGTTCAGAGAAGAGGATTTGCAGACAGCAGTCGCATCCGCTATGTCGGCTTTGTAAGATATCTTTTCCATAAATATTACTAGAGGTGTAAACTTCATACATCTGACATAAAAAATCGTAGGCCGCCACAAACAATTTGACAATGTTGCCGTCAAGTCAAATACTAACTGATAGATAACCTAAACGTGACTGTGGTCATCTTTTCTCTCGCGTCACATTGGGGGCGTTATTGCACATCTAGTTTTATATATTTATGGTCTTTTTACGCTATGCTAAATTCTCTTGATTAATTGATATAAAACTAATTTATAGTTAAGAATTAGTAGAATTTTAATGCCTTAATTCAACTCCAGATAATTTAAGAAGGGTAAAGAGAGAAAATCTAAAATAGAAATTACAAATTTAAATCAATTCCTAATCGAAAGAAACGTGAGAATTAAAGTGTTTAAATTTTACAGAAAATATTAAACATGAGATAATTATTTACATAATTAAATATTTATAATGAAAACACACTTTTACGGCTACATTGAAAGACTTTTAAGACGTTAGCAATAAGGACGAAATTAGTTCATGGGTGTATAACTAGAAATGTGTGATCTCATAAATTTTGTCGAAGGAAATTGAATGTAAATTTTGTAATTATCAAGTTTCTTTACGGGTTAAGTGTTTATTTATTTCTTTTAAGTTTTGTTGTTCTCGATACATTTTGTACTAAGTACTTGCATATACTATGTTTTTTTTTTAATTGTACCTTGGCATGACAGTACATCGCCTCATGTAAAGCTAGAGTGCGATCCATGAACAGAAACAACTTCTACAATAAAGAAATCTCTACAAGCAGCAGTCGCCTCCGCTATGCCGGCCAAAGTAGACGAGAATGCACCATCTAGACTGACTCCTCTCGCAATACCTGATTACCTTTAAACTACTCTCGAAACGCGACAAGGTCACTTTACGGGTGTTACGTTCGAAAGTGGTACTGCCCCAGGACGGCTGACTGGGCAAATAACCATCATCAGTCTGCCTACCACTCTTTAAAATATTAAAC
This sequence comes from Tinea pellionella, assembly GCA_948150575.1. NCBI lineage: Eukaryota > Metazoa > Arthropoda > Insecta > Lepidoptera > Tineidae > Tinea > Tinea pellionella. The sequence continues at coordinate 6,626,180 of OX411263.1, read as the reverse complement.
ACTTTTTAAAGATTTTTTTTGTAATTATTTAGACCGACTACCCGTGAAGGCGTCATGTCATTATTTTGTACGTCTAGCTTTATTTGTATTTAATATTCTTACAAAGCCGGCATAGCACAGTGAAATCATATTATGACGAGCTAAAATAAAAATTCCCCGTTTCATTTTGTTCACTAAAATTATTCGATTTAAAAAAAGACATACATACAAACATTTGAAATACAAAACTAATTAATAAAGAAAGAATTTTAAACAATGTTAAAAAGTGCATATCAGTTTCACTTATAGACGACGCGTGCGCTGATTTTACCGCAATTACAAAACGCAGTTATGCCAATTGTAGCCAATCACTCGAGTATTTAATTGAAATTTAAAAAAAAACCTACTTGTACAGTTAAACTATTTAGGTACTCATGTACCATAGTTTCGTATACAATAACTTTTTTCTTTTTTTATTTTGACCTCGACTGGCCTTGGTAAGCGCAGCGGAGGTCCATGAGCACTGACGACTGGAGAACCGCTAACACGGTGGTGAAAAAGTGCTTTTTCACACTCCGCTTGAAGGATCCAAGGGAGAACACATGGAGGGCAAAGCATTCCACTTGACAATTGTCCGACACAAAACAAATATATTAATGACTATATAAAACTTTTTTTATTGTAGTTCGGCATTTTTTGCATATATTTCTGCCGGGCTACAATAAAAATATATTAACAAAAAATGTTCCCGAAGCGCAACTAACTTCGAGCGGCCGTGGTCTCGCAGTAAGACGCGTGAACTCACGATCAATGAGACCCGTGTTCGAACCTCGCTAATTCTGACCGGTACTAATGTAACTTTGTTTCGTGTATTTTGGTTGCTCAGTGTCTATAGGCACTATTAAAGAGTGGTAGGCAGACTGATGATGGTTATTTGTCCAGTCTGCCGTCCTAGGGTAGTACCACCACTTTCGAATGTAACACCCGTGAAGTGACATTGTCGCGTTTCGGTTAGAAAGCAGCCAGGTAAACGGCATATGATAACACTCCGCCTGATATAAAGCTAGAGTGCGGTCTATGCACGGAAACAACTGCTGCTACATAGAAATCTCTTAAAAATGTCCTAAAATATATGTTATTTATGGTAAACTGAATGTTGATCATTAATCCAGTATCAAGAACTGGGACCCGGAGTGAGATAATAATTTTATTTCGCGTCTTAAAACCCACCACTTATTTTAGCCGTTTTAATCTTGTTTATTTAATTCTGAATTGTGTAATCGGAATTCTTTTAACGGTATTTAAACGGTTGTTTTTATTCAAAGAATAGTTCTTTTTTGTAGTAGGCAGACTGATGATGGATATTAGCCCTTTCGAATGTAACACCCGTTACAGTACAGTAGCCTTGTCGCGTTTCAGGAATAGTTTGAAAGTAGCCATCAGGCGGAGTTTTGTCACATGCCGAACTACAATAAAAAAATAAATATATTTATAAATTATTTTAACTTAATTGTTGTCTTACTGTTGACAAAAAAAAGTTTTTTTTTGAAATGCGTGCGTTTTCTTTAATGAAATAGATATCCTTAATTTTTATGCATTTAATAAACTTAATTGTTAAAAAAATTATTAGTAATAATTATATTTATATTATTATTTTTTTACAAAATCAACAATTAATACGAGAAAATATTGGTTTTTTTTTATTGTAGTTCGGTATATCGGTATATCGCTTAATGTAAAGCTAGAGTACAATGCATGGACAAAAACACACTACTACTACTACTACACCTTAGCTATGCCGGCTTGAGGAATGTGCACTATCCAGATTGACAATGCACACTCCTTTCTTGGCTTCTCCTTCCCTAGATCCGGGGAAGATAAACCTAAACGTTGTTCATCTCGTTTCAAGTAATATAGACTATAATAACAAAATCTAGGCTAACTAAGTTACTCATCATACCGTAAACGTTCCGCCACAAGCAATTATTTCACTTAGATAAAGTTTTCACTTAAAAACACCACATAATGTGTTGTTTTGATGGCCTACAGATAAAATATCTAGGTAACGGGTACTTATTCAAAGTACTAGATTCATAAACAGGAACTACCATAACAAAATGAGTAGGTATATAGCCTCGAAGAAGAGAGGAGTGTGCACTGTCAATCTGGATGGTGCATATTCGACTGACGCCTGTAGAAAATCTTTAATAGCAGTTGCACCTCGTACTGGAGTAGTACCACCACTTTCGAATGGAGCACCCGTGAAGTGAGTTATTTGCTTGGAAGTAGCCAGATATACCGAGAGGGACTGTCTATCTGGATAGTGCACACTGGTCTCCTGAAGTCGTCATAGTCGACTGTACTAGCAGTTGTTTTCATTCATAGACCACTTTCTAGCTTTACATAATAATAATAATTCTTTAATGTACAAATGAATGTTGTACAATGACGAGCTTAATGCTATTAGGCATTTTCTCCCAGCTAACCATTGGCAGATGAAAGCGGAGACAGGGGCAATAAAATATGAATAACAGAAATATTATAGGTACATTGATATCTACATATACTATATACATAAATACATACAACATACAATATAAATACAATACACATAATATATAAATCATGTCATAGTTTGTTTGTGGAGAAGGTTCTTAAGGAGGTTGTGTTTGAAGACGACTACTGTTGGCGATTGCCTGATGGAGAGAGGCAACTTATTCCTCTGAAGAAATGAAGACATGGTAAAGGAAGAAGAGTGAAAAGGAAAAAAAAAAAGAAAAATAATTACAGGCGGAGTGTTGTCATATGCCGTAATTGTATAAAAATATAGAGGTATTTATTTATATTATAATATATCTAGACGAAATAGGCGTAAATTATATAAAACAGTAGAATTTTAACACACCTCAAGAGGGTGTGTATGTCAAGTACATTTTTTTATAACATATTAAAGTTATTTATGCTCGCCCGCTTGACAGCTACGGCTTTAATAATGACTTTATGTTAATAAGTTTGATATGACACCATGTTATATGATATATATAAATTATAATAATTTTAATAAAAAAAAAAAATATTGTACTGTATATTTATGACACGCTATTTTTTACATGTAGAGGTATATATAGAGAAGTTCTAAATAAGACAAAGAGAAGCCTGATGAAGCCCTAAGCTAGTTAAGCACAAAATTAATAATTTGTATTAATTGTAAAGTTTACTGGATACAATGAATAAAAGACATGTATTACGTTCCATGTATAATGTATCACTCTCATAGAATAATAGTAGTAGATAGACAACTACTTATGAAACTATCTTATGTCACTAACACCTAGGAAGACCTTTCTCAGTCAAATTGGTCAACTGCATGAGGGGAGTAATAGACGTGTTCGAAGCGAAAGTGGTATGTAGAAAGAGGAGTCGCTGGTGCTCCATAGTTTCTGCCTACCCCAGTGGGAACAAGGTGTGAGTTAAGTAAGTAAGTAAGAAGCCTGATGTGCCTGATTAGCTTCAGCTAGAGTGCGATCTACGAGCGTAAATAACTGTTTCCACAGAGAAATGTTTGCACGTAGCAGTCCCTATCCGGCTGCCTAGTCAGCGGCTGCATCCAAGATGAACTCGAAATGCAAATGGGACACTTCACGAGTGTTACACTTGTAAGTGATAGCAGACTGGGCCAATAAACATCATCAGCTAACCCTACTGAGTTTAATTCTGTATGTAATACGCAATTGGTTTAAAACTTTTTAGAGGACCAAGTGAAGTTCAACTCCGCTATGCACGCAAATTTGTGGACCACTAAATACAGCCATTGGCGCTTTACTGTACTAGGACCGTGTTAAAATTCCTCTAATAAATTTTCCATTGGCATACTTTCCAACTGCTGGGTTGACGTTATAAACTCTAAGTTGCAATTAAGTTCATTTCTTAGTTGTGTCAACTCGTATACCAATTTTTTGGTATTTATTTTTTGTAATTTTTGTCATTTCAAAATGCTGGATTCTTAAATTATGATAAAAATTCTATTAAAGGAGAATGCCCATACGACTAAGAAAAATGGGCCCACAATTTTTTTTCTTGAGTTTGTCAATGATTTTTAGTTAATTTTGTAGAAAAATAAATCTACTTCCTTATTATCATTCAGTTTTAATTTTTTCACCCAGGTTATTGAGTTATTAGATGTTTTCTGATGCAATATTTGAGGTTATTATTATTTTAAATGTTTTAATAATTGAAGATGTTTGTTTTTTATATAATTAAACATTGTCGATTGATTGGTAAATAATGTGTTTATATAATTAAAGTGAATTATTAAAAAAATAAGATATTATTTTAGAATATTGTTTTGTTACCAAATTATTAGGTATCAAGTGGGCCCAAAAATGGGTATTCTCCTTTTATATATAATTTAATAACATGCGTAAGGAGCTCCTATTTGAAATTTAATTTACCGCAGAGATTTTTCACTCGTGTAATTAAGTAAAAAGTAAACAGTGAATTAATTAAGACTGTTTTGACGATAATTTATTTATCGTTCGCAAATAGCTCAACACATAGTAGGCAAGTTCACAAAACTATATAAAAATATTTACCAAAATATTGTTCACAATTTGGTTATAATAAAATTTTCCGCTGCGAGTTAAATTTATATTGGAAATATTTAGAGATGATACAACAAAATTGTTGAAGAAAAATATACAAAATAATCTCAAAATTCAAGGATCATTTTTTAAATTTATTTATTTAGATATGGAACAGAGAAAGTTATAGAGAAAGTATGATTTTATTAAAATTAATTTGGTAAAATATTAACAGCCGTGGTCTACCGACAGAAGGCGTGAACTCACGATCAATGTGATCTGTGTTCAAATCTCGCCGGCCGGTAAATACATAAGTATATAAGTTAGGTAAGTAATAAGGTGTATAATACACTAAAGTTAACTTATATCTTTATTTTACATATTTTTTTTTATTGTAGCTCGGCATGTGACAATACTCTGCCTGATGTAAAGCTAGAGTGCGGTCCATGAATGGAAACAACTGCTACCACAGAGAAACCTGTCGACTCCACTATACCGGCTCGAGGAGACGAGCATTTACCATCTAGATTGACAGTGCACTCTCCTTTCGTTATATCTGGCTACTTTCAAGCTATTCCCGAAACGCGACAAGGTCACTTTACGGGTGTTACATTTGAATTGAAAAAATTTGAAAAAAAAATTACTACCCTAGAACGGCAGACTGGACAAATAATCAACATCAGTCTGCCTACCACTCCAAATGTATTTAAATAAATATTTTAAAATTGAGATTTACGCCTCTGGGGTAGTACCACAATTTTTAAAGTGACCTAATCGCGTTTGGGATCTGCTTGAAAACAGCCAAGTTTAACGAGAGAAGTTTAAGTTAAATTTCACATTATTAATTTGTAGAAAAAAAATAGGGATGTAAAATCCACTCTTAATAAATATTTTCACTTTCGTAGGGCAGGCGGGTCACTGCCGAAATTCTGTCACGCGAAGCAGCCATTAAGGGTTGTTTCAGCCCCCCTTCGTCTCTCTCCCTTCGACAAGTACCAAAGAACCGGCGAATTTTACAAACTACCCTCGTAATTTTGTAAGCCCCCTGTATCAATTTGCCACATTCTTTATTATACAAAAGAATTCTTTATTTTTATGTTTATGTTAAAACTGGTTGTATACAAAAAAATATATATACTTATACTACACTATACTATATATGATAAATAGGTATATAGGCTAGCTCATATTTAAATTTGGAACTTGCGGAAACACGACCACGGATGTTACCTAGAGGTTAAGACTGTAGAAGAAGTCGATTTGTTTTATACTGCTAACACCAGACGTACACATTATACACACAGATACATTTCACCGATTTATTCATCTCATTAGAGTGGTAAAGTGGGGGTGACTGTTACTTACACATATTTTTCTATCGTAGCAGTCTCCGCTCATGCAATATACTGTAGCATAGCATAAAAAATGAAAAACTTTTTATTTCAAGATCCTGGAAAATAATAATAGCTACTTGCTTCTAATTACGAAACAAATAAAACTCAAGAATAAGGAATGAAATAAAAAAAATGAATTCGGAGTAAATAAAAATGAATTTATTCACTATTAAATCTGAACTTTATAATCGTTAAAATATTCACATAAAACTGGTAACAAATAGCAATGGCGCGCGCAATATATTATAAACAAGAATAAAAACTCATATTTTTCTTTTATTAACGAAGGAATAATTCCTTACTGAAAAAAGTTGTAGCAAACAATGCTACGAGGTGGGGTAAATATCAGAATGATAACAATTTTTTTTTAAATTTATGTGCTAAGCTAGTTCTTCTGTCACAGGCACTGAGCGACCAGACATTGGTCTGAATTTAGCGAGGTTCGAACACGGGTCCCGTCGATCGTGAGGTCCGTCCTTTCTCGCTATACCAAGCCACTGTAATTTTAGAGCGGCCGTGGTCTAGCGGTGAGACTCGTTAAAACCGGTACCAATGTAACTTTGTTATGTGTACTTTGGTCGCTCGCTGCCTATAGGCACTATTAAAGAGTAATGGCAGACTGATGATGGTTATTAGTCCAGTCTGCCGTCCTGGGGTAGTACCACCACTTTCGAATGTAACACCCGTGAAGTGACCTTGTCGCGTTTCGGGAATAGTTTGAAAGTAGCCAGGTGCAGCGAGAGGAGTGTGCACTGTCAATCTAGGTGGTACATGCTCGTCTCCTCAAGCCGGCATAGTGGAGGCGACTGCTGCCCGCACAGATTTCTTTATGTAGTAGCAGTTGTTTCCATTCATGGACCGCACTCTAGCTTTACATCAGGCGGAGTGTTGTCACATGCCGAGCTACAATACAAAAAAAGGTGCATCGGAGAGAAAGAATGTCTCAATGTACCAGAGTACGATGTTTTAGTAGGCCTGCGTGCGGAAACGAGTCCGTAGCTACAAAACTAAAATAAATTTTAAATCAATTTCTAATAAAACGTCAAAATGACAAATTAGTCTTTACCAAGGTAACGCTAACTAAGTATTTCTCGAAAACAATAATCTTTGATAAGGAAATTAGCAATCCATCATAACTTTACTGAAATCGTATAGGGAAGGGAAACGCTTTGGTTTTTTTAACGTAAACCGTTTATTTACAGGTTTTTTTAAGTTCGGCATATGACAACACTCCGCCTGATGTTGCTAGAGTGCGGTCCATGAACGGGACTAACTAATAAATAAATTTCTATAGGCAGTCTATAGTCGTCTCCATTATGCCAGCTTGAGGAGGTGAATGTACGCCATCCAAATTGAGTGTATCCTCTCCTTTCAAACATCGCGAAATACGATCATGGCACGTCTTTTTAAGGTCTTTTTATATAAAAACAAATCTAGATGACAGAAGTAAATGAGCTAAGACAACAAAATACATAGACCCGAAATATATTTTAAATTTGTTCTCTGAAGAAATTATAAAACAAAAGACCTCTGCTGCTTTTATTACACTAAATATATTTATTTAAAAAATAACTACTCGTATTTAAGACAAACGAGCGACTAGTAAACTTAACAAAAAACCTGTTAAAATAAACAACGATAAAAAAATCGTTGTATTTTTTTCGGTAAAAGCACGAAAAGCTCCCAGCTCTAAGCTCGGCTTTTATCAAGATCAATTATACTTGGTTTCGCCTACTCATGCATTATAGTAGAAATTAACTTTTAATATGGCATTAAGAAGGGTAAAAAGGTCGCTCTATATTTATAATAATTTCTGAAATTCAGCCTTTTTTTGATTTCTTATAAAGATTATTAAAAATACTTAAAAGGTTGACTATAATAAATTTAATTGTATTTTTATTATTTATTTATTTATTTAATACTTAATATAGCATGTACATAGGCGAACTTAATGCTAAATAGCATTCTCTTCCAGCTAACCTCTGTGTTTGTGACATTATTGAGTTATGATGAAATATTAATAGAAAAAAGTCAATACGCACTCGACATCCTGACCTAAGATGGGATTTGAACCTACACTCATCGCTGCGCACTGTACATGACCACTAAACTATTCCATTGTCTAAACTAAATCTATTGACGATTTACGTGATCGTTTCGAAATACACTTTCCATCTAATATGATCTTTATATAAGTATAATTAACCTAGAGTGCCGTCTAAGACTGAAGACATTTGAAACAGGCAGCAGTCACCTCCGCTATGGCTTATTAGACAAATATGTTGTAGGTTGTAGCTAAAACAGTATTTTATCTCTCTTTATAGGAATTCATCATGAAACGAGACTAGGTCACGCCACCGATGTTTTTTTTAAATTGCAACTCGGCATATGACAACACTTCGCTTGCCATGAATGGAAACAACCACAGACTGATGGTGGTTATTAGGCCAGTCTGCCGCCCTGGCATAGTACCACCACTTTCGAATGTGACACCCGTAAAGTGACCTTGTCGCGTTTCGGGATTAATTTGAAAAAGTAGCCAAGTGCACTGTCAATCTAGATGGTGCATACTCGCCGGTCGGCATAGCGGAGGCTACTGCTGCTCGTAGAGATTTCTCTGTAGTAGCCGTTTCTGTTCATGGACCGCACTGTAGCTTTACATCAGACGGAGTGTATATGCCGAGCTACAATAATACCACAGAGAAATTTCTACAGACTAAATAAAACTTTAAATTAAACAGTGTTGATAAAGATTAAGTTCGCTCGTGGTATAGCGATAGAACACGTGAACTGACGATCCTTGAGACCAGTGTTCAAATCTCGCTGGCCGATATCAACGTGACTAATGACTATGCTACCTTAGTATAGCCATTTAAAAAAGAAAACTTTTATTTTAAATAAACTTGTGACAGCCGAAAAGAAAATTACACTGACAATTGTATTTTCAACACAAATTACCATCGATTTCAAGTAACATACTCGTATCCACCCCTCTGAACAAAAACAGCGATTTGGAATCCGCCATTCACCTGTCAAGAACGAACCCCCTTACCCTATTAAATTTGTAAACGAAAGAACGGATCACCCCTACGCATTTCCTTCTTTCCAGGGTAAACAATCTAGGACCGTACCTGCCACCGAGGAAACCCACATAATTCGTTATCCAATTCTTTATATTACTACACACAATATCGACCCTAATCTTAATATAGATACAGTCTATTATCGTTTAACTTAATGCTTTGCGATGTATACCTGACACTGATACTAGAAATAAAGAAACAGCAAATTTTGTTATACAAACAATTTGAGTTTATTATAAAATTTTGAAACTTATGGTCTTTGGATTAAGGACGAAATTTCTGTAGTATTAGAAGTGGAAGTCGGTGCCAGGCTTTTGCGCTAAGGCTGTACAGTTTCCGTTAGGTATCGATCGGTAAATCCGTCTATTAGGTTTAGCCGTATTTAACTATTATATTTTGTCATAAAAATATTTAAAAAATCAAATCTAAACAGGTATTATTATTATGTCGTCACATTTAATATTTAAATTAAATTTTTACGTATTTTTCCTAAATTAAATATTATTGCATAAAACAAAAGTATTTAGGGAATATTTGGTATTTCGAATTGAAAATGTATTAGTGACGAAATTGATCTATGACGAAATAGTTTAGTAGAGGTAGAATCAACCGCACTATGCTAATGTTCTATACCAGCGAGGGGAAGTTAGGATTATGTTTATTGGGAATATTGGTCTATAAATATTGCGGTCTATTCAGTTTGACCTAAATATCGAGTATACTTAGATTACTTAGCGTATTGTATACAAATTTATTTAAAACTAACTTTTACCTATAACTTCGTATGCATACACAAAGAAAACAAAGCTCTAAAAAGTACCAATTTGGCTTGGTAATTATTTGGCAACATACAACCAAGACTTATTCAAAATCTACAAAATGGCTTTGTCAATATTAATCAAGCAATGTACGTTAACAAAGTTCACTTGTTTAATTTTAACAACAAACTTTTCAGGCTATCTTTGAACAAAGTTACTCGGTTGCAAATAACAATAACTTGTTTATTTGTAGCCGTTATGTTTTCTCGTTGTTAAAATTAGTGTTGAAGCTGTACCACGCTTTTTTAATATCAAAACATAATTTTAAGTTAAAATTGGAGAAAAGCACCATGTGTCGCGAATTGCGAAATAAGAACATGTAATGAGTAACTATTTAGAACTATAGAAACACCAACACTGAGGAAAAGGTTTCGCAGTGTTGGCAACACGGGAAGACGCCGATAGGAGGCGCATACGCAGTAAGCGTAGGGAGAGTAAAAAGTAAAGAAAATGGTGTTAGTGTAGAATCCGGACAACCAACATGTCCATAATAGTAACAAGAAACACCGCCTAGGTGCGGTGAGTATACGTGAATGATGTAAAGTATTTATTAGAAGCACCTGAAAGTTCAGGCACAAGAACGGAGGAACGGGGTGGCTGTAGGGGTGGTTTGGAGGCCATACCAAGGGACAAGAAGTCCCGCTAATGTGTGATGTCATTACACAAAGAGAACATCATTGCAGGTACTGAAATGAAATATGCCAGTTTCATAGAATGTCTAACGTATCGTACGGTTTGAAATATATGTTATAAAGAAATCGCATGACCTATTGAGTGAGAATTTTACGTGAAAATCACTATTCGCGACACCATGGTAGGCAATACTCTAGCCTAATATCAGGAGGAGTGCAGTCTCAGGCCGAACAATAAAAAAAAAATCTCACAGCAATTTTGAAGAATTCTTGTTTAAACTAATAAACAAATCCTCAATTTACAGAACAAACAAGAATACAATAATTGGATGCGTAAATCGTGTTCAAAATATAAGATGACGCCGAGAACAACTTTGCATATGTCCGCTACTAACATATATATCACTAACTGAGTTATTAACGATCTTGATAATTTTATACGTGAAAGAGATCGAATATAAAAAACAGTGGGGGGTCATCGATGCGTTCTTTATTGGTGAACTTTTGTGTTATGTGAAAAGAATCCCGGAATTATTCAGTATTTTTTTACGATTAAGATGAATAAGTAGCCAGATAGAACGAGAGGAGTGTGCATTGTCAATCTGGTTGGTGCATGCTCGTCTCTTCAAGCCGGCGTAGTGGAGGTGACTGCTGCCTGTAGAGATTTCTACAGCTACAATAAAAAAAAAGAATTAAGGTCAATCCACATAACATACTCGTGACGTAAATATGTGAACTCTACACTGCGTACATGATTTAATTAAATTATATTTTAAATAGTTTCTAGTAAATTATTTTAGCAAGGGGGACGGGATAATATTTAAAAACTAATTTAATGTAGGTAAACCTATTGCTCAATCTCTAGGAAGTAATTTTTTTTATTGTAGCTCGGCATGTGACAACACTCCGCCTGATGTAAAGCTAGAGTGCGGTTCATGAATGGAAACAACTGCTACTACAGAGAAACCTGTGCGGGTAGCGGTCGCCTCCACTATGCCGGCTTGAGGAGACGAGCATGTACCATCTTAGATTGACAGTGTACACTCCTCTCGTTATACCTGGCTACTTTCAAACTATTCCCGAAACGCGACAAAGTCACTTTACGGGTGTTACATTCGAAAGTAGTGGTACTACTCCAGGTTACAGCCGTGAAGTGACCTTGTCGCGTTTCGGAAATAGTCTGAAATTAGCCAGGTATAACGAAAGGAGTGTGCTGCACTATCAATCTGGATGGTGCACATTTATCTCCTCAAGCCGGCATAGCGAAAACGATTGCTGCCTGTACAAATTCATCTGTAGTAGCAGTTGCTTTCGTTCACAGACCGCACTCTAGCTATTGGAATGCATAATTTAAAAAAAAAGCATGCATCGTAAATGCATTTGTTAATTCGTAAATCGAGTGAGAATAATTCGATACCACAAGATCGGGTGCAACCATAAAACTTGATTCAGTTACTAACAAATAAATGGTAAAACTGTATTTAATGTTTAGTTAAACAATTTTATTGCACGTCGCACGTTGTAAATATACTTAAGGCGGTTAGTGTTGCCAGCGCACTTTTTTTTTGAACCGATTTTACTCGATAACTATAACACTTACGAGTCTATATAAAATGTATATTAAACTACAGGATACAAAGTTTCGCATGGTATTTTCTTTTTTTTTAATTATGTCCTATAAATATGAGAAAAAAAATCGTGAAGTGAGCCCTAAATTAATTTTGTTTTGCTCGGTGAAAACACATAGAATAAAATTTTCTTTAACATCCTTTTATTTGCAAAAACATGATGGCATGTTTTTTTTTTCTTTTTTTTTAATTCGATATACTATATATGTATATATTAAGCATAATATGAAAATAACAGGGTTTGTTTTTGCGTGTATATTATGGTAGCAGTAGAATGTTTCAAAGAATGTTTTAATGTGCTTTTTATGAACTGGATAAATCTACAAAATATATTAAATAAACAATTTAACTGTGAAAAACAGCCTAGGCTATTTTTTGAATAAAACTTTTTCTTCATTTTTCTTCTGAAATAAAGTTTGCATAAAAGTACACTAACCTTGAAAATAGCTCTTAGTTCTAAGGTAGCTAACTGACAGCCTGAGGATGGAGAGACGATCGAGTTTACTAAGGATGTTCTGCTCGAAGGGTAACAATGAAGCCAGGGTGTCGAGCTCAGCGTTGAGTCTCTCTCGATGACGTTTGCTTGGATTACTCTTTGTAACACCATCTTTTGCTGGCGGTTTAATACTGAAACAATACATAAATAATATTCTTAAATTGCAAACTTCATACATCTGACATAAAAAAGCGTAGGCCGCTTCAAAAGATTTGACAATGTTGCCCTCAAGTCAAATACTAACTGACAGAGAATGTGACTGCGGTCATCTTTTCTCTCGCGTCACATTGGAAGCGTTATCGCACATCTAGTTGTATATATTAATGTTGTACAATATGTGAGATAAAATAATATTTCATTATTTTATTTTATTAAAATTAAACACGAAAAAATACACGTGCTCAGCTTTGTGCACGGATATTCTGACCATTAATGTAGCACAGCAGAGCCTATGTGGAAATTTCTATCTTAATTCTTCTACTCTATGTATCTTGCTCACTTATCTTTTTTTTTTATTGTAGCTCGACATGTGACAACACTCCGCCTGATGTAAAGCTACAGTGCGGTCCATGAATGGAAACAACTGCTACCACAGAGAAATCTCTGCGGGCTGCAGTCGCCTCCACTATGCTGGCTTGAGGAGACGAGCATGTACCATCTAGATTGACAGTGCACATTCCTCTTTTATACCTGGCTACTTTCAAACTATTTCGGAAACGCGACAAGGTCACTTCACGGGTGTTACATTCGAAAGTGGTAAAAAAAAAACTATCATACTGAAGCACATCGTTATAGCGATTAAAGTACATAAAATAGGTATACTAATTAAATACAAATATGTTACTATGGGTTCTGACACATCGCCACGAGTATAAGCTCTCGTGTGATCTCAACTGGGCGTTTAGCGCAGGTCCACGAACGCCGACATTTGGAGAAACGCAACACACGCTTGTGTGGAATACAAACTTAGATTTTGCTAAAATAAAAAAAAAATCAGGATAATAATAACGTAGTATATATTTTTGTTTAATTATAATATATTTTATGTGCCTAACTCGAGGTCGGTCACTAACAAGGAGCGTGTCACGCGAAGTCAATGCTCGTTAACATAACTTCGTAAAGGTATTTGATATTACCACGTTGTTGTTTCTACAAAAATTTGGTCAATTTCTTAAATATTTAATTTTATTTTAAATAACCACAAGAGTGGTAGGCAGACTGATAATGGTTATTAATCCAGTCTGCCTCTTGAGATTTGTCACGTTTCGGGATTAGTTTGGAAGTAGCCTGGTAAAGCGAGAAGAGTGAACAAGATTAACTATTAACCTGGATGATACACATCGTCTTCTTTTTTTTATTTTTGCACGTCATATGACCTGACTCCGCCTGATGTTAAGCTAGAGTGCGATTGATGAACGGAAGCGACTGCAGCCAGAGAATGGGATCTGCAGACAGCAGTCGCAGGAAGGAGGACAGACGTGGCTGGGAAGGTCGTTCCACAATTTGATGGAACGACAGAAGGATTGCCCGAACCTTTTGGTCCGCGAAGGGATTGTTTCGACTGTAAGGCGATGCATTCGATCGCCTGCACACGTCGACCTCAAGCGATGTGTGGGAGGAGGGATTAAATCATCTTCACAAGCTCACATAGCAGAGGAAGCAGTCCTGCAGAAATTACTCTATAGCAGCAGTTGTTTTTGTCCATGGACCGCACTCTAGCCTAACATTAGACGGAGTGTTAAAAAAACCGTAACACTATTATATTCATTACCAATAAAAGCATCAGCAAACATTAAAAAAAAAAGATTAAACAAAAAAGGGTTAAACGTTACCTTTTCCCCATGAAATTAGCATATACGAGCAAGGTACCGACTTAAGATGGTGTCGTGATCACAGTACACTGTGTCACGACTCACTTAACTCAACTTTAACGGCCACTTAGAGCTTGACGGTAGCTATTGTGTAAAGGCAAAATGCACTTTAATATTAATAAATAAATATTAAATTAATTATCATAATATACTGAAAACCAATTACAATAAGACAATGACAATACAAACATGACAAATATATTTTTAAGGTCTAAAAATAAATTTAACCGCAAAGGTTTTGCATAAAATGAATTTGTAAATCCTAAAACATCGAATAATTCGAGAGAACGCCCTACCTACAATTTGTTGTAAATGCAGATTAGGGCATCAGACGGGCACTAGATTTGTACAAAAATAAATCAATATCAAAATAATTACCGGTTTTTTAATGAATATTAGGAATATTAAGAAAGTGATTTTGTTATTATTCAATTGTATTGAAAATTAAACAGATAAAATCAACGCGCCCATAAGAGCCTGAGCTGTTAATTTATTTATTTTTTCTTTTGTTCATATTTTTAGAATATCAACTAATTGTTAAATTTAATTTTACATGCTACATTAAATGCTAAACAGGAAACATTTTTCAGCCGGTGCATTTCGCTTTTCATCAACAATAACTAACACGGTAACCATGTATGATTTGACGGAAACTTGACTTAACAAAGTATCTAAAGTCTAACGTGTCGCCAGTTTGATTCTTAAATTATGTATGTACTTTCAGCTTTAAACATTTTTTTAAACACAAGAAGACTTTATTGCTATGATAATAAGAATTATTTATTACTAAGACTTTTTTTTACAATTCCACGTGTTAAGATCTCGGTACCAATGTACCTCTCTCGGTGATTACCAATGTAACTTTGTTATTATGAGAACAAACTTCAATTTGTGACTCATTTCCTAGAATATTTCTTGAAACACTAATTTGCAATAAAAATAAATTTAGAGATCAATTGCAATAGCTAGAAGCTTACATGGCTACTATTGCATACAAATGATATCTCTTATGGGAAATATGGGGCGTTATCTAGGATATGCGACATTAACAGAGTTAATGCAAGTTAAAGAGTTAAA
Organism: Tinea pellionella; assembly: GCA_948150575.1. NCBI lineage: Eukaryota > Metazoa > Arthropoda > Insecta > Lepidoptera > Tineidae > Tinea > Tinea pellionella. Next base: position 6,610,622 of record OX411263.1, on the reverse strand, counting down.
GCAAAATTGTTATTTTTTATTTATAAATGGGATTTATTATTCTTTTCATCATATTATTTTGATAGTCTGTCGGTAAAAAAGAAACAAAGAGTATCATAATAAATTATAATAATTATTGAAAAATATACAAATTATTTGAATTGTAATATTTGATCGTTTGTATTTGTTTTTGTTAATTTACAACAAGATCCAGATATTATTATGTATTAGAAACTGTTCGAACAGAGAATGGTGTTGAGTAAACTTGTTTCATTAATTTATTTATCTAAAACCATTTTTTTTATAAATTTTTGTGTCAAAGAAAATATATATATTTTTTTTTAAATAAATCTGCATATGGAAAAGAAGCCTGACTGATCCAGACCGGAAGATTGCACCGAATAATAGTTGTAGAGATCTTAGGGTGAAATTAAAAAAAAATCCTATACAAACCGGTCATTTATGCGTCATATTCCTAAAGCCCCAAATAAAAAGGTTATAAATAAAAACTAACAGTTCACTTTCCTTTTTAAATATAGACAGTGATTATTACTTATGCATTATACTATTTTTATAAAAGTACCTACTTTTCTTTACTCTTATTTCTTTTTTTTCGTAAAACAACGACTCCATGCAACTCTATATTCGATACAAGACACTATACAGGGCGTAAGTCATAGCCACCCGTCGTTTTTGTTGATTTATTCAAAGGTGATACTTTATGTGTACCGCTTTTATGATACAGCTAAACTTATTTAACCCGAGTACCTACATAATAATAAGTACTTTAGAGTAGTTGGTTCTGGAGAACCACAACTTTCAAATGTAACAACCGTGAAGTGACCAGTTTGGAAGTAGCCAGGTGGAAGCCATAACCCCGTGGCTCGCAGTCCTTCGACATATGGGGGCACTGTTGGAGTTGCTGGTCTCCTATCGGGCGCGTCCTCAAGTGGTGGGGTCCCGGAATACCTCCCAGAGGTACCCCGGCCCGAACCAAAATCAGCGAGATGGAGTTGCTTTCAGAGAAGACCTGAGTGAGAGCCCACCCTTCATCGCGTGGGTGGAGGCGGTAGCAAGCGTTATCTCCTTCGCCCCGAGCCAAGAGCGGTAATCCCGGGGTTGGACTGCCGCTCATTTACTTTTTTTTTTTTTTTTTTATTGTAGCTCGACATGTGACAACACTCCGCCTAGAGTGCGGTCCATGAATGGAAACAACTGCTACCACAGAGAAATCTCTACGGGCTGCAGTCGCCTCCACTATGCCGGCTTGAGGAGACGAGCATGTACCATCTAGATTGACAGTGCACACTCCTCTCTTATACCTGGCTACTTTCAAACTATTCCCGAAACGCGACAAGGTCGCTTCACGGGTGTTACATTCGAAAGTGGTGGTACTGCCCCAGGACGACAGACTGGACAAATAACCATAATCAGTCTGCCTACCACACTTGACTGGAATGGTGTTTCTTCCCAATGAGGTGGGGCCTAACGGTCAGGCGTCGGTGGGGTCGCGGTTGAACGCGAAAGCCATATGACGTAGAGAGGGACACCGTGGGGTCTTTAGTCATGTATACCCGGTATTGGGGAGTACCGGGGTGTCCGACATAACCTCGTCGTCTTCCTCCGAGACGCCGAGGCATCTATAAAAGATTTGCCCCACGTAAAAAATAAAGGTAGAAGCCATAACGAGAGGAGTGTGCATTGTATAACCTGGATAGTGATGTGCACTTCATTAAGTCGCGCAGCATAGCAGAGGTAACTGTTATTCGTAGAAATCTATCTAATATAGTTTTATTGTATCTTAATAATACTCAGTCTAATGTTAAAGCATAGAGGGCGCTCTATGAATGGAAACAACTGCTACAACAGAGAAATTTCTGCAGACAGCGGTCGCCTCCTCTATGCCGACTTGAGGAGATGATTGTACACCTTTCTGTTTTTTAAAGATGTAGAAGAACTTTTGGAAAGCAAAAATTTTGTGTTTTCGCGTTCTTAAAGTTAAAAAGGTTAAACTGTAACATCGATACAATTTGTAATCGTACATATATCAATGCCTGATTATTTCTATAAATCGTAACTCGATTAAGCTATACTATATTTAATGTAACTGATAATTTACAGAGATATCTTCCCAGTTTAACGATAATAAGTAGTATTTTTGTATACCTTTTTTATGGTAGCTCGGTAAAAAACCACACTACGCCTGATGTTTGCTAGAGAACAGTCCAAGAGACTCCCACATAAAAATGTTTGCTAGCAACAATCCCCTCCACTATGCTGGCTTGAGAAGACGCACATTGACAGGGCACATTCTTCTCGTTATACCGGCGTCCCAACACTCGAAATTAACTGAGCGACCAAATTATGTATAACAAAGTTACATTGATCTCCTCGAGCCGGCATAGGGGAGGCGACTGCTGCCTACAGAAATATATCTGTGGTAGTTATTATGGACCGTATTCTAGCTTAACAAAAGGCGGAGTGTTGTCATATGCCGAGCTACAATAAAAAAACAATCAAATACAAAGTTTTGTTTACATCTTAATGGAAAAACCTACACTTGTAGAATCGTAGACAGGGTGAATGAAGGTTCGTGTTATCATGCGATAGTGTGTATGTATGTATGTATGTAACACGTAACACGCAGTGTTGTAATGAAAACGAACGTACATTTGGTACAATTTCGTTCTCTGTCTACGAAACAATATTATTAGATTTAATATCAATGGAAAATGGTCGTTAGGACAATGGGGAAAAGAGATGAAATTCGCTATTTGTAAGGTAATAAAGGTAATCTTCATGTTTAATTAAATAACAAAATATTGCGCTAATTACTTTTTTTATTGTTGCTCGGCATATGACAACACTCCGCCTGATGTTAAGCTAGAGTGCGGTCCATGAACGGCAACAGCTGCTACTACAGAGAAATTGCTACTGACAGTAGTCGCTTCCACTATGCCGGCTATACCATTCATCTTAATAGTGCACACTTTGGATTAACGTGGATGAAAATTGGGAATACCTACGTATTTAAAAATATTATGAATAATATTGTACATAATTGTGAAAAAAAATACGTATTTTTTTCTTTCTAAAAACTTGTATCATTATTCCTAAAAGATATTTCTCAAAGAATATCTAAGTAATTTTAAACTTTTACGGATGTGCGACTACCGTCAACATAACCATTACTTCGTTTTAAATTATATTTATTTTATTTTTATCTTTTTTTTTTATTGAATCGTGAATATTGAAATGCTAGTTGAATAGAAAAACTGAGCGCTTAAGGTGGAAGTCGATTCTAAATGCAGAGGGCATTGCACACGACGCTCTGACCACGAAGATTCACGATGCGCTTCAGCGCTTACGCGAGATTGGAATTTCTACGAGTAAAACAAAAATTAATTTCTGTTAGTGATTTTTCTGTCTCTCTTACTCCAAAAGAATTACAAATGAAATGAATTATTAAAAAGAGTTTTTAAATTATAAACTTTGACAAATAATGGAAATTGACATGTACCTAATTTACAAATATTTACACGCCAAATTGAATGGTGGATCGTGAAAGCATATCTAATATCTGCCTGTACAAATCTGCAGAAGTAACTTGTAGAAAGAACTAATTTAAAATTTTAAAATTTAAAAAAAAAATTGTTTTATTCATTAACATCTTTGCTGACGCTACCTAAATAGGAGGCAAGCGAAATGATACGATTAAAGGGGCTCTATTAAATGTTCGTTAGGTGCCGACTTTGGATGAAATCGTCCGAATAAAAATGTAATAAATTACACATAAGTATGAGAAAATAGTCGAGAGTGTTCTGGGGTGCTATAACCTTTGGTAGATGATAGATAAATACTATACAAACATATTACAGTGTAAACCCGATTTAACGTCACTCGATTTAACGACAAACTCCTTAAAACGTCGAAATTACCTGACTATGGTTGCTTTACATTGTTGTCCATACAATGATACACTCTATGTAGCATCACATTAACTCTAAATAACGACCACAATTCAATTCAATTCAATTCATTTATTTCAGTAAATTGACAGATAAACTGCACTCTTACACGTCGATAAATACAATAATAATAATAATAATTAATACAATAACATTCATGTCTTTAGCAGCTGCACATGAGCATTGTCAAATTCACTAATTAAACAAATAACTTAATTTTAAGCAATTTATGATAGCTGCCTTATATTATGAGCATTGTCCGCTTACTGACTAGAACTAGGACTATATGTATATTTTTAAATTGTATAGAGTAGGCTATTCAAGGGCTATCTATTACAAAATTATCGGCCATAGCTTCGTTTAAGTTGTAGTATACCTTATTAACTAATATTTTTTTAATGTGTTCTTTAAATTTTGGGTAATTCATTTCTTTTATGTCTTTTGGCAAATTATTATAGAATTTTACACAGTTACACAAGTAGCTCTTTGACAGTTTCTGGAGTCTTTGCGACGGATGTCTGACAAGGGCTTCCTTGCGACGAGAGTTTTCTCTCAATGTTTCAATTGGATATTTATTAATATTTTCTTTTATATACAGTAGGCTTAGCATGCTGTACGCGCTATACATTGTCATAATTTTAAGCTCCTTAAATGCCGTTTTGCAGCTTTCGGTCCTTTTGAGCCCATATAAAAAACGTACAGCTCTTTTCTGTAGGGTAAATATCCTGCCGGCTTCGGCTGCTGTGCCCCAGATCAGGAGACCATATGTCATGAGACTGTGAAAGTATGCAAAATATACCGATCGAGCTGCCTCCCTTCCACAATATTCTTTCACTCTTTTAACAGCATAGCAGGCAGAACCGAGTTTCTTAGCGAGTGTATCAATATGACTTTTCCATGTAAGCTTATTATCTAGTATTACACCTAACATTTTTGTGTCCTTTTGAGCATTTAATGACCTCTTCATGATAAATTGTTTTAACTCAACGGTATCTTGCCTTCCGTGTGTATCTAAGGAAAAATTTATTAGATTTGTTTTATCTAGATTTAATAACAAATTATTAGAGCAAAACCATCGTTCTAGATTGCAGAGTAAACTATCCAATCTGTCAACCACATCCTTTTTGTTTTCGCAGTTAATCATCACGGTAATATCATCAGCAAACATTGCCATCTTCAATCCTTGAGGTATACATGCTGTAAGGTCATTCACATAGATTATAAAAAATAAAGGTCCTAGGATCGATCCCTGTGGGACACCCAGTTTTACAGTTTCTTCAGTAGATCTTGCATCAGTTATTTCTACAAATTGTTTACGACTCTCAAGATATGACCTACACAGCTTTAGGTCAGTTCTTTGAACTCCGTAATGTTCTAATTTGGCAAGAAGGATCTCATGCTGGACGCAGTCAAATGCCTTAGATAGGTCGCAAAATACTCCTATAGCGCTCTCCCTTCTATCTAGACCTTTTAAAATCCACCCTACTATTGTTGTAAGAGCTTGAGAGGTAGATCTATTTTTCCTGAAACCAAACTGATTGTCATCCAGTAGTTGCGTATTTTCTAAGTAATCAACCAGCCTATTGAACATAATTCTCTCAAATATTTTACTCAGTATTGGTAGTATTGATATTGGTCTGTAATTGTATGGATCTTGCACATCTCCCTTCTTATGTATTGGCAATATCTTAGCAACTTTTAATTCTTCGGGAAATATTCCAGATTTAAATGCATCGTTTACTACTTTTGTGGCGGGATAAACAAGTTCGTGTGTTAATGATTTCACCAGTCGTGATGATATGTTCCACAAGTCAATAGATCGCTTTGATTTTAAGTTTTTAATAACATTAGCCACTTCACCAGGGTTTGTGAGGTGAAAAATTTCTTTGGTACTAATTTGTTTAGAAATATATTGCTTAGTGTATGCCAATGCATCATATATATTTATATTTAGGTTCTTAGTCGCATCAACAGCGATATTATTAAAAAAATTATTGAAATGATTAGCTATGTCTTCTTTTTCTGTTAACAATTTGTTTTCTTTTGTTTTTAAAATTAGTTCATCAATTGTTTTATGTGTATTTTTGTTAGATAATTCTTTTATTATTTCCCAGCTAGTTTTAATTTTATTATTTGATTGTAGTATTCTTTCTCTAAGATGTATTTGCTTTGCCTGTAGACATACTCTTTTGTATATTTTACTGTATATTCTTGTGTATTTTCTTAATTTGTCATTACTTGAAAATTGAAAGCATTCATAGAGGATTTTTTTCTAGATTGCAATATACCTTGTGTCACCCAGCTTTTACACACTTGCTTAGGTCTAAATTTCTTTTGAATAATTGGTATATGTTTATCACAGAGTCTAATAAATTCTTTAAAGAATAAGGAAAAATCAAGGTTTGCCGCTGTTAATACGCCGTTGTCAAATAAAGCTAATTTTAAGTCATTTAGGTTCGGTTTATTGATTAGTCTATAAGCGATAGGATTATTTTTATTTTGTTTTGTCAAGGAATTTTGAGTTTCAATTACAATTTTTTGTGCCAAGTGATCAGATTTAATCCCAAGAATTACCTTTGCCTCAACTGTGTTACAGGTGGTGAAGATATTGTCAATACATGATGAGGACGTCGTAGTTACTCTAGTGTATTCATAAATTTGTTGTTTTAATAAGTAGGAATTCATAAGGTCAGTAAGATCATGAGTTTTAGTTACATCCAGCGGAAAATTAAGATTAAAGTCTCCACACAATATTATATTTTTATTGATATTTTTCGAAATTTTCATTAAACATTCATCTAGTTTTTTAACAAATAGTTCTAATTTAGCGCTTGGTGATCGATAGACTACTAATATTATACTGTCTTCTAGTTCCACACAGCTTACTTCAAATATTTTATCTGTCGACATTTTTACAACATCCATCCTATTCTTCGCTTTTATGCCATTTTTAACATATATAAGTGTATTGCCTCTTTTATAATTTATCCTGTGACTGCTACTTATTACTTTAAAATTATCAAGATTAGATATGCAAATTGATTCACTCTCTAGCCAAGATTCCGTGATACAAAAAATGTCAAAATATGTCCTTATTAAACAATAAACAGTACTTTCCAGTTGCCAAAATTAATAAGAACTGCAGCTGTGTACCTACGTTCTTTTGTTTGTTATTTTGTTGCTTTATTGTCTAGCCCGTATTTACCTTGACTGTCGGCATCATACGGATCGAAGATTCTGTCGTTAGGTTGTTATGCATAATGTTATATATACTTTATTGGTAAATAATATTATATTAGTAAAATAGTATTGATTTTTCTTCTCTCTATTTAACGACAACTCTCTATAACGCTTTAAAATGCGCAGTCCCTTTAGTGTCGCTATATAGAGTTTACACTGTATATTATTTTTCATACCAATGCTAAGTTAATGCATTGGTACTAATGCTTGTATATAGGCACTACATATATAGACCAAAGTACATATAGCATAGTTACATTGGTATCGATCAGAGTTTAGGGACGTTTTCAGTTCACGCCTCTACCGCTAGGCCGTCTTGGTCTAAATAAACAAATTATAATATTGATATTTACAAAGTTTATAAAAAATTTAACTATTGAGTTTTTTTATTTCCTATTTATAATAAATACCTAAACAGTGGCTCAAGTCAAAATTCAATCAACAGTTGTCACTCGATCGAATCGGAAAACAAAATGTATGGGATTTAACGTTTCACTGTCACCTAAGCCATTACGAAACGTCAATACATTTTATTTTCGATTCGATTAAGTGACAAATATCGATTGGCTTTTAAGTTTAGCTTTGGATATAAAATTGGAGTGTGCTTTCTGGAGAGTGCACATTCGTCTTCTCAAGCCAGCATAGCAGAGGCGACTACTGCCTGCAGAGTGCTGTGGTCACTCAAATATTGCTCGTTATATGCCTCACTATATGTATATTTATTTTATAAATAAATAAATACACCCAGAATAGTTACAATGCCTTGACTCCAAACTACAAACAGGACTAGGACAACATAAATTTTTTAATCATCAAAATCCCCCTGTTTTTCTTCAAAAAAATCTTCCTTAATAACGGGCTAATATAACAGGGTAATCTGGGGACAAACAAACATACATCCATATTTATAATAACACTATAAGTTAATTATTGGCAACTTCTTTATACAATCCGTAGAAATGGTGTCAAACGAAACTTTCATTTGTAATGTTAACTTCAAGGTTAGAAAAATAAATAGAAGAAGTATAGACACGATAGATTACGTCACAAAACCCTATGTTTACAAATGTGCCGAGTGGACCCATACTGTAATTATAAATGTATTAGGAGGTCGACGAACGGGAGGTTAAGGCCGGCTCCTTTGTTTTTTTGATTATTTGGTCATCTACATGTGTGCTTCAAATAGTTTCGTTTTGGTTCTTCCTGTATTTTTGTTTGTTATGTTGAATAATTTTTAATACAAAGCTTAGATCTTTTACAACGACCACACGAGCCTTTGAAAAAGTTGACTAACCCAACGCACAAATAATGTGATACCTTTGTTATAAAATGATATTTTTCTAACACGTATTAGGTATATAGGTATTGATATAATTAGATAATATTGCAGATAGACTGATGGCGGTTGATAGACGAACAATCATATTGTAACTCGGTATATGACAACAGTCAACCTGAATTTAAACTAGAGTCCGGTCCTTGGACGGAAACAACTGTTACTATAGATAAATTGTTACAGGCAGAACAATCGCCTTGGCTCGTTCCGTTTCCGAGAATTCGCGATCAATTCTGATTCAGATCAAAATTTTGCAAAATCCTACACTATAATACGAAGCTTGAGCGAACCCTTAAAATTTGAGGTTGCCAGCTATCATAATTTGGGCTGTACGTCATGAATCAGTCGATCAGTCAGTCAGGGCTTCTTCTTTTATATATACATAGATATACCGAATATTACAGATAAAAAAAAGCAAAGTCCGTGTAACTACGCAAATGATAAACTCTAATAAATTGTATATTACGCTTTTCTTAACAAATAAATAGATAATAATAAATTATATTTATAACTACAATATACAATTTGACATTTATTATTTTATTATCGCATAAGAAAACAATATAAATTCACAATACTTTTTATTATTAATTAAACAATTATTTTTAAAAAAATCACACAATACAATAGACAGCAAGTATTGAAGACCTTCGTAAAAATATTAATTGAATAATCGAATACTAAGATTAATAATGTGAGAATCATCTCTAACTTCTAAACAAACAATTAAGACCCTTATCCCTATGATTTTAAATATAAAAATCGTATAAACACAACTTATTTCATATGTCTAATTGGAATTTTTATAACTTAATATCAAGCGAAACTAAACATCCTAACTCCCATTATTCAGAAGTTATTATAAACTTTAGTTCATTAACAATAAAGTTGTAAATTCTTTAATAATAATAGGAAAAGAGTCATAGTAGGATGCGCATGTGTGCCGCGAGAAGTAAAATTAAGTATGCCAATATCATAAGGAGTTGCGCATGATTGCGTTTAGCCTTCGTCAAATAACAGTTTTCCGTTTATAGTTTTTCGCATTCGTTTCTTTTTCTGTCAAGGTTTACTGTGTGAATGCAGTTATATAAGTTCTTGTATTAACGTGGGTGGTATTGGAATTTTCTTCTTAGAAGTATCCCTACTCAAGTTTTAGATCGGCCATACACAGGCAGCTCAATAAAAGATCATTGAACAACTTACACGACCGCGAGTGTACGAGTAACCATTGTCAAATGCTCGAGATATTTTAATTCTCGTCTGAAAAACTGTAAAATTGTGTTAAAAAATGAAACATAGTTATTCCCTTTTTTTTATTGTAGCTCGGCATGTGACAACACTCCGTCTGATGTAAAGCTAGAGTGCAGTCCATGAATGGAAACAACTGCTACTACAGAGAAACCTGTGCGGGCAGGTTTGCCTTGAGGAGACGAGCATGTACTATCTAGATTGACAGTGCACACTCCTCTCGTTATACCTGGCTACTTTCAAACTATGACACTTTCAAATACGACTAGGCCGCTTCACGGGTGTTACATTCGAAAGTGGTGGTACTACCCCAGGACGGCAGACTGGACAAATAACCATCATCAGTCTTGCCTAGCACTCTTTAATAGTGCCTATAGGCACTGAGCGAACAAAGTTACATTGGTACCGGTCAAAATTAGCGAGGTTCGAACACGAGTCTCACCGATCGTGAGTTCACGTGTCCTACCGCTAGACCACGGCCACATTTAAGGGGACATCTTTAAACCATGAAAATAAGCTTATTAACAAACACAATAATCAAGGTAATTATTAAGAATAGCAATTATACCATCTTAGGGTTAAAAAAATTGTACCCATTGTAAACACAATGCATTCTTTTACATAAAAAAATATATTAAAAGACCTTGTCCTATTAGAAGTACGCTAAAGCCGTGGGAACATTGATTTTGTTCAATATTATAGAATCAGTATTAATTTGCCTCTTAAACAGAAATTTTAACGCTCCTTTGATTAAAATCTGTCGCGCTCTTGATTCTGATAAGTAGACTGATGATGGTTATTAACTAAGTCTGCGATCCTGGGGTAGTACCACCGCTTTCAAATGTAACACCCGTGAAGTCATGATTTGGGAGCAGCTGGAAAGTAGCCAAGGGTTCAATAACGAGAGGAGTTTACATTTAGTTTTCTTAATTTTTCTTTTAATTTTTCTTTTTATTATTATTATTGTTCTTTTTTTTTTCTTATTGTTATTATTATTTTCTTGTGTGAAGGTGTTTTTGTTTGTTTGTCTATTTGATGTGGATTTCTTATTTTTCTGTTTTCTGTTTACCTTTTTTTAGTTGATTTCAAATTTTTATGTTTGATTTTTGTATTATTATGTTATAATGTTAAGCCTATTATTGGCCTTATTTCTGGTTAATTTTTATTTTCTGTTATAAGTTTGTATTACGCTGTTGGCTTTATAGTAAATAAATAAAAGAACGGCCGTGGTCTAGCGGTGAGACGCGTGAACTCACGATCAATGAGACCCGTGTTCGAACCTCACTAAACCGGTAAAAAACCGGTACCAATGTAACTTTGTTATATGTACTTTGGTCGTTCAGAGCCTATTGGCACTATTAAAGAGTGATAGGCAGACTGATGATGGTAATATAATAAAATATAATAATATAATAAATGGTACTTTCGAATGTAACAGTCGTGACCTTGTCGCGTTTCGGGAATAGTTTGAAAGTAGCCAGGTATAAGAGAGGAGTGTGCACTGTCAATCTGGATTTGTCTGTTGTCTCTGTCAGTCTCCTCAAGCCGGCATAGTGGAGGCGACTGCTGCCCGGACAGGTCTCTTTGAGTAGCAGTTCTTTCTATTCATGGACCGCACTCTAGCTTTACATCAGGCGGAGTGTTGTCACATGCCACAATACAGCTACAATAAAAAAAAATTTGTTTTCTCGTCCTGGCATTTCTTTGTGGTAGCAGTCATAATGTTGGAGTACTAAATTAAATTAAATTGAGATTGAACCCTAGACCTATAACGTACGTACCTATTTCTGTAAAACGACTAATCAATTGATAAATTACCCTTATTACCAACGTTCAGAGGTTACACAATGAAATTGGAAAATCTACATAGTTTACTGATAGTTACAAATTGCTCTAGAATTATGTAGTTTTTTTCCAATGACGACGATTTGCTTATAAAAGGTAATATTGGTCAATTACGGTAAAACCTCCATGGTTTTCATACGATACTTTTGCTTGGATTTATTTTTATTTCAACTCGGCATATGACAACACTCCGCCTGATGTAAAAGTATAATTAATATATATAATAATAGACATTTATATAATATTTAGTTTTTAATTTAATATTTTATATCTTTTACCGGCTAGCCCGGTTATACGGCTCATGAAAGGAACCAACTGCTACTACAGCGTAATCTCTTCAGGCAGTGACTTTGGCACTACTATGCCGGCTTGAGTGGACGAATATACAATTATGAAATGAAATGAAATTTCTTTATTGCGTGAAACATGGTGTTAGTAAAGGGTTAAATATGTAACAATTTGTGCACATGTTTCGCCACATTTTGCGGCATCCAAAATTTTATATAAACATATATTTTTTTTTATTATATATTAATATTACATTTAAATAAGTATGTCAATTAAGAATTAAATTATTATTGTTACGAGTATGTCAAATCTATGAAATCTATTTATTTTATTTACTGGATCTAATGTCAATACTTATAATCTAAAAGTCATATATTTTTGAGCTCAATATATAAAAGCCTTTAACTAACAAAAATGTAAGTACTTTAATACATTACCCATTAGTAAAATGTATTAAAATCCTATACAACTATTAAGCTTTACTGGGTTAACCCTCGAATGCACATTGATACTTAGAAGTATTAGTTACGCGCGTGCGGTCTCAATAACCATTCTACACACATCACGTTAAAACTATACAAATAATACACTAATTTCAACTTAATGACAATGAAGATAAAGTTTAAAATTATATGTAGTATTTTAAGCTGTGTATTTTACAATGTAGGCTGTGTATTATTCATTAGATCTTTATGTAGGTTGGAATAGAGGTTAGAATAGAGTGTTTAGATTTTGGGGTTGTCTAATCCGATTGTGTTTATCGAACAATAGCACCCCAAATGTAGGGTGATGCTTCATTGAGCTTACCTGTTGTAATGTAATACAATATTTCTTTCGTTTGACTTGAAATTTATTTGATTTTTAGTTTTGTTTAAGATTTAAATATCTTGTTTTGTAGGAATTCTGTGAAATTAATTAAATATACTTCTACAATCTGTTACAATTTAAAAGTAACAAAATGTACTAAAATTTAATTGCATACTAGTCGATTCAAATATGGATAACTAGTATTTCTTCTAAACAAAAATGGTCTGAAAGAACATTAAATATAATTATTTATTACACGTAAACTTAATTGAAATATTATTATAATACATAAAATTAAACGCACATATAGCACAATAAAAATGGCTGACGAATGACACACGCCAACCGTTTCATAGATAAACATTAAAACGATAAATTGCAGCAAATTTATATCAATATAGCTGAGTAATTCCACAATAAAAGTACAATACCCAACCCTGTTAAATGGGGGTCCACGAGACAGGTTGAGTTGTTATAAAAGGCCCCCAACCCGTGTGGAATGGTTCAAGCATTTGTTACATTAACTTCTGTCAAAACACCGTAGTACATCTTTTTGTTACGCTACATTGATATGGTATTGTGGTGCGTTTATGACCCCTTCGGTAATTTGAGGGTTACATTTTATACTAAACTTGTCGAAGATCTTAGTTTGTACACATTTATTGTTTACATTGAAATTTTTATATTACAATCCATATTGGGTCAAAAATACAAAAAAAAAAAATTATTTTCATTCGTAAGACAATAGCAGTGGTGCTAAAATTCTTAGCATGTGAACACAATCTTATCAATAATAATGTATGTTAAAATAAATTAGGCAATAAATGGAAAAGTTATTAAAAAAAAATTATATTTATTTATTCATTTGCTTTCCAAAATATACATTTAAATAAAATAAAAATATTATATTTATTAAATGGAATAGGTAGGTTTTCTAGAATCAATTCAATTATAGATAGAAAGTTTAATAAAGCAATATCAGTGACAAAAGCCAAAGTATTTACAAAAAATAAAAACTGTATAATATATCGTAGTAATACTTGTAATATAAAGGCATTAATATGAAATGGGATGGTCAGATATTAAGTTATGCCTCCGAGCGGTTTGTAATCCCGTTTTAATAGGGTATCGCTTATTATTTGGATATTATGTTGGTATATTTATATGTATGTATATATCGTATATATGTGTATTTCTTGAAGTGTGTGTGTACGTAGATTTAGAGGATTTAAAAAAACATAGAGTAAACTCTTTAACCAAATTTACTGCGTGCTATATATATTTTTAAGCGCGTTCGACCGACGTATCAATCGTCGCATTCATATAACTTGCAATAACGTCCTGGGGTTATTGGTCATCTAGACCCATTGGAGACTGACAGGTTAAATGTTGCTATCTGTCTTTTTACACCCTGCATAATAAAGGCCATTAAATTACACATGATGTTCACCATAAAGATGTATTATCATAAAATAATTAAAACTAAATTACGTTCAATTAATTTATTAAGAATTATTTATCTTTACATCAAAAACAAAGCCTAGGCACCTTAAATCATTTCTAGAATAAAGGTGCTAATACACTATTAAAGTTTATTTACAAATGACCTTTTTTTTTTTCATTTAAGTCTAACTCATTTCTGGCTTAATCCAGGTGGTAAATTTGCGCCAAAGTGGTTTTAGTAGTGTGAAATGTTTAATGCCTTATAAGCGAAGTTTAAATTTAAATTAGATTATCTATACGAGTATATTGCTCTCAATATACTCTGCTTTAGATGGAGAGTAGGCCGTTTAGTTTGGGTTTAATACGCTTGCATACAAATTAAAGAAAACTGAAAAAGTGTAAGTGAATTATGTACATTTATATGAATAGCTTTAATAACACGATAAAATAAAAAAGGTCTGATGTGAATGGATGCGTTAAACAAGGCAGACCAAGAAGGGTGTCCGATCAAATCGGAGACATCCTTATGAAAGCTGGGCTGCCTAGTGCCCATAACCGTCGGGCGTGCATGAAGAGAATTGTGGATGTGAAGAAAGCGAGGGTGTTGTGTCAGGATCGTGGTAAGTGGTGTTCCGTTGTCTCTGCCTATCCCTGTGGGAAAATGCAATTGTATTGTATTGTATCATTACAAAATGAAATTAATAATCAATGTATACACGTTATTAAATAACAAACGTTAATTATTCTTCTTATTAAATCTTAAGACAGTAGATTATGAATTATGTTAAGTATCGAAGATGATTACCTTTTGTATACAAAACCAACACTTTCGGCTTACACTCTCACTCTAAAATGACCTCTAATGCTTACAAAATAAGGGTGTCTGAGTATAGCTAATTTTGTGTTATAAAAAAAAAATCGCATCTCTTCATGCTTGGTGGTCACATTAAAATATTAATAATGACTTCATGTACTAACTATAATTTTTGTACTTAGATTCAAGTTTATGTGGGATCATAGTGAGTGATTAAGGGTGGGCAGGGCTTTTAGATTTTTATTATGCCCATACATTATAATGTATTTAATTTAGAAATAAATTGTTGTAGATATTTAAGTGACAGTCAGAAAGATGGACTTGGTATTGAATCGTCCATGTAGAAAAATTATTAGCTACGCAAGTTGACCACGTAGCAGAATGTTAACCATTATTTTTTATTACAAAACATTTTAATATTTGGACATGTCATTATGGTCTATATGTTAATTGGAAAGGATGATCTGCTAATTTGTAAACAAAATAAGATTTTTTTTATTGTAGCTCGGCATGTGACTAGACTCCGCCTGATGTAAAGCTAGAGTGCGGTCCATGAATGGAAACAACTGCTACTACAGAGAAATCACTACGGGCAGCAGTCGCCTCCACTATGCCGATTTAAGGAGACGAGCATGTACCATCCAGATTGACAGTGCACACTCCTCTCTTATACCTGGCTACTTTCAAAATATTCCTGAAACGCGACAAGATGACTTCACGGGTGTTACATTCGAAAGTGGTGCTACTACGCCAGGCTGACAGACTGGACAAATAACCATCATCAGTCTGCCTACCACTCATTAGTAGTGCCTATAGACACTGACGACCAAAGTACATATAACAAAGTTACATTGATACCGGTCAGAATTAGCGAGGTTCGAACACGGGTCCACGGTCTTTCAGTGCCTCAACGGAAAGTTGTCTTATTTATTTCAAATAAGGAAATAAATACAGGAAATAAAAGGTACATTAACCTTAATTTGATCAACCGTATTAACTAATCAAATAAAGCTTTGCAATCAGAGAGGGGTAAGCAGTAAATCGCATTAATCCTTTACTTCACCCTTTCATTGCAAAATGCAGTAGCGAAATATTAATTGTATTTATAATGTATTAAAACGTTGTAGATCAATATAAAAGTGTGGCGATTTGTGGCGAAAAGTAGCCAGTTATAACGAGAGGAGTGTGTATTGTTTGTGCGACATGACAGTTGATTCATCTCCTCAAGCCGGCATAGTGTAGGCGAGTCTACATATATCAATAAAGAAATTAACAATGAACTTCTTAATTATGATGCAAATTGAACAAAGAATTGAAAAAGAAAAAAGGCTATTCAAAGTTTAGTTTATTGTCTAAGCGTTAATTTTTTTATGATCAATTTACATCATAATATTTATTAACAACAAATTCAACATTTTAATATGCCGAAAACTAGTTTAAATATTACAAAAAATAAAAACGATAATCAATATGCTCACTAAATACTTTCTCTTAAGTCAGAACTCTTCTTAACTCTTCTTTCTTTCCCTTGTTTATGTTGTGTATATTTATATATATATATTATATTTATATTTATGTATATTATATTATATGATATGTACGTATTATATTTTAATAACTTAATCTTTTATTTTTACTTTATACTTCATTTATTAGCTTATTCTATTTATTTTGTCAATGTCCTGCGCGGAATACTGTTCGCACCTCTGGGACGGCTCTGCCAAGTATCTCCTCGATGCCCTGGATTCACTGCAGCGTCGAGCTGTCCGAGTAATAGGCGACTCAGAGGTCACAGGGAGCTTAGAGGCCCTGCAACTTCGCAGGGACATAGCCTCCTTGTGTGTCCTCTATCGCCTATACCATGGTGAATGCTCCGAAGAGCTCTTTAATCTAATACCTGTCTCATCCTTCCACAACCGTAACACCCGCACTGGGAGGGGGAAGCATTCACACTATGTCGACCGAATTGGTCGCCGAACAAAACGGTTCGGCGCGTCCTTTTTGTGTCGCACAATTGACAAGTGGAATGCTTTGCCCTCCCATGTATTCTCCCAATCCTTTCCTTGGATCCTTCAAGCGGAGCGTGAAAAAGCACCTTCTCAGAACGGCATAGTGATGGCGACTGGAGCCACCGTGCGAGCGGTTCTCTAGTCGTCAATGCTCATGGACCTCCACTGCGTTTACCATCAAACCAGTCGAGGTCATATGTCGAGCCAAAAAAAAAAAATATATATTTATTTATTTCATTGCACTGTAGACATCTCCGCTCACACCAACAAAGGTTAGCTGGTAGACAATGCCAAAGGCATTAAGCTCGCCTATGTACGATTTGTGTGTGCAATAAAGTGTTTTTTATTATTATTTTAATTATTTTTCTTACATGAAGTATTGAAATTATAAGTGCATTTTGCCATTCAACAACAATATAGGTTTTCTTTTAACATTAACCCCTTTTATTGGTTTAACTGGGATTTTGCTTTATCGCTTTAAATGTTTACTATGCGGTTATTGACATTTAGTTAAAAATTTAATATTGGCATCGACTCCCGCTATTCCGACTTGATTGCATCGCGGCTTCAGCCACGTTATTCAGTAAAAACCTCTAATGAAATATTATTGAAACATATATATTTTTAATCGGACTTGCAGTTCCAGTAATAACGGAATATTACATAGGATAGATTTCTGAGGACGAGGATTGAATCTACGTCATCGATTTTGCAAGAATAAAACTGAATAAAGGACGAATTAATAAAAAAAAAGGAGAAAGGAGAGCGGCCGTGGTCTAGTGGTAAGACGCGTGAACTCACGATCGATGAGACCCGTGTTCGAACGTGTTCGTTATATGTACTTTGGTCGCTCTGTGCCTATAGGCACTATTAAAGAGTGGTAGGCAGACTGATGATGGTTATTTGTCCAGTCCACCGTCCTGGGGTAGTACCAGCACTTTAGAATGTAACACCCGTGAAGTGACCTTGTCGCGTTTCGTGAATAGTTTGAAAATAGCCAGGTATAACGAGAGGAGTGTGCACTGTCATCTAGATGGTAGATGCTCGTCTCCTCAAGCCGGCATAGTGGAGGCGACTGCTGCCCGCACAGGTTTCTCTGTAGTAGTAGTTGTTTCCATTCATGGACCGCACTCTAGCTTTACATCAGGCGGAGTGTTGTCACATGCCGAGCTACAATAAATAAATAAAAAATAGTATTTAGCAGTAAAAATACTCAGTACAAAAGTATTAAACGCGCATTTCGGTCCCAACCCAGACATCTTTCTTACTTTGTAGGTGTGAAAAGTTATCTATTTGCCAACATTTCTTTATCCATTTCAAATAGGCGTGGTTTGCACCTTATAGGTTAATTTTAGACCAAATACTCTTTTCTACTTGACTGTACTCTAACTCGATTTGTATATGTGACAATATGACTTGTAATCTCATTATAGCCACACCTACAAGGGCTTAAATCCATTAACACGTGTTTTTCTATATAAGTATAAATATATGTATCGTTGCTATGGTAACCCTTTGTCTACGCAGACGCAGAAGGATGGCAGAAATCGTGCAAATATTCGCTATCCGGCGCATCTCTGCAATTATTATCTAAAATCCAATAGAGTATTTGAACCAAGATTTCTTATTTTTTAAAATTGTAGCTCGGCATATGACAACACTCCACCTGATGTAAAGCTAGAGTGTAGTCAACATAGAGTCAATCGGCTTTACTGTACCGGCCTGAGGAGACGAATGTGTACCATTCAAATTGCCTTTGCACACTCCTCTCGTTATACCTAGCTACTTTTAAACTGATCACGTAACGCGACATAGTCACTTCACGGATGTTACATTCGAATGTGGTGGTACTGCTCCAGGACACCAGACTGGGCTAATAACCATCGTTAGTCTGCCTACCACTCTTTAAACTCTTCTATTTCCTAATTAAAAGACTCCATGTTTATAACCACTTAATCGCGGTCGCTCTTTGAGTTAATTTTTTTACAATTCAAACGGAATGGGTATTAAATATTGTAATATTGTACATTTTAGAAACTATATTTCAAGTCACTCATATTAAGATACATTGATACGATAAAATAATTGATCAAAACATCAAGATCATAGTTATTGGAAACGATGTGAAGCAGCCGAGCAGAAATTCGTAGAAACCGTTCTGCCTGTTTATAAAAAAGGCATTTTACATTTGACGCGTAGACGTTGCGGTTATATTTTTTTAATAATATATATTTTAAACTATATAAAAGCTTCTGTGGTGTTAGCGCACGGAGATACTCAGTTCTATTTAACATATAGGTACTTATTTATGTGTAACTAGCTGACCCGGAAAACTTCGTACCGCCTCAGAATCAATAAATAAAAAAGCATTTCTGAACGACTTTTAAATTTAATTAATTTCTAAACGACGCGACGCGGGGACGAACATCAAATGTTTGACATTCAAAACCAAAGGGAAAGCAAAATTGTTGTTTTTACTATATTCCAAGCATTTTTTCATATTTACTCACCTTTAAACCTTCCCTGGACTTCCATAAATAATTCAAAACCAAAATTAGCCAAAACAGTCTAGCCGTTCTCGAGTTTTAGCGAGACTAACGAACAGCAATTGATTTTTATTATATAGAAATAGATATATTAATTAATGTAAAAATGTGATATTATTAAAAAAAGTGTGTTCGGGTCTGAGTACTATAATCATGTTTTTTTAAAGTTTAAGTTTATTTTTTGGTCGTCCTTGTCCTGATACTTATAGCTCAGGGTAACTAATCTAGTTTTTAAGACATATAATAGCAATGTAGTTAGAGAATAATATGTATATTATATAGTTTTATGTATTGAAGGTTTTCTTGTTCCTATTATTTTTTTAGCTTGACGTCCGACATTAATTTGTCTGATGCTATACCGGCTTTGTAAAATATTTCTTCACATTGCGCGTGTTGTAGAATGGGGAATGACGTGGGGTAAAATTTTATACACGTAAAAAAACATTTTAAAATCGCTTTGCCTTCTTTCGTGAAGGTAGTGTGAAAATAGTATTAAAAAACAGTCAAATCAAAATCGTATTTTATTTGTTTATTTTCTAATGCAGTTTTTGAACGATCGCGTGTCGTATCTTGTAAAGGGGCATCGTGTATACTGCATATCGAGTTGCAATGTTTGAACTACTGTTTTACTTCGATTTATTTCGCTCGCCTGAAGTCGGACCGGTTTTTTTCTTTTATTTCTTATCCCCGTGTCGTAAATCGAGCGTTACAGAAATCTTTTGTTTTGTTTTGCATTTTTTTGAGAGAGCAAAATTGAGAGGAATTAATTAAGGTAGCTGCGGCTGTTAATGAGTTATTTTGTAGATTTTTAATTAGTTTTTATTTATTTTGTTTGAGATATTTTGTTACACGTTACGGATACAAATAAACAAGTTAATGGTATTTGTGTCTTTGTCTCTGAGTGAGCCTGCAAAGTTTCTTGTTAATATTGACAAAGCTGTATTGCAAGATTTGAATATGTCTCGGTTATATGTTGCCGAATAATTCAACAAACCAAATTGGTACTTTGCTAGAGCTTCGTTTTCTCAGTGTACAATATTAATGTTTAACTTTTGCGTCTATGTTAATATATTCTCAGATTGTATTTCAGACGTGACAATTGTATTGTATTGTATTGTATTTGTGAACATTTTAGGCGGCGTATTTGTTTTGATTATTTCCGCGTGGATGTTTAAAAAACTTCGCAACGCGGCAAGAATAAAAGCTAAAACGTCAGATTAAAATATATTTCTATATCGTGGCCACACTCCACCTAAATGTCAAGCTAAAATCGCCTTCGCTATGTCTTGGGAAGACAAATGTGCACAGTCTGGGTTGATAGTACGCACTTCTCTCGTTATACACGGCAACTTTTAAGTGGATCCCGAAACGCGACAAGGACATTTCTTGAAAGCTATTATACCACAGCAGACTGCGCTAATAACCATCATCAGTCTGCCTACCCCTAAAAAAAAGTTATGTATTAAAACAAAAGCTTATAGGTACAACATATTCTAATAAGAATGCATTGCAAATAATTACAAGGAGAATCCCATTCGCCTAAGAAAAATTGGCCCATAATTTTTTTCTCGAGTTTGTCTACTTCCTTATTATCAATCAGTTTATATTTTTCATCCGGGTTATTCAGTAATTAGATGTTTTCTAATGCAATATTTGAGGTTATTATTATTTTAACAGCTTTAATAATTTTGATGATATTTGATTTTTATGTAATTAATCATTGTCTATTGATTGCTAAATAATGTGTTGATATAATTAAAATGAATTAATAAAAAATAAGATTTTATTTTAGAACCTTATTATTTAAGAAATTATTTTATTTTGTAACCAAACTATCAAGTGGGCCCAAAAATGGGCATTCTCCTTTCTGTATAATATAATATAAATAAATTATTTAAATTGATGCGTCTGTTTGCACATAAATTATTGTAGATGTAACAGTAAAACCTTTTATACATCCGTAACTTATTTATAATATTGTTTTTTTTTTTTTTCAAATCTTTTTTTAGCTTTTATTTTCTTATACGGACGCGCTTGATCGACATTATTGAAGAAATCACTTCTACTCATTAGTAATGTATGACCAGCCAACGGATAACCGCCCGTAAATAAGTCATTATAAGTTAAATTTATGCTTGAACATAGATAATAAATCTCTTTTTATCATAACTTTAATGATATCTTGCTTGTATCGGCGACTGGGCGGCCGATCGAACTTAATTACGCTATCGGTTCTATTGGTATTATTGATTTTTTAAAACAGATTCATATTTTTTAATTGTCTGTACTACGCTTGTCTTTGTATTACAGGCACTGAGCACCCAGAATATAACATAGTTACATTGGTACCGATCAGAATTTAGCGAGGTTTGAATATAGGTCTCATCGATCATGAGGTCTGTTCTCAATCGCTAGGCCACGGCTGCACATAAGAGTTGTCCAAAGTCTCTATAAAAAAACTTGTAACTGAAACATATTCCAAGGAAGGTTGAATTGTAAAATAGTGCAATTTGACGTAAAAAAAAAGAAGAAAATATGTTGTATACGAGTATAATTATGACTCTGTCCCTTGTCAAAGTGGGAAAACAGAACTAAAAAAACTAAAAACAAAGAGTAACAATAATATAAAAAAATACTAAAGATTTTGTCATTTAATTTCATATTCAATCAAGATAATTTTTATAAATAACGTGGGCAGGTCTGTCTACCCCTCAATAAGCACAAGCGTGAAGATAAGAAGTATTTTACACCGGGCCTTGTCTCTCACACACTGTCATTAAAACCCATGTGTTTTTTCCATAATAATTAGTTTATTAATTATGCAAATTCATATGCAATTCATAATCAAGATTGCTGAGCCGATTAACTTGGAAATTTTTGATCAAACTAACGGATAAATTTACTAGTACCTCGACTTTATTTATTAAGTATTATGTACTAATAGAATTAAATAGGGTATTTATTATTAGCACTTAGTATTTTTAGTAACATTTTAAATTGATAAAATTAAAGGAGTCGACGATGAGTGTATCAATCTATGTGCACTAAATAAATTTATACAATAACAAAAAACAAAAAAAAACATTTAATTATTTTTTTGCCACTTTACAGATACGAGTATACATTGGCACTAATTTAAAAGCCTTGCTTACCAGACCCATTTCAAGCGTAAAGTTAGATAACATTTTAACTCAAATATATCACAATTTTCAGCAAACAACTTTAATTAAAAATTTCCTTTAATATTTAAGAACCACCCGTACCCTACCCCAAAAGGCACCCCTAAATGCATTACTAGTTATACGTAGGTACAACATCAACCCCTAGAGATATCCACCCCTCTGAAAGCTCATTTCTAAGAAAAGGGGCGTGCCTGTACCCAGGGGGAGTGCGTCGTCCTTTTCAGTTTCATGATGACATAGATTATTTGTCTCTTTTTAATTTTTCATGAAAATATTTAGAGGTATTCACTGTATTATTTGGTATACAGTTCAATTACAAAGTTATTGAGTTATTACTCTACATAAGAAACGAAGACGTGACTTTAAGGTATGTATGTAATAATGTTTTTGCAGCACTCTGCCATTTGACCGCACTGCGTCTAATGTGCTAGTGCAAGCTAGAGTGCTGCCTATGAATTAAACGTGGCGGTACTACTCCGAGACGGCGACTGAGCCAGTAACCATCTAACCAAATGAAGACGAATTAGTGAATTCAGTAACTTGCAAATGTATGTAAAGAAAATTTCGTTTGTAATCAATTTCGCAAGGCAAATATTACAACACGGAATTTTGGCATATTTTTTTGTAACATCAAAAGCGTTGAAAGTAATTACACAAACGAAAATAAAGCATTTAAAAATAATAGCTCAATCCACTTTGCAGTTTCGAGCAAGGAAAAATAATCGAAATTCTTTCAGGAAATTTTCAGTTTTCCACCTAGTTAGAGTTCACGTCAGTTTGTCTAGACTAGACTGGTCGAGCGACCGGTCACGCTATTTAGCATCTAATTCCTGATGTTTACGATAACATTAATATTTTTATGATTAGATCTGAAAACTTAGTATTTATTTATTGTTAAGAAAATAGCATTGTGATTGAAAATGAAAACGCCTTCACAGTTCAAACGAGGATTCTATATGTATATGGTTTTAAATAAACTACCCTGGAAACTACTAGATTAAATAGAAAGAAAGAATTGCCTAGGATTTTTTAAAAATTGTAGTTCAGCATTTGACAACACTCTGCCTTATGTTAAGCTAGAGTGCGGTCCATCAACGAAAATAACTGTTACTACAGATAATTCTTTGAAGGCTACAGTTGCACAAAAACACAAAAAAATGATTATATTAATAAAACGTCAAGATGTTGTAATGTACATGATATATAATCTAATTTAAATCGGATTCATTTCGAGAACAAAAACAAGAATACAGGATCAACAGAAAACGTTCTATATAACTGACCAGCTCGACTTTAGTTTTAATATGACAAGACATTTTCGTTTATTTCTGAAAGAAGTACTTCATATTTACTTTCTTGAAAATAGGCGGGGTTGAAGTGCTGATCTTTTATTTTATTTTTATCTAGTAGCTATAATAACCGTAATAATACGAGGGTGTGGGCAAACTATAAATAATAGGAAAACGTATTAATATATAAAATTTCTCCAAAAGTTTTTTTACGATTTTTTAGGAAAACTCAAGACTCTCTTGCAAAATGGAAATATTACTGAAGGCTGCATAGGCAATGATCCCTTTGCCTCAAGGCAATTCAAATAAAACAACAAACAAAAAAAAAAATTAAAGAAAAAACAGTAACTAAATGTAGAACCTGCTTCAAAATCAGCTGTAGAGTTGTTTAACCTATTGACCGTTATGGGGGGAAGAGCGTTCCAGAAACGGCATAGCATGACGACTTTACCGTCTACTCTCATCACGCAAATATCCCTCTTATGGCATTAAGAAAGAGTATTGGCACGCTACCCATTGACACACCGGAAGGCAGCTCGCTATCATCACACGAAACTGAAGTGTGACGTACATAGCGTGTTAGGAACACGTGGGTTTCACGTCTGCGTTTCACACGCAACACGCACGCAGTCGACCCGCGGGTGACGTTTACGTGGTCTCAGCGACCATCACTGGACGTGAGCTTCAAGACAACACGCTCAACCTTGGATTGTTATGAAATTACGCTTGTTTCGATTTGTTTGTTAACATTCTTAGATTTTCTTTTGTTATTTGTAAAGGCAATGGAGTAATTAATACAACCATAGTAAACTACAGTTTTACAAAAGTATTTTGATAAGTGCTTGTATCGTATGCAGCGGGAAGTCGAAGTATATATAAAAGTTACATTGATACCGGTCGAGATTTTTAAGAGAACAAAACCCAATTTTATCTATTGACATCCAGCCGGCTCTAAATAAATAAATTGTGTTTTAGTTTTTTTTTAACTCAAATGTTACCATTAAAATAAAATTAATTTCTATTAATTCTGTTGTTTTTTAAAAGTTTTCTGACTGTATAGTTTTCTTACGCGTATGGTGAGGCGTAATCTTTTTTGTTTTAAAGTGAAAAATTACAACGAATATCGAATTATAAAAGGTCTTATGTAGGTACCTATTACATCCATTTATACAATGTTGTACAGTTGAAAGAATTGGAATCATAAAGAGAAACAACCTCTAGATAGTCTACTACGAATGCTAAGGAAAATCAATAAAGGTTTGCTACGAGAAGGCCATGCGCAGTGAAAGAATATAAACCAAAATGTACCTACATAAAATACCGGATAAACGCTTTCTTTATTACCGATTATTGCTTTTTTAAAATTTAGCTCGTCATATGACGGCACTCCGCCTGATGTTAAGGAAGTTGAAGGAGATCGGTAAACAGCAGTCGCCCCCGCTATGCCGGCTTCGTGAGATGCCTCCTATGCTTGTAACATTGGTACTAAGCGACTAAAGTATATTTATTATTTTTACACATCAGTACTGGACAGAATTTAGCTTAGTTTTGGGTCTCATCGATCATGAGGTCCGTTAACTGCCGCTAGGCCACGGCCGCTCGTAATATAATGATGATGGAAATGAAACAGAAAAAAGTGGTAGACAATCTGATGATAGACTGCCTGCAAAAATTACGGTAGCAGTTGTTTCTGTTCATGGATTAGCCATCAGGTGGAGTGTAAAATGAACATTTTTGTGCTAACTGTATATATTTTTATTAAAATCAGTGAATGGAGATGCATTTCACGAAAAATTATAGATAGGCTCCTAAGACGTACTTTCGTGTAGCTGCAAAGGCTTTAAATTTACACCCTGTACATACATACATAAAATACTTATGAGAGAAAACTAGATTAAAAATTAAACAAAATTTATTTAAAATGTAATCTACCTACCCAGCTGACGCAACACACCGTGACGGGGGTTGTCGTGACCAGAGAACATTCGGTCACCCCTCCGTGTCTACCCTTGAAGTGTAGATACTAGTGTTAAGGTGATTCACCCTAAAGGTGTGAATTTTAAAGCATTTCTTTATAACATTGATTTGTGTTTGGTTTTAATGGAGACTACACCCTTATACACCCACTAAGCGTTTTAAAACCTTTTGAGCGGCCGTGGTCTAGCGGTAAGACGCGTGAACTCACGATCAATGAGACCCGTGTTCGAACCTCGCCAGGTATAAGAGAGGAGTGTGCACTCTCAATCTATATTGTAGATTCTCGTCTCCTCAAGCCGGCATAGTGGAGGCGACTCTGCCCGTAGAAATTTCTCTGTAATAGCAGTTATTTTCATTCATGAACCGCACTCTAGCTTCATATTAGGCGGAGTATTGTCACATGCCGATCTACAATAAAAAAACATTTTTATAGTAACCTAGCTAGGTACTGTAGAGAAATATTTGCAGTCACAGTCGCCTCCACTATGCCGGTTTTGGTAAGGCGGTCAATATTTGAGTACTTTCAAACTGATCCCGAAACGCGATTAGAAACTACCCCGAGACAAGACTAGACAAATAACGGTCATCAGTCTGCCTGCTACTCTTTAAAAATTGAATAATAATAACATAGTAATGAATGAAGAAGCTCATAGTGATGTTGATACATACAAACTCCTTGTCGGTAAAGTACAAAATCATCGGTTATACTAACAACCATGCAAATCGTTTAATTAGGATGACTTTATGCAATAATGCTTTTAAATATAAGTTTTTTTTAATAAGTTCAATATAAGGTCTAGCGGACACTGTAGTCGCCTCCACTATTCCGGCCTGACGAATGTACTCAGTTGAATTTTGTATTTTGTAATATGTATTCTGAGTAATATATTGTTAGCTATTCCGTCAACGTGGGCATAGTCATTCATTCCTGATACACAAGGAGGCAGTGATTGGCAGGGAAAGTAAGTCCAGGAGTTGAAAAACGGTGACGCAGAATATTTCCCCTATTTATATTTTCTCGATTTAATATAGCGAGAGGAGTGTGCGCTGTCAATCTGGATGGTACATGCTCATCTCCTCAAGCCGGCATAGTGGAGGCGACTGATACCCGCACAGGTTTATCTGTAGTAGCAATTGTTTGCATTCGTGGACCGCACTCTAGCTTTACATCAGGCGGAGTGTTGTCACATGCCAGCTACAATTAAAAAAAAAGAAAGGCATTACATAGCAAAGACAAATACATTTATAACAATATTTAAAAAAAAAATTATATGTGATCTCGTGCATAACACCTTCCTTATAATGTTATGGTATTGTAAAAGTTGATGTTGTTTGATGCCACTAATAAACCGCAGTTTGTTTCGGACCGATTCAATTTAAAAAAAAAACTTTTTATTACAGAATTGTTTTATCATTTTGATTCATCTTTAAGACTTTCTTAATAAGTTAGTATACGTTTTAAGGGATAGGCAGGGGTACTAAAAGCTATAGATATAAGCACACATCGATAGATCCTCCCAAAAATCTCGACCAATCTATATAAAAAAAAGTCTGTCAGCTCGGCTAGCAGGGAGTATAAACTCCATCTGATGTTATTAGAGTGCGGCCCATAAGTGCTACTACAAATAGTCTGACAGTAGTCCCTTACACTATGCCGCCCGAGGAGACGAATAGTATCACAATACTCATAACAATAGTGTCTAAAATGTACATTAATTTATTTATTCATATTGTTTAAAGGGTCACGTGAACACGTAATAGATGTGATCGTGGCGAAAGGAAATAGGCATGAAGAAATAAACACGAAAAAAAGTTTTTTTCTATTGTTTCTATATAGTAAATTTTTTTATGGAAATAACTGCTACTACAGAGAAATCTCTACAGGCAGCAGTCGCCTCCACTATGCCGGAGAGACGAGCATGTACCATCCAGATTGACAGTACACACTCCTCTCGTTATAATAAATAAGTAAATAATACTTTAAAAAGTTCTACAGAAAGCTTAACCTTTGAATAACCCAAACGCCTTTAAAAGCACAAAAAAATATAAAAAGCGCGCTCTAATGCAGATCAGTGACTAATGGTAGGCTGTTCGATTCCCGGGCGAACAATTTGCATATCTCATTGAAGGTTGTATTGAAGGAAAACTATAATTTCCTACTTTTTCAAACTTATGTTTGTGCCTACATTAAAAAGTAATGGCAGGGGTTTAGTTAGAATTAAAAATTTCTTATGCCTTCACTTAGATTGTTAGATTTTATGAGCTTTTTTAAAAGGTCAATAACCTTTCGTTTGTTTTGTAAATAAAGGTTACTTTTTTTAGAAACTACTCTAGTGCTTCTATAGGCTGGAACACGTACAATTAGATAAAAAAAAATACATTTATTTTTTTATTTTTTTATTTACATACAACAAAAAAAATCTGATGTGAATGGATGCGTTAAACAAGGCAGACCCAGAAGGGTGTTTTCCGATCAAATAGGTACATCCTCATGAAAGCTGGGCTGCCTAGTGCTCATAACCGTCGGGCGTGCATGAAGAGAATTGTGGATGTGAAGGAAGCGAGGGTGTTGTGTCAGGATCGTGGTAAGTGGCGTTCCGTTGTCCCCGCCTATCCCTGTGGGAAAAAGGCGTGACAATTGTATTGTATTGTACATACAACATATTATACATTCATTGCAAAAAAATAAAAAAATACATAAAAATTAATTACAATAGTGTCTTATTTACAATGTCAATGTTTAAATATAGATATTATTATTAGTACATTATGTCAATATATTTATTTAAAGTCTTGTTTTTATCAATGAATACGTCGGCATCAGGGAGTTTCAGCGACATATCATGTTTATACATAAATACGACATACATACAATAATTTATAGCGAGAGGAGTGTGCACTGTCAATTTAGATGGTACATACTCGTCTCCTCAAGCCGGCATAGTGGAGGCGACTGCTATCCGTAGAGGTTTCTCTGTAGTAGCAGTTGTTTCCATTCATGGACCGCACTCTAGCTTTACATCAGGCGGAGTGTTGTCACATGCCGAGCTACAATTAAAAAAATATATAATATATCGTACATTTTACGTTGACACAGTTCCCGTATTTGTTGTGTATAGTGTCGTCATGATATTTCGGCTCAATTAGAGTCAGGTAAGGAGCACCCTTAACTGCGTAAGAGTGGAAAAGAGTGAAAGATGTGGGCAAGGCAAAGTGAAAGTAAAATCGCTCTATATATCAGTTTAAAGGAGCCAGGTATAACGAAAGGAGTGTGCACTGTCAATCTAGATGATGCACATTCGTCTCCTCAAGCTGGCATAGCGGAAGCGACCCCCTGTAGAAATTTCTCTATGGTGGCAGTTGTTTCTGTTCATGCACACCGCACTTTATAGCTTTACATCAGACAACGCAACAATATGCGGGACAAAGGGGACTTTGATAGCAGTCGCCTCCGTTCACGGATCGCACTCTAGCTTAACATCAGGCAAAGTGCGGTCATATTATGACGAGCTAAAATTTAAAAAAATCTTTCTGCTTACCCCGAGCGTGAACTTGTTTGTGAAATGTTTTTTTATAATATGGTCTTTGAATATTATTTTTATATTAAATTCATAGTTTATTTAGATATAATTTATTGTGTTTGGTTTATGTTTTAATTTACAAACGGACATGTTTATGTATTCGACTTGTTAAGAGAGAACGGCGTTAATATCTTAAACTAATGAAGAAATACAGACTTTAAAGTTTGGGTAATAGAGTTAATGTTTCTCTGTGCTTTAGTGCGAGTGTTTTATGAAATATCTCTTAATTGAGAATGGTACTCAGTGGGTGTTAAATTTAGTTCGAATTGTAATTGATTTTGTTTGTTTTTAATTCGTTTTTGTAATAAAAACTTTAACTCAACTTCGGTCTTGTACACATATTTATACAGGCTGTAAAAGGACAGCGGGTATTGCCTATTTCCTTCAAGCGATACCCGAACGGAGCCTAGGACTCGCCGTGAGTAGTTGGCACAAACCCTGATTTTTGAAATTAGAATGCGTCAATATTTCGTAGTTGGGTCGGTCTTGGATACATCGGATACGGTGTAAGGCTGGTCGCAGCTAGATTAGTGGCCGGTATTGACCCACGCAGAGAATACCTATACCTGCTGAATTCACACGGAGACATGCAACGGAAAGGTGTGCAAAGTGGACTTACTGCTTGAGGAGTAGACAGGACACACTGTTTGCACGAAGATTATACAGATTTTAGGCCTTTGCTGAAACGTTATACCACGGTTTTTTTATTATTATTAGCTTTTTAAAGATTTTCAAATAAATCAAGCTGCAATGTCATAACAACATCTAAGGCAAACGCGCTCGGCTGTCTATCAGCTGTGAGTTGAATGATCTAGCACGTCGGGCCGTGTCGCGACCCCCTACTAGTATATCAATGCTTATAGACGGGATCTGCATCATCCAGGTTATATATTTCTCTTGTTAATATAAAATATAATTACTTAGTTCATCTAAGAAAAAATCAACTAATGTATTTCGACACTTGGACGAATGTTAAATGATACGTGAAAATTTTATGGTAACACAATATTGCCATTTTAAAAATAAAACGTTTTAAACCAAAATACACCCTAAATACACGACGACAGAGTTCATGGTAGGATTTTCTTAGTACTCAAATATTTTGCAAGCAATTTTGCACTCTATTATTTTGGTGATAAATGCGTTTATTGATTGTTAAGAAGCGTTGTTGTAATTGAAGTCGACTACTGTGTGGATGGATCAGTTTTCTTATATCGTGAGTTTTGATGTTAAAAGATTCATTTCTTGGGAGTAAATTGCAATTAACTATAGTCTATACAAATTAATATTGAAAATTATGTAAATAACAAAAGTGTTTCAATGTAACACGTGATCAGATTGGAAGTAGCTCGTCTCCTCAAGCCGGCATAGTGGAGGCGACTGCTGCGGAGGTTTCTCTGTAGTAGCAGTTATTTCCATTCATGGACCGCACTCTAGCTTTACATCAGGCGGAGTGATGTCACATGCCGAGCTATAAAAAAAAAAAAATTCTTCTGCATAAAATTATTAACATATTAAATACAGTGTAAGGGGAAATCGTCCTACGTATCTTAAATATTAAATAGTTGGCTATTAGTGTTAAATATAGCATAAACTCATTACCCCCCCACCTGTAGTGTTCTGCGGGTAATTGGCTAAGTATTGTACGTTCGTATCTCGAGACGCTTTCTTATCTTTGCTCTTTGCTGAACATAGTCATGAGTGGAGAAGATTTTTGTGCAATTATTCGATTAATTACAGTGTAAACTCGATTTAACGACAAACTCCTTAAACGTCGAAATTACCTGACTATGGTTGGTTTAGTTTGTTGTCCATACAATGATACACTCTATGTAGCATCACACCAACTCTAAATAACGACCACAATATGTCCTTATTGCCAAAATTAATAAGAACTGCAGCTGTGTATGTTCTTTTGTTTGTTATTTTGTTGCTTTATTGTCTAGCCCGTATTTACCTTGACTGTCGGCATCATACGGATCGAAGATTCTGTCGTTAGGTTGTTATGCATAATGTTAAATATACTTTATTGGTAAATAATATTATACCTATTAGTAAAATAGTATTGATTTTTCTTCTCTCCCTTTAACGACAACTCTCTATAACGCTATAAAATGCGCAGTCCCTTCAGTGTGTCATGTGTTTTGTCACTACGTTGATATCCAATAAATAAGAAATCGACATTCTCGTTGGCGTAATGTTATTGCTTTATCGTTTAAATTTGTTTAAATTTGTATTTACATGAAACAAATGAAAAATGAAAAAAGCTTATTGTGTTCAGAAGCTAGTGTATTCGTAGTAACCTACCACTCGCAAAAGGGCAAGCCTGAGCTGCAGGTGGCAGTACCCGAACTATAAATAAAATATTAACAAAGATATTTCGTTAACACAAGTGAAAACATACATACAAGAGAAACACCCGTGAAGTGGCTTGTCGCGTTTTGGAATCAGTGCATATTCGTCTCCTCAAGCCGGCATAGCGGAGGTGACTGCTGCCTACAGTAATTTCTCTGTGATAACAATTATTTTCGTTCATGGTTGTCATATATGTACTATATTTAAAAAATATAAATATTATTTCGACTCCATGCTACTCGATGTTCAATGAAAAGCGAGTGAATTCAGAGAACAGTTAGCAATCTATGGCGATATCTTTCACCAAGCTCTTTATCTCATTCAGCTCATTATTTTAGAGACTGTCAAGATCTATAAACACTTTATTGATCAGATTATAGATGGTTACTTTTTATTTTTTTTATATTTATACTTATATACTTATTTTATAGTAGCTCGACATATGACCACACTCCTTCTAATGTTAACCTAGGGCTCGATACATGAGCCGACACAACTTCTGCCACAGACAAAATGTCAGCTGGCAGCAGTCGTCACCGCTATGCCGGCTTAAGGATACGAATGGGTACCACAAACTGACACACTTCTCTCGTTACATCAGGTTACTTCCAAAGCGAAGTGACGTGGCGAAGTGACTTGGAAGTATCTGGATGTTGCACATTTGTCTCCACAAGCCGGCATAGAGGAGGCGGAAGCGGAGTGAATAGTTGATTTTTTGGAGAAAGATAGAGAATTAAAACTTGTGAAGAAAAAGAGAAAGTCGTGTTGATTTAATCTAGTCCTGTCTCCCTAGCCCTAAATCCAGTCTAGTCCTGAACAATGTAGGCGAACCTACGTAATAATGATGCCTCCGTGGGCTGTGGACTTAAGACTTGTCGGCACTACATCAAAAGTAATTCATATTAAACGATTAATAAATGTATGAATCACATTGTAACTTCTTGTTACTGACGTTAAATTAATGTACTAACCAAAGTTTTAAGTTTTAGTTTCAGTATGCCGTCCTGGGGTAGTACCACCACTTTCGAATGTAACACCCGTGAAGTGAGCTTGCTGCTTTACTGGACCGGCTTAGAAGAATCCGCCGGCTTTAGGAGACAAATACTTCTCTTCTCAACTTCCAAACCTTTTCCGAAACGCGACAAGGTCACGTGGACCTGGTCTAATAACCATCATCAGCCCGCCGATCACTTTTTTTTTTTATTGTAGCTCGGCGTATGACAACACTCCGCCTGATGTAACGGTCCATGAATGGAAACAACTGCTGCTACTGAGAAACCTGTGCGGGCAGCAGTCGCCTCCACTATACCGGCTTGAGAAGACGAGCATGTACCCTCTAGATTGACAGTGCACACTCCTCTAGTTATACTTAGCTACTTTCAAACTATACCCGAAACGCGACTACCTTCCTTCATTTCATTACATTCGAACCAGGTACTACCCCAGGACGGCAGACTGAACAAATAACCATCATCAGTCTGCCTACCACTCTTTAATAGTGCCTATAGGCACTGAGCGACCAAAGTACACATAACAAAGTTACATTGGTCGGAATTAGCGAGGTTCGAACACGGGTTTCATTGATCGTGAGTTCACGCGTCTTACCGCTAGACCACGGCCGCTCTATAAATATAAGTCCGATAATAATAATATAATATTTAAACATATTATTATAATACAGACCGCCAGTAGCGACGACTAAATCTTACATGGAGACAGGCTACAAGTTAAAATACTACCACAACTTAACGATCCTGTACCTGTCTACATGATGATGTAGAACAGTGTCTTAAGTACTGTCTTAACTTATGACAATAACCAGTTTTATTAGGCTTTACTTTATTAACAACCTTTACTATATCAAAAAAAAAGTTGTTGAAATAGTTTTATTCGTTTGTTTTTATTTATTACTAGCTGACCCGGCAAACTTCGTACTGCCTCAGAATCAATAAATAAAAAAGCTGAATGATAATTGCAGAATACTTCAAGTTTAGTAAAAATGTGGTCATAACTTTACCGGAGCAAAAAGAATTCGTAATCAAACCAAAAAAAAATTAATTTAATTTGATTTCTGAACGACAGGACGAACATCAAATGTTTGACATTCAAAAGCAAAGGAATAGTTTCTAAGGGAAAACTAAATTGTTGTTTTTACTATATTCCAAACATTTTTTTCATATTTACTCACCTTTTAAACCTTCCCTGGACTTCCACAAATAATTCAAAACCAAAATTAGCCAAATCAGTCCAGCCGTTCTCGAGTTTTAGCGAGACTAACGAACAGCAATTGATTTTTATTATATAGACTCAATGGTTATAACGATAATTTTAGAATTTTGGGTATATCTCTGGATTAAGTCCACTTACGAGGGTTTAATTTTACAGAAAGAACAAAATCTACGGCATCATTTTGAACACGGGTCTTATCGATCGTAGACCTTCTATTGCTAGATTACGACCGCGTAACCGCTTTTAACATTGCTTGCTCAGTGCTCATGATACAAACACTAGCTGAGTACTAGTATTTAAAAGAACAAATAAATTAATAAAAAATATCAAACGGTAACCGATAGATAAGCAAAACCTATAACGCCATTGTCTAATACTTTTCATACGTAAGCAATTAAAATATCACCCATACAAATGTCGGCTAGAACTAATAATTTCAATTAATAAAAGCTTTCTCACATTCATAAAATTGACACCTAACTTTGATATAAAAATAGTATCATAGAATGTTGAATTATCTTCTCATGGCAAAAAATTACGAAGAAGACAACTTTATGAGGAATTGCGAAGCTTCAAGTTAATGGAATATATTTTATTCAGTCATTCTACTAACAGGGAATATGCGTAACGCATATATTTTGTATTTATTTTTTCAAAACGGTACATCTTTTTTATTGTATGACAACATTCCACCTAATGTAAAGCAAGAGAGCGGTCCATAAACGGAAACAACTGCTACTACAGAGAAATCTCTACGAGCAGCAGTTGCCTCCGCTACGCCGACCTGAGGAGACGAGTATACACCATTTAGATTGTCAGTGCACATTCCTCTCGTTATACCTGGCTACTTTTAAACTGCTCCCGAAACGCGACAAGGTCACTTCACAGTTCACGGGCGTTACATTCGAAAGTAGTGGTACTACCTCAGGACGGCAGACTAATAGCCATCATCAGTCTGCCTACCACTCTATGATAGTGCCTATAGGCACTGAGCGACTAAAATACATATGGGTGAATATACGGTAAATGTATTTTTAGTGTTCCCAAGTAAAAAGTTAAGTATTTGAATTAATATTAAATAGCGTACAACTTCGTAATGTGTATGTATGTATAATGTTATGGGCCAGAAGAAAAATACATTTTTTTAAGTTTTATAGGTCCCAGGGGAAAATGTGTGGCCAGGGGAGTGACACCATGGACAGGGTAGTGACAAATCGGGACAGGGAAGTGACATCCTATTAGAATTTTGATATGTTAAATATGATATATCAATAAAAGTTGTTGCTTATTAATGTTTACTATTTTAATTATTGAAATTATATCAGTCTCAAGTGTTAAACACCATGTTTTTTTAAATTACGAGTATATCTTAACATGAGATAAAAATAATGAATTTGAATATAAAAAACCTAGTTCAAAAAGAGTTCCATTGTTACCACATATCTTCAGAAAGGTCACTAAGACATCTCCTTCTTCTTCGTCAAAATCGGATGAGCACACGGCGGCATATCTGTACTCCTTTTTATTTTTGTATTATACATTGATCAACGACCGCCAATATGGATTCAGGTCGAAGCGATCAACTAGTGATCTGCTAGCGCATATTATGCATGCTTCACTCCAGCTGTGGACGGCCATGGAGAGGTCCTGGCAATTGGCCTGGACATCTCCAAGTCATTTGACAGGGTCTGCCACAAGGCCCTTCTTTCTAAGCTCGGAGCTGGTAACCGGCCTTCCTCCGGCTCTTCCTGACCGGCTGTGTAACTAGATTGCCGACTTCCTGCATGAATGCTCCATCCGCGTATTAGTGGATGCCGGCGTACCTCAGGGTACGGGTACCTTGGGTAGGGATGTTCCGATACCACCTAAGTATCGATACCTACTCATTTCGATAATACTCAAATCTTTTTTCGATACTACTTAAATAAGTACTCCTAAAGTATCGATACTTACTGATATCGATACTTTTTGGAACTTTTATTTTGTTTTATTATTTTGAGGGTGCTATCAATGAACGTTGCATACAAAATGCCAGGGGAGTGACGCCAGGGTAGTGACAAAATCGCTAATAACCTCAAATTACAGCTAAACACGTGTGTGTTTCTATACTTTTATGCAATTAGCTCCTCTGGCTCACAATTATTATTCTTTTTTACAAATCCAAATCTATGTAACAATAAAATGTAAAAATATACGCTTACCAGGGGAAATACTGCATTGACTGGCACAAACAGGCTCTGGGACACTGCAACGACTACTGCTGCAACGCCGATTTGTAAATCCTCGCTGCGTTTGTCTTGTTGCTGTCTTCACTTTGTTCAATATACGTTTGTCAAGATTAAACGTCGGCATTAACGGTTTTGGTCGATAATTTTGCCTTTAAAGTTCGCCAGGTGAGGGGTCACTGTGTTAGTGGCACCAAAACTTTGTTATTATTGCTACGTTTGATAATATTTTTTTTACATTTATTTCATGAAATTATGGTATATTTTATATTCAGTTACATAATTATCCAGGAAATATCATTGTAGGATTTATATAAAAAAATATATGAACAAAGTTTGTTAAAATTAGGCAGTGGGGTCAGCCAGGGGAGGATACATTTTTACTACTTATTATCGTTTAATGGTCTGAAGTGATATTGTTAGCGTAATTTAAATACACTGCCTCAATAAAACACGATATTAATAGTTACTTTAAAGATATAGGATAATAAATAAATTAATTTTGGGTAATATTTCTGATGGAAACGCTACAATACAAATACCGTATATTCACCCATATAACAAAGTTACATTGGTACCGGTCAGAATTTAGCGAGGTTCGTACACGGGTCTCATCGATTGTAAATTCACGCGTCTCACCGCTAGACCACGGCAGCTCTGATCTAACTATTTGCGGCAATATTAGGTCGCTAATCCATATACATATATATTTAAAAAATTAATCTCAATTTTTATATTGCAAAAAAAATATGTTCGTTTAATTCGCAAATATCTTTTTGTGGTACTCTTAGAACATTACATTCTCTAAATGAAGCAAAATTTTCAAAATCTTCAATATACGAGATATAAATACACTTCTGCCGTCGATTGTACACTGAACACTCGTTCCAGAGAAAACAGGACAGTTCTTCGTCCCGAAATTGGTTTTGGGGATACCGGGACGGACAGTTAGCTAAGTATACGCTTATATCGAACCATTATCCATATTTATTTGTTTTTATTTATTTATTTATTTATTTATTAGCAGAAATCACAGCGTGAATTATAAAAAAAAATACAAAAAAAATTACAAAAAGAAAAGCCAAATTGATTTCAAATATCCACTAACATCGCAATTAGACATAAAAAGGAAAACAGTTTAAAAAAATATAAAATAAAATAATTAAGTACTATGTATATACAAATTTGTATAATAATACGTGAAGGAAACATCTTGAAGCCCTTTTAAGCGCATTGGCGCACAAAGAAGTACGAGATTTGGCATAATTGAAGTTCATATAATCATTTTAAAAGTTCAAACTTTCATAATCGTAGCCAAAAGCCGACGATATGATGATGAATGACAGCTGTGCGTGTGTGTGAGTGTATGTATGTGTGCGTATAGACAATGATAGTAATTACCTAATGATAAGTCATTTAAACATTGTCGGCATGGCGGCCGCGGGTGTGGGTTTAATATTAATAGTACGGACAGCACTGCTTATGGGAATTTAGAGCTGAGATTTGTGAAACGAGGCACGATCGATGTAACCCGTCCCCAAACCTCAAAATTCTGACCAATGTAGTTATGTTATATGTACTTCGGTCGTGCTGTGCCTGTGATAGAAGCACTAGCTTAGTACATACATTTGGGATAGACAGGGCTTTTGGAAGTCAGAAAAACCAACCTAACTATTACTTTTATTTTATACTTTAATTTTAATCTATCAACAAAACGTTTGTATGTATTAAAATGAATAAATATATACTTAATAAACCTAGTAAGTATATACTTTATATACTTAACTATATTTTTTTTATTGATTTTTTTTATATATAGACAAGTCTTGATGTATATTAAAAATACAAGACTTTATAAATCATATATTCAAACATACGTTTAATAATATGTATATTTTTTACTTAATACTTTTTAACAAATGCTTCCTAAACTCAGGTCATGAAAAAATAATTATTTTTCACTACATAATAACATAAACAGGTCTAATTTTTAACAATTACAAAACAAAAACAAAAATAGTTCAAATTATATTTCTTTTGTGTATAATTTTGTTTTGCGGACTGTACACGGTACGGTTTTCGTGGAAAAAATTCCGAAGCATTTGTTTGATGCGGTATAATAAGAGATAATTATGAAAAACTTACCAGTTTCGGTTATAAATATTATTACAATTCGTTTCAAAATATTATTATTTATATAGAGAAACATATTCTTACATTTCTTTTATTACTACCCATTATTATTTATATTTATTTTTCCTTCAAATAAGGACTAAGACCTACTGTCCACGGAGTCAACTTTTACTAGTTTCTAACTATTCCTTTTTTTATTTAAAAAAACGTATAAAACTCTAAACTCGCACTAAGCAACCAAAGTATATATAGCATAGTTACATTGGTACCGGTCAGAATGTAGCGAGGTTTGAAAATTTGCTCGGCCACTCGTAATTGCATACCGATCGATGCAATTTTAAAGTGTAGAAAAATGTATACAAACTCCTTCCCTATACCGGCTTAAGGATTGACAGGGCAGACTTCTCTCGTTATACACGACCACGAAGAACGTATAAAAGTAGTGGCACTACTCCCAGACGGCACTAATAACCATCATTAGTCTGCCTACCACCTTTTTATA
The DNA here is from genome assembly GCA_948150575.1 of Tinea pellionella. Classification (NCBI taxonomy): domain Eukaryota; kingdom Metazoa; phylum Arthropoda; class Insecta; order Lepidoptera; family Tineidae; genus Tinea; species Tinea pellionella. The sequence continues at coordinate 6,571,626 of OX411263.1, read as the reverse complement.
ATTTATCAAAAAGTGTTGTTTAAGAATATCAGCTTTAACAAGGAAATGAAAGTCCAAGATTCAATTCCAATCTTTTTTAGATCAATAAGTTGTTTATCACTGCATTTGCGGGACAAAAGTCTGTCAAGCTGAACGATGTAGCGGTGTAAGCTATTAATAAAAAAATATATATTAAAAAAATTGTATATAAGTACCTACATAGATATAATGAACGGTTGTTATGTATAATTATTGTTGCTTCATTTCACCCTTTTTTTAATTGTTTGTGTTACAAACATACTTGTTCAGAATCTAGTCTATTTACATCGAATAACTCGAGATAAAAAATCTCCTTTTACCGAAAATTTTCAGCGGTTCAAAGGTAACAAACAGTCATTCTTACTTTCACATTTATGTTGTCATATGCCGAGCTACAATTAAAAAAAAGACGCGTCTAGGACGAGACGATTGGGTAAATAATCATTAATTATTAGTTGAAAAAAAAAAATTAAATTCAATAAAATTATTATTATTACGGACAAGTAAAACGAGATGTAATTTATTAAAAAAAAAGGTTATAAACGTCGTACTCGTTAAGAATTAATTTCACCTGCTTACAGCGTAAAAGCGATTAAGTAAGAAAAATTATAAAAATCATAATCGCTTGCTATTAATCCATTTATACTTGTACAATTGACCTCGGTCTGAAAGCTTTTTTTATGCAATAATCAACCTTATTGCGTTTTGATATAATTTGCAACATTTTAAATGTACAGTCAACTCTTATTTATTTATTTATTTTTACCTACTATGGCATTAAATATCTCTAATAGTTCGAAAATAAAAACATGTTATTTAAAAGAAGAATGTCCATTTTTGGGTCCACTTGATATCTAATAGTTTTATATCAAAACAATACTCTAAAGTAATATCTTATTTTTTTATTAATTCATTTTAATTATATAAACACATCATTTATCAATCAATATACAATGTTTTATTCATAAAAAACAGATATTAACAATTATTAAAGCATTTAAAATAATAATAACCTTAAATATTGCATCAGAAAACATCTAATTACTCAATAACCCGGGTGAAAAAATTAAAACTGATTGCTAATAAGGAAGTAGATTTATTTTTCTACAAAATTAACTAAAAATCATCGACAAAGTCCAGAAAAAAATTGTGGGCCCATTTTTCTTAGGCGAATGGGCATTCTCCTTTAAAATCAAATTATTATTATTAATATTTATCGATAAAGACAAAAGACAAAACACCTAAGGTATAAATATCATATCATTTCATTTCGCAAACTAGGCGTTGTCCACACATTTCTCAGTATCAACAGTAGTTACCTGCGGTACTAGCCACACTAGTTTAAAATCAGGCAGAGTGAGGTTTTATGCTAAACTAGTATAATAAAAAAATAGAGAATTATTTTACATATGTACTACTTTCCAATGTAACTATGTTATATGTACTTTGCCTATAGGCACTATTAAAGAGTGGTAGGCAGACTGATGATGGGTATTTGCCCAGTCTGCTGTCCTGGGGCAGTATCACCACTTTCGAATGTGTGTTACATTGTCGCTTTTCGGGAAGAGTTTGAAAGTAGCCAGGTATAGGTCTCGTCTCCTCAGGCCGGCATAGCGAAAGCGACTGCCGTAGAGATTTATCTGTAGGAGCAGTTGTTTCCGTTCATGGACCGCACTCTAGCTTAACACCAGGCGGAGTGTTGTCATATGTCAAGTTACAATAAAAAACATAGTATTTTGCAGCCAAGTGTACTTATTAAAGTTATATGCAGTAGAAAGATATAGTAAAATGCAATGCCATTTGTCAAAAGACCACACGCAGGAAGAGGTCGTATTTATAGTGCATTAGGCATGTTACATGTAAAAATATTTTTTTAAAGCCTTCAAAAAACACCTGCTTTTATATTTAAATGTCAGGGAAATTATTGAAACGAGTTGTAGTACGTTTATAATATGGTTAGTTAGGTAGAAGTTTGATTTTACTATCACAAAAGTTATCTGGAGGCACCAGTCGTCTCCCCTATGCCGGCAGGTTTCTCTGTAATAGCAGTTGTTTCTATTCATGGACCGCACTCTAGCTTTACATCAGGCGGAGTGTTGTCACATGCGGAGCTACAATTTTTAAAAAAATTATATCTAAGACCCACATAAACTATTTTAAGGTAGACAGGTAATACTATATTTGGAATTGGGATACAGTAAAGCTATTTTTATTCGATTTATTAATATTGTACAACATTAAACGTCAGTTTGACAGTAACTAGAGTGTTGTGATTGACATGTGAATTAATTGAACTCGATTCACTGAATAAATAAGTTAATTAAATATAAATTATTAATGTATTCTAAGTTAATTTAATAATACTTTTTATTAACTTAGATTTGTTTAAATTACTACATTTTTTTTAAATTATTAGTAAATAGAAAATATACTTAGAATAAATAAATAAATAGGTAATAATTTTTTTTTTAGGCACTGAACCCGGTACTCGGCAGTCTATCCAATTCGCCACAAGACCGTATTGAAAATATAAAAGCTTAATTACTTCCGGTGTTAGTCTGTTTTATTTAGAATATCAACTTCCCACGTACCTCGAATCGAAGTGACAAGTTACAATTTATTAATAGCTGAAATATTATTTGAAACTGAAACTTAACCTCATTCTCCTGATATAAATTATGTATATGTATATAATAGGCTATGTTTTATTTTGGTTGGAACCAACAAATTTTTTTATAGCTTTTTGTCTATGACCACACTCCGCCTGATGTTAAGCTAGAGTGCGATCCATGAACGGAGGCGACTGCTGTCAGAGAAGGGGATCTGCAGACAGCAGTCGCGTCCGCTATGCCGGCTTGATGAGATGCCTCTTCACACTGCGTTTGAAGGATCCCATGTTATAGGAAGAAGGAAAGACGTGGCTGGGAAGGTCGTTCCACAATTTGATGGAGCAACAGAAGAAGGATTGCCCGAACCTTTTGGTCGGCGAGGGGATTGTTTCGACGGTGAGGCGACTCATTCGATCTTCTGCACGCGTCGACCTCAAGCGATGTGGGGTAGGTGGGATTAAATCATAGATTTATTAGTTGGAATTATTACTTGTTAGTACCTGTATATGAACGGTGGTGGTTTAGCGGTAGAAGACGGACCTCACGATCGATGAGACCCGTGTTCAAATCTCGCAAAATTCTGACCAATGTAACTATGTTATATGTACTTTGGGAGCTCAGTGCCTGTGCCACAAGCACTAGCTTAGTACAAACATTTAATAATAAATTAAAATAATATGTATCCTAGTATAGTAAGCACAATCGCGTCTCCACCAACTACCAATCAGTGTCGACTTACACCTTGGCTAACGTGTAAACGCGGCAATAGTATATGGCGAAGTATTTTGAGTGTATTATCAGAAAAAAAGGCAAAATTGAGATCTATTATTAGATAGACCATCACAATCTCGTGGGAGACTCAATTATTATCCAATTTTAATCAAAAATATCGCTTCTCAGCCTTTCACTTCCACTTAGGCATTTAAATGTCAATCTCTCGGTATTTGAACACAAAAAGATCACATGTAATTATAGATTAAACAAACAATTCTAAACTTTATTTTCTTTTAAATTAAGTATATTTTCATTTGATTAATGACTTTGATCTAAAACAATTTGGTTTAGTATGATTAATGTGTGTTTGATTAGTTGGTTTTTATAATGACGTAAGAGCCTCTAATGTTGGTATAGCAAAATAAACTTTAAAGCTTTCTATTTAAGTACGAGATTCCTTTCAATATCAATTTGATGAAAAAACATCCTGAAGTCAATCTTAGAAAGTGTATGAAAGAAATTGATAAAAATAATTGTATTTATTATCTTAATTTGATGAGATTATTAAAATCTTATGCTTATCAATCAAAGTCGAGTTTTTTTGAATACAAATAAATTATATGCGAATGATTATTGTTGTTTATTTTTGATTATTATTTCTTCTGTAAAATAAATATTAATTTTATTTTAATTCTGATTGTTTTGCCTTTGGGAACTGAAACTGTTTGCGATTGCGATTAAAGACAACGTAGTATAGTGGTAGAAAGCTTGGACCTGAAGCGAAGACCTGTGTTCAAATCTCGCAAAATTATAACCGGTAACAATTTAACTATGTTATATGTACTCTTACTTTGGCATTAATTAAAAAGTGTCCCGGGGTCACTAGTCGCGTTTCGGGATCATTTTGGAGTAGTTCTAGGTTCTGAGGGTAAGTACCTCTTTCTTCCCTCCCTTTGTTAAGTGAAAACTAGTCTGGAGAGTTCGACATGACCCTGGCGGAATTCCCTACGTAAAAAATGTAGGTAGGTACCCCTGTACCCTTCTAGAAACAAATTGTTATTTTTTTAAATATTTTCCACGAATAGTTTTTTTTTTCAATTCATAACTACTATAATAACCTGGGTTCACATACATGCATATCTACATATATTTTCTATAGAGCATAAATACCATAATTATACCAGTACAAGCAAAGCACAGTTAATTATGTAGTACATTTGAAAATGGAATAGTATAAAAACATTCATCATCGACGTATGCGCCTGCGCAGCGGATGCTGACCACTTTAATATACATACTCTGTAATGTATCTATGTTTAGAGACAACTACTTTTTTTAAATATTATTTTTTAAATTTATTTAATAATTGACGGACGCAGTTAATGCATCTGTTACGCGGTGGATCCGCGTTTGATTCCTAACAGAAATATATATTGATATATTATATATTTATTGAAAAGTTGATATATTTTTAATTTCGTTATATCTAAAAAACCTGCCTCTTGTGATAATCTTATTTTTTTCCTTTTTTTTTTAAATTGTAGCGCGGCAATGACACTGCCTAATTAATGTAAAGCTAGAGTGCGGTCTATGAACGGAAACAACTGCTACGAGTACTACAGATAAATTTCTGTCTGGTCCAGTACAGGTTATCCTAACTTAGAGACAAATCATTATAACAGTATTATTATTATATTAATTATTCTGATTAAAAAACAACAATAGCTGAGAATTTCATTAATTTAAATAACAAAAACCACGTAAACAAAGGAGAATGCCCATTTATGGACCCACTTGATACCTAATAGTTGATAACCAAACAATATTCTAAAATAACAAAAAAATATTTTTTATTAATTATTTTAATTATATCAACACATTATTTACCACTCAATAGACAATGTTTAATAGACATAAAACATATATCATCAATTAATTATTAAAGCATTTAATATAATAAATATAATAATAGCCTCAAATATTGCATCAGAAAACATATAATTATCCAAAAACCCGGGTAAAAAATTTAAAACTGATTGGTAATAAGGAAGTAGATTTATTTTTCTACAAAATTAACTAAAAATCATCGACAAACAAGAGAAAAAAAATTGTGGGCCCATTTCTCTTAGGCGAATGGGCATTCTCCTTTTCAACTCTCACATGCATTCCTTGTTAGAAATACCTCAACGGGTAAGTGTACTTGTTAACGACCAGAAAGCAATGTCTATGATTACTAAATATAGACAAACATTTGCATCTATCGCTTAATATGGTTTTGTCTAACGGACGGTTTAGGGTTGGCAATACAATTTTTTTTTTAAATAAATTTATTTATAAAAAAATATCTCAAAAGTAAACGTTAAATATATCACTGTTCTAAAATATTTTAAGCGACCTATTATAGTTTTTATTCTGATTATTTTTAAGCGCTTTATAGCCATCGTGGTATACGGAGCCGAAAAAACGCTTTAGAATTAGTTGATTTAGAAAATTGTACAGCAAAGATACAGCTAAATATTTGTGATATATTATATTTATGTTAGATAATACATAAAGTTATGGTTGAGGAAACTTCACAGAAGAAAAAACAGCGGACATCCGGTCAAGGAATTTCTCGAAAGTTGGCAACCCTAGAGCGCAGGAGACCGTGACGTCTGATGCTCATAGCTGCAGTGAAAATTGCAGAAAATTAATTCATTTATACAACTGTTACAGCCGATACGGTAAGTGGTCGCGTCTCGCTGAGGGTGGCTGTGTGCGTTGGCCTTTATTTGGACGCCTTTTTTATTAATAAAGAGAGGTTATTACAAATTGAAATGTACGGACTGCTTTACTGCACTGTTTAACCATAAAGCCTAAAAATAACTCCTGAAGGACATAGTATTAAATATTACAATATTCATCATACATACGAGTAGGAGGAGTGTTCATTGTCAATAGATGGTACATATATTTCAAATTTGTCTCTCCTCTCCGGCATATCGGAGGTGACTGCTGCCTGCAGACGTTTCTGTGTTAACTCTTCTATCCGCTCATAGACCGCACTGATGTCATTATATAGATGGGTATGTAGGTACTACTAAATTTATTCCAAAATATAAAAGTACATTTTATCATACTATAATATCAACCATGACACAGGACGAGGATGCAACGGAAACAAGATATCAAATTCCTTAATAATTAATATATACAGAACTTTGCAAAAGTGATTATAGTTACCCACGATTAAAAATTACGTTGTGCAATTATGACCCCCTCCTGCCCCTTTAAGTTTAACATAAACACTAAAGATTTTAAAAAAGGACCGCTAACAGGGTTAATTCGAATACGATTATACTAAATAATTCCCAGCTATGGAACAAATAGGAAATTTAAAAAATAACTCTTTATTCTCTATTAAAAACACATAAATATTATTTGGTCCACCGTTTGGTACAATATTTTGACAGATTAGCAACGGTAGAAGTTTTGTAGGTGGCAGTAGGTGTGGAAAAGTTAAGTAAATATCATATTTTAGCTCAAGTACCTGAAGTCCCAGTGAGAGGAGATCACTGGTTAGATTAGAGAGAGAGACGAGAAACTGTGGCTTTGGCAACGAAAGAAATACATAACCTGCAGAAAGGAATGCTGAAACAAAATAGGAGAAACTTAAGTTAAGAAGAAGTTACAGAGAGAATCTACATAATAGGAAAGCTGAAATGAGAGGAAATAACCTTGACATAATATGTTAGACCTGAAAAGTGTATACCGCACTTTTCAGGTCTGCTAACTAAACAGTCTGCAAGATGCTAACTTGTGTCGAAATATACGAGATGTAGGATGTGTGGTACACGAGCGAATAGCAGCGTCACCACATAGGTGCATGTTTGAATAAAATTAATTCTACTACAACACTATTAAGAGCTGGAATCATCTGGGACAATGTGTGGGGTCAAAATGAAATAAACTTTATAAACAAGCAGTTAAATTCAAAAATAAAAATTCATATTCAAAAGTCAATGGATTTTAAACTCAATTACTTCGCATTAAGGTCCCAATTTACTGTCTTTGTCATTATAATTGGTAGTACATTTAATTTGAAGCAGCTGTCGTAATGTTTTTGCAGTTGATGCGCGTGCGCACGTGACCACCATTTCGAGTAGCTTAATTAGATCAAAGGTGAAACCGACAGTTTCATCGTGAACGTTATTACCAGTTAGAAATATAATACCTATAGTCAGGCCAGATATTTTATTACTCTGACTGACATTAGATTATAATCGTAATCAATTAAAGTACAATTAAATATCATATCTGGTAACACTATAACGTGATACACAAAATAGCTCGGCGTGTGAGTATTATCAACTGACCACAGTTCGCCTGACGAATAAAAACAGAAATATTTGCAGGCAGCAGTCGTCTCTGCTATGCCGGCCTGAACTCACACTTCGGATACTTCTGAGCAGACTAGATCGGTAACGACTTCACAGGTGTTACACTTGCATGTGGTGACCCCAGAGCGAAAGACTGGATTAAAATCACCATAAAACATTTCTTAAAACATGTTCTTTCAAAGTTATTCAAAAAAAGTAAATAAGAAAAAAGTAACGACCTTTACACGTTGAAATAGAATTCAACTACTAGAAACTTTTTTTGAAAAATAAAAATGCATTATGTATTAAACCACTTTCTTTTAACCGCTGTTCTTCGTCTCAGTCTCTACAAATTTTTATTTGTTTTTATACAAAATAAGAGAAAAGGTCAGGGACGATCTAAAAATATTACTTAACACATTAATTTATTTCAGACTTTGTAATGAATTATCAACCTTATTTCTATTGCACTATCACTCATAATTCCGATCTTATAATGTAAAAAATACGTATTTAATATTTAACCTTAAATTTGTGTTTTTTCTTACAAATTATTGATTACAAGAGTGGTAGGCAGACTGATGATGGTTGTTAGTCCAGTCTGCATTCCTCGGTTACACCCATTTTCAAGTCGAACCAGCGAATTTAAAAAGCAGTGTGTTTTAATTTCGCTGAGTCTAACACTCGTGAAATGACCTAGTCGCGTTTCTGGATCAGCTTGGAAGCAGCCGTGTGACGAGAGGAGTGTGCACTGTCAGTCTGATGGTGTATATTCGTCTTCTTAACCAGCATAACGTAAGCGACTACAGGCTGATATTTCTCTCTAGTTTTTTACAGCATTCTAGCTAAACATCAAGCATCTACTATATTTTTTTTATTGTAGCTCGGCATAAGATGTAAAGCTAAAGTGCAGTCCATGAGTGGAAACAACTGCTACTATAGAGAAATGTACGGGCAGCTCTCGCCTCAGCTATACCGGTCTGAGGAGACGAGAATGCACCACCTAGAGTGACAGTGCACACTCCTCTCGCTATATCTGGCTACTTTGAAACTGACAAGGTCACTTCACGGGTGTTACACTCGAAAGTGGTGGTATTGCCCCAGGACGGCAAACTAGGCAAATAACCAGTATGCCTACTCTTCCCTAATAGTGCCTATAGTAAAACAAGTAAAACAAAATTAAATATAAATGAAACGCAGATAATATTATGTAGTAGAGCTAGTAGCTAGACTTAACGTGACTACAGACTAGCTTAAAAATATTTTTGAGAAATTCCTAAACGCCCCACCGAAGGACAGCTGGTAAAATAAGAATAATCTACATAAATACAATTAATAAATACATTGTTATTTGTAAATGCAAATTATACAATAAATACAGTTATATAAGTATTTCTTTAACAACATAGTTTATTATTTTACAGTCCATTCGTTTACCTAATATGGTTTGAACATTTTTCTGTCCATAAACGGTGCACTTACCTCAACTAATAGTTGTAATTCTGTTAAACTATGCAATATTTTATTTTGATATGTTTATCTGCATAAAAGAACAGTATGCAGACTGATGTAGGATATCAGCCCAGTCTGCCGTCCTGGGGTAGTACCACCACTTTCGAATGTAGCACCCATGAAGTGATTATGTCGCGTTTTGGGATCAGTTTGGAAGTAGTCAGGTATAACAAGAGGAGTGTGCACTGGCATGGTGCACTTTCGTCTCCACAAGCGGGCATAGCGGAGGCGACTGCTGCTTTTAAAAATTTATCTGTAGTAGCAGTTGTCTTCGATCATGGATATAAAGTAACTACAAAAAAAAAAATGTCAATCGAATCCGTGATCTGCAAATTGCAGTTAATTAGGTGTAACCATCAACGTGCCAATTAAAAATACAGTAACTAATGTTTTAAAAAAAGTCTTAAGAATACAATAGACTTGAGATGACGCCTAGCCTGTCAGAACGTATTCTTGTCACTTGAGTACAGAAAAACAACTATTTCATTACACATTGTTGTAAAAACTTAGATCTGAATTGAACTTTAATTCTATTATAATAGCATCTACAATTACTTGAGTTATTAAGTGTTTAACTAATCGTGAGTGTGATGTAGCCTGTCATATAGGTGCGTATAATTATAAGAAATAAAAAGTATATTATTTCTTATTTCACACATTTCATTGTAGATTTTTATGTTTAATTCAAACCGTTCGCGGTGTTAGAAGTAAAAATAAATTACGTTTTGTAATCGATACCTACAATTCCCAGGAGCAATTTCTAAATTTATTACAGCGTTGTTATTGTTTCCAGTTTCAACAACAGTAACGGATTATAGTAATTTAGGAGCGGGCGTGGTTTAGTGGTAAGACGCGTGAACTCACGATCGATGAGACCCATGTTCGAATCTCGCTAAATTCTGACCAATGTAACTTTGTTAGACACATTCTAACAACTTTGGTCGCTCAGTGTCTATAGGCACTATAAGAGGCAGACAGATGATGGTTATTAGCACAGTCTGCCGTCCTGGAGTAGCACCTTTTTTAAGGGTAACGTCCGTGAAATGGTCTAATCACGTTTCAAGATCAGCTTGGAAGTAAACGAGAAAAATGTGCACTGTCAATCTATATGGTACATATTCGTCTCCTTAAGCCGGCATAGCCTGTAGTAGCAGTTGTTACCGTTCATGGACTGCACTCTAGATTTACATCAGACAGGGTGTTTTAAAGACATTAAAGAATGTCAATAAACAAAAAATAAACAATAAATTCATAAAACAATTAAAGTCGTAGTAATAAGTAATAATTTGTCGCGTTTAACATAAAAATTAGCGACACACGTCAAAGGAAAATGCATGTTGAAGCCTCAAGGCATCCGCACTCGATCGGACGCTAATGAAACGTTTGCTTCATTCATTTAAAAGTAATACATCATGATCCTAACGTATTGTTGAAGAGAAATTTACATGAAATTGTTTGCACATCGCTGACTATTTTATGATAGCCTAGTACTTTGAATTTGAATAATTACTTTATTAATCTTTTTAGTGACAGTTTTTTTTCTCTTCTTTTTATGGCATTGCAACAATTTTCCAGTGTCAAAGTAAATATAAAGTTATTATTATTGTGTATCACGGATTATTCATACGTCACACGAAACAGGTCGAGTCCCAGTCAAGTCAAAAATAGCTTTAGTAAAAGAGTTTTGGAGGAAAAACGAATTGTTTAGCCTAACTCACGCACGTTCACGGACACTTAATGGTTAATAATCCACCATTATTACACATTAACACTCGAAGAACACACAAGTTTAGGAAAATAATTCAAGACAGGTAACCTAATGTCTCCAGATGGCCACCAAATCTTCCTTCTGCAGTTTATAACGATAATTTATTTGTAAGTACATAAATTATAATGAAAGTAACTATCTGCTTGTTACTTTTTCACCGCTGATCAGATTTTGATAAAAGATATGAGATAAATTGCATTCTAAACAACCTCCACAAGGCGCAGTTTGAATTAATGCAGACGCGTAGGTTTTAGTTGTGACAATGCTAGGCTGGAGAGTTCGACAATACCCTGGTATCTCCCTGAAGGGCCAGAGCATCCGTAATTGGGTTTCCCCCAAGTACATAAAGGGATAAAAGTTTGTGGAGAATTTCTCAAGTTAGGGGTGTGAAAACTCCAATTTAGGCTTTAGGTGAGAAATAAATGTGTTTCAGCGTTTGTCCAAAATCTTCTCTCAAAGGTATAAAATACTTAATGAAAGTTTGTATTTCATTCAGTTTATCATTTCTCACTAAATGCAAACTAATTAAACGCGTACAAAGTTGTAGGCAACAGCTAGTTAATAGGTTTTACTTTTAAAACTACGTAATAATAAACTCTACATATTTGTTAGCCCATAATGGTATGAGAATACAGTTAAATAATAAAATGTTGTTATTAGTAACTGTAAAAATTACTAACAAAGTAGAAAAGGGTTATATTTTTATAAGGGTTTGGCAGTAAAATAATTAACCTAGAATTAGGGCTGCCATTCACTAAGTTGATTATTTACCTCAGACATACACTACTTACCTTACCTAGATGATTAATATAGTCTATACCATCGTTCTTCAACCTTTTTTAGTGTCTCGACCCGCTAAATATCTAAAAAGTTAAACAAAAAACGCTGCGACCCCATAATGGTCTAAGAGCTTGTAACAAAAGTTTAACAAGGGAAATTCACTATTAAAATGCTGGTACACTCCTGTTAATTTGTAATATTAATTGCTAGATATATATAAAAACTGTATGCAAATTGATAAAGTAAATAGATAAATAAAAGACCAAGCTTTCTTAAGCATGACCCCTCTAGGGGTCGCAACCACAAGTTGAGAAACGACGCTGTATTCTATAAATAGCAAACACATATAACACCAAACCCGAACCAAGTGTGAATGCATCGAAATCTATTATATCTTTCAAATCAAAACATTTACCAAAACCAGTTCTGGGTTACAAAGTTCAATGCTCTCTTTCTCGACAGTCCTTCCAACTTTGACGAATTCCTACTATGCCTCAATAAAAAAGTCTTACGACCCCGTCACTATAAAATTATAATAATATGTACATTGAAATAAAGTAATCTATAAGTTTATTTTTTCATGTTAATTATTACTTCTTAATATTTATTTTTATAACACTAAACTAAAATTCATTCCTTTAATAAACGAATCTTTTGTACCTATATTTAGTTTGTATTTATTGTTTTTCAACAGACCCCCTAAACGACCCCCTTTAAAAACAAACTCGACCCCCCTAAGGGAACCGCTTGAGAAACCATGCCGTAGTGAATGGTGGCCCTAAACAATATTGTATTGCAATAATGGTAGTGTGCCTTTATAATATGCTCGATCAAGTGACTCATAGGTAGAAAGGGGGTGAGTGAATTAGGACTTTGCCCTATTTTTATATAAAATTTTACGTATGCTCTAAATGGTAGGTACAATCAGCAAAAAAATGTGCCTCAGTACTTAAAAACACTACTTTACACTAAACAAGAAGCCACTAGAAATTATCGGGGTTTTTTTTAAATTTTGGCCATGAAAAAGAAGCCTGGAATTGAATGTTTAATTTCTTTTCTGTAACTAATGAATAGAATCACGATTTTTCACACGTATATTTTGGTAGGCAGACTGATGATGTTTATAAATCCAATCTGCCGTCCTATAGTAGTACCACTTTTAAATGTAACACCCGTAACCTTATTGCGTCAGCTTATATGTAGCACTGGATGGTGCACATTCTTTTCCTCAAGCAGGCATAGCGAAGGCGACTTGCCTGTAGAAATTTATCTGTAGTAGCCATTAATGGACCGCACTATAGCTAAACATCAGTAGTGGCCGAGCTACAACAAAAAAGTACTGACATTTTCAAATAAATATGTTTGGCGTATTTTAAATCGAAGATATCTTCTTGGCAGCATGTCGGGAACATTTAGTATTAAAAAAAAAACTATAACCGAGGACATTAAATGACATTATAAATTACATTTAACACTCGTATAAACATTCAACCTTTTCAATGTAATCAGAAATATGACAGAAATGTTTGCACAAAACTTCACATCGGCATCGTTGACGTGAGATTATCTTTAACACACCTGCGCTTGAGTATTTGTGAAACACCTTACCCCACAACTATGCCGGCCGTTAAGGGGATCAGTAACAAAAAGAAAGTTCACTTATTTATTTATTTAAATATATTTTTTAATTTAGTATTTTATCTAATTTAATAATTTAGTAAGTTGTAGGCAGATGATGGTTATTAGCCCAGTCTGCTGTCCTGGGGTAGTACCACCACCTCAGTGTAACTATCGTGAAGTAACTTAGCGGGGCAAAACGAGAGGTATACACTGTCAAACTGGATTGTGTATATTTGTCTCCTTAAGCCGACATAGTGAGGCCCACTGCTACCTGCAGACTTTTCTTAATTAAGTTAATTCATTAATTAAATTAATTCATTTGGTGTCGGGTATAATTATTTGTAGGTTATGTTCTAATTCTTATTTGTTTCTACTTCTGCCTATCGCTGTCTTTTCTCTAAAATAAATAAATAAATAAACATCAAGCGGAGTGTGGTTAAAATATTATATAATTTTTACGTTCGCCTTCGCTCTTTTAAAAAATGAGTATTTTTTATATTATGATAATTGTTATTAGTTATTAGTACATTCTAGATTAGTTATTGGAAGTCTAGACTTTGATCAGTTCTTTTTATCGTGAATAAATTAACGATTAATAATATTACCACCTTGACTGTATGGGAGGTCTCTAGATGTCGTTGTTTTTTTAAATATTAAAACCTAATAGCTTTTAATAGAAAATATCGAATTTTAATTAGATAATAATAAATTACAGACTGATGATGGTTATTAGTCCAGTCTAAGAGCATCCGCGGTAGGACGCGTGAAGTCACGATCGATGAGACCCTCACTAAATTCTGACCGGTATCAATGTATGTTATGGGTGGTTTGCACCAGAAGGCCGGTTAAAGTAACTTTAACTATTACTTTTACGGCGACATTTACTCCATACGCGTTGCAATATCGTGTAAATTCATATTGTTATCGTTAAAATGGTGGCTGATCTCGAAAAATGATAGAAAAACATATTTGGCTTCTTTTCACACATTTGACGTTAGCAACATTGATTTGACTATTACTTTAACTTTAATCAAACCAAGATTCGCTGGTTACGGTTAAGGTTAAAATAACCGTCAAAAATGACAGGCGCGACGATGGTGCAACTCGTGTGGAGTAAATATAAACCATAATGTAAACGTAACGGTTAAAGTAATAGTTAAAGTTACTTTAACCGGCCTTTTGGTGCAAACCACCCTATATGTAGTTATAGGCTATATGGCACTACTAAAGAGTGGTAGGGTGACTGATGATGGTTATTAGCCCAGTCTGTCGTCCTGCGATAGTACTACCAGCTTCAAGTGTGACCGTTTTAGGGCAGCTTGGAAGTAACTGAAGCTTGGAAGTATAACGAGAGGAGAGTACCCTTTCAATGGACGGCGCACATTCGTATCTTAAGCCTGCATAGGGGAGGGGACTACCGCCTCCGTAGTAGCAGTTATATCTACTTAAATTACATTTCCACGTTATCTAAATAAGTTTTTTTTTACTACCCGTGGCTATAACTACCTTTCTGCTTCCTGAAGGCCAGCTGGAAGAAAATGCCTGGCTGCATTACGCTCGCCTTTTGGATTAATTCAATAAAGTTTTTAAAATAAAAATAAAATTTGGAATAGCATTTTTCTCGATTACACAATCTCTTATTGTTTTGTTTAGTAAATTGATCTGCGTTCTCACGAACTCATTTTAAAACTAAATCGTCCTTTTACGAGTAAGTTCATTATTTATAGTGGCTCTGCATGTGATTACACTTGGTCTAAATGTTTTTTTTTATATTCTTTATTTGGGTAGGAGCTTGCGCTCACACTCGTGGCGATGTCAACCCCATTGAAGCCTAAACACAAAATTAACAAGAAATCCTAAATAACATTAAACACAATAACACAAAAAACAAAAGAAAACCTATCTTTCAAAAAAAAAATTAACAAAGGAGAATGCCCATTTTTGGGCCCATTTGATATCTAATAATTCTAAATTCTAAAATAATATCTTATTTTTTTATTAATTCATTTCAATTATATCAACACGTCATTTTCCAATCAATAGACAATGTTTAATTCATAAAAATCATATATTAACAATTATTAAAGCATTTAAAATAATAATAACCTCAAATATTGCATCAGAAAACATCTAATTACTCAATAACCCGGGTGAAAAAATTAAAACTGATTGCTAATAAGGAAGTAGATTTATTTTTCTACAAAATTAACGCAAAATAATCGACAAACTCCAGAAAAAAATTGTGGGCCCATTTTTCTTAGGCGAAATGCATTCTCCTTTATACAACTCGACAGCAGCTACAGACTCGGGCTGAGATATGCCCATATCCCATCCGCACAATCCCTCAACATATGTTCCACGGTATAAAAATAATAATTCAATTTCTTTTCGTACCAATATTCGTCAAGAATAAGGGTTTGAAGTAAGGTGCAAAATAATGATCTAGGTAGACCTAGGTGCTAGTAATTAACTACATTTACCTACTAATTATTAAGTAGGATTCGATAATTGGTTTGCTACTTGCAAAGTAGTGTTTGAGTTTCCTTTGAGTGTGTTGAGCCTTTAATTTTCGGTCTAAATATGGACATTAAAAAGGTTGTATTATACCTGGTACATATATATTTATATATAGACTTTATGGGATATATGTATGGCGTGAAATGCGTCATGCGTTATAATGAATGCGACTCTTTGAACGCGAAAAATTATATACAATTCTAGTAGACTTCAAGATTCCTTTGAGTTTAGCTATCTCGTAAGAGTGCGCTAGGCAGACTGATGATGGTTATTAGCCCAGCCCTTCCAGTACAGCCTTGGGGTTGTACCACCACTTTCGAAATGTAACACTGAAATGAAAGTAGCCAGGTATAGCGAGAGGAGTGTGCATTGTCAATCTAGATGGTGCATCCTCGTCTCCTCAGGCCGGCCTCAGGCTACTGCTCCTCGTCATCGACCGCACTCTAGCTATACATCAAGCAGTGTTAATAAATAATAAAATAAAATACATAGTTACTAATTTGGTCATCTAGTCATACCTGAAAACCTTTCACTCTGTGTTTAAAAAAAAATCTAATTGTTACTTACACATTATTGAAAGTGTCGTGTATAAATAAATAGGTACATGACGTAGGCATAACACGTAAATAACAATGATTTCTTATGGTGGGATGAGCAGAGAAATGGAATGATTTCACGGCTCCGTAAATACGGTTAGATACAACAAAGGACAATGCCCATTTTTGGGCCCACTTGATAACATATAATAATTTATTTCAATTATATCAACACATCGTTTACCAATGTTTAATTACATAAAAAAAATCATCAATTATTATAGCAATTAAATATAACATAACCTCAAGTATTGTATCAGAAAAAGTTTGGTTACACAATAACCCGGATAAAAAACCTAAAACTATAAAATAAAATAAGGAATGTCGATTTATTTTGCTACAAAATTATGGACAAACTGTGGGCCCATTTCTTTCAGGCGAATAGGCATTCTCCTTTAACTAAAACACAGTGATTTATAAGTGTTACAAATGTTTTGTTTAAATAATTTATATATTTTATTAAAGCGTACATTGACAAAACACCTCTATGGGTCGTTAACATTATTTGCTTTATGTAACCCCCCTTTTTTATATATATTGTATTGTAGCTCGGTATATGACACCACTCCACCTGATGTTAAGCTAGAGTGCGGTCCATGAACGGAAACAACTGCTACTACAGAGAAATTATTACAAATATCAGTATCCACTATGTCGGCTTGAGGCGACGGATGTGTACTCCAGGTTGACAGTGCAGAATCATCTTGCTATACCTGGTTACTTTCAAACGCGACAAGGTCACATCACGGGTGTTACATTCGAAAGTGGTGGTCCTACCCCAGGACGGCAGATTGGGCTAATAACCATAATCAATCTGCCTACCACTCTTTAATAGTGCCTATAGGCAATGAGCGACCAAAGTACATATAACAAAGTTACATTGGTACCGGTCAGAATTAGCGAGGTTCGAACACGGGTCTCATCGATCGTGAGTTCACGCGTTTTACCGCTAGACCACGGCCGCTCTTGAAAGCAGGACGGCTAATAACCATCATCAGTCTGCCTACCACTTTTTAAGAATAATAACGTAAATACAAGCTAGAAAAATATACATACTTACCAATAAATTATTAAATAGTAAAAGAAATAGAGTTCCCTATATACGAGAATAAAGAAATCTGTCAAAATTCAATTGATAAATGCAATAGAGTGTTTAGCCGACAACAATCGTTTACCACGGTCCAAACACGATTACTATTTACGCTAATAATCGATTCTACGGCATCGATAGCACGCCCATTACTCACCCCATAAATTAGTAATCGAATGAAAATAATAGGCCGAAACAAATTTTTGGAGGGTTCATCTCTGTGTAGATATTGAAATTTTGACCCTTTCTTTTATTACAGTTGTTCAATGACCCGTTTTCGTAATCAAATTAATGATTTTTAAATTACAAGCATAAAATATTTGACTCATTTTTCTATCTATACAATCCGCGCGGAGACAACACATATCACAAAGATAGCCCCCAGACAGCAGTCACCACAGCTATACCATCTTAAGAAGGTAATTGTGACAGCCATTTGACTACTTCCAGGACACACTTTTTTATATTAACTGTACATATAATTGCATAGCTATACTATTTTCTATATCATTTACTTGGATTATTATTATTTAGATTAGCCGTAAGAAACTAGTAATTTAAATTCTTTCTCTTGTAACGCGTCGAAACTTATACTTAGCCGACGGCAAAATTCTAAGAATGAGATAATGTTATATGTTAATACGAAAATTGGAAGACAAAAAGAAAGAGCTAAAAAAAATCTATGTGGTATAATTTTTATACGTAGACTTTAACATTAACTATATAAAAGACTAAATTTAAGAAAGTGTGGCGCAAAATAACACCAATCTATTACTCAGGGGTCCCAGGTTCTTTTCCCCCAAGAAACAAATATTAAAAGGAAAATTTACATTATTTAAAAAAAAATGTAAGTCAATGTATCAGACCTGATTCGGGGCTGGACTGGGATTCGTAGTGCCCTGGAATCAGGACACTGTATGTTATTTCCCAATTTACATAATTTTCGCAAGCAATCCTGTATCGATTAAAAAATGTTCTATACTTAGTTTAGAAAATAAATATATTTTAAGCATAGGTCAAAATTTTATGGTCAAAACGAGATTAAACCAATTTTTTATATATGGAACGTATAGACGGAATCGATGATTTTGAATATTCAATATAATTGCTGATAACAATCAATTTGTCACAGACTTTCGATACAGGATTTTTGGGAACAATAAACATTTTTAAATGTGCTATGGATTTTTCTTAGAAATAAACTACGAATTTTATCTAGAGATAACTTTGAAACAAAATCAAATTCGAAAGTAAACATTTAAAAAAAATTGACTGAAAATCTAACATAAAATCTATAGGCCGACCTAAATCCACACGATCGTATGTTTTAAACTCTAAAATGATTAATTATTAATCGATAATTATATAGACTAACCTTTTACCATTTCTTCGCCTTCTTTTAGTAGCATAGACAGTGCCAAGCTGGCTCTGATGCTGCGGGGGTTGGGGGGGAGGTGGAGGGCGTAAGAGTGCTTGGGCATCACCAAGACCGCATCCCTCTAATGCGTAACCCTGCCCGCTCCAACCCCCGCAAATTTGTAACTTCGAATCTGCAGCTATTTTGATGGCATATGCTTCTTCGTCCTCAACACCCCACAGTTCTTCAATGCATCCTATTTTGGATTCTTGTGGTACTACTATTACATTGTTAGGAATTGTTATGTTGTTTTCGACACCTATTTTTAATTGAATTGTGTCCAAAGTTGACGTTTTATTTTCAATTGTGATTTTTTTATGTATTTCTTTGTTATTGTTTTTTTTTTTTAGGTTTCGATGTTATTATGGGACCTGTACGACTTTCAAAGTTTGACCTCAATTATTTATTTTCACACTTCACTTTTAATTTTGGTAATTATTTTTATGTATATTCTAAGCTATCTATTTATTTATTTTTGTCACCAATTTATTGCAGTCGTTTTAAATGAAACGTATTACTTTGGTTTTTGTGTTTAATTTAAAAATATGGAAGAGTTATTTTGAGCTAATTATTTAAACAATTATTGAAAATTGGAAGATATTTATTTTTATTTTTTCTAATTGTCATAACACTTTGGTATTCACTGTGTAGTACATAATTGTTCTATAACAGGTCACTTTGTTCAAACGATGTATATATTTTAGCACCTTTATTTACGCCAAGAACAACTAATCACTAAATCCACTTTTACTGTAATCTTATTGGAATCATATTCGTACACACAAAAATAATTACAAAACTGTAATGCACTCAAACGGAAAAATGATACTTGAAATTGAAATTTTCACGTGTTTCATAGATTTTTTTGAGGTTATATTTTTGCAAACACGCACAACGCGTGGCGCCACCCGCGAGCGCCCGGAGTGCTTTGAAATAGAGCCTCGGCGTACCCCTTGTGATTGTGGGCAGTTACGAACGAAGCCACGCCTGGTAAATTCAATTTGCCAATCACGACTTTTTCAGTTACCCGCGGACTGCACTGGGACGTATTGAATGACGTATATTTTTATTTTTCCGAAAGAATTGAACTTTTTTAATGTTTTGCTTTGTTTATTTTAAAAATATATTCGTTTTAATGGAATATGAATTATGTTTATGATTTTTATTTTCGTAGATAATATTTCTGAATTGCGATGGAAGCTAATTTTTTTTTAATTATCCAATTTTTTAAAAATAACTTGTAGGTATCAAAACTCAAAGTTTACTACTACTAATAGTAAAGGTACTCACGTTTTTTAATTAACATTTTTATGAATAAACATTTATATAAATAAACTATTTAAAACACGAAATATTTTGAAAAAAATTTCAAAATTGATTTACCTATAATTTTCAAATTTTAAACTATCGTGATATACCTACCTACCTATATTTAAAATAAATAAATAACAGTCAAAAATTCAAAGATAATTTACTGCAAATAAAAGTAGATTCAAATCCGGCCCTTTGTTGTGACATCACAAGATGGCCGCCAACTGTAGCAGGGGAGAGTTTTTCACATTTTCCTTACAAACGCGCGCCTCGACGAACGAACCGCAACCACGACCGAGGCGTTCAGAAAGAAAGCTCAAAAATAAATGATTAGTAGGAATAATACAAAAAATTATTATTTTATTTACATTAAAAGGAGCCCATTCGCCTAAGAAAATTGGGCCCATAATTTTTTTCTCTAGTTTGTCGATGATTTTTAATTCATTTTGTAGGAAAATAAATCTACATTCCTTAACACCGATCTGTTTTAATTTTTTACATGGGTTATTGAGTAATTAGACTTTTTCTGATTATTATTATATTACCTAAATGCTTTAATATTGATGATATCTGTTTTTTATGTAATTAAACATTGTCTATTGATTGGCAAATGAATTGTGTTGAACTTGAAATAATTTAATTGGAATAAATTAATAATAAAATAAAATATTATTTTAGAATATTGTTCTGTTAACAAACAATTTGATATCAAGTGGGCCCTGTCATTTATATTTATTTATTCTAATAACACAAAACCAAAACGATAATTGACTATGCGGAAAAAGATTTTTAGGTCGGTAAGGTAAGTTTTATTTTAAAAAAAGCAACCTTTCTTATAAGTAATTGTTTATAGAAATGTTAGCTTACAGTGCGGGGAGATATATCTGCAAGCAGCAGTCGTCTCCGCTATGCCGGCTTAAAAAAAAAGAATAAAAAAGTATTTAAGTATTTACAACAAAAATCTAGACGGTTAATCAAAATATTCCTAAAAAAAAAACTATTAATATGTGGCTATATCAGAGGTTCCCAATTTTTTTGCTACGGAACCCTAATTGATTATACTTTTCCTAGCGGAACCCTAGTAGCTGGCTAGTTAGTTCGATAACAAAAAAAATATTACCTTGTTATTTTTGTATATTTTATGTTTCATTTGAAAAAAACAATTATTTTGTGTATTAAAAAACATTTATTGAATAAATAAATACAATGTACCTAACTCTAGGTAAGTATGAATACCTAGGTTGTTCATTTTTGGACGCGGAACCCTTGTGGGTAACCCTGGGCTATATAAAAAAGTTACAAAATGTCACATACGCATAAAATAAAACTTCTATGATTTATTTTTCTCCTTTATTTCACCCCGGCCACCCCCTTGCTGTAAATCAAATCGAAATTGTTGAAACTCACGCATTTCTCCAAAAAAAATTGTTTGTTTATATATTTCTATTATTTTATACTACTTATAAGGAATAAATAAAAAGGAGAGACCGTGGTTTAGCGGTAGAGTACGAATCTCACGATCTATGAGACCCGTGTTCAAATCTCACTACCAGTGTTACTATATTATATGAACTTTGGTAGCTTAATGCTTGTGATACAAGCACTATTTTGGTACTGGCAATAAAAAAATATATAGCATATTTTTTTAAAGAAATATAAATTCTCGTCTCTCTCGACTCTCGTCTCCTCAAGCCGGCATAGTGGAGGCGACTTCTGCCTGCACAGGTTTCTCTGTAGTAGCAGTTGTTTCCATTCATGGACCGCACTCTAGCTTTACATCAGGCGGAATGTTGTCACATGCCGAGCTACAATAAAAAAAAAATTAAATAAACGTATTTCCCTAATGAGTTTAATTGGTGAAACAAAAACTGTGTGGGTAGAATATACAGTATTATAATTTAGAAAAATATTCTATATTATAATATATATCCTCTAAAAACCACAATAATAATAATAAAAAGGTTTAATAGATATTTTCAAGTGAAATGTGGTGGTAGGAATTAAAAAATGTTAAATTTGCTAGCGCCATCTAGTGACGGGTACTAAACCTACAATGTAAAGTTAAACACAAAGGCTTGGGTTGGTTTTTTTTTTTCACCGAAAAAAATCGATATTTTTGCTTGTACCTACGTAGTACCTATTATGTAAAAAAAATTGTCTACGTAAAAATAATTATCTTACAGATCTTATGAGAGAGTAAATAAATTATAGTATTACAAATTATTTGGCGAAGTTTTTTTTAATTCGATTTTTTTAGGGACTTTTAACGCGTCAGGTTGCGCCAGTCACATCATACCTTAAATAATGTTTAAGGTTTAAATAAACAGAAAAAAATTAATATAACTTAAATCTACTTATGTTTCATAATTTTTACATAGAGTGGTAGGCAGACTGATGATGGTTATTTGTCCAGTCTGTCGTCCTGGGGCAGTACCACCACTTTCGAATGTAACACCCGTGAAGTGACCTTGTCGCGTTTCGGGAATAGTTTGAAAGTAGCCAGGTATAAGAGAGGAGTGTGCACTGTCAATCTAGATGGTACATGCTCGTCTCCTCAAGCCGGCATAGTGGAGGCGACTGCTGTCCGCACAGGTTCCTCTGTAGTAGCAGTTGTTTCCATTCATGGACCGCACTCTAGCTTTACATCAGGCGGAGTGTAGTCACATGCCGAGCTACAATAAAAAAAAAAAACATATATACATTAGACAATGTTGATGAAATAAGTCCAAAAATATTGTTAAATAAAAGCAAACTGCATTAAAATTAAATTTAAATTAAAGACAAAATCACATCAATTTAATTCCACTTATAAAATATTACGAAATTATAATAAATTCTCGAATACCAGACACATTCTCGGAAAGTTTAAATTTTATAATTTTAACTTGTATTTTTTTTTATTATTTAAAATTCAAACATATGCCACGGACGGCAAAATTTCACCGATAATCGTCGCTAATTCACTACGATTCTTTTAAATCGAATCGATTTTGTTTAATTTTTTTTCAAACGTCCGAAGTTCGGCGCCGTTCGTTCGCCGTCGAACAGAACTGTCAATCAAACTGAGTTGCATATTATTATTTGGGGTATTATAATCAGACGGTTCGTATTTTGAAATCGACAATTTTAGTCTTTTTTTCTTTAGAATAATTACGATTTATCTCGCGGCGTTTCAGTAATTGTGTCCCGGCCTAGGCGGTGAAGTTAAAAAACGTTGTGGTCGATTTTTTCTCTTATTTTTGGACTTATCCTAATCTTCCATTGACACAGTAATGAGAGTCAAAATATTGTACGGATATTATATCGGCGGTTTTTAAAATGGAGACGGCGTCTTTGTTGAAAAATTATTAATTTTTAATAAGGTGTTTAAGGTTTCTACTTTTATATTTTGTAGAAATAACTTCTGACCACACAGAATGATTCGTTTTTCTACTCGCTTTAGTTGAACTGTAGTACATAACTACCTAAATGTTATTTACAATTTGTGCAATCATAAACATCAAAGTATTTTTTAAAGTTAACATGTAGTAATAGTTTGACTTGAGTTAACATGGTCGAGTTAATCTCGGCGTGTCTCGAGTGGAGGTCTCTCGTTATACCTAATTCCAAGCTAATTCTGAAACACAGGACAACAGATCTATCGTCATCTGTCTGCCTATCATTCTTTGAACGCATGTAATTATTTATAGACGAATTACTTGTTTATATAAAATGTATATTTAATAGTATCCATTCTCCACACATTGTTAGCGAATGCGTCCATATTACCAGCCGCATCCGTCGGATTTTGTTCCGTGAAACTAATCAGCTTTAATAAGAAAATTATCCGCCGCCGGTAGTCAAACACGCGATCCCAAAAACTGTTGCGTCCGAAAATTGGTAACAATTGGACTTATGCTGCTTTTGATAGAAAACTTAATAAGTTCAATCATCGTAAGACACTATTTCCAAAGTTTTAAAAACTATTACTTTACCGCTCTGTTCACAAACTATGGAGCACCAGAGACTCCTCTCTCTATATACTACTTTCGCTTCGACCACATCCATTACTCTCCTCATGCACGTCGATTTACTACTCATCTGTTGACCAATCTGGCTGAGAAAGGTCTCCCTAGGACGTCCCCTTCCGACACTGCCATCCACTTTCGCACAATGTATCTTTTTAATCTCCTTTCATCCATCCTTTCCAAATGACCGAACCACCTTAGCATACTCCTTTCCACTCTATTCACAATACTGTCCTTGAGCTCGCAGCGATTCCTTATCACGTTATTTGCGTCGAATCGAAATGGTTTCAAATTTCAAATTAATAACTAGAATAGACCATTTCGATTAATATCGTCGAACTTTTCTGAGTAGTTCGGAATTCCAATTTCGAAAATTATTTAAATAAAAAATATTATTAATCATAGTTTTTTTTTTAATAATAAGCATTGAAAGACTATATATGGTTAGCCACACTTGCATTGTTTATCGTGATTTTTATGTGAATAAATTATAAAATAGTTTAATGTCACGCAATTATAGAAGACATGTTATTATTCTGTCAAATTTAATTTACTTCATATAGAAATTGAGTGTTTATTAAGAATAAAGTAACTGAATAAGAGATTTTATGCGCCTTATTATCGCGTTTATTTTGATCACTTTGTAGTCATCGTGGTCGCGGAAAAACTAAGGTGTTTACTACTACTACTACTTAGCTCACGCCTTGTTCCCACTGGGGTAGGTAGAAACTATGGAACGCCAGCGACTCCTCTCTCTACATACCACTTTCGCTTGGATTACGCACTTTCCATTACTCCCCTCATGCATGCACGTCGGTTGAGGTTGCTCCTCAACTGACCCTTTCTCAGCAGTTGACCGATCTGACTGAGAAAGGTCTTCCTAGGGCGCCCCCTTCTGACACTACACTAAGGTGTTTAAAAGTAAACAAAACTATCTACCTTAAAATTTCAAAACTAACCAATTGCAGGCAGATTTATGATGGTTATTCATCCAGACCCGGGTTAGTAGCTACCTACGGCTTGAAAGTCAGGTGAATATGAGACGCCTTTCGGGATCAGCTGGATGAATAATAATATAGTAAGGAGTGTGTACCGTCTCCCCAGTAAAAATGGGATGAATAGGTCCAATTACACAAGATGACTTAACTATTACTCTCACGTTAAAGTAATTGGTAAAATTAAAATTGGGTTACCTGCCAGTTTTGACGTTTACTTTAACGCTAACCGTAACCAGCGAATTTTGGGTAATAGTTAAACCAATGTCACTAACGTCAAGTGTATGAAAAGAAGCCAAATATGTTTTTCTATTAACTTTTCAGGAATGTACTCCTAATTACATCAGCCACCCTTTTATCGATAGCGTTAAGAGTTTGCACGATGGTGCAACGCGTGTGGAGTTAAAGTCAACGTGACCGTTAAAGTCATCGTGAAATGTAACAAACAGTTAAAGTAACTTTAACGGGCCGCAGACATTTCTCCGCCATAACAGTTATATCCCGAAGTGGGATCACATGACGGGCTACTATAAAATAATACATAATAAACAGCAATAATTATAGTTGTGTTTTGTTTTTCAAAGAACACGTACATAGACATTATTAAGAGAGAAAAAAACAGTAATGTTTATAAAGCAATAATTAATCACGGTTAGTCAGAGACACGAGTAATTATGCATACAATTATCTATATTTATACGGAATTCAACTTTCAATAGAAAGTTTTATAACATGGAATACTACGTTTTTATTTTATCGATTTGTTGAGAGACAGACAAAAGTACGAAACGTAAACTAATAATATATACGCACTCTAGAGTCTAGACATCAGACGGAGAGTATATTGTAGCTCGGCATGTGACAGCACTCAGTCTGATGTTATGCTAGAGTGCGGTCCATGAACGGAAACAATTGCTACTGACTACAGTCGACTTGATGTGATGCCTCTTCAGACTTCCCTTGAAGGATCTCATGTTTTTGGTTAAAATAAGTGATTTTCACGGTTGAGTGTCTCTGCTTCGCAACTGGGAGAGACTGCTAGACTTCTTGTGGTAGTACTTGAGGCGAAGACGTGCTCCGCTGAGCCAAATTGCCCTCTCTGTCAAGAGAAAGGTAAACCGGCAGGGCACGTTGTGGAGAGGAAACTTTGTGTTTCCTCGCACCCCCCGCGTAAACACCGTGGTCGTGATCTAGGCACGAGTCTGCAGCCCCGATGGACTGTTGACTGTTCCCCCTGATCTCCAAAGTCTAGTGATGGCGGATAGGGGGGTTTTCCGTCATCCCATGGTCTGAGGTGATCGCCGAGTTGAGTATTTCGATTCGCCGCTCCCGGGGCTCGGTCTGCCACCTTGGATCTCTGCTGGGCAGAGTCTGGATGAATACTAACGTGTGCCCAGACTCCGTCCACTATGCGTCGAGTGAAACACCGTGGGGTTTTAGTCGGTATGCCAGTGCTAGCCTGGAGAGTCCGAGATAACCCTGACATCTTCCCCGAGGGTCAGGGCATCCGTATCCGCTCACTTATGAACTGCATTGTAGCTTTTACAAAGGAAGGAGCGCCTATTAAAAAAATTTTTGCAAATAACTTAATAAATGAAATAATAAATTGTTAAAAGTAAACCTCCATTCATTTTAATAATTTACCAGTATGTGATCTTGTCGTGGTTCGGGAACAGTTTGGAGGTAGCAAGGAGAGGGGTGTGCACTGTCAATCGCATTCGTCTTCTGAAGGTGGCATAGCGAAGACGACTGCTGCCTGTAGAAGTTTATCTCTAGTAGCAGTTGTTTCCGTTCACGGACTCTAGCTTTACACCAGGCGGAGTGTTGTCATATGCCGAGCTACAATGAAAAAAATACAAACATTAATATTACATTACACGTTATTTATCATATCGGTAGTTACTCGTATAAGTAAAGTGAGTCCATATATCATAAAATGCAATTCTCGTATATCAATTGCAATCCTGTCAACGTAATTTTTAAAGAATTCAAAATTCGCGACGACTCGACTCCTGCTCACTAACACCTGCCTTAAAACCAGCTATAATGCAATCAATATCTTAATTATAATTTTTTTATTATAGTAATTATTATACTTATACTAGCTGACCCGGCAAACTTCGTACCGCCAGAATCAATAAATAAAAAAGCATTTCTGAACGACTTTTAAATTTAATTGATTTCTAAACGACGGGACGAACATCAAATGTTTGACATTCAAAACCAAAGGAATAATTTCTAAGGGAAATTGAAATTTTTACTATATTCCAAGTGTTTTTCTCATATTTACTTACCTTTTAAACCTTCCCTGGACTTTCACAAATAATTCAAGCCAAAATTAGCCAAATCAGTCCACCCGTTCTCGTAGCGAGACTAACGAACAGCAATTGATTTTTATATATATAGATTAGTTTTTTTTTAAATATGTATCTCGGCATATGCCAACACTCCGCCTGATAATAAACTAGCTAATCTATGATTGGAAACAACTGTGGAGTGACCTAGCCGCATTTCGCGAGAGAAATGTGCCCTGTCAATTGATGTTTTTAGGCCAGCGGCCACATCCTGCCTGCTGTTAAGCTAGAGTGCGGTCCGTGAACAGAAACAAGCTACTACTGAGTAATTTCTGACGGCAGCAGTTGCCATCACTATGTCGACTTAAGGAGACGAGTATACACCATCCAGGTTGACAGGGTAGACTCCACTTGTTATACCCAGTCCTCCCCACGGGTGTTACCTCTAAAAGTGGTGGTACTACTCTTAACATAACCAAAATGAGATGCTTGGACGCTTTGATGCAGGACCTTCTTAGGCCGGTATAGTGACGTCGTGTAAGCAGTTTTCAGTTGCTTATGGACCTTCGCCGTGCTTACAACATGTCGTGTCAACATAAAAGGTTCATAAGGTCATCGAACCTAGCCTGACGAAAAGCTGCACAAAACGACGCGCACGCGCAACTGCAAATTGTATGAAAAGCACGTCCATGATAAACAGGCTCGTCGGGTAACGAGTTTTTTTAAACCGACACTAGTTACGAATTAAAGTTACGGTTATCGGAAACAGATATCGAAATTAAAGGGCAGTCTCGGATTATAAATAATTTTCAAATGAAGTATTTAAAGGTTTATTTATTAAGACCATTTTCATGTCAAAGCTATAAGATATAAGCTATTATATTTTCTTTTTTAGAATAGAATAGAATGTATTTTATTTATGAGGTGACAAAAGGGAAATCAGCTCAGCATATGTTCTGGTTGACGTCAGAGCGCTGGTTGTCAGCTGACACCGCAGAAAGTGACAAAGGGGCAGTGATAGGAAAGGGGTAATAAAATAGTTATGGAAAGTAGTTTACATAAGAATGATAAAATATATAAATAGAAAAGAATATCGAAGATTCTAAAAAAGTTGTTAAATGTTAATTTATTTATTATTTACAGTCAAGAACTCGTGTAGCTTTACACGTTGCACTCTGTACCGTTGTTATTACAATCGCCGTAGATGTAAGGCTCGTACTACAAGTGAAAAGCTTCATGTGCTCTCGATGTTACCTACAATTCATACTTTTCTCATCCTCCATATCAACTTGCTTCCCCCCCCCCAGGCCATCAACATCAGAAACAAAGAAGCAATAAAACATAAAACACAATAGATTTACCCGCCACCAAATAAATTTCCCACTATGTACAATAGTTGTGCACTTTCACGAACAATAAATGCCAACGAAATATGTTACGTTTTAAACTATACAGTGATATCTTTCAGTGGAACATGATCCTTAATGACATCGATAAAACAAAAAGCTGTAGGAATGAGTGGCTACGAGTAGCCCGTATTGAAGTGTCAAAGTGACAAGTGAGAAGTTGGCGGTACATCTGCGCCGAGCAATAATTGAAGACACGCGCCGCACGTGTATGGAATATTATAAATTTATATATAGGTATGCGATTTTACAATCTATCTATTAATGACCTATTAGATGTACGACCAGGGTTGCCAGACGTCCCGATTGTGGCGGGACGGCTCGATTTTTAAATCAAAATTTAATGTCCCGCTTCTCGGACTTGTGTGTGTATTGTGACATGGGATGAGTATAAAGCTTACTGTAAACTGTGTAAAAAGAGTTACAATTTGTAACTCACTCTTCAGACTACTATTTGAAACACCACATTTTTCTAACAGACACATTCCTCATACATTTTGATATAACTATCGTTTACGATCTGTTAAATTTGTATGGCTATAACGGATTGTTACGCAAACCGAAGAATTCAGAAACCGGCCATAAGAAGACTCAACTACCTAGGGTAAATCTGATTTAAAATATCATATTTTTATTAAAGTACATTTTCTATGGCTAATTTTGCTATCTATTGTCACGTAAACGTAATTTAAAACTCAAATACATATTGAAACACTTCTGATTATATATGTTTTTACTATGTCCCGCTTTTGAAGAAAGAATCCCGCTTTTTTCACTCAAAAAATTCTGAAATCCCGACTTGACAAAAAAATCTGGTAACGCTGTGTACGACCCACCGACCCAGAGTTATAGTCAAATATAATTAATATACAATTTATTGGTAGTACTGATTATGTTTACGAGAGGAGTGTGCCTTGTCAATCTAGATGGTACATGCTCGTCTCCTCAACCCGGCATAGTGGAGGCGACTGCTGCCCGCACAGGTTTCTCTCTGTAGTAGCAGTTGTTTTCATTCATGGACCGCACTCAAGCTTTATATCAGGTGGAGTGTTGTCACATGCCGAGCTACATTAAAAATAAGAAAAACGTAAAAATGGATGATAAGGAATATAGATTTGTTTTTGTACAAAATTAACTAGAAATCGAGAAGTCAAAAAAAATTGTGAGCCAATTTATCTTAGTCCAAATATTTCTCTTTTCATCAAATGCCGAAATACGATTAAAAAATAACACGGTCTATATACAGCTGAAAGGTTTAAATAATAACAATTACAAGCTCAATTAAAAAATATGTTTACAAACAGATATCAAAGCCTACCGTTCGATTCCCAGTAAATGAATAACAACACTAATTTCGTATTACTCTCACGTAGGTATCGTAAAGGTCAAAATGTGTGGGGTATCCAGAAAAGGAAATAAAATTATAATGCGGAATTATTATATTATTATAATATATACAGCGTGTTCAACATAAACAAATGACCGGGAAAAAGGGCTATAGTGTGAATTGAAAACGTGGAATGAATAAATATTATATCTTGTTTTTTAACAGTAGCCCGGCATGCGACCAATTTTAAACAATAATGCGGACCGTGCGCGCAGAAAGCTACAGGGAACAGGGAGAAGTCGCCTCCGCTATGCCGGCTTTTATTTTTTTTTATTGCAGCTCGGCATATGCCAACACTCCGCCTGTTGTAAAGCTAGACTGCGGTCCATTAACGAAAACAACTGCTACTACAGATAAATCTCTACAGGCTTCAGTCGCCTCCGCTACGCCAGTTACATAGACAGTGCACACTCCTCTCGTTGTACCTAGCCACTTTTAAACTGTTCCCAAAACGCGACAAGGTCACTTCTCGAGTGTTACATTTGAAAGTGGTGGTACTACCCCTGGATGGTAGACTGGGCTGATAACCATCATCAGTTTGCCTACCACTTTTTACGGTCGACGTTTCTAAGCTCATCCCGAACCTTGACTTTACGTATAGGGTAGGAAAGTAGCCTCCGTAATTTGGTCAACATTTCTACACGGGACCTGAACACCTGACCCTTACCTTCGGCAACCTAACAGGTTTTAATTACTGGCCTATATTGATAACGGTCGATCATTTTACCTTATTAGGTACAAGCTATAACTAAAATAACAACCTATAAAATTATCTTATAATGAGATTACACGATTGTATTATTTTTGACTTAGTATTTAGTTCCTTTGTGGGGTATATGAGTCTAAGAGACTTGATACCATTCTGTGGTGGATCTTTTTTTGCTTGCCTCTACGTGGCATCTGAACGTTAAATTTCCAATTTTTTTTTAAATACACATACTAACTAAGCAGTAGCTTATATCATAGGCTTTGACCCGAACATGGTTACATTCGTACTGGTCAGAAATTAGCGAGATTTGAATACGAGTCTCATGAATCGTGAGTTCGTGGCTTCTACCACTAATAAATAAATAGGTTTAGATGTTTGAAAAAATATTTGAATTTGGAACTGCTGGAAAACTATGCACCCTAATTTCACTTTGATATTTTTTTTTTTTATTGTTATACATTTATATTATGATAATTTGACATAAAAAATTAAATGTTAACTTTTCTATGCCATAGCGGGGCGTCACATTTGACTATAATTATATAATTTATTAACAATTGTAATAAGTAAATAAAATAAATAAATTAACAAACTAAAATGTACCATATGGAACAATTAACAGGTCGTAGTAGTTCCTATATTTAATTACACGACATCGAATATCGACTGATAATAAAGATGTTTAATAAAAATTATAATTAATTGTCGATAATTATGAGTAAATAGTGTTAAAATTGTGCGCCCTTTTCATGTCATAGTGATGTACCTGTTAATGGAATAGTGATGATCTTATATATGTACATACTTAAGAATGGTATGTAGACTGATGATGGTTATTAACCTAGATTGCCACGCCTTGAGTTGTACCACCTATCATTTTCAAGTGACCTAGTCGCATTTCAGGATCAGATCTGGTGCAGATTTGTCTCCTTCATTCTAATGCAGGTAGCACCTGTCTCTACTTATGGACCGCACTATACCTCAACATTAGGCACCGGGCTACTGTAAATAACAATCATAGACATGGAAATACTAAAACAAAGTTAACTCAAAATGTAGAGAGGAGTGTAATGAGAGGAGTGTGCACTGTCAATTCTGTTGCCTGAAGAAATTTGTCTGTAGTAGCAGTTGTTTTCGTTCATGGACCACACTCTAGCTTTACATCAGGCGGAGTGTTGTCATATAACGAGGTAAAATGAAAAAAAACGGCAGTCAAGCTTCTGGTGGTTTGAAAGGAGAGACACGTAGGGGTTCAGTCAAGGGGGTAGAGACTGTTTTTTTTATTTTTTTATTTTTTTTATTGTAGCTCGGCATGTGACAACACTCCGCCTGATGTAAAGCTAGAGTGCGGTCCATGAATGGAAACAACTGCTACTACAGAGAAATCTCTACGGGCAGCAGTCGCCTCCACTATGCCGGCTTGAGGAGACGAGCATGTACCATCTAGATTGACAGTGCACACTCCTCTTTTATACCTACTTTCAAACTATTCCCGAAACGCGACAAAGTCACTTCACGGGTGTTACATTCGAAAGTGGTGGTACTACCCCAGGACGACAGACTGGACAAATAACCATTACCAGTCCGCCTACCACTCTTGCTTTTTTCTTGCTTGTTTCCCGCTTTCCGGACCTAGTCAATCTCCTTTCACTTACACTATAACTAACGTCACCACTTAGTTTTTTCCCTTAAAATGGGACATTAAGTTATTTGAGGCAATAATACCCCCTCCTCCGAATTCATAATTTTGGTACCAGGTTTTTTACAATAATTAATATTCTACACAAAACGCCCGTTTCTCTGAAAACGGGACAATTCTGCGTGCCGAAGCTTGTCCAAAAACGGGACAGTCCCACTCAAAACGGGGCGTATGGTCATGTTATAGTCTATAACGTACCTTTAAAATTAAATGAGCGAGTACAACGTGTATTTATGACAGGAAACAAATGTAAGTCCCATAAGATACATGTGAATAATTAGTACGTTTGCAAAAGACGAATTTTACCATTAATTAACTACTTATCATGTTTCAAGTTACCCCTTTTATCGGCGTATTGGAGGTTCTTTTTTAAATTACATAATTATGTCAAAATGTGTTTCGTTAGCGCTTTTTGAGACAATTACGATGACAGTTTTGTCATAGGTTGTCAATTTGGTCATAACTTTTAGGTGATACTGGAGTCTGCCCTGTCGACAGTGTAGATTTATCAAACTGGAATATCAGAAGCGTCAGGCGTTATCTGCATTGTGAGAGGCCGCGGTCTAGCGGTAGAGGAGGGACCTAACGATCGATGAAACCCATGTTCAAACCTCACTAAATTCTGACCAATGTAACTATGTTATATATTATTGTAATTGTTAATATGTGGCACTAAAATAAACAATTAAGTCAAGTTAATTTTTTTATATTTTTTCTTTAAAAAAATTGTGACGAAACTGACTACAGTTTAGAAATAAAATTGACATATGTCATAACTATAAATGACAAACGTAAAGTAACCCTTAAGGCGGGTGGGTTGATCGGTAGCGTGCGCCTGCGCAAGGTGCCTTCAACGATAATGCAATAAGTGCATTTACTTCAACTCTTAAGGGTTTAGTCGATGGTTAGATATTCTTTTTTACATAATCTAAGATGTCATTTTTGTTAAATTATCTCTATAATGATAATTTTTTTTTTTACTTTTAAGTGGCAAAGGCGTCCACGAACGGAAACAACTGCTACCACAGATATATTTCTACGGGCTTACTATGCCGGCTTGAGGAGACGAATGTGCACAATTCAGATTGACAGTTCATACTCCTCTCGCTGTTAGAACCTGTATTAGCCTACAGGATTATATTTTAAACACAATAAATTCATCTCGACAAATCAACATACACTTTGGAGCGATCGTGGCCTGCTTAAAGGCGTGGATTTATAATCGAAAGATTCAAATCTTGTAAAATTCTGAACGATACTAATGTAACTTTATTATATGTATTTAGATCGTTTCGTAGTGTGTGGGTTAGTATAAGCGTTAACTAAGATCCGTTTGTTTGCACGAGAAGGCCCGTTCAAGTTACTTTAACTATTACTTATACGTTTGTTTCAACCATTACGTTTACATTATGGTTTAAATTTACTCCACACGAGATGCACCATCGTCGCGCCTATCATTTTTGACGTTTTCTTTAACGCTAACCGTAACCAGCGAATCTTGACTGGTTAAAGTTAAAGTAATCGTCAAACCAATGTTGCTAACGTCAAATGTATGAAAAGAAGCCAAATATGTTTTTCTATTATTTTTCGAGATCAGTCACCCTTTAACGATAACAATATGAATTTACACTATATTGCAACGCGTGTGGAGTAAATGTAAACGTTCAACGGTCGTCGTCGCCGCAAAAGTAATAGTTAAAGTTACTTTAACCGGCCTTCTGGTGCAAACCACCCTATGTGTGGCCGAGCCGAGCAAGCCGAGTAAGCCGATCTGCGAAAAATAACTTAATCCTGAAATTCCACGAAAACCCTAATAGTTTATATCTATGAATGTGGTAAATATCATTTGACCGTATCTCAATACAAATAACAAAATGTATTTCTTATTAATTTCATCGCATTGTCAGCTTGCATTGGGTAGTAATTTGATTTAACTGATATGAAGAAGACCGGTTATTTTTAATTACGTTTTTCTCTGTTATAAGGGATTGTATTAATGTATTTAAAAATTAATTTCTTTATATTTTTTATTGTAGCTCGGCACATGACAACACTCACCCTGATGTAAAGCTAGAGTCGGTTCATGAGTGGAGACGCAGTCGCCTCCGCTATACCGGCTTAAGGAGACGAGTATGCACTATCTACATTGGCAGTGCACAGTCCTCTCGTTATACCTGGCTATTTTCAAACTGCTCCCGAAACGCGCAAGGTCACTTCACGGGTGTTATATTTTGAAAGTGGTGGTACTACCCCCAACACGGCAGACTGGGCTAATAACCATCATCAGTCTGCCTACCACTCTTTTATGTAGGTAGTTATAAATAAGAAGTATTTTTTTAAATAGGTAGGTTGAAATTTTTTTAGAAATTCAATGAGATAATTCTTGTAGTACAGTCACTGTACTGTGTACATTCCTCTCCTTAAACCCGGCTACTGCAAACTGATCCTAAAACTCGATTAGACTCAGAAAATGGTGGAAGCTAGACGGTCTAATAATCATTATCAGTCGCTCCACAATTTTTTTTCGCGTTTCAGACTTTCAGCGACAATAGCGTAAATCTGCTTGTAGATTTAAAGAGTGGTTGGCAGACTGATGATGTTATTAGTCGAGTCTACCGTCCTGGGGTAGTACCACCACTTTCGAATGTAACACCCGTGAAGTGACCTTGTCGCGTTTCGGGAATAGTTTGAAAGTAGCCAGGTATAACGAGAGGAATGTGCACTGTCAATCTAGATAGTACATGCTCGTCTCCTCAAGCCGACATAGTGGAGGCGACTGCTGCCCGCACAGATTTCTTTATGTAGTAGCAGTTGTTTCCATTCATGGACCGCACTTTAGCTTTACATCAGGCGGAGTGTTGTCACATGCCGAGCTACAATAAAAGAAAAAGAAGATATTTCCCATGTATTTCTTTTTAAAAAAGACGGATCTAAAAACGAATACTTATCTATTTTTACAATATTTATATTGTAACCGACTGTACATTTTCAGAAGTGGTCTAATTAGATAATAGTCGGTCCTTCTGTGATATGATATACAGTTCATTATTTGTCAAGTAGTGCGACGAATCGGTCACGAGCGGCACCTTTCATCTTCACAGCGGCATGTCAAAAAGGATAGGCGCACATAATTACATAGTTTAACTGTAATGTAAGTTTGAAGGACTAATTAAAAATATTTTACGCAAGTACACACAATAGAAGCTCAATATAAACAAAAAAAAACTTTATTTTCCAAATTTTTTTTTTCAAATGCCCTGTTTTGTAATTGCTTGTATCACGCACCGACTAAAGTACTTACCTATAACATATTGGTACCGATCAATTTATAGCGAGGTTTGAACCCGGGTCCCACTGATCGTGAAGTTCGTCCTCTACCGCTGACGGCTTCATGAAGATGCCCCAGACTCCGTTCACTATGTCTCGAGTGAACCACCGTGGGCTTTTAGTCGGTATGCCAGCGCTAGGCTGGAGAGTCCGACAGGACCTGAGCGCGCGCCGTCCCCAAAGGTCACTGCATTCGTTGCAGGATTTCGGTGAGGTGCCGGGTTAATTTCCGCGGGTACAATCAGGACAAGAACAACACAACCTTGAATCAATTTTTTTTTAAATATAAAATCACACTTAAAGTTTTGCGCGTTACCTTATGCAGCTTTTCAAAAGCATTGTATATTTGTGTTGATAGGGAATCGAACCAGGAACCTACTAAGCTAATCACTCAGTCACAGAAAATGTAAAAAAGCTATGCATAACTACCTACACATTGTACAATTAACTTGTTTTCTTTTTAATAATGATAAATGATACGATACGGTTTCTAGAGCCGATCGCTCAATTACTTTACAATTGGAGGTAGTATTAGAAAAATATAGACAAGTGCTCAATTGATGTTTTTTTATTGTAGCTCGGCTATAACAACACTCCGCCTGATGTAAAGTTAGAGTGCGGTTCATGAACGGAAACAACTGCTACTACAGACAAATGTCTATAGGCAGCAGTCGCCTCTGCTATGTCGGCCTGTGGAGACGAGTAAGCACCATCTAGATTGACAGTGCACACTCCTCTCGCTATACCTGGTTTACACAGAATTTTTTTTTTTTTATTGTAGCTCAGCATATGACAAGATGCTAAAGATGTTAAACCATGAACAGGAATAGCAGAGAAATTTTTGCAGGCTTGAGGAGAGGAATGTGCGCCATTCAGGTTGACAGTGCACACTCCTCTTTTTTTATAGTAGCTCGGTAAATAACTACAATACAAAATTCAGAAATATAGGTGGTTAATTTTTATTACGTGGATATTCAATTCCATTCTTCATTTTCATTCGATTTAATTTACATTATATGTAAATTAATAGATAATATATAATATCTAAAACTCGTATATTAATCTTAAAGAATTGTAAACTATAAATTCTACAATTATTTTCACACTGCAAATTAATAACAAATATTCATAGGGACGTAACTACTCACATCGATATCGATGTTATTGAGCGTGATCGTTTGAAATTTGAATCCAATCATTCTTTATTGTAAACAAGGTTATAGTGATGCCACTAAAAATATCGAGAATTTTTTTTATTTTATTTTTTATTGTAGCTCGGCATATGGTAACACTCCGCTTAATATAAAGCTAGAGTGTGGTCCATGAACGGAAACAATTGCTACTACAGAGAAATCTACGAGCAGCAGTCTGATTATATATAGGTAATTAGAAGTTTGAAAGATCCAACTAATAGGTACTTAACAAGTGTCCATTTTGGAAGTGTGCTAAAGAACTAATGAATTTTAATTAAGTATCTATAACATTTTTTTAAAATTATAATGAAAATTGAATAGAAAAAAATCATGACAAATAGTACAGCCGCCTGAGAAATGAAATGAAATGAAAATCCTTTATTAACGTAGGCATGGACTTGGCATGCACTTGTTCATCGTCAGAATCCACTTTTGGCTTCTGAAAGGCATATGACGAGAAGACAGCCATAAGAAACTCGTCAATTATAGCCTGTGTTTATAATAACAAAAAAAAACTGATTATAAATTCAAAAAAAAAATTAGTCGTAACTAATTTAACAAACATAACTAAACCACAATATGGGGCACCAAAATGAAAAAAAATATATATTAATATCATTGCAACCCACGTCGATGGTTGAGCGAAGGTGGGATATTTTTCCAGGTTTAGACTTTACGTATTTGGGCCCACGTTTTTTTCTCATTATTGTCGATGATTTTTAGTTCATTTTGTAGAAAAATAAATCTACTTCCTTATTACCGATCAGTTTAATTTTTACCCGGGTTATTGAGTAATTAGACTTTATTAAATGCAATATTTGAGGTTAACATTATATTAAATGCTTTAATAATATAATTGATGATATCTGTTTTTATGTAATTAAATTTGTCTATTGCAAACAATTACCAATGTAAACGATGTGTTGATGTAATTAAAACAAGTTAATGAAAAAATAAGATATTATAATATCAACCTATTACGTATTAAGTGGGCCCAAAAATGGGCATTGTCCTTTTCTGATGTATGAATCGAATCCCCTTGATTATTTTCTATTGAATTTTAATCATAACCTTAGTATTTGGATTTGCAAAAAAAAAATTATTAGAGCATTAATTAAAAAACGTACTTTTTATCGATATATTAAAACTTACGTCACTAAAATATAAACATGAATGCACTTCATAAACTGCAATTAGACATAACGTGTTTAAGCAAACATTTTTTATAAAGAAACATTAATTATTAAATGCAATTCATATGCAAAGTAATAATTACATATTATATTATCATTTTAAATGCAAAGAGTGACCGGCAGACCGATGATGGTTAGAAGCCCAGTCTGCGGTCCTGGGGTAGTACCACCACTTTCGAATGTAACACCCGTGAACAGGCGACAACGTTTCGGGAACAGGAAGTAGCCAGGTATAACGAGAGGAGTGTGCACTGTCAATTTAGATGGTATATGCTCGTCTCCTCAAGCCGGCATAGTGGAGACGACTGCTGCCCTCACAGGTTTCTCTGTAGTAGCAGTTGTTTCCATTCATGGACCGCACTCTAGCTTTACATCAGGCGGAGTGTTCTCATATGCCGAGCTACAATAAAAAAATTTAAAAAAATCTACCATCCTTTAGCTCCACTAAAGAATGGTAGACAGACTGATGATGGTTATTAGCCCAGTCTGCCGTCCTGGGGTAGTACCACCACTTTCAAACCTAATACCTACCTGTGAAGCTAGTCTAGTTTCGAGGTTAGCTTATGTGTAGTTGGGTATAACAAAAGGAATGTGAACTATCAAAGAACGGTATAGTGGAGGGGACTACTGTCTGCAGACATTTCTCTATAATAGCAATTGTTTCCGCTAATGAATAGCACTTTAGCTTTATGAAGCCAGGTTTATACCTCCTTATGGAGAGGAGTATGCCGCGTCAATAGATAACGCACATTCGTCTCCTCGAGCCAGCATAGCAGAGGCGACTGTTGCCGAACACAGTCGTTTCCATTGATGGACCGAATTCTAGCTTTACATTAGACAGAGTGATAACATGTCAAATTATAGAAAAAAATCGGTATTTTTATTCAGGGCGGCAATATAGTGGGTACCTACCTAACTACCTACCTTTAGTGATTGTTTCACCTAGTGATGTAGGTAGGCACATAAACAAAGCAGGAAGGACAGCCGAGTATAAAATACTATGTAAAAAGTGTTTATCTAAAATCTAGATAAAGGCCATAATTACAGACGGCCCGTTTACCGGGAAATATTTCCGAAAAAAAAAACATCACTAACCGCCATTACTGGTAGCTATTACCGGCTTTAGCGAAAAAAAACTGTATTAAAATTGTACTCAAATATTAATAATTTTAAAATGTAATAAAAGAATTGTTTTTACGGGTAAATTTAATCCTTATTCCGTCGTAACAAAGATTATTTTGTAGCAAGAGTGAAGTGTAAATTATAACACATTTACAACCGATTTGAAATCGACTGTAGAAAAAGTGTTTTAAACAGTAAACTTTCTGTAATCTCGTATTTCATAATCCGTACTCGTGAAAGAGATAGCTTTATATTAATATAGTATAAAGAACAAGGACAGATATACATTTGAGATTGCTACTGTACAATGTTGCAAATGGCCAACCGGCTACTGCCGTGGGCGGGCCAGTCTCTATGGAACATTTAGGTTTCGATCTACAAAAATTTAAATTGGTTCATTTTAAAATTCTTCCCTTCAGACGTTATCTTTTGTTTGAAAATGGAACCTCAATTTTTTTTAAATATACACTGACTTTTGGAGCTATATTTTCGAGGTTTTTTTATTTAAATTATTGTAGCTCGGCATATGACAATATTCCGCCTGATGTAAAGCTAGAGTGCGGTCTATGAACGGAAACAACTGCTACTACAGAGAAATCTTTACAAGCAGTTGCCTGCGCTATGCCGGTCTGAGGAAACGAGTATGCACCATCTTGAGTGACAGTGCACACTCCTCTCCTACTACCGGACTACTTTCAAACTATTCACGGGTGGTGTTACATTCGAAAGTGGTGGTACTGCCCCAAAAATAGTGCCTATAGGCATTTGACCGAACAACGAAGGCACCAGGTTCAGCCTCGAGCCGAAGGCGGGCCTCGCCAAGCAAGGACCTTCAAGTGTTGGCATCAAAACGCATAAATATTAGCCCAGTCTGCCGTCCTGAGGCAGTACCACCACTTTCGAATCACACGCCCGTGAAGTGACCTTGTCGCGTTTCGGGAGCAGTTTGAAAGTAGCCAGGTATAGCGAGAGGAGTCTGCACTGTTAATTCGGATGCTGCACATTCCTCTCCTCAAACCAGCATAACGGAGGCGACTGCTATAAAAATCTATATGTAGTAGCAGTTGTTTCTGTTCATACTCTAGCTTTACATCAGACGTAGTGTCGTCACATGCCGAGCTACAATAAAAAACCTTTAATATTTATTAAACATTTAAAATGTTTTTTTTTTTGTAGTAGTAGATGCGTCACAGCAATTAGGTAGATATAGTTGGTGGGGCTGATAAGCGAGCTTTGAATAAATCAACAACAACATATCGCACATGTTTGTCTATTCAATATATATTTCTAGCTATATGCTGTTATGCAGAATAGGGTAACCAAGGATTTAGTGTGATCAAATACTATGCGAGTCAACTAAGAATATGACTGTGAAGACGCCCCCTTTTTGTTCCGCAATTGTCAAGGTATTGTTACGTTCGTGAGGTACAATAATACACGACTTCGGTCTTCACACCGATTTATTGCATACGACACACAATAACGTAGAAGCAGGAGTGGTACGATAGTCGCGGGATAGCCTTCAGTCGCTGTTCAGTATCACTTGTTATCGCAGGAGTTGCTTGTATCGTATCCAAAATAGGACTATTTTTTGGGACACTCGGGTGTCGGTATTTATACTCCAATAGGAGGAAGCTTCGAAAAACATCTCGTCAAAGTTGTTTACGAATTAAAATGTAAACAAAGTCACAGGTAACGCCACTTTTGTGGGCGTGGCCAAGATGTTTACGCTACGCCGCTTATACGACACCTTTCTAGAAACCTCGACGCATGCTGTCTCTTTCGCACCCTAGGTGCATGTAACCGTATAATAACCCATGTTATATCGAAAACTATTTCGATATATCACTTCAATTAGGTGTATTTTTTTGATTCCCGTCTGAAAAACTTTAAAATCGCAGAGCTATTTGAAAAACTGTAATGACACGCGATCAACCTCTTTCGGACAGACTATAGACATTTTTATTGTCTATGGTTGTTACCTAACAAAGCCAATTATTTTCTTTGTGTTTCCTTACGATAACAGTATTTCATACAAATAACCGCTGTATGGACAAAATAGTATACAATAAACACCATGTTTTAATTAAAATAAATCTTTTAAAATTGAAAGTTTGGTCGAATAATTTGACAAGTTTTCATGTTTCCCGGCAATGGTTTAGCTCCGGCCAAAAAGTTACAATTACTATATTACAATCGCAAATTTAAAAAATTAATAAAAAAGAACAAAGCAATTATAAAAGTTTTCCAGAAAGACGTGTCAACTAAATTAATCTATAGGTATTATCCAAAAAATATGTAAAAAAGACAGCTGTCACCAAATATACCTTCCCAATTCTCACGTACTTCATTGGTGATTATGTAAGGTGTACAAACACACAAATAAACATAATGCATTGAAAAACATTTTTTTTATTGCAGCTCGGCATGTGACAACACTCCGCCTGATGTAAAGCTAGAGTGCGGTCCATTAATGGAAACAACTGCTACTACAGAGAAACCGCCTCCACTATGCCGGCTTAAGGAGACGAGCATGTACCATCTTAGATTGACAGTGCACACTCCTCTCGTTATACCTGGCTACTTTCAAACTATTCCCGAAACGCGACAAAGTCACTTCACGGGTGTTACATTCGAAAGTGATGGTACTACCCCAGGACGGCAGACTGGACAAATAACCATTATCAGTCTGCCTACCACTCTTTAATAGTGCCTATAGGCACTGAACGACCAAAGTACACATAACAAAGTTACATTGGTACCGGTCAGAATTAGCGAGGTTCGAACATGGGTCTCATCAATTATGGTTAACCTAGTGAGTGACATGGCGACAATAGGCTGTATTTATTTTTAACCAAGCACCTGATTGGTTGTGTAGATAACACAACTAATTATATTGACCTGCTTACCTACCTACTAGTACCTAGGTAAATAGAAATACCTAGGCATCGTGTTTAGGTTTTATATTGTCTCTAATAAAGTTATTACATTTTAAGTTTTTTTTTAAATTGTAGCTCGGCATGTGACAACACTCCGCCTGATGTAAAGCTAGAGTGCAAGCTAGAATGGAAACAACTGCTACTACAGAGATACCTGTGCGGGCAGCAGTCGCCTCCACTATGCCGGCTTGAGGGGACGAGCTGTCCTGGGGCAGTACCATCAGTTTCGAATGTAACACACGTGAGGTGACCTTGTCGCATTTCAGAAGCAGTTTAAAGAAGCCAGAGGGCCAGAGGAGTGTGCACTGTCAATCTAGATAATCCATACTCGTCTCTTCAAGCCGGCATAGCGGAGGTAACTGCTGCTGCTATAGAGATTTCTCTGTAGTAGCAGTTGTTTCCGTTCATGGACCGCACTCTAGCTTTACTCGTACATCAGGCGGAACGTTGTCATATGCAGAGCTACAATAAAAAATACACATATCAAAAAAAAAGTCTGCGGTAACTTGGAAATGTTGATATAATATATTTTTAATCACTTAAAATTTTGTTATTTAAAAAAAAATAATTACTTATTTAAATTATTGGGTTTAATTTTGTTAATAATAAAAAAAAATTTTTTTTTCTAATTGATCGCAGACTTTAACTGTAACACTTAAGAGCGGTAGACAAACTGGTGATGGTTATTAGCCCAGTCTGCTGTCCTGGGGTAGTACCACCACTTTTGAAGTGTAACACGCGTGAAGTGAGCTAGTCGCTTTTAAGATCAATTTAGAACTAGGTAGGTATAAGAGCTTGAGAGAGAGGTTCCTCAAGCCAGCATAGCGGAGTCGGTTGCTGTGTACGATTGCTGGCAGCAGTAGTCTCCGCTCGAGAAGTTCGATCTAACCTCATGATGGTCACATGCCGAGCTACTATAAAAAAGCAGTTATATATTTTTTATTGTAATGTAACGTACTAGGAAAAGATCTAGTGGTGGCGATTGGAATTAATGTAAAAATATAATGTCATGTTAGTTCAAAATAATTTCGTTAGATGGCAGGATATAGTGGTTCTAACAGAATAGTTCAGTCGTAGTATACTAGATGGCGCTGAATTTTTTTTTATTTGTCATTTTTGCCGTGAAATACGAGTACAATATAGAAAAAAATAAAAGTTTGTTGATTTATATAGTAAATCTGTAAGAGTATAAAATAAAATTTTAGTTTAATTTTATTTAAACAAAATAAATATAATGTAACTGTTTAATTTCGCGTTGTAATTCTAATAAATCTCACTAGATGGCGCGCGAATTATATTTCACAAATGCAAAAAAGCCAACGGCACGTGGTGTTCCCAGGCGGTCACCCATCCAAGTACTGACCACGCCCGACGTTGCTTAACTTCGGTGATCGGACGAGAACCGGTGTATTCAACGTGGTATGGACGTTGGCGACAGGCATTTTCAAAATAATGAACTTACTGAAAAATGACTTTATCCAAAACTATTTTTGATAAAATTATTTTATTATATTTATTTTTATTTTAAAGCTATTAATAATATGTTAATTATGTGACTTGAAATTTTATTTTAATAAAGGAGAATGCCTATTCACCTAAGAAAAATAGGCCCACAAGTTTTTTTATCGAGTTTGTCGATCATGTTTTTTTTTAAATTGTGCTCGGCATGTGACAACACTCCGCCTGATGTAAAGCTAGAGTGCGGTCCATGGATGGATACAACTGCTACTATAGAGAAACCTGTGCCGGCAGCAGTCGCCTTTTATTTAATTTTGTAGAAAAATAAATCTACTTCCGTATTACCAATCAGTTTTAATCTTTTCATCCGGGTTACGGAGTAGGTAATTAGTAGTTTTCTGATGCAATATTTGAGGTTATTATAATATATTTTTTTAATGCGATTATATCTGTTTTTTTATGAAATTAAACATTGTCTATTGATTGGCAAATGGTGTATTGATATCGAGAATTAATAAAAAATAAGATATTATTTTAGAATATTGTATATTAAACTATGGGATCTAAATGCTTGGTTATTTTTTAAAATTATTTAATATAAATATGAAAAAAAAAACGTAATTGTTGTACGATCAAAATTCATCGAATAAATTCTTCTTTAACATCATTATATTTGCAAAATCATGATGAAGATTCTGGAGAATGGTTTTTTTTTTAAATTCAATTTCATATTAGGCGAAATTTTTTTTTCGTATTTTCGCACTGTCGCGGTCAAAGAAATTTGTATGATTAAGGTGATAGAAGATATGAGACAATTTTTTTTAAATTCTTCTCTGCAACACTATCTGTCACAATAAGGACAT
This sequence comes from Tinea pellionella, assembly GCA_948150575.1. Taxonomy (NCBI): domain Eukaryota; kingdom Metazoa; phylum Arthropoda; class Insecta; order Lepidoptera; family Tineidae; genus Tinea; species Tinea pellionella. The sequence continues at coordinate 6,526,724 of OX411263.1, read as the reverse complement.
TCAGCGTTGGTTGTGGGATGAGACATTTAAGGTGAAAGCCAACACCTGAGTGTCCGTTTGTTTGAAACTTAGCAGATTAATGTTGAAATTAAGTAATTTAATAACTTTCTCAGCACTAATTATTTGCGCAAATCACTATAATAAACAAATAGCTACGGCACAGAATATATAAAATGCTTGTGAAATATAACTAACATAAAACATTTAAAATGTTGGCTTTCACCTTAAGATAAAAAATAAAAACAAAAAAAATATAGTTTAAAATGTGATTTTAATTACTCAAAAACCCAAACACTATCAAGCTATGGCAGATTGTTGAAAATCGAGTAAAACATTTATTGATTTTTTTTACAAGAAAATAGCATGCTTAGGGTCCTTCTCGTGATAGCACTTGACGTAGTTCCATGCAGTTTGCTGTGGTGTATCGCCTTTATTGGCAAGGCAAGCGTCGATTAACTTCTCTACGGCAGGCTTGTCAGCTGTAAGAATTTTTATTACTGAAGTATTGCGATCATATTAAGCTAGGTTCAGTCAACCTGCAGTCACCGCTATGCCGGCTTGAGGAGTCGAATGTGCATCATCCACTCTATTGATATACGTGACTAGGTTCAATACAGTTTTTTTTTTTAATATATACGAGTACATACCATCATTAGGCACTTTAGCTAAAGCGACGTCCTTCTTGAATTTGCCATCCTTGGTCATGAGTTCGGATTTGATCAACATACAAAGAGCGTATTTCTTCAAGGGTTCATTTTCAGTCTGTAATATCGTTACAATTAGATTTTTAAGCTCTGTTTAAGAGACTGCAGTTTAATAATTTTTTATAGTAGACCGCAAGGTAACCCTACGAACGTTGTTATTGCAACACAAACAATAGTACGACTGGTACAGTCAGAATTTAGTGAGGTCTGTCTCCACCGCTAAACCACGGCCTGATTCAACTGAATATAAAATTAGGTTATAGTACAGTCTAAAGCAGAAACAATATCTGTCACAGAGATATATCTCCAGGCTGCAGTAGCATCCACTATGTTAGTTTTTGAGACAAGTGTGTACCGTTCTGGTTGACTAAGTAGAATCCTCGTATTAAGTCTTTGTATATTAGTAGATAACTAGACTGGACAAATTCACGGATTATACTTGAAAATGATCGAACTCTAAGACTGCAGGAAGTGTTTTTTTATGTGACAACACTCCGCCTGATGTAAAGCTAGAGTGCAGTCCATGAATGGAAACAACTGCTACTACAGAGAAACCTGTGCGGGCAGCAGTCGCCTCCACTATGCCGGCTTGAGGAGACGAGCATGTGCTATCTTAGATTGACAGTGCACACTCCTCTCGTTATACCTGGCTACTTTCAAACTATTCCCGAAACGCGACAAGGTCACTTCACGGGTGTTACATTCGAAAGTGGTGGTACTACCCCAGGACGGCAGACTGGACAAATAACCATCATCAGTCTGTCTACCACTCTTTAATAGGAGCGACCAAAGTTACATTGGTACTGGTCAGAATTAGCGAGGTTCGAACACGGGTCTCATCGATCGTGAGTTCACGCGTCTCACCGCTAGACCACGGCCGCTCACGTTTCTGTAGCTATTAGTGAATTTTAATGAATGATTTAAGCTCGATAAAGTCGTGTAGAGTTTATTTACCTTGAAGTCCCCAGTCTTGAGTTTATCGACGAGTTGTTGATCAGGTTTAGCCTCGGTCAAGCACTCAGATCTGTGCTTCTTCAGTTTTTCTTTTTGCTCATCAGTTAGTGCCTGTAATTATTTATTATATGCATTCATTATATGTTAGCTTAGCAACATATAAATATATAAATACTAGTTGACCCGGCAAACTTCGTACCGCCTCAGAATCAATAAATAAAAAAGCATTTCTGAACGACTTTTAAATTTAATTGATTTCTAAACGACGGGACGAACATCAAATGTTTGACATTCAAAAAGGAATAGTTTCTAAGGGAAAGCGAAATTGTTGTTTTTACTATATTCCAAGTTATTTTTTTCATATTTACTCACTTTTTAAACCTTCCCTGGACTTCTACAAATAATTCAAAATCAAAATTAGCAAAATCAGTCCTGCCGTTCTCGAGTTTTAGCGAGACTAACGAACAGCAATGAAAATTGAACAGAAAAACTGTGGTAGAGATCGAAGACGCTTTGTGCACGGATGATCTGACCACCAAGTTGGACAGTCTTTTATATCTTTCCAACTGGTGGGTTGACTTTTTTTATTCAATTTATAACTTAATATAGATATTTACCTGCGCAGCGACGAAGCATATAGCCAAAAATACTAAAACCTTCATGATTCAGATGCGTGTTCCTAGTTGCGATGTCGATAACTGACTGCCGGGATGGAGTATTATGAGCTCCTTATATACTAGTCCCAGGATTTAAATTTCGAACATTTTAAAAATTAAGATAATCATCGGCTGATCCTTACATTAAGGTCCTCTCAACATTTTTTTGTTTTTTTTTTCTTCTCGATATTTTTATCTCGGATAGAAGTTTTAAATGACATCTAAAAAAAGTTTGATGTTCTCGGAATAAATTATTTTAATACTTATATTATCTTTTGTTATGATTATTATTTACTTACGCTTTGTTCCCGCTGAGTTAGGTTAGGTTAGAAACTATGGGACGGGGGCGTAGCTCAGATGGTAGAGCGCTCGCTTAGCATGCGAGAGGTACCGGGATCGATACCCGGCGCCTCCAGGCATACCCTGGTATTTTATCTGCCTTTTCATTCTTCCACAGCTTCGCTGGGTGGCAGACTTTGGGAAGCCTGTCGACCGTTACAGCGATAGAGAGGCGGCGAGCGTGTTCCTGCGCGCGCCTCTCACTACATTTGATGTAGCGAGTTTGTTAAGCAATCGGTGCGGGGTCTACAGGGCCGACGCTGGCAGAGACGCGGAAGACTGCGAAAGCGCACTCGCATCTCTGCCAATATTCGATCGAGAGGAACACCGTGAGGTTTTAGTCGGTACATCTCGCATACAGCAATACGTATGCGCGCTTGCCCCAGGGAGTCCGACATACCCCTGGCACTATCTCAGTAGTGCCAGGAAGTCCGTAATGGATTTCCTCACGATAAAAAAAAAGGTTAGGAACTATGGAGCGCCGGCGACTTCTTCTCTACATACGCTTCGGTTGAGGGTGCTCCTCACTTGACCCTTTCTGAAGAGTTGTCCAATTTGTTATTATTTTAGGATTTTTTTGTCTTATGGCTAATAATTTGGTTATTTTTTTTTCTTTAGCGATTTAACAATAATTCAGAACAAAATAAAAGTCGATACTTTTCTCAATTATTTATTATTTTATTTATAAACTATACTCAAACTGTATATTAAATGTTGTATATAACGGGTAGATTCTGTCCTGTCAACTTGGGTGGCCTACACTTGTAGCAGCCAGCAAAGTGGAGGCGACTGTGGAAACAGTTGTGTGAAGCACGTGCACAACAAAACGCATACGATACTACAAAAAAAACTAATTAAATTTTGTGCAGAAATAAAATGTTAACTAATTTTTTTTGAGATAAATTAATCGGTTCGTAATACTATATTTCCTACTTAGATGACTACCCAGCATCTCGCTGTTTTTTAATTAGTTTTTAATTAGTAGAACGCAATAGAACATGTTATCAATCATAATAAAAAATTGTTTTCAACACCTGAATGCGAGTGTGATTTAACTGGAACAATCTAAAGAGTACTGCCCTCAAGTTTTGTTTTTTATCCATTGCTGCTTACAAATGCTTGTTTATGTTATAGTTTGAAGGTAAAGAAGCAATGTATACAGTCATTTTTCAATTGGTAAAATTATTAAACCTATTGTGTTATTTGCAGAGAGCGATTGTGTGATCACACTGTATAGAAATTTTTAATATTATATTTTTAATATTTATATTTTTTTTATTGATTTAGCTTTCAAAATTAAATTAAGAAGTTAAGTTAGCCCGTGCCCAGACTCCGTCCACTATGGGTCGAGTGAAACAACGTGGGGTTTTAGTCGGTATGCCAGCGCTAGGCTGGAGAGCCCGACATAACCCTGGAACCTTCCCCAAGGGCCAGGGCATCCGTAATTGGGATTTCCCCACGTAAAAGAAAGCCCTTCATAGACGTAGCCATAGAGATATACACTAGAGGTGCAAACTTCATACATCTGACAAGGAAAAAGCGTAGGCCGCTTCAAACGATATAACAATGTTGCTGTCAAGTCAAATACTAACTGACAAAGGACCTAAACGTGGCTGTGGCCAACTTTTCTCTCGCGTCACATTGGGAGTGTTATTGCACATCTAGTTGTATATTATATCAATGGACGTAGCTATGAAATAATAAAATTATATCGTAGTATTTATGAAATAGGCAATGGCGCCCGTGGTCAAGTGAACTTAAGTGAGACCTGTATCAAATCGCTGACCAGTACCAATGTAACTATGTTATGTATTTTGGTCACTCAATGCCTACGGTACAAACACTAGCTTAGTATGTATATGTATTAAAAAACAAAGCTAAAAATAGTAATGTAAACGACTCATCGTCCGTGGCCGAACCGGCATGCTTTTTTTAAATTGTAGCTCGGCATATGACAACACTCCGCCTGATGTAAAGTTAGAGTGCGGTCCATGAGTGGAAACAACTGCTACTATAGAGAAATCTCTACGTCGCATCGCCTGCGCTATGCGAAACGAGTGACATCTAGAGTAACAGTGCATACTCCTCTCGCTATACGTGACTACTTTCAAACTGCTCCCGAAACGCTACAAGGTCACTTCACGGTTGTTACATTCGAAAGTGGTGGTACTACCCCAGGACGACAGACTGGACTAATAACCATAATCAGCTGCCCAATCTGCCGTCCTGGGGTAGTACCACCACTTTCGAATGTAACACCCGTGCAGTGACTTTGTCGCGTTTCGGGAATAGTTTGAAAGTAGCCAGGTATAAAGAGAGGAGTGTGCACTGTCAATAGATGGTACATGCTCGTCTCCTCAAGCCGGCATAGTGGAGGCGACTGCTGCCCGCACAGGTTTCTCTGTAGTAGCAATTGTTTCCATTCATGGACCGCACTCTAGCTTTACATCAGGCGGAGTGTTGTCACATGCCGAGTTGAAAAAATAAACTAAAAAACTTTGAAAAGCTCGGGAACATTTGGAGCCATTTCTTTTAGGTAAATGGGCATTCTCCTTTAAGCTCATTGCAGGCAGACTGATGATGGTTATTAGCCTAATTATTAATATTATTATTGTATGATAATTTCTCCTCCAGTGTGATTTATTTAGTATGTAAAATATGTTCTCAGGCTCACTAACTTATAAATTGCGCCAAAACAATTTTCACAATTATATAATTGCGCTTCAATAACAAAATATTTCAATCACATACTTGTATATTATGTACCTTTTTTATTTTTTTATTTTAGCACGTCATATGACCGCACTCCGCCTGATGTTAAGCTAGAGTGCGATCCATGAACGGAGGTGACTGCTGTCAGAGAAGGGGGTCTGCAGACAGCAGTCGCGTCCGCTATGCCGGCTTAATGAGATGCCTCTTCACACTGCGCTTGAAGGATCCCATGTTATAGGAAGGGGGAAAGACGTGGCTGGGAAGGTCTTTCCATAATTTGATGGAACGACCTATTATATTTATTAAATTTCTTAATTTGCTATTCCCGCTTTTCTTACAGTATTTCCCTTTAGTATTCAATAGGTTTGTTTAAATATTAGATTCTATGATATCCTACAATAAACAATTTATTATTATATTATTTCTAATTAATAACAATAATAATTTTATTTAAACTAATATTATGTTTACAAGATTTGTTTACTGCAAGATCCCACACGTCCTGTGGAATCTTAGTTAATGGCAATTTTAAGCTTAGACCAAAATATACACTAATTTAAAATATTATTTAGATATTTTCAGTACATAGTTACTACGTAGCCGGTTCTGAACAAACAGACGTACTTTCATGTTTAAATGTATAATATATGTATATAATAATCTAAATACTTATATAAAATGTTAATGTTAGTACGTAAAGACAGGGTTTTCTCTATGACCACAAACTCCAATCTACTTCCCGTTGGGGTGGTAGATACCCCTCGGTCTCCTGGTGAAAGTAAGGGAGTTTGGACGCGGTGGGTGGAAGAGGGTGGTTTTGGGAGGCGAAAATCTCAAAAAATGTATATCTGTCCTTTTCTAAATGCGATTTTTTTTTACCTGAGCAACGCCGAGTTTCGTCGCTAGTAATAGAATAAAGTCAATAAACTGTAATAGTTTATGTAAATTTTTGATTCAATTTTATTTAAACAAACAGAAAAAAATCTAACTTATAAATATTACTTAAATCAACTTATTTTTCATAATTTTTACAATAAATTTATAGATTATATAGATTTAGCTGAGTCGGGCATTATGCAAATTTAAAAATACAAGTTTTTTTACTTTAACCCGTTTGTTAGGTTTAACTATGCAAATAAACTAGTTTATTCATTTATTTGTACTTTGACTTTACTATTTCTGATTCACAATCAGAAAAAAGAGCCAACACTTGTATCTTAAACGGCCCAGGGGATTCGGTTCAATACTTGTAGTTATTAGCCGACATCATCTCGTTATACTGATCTGTAAACGCGAATCACTTCATGGGTTGCTTGAATGTGGTGGTACTACCATCACCAGTCTGCCTATGGTATAAAACACATCTTATTTACATTAGATAATAGCCGAATGGAATATTACTAAGTACATCATCCAGGATATTCAATTAACCTATTGATGCTACACAATGGAAGGGCAAAGACCTGAACAACGATGTCCTGGGAAGAGGGGGCGTTATCTTATTGTAAACAAGTACTATCTGTTACCGGCACCGTCGTATTTCTACAATAAAAAATACGTTTATCGTTCGGTTCCATCCCTTAAGTCCCACCCCAAGTCCTGTGTAACTCACATATTCACATATCCTAGTGTATCATCACATATTTATTAGAATTTGAGCGACAGTGGTCTAGCGGTAAGACGCGTGAATTCACGATCAATGAGACGCGTGTTCGAACCTCGCTAAATCTGACCGATGTAACTGTTTTATACCTCGATGTATTTGTATATCTCGATGGTCTTGATTCATGGATCGCACTCTAGCTTAACATCAGGCGGACTGCGGTCATATGACTTGCTAAAATAAAAAAAATAAAAAATATGCTTTGGTAGCTCAGCACCTGTGTGTAGTACTGGCTTAGTGCGGGCATTAAAAGAATCCTTTACTTCAAAACTAAAAGAATACAAACTTCTTTGGCAACGTTTATGACATGCGCATACTCGTTAATATCAAAAGAAAGTTTCGCATACAAGCGAAATTTACTCAGTTGTAATAGTAAACAAGTATTAGAAGAAACGTTCAAGTCATGTGAAATAACGAAAGGATAGTGCACTGGATGCACGTGCAACCTGGATGGCGCACATTCGTCTCCTCAAGCCGGCAAAGCGGAGACGATTGTTGCCTGAGAAAGACCGCACTCAAGGTAAACATCAGGCAGAATGTTAGTAGTGAGTTATATTGTATACTAGCAAATTATTTTTTTAATACGTCATTATTAGATTATTGTACTATATTTCTATATTCGTGTAGAAGGTATGAACGTTTAGTATAGTAGACCACACTTCACTTGACCTTAAGTTAGAGTGCGGTTCGTGGACGGAAACAACTGCTAACACAGAGAAATCCAGACCACTATCCAGGTTGCCAATGCACATTGCTCTCGGAGCTCTCATCTCGGTATTTCACTTGAAAGTGGTGATACTACCCCAGGATGGCAGACTGGGGTAATAACCGTTCGTCCCTCGTCTTCATCAAACCGGATTATTTATAAATAAAGCAAATTAAAAAAAAAAAACATGTTTTTGAGAAACATTCTCAAAGAAAGATGTTTTTATTCGGTGAGGGACTTGATAGAATATAAATTGTGACACTATTTATTATTATCGGCATTATTTTTATGATTATTATGATATGATTGATTAATTAATTTAATTTTGTATAATTTAATTAAAGAGTGGTAGGCAGACTGATGATGGTTATTAGCCCAGTGTGCCGTCCTGGGGAAGTACCACCACTTTCGAATGTAACACCCGTGAAGTGACCTAGTCACGTATCAAGAGCAGTTTGAAAGTAGCCAGGTATAACGAGAGGAGTGTGCACTGTCAATCTAGATGGCACATGCTCGTCTCCTCAAGCCGGCATAGTGGAGGCGACTGCTGTTCGCACAGGTTTCTCCGTAGTAGCAGTTGTTTCCATTCATGGACCGCACTCTAGCTTTACATCAGGCGGGGTGTTGTCACATGCCGAGCTACAATAAAAAAAAAATGATGAAATGAAAGAAAAACGGAAAAAGAAAATTACATAAGAGAATTTTCCATATGAACGAAAATACGTAGCTAACTTCAGGACGGTTGAGCGTCGCATTGCGCAGGCCGCATCCGTAACCAATATCACGTCAGTTAACAGAACAACACAGCCTGAAGGTGCTAAAATAGAACTGAAATTTAGTGTAAATAACATTGTTATTTTTGTATTAAACTTCAAAAACTGAAGATAAACAAAATGTGTTTGAGACATATTTACAGGCGAACTTGATAAAAATAATTTTCTTAATGGACATAAACAATCGTGAATGGTAAGTTGTTTGAGTCTTTAAATAACTTACGTGTATGTAAATAAGGCATTTATGTATGCGTTATATGGCAATTATATTTTCTAAATGCTAAAAGTAGTTACAATACAAAAATAACAAATGAAAATGAAATGTTAGCCTTCAAGTACAAGGCAAGTCCTCATAACTGCGAAGCATTTTAAGTAACATAAACAAAGGTGTGAAGACTCCCAAACAAATGTCAAATAGTAAACACATAGCTAATAAGTAGGTACATAGTATAAACTCCGACTTTGACACGAAAGCTACGGCGCAAAGGCGCTTTCAGGCAACTTTCTCTCCACGATAACACGAAAGGGGTCGCTCTGCAGTGCGGCGCTACATCGATTTCTAACCTGCGCATGCGTAAACCGCAGTACTACGTCAAGAACATTCCGTGGTTAAACTCGTAACTGTCCGACGTTTAATAATTAAAATGCCTAAACCGACTCCAGTCGAAGATCTTGTAATACCGCCGCAAGATCAGAGAATATGTGGGACTATATGCGTTTGTCAAATGACGGCAGTGTTGAGCTGTGTCGCGATCGTTTACCTAACAGTCGCCATCTACATGCCGTACACTCGCGCAACCGCGTCAGGAATCAATCCGACTCCAATTATGTGCACGACGACCAGAGCAGTAAACAAGGATAATTGTGATTGGGGCTCTTGTGGTGAATGGTGTCTCAGCAAAACATCAGGCGCTTGCATTCAAATCTATGTCAATGTCAGACGCAACGGTTCCTCCTTACTCCTTTCAGAATGCGGTAGCGCTGCTAATAAAACTTGTTATGGCATAGACCAAGAAAACGCTAAGAAATACCATTGTATCCGAGATGAATGCAGAAATCTGACCGGCACCTTCAACTGTACCGAGGGTAAATGTATCAACATAACAGATGCTTTCGAATGTGCCTTTAGAGAAACTGATCTTCCGTTAAAATGTTCAGGTCGTCGTGGCAAAATAACTTGTATAGACGTCCACGGATTGTTTTCATGTAATCGAGGCACTTGTAGAAAGATTAAAACACCATATAACTGCGACCGTAGATGCGTCGATATCCCGACCAGGAACAAGAATGTTATAGTACTCAGTGGCGACAGAGTGTTTTTAGCGAAATGTGCAAAATTGGCTCAAGAAGATGGAGGTGAAGTAGTGTGGAACGATTCTGGAGAGGAAGTATTGATGTTGTCTTGTCATGCTGTGCATAACGGAACGTCTGGCGTTGTGGCTGTCGATTGTATAAACGCGGCATTATTGCCTCGCACAGAACTTTCTGACTTAACTAATTTCACCTATCTGCAACATCTCTATGATTACAAAGCGACCTTAAATCGTAAAATAGCGCCTTTGGAAGTAGATCTCACTTTAGCCAATGACAGTCGTCTAATGATTAACTTGGAAGGATGCGTCAACACTCTAGCTGATGAATGCAAAGACTTTTTAAAGGATTTCGGTCGCGATGGAACTGATCATAATGCAAAAGCCAGATTCCCTTGCTTTTACACTGAAAACATGCCTAATACAGTTGTAGCAAGATTTGATTTGGAATCGACTTATCGCCAGTTCGTAGTGGCTCTGGTCTTACCGTCTGTCCTCATCGTTGTATCATGTGTCACTTTGATATTATGTCAAAGAATGATCGAAGTAGGCAACGATGCGAAGATGCGATTCCGCGGGTGCACGAGTGTACCTACTGAGCACGCGCAATCGCATCCGATTGATCCTGTGTCTCCTCTCTGAGATCAGTCACGTGAGCACATTTGTTTCTTTTTCATTACGTTAAGTTTTTGTTTTTATTATAGCACATAATTAAGAATTGCTTTTATATTTTTTCAGGCGTACCCCTCCTTTGTGAGGGTCCGGCTAGTTCACTCAGAGACGATTGAGCACTCGCCATGCTGCTGCCTGCAACCTGAACAATAACGCGAATTGCGATACCGTCATCATGACGCGTTCGAGAGGTAGTCTCTCTCCAGCCGCTTCCGAGAGGTCAACTTTACCTATGGGGGCATCTGGAGACCCAGACAGTCCAGATATACCTTTGGAACCAACTAGAGAAGAATTATTAGCACATTATTATGAACGTTTCAAGTTTTACACGTCGCTTACTCTTGGCACATCAGCTATATTAGCAGTGTTCGCATTTCTCTTCCTTATTCCATTCGTTGTGGAACCGGCTATACAGACAATATTGGCAGAATTTGATCCTGAACCAGGAATATGTGCCGTGTCGGAACATGTCCATGCGGAAACATTAACAAATTGCACATGGGCGTCGTGTAGGGAAGGTTGTACAACTGCACATACAAAGTGTCACAAAATCAGGGTAAATTTAAAAAGAACACCGTTCGTTGAAGGAGCTTCCATACCCACAGACTGGGATGAGGTGGATCTTAAATTCTTGATAAATCCTGAGGGTTGTGGCTATCCACCGAGAGTTAACTGTTCAGTATTCGCTGCAGAAATAGCTGGGCCAAAGGCTCCAAAAACATTTCCATGTTTCTACAGTACGACAAGACCAGAATTAGTTGTAGCAAGATATTCCTGGGACTCTACAATCCGAGGATTAATTTTGGCGTTAGTGTTGCCAACTACAATCTTCATAATCAGTTTAAGTGTACTCATATATTGGCATTGTCGCTGCTGTGACAGAGCATGTAATAGAAGAGTACACGTTGAATCATATTCCTCTAAAGAAGAGTAAGTGTTATTAGTATGCATGTTTTACTTTGATTTTTGTTCTATAGCACTCCTAGATCAAAACTAAAAAACAACCTTTTTTTTCACAAAAACTGAACATTGCATAAGATTTAGAATTTCTATAATACTAAAATATTTTATATCATGAAGATCAAATGTATTGTTTTCCTTAATGAGCTGTGATCATCGTATATCTGAAGATATTCTAATCAGGGATCCAAAATGATATTTTCACACCCCGATGTGTATATGTACAGATTTATTTAGAATCAATTATTTTCATTTGGTTAGAATAAATCAAAAGGTTTTATTTGGCTTACTATCGCGTTGATTTTGATTATTTATTGATTAAATTTAGAGCATCTGGTGTTTCGAAAGCTTTGCGACCATCGTGGTAGCAATTAGAGCGGCCGTGGTCTGGCGGTACCTCACGATCGAAGAGACCCGTATTCAAAAACCTCGCTAAATTCTGACCGGTACCGATGTACTTCGGCCGCTCAGTACCTGTGATACAAGAACTGGCTTAGTACAGACATTTAAAAAAATAGTATGCTGCATAAAATCTTTTACTTTAACGTGAAAGCCAACACCTGAGCGTCCATACATTTTGTTTTACAACATTGTTTGAAACATATGTTGAAATTAAGTAATTTTATAATTTTCTCAGCACTAATTATTATCGCAAATCACTATAATAAACAAATAGCTACGCCACAGAATATATAAAATGCATTTTAAATATTTTAAACATTTTATATTGGTTATATTTCACAAGCATTTTATATATTCTGTGCCGTAGCTGTTTGTTCATTATAGTGATTTGCGCAAATAAGCGCTGAGAAAGTTATAAAATTACTTAATTTCCACATAAATGTGCTATGTTTCAAACAATGTTGTAAAACAAAATATATATACGCTCAGGTGTTGGCTTTCACGTTAAACATAATATGTCCGTGCAAAACCTTAGAAATCACCTTTTTTGTTAGTGAGTAGTTGTTTTTGTTAACCGTCTTATTGCGATGGACTTTCAGGTCCGATAGTGAATTCAAGTTTGCCGATGGATCTACATAGTACTGTTGTAGTTGATAGTTGAAACAAAACTAGTAAGATCGATGCAAAATTTACTTTTCATTCAAATGCACAATTTACACAAAATGTGGTACTTTTGTAGTATTTTTCCTAATCTAATAGATATTATGATGTTTGATGATACTAATACACCCATGTAATATTAATTGACTTGTAGAATTGACTGGCAAATTTCATTTCAGCACGATCTTAAAACCTTCCTAAAGCTATTTTCTAAATTTTAATCCTAATATTATTTAGTGTTCTAATTAAAGCTTCAGTCGCATCTTTCTGAATCTGTAAAACTTTGTAGTTTTGTCTAAAATTTAAAAGCTTGGCTAGTACTATAATATGCACTGTTAAACTACAGCTGTTGCATTCTATTTATTGTTTAAAGTGGAAATAAATATAACTTTGCGTTAACTTCGACGATTACCTAATACCGTTATGTTAATATTTTAGATTACATTTATGCATAATTTTATAGCAATAAAAAATATAATAAAACAGAATTTAAGAAAGGTTAAAGTATGAAATTACGGTTTTAACAATAAATATTGATCACTTCGAATTAATTTTTTTTTTCATACCAAGTTCGACTTTCATTTGTTTCTACATTGAGTGTAAACATGGATACATCGAAAACTAAGCGAATAATTTTTGGATACGTATTCCGTGCATGCTAGTGCATCTGAAATAATGTATATTTTTTACAAAAAAAAGTTTGAATTTTTAAATATTAAACAGAAATTTCATACGTAACGCCTTAAATAAAATATATAATTACTGAAAACATAACATTTGTTTTCCTAATAAATATAAAATTTATATCTCAATTATTGAATGTATGTGCTTATAAGATTACAATAATTATTATCTGCGTATTAAAACTCATGATTAAGAAACTACCCAAGAAATTAGCCCAAATTATTTCCGTAAAAAGTTGAAGAAGTTATCGTGAAAATTATTCGAATCAAATTGATAATTGTCATTTTTGGTATTACAGCAGTAAACTTCTCTGCGAGTTGGACGACGAGCCGAGTGACGATGTGTTCTGACGCCGGGCTTCAGCCGCCCGCCGTCGTGCCTACTCTCGAGCCCCAAAACGTGGTTACGTCCAACTTTAAGGCTATGTTCTAACCATCCAGTTATAAGTTAGCGGCCGACTTTAAGCTCCAAATCAGCGGCTAAACAGCAATTGGTAGTTATTTGTTTGAACCAACTGAACAGAGCCATGTGAGCGATCCAGATAACGTGTGTTTATCTCACACTACATACTGGATTGGTTTTACTTCGTTTCGCAGCAGGACTGTCAGCAGGATACTTCTTTAGTGTAATATTAAGATGTAGTGTTTGTGTGTGACAACACACCGCCTAATGTTAAACTAGAGAGCGAACCATGAATGGACCCGACTGCTGTCAGAGAAGGAATTCTGTTGACAGCAGTCGCGTCCGCTTGAAGGATCCAATCTGATAATATCTGATAATCCTGTTGTGGAAGAACCAACAAAACAAAAGAAAATAAAATCTGTTCGAAACTTGAGAGTGTTTTCGTGTTAGCTGTACGCGTAATATGAACGTTCATAATTGTGATGTGTTACAGTTACATACATAGTCTTAAAATGGACATTATTTTTTATTAAATTATTAAAAACGGACCAAATTAGGGCATATTACACCGAATATTAGGTTCGATTTAAATGTCTATGTGTATGATGAATCGAATCGAATCATTACCTCTCTCGAAACCAAAATGGCGGGCAGCATGGCTTTTATGCACGAGTCTCTTTATGGAAATTAGAACTAAGCTGGGAATTTAGTTTTTAAGTATAATTACTATAACTTAAGTCAACTTTAAGTCTATCTCTAATAGCTCTGTCACACGTTAGCTAAGATGTTGCGCGATTCCTGTGTGTGGCTTTACTTCACAGATCAAAGAGTGTTGTTTGGGGGTAATTGTATTAGTCGTATGGCTAAATGTTTGCCAACATCTTGGTTAATGTGTGAAAACGGCATAAGCCTAAGCTAAATGAGGTTTGTACATTCGGCTATCATTTTTGGGACCACTTGATGTCTAATTGTAAACAAAATATAACCTTATTTCTTCGTCGTTTACCAACCAATAAAATTGTTTAATTTCATAATAATATCAATAACTTTTAATGCATAATACCTCAAAAATTGCATTAGAAAGTCAAATTACTCAATAACCCGTGAACTGAACAGTTAGAAAGTAGCCAGATACAACGAGAGGAGTGTGCACTGTCAATCTGGATGGTGCATGCTCGTCTCTTCAAGCCGGCATAGTGGAGGTGACTGCTGCCTGTAGAGATTTCTATGTAGTAGCAGTTGTTTCCATTCATGGACCACACTCTAGCTTTACATCTAGCGGTGTGTTGTCACATGCCGAGCTACAATAAAATAAAAACCCGGATGAAAAACTTAAAACTGTATGTTGATTTATTTTCCAACAAAATTAACTAAAAAATATTGACAACTCGAAAAAAAATAATGGGCCCATTTTTTGAGACAAATGGGCCCATTTCCTTTCTAAGTTTTCTAATTGTAAATGTTTCATTTTCGACCAAGAATCTAAATTGCCGAATGTACAAACTTATATTGTAATATTTGTAAATAATGTATTTAATACGCTCTTGCATCGGAGCTTCAAATATGAACAATTAGAGATAAATCTAATAGGAAAGATTGTTATTATATGTGTGTGACTACACTGAATGCGGTCCATGAGCGGAGACAACTGCGACCACAGAGAAATGTCTGCAGGCAGCAGTTGTGTCATCCATTAGTTATGCCTGGTTGATCTCGAAACACGTCATGTCACTTACTACACCATGATATCTAACTGGCAGTGACGGAGATAGGCGTCAGCGACGTTGCTTGGCGCCATTGACGTCGTCGCGCCTGAGGGGGTCCCGCAAAAAACTATAGCAAGTTTTTTTTTTAATTGTAGCTCGACATGTGACAAAACTCCGCCTGATGTAAAGCTAGAGTGCGGTCCATGAATGGAAACAACTGCTACTATAGAGAAATCTCTACGGGCTGCAGTCGCCTCCACTAGACCGGCTTGAGGAGACGACCATGTACCATCTAGATTGACAGTGCACACTCCTCTCTTATACCTGGCTACTTTCAAACTATTCCCAAAATGCGACAAGGTCACTTCACGGGTGTTACATTCGAAAGTGGTGGTACTGCCCCAGGACGACAGACTGGACAAATAACCATCATCAGTCTGCCTACCACTCTTTAATAGTGCCTATAGGCACCGAGCGACCAAAGTACATATAACAAAGTTACATTGGTGCCGGTCTTTAGCGAGGTTCGAACACGGGACTCATCGATCGTCTTACCGCTAGACCACGGCCGCTCTAAAGTTGAATTAAAAGCGGCATACCAACTGCCAAGTTACAAACAAAGCTCATATTATTTCATTAATTGGGAAATGAACAAGGCCTCGCTGACTTGCGGCTTTTTTCAAAATTATTTATTGGTTTAAAGCCACCAATAACTGGGCTAATAACCATCTACATTTTGCTTATCACTTTAATAAAAGGCGTCGACTAGGCTAGGAATCTTTAAAAATTAGCTTATCTATATTTACTGTGAAATTACGTCCAGTAGAAA
This sequence comes from Tinea pellionella, assembly GCA_948150575.1. Taxonomy (NCBI): domain Eukaryota; kingdom Metazoa; phylum Arthropoda; class Insecta; order Lepidoptera; family Tineidae; genus Tinea; species Tinea pellionella. Next base: position 6,510,592 of record OX411263.1, on the reverse strand, counting down.
GCAGCCGAGGCGAATCGGACATCTATCGTCAAGCGAATTTCTACCGTATCGCGTGGCAACACGGTGCAATTGTCTATGATAAATGCACGCGAAAGAAATGCGATTCCGTTCGGCGCGTCTCTAGTGGACGCCAGGCTTAAAAGCGCCGTAAAAGACTTTGTAAATACGAGAATTTATTTAGCACAAATTAATTGTGTAAGCTAGTTTTTCATACTCTGAAGCTAAATAAGTGTGGAAGTGCTTATTTGTTAAATTAACTCTTATTTCAAAGCGCAATAGTTAGCATAAATAAAGATATAAGAAATAAACAAAGTGAATTCGTGAGTTTCTTTCATACGTTTATGTTATTGCTATAAATTGAGGCGCTTTTCTAAGCGCTAATATTAAATTAAATATAAATAAGATTATAGTTTTATACGTGAAATTCTTTAGCTTATAAATAAGGCTTTAACGTTCCTAAATTATATGTATATTAATAATCATTTTTACAATACAATACAATTGTCACGCCTTTTTCCCACAGATCATTTTTCATACAATTAAAATTCTTGTTCGAGATATTTTTAATTTTATATAGTATTTGTTTATTATTGTGAACTCTTAGATTAAACCAAGAAGAAGGTACGTTACGCTCGACTAAAAAGTGGGTCAGCAATCTATGTCTAACTGACGCACTTTGATTTAGTAGCGACCACGTTAATGCATCCTGTCTCCCTCGCGTTGCAGTCTGGCGACGTCTTTCTATCTTTGTCTCCTGTGCACGAAAATCGGTACTGTAACGGTGTGGGTGAGGGCATGTAGTTGTCCACTACTAGTCCACTTTCAACAGAGAGCGTACCGTATCTTCCTTCTTTTTTCTTTTCTTTCTAAGTATGAACTATTTGTATTTGTTTATCAATATTTGACAATGACAGGTTTTTTTTTTAAAGAGACTACGTTAACGTTTTATTACCGGTATATTTTTGTAGATAACGTTACTTTTAACGGTATTTTCTGGGTACCGGTAAGCCAAGATCATCGATAGTTCCAGCAATTTTAATTTTTAATATAAACTAATGAATTTTTAAAATTATATTGTTAGTCAAAAATTGTGTAATTATTGTTGAAAAAAAAAAAAAAACAAATATGCCGAATTGCCTTAATTCATTAGCTTTTATATTTCTCTTAAACGTACAATAAATGTAATTATTTTTTAAATATTTATAGATTATGATCTTTTTTATGATATTGTTAATTTATTGTAATATAATTTTATTCAGTCACTTTATTTAGTAAGCTTTTTTTGTATAAGTATGTAAATATTGATTACAGCCATTTAATTCTAATTATTTTGGGCGTTCTCACAAAGTGTATGACAAATAAAGCTTTATCTTTTTTCTTATCAATTTTGCTTTATTTTAAATTGGACCAGAAAAATACACTACCATACTTAACCCCCATAGCTTCCGTGGGAAAGTAATACTGAAGACGTGGAGTATAGAGATGGGCGTTAAAATAAATCGTAATTAAAAAAATATTACCAATAATAATAAAGTATTTTAATATTATTTAAAATTCGCTTTCATTTGTAAGTTGAGATAACGTCAACAAGTTTAATTTTTGTTCTAATAACCACGTGCAACGAAGTGCTTAGTTCAGCGAAGTTAGTTAACGTTTACCTAAACCAGTTAATAACGTCAACTAGTTTTTCAACCGGTTAATCATTTCACGTAAACGGTTTCGTTTCGTTGACGAAAATTGTCAACGACCCATCTTTAACGTGAAGTGCTCGGATGGTGACGCACACTGGGTCGAAACTACAGTTTTGACCTTTCGACCCAGTATGCGACGAATTTAAACAGTCGATCCAGTTTCATAGACCAACATGGCACCGACGCTGTCAAACGCGCCCCATCACCAAATTTATAGCACGGACCAAAACCACAGCAGCCGCAACGCGACCCAGGTAAATCCGCACTCCAAAAATAGCTTAACATCAGAACTGGGATAACCCAGTATGCCGACCTTCCGTTACAATAAGACATGGTATAACGCCACGACCAAACGACATAACGTTCTTAAACAACACTAGCGCCATCTATCCATATACTGTGGTAATAAATTCCCGATTATAGCTTGTTCGTGACCAGTTGTTCTAATAACGTTCTTAAACAACACTAACGCCATCTATCCATATACAGTGGTAATAAAATCAAATCTTTAGCTAATTACTATTATTTTTCTTTCATAATAATAGTATGAACTATGAAGAAAAAGCACCTATAAAGTCATATACTTAAGCTATGGTCGTTTTAGCCCGTTAAGCGTCGCGAGTCGCATATTCAATGTTCGTAATCAGTCGTTCTTAAACAACACTAACGCCATCTATCCATGTACAGTGGAAATAAAATGCCACTTTTTTTTTAGCTTATTACTATTATCTCCGGGTTTATGATTTAATAATAATATGTAGTATCATTAAATAGCATTAAGTCATGGTCGTTCTGACGCGCCACCTAAGATGCGGCAATCCCTCGCACTGTGAGTTGGACCCGGCTTTCGTTGGCACTTCTTTTTTTCCAAAATGTCAACTTCATGGATCGCACTCTGGCTTAATTAACATCAGGCGGTGTTTGGTCATATGACGAGATAAAATAAAAATTTATACATGCCAAAAATATCAATATTGTGGAATAATTCGAAAACTGGTCATAGATTTTTTTATTGTATTGAGCTGGAATGAGAAAGCCATTTTGTATCTTCTCAAATACATTCAAAGACAAATATTCTTTAATAGTGGTTAATCGTTGAGTTATTTAGAATATTTTAACATATTCCATTAAATGATCACTGTTGTTTTCGAAACAAAGTTTAAAAATGGTCAAAAATTTAATGCTGAATCGCGACTCACAGAGTGACGAGCGAGCTGCAGATAGATGGCGGGTCAGACCGGTCTTAAATTGGTCCACAGTTCACACCCCAAATAAATCATGAACAAAGCTCTAGGTGAGGTTAAGAAGCAAAGCGTTTCCTTATCTTCAGATCAATCTTCTAATACCATGAGTTTATTGTGAGGAGGACAGCGCGCACGCAGTCCTCACTACCAAAAATTACGCGCCCGAGTTACCCACATTAGGGGTAATCACAGGGGTCAACCTTGCCGCAGTGCAATGACAGGCCTCGCCCTGGGGGAACCGCCTTGCTGATCACGGTATCCCCCACGCCAGGTAAGTATGCTTTGGCAGCCTCGTCGCGAGCTATATGTACTACGGTTGCCGCCAAATCGTCAGACGCTCTTAAACAACAGTGGCGACATCTAGTAGCCTTCAGGAGAACTGAAAACACCGTTTCAATGTAATAATCATATGTAGTTTAATATTTAAATTAAAACTTTATATTAAACAAAATATATTTGCAATAATAATTTTAAAATTATTTTATATACTATAACAAAAAATATATTTAAACTAAATTGATAATTTATAACCTACCAAACATCAGTTATGGATAAAAAAAATGTACAGAATATTAAACAAACGAAATATAATATTGTGCAAAGAAATAAGGCCACTATAGAAATATACGAGTGTAACCGCATCGATCAATAGGTAGGCTAAGTCGCACAATTAGCGTAAAACTATAAGGTGTGTGTTACAAAACATAAGCGTAGCGAATAATCAACAAATTTTACAAAATATAACAATTATATGACTACTTTAAATAATTAAAATCGAAAAAAAAATTCTCGACTAATGATGTTGAAAAACAACAGTGGCGCCATCTAGTAGGTGGCTTAGAAATTAACTTAGTTAAAAATGTTAGAACTATTTACATTATTCAACATTTTAAAAGTCTTGAATAAAATGAAAGAGTAATAGTGCTGTAAAAAAGTTCAGGGTTTCTTTTAAGTTTCACCACTTGTACGGTACAAATGTAACTATGTTATAAGAGCGGCCGTGGTCTAGCGGTAAGACGCGTGAACTCACGATGGATGAGACCCGTGTTCGAACCTCGCTAATTCTGACCGGTACCAATGTAACTATGTTATATGTACTTTGGCCGCTCACTAAAGAGTGGTAGGTTGATTGATGATGGTTATTTGTCTAGTCTGCCGTCCTGGGGTAGTACCACCACTTTCGAATGTAACACCCGTGAAGTGACTTAGTCGCGTTTCGGGAATAGTTTGAAAGTAGCCAGGTATAACGAGAGGAGTGTGCACTGTCAATAGATGGTACATGCTCGTCTCCTCAAGCCGGCATAGTGGAGGCGACTGCTGCCCGCACAGGTTTCTCTGTAGTAGCAGTTGTTTCCATTCATGGACCGCACTCTAGCTTTACATCAGGCGGAGTGTTGTCACATGCCGAACTACAATAAAAAAAAAACTTCATCTTCATTATCATTATAGTAGTCCAACATGTAACTATACCCGGTTTAAGGATATTCCGATAGTACTATTCGAATCGAAATAGTTTTGCGATACTAAATTTTCGAATTGGACCGAATCACAGAAAAAATACTCAATATGCCTTAGCTAGTAGGGGGAAAGGGCCAAGTAAGTATCGACACCTTGTCAGTATCGGAACAGCCCTAAATAGAGACAACAGTCGCACTCGTTTCGGCTCGATGGCACGAGTGTGGACCATTTATAGACCGTCTAAGGCAAACTTCCCCGCTAACCAACCGAGCGAAGTGACATACGAGTAAATCGCTAAGTTTATGAAATACGAACCAAAGTTTATGAGAAATAGCTAGCGCATTATAAAGTTGAATGAACTTACTATGCACGGAAACTTGCGTTTACCTGCATTGGCGCAAAAAAAAAGTTATTTCCAGGAATTTTGTGCTGAAAATTAGTAATTTCAGAAACTGGCACGACATTTTAAATGTTCATTTTCATGTGATTAATTTCATATAATTAGTATATAAATACCGAATGAAGTAAAAAGTCATCACCATATCAAAAGATACTAGAATCTTTGCCGCCTGATTTAACTGTTCCAGACTTCTTTTTGGAGGTTCAACTTCTAGAAATCTATGTCAACAAGCCTCAAACTCTTAAAGCTCTCAAAGAGAATATCCGTTGAGAATGCGAAAACCTATCGTCGGAAGTTCTGGCACGATGGAATATGCCATAAATCGGACCCGTATGGTCATCAATTCTACTGGCGGCCACTTGACCGATATCATTTTCTGCACTTAATGGAAAAAAATTACAACCTCAAATAAATACAATCCTAAATCAGATCCATAGTTTATCATAAAAAAATACAGCCAAAAACACAAGGTGACAACTTTTGTGCCTCCTGATATATATTTATTTAAATCGAAAAGTGGTCTAGCGGTAAGACGCGTGAACTCACGATCGATGTTCGAACCTCGCTAAATTCTGACCGGTACGTTACATTAACTTTGTTATATGTACTTTGGTCGCTCAGTGCCTATAGGCAGACTGATGATGGTTATTCGCCCAGTCTGCCGTCCTGAGGCGGTACCACTACTTTCAAATGTAACACCCGTGAAGTGACCTTGTCGCGTTTGAAAGTAGCCAGATATAACGAGAGGAGTGTGCATTGTCAATCTGGATGGTACATGCTCGTATCTTCAAGCCGGCATAGTGGAGGCGACTGCTACCTGTAGAGATTTTCTCTGTAGTAGCAGCTATTTCCATTCATGGACCGCACTCTAGCTTTACATCAGGCGGAGTGTGGCCACATGCCGAGCTACAATAGAAAAAAAAGTAGACACGTTAGCATAGCCACCTGAAGACCAATTTTGTTTAGAGAGACAAACACTTGTCGATGGCGTGCGATTTTTTTTAAATTATACTAAAAAACCTTTTTGTCATAGAAATACCTTTTGCCACAAACAGGGAAAGCGAAAACAACTAGTTAATAAATAAATTCACAATATAGGCACAAAGCTATTACATAAAAGTATCTTACCTTTAATGTCAAGAAAACATTGTATTTTAATAAAAAGTTTACAAAGTGGTTTTACGTTTATAACGGCGTAATATTTTTTATAGCTTCTTTTATACGAGCACACATGAAAAAGTTTATTACTTTTTAAATATACGTGTAAAAAAGGTAAATAAATACATATTTCGAATGTAACACCCGTGAAGTGACCTTGTCGCGTTTCGGGGATAGTTTGAAAGTAGCCAGGTATAAGAGAGGAGTGTGCACTGTCAATCTAGATGGTACATGCTCGTCTCCTCAAGCCGGCATAGTGGAGGCGACTGCAGCCCGTAGAGATTTCTCTGTGGTAGCAGTTGTTTCCATTCATGGACCGCACTCTAGCTTTACATCAGGCGGAGTGTTGTCACATGTTGAGCTACAATAAAAAAAAAAAATATATTTATACACAAATACGCCCTGAGGGGACCTCGCAAAAAAGTTTAAGTCAGCCTTTCATCAAGAAAGAGTAATGAGTGGGTAATGAACGGAACTGAGTGAAATAGTCTTGCATTCCACCCAGCCAACGGAAAATGCGGAATGAACTCAACAGAGTCATTACAAGGTAAGAGCTAAATTAAGAGCGGGATATCTAGCTAAAGAAATGCTCATGAATGAAATGAAAGAGCCGCCATTGCACATGCTTTACAATAAAAAGCTTTACAATATATAGTCTAATCGAGAATCAAATCAGAGACTTTCTAGTTGTTAGCGAGTTGACCACCTCACTACAGAGCGGGCGATAAAATTAAAATACTAAATCAGTGTTTCTCAACCTTTTTTTTGTTGTGGCACACTTTTTAACGATTTCAAAATTTGGCGGCACACAAAGAGAAAGATAAATTTAAAAATTATTTACTTACCTATAACACATTGCGTAAAATAGCTTATGATAATAATTTTAAACATACGAAATAAAATAATACGTACTACAAAAATAACAGTACGTATATTAAGGGATTAATTACAAGTTAATAATAAGAATACTTGTAATGCGATTTTTCTCTTTAAATCATATTATTTAATAATATTAACATAATTATATATCTAAAATATGGCGGCACACTTAGAATTTCGCGGCACACAAAAGTGCCGCGGCACAGTGGTTGAGAATCACTGTACTAAATAATAAGACTCGTAGCATTTTACTACGATGGTACTACGAATTTTCTTTTGAAACGTAATTAGGTGAGACGGATTTGTGTCAAGATCGTAGCCGAGCTACGAAACCTCGACGAACTACAACCCAACGATAGTTATAGAAACTTTTTTATTCAAACGCTGAGATGGTTACTAATTAACGCTAACTTCGATTAAAATTATTTCCTTAATCACGCCAGCCTCTATGCAGCATACTCGATCATGATTCAAGATCCCTAATTCGAATTTCTACAGGCAGCAGTCGCCTTCGCTATGCCGGCCTGAGGAGACGAATGTGCACATTGATTGACAGTACACACTCCTCTCGTTAAACCCGGCTACTACCAAACGGTTTCCGAAACGCGACAAAGTCACTTCACGGGTGTTACATTCGAAAATCTTCAAAAAGCAAATATTAATAAAAATATAATACCTTGGAATAACGTTTTCGTATTGATAGTGTAACACATGGTTAAAGAGAATGCCCACTACCCTATTACATCCATGGATAGCATAAATTAATAACAGTTTATTCTTCGACGGCCCATAGGCAGAGCATGTTGTGGAGGCCCTCAAATCGTTTGTGGTTAACTGTTGAAAGTTTCTATTAAGGTCAAGGTAAAGAAGAGAGCAACTAAATAAGTTAGCTAACACAACATTTAAAACAAAACCTAGTATTTTTTTGTTTCTACTGAGCCTTTATCGATTCAATTTAAATTTTTTTTGTGGTGTGGTGGCGGCCCATAGGCAACTGCCTTTGTTGCCTATGCTTAAATCCGGCACTGACTAGATTACTATAAAACCATAGAGATATATACTTGGAATATAGGTGCAAACTTTATACATCTGACATAGAAAAAAATGTAGGCAGCTACAACGATTTGACAATGTTGCCATCAAGTGGTAGGCAGACTGGTGATGGTTATTTGTCCAGTCTGCCGTCCTGGGGTAGTACCACCACTTTCGAATGTAACACCCGTGAAGTGGCTTTGTCGCGTTTCGGGAATAGTTTGAAAGTAGCCAGGTATAGCGAGAGGAGTGTGCATTGTCAATAGATGGTACATGCTCGTCTCCTCAAGCCGGCATAGTGGAGGCGACTGCTGCCCGTACAGTTTTCTCTGTAGTAGCAGTTGTTTCCATTCATGGACCGCACTCTAGCTTTACATCAAGCAGAGTGTTGTCACATGCCGAGCTACAATAAAAAAAATAAAAAAAAAGTCAAATACTAACTGACAGAGAACCTAAACGTGGCCGTGGCCATGTTTTCTCTCGCGTCACATTCGGAGTGTTATTGCACATCTAGTTGTTATATTAATGTATAAAACAATAATTAAAGAAAAGAGTTCTTTGCAAAACATTAATTAATTAAATGTGAAAGTTTATTTGTTTGTCTTCCCTAATTACTATTGAACGGATCTCTATGTTTAGCATATCGATTATGTGCTAGAATAGTTAATAAGGTTCTTTTGCTTTTTGGGGAAAGTTTTTATTGATATTTACAATCGTGACGCGTCTATGACGCTACGCTTTGATATTTGTAGTGAGTTTTAGAACCGGTTACAGTAATATAAATGAAATATTTAACTACGAACACACTTAATCTATTCGGTTAGTTAACAAATTATGAAAAGATAATCAGAGAATTTTCAGTTCATGAAAAAATATTTTTGTATTTATTACCGAGCCTTAAAGTAGAAATTCAAAAGACAATTCTTTCAGGGAAAACCTTAACAAAGAGGATCGGTGTTTCTATGAAAGGCGTTCGTGAAGATGGTTGGACCGGACCTTGATGTAATGTAACACTTTTACTGTAACTGTTAAACAAAAAGGTAATTTATAATTATTTTATATTCAAAATATTAAGCCAGCACGGAGGAGACGACAGCTACTTACAGACATTTCTCTGTAGTATGGACATAGTAAATCTCTAGGGAACGTGGTAGACGAGCTCGCTCGGTGGGTCCACTCGAAGGGGCTCTTTGATGACCACGGTTGTAGACCCGTCCTACTGCCATTCCAATTTGTGAGAGGTTGGTTGATGTTGGAACATGAAGAGTTTCCTGCCCTTCCTGAGAGACATTGGATGACTACGGTAAAGCGGTCCATCTCGCGCATAACGAGCGGCCATAACTGCTTAATTGTGGAAAAAGAACCTGCGACGAATCTACAATCTGTTCTCCGGTTCAGTATTTGACAAAATAGTACAGGATTTGAATCCGGTGCCCGGTTGTTAGACCCGCCATGAGAACTGTTTCGACAAAACACCAACTCCCGGATTGTAAAACAACTAAGACTGTCTGTCGCCGTATAAAGAGCTATACACTTGCGCTGTATCGACCCACGAACGGGACGGTCGATGCGCGAATTCAAAACGACGTATGTTATTCCAGAATTACAACAGAACATCGTTTTAGTAACAAATTTTATTTAAAAATTCGCTTAAAATATAATTTAATATTTATTTATGAATAAAAAATATATAGTTTAAGTTAATATTATAAAGTTTCGATTGAAATCACTTACGCTAATTTGAAGGCACGCTTTTGCTACGATAGCGAGCTCAGCCTGCGCCCAGTCGCTTCGGAAACGCGCGACCGCGTTGACGTCTGATAATTTAAGACGCACAAAAAAAGGCTCCCGATTTTGTAACTACTTTTCCAAAAAGAAAAACTCAAAATAAAATAATGATAGTTAGTGTAAAGTTTTGATTGGTTGTTCTGAGCTTTTTAAGCAAATTTTTGTGTATTTGTTACGTCATAGCTTTTATTAAGGGTGGTTTTTGCTGAACACGATACTTGGTTGCTATTTTTGGTCTGTTCTATATACTTATTTAAATTACTAATAATTGTACAAAATTTTTATACCGAGCTACTTTTTTTTTAGTTTTTACACATTTCTTCTTCACTAATAAATGAAGTAACCATAGATTATTGTTTTTATTGATTATAAAGAATATAAGCTATTATTATGGTATTAAATAATCAAGGTTAAATAATAATTTAATATTTTCTTTTAAATTTAACTTAAATTTACTTTTTTTTAATAATCATATATTATTGTTACTTTTTATTGACAAATCTAATAATTAAATAATTATTGCGTAAATATAATATATAAAAATATTTTTGGAAAAATATCTTATTTTAAATATTAGGTTAGGTTATGTAATAGAAAAAGATCGAGGTTACGTTTGTCGTTATAGAATTTTCTTATAGACAAAGATCGATTTGAACCCTGTACATACACATTCATCCCCTTTTCGCATTGACCTTGTATTTTATAGTTTGAAAACAATCCCCTAAAACTAATAAACTACAAAACATAACTACCGAGTCAAACCGAGTTAATAAGGCCCTATACCCACAGAGGCGACATGGGATTCGTAATTAAAAAAATCTTACATGCATAGATAAATACATGCTTTCGTTTTTATTGGGATTTTACAATGTACTTTTCCATATAAATCTATGATTTACTTTTTATTATAACTGACACAGAAAATTCAACAGGCAGCAGTTGTCTTCACTATGCCGGCTTGAGGAGACGACTTCTTCATACTCGCCTACTTCATCTGTATTACACCTAAAAGCGATGTTTTCTTTTTCATAACTAATTTAAAAGAAAAAGTACTGGTAATATGTTGAACTACCCCAAATAACTAAAGGTAGGCAGTCAGTTTAAAGGTAGAAAAACGTTAAGAACTTTTGTAGGAAATTCGAAAGTGGATTCTAGCCTTAAAATTAAATATACACAATTACTTTTCATGTCGGCATCCCCTTCATTTATACAAATATATATGTAACCTAAAGAAGTAGGTGCTTAGTTATCTGATGTACATCTGCCTATCCCTAGAACAGAAATAGAACGATGTAGCCTATTTCATATACTCGTTTAGATGTCAAACGTCACCACTTGACCGCATTCTAAATGTCGGAATAGAAATGCATCAGAATAAATGAAAATAGCTCGAATGCTTTATCTGAGGGCAGTTTGTTCACTTTACTTTAATATATAACCTAAAAAGAGAGCCTATTTCCGATAACAGTGAGCATATAACGAGAGGAGTGTGCACTGTCAATCTAGATGGTGCCTGCTGCCTGTAGAAAATCTGTAGTAGCAGTTGTTTCCGTTCATGGACCGTACTCTAGTTTAACACTTTTTTATTGTAGCTCGGCTTATGGCAGCACTCCGCCCTCCACTATGCCCTCTTTAGACGAATGTAACCTGGATGACACACTTCCTCATATCTATATCCATATGCGGAACCATCCGCCATTTTGCTACATAGATGATTCAAAACTGGGACTAAATAATGTTGAAAATATAAATTATAATAGTTGAATCGTAAATTATGTTTCAGCCTACCCTTAACCGTTAAGAAAAATGATTGATGATTGATTATCAAGTCAATCAAATGTACTATCAATTTTTCGGTAACTCAAATTAAAAATCATAGGTCCTTGAGTGATTATACGCCGCCATTTTTATTCCCAGACAGTGTGGCGACTTTGTGTGTTAAATATGGCATTTGGTGGGCGGAATGCCTATTTAAGGCTGCCATACATAATAGATTAGGTAAAAAAAAAATTGGGTTGAGTTTCTGAACTTAGTAGTTCGTAGTTCTTAGTTTTAAATGTGTAAAAATATTTATACAATAATAAACGTTAGTACACACTAATTACACATCAATTTTGTTTGTAGTTTTTTTTAAACTTCAATTGTTTTTACCACGCTCCTGCTGATGACAGGGCTAGAGATAACTGTAGATTATTTATTATATCTTATATTGTACACATAGCGTTAAGTTACATTCGTACCGGCATTGTTGAATTTGAACACGGGTCTCTCGGTCGTGAGACCGCGTCTTCAACCGCCAAGCTACAGTCGCATTTTTTATTGTCTTATCACCATTGTCCTAAATATCCTATTAGAAATTATGTATTTCCAATTAGCTTCGTGTTTCGAACTTACGAATATGAGAAACTTTGGTCATAGATTTCATGTATTTTGGAATTTAATGAATGGCCTCCCTTCTAGGGTTGATTCGAGACGAAACTTGACAAATAAAGGAGTTTATTTAATGTGACGTCATTGCATTTGGGAAATATCAATAACGTTAGGTTTTCCTTTATTTACATTTCTTGGAAGAAACGTTTGTTTTTATTTACATATTTGTACTGATTATTTATCTTTTTTCTAAATGCCGGATTTATTATTAACAAATAAATTATGATGAAAATTGAATAGAATAATTCAACGTATGCTTGCATCCTGAACTAAACTGGGAATCGAACCTAAGTTCTCCGCTTTACGTATGAATATTCTGCCCACTAAGCTATTTGTACGCAACCTTTGGTTCTATCTTTCAAGCAGCAACACTTGAATTTTATTTTAATATTAATAACACATACTACGCCTGTGGCGTCACAAAGTCTAGCTACAAAACACGCTTTTACAAACCTATTTCTAATCAAGGACACAAAAAGGTCACGGTTAATAATTAAGCTATTAATGATACAAAATTGATGTGTAATTAGTTTGTAATAACGTTTATTATTGTATAAATATTTTTACACATTTAAATTTATTACCTAAGTTACGAAACTCAACGCCTGAAGTTAAGCTAGAGTGCGGACCAGTGGTGCCGGTCAGAATTTACGACGAGATTTGAACACGGATCTCATTGATCACGTGATCTACCGCTAGACCATGGCCGCTCATTTTCATTCGTCTCCATACTACCTTCATCTGACTTTATACTGGGTGTAAGTCTATAATACCATTGGAAATGTACTAGATATTAATTATTTGTCTAACTCTAAAAATAATCTCAACCCACGACTAGTATTTCCATAAAACCTTTTACAAAAATAACATCAAACAAATGATTTATTAAACAATATTTTATTAGGGATATTTTAGTTAAAATAACTTCTGAAAACAAGTTTATAATTATATACAAAGTTATATTATTTAAAGAGTGGTTGGCAGACTGATGATGGTTATTAACCTAGTCCGCCATTCTAGAGTAGTAAGTGGTCAAGTGACCTGAAGTGTCCTGGTAAAGAAGTGGGTACCGTCCACTTTTTTTTATTGGAGTCGGCTTGTGACAACACTCCGCCTGATGTAAAGCTAGAGTGCGGTCCATGAATGGATACAACTGCTACTACAGAGAAATCTCCACAGGCAGCAGTCGCCTCCACTATGCCGGCTTGACGAGACGAGCATGTACCATCTAGATTGACACAGTGCACTTTCAAACTATTCCCGAAACGCGACAAAGTCACTTCACGGGTGTTACGTTCGAAAGTGGTGGTACTACCCCAGGACGGCAGACTGGACTAATAACCATCATCAGTCTGCTACCACTCTTTAATAGTGCCTAAAGGCACTAAGCGGCCAAAGTACATATAACATAGTTACATTGGTCAGAATTAGCGAGGTTCGAACACGGGTCTCATCGATCGTGAGTTCACGCGTCTTACCGCTAGACCACGGCGGCTTTAAGATGTCCACTACTCCCACATGTCCCACTTAGATAATACACATTCGTCTCCACAAACAGGCATTTTCTTTAGTATGTCTGTCACATATACTTATCAAACTAGAAGTTTATGAAGTGAAACAACTGCTACTACAGACAAATTTCTGCATGCAGCAGTCACCACCGGCATGCCGACTATGTATATGAAACCAGGTTTAGTGGTTGCTAGTGTCAGGGCTGGTGCGCGTACTGGCCTTGTATAAACAATTTTTTGCGCTAGTGAAGCACTGCCATGTAAACGTGTAAACGTCACGTCACTGTCGCCAGCGACTGGCTTCGTGTAAATCAGCCTTAATAATTTAAGTAAGATCGTAGCGTTTCAGAAATAAAATGATTGATGTTAAATGCGTAAGGTATTAAGGTATTGTCTAACTTACGGCTATGAAGCTAATAAATCATTTATTTTATCGCTTTATAAGAAAGGGGTTTTATCCTCACGGAAACCACCAGGCTGAATTGAAAAAAACTACGTGCTCCTTTTTTATTGTAGCTTGACATATGACAACATTCCGCTTGGTGTAAAGCTGGAGTGCGACCCATGGACGTAACGGCCCGTTTATTAGGAAAAGCCTAATCATCTAATAAATCATCTAATGTTTGCATTATATGTATGCAAAGTATTGGCATCGGTTAGAATCTAGTTAGATTTGAACATGGGTCTCATCGATCGTGAGTTCACGCAGTCGCGCCTTCAGCCGCTAGACCACGGCCGCTCTAAGTTAGTCGACGAAAGTAGTTAATAGCTTTCAATGTGACAATGCCTTTAATACAGTTTCATAAAAAAAATCGATTCATCATTTTGTGTATTTATTTATAGTGACCCACTTCCGTTTCCATTACTAAATAGTTTGTTTAATTAAAAATACATTTACAGCGGTTAGCTCTTTAAAATTTAAATGATGGTATGTTTGTAGTTTGTTCATTTGGTACGAATGTACTCGTAGTTATAGGTCAAGCTTGTATATGTTTTATGAGTGTTGAGTTTGTAGATTCTATTTTAGGGTATCCTCTATGCCGACTTGGTAAGACGACAGCTTAATAGAGCAGGAACGAGCCGTTCTAGACCAGTGGTTCTCAACTTTTTTTTAATGCGGCCCACTTTTCACGATTTAAAATATTTGGCGGCACACAAAGAAAAAGATAAGTTTAAAAATTATTTACTTACCTATAACACACTGCGTAAAATAGTTTATGGTAATAATTTTAAATGTGCTAAATAAAATAATATGTACTGCAAAAATAACAGTACGTTTATTAAGGGATTAATTACAAGTTAATAATAAGAATACTTGTAATGCAATTTTTGTTTTCTTTAATATCATATTATTTAATAATATTAACATAATTATATTATCTAAAATTTGGCGGCACACTTTTAGAATTTTGCGGCACACAAAAGTGCCGCGGCACAGTGGTTGAGAATCACTGTTCTGGACTATATCACCCCAAGTGAGTTACAATTGGGCTAATAACCATCATCAAATCCACCTACCATTCTTTATAATTTCTTTCAATCATGACGTGTAGTTGGGAGATGTCGTAGCATTTTTCAAATGAAAAATAAAACCACTCTTAATAAATCACAAATTTATTCCAGATGTACAGTGACAATGTAAAATTATTGTAACAAAAGAATACTTAAATAAATAACTAACAATTAAAAGAGAACACACTTATGGCAATAAATGTAAATTACAAAATAAAATTAAGAAGCGTGATGCAACCGAGCTGAGGTGACGAGCGCTATGGTCGCTAATGGCATCACTACGCCAACATGGCTGATGAAGAAAAGGTCCCTCCGACGTTTTTGGAGAAACTCCTGTTTTACACGACGGCATCTTTCGTCCTACTCGCTATATTCAGCCTCTTCGCCTTTCTTTTCCTTGTACCCTTCGTCATAGAACCGGCTTTCACCACAATCTTCATGCAGTTCGATCCCACAGAAGCCTTATGTGTCACGACACAAATTAAAACGCTTTACGGCGCCAGCAACTGCACATGGGCTTCGTGCCGCGAAGGATGTACGAAAGATCTATTCGAATGCACTCAAATAAGAGTCAATTATAAACTTGGTATCTCGCCGAATATAACAGAAGTAGAATTCGAAAACATTGTTAGAATCGAACGAGCGATTAGAGATTACGAGTACGATATCTACGAATCTGGTGCTGATAGATCATACTCAGAGATGTCGGAGGACGTCGGGGAATTACCTGAAGTTTTTCCCACGGGATTGCAGGGAAACGATTCTGAATGGTACTTCATGGGTGCACGGCTATTTCCTAACGTCAAAGGATGTGGTTACCCGCCCATGTTGAATTGCACTATATTCTTTGGGAAATATAAGGAAATAGGCACAAACTTCACTTGTTACTATAGTAAAGTTGATCCCGGAATGGTAATAACAGAGTTAGATATGTGGCAAAATACACTAAATTTAGTTTACGCTATGGCGATACCGATACCGTCTTTTATAATATCCGTTATTTATTTGACTATAGCTTATTTTAAAATTTATAATACGGAAGAGGAGTCTGAACAAGAGCCTTTGCAAGCTGATGCTGAGGCCATGGCAGTCGGTGATGACGAGAAACCGACGACGCCCGGATCGGACACGTTTAGAGAAGATCTGGCGTGTTTTGGTCATCAACTGAAGATGCAGTTGGCTAAGGAGAAATCTAAGGAAGGCTTTGAGTCTGCTAGTCCACCTATCTCCAACTCTGCTTCGCTATCTGGGTAAGTTACATGTTTTATTGTTATGAATTTTTGTCATTTTAAATGCTTATTATGTTATATAAGAAATTGAATAGAACAAAATCAACACGCAATGTTGTGGTGGGATGCGAACCTACGCCTTCCGCTATACGCGCGAGTATTCTGACCACCAAACTATTCCGCCATTAACGCCTCACGTGGTCATGCAGTTTTCATTGGCGGTCCTTCCTACGGACTGCTGGGTTGGAAGCTCTTGGTGCGTTTCGACTTTTTTCGATCCAATTTTCATTATTATTATTATTATTATTTAGATAAAATCCTATTTGTTGATCCAATGCTGAGCGAAGGTAATGTTCAGGCACACTAATTTAAATAGTTATGTATAGCATTAGGTATATATTGTACAAAGAGGTTGGTTTTATATAAAGCTGTAAGAAATATATATTTCTAGGATCAAATTAGATAGTTCTTAACAAACCCAAACTGCTTAGTATTCCCAACGTGTATACGGGACCTTTACTTAAAACACTTTTTACGAAATTGGCCTATAAAAGACACGTCAAAGTTTATTTCTTAGGACATATTTCATGTATATAAACCTATATGTATACATATACAATTAGGTCAATTTTTCATGAGTGTTACACTACGTCAGGGTCACAGATTGGGCTCATAACCATCATCACTATGCCTACTATTTAAAATATTAATTGAAATTTTTAATGTTCACCGCTTTGGGTCACAGTACAGTTTAGTTACTGTTATTAATTTATCTGTTGTGTATTTTATGCTGACTGTGGCATCTTGTATCTACCCAATAAATAAAAGACGATTCCTTCGCGTATTTTTTTTTAAATCATTGTACGAAATTATTTTTTATCTATTATTTTCTCTTATTTCAAATACATACTATACTGTAGTAATATTTAGTTAATTTGTAACAATTTTGTGTAAAATAGTAAAATTAAAAAGTAAATCAATCTATAGTTTAATTTTAAATTATATTTTAAAGTTTCCGACCCGTAAATGAATTCGTAAACTTTGGAACGATCGAAATTGATTCCAAAGTATATTTCTAAAAATAACCGGGCACAATAAACTGAAAGCCTTTCAGGAACTTTGTACAAGTTTTAAAGCTGTCAACTCTGATAAGTTCAATTTCCCGATTTTCCCAATACTCTTACTGACAGTCTGTTGACTACAGATAATCATCCAGAATTTATATTACTCGTAGATTAAAATAGTGAGAGAACCAATACACTAAAATAATCATTATCAGTTGTCAAGCCTTTTCCCTACAGAGATAGGCAGCCACAACTTCCCTTACAGACACAATTTTATTGTGAATGAAAATACACATTTAATCTGTTTGTTCATGACGCAAATCTCATAATGATAAATTTCGCGTCGCGGGCCTGCACTAGCTAAAACAAAAACGTAATGAAAAACATATTTTTATATGTGAATAATAAAAATATATGTCATCTCATTTAACAGGACCAAGTCTTCGTTCGTGAACGCCTAAAGCCGTTGTTCAAAACAAAGGTATGTTTAACAAAGCTAAGCCTGTTGCCACATTAATAGCTTACACGCATATTAAATTATTAATAAAACCTCTAATACTCTACACGCTTTGAGATAATTTTAAATATTATTTTTACACAAAATTGTTACAATTTTTTTGTTTATTATGTATCATTATTTTATTGTAATCCGCCTTGTGACCGCATGTTAGTTAAAAGTGCGGTCCATTAGCGGACAGCTTGTGATATCTGTATGTAGTCGCCTCCAATGTACTAGGATGCCTTGAAGAGATCTAGGTATTTTTACTTTCAAATTAAAAAACGCTTCGTGTAAATTAATATATAATATCTAACGAAGATAGATAGATATAGTAAACGAAGCTCTAAAAATACCAAATTGGCTTGGTAACTTTTTAGCAATTATTCGATAACATACAACGAAGACTTAGTTAAAAGGTGCAACACAGCTTGATCAATATTAAGCAAGCTTGAAGTTAAAAAATTAGAATTGTTTATTTTTAACAAAAACTTCCTCCGAATAAAGACACTCGGTTGCAAATGGCAATAACTTGTTTATTTGTAGCCGTTACGTTTTCTCAGTGAAGTATATAAATATGTAATAATTTAAAAATAATATTAATTATATGCTTATATTTTGTATAATTTGTATAATATTTCTATCAGATTGTACGCGTCTATGACGATACGCCCCAATGGATAGTAAGAACAAATTCTACTTATTTAAAAATTACTCATTTTCATTTTTGATTTATTTTTAATTTTTACAAAATATCTAAAATTAAGTATAATTAAATGTAGTTAGGCTAATTATATACCCTATTATTTTTTAAAGCTAATTATTTTTAATGACGCATTTAATGAATATAATTTAATTATCTATTTATTTTTAAGTTAATTTTGGCATATTACAATTTTTAAATTATTATGAAAATTGACCAGAAAAAAAAACAAAGAAAAAAAGTTGGAAGGCCTGCTTTATAAGTATGTTAGATATGTAATAACGCTCCTAATGTGACGCGAGAGAAAAGATGACCTCAGTCACTTTTAGGTTTTGGACTTGACGGCAACATAGTCAAATCGTTTGAAGCCGCTTACGCTTTTTTATGTCATTTACATTTCATTAAATTTGACTAACTTCTGCTGCTCCGAATTTTTTAATCCGATACAATGAAATGATCCTTACTTGAAACTGAGTCGAATTGCATCAAAAAATTTTTTCTCCAAAATGACTCATATTTATGGACAACTCAAGCTCGACCAGAAAAATTATTATGCCAAATTCGTTTTCACAAAAAAAGAACAAATGGTTCCTAAGACAGTTTCCCTGTATCTCCTGTGGTTTCGGATTTCCCCATACTGTCCCAGTTAAAAAAATTACTCTGTATATCTCTATGGTTAGAATATAGAAATTTCGGCCATATGTAGCAAAGTCACCAGCTACAAAGTTGACCAAAATGTGTTTTTGTTTTGGATTCTACATATTAATATTTAGACATTTTCTATCTAGCCCTGTCCTATACAGGGTGAATTTTTCAAGTGGGCTTTCATGGGCAAATCCTAAACTATGAGAGATATCGAAAAATGCTGAAAGGAGTCTCGATGCCGATTTTGATGAAAACTAAAACTGTATTATTAGATTTTTGATGAATCCATTTTCCTGGCCAGGAATCGAACCTGTTGATTTTGAAAAAAAATAAACACTCTGTATTATTGCACCATCCGATAGTGTTCCTGATAAGGATCAAATTCTGGGAAGTAATGATATACGGCAAACCAAAGAAAAGTGTTGATTTTTAACAAATTGTCTCTTATTTCCATGTATTTATACATTACCTACTACATTTATTATGTTTTAATTTAAAAACTCGCGCTCTTCGAGGTTAAAAGCCATAACCGCCAGATCTAACACCTTTAGATTATTTTCTCTGAGGGCATGTCAAAAACGAAATTTACAAATGTACTACGTACAATGAAATTGATGACTTAAAACTAGCGTTAGGGAATATTTTGAACGGAATCAATAACCTTGTGATGTGGAATGCAGTACACTCCTTGAGGCGTCGAATTCAGCTATGTATTGAAAATAATGGCTATCATTTTGAACAATTGATTAATTAAGATTTAATTACTTAATGTTAAAAAAAACAGGATTTTGCTAAAAATCAAGACATTCCTTTCATTTAATCTCGAAGAGCGCGAGATTTTAAATCATTATGATGATTTTCAATCAATGTACCGGTAATGTATAAATACATGGAAATAAGAGACAATTTGTTAAAAATCAACACTTTTCTTTGGTTTTCCGTATATCATTACTTCCCAGAATTTGATCCTTATCAGGAACACTATCAGATGGTGCAATAATACAGAGTGTTTTTTTTTCTTCAAAATCAACAGGTTCGATTCCTGGCCGGGAAAATGGATTTATCAAAAATCTAATAATGCAGTTTTAGTTTTCATCAAAATCGGCATCGAGACTCCTTTCAGCATTTTTCGATATCTCTTATAGTTTAGGATTTGGCCATGAAAGCCCATTTGAAAAATTCACCCTGTATATTCATTGAGAACTTAACGATTTTTGGTCATATTTTTTTTTATTTTTTATTGTAGCTCGGCATGTGACAACACTCCGCCTGGTGTAAAGCTAGAGTGCGGTCCATGAATGGAAACAACTGCTACTACAGAGAAACCTGTGCGGGCAGCAGTCGCCTCCACTATGCCGGCTTGAGGAGACGAGGATGTACCATCTTAGATTGACAGTGCACACTCCTCTCGTTATACCTGGCTACTTTCAAACTTTCCCGAAACGCGACAAGGTCACTTCACGGGTGTTTCTTTACAAACGGTCGGTTTATTGGACATTTTGTAATCGTCTATTTTGTTTTCAGTTCAATTTTCATGATAATGAGTATAATACTCAAATTCTAGTTTAATAAATAAGTCGTTTTTTTGTAATATATATTTTTTAAATGTATGTTTCAGATGACAAAACTACTCCTGAAAATCCGGTAACGGCTTTGGCTACAGAGTGCATCACGAATAATCGTGCAAAGACATTGAGTGAGATAAAGAATGAAACGAAAGGAGTTTTTATAATGCGTTGTGAATTTCTAAAGTTGTATTTGTTGTGAAAATTGTTTTTCTTTTATGAAATTAATGTAAACCATCATATTTCATTTTAAAACATTAAAAAAAACTTGTTAATTATTTGTTTTAATAAAAGGCAATCTTAAAAATCTAGTAATTCATTATTTTCATTTTTAAAATCAATATGAACATTTATGTGAATGGATATTTTTTGAATTAAAAAAATGAAAGTAGAATAATTTTCACAAAAATATAATTTAGTTGTAAGGAAAGTTTTATCTCTTTTAATAATAAATGCATGCTCGAATGCTAAATATGTAAAATTGCACGCGTGCAAATGTTAGAGAAGAGCCTTCTTTAATTAAAATTGTTGATTTATATATAAAAAAAAAACAAATAATTAATAATAATAAAGCAATAGTAAATTTATTTTTTAAAAAGACAAATAATATTATTTAAAATAATTATTTAAACATCGATATTTAAAAATATATTAAACTGTTTAATTAAATAATTTAGTTTTAATAGATTTGTTGTTGTTTGCTATTTAATTTGTGATTGAATAATGCTGAAAGAGCATTTCAATTTGTTGCTCTCGTAAGTTAGCTTGCGACGGATTTTATACACAAAAAATAAACTATAATTATACATAGGTTTTGCGCGAACATGTTTAAACTAACGTCTTACTATCACGTTTATTTAGCTTAATTTGATCTAACGCGTCTCGAAAACGTTACAGTAAACGATGGCTGGAAAGCTTTAGAAACGTCAGATTAAATCAAACGCGATAGTAAGACGTATAAAATCTTTTATTCAGTTATAATTCTGTAGACATATAATAAGTTTCATTTTGACATTTAGTGTTGCAATAAAACCTTCGACCATGGCACTTAATATCGATTCTTCCGTCCCGTGCCTCATAATATTAAAAATTCATCGATACTTAACTGCCCACTACAATTCATCACTAACAAAAATAGAATCTTAAAATGAATTATAGATATCTAAGGGAAATAGGGGCAAGTTGGACCGACAGGTAATTTAGAAATTGTTCGTAGTAATAATTTTATACAATTCCTATTAATTGTGATTGTGAATCTATACAGTTATTTAATTTATAAAATGTATTTAAATATTAACCTGCTACGACAAATAAATTTTAGATATTCGCAGTTTTTTTTATATATAGAGAATTTGTAGAGATGAAATTTCTCTGCAATTTGAATAAGTATTTTTTAGAATACTATAGAATACGTCGGAAAAACCTCGAGGCATTCATGTGCCTTCTATTTCCAATCCTTGCTAATAATACAATAAACAGCAAATATAATGTAAATAATTGTAGGTAAATAATAATAATGTTTCTATAGAAAAAAAAGCTTTTTTGTGTTTTAAGGCTTCTGAGCTTTTTCCGACTGTTCCAGAAACTTCCTTTGTCCCATAGTCTAAAGTTCAATAAAATATGGACATAGTCCGTATCTTTAAGCGATTGATCATGCCTAAAATTGTTTTAAAACAATTTTAATAAGGTTATTAAAACGTACGACTTTAATTCTCGTTTCATTTATTTTTCATACAAAGGTTTGGTAATTTTATGCATATACGCGTAGATCGAGGACTCACTTTTATATTTCAATAATAATTGTGAATTTATCCGAATAAAGGAAAAAATGGTCCTGAGGCAGTACCACCACTTTCGAATATAACACCCGTGAAGTGACCTCGTCGCGTTTTGGGGATAGTTTGAAAGTAGCCAGGTATAAGAGAGGAGTGTGCACTGTCAATCTAGATGGTACATGCTCGTCTCCTCAAGCCGGCATAGTGGAGGCGACTGCAGCCCGTAGAGATTTCTCTGTGGTAGCAGTTGTTTCCATTCATGGACCGCACTCTAGCTTTACATCAGGCGGAGTGTTGTCACATGTCGAGCTACAATAAAAAAAACAAATCAGTAAAAATAAAATCGTAACCTAACGTACTAATCCAATATTTGAGAAACTTGAGAAAGTTATAATAGATTTCTTTGAGTTCTCCGATAATCGAAAGCGATAAAAACAATTTAAATGTTAGGTAAAATTAGTTCTAAAGCTTTTCGTGATCAATTAAGCATTAGGTATTATGTTTCGACCTTTCTTAGAATTGAATCCAGCCATCGCGTCGCCACTGCCACATTCCTGTTTACGCCAATATCTAATATAGTACAGAAGAAAATATTCAGCAAATTACTGACCATTTTGTATGTAAAATGACTGAAACGATTCATCTTAATAAAGGATTTTTGGTAATAAATATTAATTTATATTTAAACTTTAATATATTAGTGTAATATAATTAATTAATGTGTAATTAATATATTTACAAATTCAAAGGCTTGTGAATAAATCGCATATAATAATTGCTAGATAAATCGATTATAAATAGATTCAAATTTAAAACGTTAATTTTATTTAAACTTTGTTTAGAAATTCTGTTGCGTTTTGGGACCATAATTAATGTTAAAAGAAATTAATTTGTTATTGTATAATTTTAATGTTGTAATACATCTTATTATTAATGTAATTTAATTTTAATTTTATTGAATATTCTATATTATTTTGGTTAATGTTGGTCGATTGGGAAATAAAGATCTTTGTTAATTACAAATAAAGTAGTGCATAAGAAATAAACTAGTAAAAGAGCACAGTTTTGTGTCCGACGACGCACCTTCCAAAAGAGTCCAGCAACAAAAATACTGTCACAATAACTACCTAAACATCTAAAGGAATTAAACCTTATCTTAATGGGATAAAGTTCTTATTAGAATGTCATTTTCGTTTACAGTGTTTATTCTGAAACATGCCTTGTGTCATTGGCATAAAGTTGAAATTCAGTCTAATCGTCCCGATATTCTATAATTTATAATTATTATGTTTTTTTGAGAATTATTAGTAAATAAAGTTATATTTTTTGCACAGACTTAATAAGCTAAGTATATACGAGCTCTTTAATACGGTTTAAAATATTCCAATTTATTTTCGTAGAATGTCAAGTTACCCCGGTTTCCCCTTTTAAAAATAATTTTCTTTTTTTTTTTTTATTTTATTGTGGCTCGGCATGTGACAACACTCCGCCTGATGTAAAGCTAGAGTGCGGTCCATGAATGGAAACAACTGCTACTACTATGTAGCAGTCGCCTCCACTATGCCGGCTTGAGGAGACGAGCACGCACCATCTAGATTTGACAGTGCACACTCCTCTCGGTATACCTGGCTACTTTCAAACTATTCCCGAAACGCGACAAGGTCACTTCACGGGTGTTACATTCGAAAGTGGTGTTACTACCCCAGGACGGCAGACTGGACAAATAACTAGCGTCAGTCTGCCTACCACTTTTTTATTGAGAGCTAAGTACTCGTATGTATATCTCAATTTTGATAGGTTTTTCAAAACCGATCCTAGCTAAAACTTTAGCTTTCAGTCTGTGTGTTTTCCCCCGTTTTTCCCCAGAGTAACTTTAATCGACCTTGCATTACCCTTGCATAAACAATATAATCGAACACTTACATTAACCCTACTGTCCACGAAGACATCACCAATACATTGTAAGCTAGAGAAAAACTACAATTATCTTCAATACGCCTCCATGGACTGTAGACCTAAGTAAATGTCATTATTAGATATCTTCGACTGATTTGTTCATGAGGGGAGACAATTGCTACCCATAGTGAAGTGTATCTAGCCAGAAGCCGCCTCCACTATGCCGGCTTGATGGGCCTGGTTGAACACGTTATGTAGCCGAGCATTCAAACTATACATTTACTATATATCTTTAATTACTCGGTGTTTTCCATCCATAGTTAGTTAAATGTTTATTTTTTAATTACTAGATATAATAATTCAGTAAATAACAATTAATCAGCAACTGATTACAATAAATTTTATATAATATAATGCAAAACAATAAATTCTTAATATTTAAAATATTTATTTAGATTATCAAAAATATACTTTAATTATATTAAATAATTAGATAAGAATACTAATTAAGTAAGTACATACTTTAGATTGTTTTTGTTGCTGTAACCGTCAAGATGGTAGGAGCATAACAATTTTTAAAAAATGTAGTGCCACTATCTTGACGGACGCCTCATTGCATGTTTGAAGTTTGAATTAAAAAAATATGTGTGTCGCATTGTTCTGCTAAAAGCAATATTATTTTTTCAACATTAAATTGTTACAAGTAATTTTGGTAATTTTATATGTACCTAAATATTGTTCTAAAAAAATTTAAGAATAAAACACTTGAAAACTATTTAAAAAATTACCTGATTTTCTATTAATAATAATAACAATATATTTTGAGTCAAAAATACATTTTTACAATTGTCAATACACTCACGATCAATAAAAAAACGTATAGGTATCTAATTAAGTACTGAAAAAAACAACAGAATATATTGTCATTGTTGATGGATTTATGAATTTTTTTTTATTATTTTTTTTTTAGCGTTTTTAATAATTTAAAACTGTTGCCTTATGAAGTTATGACTGTAAATAAAAAAGTTAGTAGGGAATAAATACACTTATTGGCTTCGATTAGTCATTGTTTTATTTCAATATACATTTATAAATAATAACTAGCTGTTGGGTAAAAGCCGCGGGCGCAAGCGGCCCGCGGAGGCCCTTTTTGTCGTAAAACGTATTAGATCGAATAGATTTTAGGCAGTTTTGAAAATATTTAGCTCGCCATCTAAAAGCGTTTACGTTTCTGAACAAAATTGGTCTTTACACGGTGACGCTAACGTATCTACTTTTCGAGATATGGCGATTTTAAAAAATTTAAAAAAAAACAAAATTAAAAAAAAAGTAGTGCTGGTCATACTGAACAATATTGGTCTTTACACGGTGACGCTAACGTATCTACTTTTCGAGATATGAAGATTTTAAAAAATTAAAAAAAAAAAAACAAAAATTAAAAAAAAAAGTGCTGGTCATACTGAACAAAATTGGTCTTTACACGGTGACGCTAACGTATCAACTTTTCGAGATATGGCGATTTTAAAAAATTAAAAAAAAAACAAAAATTAAAAAAAAAAATAGTGCTGGTCATACTGAACAATATTGGTCTTTACACGGTGACGCTAACGTATCTACTTTTCGAGATATGAAGATTTTAAAAAATTAAAAAAAAAAAACTAAAACAAAAATTTAAAAAAATAGTGCTGGTCACACTGAACAAAATTGTTCTTTACATGGTTACTCTGACGTATCTACTTCTTGAGATATTTAAAAGAAAGCCCGCCGCGCGGAGCAAATTCGATGTTTACGCGGCCGCGCTCACCGTCCGACTGACCGAGGTAAAGCCGTTTCGATCGTTCGTCCCGAAAATGCCTCGTCGCGGATGCTGTTAGGCCACGCCCACCGCCATGCTCCGTTTCATATTGGCGTACCGGCGGGAAAAGGATATAAATACGATCGAGGAAAAATTTTTTTTGCCCGATTTTGAAAATTTTTTTTTTGATTTCGGCATAAGACGACATTCTCTACAACTTTCTCTACGGGGTGACTGCCCCGACTCGCCCCGTTTCCGAGATATCGCTACCACTTCCGGTCCAGAATCGACTTCCGGTCAAAATCGTATTTTTCTCGACGGTTTTGGAACATCCTCTATACGACTCAAAAAACCGCTACCCTCCACCATACCGGCAAGTACGAAATAATTGATGTCAGTCAGTGAGTGAGTCAGTGAGTGGTATTGCAGCTATATATTAGTATAATAATAAACACAAAAGAAAAAAAAAATAGAAAAAACAACGGCACGCGGTGTCTCCCGGCGGTCACCCATCCAAGTGTCGACCATGCTTGATGTTGCTTACTTCGGTAATCGAATAAGAATCAGTGTAATTAATATGGTATAGACATGCCGTTCATATTTTTAAACATGAGAAGACTTTTTTAAATCCTGTTGTCGCCAGCGTCCATACCACGTTGAATACACCGGTTCTCGTCCGATCACCGAAGTTAAGCAACGTCGGGCGTGGTCAGTACTTGGATGGGTGACCGCCTGGGAACACCACGTGCCGCTGGCTTTTTTGTAACATTTGAAATGAAATCCTACATAAATCAGATATTTTCTTTTGCTACTAATCCCGCGGGACCCTGTCCTATAACAGGAGCTAAACCTGCCACAGCAACTGCTTTCAAAGGTCTGGAAATAAATAAAAGTATTAGATAACATTTTTGTGAAACATAATTTACAGTAAAATAATATATTCTAATTTACAATATGATGTAAACAGCGCCATCTAGCGGTTTATTGTAAAATCAAAACGTGAACGTAAATACGACAAAAAGCTTTTTTCATAATGTTGTAATAATTCAAGTATTTACACATAGAGGGCGCTGATTAAATTTCTTTTAAAAGTTACGAATTTCAAAACTCACTGGAAACCTAGTTCATCCAGAGACACTCCCAATTTCGCAAGTTTTGCCTCATAAGTACTTAGTAAATCGTCATGAGCTTTTCTTAATCTCGCAGCTTCGTAACGCAAGTCCTCCACTTGTGTATCTTTCAGTTTTAATAATTCCTGTAAAAAATTGTTTTTTTTTGTTGCTCAGCATATGACAAAACACTCCGCCTGATGTAAAGCTAGAATACGGTCCGTGAACGGAAACCACTGCTACCACAAATAAATTTCTGCATACAGCAGTCGCCTCCGCTATGCCGGCTTGAGGTGACAAATATTCATCATCCAGTTTGACGATGCACTCTTCTCGCTATACCAGGCTACTTTTAACTGATCCCAAAACGTGACTAGGGGCTAAAATTGGTGTTATTTTGTGTAATTTTATGCTGCGCATGTAAGTGGAAACATTCACTATATGAGGCAACGGAATCGGTTTTTTGTGGTATCCCACGCCGTGAAAACGCTCATGTTGTGACGTAACCGGGTGAATTGCCACCAAATACTCCAAGAAAGCGTCAAATTGTAAAACACCATTGCAATTTGATGCAAAAACAAGAATTTACTACTCGACATTGGCAGAATTGTCGTTGTTATGACATCTGAGGCCATTTAACAAAAGAAGAAGAAGTTGATTCGATCAAGTGGCAACTATCGATTGGGTTTTGACATTAGCCCCTGGTACTACCCCAGAACGGCAAACTGGGCTAATTACCATCATCAGTCTGTCTACTTCTTTTTAAGTAAGGTAAGGTAAAGTTATCCTTTGTTTAAAGAGTCAAAACTTATTACTCACGTGTAACTGTGTCGGAGCTAAATCCCTTCCCTCTAAACTTTTCAATTTCGCTTCTAATAGTGCAGTTTTAAGAGACGCTTTCTGTTGTACCTCCAAAACAGCCCTTGAGAATCTGTTCCGCAATTCGTCCCGCTCAGTAACTATTCTATCGAATCTAACTTGTAAAACTTCATATTCCCACTTTAGAACCTCGTACTGTTTTTCCAAAGTCGTCAATTGTTTTGATTTTGCCTGCGAATTTTATTGTTTATATACCTTATATCAACAATCAACATACTATATGTGCTAACGTTTTTTTCTATTGTAGCTCCGCCTGATGTAAAGATAAAGTGCTGTCCACGAACGGAAACAACTGCTACTACAAAGTAATCTCTACAGGCGGTAGTCGCCTCCGCTATGACGGCCTGAGGATATGAGTATGCACCATCTAGATTGACAGTGCACACTCCTCTCGTTGTGGCCGTCTTCAAAAACTGTTCCCGAAACGCGACAAGGTTACTTCACGGGTGTTATTGTATTCGAAAATGGTGGACTGTCATCAGTCTGCCTACCACTCTTTAAGAATAGGAGTGTCAAGACACAATTTTCTTCTACGCTACGCCGCCGTGCCGGTTTGTGGATACAAATCCAGGTCACGATTGACTTCTTCACGTTCTGATTAAAATTAATCTTTGATGGAATTACTTACAGCAAGGGCAGCCTTATCTCTGTCATAATTCGACATCTGACGTTTTAATTCTTTATTATCAATAATGGCTGCTTCTAAAGGTTCCCGAAGTTTTTTAGTCTCATTCTGTGCATCTCTTGCAATCTTTTCAGCACGTTCTTTAGCTTTTTGCATTTCCTCCATTTGATGTTTTAGACTGCTTATAAGACCTATATTTTTATTTGTCACAGTTATTTTCGACGCGACTGTCGCCAACGTCCATACCACGTTGAATACACCGGTTCTCGTCCGATCACCGAAGTTAAGCAACGTCGGGCGTGGTCAGTACTTGGATGGGTGACCGCCTGGGAACACCACGTGCCGTTGGCTTTTTGCTATTTTTTTTTCTTAATAATGAAGTTTCAGATATTATTATATCCTTGCTTTTTTTATTATAGAACGTTACTTAATCTCAAATTAAAATTATTATATTGTACAAGAAAAAAGGTTATTTCAAAATTACCTGATTTATAAAAAAAAAGTTTTAATATTACTGCAAAAAAGGAAACGGAAAAATATTAATAATACTTCATTGAAAAAGTAGCAAAAAAGCCAACGGCACGTGGTGTTCCCAGGCGGTCACCCATCCAAGTACTGACCACGCCCGACGTTGCTTAACTTCGGTGATCGGACGAGAACCGGTGTATTCAACGTGGTATGGACGTTGGCGACGGGGCGATTCGAAAACGCCTAGATATTAGATTAAACAGACATACATAAAGACCTTACCCAAATTATTCAGCGTAATATCATTATAATAATTTTTCAAATCAGCAAATGCTCGATCGTGATGGGAAATCAAATCAGCTAATTGTTTATTTTTTCTTTCTTCCACTTCTGATATTTCAGTTCTATGTTTAACAGTAAGTTCAACTTTAGTAGCTTGAAGTTTCTTTTCAGCTTTGTCCTCTATCTGCCTCGCTTGCTCTTCAAAGTCTTCCCGCGTTTTGGATAAAATCTCTGCGTGTAGCAACTTAGCTCGTCTCAATTCGTCTTGTGCTGCCAAATTCTTCTCTCTCATGTCAGCTCTAAGATTTCTCTTATCATTAAGCAATTCTAATTCTTGTTCCGCATGTTCTTCTTTAGCCGCTTTAAGTGCTACTAGATTCTCGGCCCTCAAAGCTGCTGCAGCCGCTTGTTGCTCGTACTTCAAATGTTTTATTTTTTGTTTTTCTGTTTCTAAGAGAGCGTCGTTTACTTCTTCTGCTTCTTCTGAAGCTCTTTCTCTGTTACGCAAATCTGCTCTGGCTTCATCCAGCTGTTGTCGTGTTATTTCCCAAAATGTCTGTATTTTGTCTCTTTCTAATTGGTAGTAGTTTCTTTCCTCTCTCTCCCGGTCCAATTCTTCTTTTACTTTTAAAGTGAACTGTTCTAGTCTTTCTCGGGTCATCTCTGAGGTGTCTACTCCATCAATTATTACTGTAATTAAGAAAACTTTTTTTATTGTAGCTAGGCATGAGACAACACTCCGCTTGATCTATAGCTAGAGTGCGGTCCACGAAGGGAAACAACTGCTACTACAGATAAATCTCTACAAGCAACAGTCGCCCCCACTATGCCGGCTTGAGGAGACGAGCATGTACCATCTAGATTGACAGTGCACACTCCTCTCGTTACACCTGACAAGGTCACTTCACGGGTGTTACATTCGAAAGTGGTGCTACTACCCCAGGACGGCATTTAATAAAAAAATTATCATCTCTATTTTGTAATTAAATCTGATTACAATAATTGATTACTTAAATATTAAAATTCATTACCTGGAGCTTTTTTGGCTCCTCCTTTTCCCTTTGGCGGCTGAAAATTTTTACAAAGTTAAAATAAAATTATCTTCAGCAAGGGCGAAGTATTTACTTACTTAGAAATTACTTACCATTTTTTAAATAGGTATTGTATATTATTATTTACAAAAAAACACTAGAAAATATTATCACAGTAGACGAATTATCAAACGTTATCAAAGTGTTTTCGCGTTGTCAAAATAAATACTGTTGTACCCATGGTTACGGTTAGTGTTGTAAAACTATGATTTATCGATACTAATTTAAGCATGAAAAATAGTAACACTATCGTTAATTCTATAGATAACAAATATATCGATAAAACTATCGATTGTTTTGCAAGCCGATAAAACGGATAAAAGCTTTGGAGATAAAATTAAATGTTAATTTTTATTTATCACAATAGTTGTGTATTTTTAGATAGCCAGGTAAAGAGGTGTGCACTGTCAACCAGGATAGCCAGCATAACGGGGTCGACTGCTGCCTTCAAATATTTCTTTGTGATAGCAACTCCCGCCAAAACTCTTATAATGATATTTTGCAAAATGTCAAAGACCTTTGACATATTTGAACCAATATTGAAATTAAATAATTGTAAATTGCTTGTTTTCGTAAAAAATGTTTAGTAAAATTATTAGTATTATTGTTTACAGTGTTATAATAATTAGCCTAGTAATTATAGATAATATTTTAGGTAATGGACTTAAAAATCTAGTAATAAAACTAATTAATAAATATGTATATGAAAATTTAGGTTCTAACGAGCAGCTACGTTTTCCAAATATCAGATTACTTTTAATTGAAATATTTATTGTTATTTTAACAACAGTGGTAAGTTATATTGCCTATTAGTTGTCCATTGCTATTACCTACATATTATTATTTAGTTTAAGTTATTTACATAATATTATCAAAGTAAAATCTCAGAAAGGGTGCGGCGGGAGCAGTGCTCAGAGATTTTACCGCGCCTCACCTATCCGCCGCCCGTTTTGTCAGCCCAGGCTGCCGTTCCAGGGTAGTACCACCACTTTCATGTGTCAAGAATAACTTCGGGTACAACCTAGTCCCGTTTCGAGATTAGCTTGGAAGTGTAACCTATAACGAGATAAATCTGGCTTATGAACCAAGACGGTAGACATTTTTCTGTGATTCAGTCGTCTTGACTCATGGACCGCATCCTGACTTAACATCAGGGGAAGTGCATCCACATGCCAAACTACTTACTCCTAATATGGCAATTAGATAGTCAGATGCATAGGAGACATAAGAGATTCATACGTACTGATTATTTTTCAGATATTTAAACTATTAAAAAGTCTACAATTGAAAGAGAGTGGCGATTTCCTTGATGATTTATTGGATGAAAGCAATGAATTGTTAACAAAAACAAATCAATTATTAGAGAAATTACGTGTAATTTATTTTGTTGTATTGCGTTGCGATTCTAGATCAGATAGGCATAATAACATGGTTTTTTTGTCTAATTACAGAATAAAATGCAAGATATAAATAATCATAATGGCATCCAATTAGAAATTCCAATATTATCTATGGCTATCATTAATGTAAGTTGTTTACCAGTCTTTCTTTGTTCTAATTTCTTTCACTCTTTTCAGTAATCCCTTGTCTGGACTTCACTTCCACTAGTCTTAATCTCTTTTTCTTTTCTTCCACTACTCTGATTCGATGCAGTAGCCATGACTAGCTACCAGGAGCTGCCACAAAATATGCACCTAGATTCTTTTATACAGTCTGTACTAAGAGAACTGTTAGTGACAACATTAGTTTTAAACGAACAAAGCAGGACTTTTTTAGCAGTGCAACTCTATAAAGCTCCAGCGCAACAGGAACATTGTTATACCGCTTAGCTCCCTCGCACATGCATCATAGCGGATCATGACTATGAAACTGTATTAATATTAGTTTTGTTTTAGACACAAGGAACCCACAACACCGAGAGACGTGAAGCTGGTGACGCAAACTATATGGAGTCTACGATTCTATCCGTGACGTCATTAGATGAAAATATTGATGATACATTGTCCGAATTAACAGAGAAAACTGAATATGATTTTAAACACATCGAGAGAGAAAATGCTATTTTATGTGATATTTTAGATAAAGAATACTAATAATATGAATTGTGATATAAAAATATATTATTTAAGAATTAACAACATATTTAAAAATTAACCTCTACATCGAAACGATCCCCTCACGGACTAAAGGTTTCGACTTTACCAGCCACGTCTTTTTTCCTTCCTACAACATGGGATGCTTTAAGCGCAGTGTATTTTATTTTTATTTTTATATTTTAAGGGCGACCAGTGGTGGGAATCATTATATCATGCTTCTGTTAAGTAGACCAATCTTATGGCGAATGATCCACCTTTAGGCGCCACATCTTACACAATAAACCAATAAACTGTAGTATAAAAAAAAATACAAATAAAAAAATAAAATTAAATAAATAAATAAAATCAAAATCAGAATTAAAGTCTAAATCAAAATTAAAATTAAAATTAAAATCAAAGTTAAAGTCGAAATCAAAATTAAAATCAAAATCAAAATTAAATTTAAAATCAGAATTAAAATAAAGTAAGAAGTAAAAAGACATCTTACAAAACTGGCTGCAGATTATCTTCTTTGACTGCGGTCGTCTGAGTTCATGGGTCGCACTCTAGCTTAATATCAGAGTGCGGTCATGACGTGCTAAAAATATTTGTTACTTACCATGAGGCGGAGTTAGGGTCGTTTGCACCAGAAGGCCGGTTAAAGTAACTAATACGTTTACATTATGGTGTATATTTACTCCACACGAGTTGCACCATCGTCGCGCCTGTCATTTTTGACGGTTACTTTAACCTTAACCGTAATCAGCGAAGCTTGGCTTGGTTAAAGTTAAAGTAATCGTTAAACTAATGTATGAAAAGAAGCCAAATATGTTTTTCTATTATTTTTCGAGATCAGCCACCATTTTAACGATAACAATATGAATTTACACGATATTGCAACGCGTGTGGAGTAAATGTAAACGTTTAACGGTTACGTCGTCGTAAGAGTAATAGTTAAATTTACTTTAACCGGCCTTCTGGTGCAAACCACCCTTAGTCATTAGTTTTGTCACGACGTGCCAGAGGACGTAAGGTGTAAGGTACCTAAATAATAAATATATCTAACTATCCAGATGTAAGAGGGTGAAAGTATCTTGTAAAAATGGCACCAAAGTGACAATTTTCTTTGTAGGCTTATGACGACGGGATTATAACGGTTATTACGAAAGTATTAAGGATTATTAATGCATGAATTGGTGGAATTAGGGGGCAGTGTTGTGCGTAATTAATTTCACGCTTTGAACTTAGGTTTTGTGCTAAATCTTTTAATATTAAATTATTCTCTTTTATGTTAACTTTTCCTGTTTTATCAGTAACTTTTTTACGTTTGTCGGTCGGTCCGTGGTCTAGCGGCAGAACGCGTGAACTGACGATCAATGAGACCCCTGTTCGAATCTCGCTAGATTCTGACCGGTACCATTATAACTATGTTATATGTACTTTGGTCGCTCAGTGACTACAGGCACTATTAAAGAGAGATAGACAGACTGATGATGGTTATTAACTTGTTACTTTCGAAAGTGACATTATCGCGATAAAATTAAGTATTTTATTTATTATATTTTTTTCTGAGCGACCAAAGAACATAATTAAAGGATAAAGGATAATTTGTGGACACACTTCATACCTAATAGTTTGTTAATAAAACAAACAATATTCTAAAATAATATATTATTTTTTAAATAATTTATTTAAATTATATTAACACTTCATTTACCGATCAATAGTCAATGTTTAAATACATAAACAAAACAGATATCATCTAATTGATGATTAAAGTAATTAATACTCAAATATTGCATCAAAAAGTCTTATAGCCTTTAAGTATTAGTTATAAGTTAGTTTAATTTTTTATGTTGTAAATGTTTAAGTTATGATGGGACTGGCGTAACCTGTCGGGTTAAAAGTCCCTAATAAAAATTGAAAAAAAAAAAAAAAAAAAAAAGTCTTATAGCCAGGATAAAAAAATTAAAACTGATTAGTGACTAGTAATGATGATCTATTTTCCTACAAAATGAACTAAAAATCATCGTCAAATTCGAGAAAAAAATTATGGGCCCATTTCTCTTAGGCGAATAGGCATTCTCTTTTGTGCTGGTTAGATTTTAGTGAGATTTGAACACGGGTCTCATCGATCGCTCTTCACGCGTCCTACCGCTAGATCACGGCCGATCTAGACACCCACCCCTACATATGTATATAAAAAATGTTAATATTATAACAAAACTAGGGGGCGTATTTACAATAATTACAGCGTTTTAGAAACGCAGAAGCATAATGTCACCGACACGTGACCATTGTACATTGATGTGATTTGAAATACATGAATAGTTAACGAAAATCGGTTCATTAATTTTTAATATGATCCTTGTTTTGTGTTTTGTGTGCGGTTTAAATTATATTCCAAAATGGACGACCATAGTTATCGGTTATTTTTTTATTAATTATAAAACTTTCCTTTAACGTGAAAGGCAACACTGAGCATCCATACATTTTGTTTTACAACATTGTTTGAAACCTAGCAGATTTATGTTGAAATTAAGTAATTTGATAACTTTCTCAGCACTAATTATTATCACTAATGTTTAAAATATTTAAAATGCATTTTATATAATATATATACCACCATCATCAGTTTGCCTACCACTCTTTAATAGTGGCTATAGGCACTGAGCGACCAAAGTACATATAACAAAGTTACATCGGTACCGGTCAGAATTTAGCGAGGTTCGAACACGGGTCTCATCGATCGTGAGTTCACGCGTCTTACCGCTAGACCACGGCCGCTCTTAAAATATAGATATAATTTTTCATAAATCTAATAATGCAGTTTTAGTTTTCAAAATCGGTCTTGAAACTTCTTTGACTATTTTTCCCTGTCTTTACCAAAACGTTTGTTCAACTGAACGCGACGCCTAATAAACAAATGCGCTGATTTCATTATAATTAGTATGACAAATACGAAATAACACCTAAATATAAATGAACTCAAATAGAAATCAGTTTACTAATGATTGTATTGTTTGCTATGAACGTCCAGACAGTGGGACCATAGATAGCAAATACGATTAATACAAAATACTCCGAAACTGTTTAAACCTAAATTGAAAATTATTTATTTAATTTTGAACAAAACTTTGGTCGCTCCGTGCCTATGGGCACTATTGAAGTGGTAGGCAGACTGATGATGGTTATTAGCCCAGTCGGCAGACCCAAGGATGGCAATCCTTGGCCTTGTCGCGTTTCGGGAGCAGTTTTAAAGTATCCAGGTATAACGAGGATTATGCACTGTCAATCTAGATGGTGCAGCTCCTTAAGCCGGCATAGCGGAGGCGACTTCTGCCTGCAGAAATCTCTTTACATCACGCGGTTGTATTGTCTGGCAGAGCTACAATAAAAAAAAAACTTCTTTGTGTTGTTAATTATGTTTATGTGCCTTCATTTATTGGCTAACTACAGAAAATAGAAATGAATAAATGTTTATTTTTAAAAAAATGTCGCGAGCTGAAAACGTCTCTGAAAAGATACAATAATATGGTCCCACTATAACCACGTAAACGATTTATTCCAAACGAGCGCACGTATGATTTGTACATCCAAAGACACGTGGCGTTTTACGTTTGAGTGACGTTTCAACCGGATATTTTACCGCTTTAAGCTGGTAATTTTTACCATTCAAGATCATCGTAATCACTTGTTTGATATAACAAACGTTTTTTGGACGTTTGCTTCGAATAATTAGATGTTTAGAAGGGTGTTTTTGGTATTATTTTATGCGGTTTATTATCGCGTTTGTTTTGTTTATTTCAATCAGAGAGTTGCAGCTATCTTCGCTGTCGTTGCGTATATTAAATAATGTCTTTACTCCTTATTATATTAAGGAGATTTTGGTTTCATTTCCATACAAAAGGATCGCTTACGTCAATTTCAAGTATCGCCACTATCGCCTCCTGTAGGAAACCATTTTTCAAAATGTTCTAAAGACATCGAAGTCCATTTATCACACAGCGATTGAAGCGACAACTCTTTTTATTAACGCTCACATTTCAGTGCTTTTTGCTTGCTAGATTAAATTTCGCCCGGCACCATTGGAGTTTTGTCTCAATTGGACTCAGTACTTTTGTCAATTTTTTAAATTTATTTTTATTTATTAATTTGTACGCAAAATTACACTAATTATATGAGTAAAAGTAGAAGAAATGACAGGATGACTCATTTTAGGGCATTCAAATGTCAACCAAATATTGTTGTCACTACAATAAAGTTTTTTCGAACGATAATAAAAAATACGATTTAATTGAAGTGTTTTAAAGTGGTTTTCGATTTAGCATAACTTAACTTTTTAGGCATTCCCCGTTGTAAAAAAATTTAAAAAGCACATATCGACCTGTAAATGTCAAAATTAAGGTGTAGAAGAGGGACTGAACCGTCATTAATACTCGGCACATCTTGTTACGGATTTTTTTTACTTTTTTAATCTGTCTGCTATTACAATGATAGGGTGCCACATTGATTATTATTTAGGGGGTTTGTATGGGATATCAAATTCATATTTAATGACAAAACGTGTGGTTAATTGACGGTTTCATTTCTTTTTGTAATGAGAAATGGTTTATGTCATCAATTAGTATTTGGAACTAAGTTTAATAATAAATACATCTATATCTGGAAGTATGTTTGTTTGTAACCCAATCACGATGAAACAGCTGAAAGGGATCTTGACGAAAATTAGCTAGAGGCTTAGAATATTTTATCTATTATCGTTTATTGAGGTAGGTTAAGTACAATTTTTTTTGTTACATTAACGTAAATGAGCACTGTCTGATATTAAGCTTGAGTGCGATTCATGAACGAAAAGAACTGCTACTACAGAGAAATTTCTGAAAATGCAGCCGGTTCACGATCGATGAGAGACATGTTTCGGGAATAGTTTGGAAGTAGCCTGGTATAACGGGGGAATAATGCACTGTCAACGTCTCCACAAGCCGGCATAGCGGAGGCGACTGCTGCCTGTTGAAATCGAGCTACAATAAAAAACAGGTCCAGTTGTAGTTAATAAGTAAATGACGGTATATTTTAAATTTACCAGATTTGATTCCCACAACCGCTGACCATGTAGAAAATTTACAAAAACTAAACACGTGTCGAAAATATTAGCCCTTTTGTGATATGAATATTATCTAATAAGCGGTTATAGATAATTTCCTGTTATACACTTTTAAAGTAACTCTTATTATGAAAGATATAAATTTGAATTTGCCTTGACTATTGTATAAATACTTCTGTGACAGGTCATCGGTTATTCACGCGGTTAGTAAATGATTTTGAATGAAAGATTATTGATTCATATTTTTACGCGAGAGGGTGAGTTTTTATGTTATATTTTTATTTGTAATTAACAGTAAATTAAAAAACACACTTAGCACTAGATAGCGGCGCCTTCAGATTAGGTTGCCCTGGGTCCTGAAGGTCAGTGCATTCCCACCGTTTATCTACTACTTTTACAATTTTAATTTTAAAAATAAGAGGACTAAACTAACCTAAAAAAGAAATGGTAAATACAAAAAATTAAAACTATCACCCATTAAAATATCAAAAATAAAATATTAAAAATATAAATTAAAAAAGCAAAAAATAACAAAAAAATACTACCATTATTTGTCGGTTAATAATTAATATTAAACATTAATTATTATTAATTAATATTAATTTTTAAACCTAGCTATTTCCAAACTGTTCCCGAAATACGATAAGGTCTCTACACGGGTGTTACATTCGAAAGTGGTGGTAGGCAACTACCCCAGTACAGTAGACTGGGCTAATAAATATTACCAGTAAGCCTACCACTCTTTTATAGCGCCAAAAGTGCGACCAAAGTACATATATCATAGTTACATAATACATTGATACTGGTAAGAATTTAGCGAGGTTCGAACACGGGTCTCATCGGGTCACGCGTCTTACCGCTAGACCACGGCCAATTTTATATACTCGTACACGCTCTGTGTGTACGAACTTGAACTAAAATTATTTGTGACCTGCGCTGGGATAATGGGTGCTACTTTTTTACTAGAATCATATTGAAATGCATCGGATTTATTATGCATAAAAAATATTGTATTCTATATTTAGAGCACAAAAGTCATAAAAAGGTACAATACGCAGGAACGTGAAGAAAATCTTTTGTAGGCGCCATAAAAACCGCCAAAAAAGAGCCAAAACACCTCATAAAACCGCAAAGAGCTTCGTTATTAACAAATTTTTGCGACAATAATGCACCGTTATAACACGATGAAAAACGTCTTTCGTTTCGTTCGATCAGTTTCGTTTTGACCTGCATTCAATTTTAAGTCGCATTGTGTGCGACCTGTATGATTTTAACTCGCACGATTTGTAGTTTATGTAGTAGAAATAATTTAGAGAGGGTGCCTTCTATTGAAAATTAAATCTATAAATAAGGAAGTCATTTTTTTTTTTAATTTTAAAAGAGAGAGAGAGTGTGCAATGTCTATCTGGATGACGCACATTCGTCTCCTCAAGCCGGCATAGCGGGGGCTTATTTCTTAGGGCGAAGGCGTACTGATGATGGTTACCACTGAAGTAAAGAGTCGTATTATGGAATCAGTTTTTTGCTTCTAAAAACGTGCGAGCAATGATATATACATACAATAACGCTCCCAATGTGACGCGAGAGAAAAAGATCGCCACAGCCACGTTTAGGTACATTGTCTAATCGTTCGAAGCGGCCTACCTTTTTTATGTCAGATGTATGAAGTTTGCACCTCTAGTATATATCTCTATGCGTGCGAGTTGATAAGGCAAACACAAACTAAAGTACAATAACAAAAATGGAAAAAAGGAACAAATAAGCGACATATAGTCATCGTAAAACCACATTTTGTTGTTTTATTTGTTCATGCAGATGTATTATTTGAGGGGACCGGTGTATATGCAAAATTGGTGCGAAATTGAAAAACAAATTTGTTACATATTGCTTTTTTGATGCATATCACGGGCTGTTGCGACTCGATTTAATTTTTCAACTCTTTTCTTTGGTTTACTTTTGTATTTTTTTTTATTGTAGCTCGACATGTGACAACACTCCGCCTGATGTAAAGCTAGAGTGCGGTCCATGAATGGAAACAACTGCTACTACAGAGAAATCTCTACGGGCAGCAGTCGCCTCCACTATGCCGGCTTGAGGAGACGAGCATGTACCATCTAGATTGACAGTTCACACTCCTCTCTTATACCTGGCTACTTTCAAACTATTCCCGAAACGCGACAAGGTCACTTCACGGGTGTTACATTCGAAGGTGGTAGTACTACCCCAGGACGACAGACTGGACAAATAACCATCATCAGTCTGCCTACCATTTCTTTTGCTTTTTCCGTGAAACATATTCATATCAACCAGTGGCCTTCCAGTGAAAATTGATAAATAATATTTTATTAACTATCCAAATGAAGAACAAATATTTTAATCATTAAAAATAATATTAAATATTATGATGAAATGATTTTAAAAATTCGCCTGCTGCTATTAGTCCTTTAATTTTTGCCTATTCTAATCAAACATTGGCGTGAGTATATGTTTGTTTGTGGACAAGTTTGATCAAAAATGCAACACCCAAAATTGGTCAACAGTCAATATTAAACCGCAAATAGTAATTTCCAGTCCTGAAAATAGGTCATTAGCCTAAAATGCTTCGGCACTAACACCTAATGAGTTTGATGGCAAAGCGCCGGAATCAATCATGACAACATTACAACGCGTTGGATATCACTTAAACATTCACTGCCCACCCCTTTAATACCGGACATCAATTATATGAACGTACGTCAAAGATTAGTAAGTTGCACCTTTTTATATAATCGCACGGCGTTTTAAGTTAAGATATAGTGAAATCTATTAGCGGATACAACTGCTACTACAAATCAATGTCAAGACACTATTGTCTCGCCTCCGCTATGCCAGTTTAATGAGTAGGTACACTTCCAATCTAAAACTTTCATATGACGACGACTTTAAATGATTGTTACCCCAGTCGAATATTAAACCTGTGAAGTGATCTTGACGCGTTTCGGGATCACAGTGGAGGGTGCATAGCGGAGGTAACTGCTGCCTGGAGCAATTTTTCTGTAGTAGTAGTCGTTTTTGTTCGTGGCGTTGTTGTCATATGTCGAGCTACAAAACATGGTTTAACAGTTAAACTGGTGCGCTTTAGATATGGATGTAAGGAACCCACCTGATGATGCGAATTTATACGGTGGTCGGACTAATGTTGACCATGAACACTTTTCGAAACAAAAAACAATATAACAATTAGTGTGTCAGCACAGGGGAAGCTACTTTTAATAAATAACGTTTATTTTGTTGTTGATTTTTTTTTGGCAAATTAAAGTCATGATGGATTTTTTCCATTTCAACATAATATTTAATATAATTTTTTATTAATTAAAATTTTTGTATTTTATTTCGCTTTAAATAATCAAATAATTAACAGAGTAAACTACTTTTAACGCCTTAATTTTTTTCTACAATAATTTTGTCAGTGTCGCATCTATGTAGCTAAGTGGTCTTTGTATTTCATCAGGCGCGGTCGGAAGAGAGTTGCACTGACATCCAATATTGATGCAAATGTCGCCACAAAGGGGTTGACTGTACTACTGTAGAATTATATATTATACATATAAGTATAGTTTGAAAGTAGCCAGGTATAAGAGAGGAGTATGCACTGTCAATCTAGATGGTACATGCTCGTCTCCTCAAGCCGGCATAGTGGAGGCGACTGCAGCCCGTAGAGATTTCTCTGTGGTAGCAGTTGTTTCCATTCATGGACCGCACTCTAGCTTTACATCAGGCGGAGTGTTGTCACATGTCGAGCTACAATAAAAAAAAAAATAATAATAAAAAAAAAAAAAAAAATACAAACAATGACACAATTTTATTACATTTATATTGTTGCTCTGCATATTATGACAACACTCCGCCTGATGTTAAGCTAGAGTGCAGTCCATGAACGGAAGCAACTGCTACTACAGATGGTTACTGCTAGGTTGGTTACTACCATCATCACCCCTCTCACGGCAAGCATTGCGTTTGTAGTATGTATCCTCCTCGACCTTAGTTGATCGGAATATTTACGTTTTAAAACTCCGCTTTGCATTTCAACCTGATAAGAATATGACCCAGTTCGTTTCGCTGTCACACCCGGCTCAGAACCCTTTTCGTTTGGCTTGTCTACCCAAACTTTTTCTCCCGGTGTATATTCTGGAGGCGTAGTCTCCTTGCTTGATGGCCGGAGTTGTTGGTATAGGCGGGCCCTCTCAAGATCCTCGTTCACGTTCGGCTTTGAAAGGTCGAATGTGGTACGCGTCTGTCTACCAAACATTATGCAGCAGTTGCGTTCGCTATGCCGGCTCGAGAGGACGAATGGGCACCATCCAGGTTGACAGTGCACAGTCCTCTCGGTATACCTGACTAATTGCAAACTAATCCCGAAACGCGACATTCTTGTGTTACATTCGATAGCGGTGGTACTATCCCAAGCTAGCAGATCGCTAATTACCGTCATCAGTCTGCCTATCCGTCTTAAAGTCTGCCGCCCTGGTCTAGTCCCACCACTTTCATAAACTTAAAAGTCATTTGGCCGTGTTATAGTCAGCTTGGGGTCTCAAGGTATAACGAAAGAAGTTGGATGGTGAACGTTCGTCTCCTCAAGTCGGCACAGCGGAGACGACTACTGCTTTTCTCTGTGGTACTCACTAGCATAGAGCTCACATTCTCGGCTCTCGGCTGGTATATAAAAAATATGTCTACCTTTCCCATTTTGTGGTTAAGTTGGGGTCGTAAAGTTTTATCTATTAGTAATGATAAACCGTGAGAATAAACCTCACAGCAGGTAATTTAACTAATCGTTAGTTAAAACGTGGCTAGCGTACGTTCAATAAATTGATAAAATAACACAAAATCATTTTACGGTTTAAAAATTAGTTTAGGGGATCAACTAATGATTGATAAATCTGATCGGATTGAAAAATTTTAATAAATTTCATTTGTTTTTGATGGTCTACTCACGATAAAAGTATAAAGTGAAACCGTACTGTAGAGGTGCGAAGCTGTGCGGTGTCTGTCAAATATTGTTTTTAAAGGAGAGAGCAGCGTTATTCTAGTGCGGTTTTTGCTTTATCTCAAATTTTTGATAGTAACTCGGTATGTGACCCATACTCCGCCTAATGTACGAAAACGAGCAAAACAGCTGCTACTACAAGGAAATGTCTTCAGGCAGCTGTAGTCTCCGCTATACTGACTCGAGGAAAGACCATCAATTGAATCGGTCCAAAAAACCAAACAAATAATGTCGTATACTTATTTAAACAATACATTATCAGTTAATAGTTCTGAATAAATGTATTCCTAACAATTTTACTGTCAAACATTGGCAGCCATTAAAAATCCAATTCACGCGAGAAAATTTGCAGAGACTGATTATTTCCCACCCCTGTGTAATTTTGATATTTTGCATATGACTTTTAAGTTTATGTTCTATTACGTCGTTGTTTTGTGACCCGTTTTATATACAATAGCTTTGTGTCCCATTTGCACTTGTTTGGCGAAATATATTTAATTTATTTCTGT
This sequence comes from Tinea pellionella, assembly GCA_948150575.1. NCBI lineage: Eukaryota > Metazoa > Arthropoda > Insecta > Lepidoptera > Tineidae > Tinea > Tinea pellionella. Next base: position 6,467,150 of record OX411263.1, on the reverse strand, counting down.
ATACAAGTATTTACTCCATGCGTTAACTTTTTCGACCATATATAAATAAGCATCTAAACCACCTACTTACGCTATTACTATGGTATTTTGTATATGACGCACAATAATTATTTTTTATTGATATTAGAATATGAATTCAGAAATTAATTTATTTGCCTAATGTGTTTATTAGTCACAAGAAAATTAGGTAACAAATATTATTAGTCTATCAACATATTTTCAAACATAATAGGCCACAACGGCACGTGCTTAACTTGAAGTTTGGGACAGAAAAAAAGGATGAAACTGGACACCGATTACCGAACACCAATAGTGCACACTATTAGTCACAGCATCGATATCGATAAAATAAACAAATAAAAACCTATTTGAATTTTAAATTTCGAATGTACTTTTTGACAAGCGACAACTGTCTGATATTTGCATATAGACGAGTTGGCAATACATACCGATTAAAGCTTTTGTATTGTGGGAATAAGTAAAAAGTAAACAATGCATACTTATCGTACCCAAAATTTTTGAGAAAAAAATTATCCGAATTGCACAGATTGCATATTATAGAAAAGGAGAATGACCATTTTTGGGCCCACTTGACACCTAATAGTTTGGTAACAAAACAATATTCTAAAATAATATCGTATATTTTTATTAATTAATTTTAATTATATCAACATATCATTTATCAATCAATAGACAATGTTTACTTATGTAAAAAACAGATATCGTCAATTATTAAAGCATTTAAAATAATAATAACCTCAAATATTGCATCAGAAAACATCTAATTACTCAATAACTCGGGTGAAAAAATTAAAACTGATTGGTAATAAGGAAGTAGATTTATTTTTCTACAAAATTAACTAAAAATTATCGACAAACTCGAGAAAAAAATTGAATGGGCAAAAATTTCCTTTAAACTAAATATAAAAACTCGTAAGTTGTGTCAATTTTATTTATCATAAATTTTCATCATATCGTAATTTAATAATAACAAAATAGGCATTTTAATAATATTTTAAAAATTGTAATGAAAAAGAAATAGATAAAAAAAATCCTCACATTTGTGTGCGTGCCTGATTTTTTTCTATTCAATTTTCATGTAGTATTTATTTATTTTCTTATTATTGTAATTTATAATAAAATAAATATAGCTTGCCAAAAAAAAAAAAATTAAAAAACTGATAATAGTTAGTACTTATAATACTATACTATTTCTGATAGCGATTTGTGTTTTTTTTTATTGTAGCTCGGCATGTGACAACACTCCGCCTGATGTAAAGCTAGAGTGCGGTCCATGAATGGAAACAACTGCTACTATAGAGAAACCTGTGAGGGCAGCAGCCGCCTCCACTATGCCGGCTTGAGGAGACGAGCATGTACCATCTAGATTGACAGTGCACACTCCTCTCGTTATACCTGGCTACTTTCAAACTATTCCCGAAACGCGACAAAGTCACTTCACGGGTGTTTCATTCGAAAGTGGTGGTACTACCCCCGGGACGGCAGACTGGACTAATAACATCATCAGTCTGCCTACTTTGACGTGTACCGGAACTAAATTTAAAAAATATATCATCTTATATGTTAGTTTCGAACACAAGTTTCTAAACTTAGACTTAAGGCTTTAATGGCAGATGTGCTAAAGTTTTCATTGCTGGATTTTCTATTCTATACATGAAAAGTTTAAATGGAGAGCTTTAGGGAGAGTGAAGTTTTTACACGAACTTTAAGTGTTTTACTACTTGTTTTACACTTCTAAGGTACTTCTTTTATGTTTTTATAGATCACTCATTAATGTGGTGAGATATAAGTTTAGTTCTAGGATTTAAATTCAAGTCCTAATCTCCTCCTAACTCTTATTTTAAGCGTTGAAGCGTTGAGGGTAGATAAAAAAAGAATAAAAACATCGACAAAAAAGTACAAAAAAAGTATATTTTGAAATAAAAATTAATTTTTAAACATACAATAAAATCGGCAGTTTTCACAAAAAAAAATTAATATACTTTATAACTAAATAATATTGGTAGGTACATGACTGTGAATAATGCTAATAAAATTATTCATCAATATCGATAATTATTATAATTAAAATTTCACGACCCTATTTAATTGATTATTTTAAATGCTCTTCTTATTGAGTTGGCATAGCGAAGGCGATTGATTATAGGCAACACTAGGAGCGGTTGTCTCCGCTCTTGCATCACACGCTAACTTGACTTAAGGCGAAAGCCAACACTTGAGCGTCCATACATTTTGTTTTAACCACATTGTTCGAAGCATAGCAGATTTGTGTTGAAATTCAGTAATTTCATAACTTTCTCAGCACTAATTATTATCGCAAATCACTCTAATAAACAAATAGCTACGGCACAGAATATATAAAATGCATTTTAAATATTTTAAACATTTTATATTAGTTATATTTCACAAGCATTTTATATATTCTGTGCCGTAGCTATTTATTTATTATAGTGATTTGCGATAATAATTAGTGCTGAGAAAGTTATCAACTTACTTAATTTCAACACAAATCTGCTATGCTTCGAACAATGTGGTAAAACAAAATGTATGGACTCTCAGGTGTTGGCTTTCCAACTTTCTGGAGTGCAACCACATGGTAGACTCCAATACAATAAAAAAATTAATATATATATTTTTTTATGGAAACTTCACAATTATTTTGGTCGTAAAAATATAATTAACTAATAAAATTACCGATACATATGACACAAAAATTAACTAAAATTTATCTAGTTTATAAAAAAAAAAAATAATGTACCATAAAAAAATACAAACTAAAAAAAATGTTTTATATACAGGCCATTTTTTTCTACTAAAATTCTTATAAAACAAATGAGTAAATATTGTCTTAATTATAAAAGACTTGGTATTGAGTAATCTTACTTAAATAAAAGTACATAATATTGCTTAGCGTTTTTTATAATTAATTTTAATATAAAAATATTATTTACAGGCCTTTTATTACTATATTAAGTGTATGTGAACTGGTCATTTATATATTACGACATATCGATTTTTTTAAATTATTGTACCTCGGCATATACCAACACTTCGTCTGATATTAGTTAAAGTGCGGTCCATGAACAGAAACAACTATTACCACAGAGTTTCGTCTCCTCAAGCCGGTATAACGGAAGCGACTGATGCCTGTAAAAATTTACCTGTGATAGCGGTTGTTTCTGTTCATGCATGTTTGCGTGTGGAATGGAGCCGCATGCCGAGCTATCATATAAAAAATTACAAGTTTAAAGTGTCCCGAATATTACCGTAAATCATGCGCATCCGTGTAATATTGACATGACCTAGCTACATCATTTTCTTGAGAAGGTAGATAATGCGCTTTGAAACATTTAAATTTTAATTAGTTTTAAAGCTATTGACGTTTAAATAGGAGACCCGCATCATGCATCATGTGAATCGCAGGTATGTTGTATTTATTTTGTAATTTTGTTCCGGTGACCATGATATTAACATTTTTCGGGACTTTTTTGATTGGAAGAGAGGAGTTGCCTACACTGCAAACCAGTTCACATGCGTCATGTGTTTTTTTTTTACTACAAGCGAAAGCACCGAGTTTATAATGAATAGAGGACAAAAAAGTTTGTTTAATTTTTGTACAAAAATAGGTCAAATATATTTTTTAAAAGTAATCTAAAACAGAAACATACATTTTTATAGAAAAATAAACATTTTCATTTGATCTTCAGCCCAATTAACAAGGAAAGTAAATCTCAAATGTCCATAAATATTTAGTTTTTACTGTTATGTACTTTGGTCGCTTAGTGCCTGTGATACAATCACTAGCTTAGTACAGGCATTGTGGGCCCAAAAGCGGGCAACGTTGTTTTTTTCTTATCTGAACTGAAAACCTTTTCAGAATTGGACCCTTGACTGGTCTATCTCCTAGCTCTAATCTAAAAGCTAGTCCTCTATACAAGTTCTATAAAAAAAAGTAAACTCGAAGACACAAGCGTTATTATTGCAAAATTTAGATATATTATTTGTTTACAATAAAAAATCATATAAGGGAGCAATAAGCATTACCAATTTATGTACAAAACTCTTATATCGCATTTAATATAATATGCCTTTAATATATACAATCGATTTATTTATTTTTTATTAAATAAATACACTTTTTTACAAACTATGTCCATATTATGAGTTAAATGCCGCATCTACACGCTGGCCAAGCTTTCTTTAGTTGGCCGATCTACATGTTGAAGAGTGATAGCATGCCCAACATAAATTTATTCGTGATCGTCATTCTATTAACAAAGATCGAGTAGCTAATATGTTCTTTCTGCCATAATGCGATTTAATTTTTTTTTAGCTCTATATTATATCAACACTCCGTCTGATGTTTAGCTAGAGTGCGCTTAATCATAAGTGCCATAGTTTTGATGAGATTTTGAATTTACGTAAGTGTGAATTGTTAACCTGGATTAGAAACTTGGCTGTTGCCTGCAAAATTTTATTAGTTCATGGACCGCTTCTAGCTTAATATAAGATGAAGTGTTGTTATAACAGCAGCCAGACTATATGTTCTGAATTTTACGTGCTTATGACGATACGCCTTGCTGTAATATGTAATATTGTTAAAATACATCGATTATACATATTAAAGGTAGTAAAATCTGCCCATAAGAGTTTCCAAGAGATCATTAGGAAAACTTTCATTCTTTTTTTAATCATTCCTTACATAAGTACATATCACATTTGAACACATCTCCATTACTTTGTAAGGTCCTAAAAATAAATCACTCCTAAAATTATTTTAAGTTACAAAAAATTGCGTTGAAAAATTCTCAATCCATTTTTCTCAGACATTTTCGCATGAGATCGATTTTATTTTAATTTCGAATTAAAATATTGTACATATTTATTGTAATATAAGAAACAGACCTGATACATTATATTATTAATTACTTCTCTTTTAGAATTAATCAAACAAATGAAGCAAAACTATTAAGGTGAAAGCCAACACCTGAGCGTCTATACATTTTGTTTTACCACATTGTTCGAAGCACAGCAGATTTATGTTGAAATTGAGTAATTTGATAACTTTCTCAGCACTAATTATAATTATCGCAAATCACTATAATAAACAAATAGCTACGGCACAGAATATATAAAATGCATTTTAAACATTTTATATTAGTTATGTTTCACAAGCATTTTATATATTCTGTGCCGTAGCTATTTGTTTATTATAGTGATTTGCGCAAATAATTAATTAGTGCTGAGAAAGTTATTAAATTACTTAATTTCAACATAAATCTGCTATGCTTCGAACAATGTGGTAAAACAAAATGTATGGACTCTCAGGTGTTGGCTCTCACCTTAAATTATTCGCATTAACTTTTGATATTAGAGTTGACAATTTAAAAACTACTGAACCGTTTCTTATTAAACATAGCTAAATATAATTCCAACCAATCATAAGTGATCTAAATCCAAATCAGGTAGTCAGAAAGTCCAAATTAGTTATTAGTTCAGGAGTTATTATTAATTTTGGTCAAAAATTGCAAGTCGAGGATTAGGTACAAATGAGAATTTTGCAACGACAAACGATAAACTGATCGCGATTGATCCCAAATGGCTGTCATATATTTTTAATGAAAACAAATATAATAATATTACTTTAATACCGCCAGTTTTATTTAAAAATGCCCGTTGAGATACATCCAAAACAGTTTTTTAATATATTTGTTTATTTAAAAAATATATATATACAGCCTCTAATGTATATCTACAAAAATACTTAATTAAATTATAGAGTAAATACAACTTAATAATAATAAAAAAATATATGTAATTAATATTGAATAATTACTCCATACTTTTACACAAGTTGGCACAAACCGTAGTAGTGTAACCGCCTAACCCCATAAATACTATTATTTCTAAAAAATAATAATATTTTCAAGAAAATATTTTTAAATGAGATCAATCGATGACAAATTTTAGGCTGCTCTCTTTGGAACATTTATGAAAAAAAAATTAAAAACAAAAATTATCAACTTTTATCAGAAAGGATCCAACACCACAATACCGTAAAGTGGGATACGAGTAAATAGTGGATATGAAGGGTGAAAAGAGAAATTTTAATGGCCAATTGTGGTGAAACGTGGTCACCCAACCGATCTAAAGTAATTTAATAGAAGCACTAAGATATAACAACTTTATATAGTTTTTTGGCCTATGACCGTACTGCATCTGATGTAGCTAGAGTACGGTCCATGAGTGGAGACAGCTACTATCATAGAGAATTTACTGCAGTAGATTTAGATAAGCCAACTAGATGTGACGATATGACGATGCACTGTGTATATTGATTTTAAATCAAAAGTTTATATCAAATGACCTAAAAAAAAGTTTAGAAGAATTCAATTTACGGGGTTTACAAATAAAGTACACATTTTTTTTACAAAGGTTCTATGAGATAAAAAACTTGGGTAAACTGATATAAGTATTGTGGTTTAGCTCCTTTCTATGTAAAGTTGCTTAAGGACTTTTGCATATAAAAATCCAAATTAAATTTTGGCTTTTTTAAAAATCTATATTAATTTGAGAGACCATTCTTAACAATTCACTCATCACAAAAAGTTTTTGATCAATTCGAAAAGTCTAAACGCTTATAATAAAATTGAAACAATAATCATGTGTAAGTACAATCGTAAGCAGACTGATGATGGTTATTATCATCTGGATCGCACTTCAGCTTTATTAAGGTGGAGTGATGAAAATATATTTTTAGATTTTTTTGTTATGGTACCAGGACAGGAAAAGACAAACATATAAATAACACTCAAGGATATTAGAACATTTTAAAAAGTTCAGTTTATCGAAGAAAGTACAAACTTTTTGTGAAAAGCGAATTTATACAAAACATTATTATTAAAATTTTAATTCTTTGTAAACTTAAATGCATTTCATTTCGGAATGTATTACAAGATAAATAATTCGGTTAAACATATTTCTATTTTTCAAGATCTCTTTTAATATTTGTGCAAACGTTTCTACTTATTGTGCGAAGGACTACAATAATATCCACTTATATAAATCCAAAGTCTCTGCCTACCCCAAAGGGATATAGGCCTTAATATATCATATAAAACACTACAATCACATTGCCAAAAATGTAACATCCATTTTCCGCGAACTAACAGGAATAAAGTTACATATTTATTCCTCGTACACTGAAATTGCCCAAAAATCATGACATTACATGCCAGCCATTGAATTTTGAAAACAAATTCATTAAAAAAAACTAACAAACATAATATACCCACAAAGTATCCAAGTTCTTAGATATATATTTAGAAAAATAAAATGCTAAACTCACTAGAAAAAGAAAGAATTTCTGATAACTTCAAAAATAAAAAAACTAACTAATAATTATAAAAATGGTGTTACATAAAAATAATAGAAAACTCTATTAAAGCATGTACATGGCATGTTAACAAAAACATCATTTTGACAGTAACTTCCATCCCAACATGAAAATGACAGCAGTGCAGATAGATCCAGAAATCTTATCGGGCAAAATCGAGAAGATGGAGCTCTCTGAAGATGTCTTACTGGTCGTAGGTTCCTCAGTCGTAGCGTCAGTCTGGAATGAAATAAATAATCTTAAATTTAAATATATAAGTTTTTGGAGAAAATTATATGCGACTTTATGAGTATACATATGACACGTAAGTTTCTTAAAAATAATTCTAGAAGAAACGGTAGAAGAGAGAAGGGCGTTATGGATACCAAGAAGAAAGAATAAGCAACTAAAATAGAGAAATTAAACAGTAGAAGGCAGAAACGGCGAAAGATGCACCAACAAGGATAAGGCTTGGAAGTTTTATGGAAGAGATAATTATGTAGGTAACTAATTCAAGATTTATTTATATACAAAATACTAGTTTTTTGTGCGCGCTTCGCGGCGCTGAAAAAGTTTTTTTTCGGGTAGTTTTGAAAAAAAATTTTTTTTTGAAAAAACAAAGTATGGATTTCGATATTAGAGGACATTCTCTACGACTTTTGTTTCGGCATTTGTACCCTATCTCGTTCCGTTTCCGAGATATCGGCATCGCTTCCGGTCCAAAGTCCACTTCCGGTCAAAGTCGAGGTTTTCCTGGGGTCGCGGGAACGCCCTCTACACGCCCCAAAAAGAATCATCTCTATAACCCCCCGGCAAGTGCTTCATAATATATGTCAGTCAGTCAGTGAGTGAGTGGTAATCGAGCTTTATATAATATGATGAAATGATGAAATATGGCAAGCTAAAGTGCGGTCAATAAAGAGTAGCGATTTACTTAGTCCGCTATGCCGGTTTAGTGAAACAAAAGTCTTGGGTTGCAGGATAAAAGAAAATCGAGATTGGAAACAGATTTATAAAGCAAATAAATATGTGTTGTAATTATAATAATGTATTAAAACATGGAAGACTGAGTCTTAGAGGTATTACATAAAAAATATTTTCTTTTATTACATACAAATGGTTTCCGGTAAGTATTTGTTCTCTCCTGTACAAATCGCTTTCTTTTTTAATATTTAGTACGTCGCGGATTATTTTGGTTAAGTAGCTACGAATTCGTCAAAAACTCACGCTTGCATTAACTAATTAACACAGCGTTGCGTCAGCGTATATTAATCTTTCAAAGCATTTTTACTCAAAAATCAGCGACACGACCTCTTGTACTGTACTTTAGAGAGTACGCTTCTGAAGTCAGCGACAACTATACATAATTTTGTTCAGAATCAGAAAAATATAAGTAATATTATCATATACATGGATATACATGGATTTACATACATGCATTATAATATACATGGATACAGTTTCCATTTAAGAGTCTTTCAGATTAAACTGTTTAGATCTTTGTGAAGTGACTTGTTTCAAACACTAAATTCAAAAGTTAACCTACAGTCCAAAAAAAAAGGATTAACGTTAAAAAAGTAAAAGAGTTCATGCACTTCGAGTTAATGATACGGCACACTGAGTGGCGAAAAACAAAGATCTGAAGGCTTGAGACGCGCTCGCTCCTGGAGATGTCTCGATTTTTTTCTATTTTATTTTCGATCCGCTTTCCTGAGTTGAAAATGTCTGGCTCGGGCACTTTCTCAAGGACCTGGTTTCGGAAGTGTCGGGGAAAATGCTGTTGCATCGCCCACCACTTATTTTGGCGGTACGAGCTTTTTTAGTTATACAATAAGAAAAAAAAATTACGCGTCGTTTTAAAACACATAAAATACAACACATAGTAGTCTCGCACATGTACCTTTGGAGCAAAGATTAAAACCATTGGCTTCCCTCTTTCCATAGATTTACAATATATTTCTTCTTGACCTTTACTAAACAATATGACCCACCAAATAATTTGATTATTGATTGATCTACCTTGAGTTCTATCTGATCTCACTAACTATCACATCCTAACCCACAAACCCAAATATTTATTAAACTAGAATATTTAACAAAAGAACCAAAGTCACGTCGTTTACGTCATTATATGTAAAATTAGAATATATATGAGTATTTCGTCCCTATTTTTCAACGTATCAGATCGGCATGTTCCCCTAATGAGCTTTGGTTTTTCCTCTCGAGATTAGTAAAGATACATTTCAAATTCTGATTTAAATTCGCGTCGCTCACATCTCCCCCTCTTTCGTCATCTCCATGTGGATCCTTTTCTTTTAAATCTTTTACTTCGTTTTCTTCAGTAGCGTCTCGGATGATTGCTCTGCCGCCTACAAGTGGATATAGTCCACTGTCATTTATACCAACAATATTTTCTTTCACTGTTTTAGCCCTAGACTCTATAGCAATAAGGATTATTTTTATATGCTCTTCTTTTGAAGTTATAACCAAGTTTGTGACGATGTATACAATGGTGAAGCATTTTCTTTTTAATCCCTTATCTGGCAGTCGAGTGGGTCTCCATTTTCCAGGGACGTGAATCGGGCTCAGGTAAAAAATATATATGAATATTTAAATAAGTAAAGCGTGTTATGGGGATTATTTTTTTCTGTTGTGGGAAATATTGAGGTGTACCTTTTTGTTAATATTGATTATGCAGTCGTTTATTTTTCGAGTTGATTTTTTTTAGTAAATTATTTTGGAAGAAGAAGGCAAGAAAACAGAAAGAACATGAAATACGTTTAGCGGCCTAGGGACTTTTAAAATGGTTTACAATAGCTATATCCTGAGTTTTTCTCATGTCTAATTTAAAAATGATAATCCCAAAACTTCCTCAATAAACGAGCTATCTAACGCAAATAGAATTTAAAAAAAAAGCTATCAAATAGCTCCCATAATCTACATTTATGGCATATGCCACAAATCTGTTTAGCCATTTAAGCATGATTAGGGGACAAAGAAAAATACTTTCAAGTTTTTAAAATAGGTGCATCTACAATAAATACATAAATAATTATTGTTAATGGGAAAACAAAACTCATGAGAATCAATTTTCCTTATGGATTCGAAAAAGTTGACAAAAAAAGTGTAAGCTACAGTACACCCTACATAAATAACGCATTCTTTACAAATACATATTTTTGTGAGTTCCCAGCAATTTACTTATGAATATTAATGGCGACGAGTGTAAAGAAAAAAAAATGTGAAAGGGCAGAGAATCTCCAAAAAATGTACCCCTCAAAATCTTCTCAAGTGAACCGTCCGGAAAGCGTTGAAATATACGAAAATATATTTGATGGATGACAAAACAGAGGAGATTATTCTTACGTAAGGGTTTTAAGTAATTTTCTGCACATTTAATACCCATTAAAGTATGGATGTAGAGTTTTTGCGGATTTCTGGAGAGGTCGGTGTTGAATTATTATTATTATTATTCTTTTTATTGTAGCTCGGCGTGTGACAACACTCCGCCTAGTGTAAGGCTAGAGTGCGGTCCATGACTAGAAACAACTGCTACTACAGAGAGACCTGTCCGGGCAGCAGTCGCCTCCACTATGCCGGCTTGAAGAGACGAGTATGTATCATCCAGATTGACAGTGCACACTCCTCTCGTTATACCTGGCTACTTTCAAACTATTCCCGAAACGCGACATTCTGCCTACCACTCTTTAATAGTGCCTATAGGCACTGAGCGACCAAAGTACATATAACAAAGTTACATTGGTACCGGTCTTTAGCGAGGTTCGAACACGGGTCTCATTGATCGTGAGTTCACGCGTCTCACCGCTAGACCACGGCCGCTCTATTTATATTTGTATTTTATTTATATTCCCACTTTCGAATGTAAGACCCATGAAGTGTGTTTTCTTGTTTCGGGATCACCTCGGCTCCTCTAGACGGTATAGCAGAGGCTACTGCGGCCTGCAAAAATTTCTCTGTGGTAGCAATTGTTTCTGTTCATGGACCGCACTCTAAGTCAACATCACACGGAGTGTTGTCTTCATATACTTCATCACCACGCCTGATGTTAAGTTAGACAACTGCTACTACAGATAAACTTCTACAGGGAGCAGTCGCCTCTTTATCGGTTCGAGGAGACGAACGTGCATCATATTTACCATACCAAATCTTTAATATTATCATTATATAAATCTTAGTCTAATTGACCGTGACCGAAACGATATTATGATAATGTCAGTCCTTTTGTTTCACTTTACAATACTTAAATAAAATACATTGGTACCTAATTTGTAAGTGAGATAGAAGTTGCGGCTTTAAACGAGGGCTTGGACCACCCTTCAAACACACACCCTCAAGCCAATAGCAATCAATAAAACTGTTGGACCAAAACCATTATCTAAAATAGGCCTGGCCAACCCAACTGGTCCCGCAGGCCAAATAGGTAAACATTTTATTTAAAAAAAATTATACATACATAAAATGTTTAATATTACGTTTTCATTCAATATAATGAGTTTTCGATTTTAAAATACATGTTCATTCGGTTTCTTTATGGGGCAAGTATAAAGGTCGTCTTTATATAAGAGGCCCAGGCCTACAGCTGCCAGATTCCAAGGGGCCTCCAAAGTTCCCGAAAATACTACAAAAACGTAGTAACTACCCTAACAAGCAAGTACTGCGAAACTGTGGAACTCCCTCCCGGTGTCTGTGTTTCCCGACACGTACAACATAGGTCTCTTCAAATCGAAGGTGAACAGGTACCTCATAGGCAGGCGTGCTCCACCTTAGACCACATCACTGCTTAACACCAGGCAGGGTGTGGTCAAACGCTTGCCTATTAAGCATAAAAAAAAGCAGTAAACGACAGCTAAATTAGAAAAAAAATACGGGGAGAAGGGGGTCTATCCTGAAATATTATGTGCAAGTAGGTGCAAATTTCACAAGGTGGGCCACATATTGGGCGGGCCTGAATCTAAAACGTAATTAAGTAACAAAACATTAACAAAAGGAATCCATTCAAAGAGATCATAGAAAATTAATTCAACTTGTCAACTAAAAGATTAAACCTGTATTAGAATATAATAAGCCTATCAACCCTTTTAGTAACACCTGTTTTCGACTTCCTACAAGCAAATGTGACCCTTAACGACGTGTTACAGTATTAAATTGCTTAAAATATAATATGATACTTATTGTTTGGATCAGGTCTATTAAAAGTGTCATGGGAATGAATACACACAAAAGGGTTAAATGAAACTTAATATAGTAACCGCTATACGTTAGTATTGTATGTGCCACACTAACTGTGACAATGTTTATTGTTAAATAATTAACTTAAAGTTTATATTTAGTTTAGTATGTAGTTATTAATTCAGTCTGCAGACCTTTAACACGCCCTAGGGTAGTGATCTATCCAGTGGCTCGCGGTCCTTTGACCATGAGTGACAGTGTCGTATGGGAGGCACTGTTGGAGTTGCTGGTCTCCCATCGGGCACGTCTTCAGGTGGTGGATAGAGGGTCCTAGGATACCTCCCTGAGGTACCCCGGCACGAACCAAAACCAGTAAGGTGGGGTCTCTCCTCGAGTCACACTCTGCTTTCAAAGAAGACCTGAGTGAGAGCTCATTTACTTGGCTCGAATGGTGTTTCTTCCCGATGAGGTGGGGCCCGTGACCTTAATATATGACATAGAGAGGAACACCGTGGGGTTTTTAGTCGTGTATACCCGGTATTGGGGAGCATCTATAAGATTTCCCCCACGTAAAAAAAACAGTAGTGATCTATAACTAGATGAGTGTGCGCTACGGTGCATAAACGTCTCTTCAAAGCCGGCATAGCGGAAGTGACTGCTCCCTAAAGACATTTCTTTGTGGTAGCAGTTGTCTGCGCTCAAGAACCGCACTCTTTCCTTAAATCAGACGGAGTGTCGTTCATGCCTATTTTTGCATACAGCACTCTCATCCGCTATGCCGGACGAATGAGCATCATCAGGTCGAAGGAGCACACTATTCTCGTTTACCTGTCTAGGTCACTTCACGGGTGTTACACTTGAAAGTGTTGATTCTACCCAAGGACGACAGACTGGGCTAATAACCATCATCAGTCTGCCTACCACTCTTTAATAGTGCCTATAGGTACTGAACGACCAAAGTACATAGTGAGGTTCGAACACGAGTCTCAACGACCGTGAATTCACGCGGACTACCGCTAGACTAAAGCTTGAAATGATATGAATAATAATATTTTACAATCCGTCTCAAAGATTCGTGTAATATTGAATGACAAAGCGCCGTATAATACGGATAAGCAAATAAAATTGTCGCGAGTACAATGCATCAAAGCGCGACATCGAAGCAATATTAAATGAGGCACAATAAGTAGAAAGATAGATGGAATCTAATAATAATAATTCTCACAAATGAGAAAAGGAACATTCTGTATAAATCACAAACATTCCTTTCAAATATTATTATCATAATGAAATCGCTGGAAGTGTTACTCTTGTATACATGGTGTTTGTTTTTTTGTTATTGGGTCCTGTATTGCAAGCGTATTTTAGTTTTTATTTAAGGTTAGAAACATAAATAAATAAACAAAAAGAAAATTATTAATAAAGAATTTGTTTTCAAATGTTTCGCGCGAAAGTGAACATAATATTTTATTTTAAATAACATTTAATTTAATTTAAAAATAAATAAATAAAAATAATCATAATTTTATTGTATAGACCCTCATATCATTCCCATAAAATATCAAAAATTAATAAAAATAAAAACTTTTTTTTTATTGTAGCTCGGTATGTGACTACACTCCGCCAGAAACAACTGCTATTACAGAGAGACCTGTGCGGGCAGCAGTCGCCGCAACTATGCCGGCTTGAGGAGACGTACCATCTAGATTGACAGTGCAAACTTCTATCGTTATACCTGGCTACTTTCAAACTATTCCCGTTAAATAGAATATATTTTAAAAACAGTTCTCTGTCCTGAGGAATCCTAAAAAATCAACACAATATCTTCGGTGAGACATCATAATTTGAATGTCTCAGAAAAAAATACACAAAAGGCAAAGAAAGCGAGAGGTGTAGGATATTTCCCCGGCGAATTTGGTGTTTTTATTACTTAGACAGATTTCAATCTGATAAGTAAGTGATGGAGTTTACAGGGGGAGAGGTAATGTGGGGATAAAGTATAGTGGGGTGTTACATATACTGATGTAATATTTTATATTAATTAGTAATTTTAACATTTTTTTAATTATTGTAGCTCGGCATATGACAACACTCCGCCTGATGTAAAAAAGCTGAACTGCTGTGGTCTATGTACTGAAACAACTAGCAAATACAACTCTATAGGCATGAATCGCCTTCGCTATGCTGGATCGAGGAGACGAATGTGCATAACCCAGATTGTTATACTTCCAAACTGTTCCCGAAACGCGACAAGGTCACTTCACGGGTGCTGCATTCGAAAATGGTGGTACTACCCCAGACGACAGACTGGATTAATAACCATCATCAGTCTGCCTACCAATTGAGTTGTAATGAAACGAAATGAAAATATTTTTATTAGCATAGGCATGGGGTTGCACTTTGCATGCACAGATGCACAGATTCTACCATGACTCCGGAAAAGCGAGTAACAAGAAGACTGCCACAAGAAACTCGTCAGTTATAGCCTAAAATTCGAGATATTTAAAACGCCTAAATCACGAGACAAACTTGATATTACTATCAATAACGTATCAGGTTGCAAACACTCTACGAGTAAATTTGATAACGGTTCGTAAAAAGTTGTAATATTTTTATGTTTACGAGTGAAAAGTATTGAATACATATGTGGGGTACAAATATCGTATGTTTTCATAATATTTCGATGGCAAGAGTAGGCAGACTGGTAATGGTTATTAAGGGACCTATAGCTGCCCTGTAAACACGCAAATACGCTAAATATAATATATGTTGAATTCAAAAAAGCTCTAGATTACGATTTTACAAATACAATGATGTAAAAAAATTTTCAATGAGTTTTCGTCGAGAAAAATTGCGTCTAAAATTGATTAGGAGCTCACTTCACGAATTTTTTTCTCCCATTTATAGGACATAAGAAGAAAAAAAAATCAGGCAAATCTTTATATCCTGTAGTTTAATATATGTTTTTTGGACTAGTAAGTGTTATGGTTACTGATTAAAACTGATACAAAAAGGTCTGTCAACAATTACAGCCTTAACCCAGAACTTAAAGTAACCTACTCGCGTTTCAGTTCGGCTCCTATCAAGGCGGTATAGAGGAAGCGATTCCGCCTACTGACATTTTTTTTTTATTGTAGCTCGACATGTGACAACACTCCGCCTGATGTAAAGCTAGAGTGCAGTCCATGAATGGAAACAACTGCTACCACAGAGAAATCTCTACGGGTTGCAGTCGCCTCCACTATGCCGGCTTGAGGAGACGAGCATGTACCATCTAGATTGACAGTGCACACTCCTCACTTATACCTGGCTACTTTCAAACTATTCCCGAAACGCGACAAGGTCGCTTCACGGGTGTTACATTCGAAAGTGGTGGTACTGCCCCAGGACGACAGACTGGACAAATAACCATCATCAGTCTGCCTACCACTCTTTAATAGTGCCTATAGGCACTGAGCGACCAAAGTACATATAACAAAGTTACATTGGCAACGGTCTTTTAGCGAGGTTCGAACACGGGTCTCATCGATCGTGATTCACGCGTCTTACCGCTAGACCACGGCCGCTCTTTTCCTTTGTTTTTCTTTATAATAGTTTCTGACAAACTTCAGATCTTCATATATAATGTGACGTCCCGGTAGGGCGTAGTAACAACATTAATTAATTTAACAAAAATAAATGTTAAAGTTAAAATGAAAAAGTAAGAATAGCGAGAGAGGCTGACGTTATATTTTGTCATTTAAAAATTCATTTGTGTTAGTATTAGTATTTGTCTAAGATAAGAAGAGCTAAAGGACTCATAAGGACCACAAATTTCTTCTGATTTGATAGATATGATTGAACGACGCGGCTGGAGGGTTATTAATAAGATTTTAAGTATAACAAAGATAATATTTAGTTTAATATCAATGCATCAATAAACAGTTAAACTCAGCGTGTGCTCGTATCGATAAAACGTTTTTATTCACTGCTTCCATAACAAAAGACATCGAACCCCCCATTTTCTATGTTATTGTAATCTGTATAATAAAAACGATATTAAATTTAAGTATATTTTTCGTTTTTTCTTTATAACGGGCGGTGTGTGCTGGAAAATGTGTTTTTCATATCTGTTGTAAAAATGAACTAAATCCACAGTCGTTTAATATGTTTTCGTTGCTTTAGTAGTTAGTTTTTTTTATTGAAAACCAATAGAAAACTTTTTCTTAGTACTTGTCTCGTAGACAATGAACGACATTGGTACTATTTCTATTTTTTTTCTAATAACTGTATCAAAAGGTACTTTCTAATAACTGTATCAAATTTACTGCTGTCCATTAACGGAAACAACTGCTATCACAGAAGTTTCTGCAAACAGCAGTTTTCTTTGCTATGCCGGCTTGAGGAGACGAATGTGCACCATCTAGGTTGACAGTGCACACTCCTCTTATACCTGGTTACTTTCTGATTCGTTCTGAAACTCGACAAGGTAACGGGTGTTACATTCGAAAACCACCAACTACCCCAGGACGGCAGACGCTTAGTAGTATTGTTTTCCTGCGAGTAAAAGATAGCAAATTTATTATTATTTCTTTAGAATATAATGAGCGACCGTGGTCTAGCGGTAAGACGCGTGAACTCACGATCAATGAGACCCGTGTTCGAACCTCGCTAAAGACCGGTACCAATGTAACTTTGTTATATGTACTTTGGTCGCTCAGTGCCTATAGGCATTATTAAAGAGTGGTAGGCAGACTGATGATGGTTATTTGTCCAGTCTGTCGTCCTGGGGCAGTACCACCACTTTCGAATGTAACACCCGTGAAGTGACCTTGTCGCGTTTCGGGGATAGTTTGAAAGTAGCCAGGTATAAGAGAGGAGTGTGCACTGTCAATCTAGATGGTACATGCTCGTCTCCTCAAGCCGGCATAGTGGAGGGGATTGCAGCCCGTAGAGATTTCTCTGTGGTAGCAGTTGTTTCCATTAATGGACCGCACTCTAGCTTTACATCAGGCGGAGTGTTGTCACATGTCGAGCTACAATAAAAAAAAAAAAAATGTATTTTAATGGGCGCATTTTCTTATTCTCCATAGCTTTCCATTTTACTGTCCAAACATAAAGATGGAAATAAAAGATTTGTTATAAAAATTAAATCCTTGAGAGCCCTATTATGTTTATCGAGGGTGGGTTGGAGAAAATGTAATTTTTATTTACAAATGTTATAATTTTTACAGCATCCGCCACGTTTTTTATATTCGAAATTTAAAAGACTTTGAACAGAGCTCGCGCAAAAACACATTACGTGGATGCTTTTTTGATTTTATCTATACAGCCTTGTTTCTACTGTATTGTTTGATATGTATTACGTTTTGTTTTATGAAAATTGAATTTTTTAATGATGTAAAATATAATATTTTGTCTACCTTTACATTTTTTATGACATTTTTTTATTGTTGCCAAAGGTAAAGTTAAATGTTAGAACTCTACCGAACCTCACACAAGTATAAATATTGATATTGTCGCGTTTCGGGGATAGTTTGAAAGTAGCCAGGTATAAGAGAGGAGTGTGCACTGTCAATCTAGATGGTACATGCTCGTCTCCTCAAGCCGGCATAGTGGAGGCGACTGCAGCCCGTAGAGATTTCTCTGTGGTAGCAGTTGTTTCCATTCATGGACCGCACTCTAGCTTTACATCAGGCGGAGTGTTGTCACATGTCGAGCTACAATAAAAAAATAATAATAATAATAATATATAATTTTATTCTGTTTAATAGATTTTAATTAGTTTAGTTAGTAGTAAAGTACATCGGCCACATAGCGCGCAAGGATGGCGATAATCTAGAAAGGCTTGTGGTGACAGGGAAGGTTGATAGCAGAAGACCGCGCGGTAGAAGCCCAAGCCGCTGGACAGAATAGGTTTCCATTTGTCTGGAGATGCCGGTCCTTAAAGCTCTCCATCAGGCAAGCAGTCGAGCCGATGGAGACATCTAATTGAGCGAGCCACCAGGAGTCACGATCCTCAACAATGAGGGACCGACGAGGAGAGAGAGAGAGAATTAATTTAGTTAATTTTCTTAGTTATTAGATTGTTAGTGGTTTTGTTTGGGGTTTTCATGCCGTGCTACAGTACAGCACTAACTTTTGTATATGTAAGAGTACCTGAAACTAAATAAATAAATTCTGACCTCCTTATTCAGTTAAAGTAATTGGCAACAATGTAACAAACTCTTTTAAACTTTTAACATTCCGTAAACTTTCTACTAAAATTCATAGATTGAAGACATATTTTAAGATAGCGATAAATGTGTCGATAAAACTATCGAGATGATGTCGTAACTTGAACGTTTCTGTTTATTGATCTTTTGCTGTATTTATTATTACGTATGGGCATGCTGATTAAAATATCGATAAGCCTTTAGATTTAACACATATAATAATTATATATTTTTATTTATTATAATAATTTATGTAGACATATTAAGTTCTAGAATTGACTTTAATTTCTTAATGATTTTATAAATTCTTCTAATATAATAAATATTATTAATAATTTTATTATTTTTTATTATTATTAATAAAAAATAATAAAGATCGCAGTTAATTATTATACACGTGGCCTGCCGAATTTTAAAATACATATTAATAATCTAAACAATAATTATCGATATGTCGACAAATAAGTTGAATTATACATCACTATTTCTTAGCAACATTGTTCAATAATATCAGCAAAGTAGCATTTTGGTAATAATTCTAGATGAAATTCTAAAATCTAGATCTCAAGATAGTACCTTTCTCAGCAGGCAGCAGTCCCTCCGCTATGCCTGCTTGAGGAGACGAATGGTCTAATAACCATCATCAGTCTGCCTACCTCGTTTAATATCATACTTTAAAACTATAATAAATTAAATCAAAAATGTGTGAACATTATAGTACAGGCTGTTACTTTTTTACGACAATCTGCGTCGTACCTGATAAAGGATATGAAACGGTCTGTATAAGCATTTAGTACTAATTGTCCAGATTTTAATGTCCGGGGCGCAAAGCTATCAAATTGCCTCGTTGAGATTTTTATGGAAAAGTTTTGCGATTTTTTCTTTTTAGTTCGAATCCTTAACCATTTAGGGTCGATTAACCCAAAACTTTAACCTACGCTCACCCCTAACTTGAGTTTAATCCCACAAATATGTGGCCCTACTGGGAATCAAACCCTGGGCACTTTAACAACTCCGCTGCAGTGTCTCTTATAATATAAGTACTATTTTTATAGTAACACGACATCTGGCTGCTACCATAGAAAAATACTAGCAGTCACCTCCGCTATGCTGGCTTCGTGGGTCTGTTACACTTGAAATCGGTGGTACTACCCCCATGGCAATAGACTAAGCTAATCAATATGATCAGTCTGTATTTTTTTTTGTTCAATTTTTATCATAATTTTATGATTAATATAAAATTTATTAAGTAACTCGAGAGCTAACCGAGTCTAGGTTATTCTTAACTAATCGTTAGTTAAGTTTTGGGGAACCCGCCCTTTCAGTTTAATTTTATTAACAACGTTAACAATAAAATATTATTAAAGACATTCTTCACGCCTAGTTATGTTAAGTTCATGTTTTGTTAAAATTTTATGGGTGTCATTAACAGATATCTTCAGATGAACACCACCAATGAGATGATGATTTGTATATACCCAGTGATTGTACAACGAGCAATTTTAAAATGAAATTAAAACGGCCGTGGTTTAGCGGTAGAAAGTGTGAATTTACGATCAACAAGATCCGTGTTCAAATCCCTCTATATTCTAATCAGTGCCTGTGATACAAGCACATAGTATTTATCTTAGTGTAGGCATTTAAAAAAAAAGTGGAATGAGTGGAAGAGAAATTTATTCATTGACAAACTAGGTTTTATATTTAGAGTATGGCAACCTCTATTAAAAAGTCTTCTCTTAAAAAGTAAGATGTCAAAGACGTCAAAAGTGGTTTTTTATGTCAGAAGATATATTGTTTTACGAAAGCAAAAACATGTTTTATTTAATTTAATTGGTCAATCTGTAAATATTAGAAAATAATCTCGTAACAGGTGAGCTGTAAATAAATTTTTGATGTAGTTTTTCTCGGTGAAAACTCGCCGAATTATTTTTTATTCGGAAAATCGTGATCTAAAGCCTGGTTATTGTTAATTTAATATATTATATGAACCGGAATTTGTGATTTTTTTACATTTTTACGCGCTGTCAGGGACGAAACAATCATACGCTCAAGGTAATTGGCAGATATAGGAGATAAAGAGTTTCCATTGCAAATATATAAAAAAAAACCTACTTTATTAGGTTAGGTTAGGACCTAATAAACATTTGTACAGTTTTAGCATTAATTTTAGGTACAAATGTAAATGGTACATAGTTGCAAAATAATCGCAATATCTTCAAATAACGACAACAACATTGAAAACAATCGTAAGACATATAATTTTTTTAAATATATGACAGACAGATATCGATACACGAAATGACGTTTATGGAGTCACCAATAAATTACAGACCGTAAAAAATATATCGATACATCGACAACCGCGAACCGTAACGTCCCTCACTATAAAGTCGGTCGCATAAATAATATCGCTTCACAATAAAAAAGTCGTATGTGCATTTTATATTTTTATGCACATAATTTACGGTCAAAGTTGTAAGGATTTGGACTAATCGCTCTTTCGTAATAAATATGACTCGTGTCGTAAAATTTAAGTCACTTTTTATCAGACATTTTGACGTGTATCGTAAAATGGATTTTACGTATTTTTGTTACATATTCGACGCCATTTTTCAGTTCATGTTTCGAAGAAATATTTTATTCAATTTCATAGAGTATTTATTTTAGTGTACTTTTGCCATATTGTATTTATTTATTAAATTCAATTAACTTAAACATAATTAGGCACAACATATTACAATAATACATATTCTTAGTTTACAAGATAGTCACGAATTTTGCAAAAAACGCTCGTAACTTCTAAATAAAGAGGCTTTGACTAAGCAAAACTTTTGTGTATAATCAAGGAGTTTAACTTCTTGTGTATAACTCGGTCGTGGTCGGTCTACTTTCCATTTTCACATTTTTTATAGTAGATTCCCCGCTGCTAGGCTAGTTTGAGAAGACCATCACCATTCATTGACAGGGCATACTTTTCTAAGTATAATCGTTATTCTACCACTGTTTTCGGAAAGCATGATTATAAAAAGTGACATATATCGTTTGTGTCATTTAATTAAGGGTCCTTCAGACAAGTATTGGATTTTAATTTCCTTACCACCCTAGATTCTTTCAGTCTGTTAATGAAACAAGTCGTAACAATGTGCGGTCAAATTACAAATATAATTTATACAGACCACTCACAAAATTAACGTGAGTTTCAAGGAATAACCTCCACATGTGCATAAAAATATATAACAACCTACCCTTACATATTAAACAATTGTTACCAGTGCTAAGGTTTAAAAAAATGTTAGTAAAATGGTTGTCACAGAAGTGTTTTTACAGTGTGCAGGAGTTTTTGCAATATCGATATTGATAGGACATCTGCACACTGTAAAGACATTTCCGAAATAATTTTTATTTCCTTTATAAATCTTGTGATAATTATATTTTTACTATTTTTTTCGCTAATGATTGTTTAATAATTTGATTCTATTTGTATGACTTATTAATTTTATAAATTGTGTGTTTATTTATAAGTAACTTTGCATGTCGAGTGACCGAGTACGTGAATAATGCTCCCGCAAATAAAATAAATTTCAATTTCAATAAAGAACTATAAGTAAAAATATTATATTTCTATAAAAACCTATATTAATATTAATCTTAAAAGATTCAAATAAGCAGAATAATAAACAGTGACGCGACAAAAAAAACCCTTTGATGTTTAACAAAAGATCGACCCTTGATATTGAAATTGATGTTACTGAAAATGTAATAAGACATGTTAATTTGTCATAGAAATATGCACTTTATATTAACGCAAATAAGAACTAGTACTGCAAAATATATTAATAATGTTTGAATGAAAAGGATATTGTGAAATGAGATTTATTTAATTTACATTGGTTATTTTTTTACAAACTGAATGAAGGAGTTTATTGAAATTTTCTTCAGAAGTAGGAAATTGAAGACAGAGGTATTCTATTTGATATTATTATGAATATCAGACTACATAAGTCTTGTAAGATTAATTTTCTTTTTTATTAAAATTATTTGAGAAAGAGAGATTTATTATGTTTTGAAGACTAGCTGCTTGCTACTCATAACTTTGTATAAGCGAAATTTTACTTAGGGTTAAAATAATTGCGGTAACCTAAAAAAAAAGCTTTTAATGTCCTTCAATAAACAGAGATAGTCTAACGCTATAATAATTTAAATAAAAGTATTCAGTTGTGATTGGAAAAAACCCAATGTAACTATGTTATACGTTAATTTGTACGCACAAGGTCTAGTTTAGTTAAAAAAAAATATATATAAAATCAACATAAAATATAACATATGCATCTTACATCTAATTTAAACGGATTACATAACAACCACAAAGCGCCCTAAAAAAAGACCGCGCAAATACAAATCCTCTTATATCATTATACAAAAGTACAAAAGAGAACATTAGCTTAAAACTGTATAATTTTATTATACCTTTGCCAAATTGAAACACGCCTTAAAAGGGACAAATTATTTCAATTTTCAGAGATAAGGATTTTCAACACAATTTAATTATAAAAAACGCAGATTTATTTATATTTATTAGAAGGTTTTTTAGAGCGGCCGTGGTCTAGCGGTAAGACGCGTGAATTCACGATCGATGAGACCCGTGTTCGAACCTCGCTAATTCTGACCGGTACCAATGTAACTTTGTTATATGTACTTTGGTCGCTCAGTGCCTATAGGTACTATTAAAGAGTGGTAGGCAGACTGATGATGGTTATTTGTCCAGTCTGCCGTCCTGGGGTAGTACCACCACTTTCGAATGTAACACCCGTGAAGTGACTTTGTCGCGTTTCGGGAATAGTTTGAAAGTAGCCAGGTATAACGAGAGGAGTGTGCACTGTCAATTTAAGATAGTACATGCTCGTCTCCTCAAGCCGGCATAGTGGAGGCGACTGCTACCCGCACAGGTTCCTCTGTAGTAGCAGTTGTTTCCATTCATGGACCGCACTCTAGCTTTACATCAGGCGGAGTGTTGTCACATGCAGAGTTACAATAAAAAAAAAAGGTGGTAAATAGACTGATGATGGTTATTATCCCAGTCTGCCGTCCTGGGGTAGTACCACCACTTTCGAATGTAACACCTTGTCGTGTTTCGGGAACAGTTTAAAAGTAGCCAGGTATAACGAGAGGAGTGTGCACTGTCAATCTAGATGGTGCAGTTTTTTCCGTTCATGGATCGCACTCTAGCTTTAAACAAATTTTATTTTATTTTATTTGATATTATTATTATTATTACTCCGTTTGACATTTACACACCCAAATGGGTAGTTATGGAGAAACACTAACATAGAAATAAGACCATTGTTACTAACCCATAACTAGTAAATAAATTATTTGATTTGATCTGATTTGAAAAAAAAAACATAAAAATATGGCTACCTATTTATTTAGGCATACGATATAGTGTTACTTAGAACCTTTTGCTTTTGAAATGTAATTTTATTATTTGTAAATGTTGTAATTGTATAGTTTTAGCGGCCATCTGGATACATTAGGTTGTCTTAAATTAATTATTTTCTTTACTTGTATTTCTTCGAGTATTCATATGTAATTATGGTTATTATTAACAATTAAAATTAATATGAATGTGGGAAAACAATTCCCAAGACAATGTGTGTTTTCATTTTCCCCCCAAGGAAGTTTTAGTAAAGATTCTATCACTTTATTGAAGGTTTTTTTGACTTTACATGACTATTTAGTGTGATGAATGGTGATCCGTAATGCAAATAATTTATTATATTTCATAAACAGAAAAAAAAGTAATAAATAAATAAAATAATAAATAAATAAATATTTACATAAATTATTGCGTTGATATTTCGAAATCGCAACTGAACTGACCTATCCCATTATAAAACGTATTGATGCATGTATAATTAAGAATTTGCAGTTTCTTTGTATTTTATTTGTATATTTTTAGATATATGTGTAAGACGCAGTTGTATAAACAATGCAAGTGTTCCATTTTATTATAAGGAAGGGCGTCGACATGTCACATGCTAACGTAATATTGTGCAATAATTTTGTTATGACAGTTTTTTTTTTGTATAAAGTTATTACTGATAATAACTTTTTGTTGTAAAGTCAATATTACATTTGAAGCGAGTTTAGTTAATTGTGTATGAAAACGAACAAAAAAGGGAGTATAAAATATATGAACAAACGTTACCGATGTCCATCGAAAAAAAAATAAACAAAATCCTAAAAATATCCATCAAAATATCGATGTCACAATTATGTAAACCGTAGGCGTAACACTGTACTTACAAGACTTTCTGCGATAAATAAATAAATAATAACTAATTTTTATCAAGTTCTTATCAATTTAAAGACGTTACGATGTCTTTTCCCGACTTCAAATATAATATTCCTTCGCTCGCGATTGCTTGTACGAATTCATACGAGTATTTGCTAAGCCACTCACAAACAACGAACAGAAAAATATATTAAATATAAAGTTAATTGAATTTTCAATTAAAAGCTGGTTCACAAAATTACAACATTATTTATTTTTTTCCAAAACTCGGCATCCCTTCAAATGTCATTTTTGTCTATCTAATTATAAATCCGACTATAGATATCTATTATTTTTTTATATTGTAGCATACGACAACACTCCTCCTGATATAAAGCTAGAGTGTAATCCATAGATAGAAACAACTGCTACTACAGTTAAATTTCTACAAACAGCAATCGCCTCCACCATGTCTGTTTGAAGAGACAAATGTGCACCATCTAGATTGACAGTGCACACTCGTCTCGCTATACCTGGCTACTTCCAATCTGTTTCTGAAACACGATATAGTCACTTCACGGGTGTTACATTCTACCCTAGCAGGGCAGAGTGGACTAATCAGTCCATCATCAGTCTTCAAGGGAAAAAACGCGTAATGTGTATAAAACCTAATGTTTTAAAGTACATCGACTTTCATAAGAAGCCGTTTTTATAGATATTAATAAAACAATGCTACCATAAAGTTTATAGTCCAGGAGCTCGGATCAATTTCACTGAGTGATACACTACTGTTTTATTGGCAAGAATAATTTGAATTGCTCTTTTATAGTACAAGGGTGTAATTGTGTATATTTTGAGTATTCGACTAAAGTAAGGGTATTACAATAGTATTCTTGCATTTTATTGTTAGCCTCAGGTAATATACATTAAAGGAAAATATATCATGAGTTCGTTTTTTTTTATTGTAGCTCGACGTATGACAACATCAGTCGCCTCCAGCTTGAAGAGACGAATATGCACCATCTAGATAGACATTGCATACACCTCTTGCTGTAACTGGCTGCTTCCAAATTGTTTTCGAAACGCAACTAGGTCACTTTAAGGCTAGTAGTACCAGCGGGATCAGTGTAAAAGTAACCAGGTGTAACAAGAGAAGTGTGCGCTGTCAATCTGACTGGTGCACATTCGTCTCCTCAAGTCGGCATAGTGGATGTGACTGCTACCTGCATTTACGCAGACATTTCTCCATAGTAGAAGCTAGCAGCAGTTGTTTCCGTTCATGGACCGCACTCTAGCTTAACATTAGGCGGAGCATATGTCGATATGCCGAGGTACTATAATTTTTTATACATACGTACTTTTAAATGTAGATACGTTTATTTATGTAGTTAGTACAATAATATATTGTTAATGACTGTCAAATAAAATAAAAAGTGCTGACGGAAACGAAATTAAATCTTTCCAATAGATACAGATTTTATGTTTCAATAAAATGTTAGTATGCACCTTAAATTTATGGGCTAACTTAACATGGAGACAGAAGAATTATTAATTATATATATATAATTAAATAATATATAATTTTAAGATTTGTTTTATTACTCGTATTTATTAAGAAAATTTTATAGAAAAAAGCAAAACGCACTTTTCTATTTTATTTTCAATGTATATATTGTTTGTTTTTTTATATGACCACGATCCGACTAATGTCTAAAGTATAGTCCATACTACGCTAGAAGGCAGACTCGGTTAATAACCATCATCTCACCACTACGCTAAATAAGTCAATTTAAATAAAATATGCTATTTTTTGTTTGTTAGTTTATTCCGATGTCGGACTAGTAGTTAGTCCGATTTAAAAAAAAATTAGATTCGCCCGTTTAGGGAGGAAAAAATTAGGCTTACTTTTTTGAGATGAAACCATCCGATTTTATTTCTAGTTTAAATATTCCTTTGTTTAAAATGAAAATGGCAAGATTTATGAGTTATGGTTCTAAAAATAATTATAATAATAAGAAAGCTCAATTATAACGTAACAAGTG
This sequence comes from Tinea pellionella, assembly GCA_948150575.1. Classification (NCBI taxonomy): domain Eukaryota; kingdom Metazoa; phylum Arthropoda; class Insecta; order Lepidoptera; family Tineidae; genus Tinea; species Tinea pellionella. Next base: position 6,440,054 of record OX411263.1, on the reverse strand, counting down.
AATCAATTAAACAATTCTCACAATCACCTGCAGCGAACGCATCTGTGTACATTGGACAATTGCCAAGCGAAGCGCAAAGCTATTCCTGATATTATTATTTCGGTCGATGAAAAAGGACTACTTGGAGTTAAGAACTGGCCAATGAATTGCGCAATCGTAGGCTCAAGTCAGAAAGTTTGTAAACAGGGGCCATATTCTTGAATTTCAAACGAGATGTTTTAATAGTGGCATGATTTAATCGCGTTTTCAGGTTTTTTGCGAAATCGTTTAAAATGAATAAAACTTTTCAAGCAATTCTTCGTGACCACGATGGCTGCATAGCTGTTGAAACACCCGGACCAAATTATTCAAAATAGATGCGATAATAAGCCGCAAAAAATCTTGAAATTCTAGTAATTAATACTAACGAAAGGATTGTGCACTGTCACGGTGCACATTCGTGTTTTCAAGCCGGCATAGTGGATGTGACTGCTACCTGCATTTACGCAGACATTTCTTCATAGTAGAAGCTACCTCCGTTCACGGACCGTACACAAATAGTGTGTGGTCACTTGCCGGACTACTATCGTGAAGGTATTTTAAAATTAATAGAAAATTAAGAATTGCAATAAATTATTAGATAATTAATGAATGTAAATCCGATTCTGTTGTTAAATAAGCAACTGTGGTCAGATTTATAAATTTATTTAATATAAAAATTACAGAGGCATAATGTTTTTATAAATTAATAATTTTTTAACTATTTATATCAATACAATACAATACAATTGTCACACCTTTTTCCCAATATTGCGATTTTAATAAATTTATATTATTTTTATTTAAAGTATACTTAATTAAATAATAGTAATATTTATTTTAATACATAAGTTATGTCAGTCAGTATTGTGGCGGTAAAATCCAGTTATACAATGATATGTATTACGTGTAATTTGTTTAATATGACGTTAACCTAGCAGTCAAAAGGGCTGCCAATGGAAAGATAGAGAAGAATTTCGACACATACCATGGACGTGGGGCGTAATTTATTAACAAAATAAATCTAGTATTTAAAATTTAAAAAAAAATGTAAATAAAAAATATCAATTTCATCATTAGTCATAATTTGAAATTGCATGAATTTAATTTACTAAGAACAGAAGTAGGTTCTGTCCAGATGTACTCGTATACTATTTTAGTAAAATACAAAATAACTTGGCAAGGAATCGGTTGTACTCGTGTCGTAGCTTTATTTTTATTTTTGTTTATTTTTACTACGGATTATTGTTTACATTGTGTTTTAAACTTATCTGATTTCATGTGCTGTTTTAAGAACTTTTAAATGTTAAGACCAGCTGCGTTTAATTGTAAAATAGTTTATTATTGTTATTGAGTGGTAAGCAGACTAATGATGGGTATTAGTCCAATCTGTCGTCTTGAAGACACTCATGGGTGTAGGTAGGGATGCGAGGATTCTTTTCTGGGGATCAGCTTTGTTAATAATTTAATGACTTTTAGTAATCTACAAATTTTTTACAACCTTTTGAACTTAATCCCTTTGCCCTAGTCGCGTTTTGATGCCCCGACCACTGAACCACACAGTACTGCATGAAATCTTTTTCCAGACTTTTTTAAAATTTATTTTCACTACGAATAATTTAAAGAATAAAATAAGTATATTATTTATTTTTCTATGTCTTTCTGCAAATCATAAAAAAAACGATTGAATTTAATAAAAACAAATAAAAGAAGCCCTCTCCACATAAAGTAAGCTATAAGCAACAATGATTTTTGCCACTCACATCTAGCTGAATTAAGTTGATGGTAAATGTAAAATAACATCATTTAGTACCAAATTAATTGTCCCGGGATACCAAAAGTTTATTGGGGATATACCATTTTGGATTTAAAGATGAAGGGGCGGATTTATTGGTTACTAAGGTTTTTATTTAGATTAATTTTTTGCTATTGCTTTTTGGCTTTTATTACTTGTAGCAAACAGTTCAATGTTTTTATTTATTTTAATTACTTGCAGTTGTTCACGCTGCCATCGACTCCGAGGCCATTTATCTACGATATCCGATAACCGACATGTCGGACCGATCTAATGCTCCCAATTCTTTAGAAGCCAACTTTTTATCACGCACAATGAGCGGCAATAGCTGCTCAATTGCGGAGAAGGAGCCTGCGAGAAATCTACAAGCGAACTTTTAACAGTAAAAGCACAGAACAGAGAAAATTATATTCTTATCTCTACGAGCATAAGTCGCCTCAACTATGCCGGCAAATATTTTTTCTTAGTCGTGTCCGCTCATAGAATGCACTTTAGATTAATTAACATCAGGCAGAGATAATTATTCATTGTACAAATTGAGCGTACGTTTATGGACAGTAGGTCTAAGGAAAGCTTCTACAAAATGGAAAAGTCGTAGATGCGTAAATGTTACATTTGAGTTGTATGAACTACAATATGCTCTCCCACAATGAATCAGAGAGGTCGAGAATAGAGTGTGATGAGCTGTGTGTTTATTGATGTAGGTGTAATTGTGACAACTTGAATTGGCCGTTTTTTTTTTAATTGTAGCTCGGTATGTGACGTCACTCCGCCTGGGGCCGCCCCTGAGGAGACGAGCATGTACCATCTAGATTGACAGTGCATACTCCTCTCGTTATACCTGGCTACTTTCAAACTATTCCCGTAACGCGATAGAGTCATTTCACGAGTGTTACATTGGAAAGTGGTGGTACTACCCCAGGACGGCAGGCTGGCCTAATAACCATCATCAGTCTGCCTACTACTCTTTAATAGTGCCTATAGGCACTGAGCGACCAAAGTACATATAACAAAGTTACATTGGTCAGAATTAGCGAGGTTCGAACACGGGTCTCACCGATCGATCGTGAGTTCACGCGTCTTACGCTAGACCACGGCCGCTCTTTTTTTTTCATTGTCATAGCGTAGGCAACTGCTGTCTGTAGAAATTTCTCAGAAACATCAGACGGAGCATTGACATATACCGAGCTACGATAATAAAAAATAGTAATTCACATAACGTGTATTAAATTTAATTTAATTTCAGAAGGCAAAAACTCCACTACAATACAGGATTGATAGTAAATTAAAATTTAAGGATAATTCATGTCGTCCCTCCAACGCTAGAGTAACCAAGGACAGTCAAAGCAGACTTTTACGGGCATTAAAATCTTCAGTCAAGTGTATATTCTGTTATTTCAGTTGGATGTACAGTCTGACATCGAATTTTATTACCTACAAAATCATAATGAACCAACTATGAGCGGGCGATTAAGTTTCTTATGCTAAGATTTTATTTCAATGTCAATTATTCATTCTTAACAATTTCGTTTTCAGACGGAATTTTGTGCAGAAATAATAAATTATAATAATAATAAAATTAATTTGTAGGATTCCTTTGTGGTTATCGAACACGAGGTCATTTATTTTAATACATTTTTTATTATAGCTCTGCATGTGACAACACTCCGCCTGATGTAAAGCTAGAGTGCGGTCCATGAATGAAAACAACTGCTACTACAGAGAAACCTGTGCGAGCTGCAGTCGCTTCCACTATGTCGGCTTGAGGAGACGAGCATGTGCCATCTAGATTGACAGTGCACACTACTCTCGAATATTTTTTTACATCAAAGAAATAGATTAAAGGATAGATTCTTTCTAATGAAATGGCCTGTCGACTGGCTTGATGGTAATCACAGTGAAGGTCCATTGGCACTGACGACTAGAGAGTCACTTACACGGTGGCTTCAGTCATCGTTACTATGCCGGCCTGAAAAGGTGCTTTATCACATTCCGCTTAAAGGATCCAAGGTTAAGGTGAAAGCCAACACCTGAGCGTCCATACATTTTTCAAACATATCTGATTTATGTTGAAATTAAGTAATTTTATAACTTTCTCAGCACTAATTATTATCGCAAATCACTATTATAAACAAATAGCTACGGCACAGAATATATAAAATGCATTTTATATTAGTTATATTTCACAAGCATTTTATATATTCTGTGCCGTAGCTATTTGTTTATTATAGTAATTTGCGATAATAATTAGTGTTGAGAAAGTTATCAAATTATTTAATTTCAACCTAAATCTGCTATGCTTCGTAGAATGTTGTAAAATAAAATGTATGGACGCTCAGATGTTGACTTTCACCTTAAAGGACGTTTGACAATTGTGCGCACAATGCGGATGCTTACGAATAAGATGAAGAAACGTGAATAATTGATTACAGTATTTATTTACTTAGAGACATTAATTATGATAGGGAACTAAAAGGGCGAGGTGTGTTGGATCAGATCACGGAAGAATTGGTCTGATATTGGAGTCGAGCGCGTCAGATCACAGATTCGTGATTAAATTATGATATTCGTGTGATAATTCCGGCTCGACAGCTTGTTGTGATTGTAGTTTTAGAGCGGCCGTGGTCTAGCGGTAAGACGCGTGAACTCACGATCAATGAGACCCGTGTTCGAACCTCGCTAAAGACCGGTACCAATGTAACTTTGTTATATGTACTTTGGTCGCTCAGTGCCTATAGGCACTATTAAAGAGTGGTAGGCAGACTGATGATGGTTATTTGTCCAGTCTGTCATCCTGGGGCAGTACCACCACTTTCGAATGTAACACCCGTGAAGTGACCTTGTCGCGTTTCGGGGATAGTTTGAAAGTAGCCAGGTATAAGAGAGGAGTGTGCACTGTCAATCTAGATGGTACATGCTCGTCTCCTCGAGCCGGCATAGTGCAGGCGACTGCAGCCCGTAGAGATTTCTCTGTGGTAGCAGTTGTTTCCATTCATGGACCGCACTCTAGCTTTACATCAGGCGGAGTGTTGTCACATGTCGAGCTACAATAAAAAAAAAAAATAGTATAGGGTAATATTCCAGGAAATTTTAAATACCTTCATTATACGGTCGATACTAAGTTCAGTGACTCGATTAATTCAAATGAATCAGTAAATTGTGGTTAGATACATGCGTTTAGAAAAAACACCGCCAATAATATAATAACGATAAATATTTTATGTTTGTTAATAATGATTTCTTAGAATGTTTCAAATGGATAATTTTTATTTCAAATATAGTGAAATTAAATTCGGCCTTATGTACACGTCTTAAAGTAATTTCTTAAATTAAGAGACTGACTGATGGTTATTTGTTCAGTCTGCCGTTCTTGGGTAGTACCACCGCTTTCGAATGTAACACCCGTAAAGTCACCTTGTCGCGTTTCGGGAATAGTTTGAAAGAAACCAGATATAACGAGAGGAGTATGCACTGTTAATCTAGGTAATACATGCTCGTCTTCTCAAGCCGGCATAGTGGAGGCGATTCAGTCTGTTCATGGACCGCATTCTAGCTTTACATCAGGCGGAGTGTTGTCACATGCCGAGCTACAATAAAAAAAAGGCACTAACCTCATCAGAATCATCATTAACCGCAATGCTTTGTCGTCGTCCATTTCTTAAACCATCAGCTTCGTCCGTCCCTCCCTTATCTTTCCAATGCTTCTCGCTAGTTCCAGAAAAAGTGAACCTTCTCTCCCTCCTTGGACTCAAAAGTACTCCAGCAGGAGTTCTAGGACTTCCATTCCTTGGATTGCCAAAAATCTCCATATTCATCGGGTTTGAGAAAGGATCGTTGCCTTGGTCTGTTCTTGGGCTAACAAAGACGTCATCTTCGAGATCAGAGAAGTCCAAGTTCAATATGGGTAGCGGAGCAGAAGTCGAAAGAGGTCTGGGGCGTTGGTTAGATTGGCTGCTGATTTCAGATAGCCCAGAGATTCCTGGCCTTTCTATATCCGAGTCTGAGAAAGGACGATCTGGAACAAAGAAAGTAAACGATAAGTACAAAATGCACATATAATAATTTATTTATTGTAGTTCGGCATGTGACAACACTCCGCCTGATGTAAAGCCAGAGTGCGGTCCATGAATGAAAATAACAGCTACTACAGAGAAACCTGTGCGGGCAGCACTCGCCTCCACTATGCCGGCTGGAGGAGACGAGCATGTACCATGTAGATTTTTTCGCTATACCTGGCTACTTTCAAACTATTCCCGAAACGTGACAAGGTCACTTCACGGGTGTTACATTCGAAAGTGGTATTGCTACCCCAGGACGGCAGACTGGACAAATAACCATCGTCAGTCTACCTACCACTCTTTTAACTAAAGAACAAATCTTTGATGATTAAAATTAGAATTATTGTTTGTAAATGAAAGTGGTTTTTGCGGTCGAATGCAGTATAAATGATACAGGCTAAGCTTACGAAGAAAACAATGGCACCATAGCACGTGTTCCAGTACTAATCTATGACAATAAATCAAACGTTTATGTACTAACTGCACACATGTTGTTATACAGCAATAATTGAGTATATATTAAGCTTTATGCAGTAGGAGATAAGTGTTAAAATAATGAAATATATCTACAAGTGTTGTTTGGATTACAAGCGGTAATTTCGCCTACGTATATTTGAGAGAAGCGCGAACGTCTGTCGAAATTGACGATCGTGGGTGGATAATAAAAAAATAAAAAGTTAATGATTGACACACTGCTGGTTGAGATTTAAAATGTAATTAATTTGAAGTGGTTAATGGATTATTAATTTTTGTAATTTTTTTTTTCTATTGTAGCTCGGCATGTGACAACACTCCGCCTGATGTAAAGCTAGAGTGCGGTCCATGAATGGAAACAACTGCTACTACAGAGAAACCTGTACGAGCATGTACCATCTTAGATTGACAGTGCACAGTCCTCTCGCTATACCTGGCTACTTTCAAACTATTCTCGAAACGCGATAAAGTCACTTCACGGGTGTTACATTCATATTCATATAGCGCATCCATATTTGTTCAAAACCCTTTAGCTAAATTTATATTGGATTGAAATAAATACAATTCAGGAAATATTTATTTTAAAAGCGTTCACCCATCCAAAAGCTGACCACTTGGAACAGCTCTTAACCTTGTGATCGATTGATCTGCGTTGTCGCAACAGAGCTATTATGCGAGCCTCTTGAAAACAGGTTTTCCTGTAAACTAGTATTGCAAGTACTAGCTTTTTGATAGACTATACTAAGCGAAGATTACAATATTATTTAGTACTTTATTAAGATTAGTATTATATTTATATGCCCTATAAATATATTATGGTATATTTACTGTGGTAAGCTGATGAAATTACATAGTTAGTTTTAGGAAGTTTTTCGTAACACATTTAAAAGAAGTTTAATCAAGAGTGACAAAATACTGCTTAGATAAATGTTTAACTAAGATTCCCTGTACTATCGGTACCAACTACCAACCAGGAAAAGGACAGTACAAACACCCAGACAATTTAAAAAAAAAAAATTATTATACTTGGAATCGAACCCTAAGTATCATGTGTAAACTAAGCTACAATCAGTAATAACTTAGTTGCATCACTTTAAAAAAAACACAAAAATTCAGACCTCCGCTATGCCTGCTCAAGGAGACGAGTGTGCACACTACTCTTCGTTATACCTGGCCACTTTCTAACACCGAAACGCGGGAAGGTCACTTCACTAGTGGTGGTACTACTCCAGGACGGCAGACTGGGCTAATAACCGCCACCTTAACTCGACCAATAGAAATCGGTTTACAATCAAATTAACACTCGTGATTGGTTAAAAATAAACGGCTCATATCTACTGCTCCTGAGAGCATTTTCCAAAGGGCTTTTTTTTAAAATGCTTAATAGGCAAGCATTTGACCACACCCTGCCTGGTGTTAAACAGTGATGCGATCTAAGGTGAAGCACGCCGGCCTATGAGGTACCTATTCACCTTCGATTTGAAGAGACCCATGTTGTACCTACGTGTTTCGCAGTACCTACGCACGAGGAACGAGCTACAACGTCAACTTTGCTCTTAGTACCAATCTACGTACAAGCTAAAACAAATGAATGTAAAGGCGATAATTTAAAATCAAGCCAAGAACCTATAATATCATCAGTCAATATTAATATTATGCTAAAAGTAATAAATGTTATAGATATAATGTTGTAGAGACAGCCATACGAACACCTGTGTTACGCGGCCCACTCGTTTAGAAAAAAAAACAAGAAGAAAAAAGAAAATAACAACGTGCGTATCTTTCGATGATGCCTACTTTAGTAAGAATATTATGGATATCTGTTTTAATATATTCTTTTTTTTTTTTTTTTTTTTTTATTGTAGCTCGACATGTGACAACACTCCGCCTGATGTAAAGCTAGAGTGCGGTCCATTAATGGAAACAACTGCTACCACAGGGAAAAATCTCTACGGGCTGCAGTCGCCTCCACTATGCCGGCTTGAGGTGACGAGCATGTACCATCGAGATTGACAGTGCACACTCCTCTCCTATACCTGTTTTGTCCTTGTCCTATACCATTCTCAATTAGAATTAGATTTATTTTTTATTATAGCTCGACGTATGACAACACTCCGCCTGATGTAAAGCTAGAGCGCGGTCTATGAACGGAAACAACGGCAACTACAGATAAATCCCTACAGTCAGCAGTCACCTCCAATATTCCGGCTTGATGAGACGAATATGCACCATCTGGATTAACAGTGCACACTCCTCTCGTTATACCTAACTACTTTCAAACTGTTCCCGAAACGTCGTCGCGTTACTTCATTCGAAAGTGGTGGTACTATCCCAGGACGGCAGACTCTGCTAATAACCAACATTAGTCTGCCTACCACTCTTTAATAGTGCACTTTAAAAGTACATATAACATTAGTAAGAATTTAGCGAGGTTCGAACATGACTCATCGATCGCGAGTTCACACGTCCTACCGCTAGACCACGACCGCTCTATCCTCTCCTTGTTTATAATTACGAAATCAAATCATTATTGAGTATTAATGAATTAACCACTATTTACTATAGTTAATTTAATGCATAATATAGTCAAGGATAACAACTAAACTAAATATTGTCGTTGTCGTAAACTAACGACTTCATATTACAGTACGTTCGAGATGTCATGAACATTTATTTACTCGAATCGTCTCTATATTTGTTCTGACCTTAAGATTACATAAAGAAGAACTTCGCAGAAGAAGCTACGCTGAAAGAAGATGAAACAACACGGTGTTAAGCTTAAATGCGATTCATTAACGGAAACAATGTGCGGCAACGGCTACCAGAGAGAAATATCTGCAGGCAGCAGTCGCCTCCACTATACCGGCTTGAGAAGACGAATGTGTAACACTCATTAACAGAGCACATTTCTCTCGTAACTTCAGGAGTGTTACACTTGAAAGTGGTGGCGGCGCAGACTGGGCTAATAACCATCATCAGTCTGCCTCAAAGCTCGATATATAAGAATGTTTATTAAAAATAAATAAACCATAATAACAAAAATAGTTTGTGTAGCATTTTGCGCGCAAAATTATTAATACAATATTTAGTATGTTGTCGTTAATAAACAGTTCATTGCCTCTCATAATATCCTCTCTATTCTCAACGTTGCAGCTTTGAATGAGAGAGATATATTATAATGCTATCTCTTTCGCGCAGCGGCCGGCCGTTGCACGTGTGTCGAAGAACAAGTTTTGCCTGCGGACGGCCCAAGATTTTATTAATTTGTGTTTCGTATATATTTTATACAACCATCCTCCATCACCTTATGGTCTCCTGGTACTTGGATCATCGATTTTGTTGATAACAAATTAGTTTTTTTTTATAAGTATTTTCTACGACGTAGTTAGTTGTAGACAGACTGACACTTGTGATGTCGTTGACCTTGCGTTTGCGCATTTATTTTGTTTTTCTGATGAGAGGCTACTGTAGACTTTTATAATAAATTATAGAAATTATTATTTATGTTGCATTGTATACAAGCTTGATCTTTACATGAAAAAAAAACTGGTAGGCAGAGTAATGATAGCTATAAGTCCAGTCTGGGTTGGTACCTGGGATAGTACCACCACTTTCTAATGTAACACTCGTGAAGTGTAGGTATGTCGCATTTTGGGATCAGTTTGGAAGTAGCCAGGTAACTTATCCTGAAAGTCACTACATGAGTGTATAATTTAAAAGTGGTATTACTCCAAGACGGCAGACTGAAGTGAATAAAATTCTGCATTTACTCATTTATTAAGCTCCTGTTAGTTGCAAAAATAAACTTTTTAACATCTTACAATATTATTAAATAAACTTTCAGAAAACTTCTTGTTAGTTAGACATTAAATAAAAGTTTTGATAGTTTTTGAAAACTAATTAACTTTTCAACTTTCAGCTCTTGACGTGTCTGGTGTTATTGTTCATTTATTATTAATATTAATGACAGGTCTTGGTGATCCATTTTGTTAAACTACACGTATTTTGTGTTTAAATTTTTCTTTCAACTGTCATTTAATGAGGGTACGGAAATATTGTTATTTATGCCATATATTACGGCCTTTGTTGCCCAGTGGCTACCACCACTCTGTTAGTGACAGAGTGGTAGTTAGATTGATTTTTTTTTTATTGTAGCTCGGCATGTGACAACACTTCGCCTGATGTAAAGCTAGAGTGCGGTCCATGAATGGAGACAACTGCTACCACAGAGAAACCTGCAGCAGTCGCCTCCACTATGTCGGCTTGAGGAGACGAGCATGTACCATCTAGATTGACAGTGCACACTCCTCTCGTTATACCTGGCTACTTTCAAACTATTCCTGAAACGGACGGCAGCCTGGACTAATAACATCATCAGTCTGCCTACCACTCTTGATGATGGTTAGTAGCTTAGTTTGCCGTCCTGTGGTAGTATGACCACTTTCGAGTGTAACTCGTGAAGCTAATAGTTACTATTATTTTAAAAAGAACTATTTCCAGTTCGCTAAAAATATTTGTAAAAAAGAAAATTGATATAAATGAATCTAAAGATTTTAAATTTTTAAACTTATTTTGCTCTTAATTAATTAATTAATAGCTCACTTCACTATTTTTTCTCGTGTTTATAAGACATAATTAAGAACCAAACTCTATGGCGGCTCCGAAGTTAGGCCCAAATCGCTGCGCAGTACACAAATTGAGATATCAGCGGGACAAGATGCACGTGAGAGGGAAGGGCACACTCCCGCACAAATGAACTCTTAACTTTATTATTGTAAACCTGACTGTACCTGCGAGAAAAAGCGCCAGTAGCTAACTTCTGAGACGCCATAAAGTTTGACACGACCTATAACCGTCTTAAGAGCGTTATTATTATCTTGAAAATCAATTTGTGTTATAGCATTTAGCTACTGTGCCGCAGACAATAGCACGTTCGTGGTTTCTTTGATTCTGCTTTATAGATTTCAAACAAAAGGCACCGATGTCATTGCGGTTTTGTGAGTTATGAGAAATTGTTAAACATTGGGCGTAAAAATATAATAATAGGTACCTTTTGTACTTGAACTTTAGGTGTCTAAGTGCGCCCGTGGCTCGCGGTCCTTTGACCGTGAGTGACAGTGTCATATGGGGGGCACTGTTGGAGTTGCTGGTCTCCCATCGGGCGCTTCCTCAGGTGGTGGATAGAGGGTCCCAGGATACCTCCCTAAGGTATGCGCGAACCAAAACCAGCAAGGTGGGGTCTCTCCTCGGGTCACACTCTGCTTTCAGAGAAGATCTGAGTGAGAGACCACCCCTCATCACGTGGGCGGAGGCGGTAACGGAGTAGCAAGCGTTATCTATTTCGCCCCGAGCCAAGAGCGGTAATCCCGGGGTTGGACTGCAGCTCATTTACTTGGCTGGAATGGTGTTTCTTCCCGATGAGGTGGGGTCTAACGACCAAGCGTCGGTGGGGTCTCGGATGAATGCGAAAGCCATATGACGTAGACAGGGAAACCGTGAGGGTTTTAGTCGAGTATACTCGGTATTGGGGAGTGCCGGGGAGTCCGACATCACCTCGTCGCCTTCGCATATTATAATTGCAATTCGACATATGACAACACGCCGTCTGATGTAAAGGTAGAGTGCGATCTATGATCGGAAACAACTGCTACTACTACAGATAAATTTCTACAGGCAGCAGTAGCTTCCGCTTTGCTGGCTAGAAGAGACGAATATAAACCATCCAGTTTCACAGATTGACACATTCCTCTCGCTATGCCTGGCTACTACCACACTGTTCCCAAAACGCGGCAATGACCACAAGGGCGTTACATTAGAAATTTCAACCCCTATTTTTTTTTTAAGACAATAGATAATCTGTGCCCGTCTTCAAGAATCAAGATCGTATAGGAACAAAATGAGAGTAGCCAGCCCTGTCAACCCGGATGAGCGCACACTCCTCGGGCCGGCATAGAGGGGACGACTGCTGACTGCTAAATCTCAACTAGTCTTGTATTATTTTAAAAAGACAATTAAATTATTCCATTTTTTAGCGTTCGAAGGCAGCCAGGTAAGGTTTTTTAGGTTTTTGACCTTCAATAAAGTTAGGTTTAAATTTAGGTTTGCGGTCGAACCATTTTTCAACCTACCTACCAGTACATACATATAGAATCCGATCCTTAGTTATTTTAGAAAAATATTGTGAAATGTATTTTAAAACCTGTTTTTTAAATACTCTAGAATCGAGACATCGAGCGACTAAACTGCACTTCTAGCAATATATATTCCTCTCCCAAGACGGTATAGTGAAGACGACTGCTATCTGCGGTAGCAGTGGTTTAACGGCTAATCAATGTAAGTTATTATCCATTAAAACCAACAAGTAACTAATAAACGTTATCACATATTTTTAAGTAGTTGTAATACACAATAAACTAACCTATTTTTAACAATTTTATTGTACCCTCTATTCGAAGTAAGAAAATGTCATAAATCTGGTTAAGTTAATAGTAACAATAAATCATTTATTGATGTTCGATCAAGGCACACCAACAAACTGCGTGTGAGCAAGAGAAATTCCCATAAACCACCGTGTTTTGACTACTGCGCCTCTCACCGTTTACACGCCACTGGCCACGATCATTTGCCACATAATAGCCCTTATAAAAGAGCCGATGAGTTGTCACAATGAACATTACCACGATCTTGTGCTTAAAATGATTATTCCATCAGAACTCACAAGCTATGATTGCTTCAATGACTTTACATAAAATGTCCGTTTTGGTTGATCTCGGTTTGATGATTAATCGATTGTGAATTCGTGATCTTACTCGTATATCTGGTTTAACAGTTTTTGATAGTGATGAGACTTTATTAATTTGACTAGAATCTGTTTTCTTTAAACGAGTTTAACGAGCGGCCGTGGTCTAGTGGTAAGACGCCTGAACTCTCGATCGACGAGACCCGTGTTCTAACCTCGTTAAATTTTGACCAATGTATAATAGTAACTGTTATATGTTCTTTGGTCGCTCAGTGTCTATTAAAGAGTGGGAAGCCGACTAATGATAGTTATTAGCCTAGTCTACAGTCCTGGGGTAGTGGTGGAGGCGACTGCTGTCTGCGGGGCGCACTGTAGCTTTACATTAGGCGGAGTGTTGTCATATGCCGGGCTACAATAATAAAAGTTCGGCTGATTAGTACCCAATTAAATAGTGTTCTATGTGCTTATATAGCATTAAAGAAACTGTTTGAAAATATTGCGGTATTATACACTTTTCTTTTAAAATTATATACGTCTATACTCTAGCAAAATAGTACCAAATCCCCCGAGGATTATGTAATTAAAAAAAAAACGAGTATAAATATTGATTAAACTATCGCATCACTAGTTTAGAATACTACACTAGTACGTGCGTACACGCACGTGGTGTAACTAGATTTTGAGTAACAGTTTCATTTCGCAGTCGTTGGTAATGAGCGGTTGCACTACCAGTTTTACTATGTATTCATTTTTCAATCACAGTAATTATTCAACAGGGAGTCGTGTGGCGAGTTCATTTGAAACAGTTATACGGTCAGAAGTATTAAATGAAGACCCTTACATTTATTCTGATTCTCTTGTAAACATTATATGTATTATAAAATAATAATATTATTAATTGTAGATAGAATGAGGCGTGATGCAGAAGTTAACTCGGCACCTCGACGCGTCTCTCGCGGACCTCTTTAAGGTTAGCAAAATTAGTAGACTAACAAATAAAGTATTGGATAATTAGCCGTGAAAGAAAAAAGTTACTGCTAACCCACAAATCTGAAAATTTGTTGTCTGGCAACTTAGAGTGAACTATAAAATCGGTTAAAAACGTCCTAGACGACCCTATCTGTGCTTATAATTTGCTGCTAATTAACTGCTGGTGATATAGACTAATCCAAAAGGTCTGGTATTGTTTTCGAAATAATTTAATTTTTACCTAATTTTCATACACCACTCCCGCAGTTCCTACGTGTGTAATTTGTACTGAAATCAACTATTTGATTTATCTACAAAATATTTTGGATAAATATTGTTATTTTGAACTTTCACTTCTTACAAAATTCGGGATCCATTGTATAATAGGTTTAGCTTTTAATGCTTTGATATATGTAACAGAAAAAAAATCAGAGAAAAGGATTGTAATCGGTTTTTCAACAATTACCTATTATTAAAGTTAATTGATGGACCATTATAGTGAGGTATCAAATCACGGACGTAACGTTTTATTAAATGTGATCAAACCATCAGTTTCACCATAGACAGTAACATTGATGCTTTATTTAATGATTCATATGGTTTTTTCATCAAAATGGACGCCAATCAGATCTGTATCGCATGACTTAACTTTTTAAAATATTGTATTTTTTAATTGTATGATTTACGAGTGACATTATAATTTCTTTTAATGCTCTTGTTTTTTTTTTGGTTAATTTTTTATTTTTATCAAAAAATTTCAATAAAAATGGTGTGAGACCACTTTTAGAAGATTTTTGAGAGATTACAACACTATTAGAGATAATAATAATAATAATAAAATAAATAAATAAAGGAAACTAGGACATATATAAATTTATTTATTTATGAATGTTCTCAATTAGTTATCGGAGCCCCTGTGCTAGGTGGTAAAATATAGATACAGACGGGTATAACGAAAACTGTTTGTCCTGTCAACCTCTTCCCCTCAACATACTCCTCTTTGTCTCCCGGTTTTTGCCCAATGGGGCTAATGAGCAGTTCTCTTCAAGTCGCGTTTCGAGATTATCTTGACTACTAACCCTGTCAAGACTTATTAAGCTATTTCGAGGCAACTGCTGCCTAAATTAATATCAGGAGAATAATTACAAAAATTATGAAATAGAAATAAAAAGAAAAAGACTTAAAGTTATTACTGACATTAAATAAGAGGTGGAAGACAAATGACATGAAGGAGTAGATAATCCCAGTTTATTTTAGGATACAGCGCAGCAGACAGCAGCCAAACCATTGTATGCAAATCCGTTTGAAACCTCAAACTTATTAATTATTGTGGTTACACACATCCATGAATATTAAATAGAAGTGAGCCTAAAAAGCTTTGCTGCAGTTAACAAAACATTAGCTACTGCACTACGCACGTTTTGTAATGTTAATTTCACTGTTAAAAGCTTTTTGTTATCTTTGAAAATGATAGATTGTTTTGGTGGAGACAAAATTGCTTCCGAAGGTTCAGTTTTATTCTTTTGTTCTGTTCATCATGATGTGGGTTTGACGCGAAAAAAAGTAGTTTTAAATTTAGGTTCGTTTCTAAATTTTAAATGTATGAAATGACCCATTTTTTGTTAATAGTTTGTTCTTTGTTTAGTTTTTAGTAAAATTAAGTCGTTAATCATTATATTCCATTAATCAATTCTGTGGTTTAATAGAAGAAGTAGCTTCCACATTGGAAAAGCACTACTATACCTTTTCCCAGACAATCCTAGTTTCGCAAAAATTAAACTAATTTCAACAAAACCTCTATTGGTGAAAACTGAATGAAAACACCAACAGTAGTTTCTTAAATTAGCATATACAATGTACACACAGAAGCAGCGATTTTGTTTTAAACTATGTAGCGATATTTCTCTTCAATCTCATATATTATGTATTTCTTCTTACTTTATGTTACAATAAAATTACTGGCAAATTGTTCTTGCGGTTAAACATTTTTATTTTCGAAGGTACGAGTAGCTGTGGTCAAATAATTTTGGACCCCTATCAGTGCGTCAATACAGGAGCCAATTCGTTTTCGTTTTTCGGTTATCATTAAAGTTTAATTTTACGATGGAAATAAAATTCAAAAGCGAGATCTGTGTTGTGATTTGTGACTTTGATTTCTTTGCATTGGTGGGGAGAGGTGCTACTGTCTTGCGCTTGCGCAGGTTAGAGATGTGGTAACTATCGATATCGTTTTTTTTTTTAATTAATTTTTGGCATTTGGCTAGATTTGGACGTTAGGGTTGATTTTTATTCCATTCAATTTTTAGCACAATTTAATTATATTTAAATCGCAAAGATAGTTAGTGATTATTATATTGAATACATCAATATGAAAATTATTAAATTGTATGTAATAGATAATATTATGTACTCGTAGGTATGTATTTCTTTTTTGTAGTCAACCTCCGCGGATAACGAAACTTTTTTTTGAAAAATTTCAACAGAATGTAAAAGTATGTTTTTGTAGTTTTTCTCGAGGTTTTGGGGGAATATGTAGTTTGCTTAACTATTCAAAATGACATGACTGGGACGAGCAACACCTCACTGTAAAGCTTTATAAGAGTGATAATATCCAAACAAGAAAATCAAACATCAATTATACACATGAAAAGGCAAAAACAAACTTATCGATCTGCAAATATCTCGTACCTTTCAACAAATTGACAACTTTACGGCTTTATTAAACAAAAAACATCGACAAAAGTCAATATTACACGTCACTGGGTTCATTGAACTAAAAAAAAAAGGTTTTACGAAGAGTAAAAAAACTTATACTTTATTTTCGAGATACAAGGCACTATCGTGGCATAAATTAAAGAGTTTATTATTTTCTCCTTTTCTCGTCTGTGTTTTGAATGTGACTTGTATCAAAAATCATATATCATTTTATACACAAATTAATCTAAATCGAGCCTTCTTACATTGTAAAAGTGACTAATTTTTCAATTTTTGTAGTGTGTAACGATGTTTGTGACTTCTGGAGATCAAACTGAGCGTATAGGTAGCGTTTGCAAAAAAAAAAACACTTATTGCATTTATTCTCTTTGAAATCTAACGTTGATTTGTTTAGGATCTTGATTTTATTTGTTATTTGGAATTTAAACGTAAAATTCTCTTCTCTCTGTGACGGAGTGGTATACAGCTTGTAAAAGAACTGCGGACTGCCATTCAAACATGTAGTGTAACCGATACTGAAACTTTATTTCGCGTTAGGGGCTATTATATAGTATATCTATATTTAGGTAACATAAATTAATAGATGTCACATACAAATACAAAATATCTTTTTTTTTAAATTGTAGCTCGGCATGTGACAACACTCCACCTGATGTAAAGCTAGAGTGCGGTCCATGAACGGAAACAACTGCTACTACAGAGAAATCTCTACAGACAGCAGTCGACTCCACTATACAGGCTTGAAGAGACAAGCATGCATCATTCAGATTCACAGTACACACTCCTTTCGTTATACCTGGCTACTTTCAAACTATTTTCGAAACGCGACAAGGTCGCTTTACGGGTGTTACATTCGAAAGTGGTGGTATTACCCCAGGACGGCAGACTGGGTTAATAACCATCATCAGTCTGCTTACAACTCTTTTAGGCGTACCACCTTTTTCTATTTTGTATTTGAAATAAGTTTTATCTAAAAACATTTTGTATTTCATTTCAAATACTTTACAAAAATACAAAACTTGTATATAAAATAGGTATTTGAAATAAAATATAAAATCGTATTTCAAAGGAGAATGCCCATTTTTGGGCCCACTTGATACCTAATAGTTGGTAACAAAATAATATTCTAAAATAATATCTTATTTTTTTTATTAATTCATTTTAAATATACCAACACATCATTTGCCAATCAATAGACAATGTTTAATTCATAAAAAATAGATATCTTTAATTAATTATTAAAGTATTTAAAATAATAATAACCTCAAATATTGCATCAGAAAACATCTAATTACTCTAAAACTCGGGTGAAAATTTTAAAACTGATCGGTAATAAGGAAGTAGATTTATTTTTCCACAAAATTAACTAAAAATCATCGACAAACTTGAGAAATAAATTGTGGGCCCATTTTTCTTAGGTCCTTTTCACATCTAGTAATTTATATAACCCTAAAATCAGAATAATAAATTAACTACAATGATAAATAAGACCTATGCTACATTAATCAAATGTAAAACTAGTACCAAATTGAATATTTTAAGTGGTTCAACACTTGTTCTGCTGACGTTACACCCACAATATTACGATTATTACCGTTCTGTTACGTATAACCGGATTGCCACTACTGGATTTACGCAGCCTCCACTGTCACTGTATTTGTAATCTGTACCCACATACATACACTTAAGTTATCTTTGTATGCGTTGTCAACTTCTGTTTCTTATAATTATTATCTAGAAAAAACGGCGACATATCATAAAGAAGTATAAAGAGAGGAGTGTGCACATTCGTCTCCTCAAGCCGGCATAGCGGAGCCGACTGCTGCATGTAGAATTTTTTCGGTAGTAGCAGTTGTTTTCTTACATGTACCGTACGCTACATACATAATATGCCGAACTATAATAAAACGTGAAAGAAATGTGTCAATAAAGGGTGCGAATTCGTCCACTCAAGCCGGCATAATGGAGGTGACTGCTATCTGTAGCAATATTTGTAGCTGTTGTTTCTGCATCGCATAGCTTAACATCAGGCGGTATACTATAAAAAATAAAAAATGTATAACAAGAAAATTAAAAAAAAAAACTTCAGCGGTCTTCAAAAGTAAATACTTAAAGTTATTTTGCACTCGACGTGAATAGTGTTTGTTTTTAAAACGATATGTTTGTTTACCAATAATAACATTACTTTTTTTAGTGCCTGTACTAACTAGTGCTTGTACCACAGTGTCAGCGATCAAAGAACGTAATAATATAACATAGTTACAGAATTTAGTGAGGTTTGAACACGGGTCTTATAGATGGTGAGTTCCATCCTCTACTGCTAGACCACGGCCGCTCATTTTTTAAATCATGACACGACATATTGTGTCCTCGACTGGCCAGATGGTAAGCACTGACGACTCAATAACCGCTTACATGGTGGCTTCAGTCCCGCTACCAGGTCGGCCTGAGAAGCTGTTTTTTAACATTTTGCATGGGAGTATTTACTAACTTCACTTCGCGGGTGTTACATTCGAAAGTAGTGCTACTACTCCAGGACGGCAGACTGGGCTAATAACCATCATCAGTCTGCCTACCACTCTTAAATAATATGGGCACTAATTAAAAAGTGGTAGGCAGACTGATGATGGTTTGTTAGTCCAGTCTGTCGTCCGTGAAGCGACTTAATTAAAGTGTTACAAGATTGAAAGTACCCGGGATAACAAGAGGAGTTTGCACTCATCTCATCAATCCAGCATAGCGGGGGCAACTGCTTTTTTTTTAATTAGAAAGGTGCAATACCGAGATCTTAATTTCTCTCTTTACAGGCATTTTTTTAAATTGTAGCTTGGAATGTGACAATACTCCGCTTGATGTAAAGCTAGAGTGCGGTCCATGAATGGAAACAACTGCTACTACAGATAAATCTCTACAGGCTGTAGTCGCCTCCACTATGCCGGCTCGTGCCTACCTGGCTACTTTCAAACTATTCCCGAAACGCGACGAGGTCACTCACACTTTATCAAAAACGTATGAAGATGGCGTCAATTTTTTACCACGTAAACCGTAACATAGCCGCCTAATTTTATGTTATATTTCACAAACTAGTTGGAAACAAATGCATTTAAATCCATCACTAGCCACTCGCTATTTACCATAATTTTTGTTGGAACCATATCGTGTATGTACCATAGAGTTAAGTAAAAGTCTCGCGTAGACCTCGCTTTTATTATTTTTATAAAAATTTAATATTCAGCTATTAATTTTTAGAAAAAAAGAACATTCTCACAAACTCACTACAAATATCATCATACTTTACACTCCAGGCGTTCCTACCTCCCACTATGCGCAATTACACATCCATTTCCTTCCAGCCATCTTTAACGATGTCGTCACTCCAATAAATCCTCTTACGGAAGCATGTCTGTAGATAGCTTTCGTCTCCGCTATGCCGGTTTAATAGAAATATTAATACACAAGTTCAACAAGGAACAATGCCCCATTTTCGGGCCCACTTTATATCTAATAGTTTGTTAATAAATGAATATTCTAAAATAATGTTTCTTGAAATTTAATGTAACACCCGTGAAGTGACTTTGTCGCGTATAGTAATAGTTTGGAAGTAGCCAGATATAACGAGAGATTGCACTGTCAATCTGGATGGTACATGCTCGTCTCTTCAAGCCGGCATACTGGAGGCGACTGCTGCCTGTAGAGATTTCTCTGTAGTAGCAGTTGGATGGATTCATGGATTGCACTCTAGCTTTACGTCAGGCGGAGTGTTGTCACATGCCGAGCTATAATAAAAAAATAATGTATCAGAAAAAGTAAAATTGCTCAATAACCAGGGTTAAAATATTAAAAGTGATTAATAATAAGGAATGTAGGTTTATTTCTCTACGAAATTCATCGAGAAACTCGAGCTTTGCGGGCCCATTTCTTTTAGGCGATTGTCAATTCTAATTAATTTGAACTCTACACATTATTCCCGTTACAAAAACAAAAGTTAATCGTGTCTAACTCGAGTTGATATTATTGTACAAAATTACGTAATGACTACGAATTGTGGGTTATTATTGTAGACGAGATACACTCTAAAGTAGAGGTATATAAACATGTAATGTATTATATTAATAAGTGCTTTGATTTTAATGATTTAAGGGTCATTTTTCCGTGTTCTTGGTTAGGTGAGATCGAATTCAGATTTTAATTGTTTAGTTTGAATGTGAAGTAATTATTGACACGTATAATTTGGTAGAAACCTGCTGAAGAGAAGAGCGCTGCCTTTTTAAATCAATTATAAAAAATTTACCAGAAAAAAGTTAGTAAAAAAATAATAATCTAACGCATTAATAATAAAAGTTTTAAACAATACTAAATGTTGAAATATTTTTAATTGAATTAAATTAAGATGAAAAAAGAACTGAAACAAAGCGTAAAATTGCCTGCGCTAAGATGGAAGGACATGTTAATTTATTTATATTCAATATTCATCATAATTATAATAACCAAACCCAGCGTTTTACGTAAAAAAAAGCACCGACTTAGGGACTTTATTTAGCGCTAATTTAGAACTAATACAATTTAAAAAAAAAAGCAATCGAGGTCTATCTCTCTCTCCTCGTCGGTCCCTCATTGTTGAGGATCGTGACTCCTGGTGGAGTCTGATGGAGAGCTTTATGGACCGACATCTCCAGACAAATGGAAACCTGGTCTGTCCAGCGGCTTGGGCTTCTACCGCGCCATCAACCTTTCCTGTCACCACAAGCCTTTCTAGCTTCTTCAGGATGCGGCGCAGGCAAAACGATTACAGTCGCAGTTGATTTTCGATGCCAGAACCGAAGCATTTGTCCAGTGAGCGGTCCAGGGGATGCGCGGCTTTAATAGTCTAGTCTATCTAAGTCTACATAAATAAAAGAAAAATATTTATTTACAAATTCGCGGTTACAATCATAATCCATATAAGGCGATTTATTCAGTAGCCATAATCAAAGCTATAATATATTTATTATAGGGGCGACAATCCCTAAATAATGACGTTTAATACCTACCATTTCGTTATTTTTACGCAAGAATTAACAATGGCGTTTTTGTTTTGTTTTGGGTAACGTTGCTATAGGTAAAACAAAATAATACTTTAGTGTTTTACGTATATGTTTTGTGATTTATCATTTAATAGGTCAAGTGGTAGCGAAAGCGTGTCCGCGGCAAATTAATGAAATCTTCATGCGGTATTACTAATGGGCAAGGTACAAAAAAATTAACCTATGCTAAATCGAAAAACATTTCAAGATATTATCACTTGTATTAAATTTTACGTGTTATTAGACGGGACTGAAAAACAGGTATTTGAAAAAAAAAGTTATTTATTTACATACATCTAACTACATGTAGAATATAAAGTTGAAATCGTGACCTACAAAAGTCCTTTAGGGTTCAAACTTAATCTTAAAGGAGCAACGTGCGCAAGCGCATCAATTTCGACCCGAACGTCATATAAAAAAACTCCCATCAAAACACAACACCCAATTAAAGTTAGTCTAAAATATAGCTAAAAGCTAACAAATAAACGAAGAAAAAAAGCAACGAACAGAATCAACAAAATAAAATAAAAAAACCGTCACGAACATAGGCGAGGGAGAAGTAAAAAAAAGTAAAAAGCATAGTACACAAGTTCAACGTTTATTTTCGTCTCGTCCCTTTCTTTCTTATAGATAAAGACATCTTGCCACTCTTTCTTTTGGACCGAACGCTGGACACCTGTGCTTTAGTTTCCCCAGAGTACCAACGACCTCTGAAACTATAATTTCAATAACGGCGTATGTAAATAAAATTATTAAACAAAAATACGCTGTATTTGTCTCAGTTTACGTGTTAAAATTGATCGAAGCGGATGTTTGATATTACCTTTTGATTTTGGATGAATTAGTGTCGTACACCGATTTGATTCAACTTTTGTTCGCTTGAAAGTTCAAGATATAGGGTGCCTTTACCGGTTCTTGTCATATGTGATTTTTTTTATTATTATTTGTATTTAAAAAAACGATTTGTAGTTACTGCCAACCCTTTAGATAAGACGGTTAATTTTTTTTTTAAATGTCTGTACTTAGGCAAACACTGACTGGGATTGAGCGACCAAAGTACATATAACATAGGTACTTACATTGACACCGGTCAGAATTTAGCGAGGTTTGAACACGGGTCTCGTCGATCGTGACCGCTCAAAAACGATAAAAAAAAATTAAGAATTCTAAATAATAAATAAATACTTAATAAATAAAATTACTATTTTTTTTTATTTATTTTTTTTATTTAGCACGTCATATGACCGCACTCCGCCTGATGTTAAGAGTGCGATCCAAATAAATAATATTTAAAAAAAATGTCATCATTTAACTAATCTCGTACGTAAAAGAGAACAATGAGTACTTGGCAGTAAGAGTAAAGAAATAAATCAAACAGGTGTTTCGAACTCCTAAACTTTTTTTTTACAAAACTGCATAAAGTAATAATAATAATTCGAACACCTGCCCCAAAATCGTATTGTCTATTCCATTTTGGGGTGATTCGGGGGAAAATGTACCCATAGAATTAGATATTTTTTTTCTAAACAAAATATCTTTTGTTAATTTTATTCGTGTGTAGGTAGGTACTTTAGTTAAATATTATTATTGATTTTATTGTTACTTATTTTAATCACAAAAAAAAATCGTGAAATAATTCTGACATTATTTTTTTAAACTATTATTATTAGTCTATTCACCCCAATTTATTAATTAATCTTTAAATTAAATCATGAATAAAAAAAAAGGAGTAGATGTTTTATCGCTAAAACATGATAAAAAAATAATCAATAATTTTTCTAAGTATATAAAAAACTGATAAGTGTGACCAGTAGTTTATTTAACGATCAAATTTAATATTTCAAGATATGAACGTATCAAATAACAATACTAAAAATTAAAATAAAATCTTATACGATGTGTATGCAAAGGAGTTATTGAACCATGCGCGTGCGCAACCTACTATGAGAGTGTAGTGTCGTAGTGTACTAAAAATAATAATAATGTGGATAAGACATTAAAATTATAAAAAAGTATTTACATTATGTTGATAATGTATGTTATTTTTGACTCCCCCGTCGCCAACGTCCATACCACGTTGAATACACCGGTTCTCGTCCGATCACCGAAGTTAAGCAACGTCGGGCGTGGTCAGTACTTGGATGGGTGACCGCCTGGGAACACCACGTGCCGTTGGCTTTTTTGCAAAATTTTTACTATAAATAAATTATTGCATTTGTGTTCCAATATTTATTTTAATTTAATTGCAAAAATAAATGACGTACTATTCACCAATCCGAAATTAAATGAAGTAAGCAAGCGAAAAAAATGTGGAACGCTTCACGATTTTGCGTGTCATCCTTGCGCAGGGGCCATGCTAATCTTCTCTGTATCGTTCCAATTTTAGTATATGTTTTGCCGAAGCAAGAACGACGACCGGCAACAAAATTTTGTATATATAGAAAGCAAACGCAAAACATCGATTGTGTGATATAGGAATATTGCGATTTTTCCACAGATACTTCATATACTTAATACATATTAACTAGTTTCCTACTCTAATATAATTTATATACAATAAAGAAGTTAATAAACAACAAAAAAAAACCTTTAATAATCCTAAGAATTTATTAAAAAAACCAAAAATATTGTTTTGAAATATGAAAGCGCCATCTACTAAAATTGTTGGGAACTACGTGCTAGACATTTTCTCTACAGCGACATTTATCGAGGGGCTGATTACGCGATTATTGTTATTTCCTATAAATAAGTACTAGTAAAGGCCGGTATTTCAATTATTCCTTAATTATAAGGCAACCATGAGTGTGCAAAAAAAGTGTCATTTTCTTAAGACACGTCCTAATCTTTAAATTATAAATAAATCCTGGGCAGTTGTGGCGCTGATAATACTAATGAGGTTAATTAATATACATTAAAATTATTATCATTTGATAAAATAACATTAATTTTAAGAGCCTTATAAGTGGTAAATAAATGATTTGATTTAAAGATGCCTAATATTGCTTTATTTCATACAGATTTAGTCTTTATTTCTTACTACGAGTAATTTATTACTGATTTTTGGTTATTTTTTGAAACAATATATTTTTAAGCGTGTTTCATCCATATAATATTTCTTAAATGTCATCTCAGCATGCATCTGGTCATCACACTTTTGTACTACGCATTAAATTATTGAGAATAAAGTTACATGTACCTACCTATACTTAAAGTACTCGTATATATATACATAGTACTAAAAGCGAATATGTAATTTGAAAAAAAAATTAAATATAATTTCAAACAATGTTCCTAAAATAACAGACTGTAAACTGACCATTTCTGTAAATAGATTTCAGAGTGAAGTTCAGTGTTAGATAAATAAAATACTAATTTTAGTCTTTAATTCCAAATGGACAGAGTGCAATTTTGAATGTACCGTGGTCCTAATTTCGTTACACATTTCTTGTGAAACAATTATTGAAAATTGTTCTTTATTTTAACATGCACAAAGATAAAAATTAGTATTGTTTGTATAGCTGTTAGCGAGTTCAGTATAATGCAACAAACGTGAGCAGCGTTGACAGAAAATGCTTGCTAATGTGCCCGGAGTTTTGACAGTTCGTCTAAACGTAAATTTATTTCTTCGTCGACTCGACGAATGATTTTCGAGTTTGGACTAACGATTAGTTATGTGTCAATGTTTAGTTAATTAATTGCCTTGTTTTGGAGCAGGGTGGTGTATTTAGGGGAGGGTAAGGAAAGATGTTACCACCGCAGATTTTTTTAAAATTTCGTATGTTCTTTTCTTTCGTAGCTTAACTTAAAAATAAAATATTTGGTTTTAAGAATAAAAAAGTAGATTTATTGTAGAAAACGGCGTCAAAATCATTGTCTTTAAAATAATTTTAGTGGTTATTAGCATACATGAAAAGATTTTATATCTAAGTATATACAGCATTATATTAAAGGTAAAAAATCTAGAATATTTAATAGAATAATTTTTTTTTATTGTAGCTCGCCTGGTGTAAAGTGTGGTCCATGAATGGAAACAACTGCTACTACAGAGAAATCTCTACTGGCAGCAGTCGCCTCCACTATGCCGGCTTGAGGAGACGAGCATGTACCATTCAGATTGACAGTGCACACTCCTCTCTTATACCTGGCTACTTTCAAACTATTCCCGAAACGCGACAAGGTCGCTTCACGAGTGTTACATTCGAAAGTGGTGGTACTACCCCAGGACGGCAGACTGGAAAAATAACCATCATCAGTCTGCCTACCACTCTTTAATAGTGCCTATAGGCACTGAGCGACCAATGTACATATAACAAAGTTACATTGGTACCGGTTTCAAGTTATAAAAAAGGATCAAAAAGAATCTATGTAAAGTAATTTTTTCATTTAACCGTTTTTCCCATAAAGTTCAGTAGCTATTGGTTGATGTAAATGTATTTTTTTAATTCGAAATGAGAATATTTCAAATAAGGTAATATGTATTAACGATTGTAGCGTGAATGATTAACGATATACAATACTACCTACATCTCTAGTCAAAAATAGTCAGAGAGATGGTGGATAAAAACATATATATTTTTTATTGTAGCTCGGCATGTGACAACACTCCGCCTGATGTAAAGCTAGAGTATGACATTCGAAAGTGGTGGTACTACCCCAGGACGGCAGACTGGACAAATAACCACCACTCTTTAATAGTGCCTATAGACACTGAGCGACCAAAGTACATATACCTTTTTTTGTAGAACTAATTTAATTGATGGTTATTAGTATTAAGAAATTGTATGTAAAAATAAATTTGTATGTATAAATGTATTTAAATAAATGAAACATTACTGGACTAGTTTTTAAAAAAGACCGTCTTCATGAATCATGAGACCGCAATCCCATATATTTTTTAATAAAAATATGAATAAGAGCTAGCTAGAGTGCGGTGAGTGCGGACAATATCTGCAGGTAACAGTTGCCTCTATTATGGCTATTTTATTTTATTTGGCACAATAACAGATTATAAACATAAGGCAATATTAAACTTAGAAGTTATATTAGTATTCATTAAGTGTTTATAATCAAATAATAATTGTGCACGGCATTTACAAAACAGTACTCTTCAACACTCTTGTTAAAATTATTAAAATTATTTACTATAATCTGGATATGAATATCTTTAGACATGTGTTGAAAATATCACAAAGTTGAGTGTGTTATATCTACGGCACATTCTATGGAAGGGATTGTTATGTGAGATGTTATTATTTGCCCTCGGAACATTATTATTTTTTTATTTGGTTATGGCTATTTGATAAGACGAGTGTGCACCGTTCAGGGGCTCAAGTCAAAAACTAATCGACAGTTGTCGATCGAATCGAAAACAAAACAGTGTGAAGAGGCATCTCATTAAGCCGGCACAGCGGACGCGACTGCTGTCTGCAGATCCCCTTTTCAGTCACCTCCGTTCATGGATCGCACTCTAGCTTAACATCAGGCGGAGTGCGGTCATATGGAGTGCTAAAATAAAAAAATAAAAAAAAATAATAAATATATATATATGTGGAATTTGACGTTTCGTTATCATTTAAATGACAGATCGAACAGAATTGGTTGACATTACAGATCCAACTTTTTACACCCGGTTTTTTTTCAAGATTTCACGACTACTTGAAAGTTGTGCCCTAAAATGGCAGGCTACAATGGCTTTAAGAGTGTTGTTACACAATAAGTAAGCTCATAGTGTTGTGAGCTACAATAAAAAAAAGTCAGCCGTCTCCCTTACTACATATTACAGACAGGAGAGTGTTAAACCTAATTGATTATGTTTTAAAACGATTTGATAGCGTTACGTGATACTTTTTCTATGCTCATTTGAATATGGGCACTTCATTGGAAAATAACTTGCCTACTTTAAACCTTATGCTGTTTGAAATAAGGACTATTTGCCATATTATTTTTAGAAAAATATTTCATATTACATGTTTATAGAATTTTAAACCTTAATCCTTTGTTAATAAATACTGTAAATTTATTCTTCGGATCGCATAAAAAGAGTGTTTTTTTTTTAAGGATTTTAGTGTAATAGTATAATAGTAAACTCAACAGGTGTCCCCTAAGGTATCGAGTTCGTTCCCCGGTCGCTTTTTGTTACGTATTAAATTGTAAATAAAATGTTCATGTATTGTATATGTAATCTACTTTCCAATGAAAGCGGAGACAACTGCTATCACAGAGAAATGCTTGCTTTCATTATACCGGCTTGATTAAAGGAACGTGTACCGTGTTCCAAGCTGATCTTGAAAGGCGACTGATCAGTCTGCCTAAAATACACACCCCTGTGAAGGGACCTTGCCATGTTTTGGGAACACACTGAAAGTTGTCAAGTATAACGAGTGCACTATCTGTCTAGATGATGCATACTCGTCTCCTCAAGCCGGCATAGCAGAGGCGACTGCTGCCCGTAGAGATTTCCCTGTGGTAGCAGTTGTTTCCATTACATCAGGCGGAGTGTGAGTGAGTACCGAGCTACAATAAAAAAGCCTAATGTAACGTCAACAAAAAACTAAAAGTATCTTTAGTACGTATAATATCAATAACACTTTTGTTTCAAAACGTCGAAAGCTCTAATTAAATACATTATCGGGTTTCAAAGAGGTGGTTTTGTTTAACATTTTAACCTTTGTCTTTGCCGATGATTCGAATGCTTTCCTTTTTCATTTACACTAACAAACAAAGAATCTCATCTTTGGACAATACTCGACTGCTAAAAAACTTAGGTAACTTCTCATATATCAAAAACGGCGCAAATGTTAAACCAGTTTATTTGCAGCTCGGCATACAAAACTCCGCCTGATTATAGCTAGAGTGCGGTCCATGAACGGAAACAACTGCTACCATAGATAAATTGCTACAGGCAGCAATCGCCTACGCTATCTCGGAGGAGACGAATTCGCACTATCCAGATTAACACTGCCTTCTCCTCTCGCTACTTCTAAACTGATCACGAAACGCGACAAGCCTATATCAGAGGTCTTACATTCGTAAGTCGTGGTACTGTCCCAGGACGGCAGACTGGGTTAATACCATCATTAGTTCGCCTACCACTCTTTAATAGTGCCAATAGGCGCCACTGAGCGACCAAAGTTACATTGGTACCGGTCAAATTAGCGAGGTTCGAACACGGGTCTCATCGATCGTGAGTTCACGCGTTTTACTGCTAAACCACGGCCGCTTAAATTATATGTATGTCCCCTTTGACCATTCGTTGTATATGTAAATAAACTTTTATAATTCATAATAGCAAAAACACATAAACCTTGTAGTAACATTACACGTAAATGAGAAGAAACAAATCATTTCACCGACACCCGGCGCCGCACAAGGCTCTGTTTACAGATGCACTAACGACAACTATTCTAATTATACATACAACACTAAAAAACCTATTTGCAACCTTAATACCGAACCCATAAAGCTGAGTTTATTTTACAGCTGGTAATAGTTCGAATCGTAAACAGAAGGCGTTCGAGACTTCACGAATTCACCGCCGACTATTTATCAAACTGGAAATAACTGGAATAGTAAACAAATTTTAACTTTCAGAGGGTGAGCGTGTTGACGTAGGTTAAGGTATACGCGAACATCTGGTCGGTGAAGATGAAGGATTGACTGAAGTTTAAAAGTTTGTAATTAGTGGAGAAATAGATTCTAGGTCATTTACTATTGTGAATTCTTTTCTTACTCAGTAACTTTGATTTATTTCAGTTTTTGTCTTTTGTAGTAGTCTCCGTCTGATGTTAAACTAGAGATTACAGAAGAGATGATTCTATTAAGTTTGTAAGATTTTGTAAGAGGAGTCCGCTTTATCAACCTGGAAGATAGACACTCGTCCCGAGCCGACAGGTGCCTGCAGATATTTATCTGTGATAGCTACTGTATTCTAAATTAACATTAAGCTAGATACGGTTTCATAACGAACCGCTGAGTGGTTTTTTTATTGAATAAGTTGATTTAATGACCCTTAATTACCTACGTCTATCTTCAGATCTGAAAACAAAACGAAATCATCTCCAAAGTGGTCGGTAAACAGAGGCTAATATGCATTAGTGTTAAACTTGTTTGTCGATCCAATTCAGAGTGTAAAAACCTCCCTCAAGTAGAGTACTGTCAAGTCAACCCAATTTACACTTCGTAACTTAATTTGCAAGTAGAAATGCAAGTGGCAAATGTGGGAAAACTTAAACGTCTTTATATACACATATAACATGAGGTAGGTACTTAAAAACTGAGTTTCTAATGATAAAGATTCTACGCTTACTCAGGTAGAATGGTCAACTGCTTAGAAAGGGTCGGGTGAGAAACATCTTCGACCGACGTGCATGCATGAGAAGAGCAATGGTTGTAGTCGGAGCGAACGTGGTACCTATGTAGAGAGAGGTTGCTGGCGCACTATAGTTTCTGCGCACGTCAGTAGGGACACTAGATGGGTATGAGCTAAGTTTATCATAGCGTTTATTTTGATTAAAACTCATCCGAGATGCATTTGAAAAGCTTTGCAACCATCATGGTCGTGATGAGCGGTTGCTTTAAAAACTTTGCAATACGAATCTAACCATTGTTTAAAAACAAAAAGTTGTAAAGTATTCCTAATTTGGACGGTGAGAAAAATAAACCTGAATTGCATTTAAAAATATTACATCACAATATTCACAACAGCGATCATATCCCTAAAGAGGACTATCAATTTTCAATCACACAATACGGTCACTCCCACAAAACATAACCACTAATAAAAATACACAAACTAAAATAACCCATAACTTGTAAATAATAAAGTGCAAAATAAAATCAATCACGAGTCATAAGCAAAAACATCTTCAACAACTACCCTCATTTGTATTCCAAAAGCAGTTATAATATAGTATGGCGTCCACGTAGGTAGCTGAGCGGCATGGCAATCGGTCAGTCGCCCACCGATTGTCGCCGGAGTTGGACGTGTCCATGCATCTCTTATTAGACGTGGGTAAAAGTGATGCGAGACCGGATTAAATTTTATGTCTTTATCGCTTTTGTTTTGTCGATTTATTGTTTTTATTTTAACATGAATATTGTATTTATTGTAATTAAAATTATAAATATTAATTTAATATTAAACAAAGATTGTATCATTAAAAAAAGGGGCCACATTTGCTCCTGTCACGGTGGATATAGAACTAGCATTACAAACATGGCAATGGCACCCTGTACGTCACATATTGTTTATCTTATGTTTAAATAAAATATCTTTCTATTTCCCCGATAGTCTTCGAAACTAAGACAGATTTCTGATGAAGGTTTTACAGTAGACATTGTAGGGTGCGCTATAGGCTAATTTTCATTCAAGAAATATTTGTCTTAGTTTTGTAGATGCCAAAAAAAAAAAACGAAAACCTTGATAGATGCAGATTCGTAAGTGAAAATTCGTAAAAAGATAATAACTATTAAAATGTAGTCTTATTAATTAATGATTTTTTTTTATTGTAGCTCGGCATCTGACAACACTCCGCCTGATGTAAAGCTAGAGTGCGGTCCATGAATGGAAACAACTGCTACTACAGATAAACCTGTGCGGGTAGCAGTCGCCTCCACTATGCCGGCTTGAGGAGACGAGCATGTACCATTTTAGAAGTAGCCGGCATAGTGGAGGCGACTGCAGCCCGTAGAGATTTCTCTGTGGTAGCAGTTGTTTCCATTCATGGACCGCACTCTAGCTTTACATCAGGCGGAGTGTTGTCACATGTCGAGATACAATAAAAAAAAAAAAAAAAAAAAAAAAAAGATTGACAGTGCACACTCCTCTCGTTATACCTGGCTACTTTCAAACTATTCCCGAAACGCGACAAAGTCACTTGACGGATGTATTTAAAATGAATAGAAAAGTACTTTCAAATAAAAAAAATAATTTAAAATATATTATTCTAAAAATACGTACACAATGGAAAACTGCTATTTTAATATATTACAACATTAACGGATTTCGCAAAAAAATAAGGTTATCACGACCAAAAACGACCAGTTCTTTATCCCGTTACATGCAGTGACCTTACATTAAAAAAATATGATTCAAATTTGAACCGTATTCCTTCGCAATAAAGTTGAAAATATTCGTTCAGGATCCTAATAGCACATTTCAATTCAGCTCGAGACATCTTTAACACCTTCCTTTCCTAAAATGGTGTCATCGATTGACTTTCTTGTTGAATGCAAACACAATTCGACATATAGCCAGTTCACGCGCATGTTTTTATTATTAACACAATCTATAAATGGAAAATTGGATGGGCAGTATTTTTGGAGGTAGATTTTTGTTAATGAATTTAGCAAATTTTGTAGATGTTTATTTTTGAACGCAGCAATGAGAGCTTAAAATCTATATAAAATTTATAGCTTAGAATTTTTTTTTATTTTAGCACGTCATATGACCGCACTCCGTCTGATGTTAAGCCAGAGTGCGATCCATGAACGGAGGCGACTGCTGTCAGAGCAGGGGATCTGCAGACAGCAGTCGCGCCCGCTATGCCGGCTTGATGAGATGCCTCTTCACACTGCGCTTGAAGGATCCCATGTTATAGGAAGGTGGAAAGACGTGACTGGGAAGGTCGTTCCACAATTTAATGGAGCGACAGAAGAAGGATTGCCAAAACTTTTTCGTCCGCGAGGGATTGTTTCGATGGTGAGGCGATGCAAGCAGAATGCTAGCTGTTAGCCCATAAAAATTTTCATCCCTTATTTCGCCCCTTTCAATTATTTTCTTTTAAACAAACGGTAGTCTATGTCTTTCTCTACGATTCAATTTATCTCCTTGACGAATTTTATTAAAA
Source organism: Tinea pellionella (assembly GCA_948150575.1). NCBI lineage: Eukaryota > Metazoa > Arthropoda > Insecta > Lepidoptera > Tineidae > Tinea > Tinea pellionella. The sequence goes on along the minus strand of OX411263.1, from coordinate 6,407,376 downwards.
TCTGTTCAGCAATTTAGGTAAGTAAAATTTGTGGTGGTAATATCCCAGGACGGCAGACAAGGCTAATAACCCTCACCAGTCTGCCTTACACTCTATTACACGAATTCACGGCTAACAAAACGGCTATTATTTAAATAAACAATACGATTACACACAATATACGCAAATAAAATGTAAACAAACATTGACATTAAACTTGTTAACCTGCAAGACCTTGCATTTTACTACCCTTTGAATAGTACATACACGCTTTAACTACCAAGCAAATACAGTCGTTCACAACAAACTTATAAGGACTATATTTGTTGGATAAGGTAACAGGTATTTAAGTCGTTTTGTGACGAAATCTTAGTCATATATCGTTCATATGAATGGATCAAAACGTGTTTTATACTGAAAATGGAAACTGGAAAACTGTTTAAGTTTCTACATATACGTGTGGTGCCCTTGGCATTACTTGACACGACCAAGAAGAACTTAGCTATTATTAACTATATTATTTTATACCTATAGTTTATAAATCTGATATGAATGGATGCGTTAAATAAGGCAGACCCAGAAGGGTGTTTTTCGATCAAATCGGAGACATCCTTATGAAAGCTGGGCTGCCTAATGCCCATAACCTTTCGGGCTTATATGAAGAGAATTGTGGATGTGAGGGAAGCTAGGTAGTTGTATCAAAATTGTGGCAAGTGGCGTTCCGTTGTTTCTGCCTATCCCTGTGATGTTTCTTTATTGTAGCTCGGCATATGACAACACTCCGCCTAATGTAAAGCTAGAGTGTGGTCCATGTACGGAAACAACTGCTACTACAGAGAAATCCCTAGTGGCAGCAGTCGCTCTCTATGCCGGCCTGAGGAGACGTGCATGTACCATCTAAATTGACAGTGCACACACCTCTCGCTATAGGTACCTGGCTACTTTCAAATTGCTCCCGAAACGCGACAAGGTCGCTTCATGGGTGTTACATTCGAAAGTGGTGGTACTGCCCCTGGGCAACAGACTGGGCCTTCATCAGTCTGCCTACCACTCTTCTATGGGCACTGAGCGGCCATGGGGATAGTAGCAATGTGACGGTCCAGGACGGCAGGCTAATAATTATCCTTAGTCTACTTATAATAAATCACGAATTATTATAAAGTTATTTATATAAATAAACTAACTGATAATAATTATGAGTCATTTGTACACGTGTTTAATAATGTTAGTATTTTTGTAATCTATCTTTTTGTAAAAATATTATTGTTAATAAAGCAAGCTACTTGGGTACTGCCTATTACGCAGTTTAGTTTAATTCATTGTCTCTTTATTGAATTGTATATTTCATTACATATAAACATTATAATATTATTGTATAATACATAAACTATACTCGTATATATCGTGAGGGACCGTAGTGTAGCGGTTGTAGAAGTGGACTCACGATTAGGAGACTCATGTTCAAATCTCACTAAATTCTGGCCAGTACCAATGTGACGTTGTTATATGTACTTTGATCGCTTAGTATCAATGATACAAGCACTAGTATAGTTTGGTATGAGTATTAAAAAATATTAAACCTACAATTAAAGGCGATTTAATTTTTTTTAAATATTTTTTTTATATTGTAGCTCGGCATGTGACAACACTCCTCCTGATGTAAAGCTAGAGTGCGGTCCATGAATGGAAACAACTCCTACTACAGAGAAACCTGTGCGGGTTGCAGTCGCCTCTACTATGCCGGCTTGAGGAAACGAGCATGTATCAATTTAAAATTTAAATTCTAAAATAACAATTTCTCGACCCACTTGATATCTAATAGTTTGTTAAAAAAATATTATTCTAAAATAATGACTAATGTTTTCATTAATTTAATTTAATTATTCCCACACATCGTTTAATTACACAAAAAAAAACCAGATACCATCAATTATTAAAACATTTAATATAATAATAAGCTCAAATAACTAATTCCTCAATAGAAAGGAATTAAAACTGATTAACGATAAAGAATGTAAGTATATTTATTTTCCTACAAAATGAACTAAAAATTATCGACAAACTCGAGAAAAAAATTGTCGACCCATTTTTCTTAGACGAATGGGCATTCTCCTTTCTTCTTAAAGAAATAAAAGTGTAGATTTCAACACAAATACGGTCAGGTGCGCGTAGTCAGGTAGCTTTGTACGTGATGCAGTCTCAAAAGAAAGTATTCGGTTACAGACGCCAATCCGTCTGTCTTCTCAGATGGTTCACGCCATTCGTGTAAATATTATCTTACACTACATCAAATATTAGCGATATGAACTCACGTTTTGTTCTGTTTTGAGATTATCTAAAGAGTGGTAGGCAGTCTGATGATGGTTATTAGCCCAGTCTGCTGTCCACCACCTTCGAAACACCCGTGAAGTGACCTTGTCGCGTTTCGGGAATAGTTTGGAAGTAGCCAGATATAGCGAAAGGAGGGTGCACTGTCGATGGCTAGCATAGCAGTGGCTGGCTGTAGAAATTTATCTGTAGTAGCAGTTGTTTCCGTTCATGGACCGCATTCTAACTTTACATCAGGCGTTGTGACTGGGTGAGATGCCGAAGTATAAAAAAACATGTAAATAATTTTACTGTTATATTTCTAAAGCTATCAAGAATTCTATTGTATTCTAAGTTATACTAACCTAACATTGGCATCAAATAGTTCTACAACAAAGTTGTGTAGCATCCATTAGATATTCTAGAGCGGCCATGGTCTAGCGGTACGACGCGTGAACTCACGATTGAGGAGACCTGTCTTCAAACCTCGCTAATTCTGACCGGTACCAATGTAACTTTGTTATAAGTACTTTGGTCGCTCAGTGCCTATAGGCATTATTAAAGAGTGGTAGGCAGACTCATGGTGGCTATTGGCCCAGGCTGCCGTCCTGGGGTATTACCACCACTTTCGAATGTAACATCCGTGAAGTGACATTGTCGCGTTTCGGGAGCAGTTTGAAAGTAGCCAGGTATAACGAGAGGAGTGTGCACTGTCAATCTAGATGGTGCATACTCGTCTTCTCAGCTCGTCATAGCGGAAGCGTCTGCTGCCCGTAGAGATTTCTTTATTTTATAGATTGCTTTACATCAGGCGAAGTGTTGTCATATGCCGAGCTACAATAAAAAAAATCTGCAGCTTTTTAATTCGATTCTCTACTGTTCCGTTATTTTATTTGCTTGTTTTCTTTTTGAAAAATCTGTAACACCTTTGTAATTTTGTCTATTAACACTGCCTATCCATGTTAAACAACTGCGGTCATATTGTGCAATGTTACCTTTATCAGAATTCCATAATAACAACTCATATAACCCTTATTGTGGACAGAATGCGTCAGAGCATTGTTGAAATATCTAGTACCTTAGGTGGACCAGACTGCGCGGCGGCTTAGACCAATTTGGTACGGCCATGAGGTACTATTATGGACTGGCATTAAATTCCATGTAGATTTACAAGTTAATTTATACTTTATTTATTAGGAGCTAAAGTTGAAATTTCTAATAAAAGATTTTGTATGGTCAATACTCTATTTGGTAGATAGTTCAATATTTTGGTCTTTTACTGTTTATGGTTGAATTTGTAATGTTATAAATATGTATAGTTCTTTTAATTGTGGTTGCTGATTGCATTTCGATATCATGTAAAGAGCGCACTGTGCACTGTCAGCCTGAATGATGTACATTCGTCTCCTCGATAGCGGCCTACATGTGGTAGAAGTTATCTCCTTTCATGGACCGCACACTACCTTAAAATCAGGCGGATTGTAGTCACATGTCGGGTTAGTATAAAAAAAGAGCTATACTTTGATGTAAATGAACGGAAACAACTGCTACTACAGATAAATTTCTACAGACAGTAGTCGCCTCCGCTATGCCGGCTTGAGGCGACGAATGCGCACCATCCAGATTGACAGTGCTCACTTCTCTCGTTATACTTGGCTACTTCCAACCAAACTGTTCCCGAAACGCGATATAGTCACTTAACAGATACTAAAAATAGCTCAATTAAGAAACATGTAAAACAAAAACACAAGTTAATCTCGAAGCGCAAAATGTCAGATAGGAGTGTCAGACACAAATTGTAATGTTCTCACAATGACATCGAGTTCACGAAAGCCCATGTCATGTCAACCTACGTAACGAATTCCCAACATTTCCCTTTTAAAAGGAATTTTACAAAAACTTGACATTTTTAAGTAGAAAGGAAGACATTTAACCTTTAAATTTAACTTAAAATAAAATGCAATAACACTCGAATATCTTCTGTCAAAATGTCAGAGGGTTGTTACGGTTCTGATTTGACAAACAAAAGTTAATTTACATTTTGAGAAACTAATTTCGTGTTGTCGTATTCCTTGTACCTACAACTTAGGTTTTACTTGAACATGTTTTAACTGAAGTAAAATATTTTCATGTATTTTTACCTTTTATAATTAGCACTGAAATACAAAAGTACAGGTAACAATAGATTGGTACCGGGTTAGATTTTAGAGGGATTCCTAACAACACAAAGACAATCTCTCTAGATTGAAAAAACGATTTCTTTAGTTTTTATTTTATTTCTCAGGCAAAAAACGATAAGAATTTAAATTATATTAAAATATATATTGATTTAATTTTTCTCTATAAAAACTTAAAACTATTCAGACGTTTATCTTAAAGTTATAATTTAAAATAGAAAACAATAGAAAACCCTTTAAAAATCGACTGATATCTTTAAATAAAATCTATAATACTCGAAATTATTTACAAAATGTTGGCCCACAAAAACAGAACGTGAATAACAATATAAGTCTAAAATTGAGACAAAAAAAACTTTAAATATATTAATAGAATTCAAGACAAAGGACACCCTAATTCTTAAACTACCCAAATAAGTAACTCCCCAATGACAAAAGACGTTTTAACTAACCGTCTAGAGACGTTAAGATTAATGTGAATGTTTTTATACTTTTTTCCTACACAAAAGATGTGCCCCTCTAAAACGTGGCAGTCAATAAATAACTAAACAATTATAGTTACTGTAATTTGTTGAAACGCTAATTATACTTAAAAGTTTACATGTAGATTTATTAGTAAAAATATTAAAGATTTAGACCGTTTCATATTACACCTACGTTTGAAATACTATTTCTTAATGTTCAACAACAATTATTTATTGTTATTTATATAATAATCAACTATTATTTCTAAATGTGCACTGTCAATCTAGATGGTACATGCTCGTCTCCTCAAGCCGGCATAGTGGAGGCAACTGCATCCCGTAGAGATTTCTCTGTGGTAACAGTTGTTTCCATCTCTAGCTTTACATCAGGCGGAGTGTTGTCACATGTCGAGCTACAATAAAAAATAATGTCTTGGCTTGGAACCACCACATTTAAGTGTCACATCAGTGAAGTTTATTTTTTTAACCCCAAAAGATTCTTGGGGTTCGGATGGACATTTTCGAACCTCCTACGATAACGCCGTGGTCGAAAACGGCACTATACGTCGAGTGAAACACCGACCCGTGGAGTCAGTATGGATATGTCGACATGACCCTGGACCTTCCCTCCAAGGGTCAGGGCATCCGTAACAGGGATTTCTCCACGTAAAAAAGGTTTGAACGTTAAACGCCAACTAGTATGTAACTAAATAAACTTTATTGACTAACTACAATACAATACAATTGTCACGCCTTTTTCCCACAGTGATAGGCAGAGACAACGGAACGCCACTTACCAAGATCCTGACACAACACTCTCGCTTCCTTCACATCCTAAATCTAACTAAGTAAATCATATTTCAATTATTACTGAAACTTGAATCATATAGCAAAAATAACCTAACAAAAGAACAAAACTCAAGAATATAATTAAAATCAAAATAATTTTATAGCAACTTTCAGACACTTATTAACCATTTTAACAAAATTAATGTGTAATTCAAATAAGTATTAAAGTCTTTAAATATAGTCGGTTTTAGCGTCTTATGAACTTTACTCATATAGATGTCAATTTACTTCAATGATGTCGTAACATAAAATTTTACAACCACCCAGGAGTTTCTTTAAGACTTGACCAGCTTTGTGAGTGGCACTTTGTTTTCATGAAGCTCGGTATAAGCGATCGACTGTAAAGCTTTACCATATGCTTCGTTTATTTAGAAACGCGTGTTCTTGTTCTTTACATTTAAGTACAAAATATTAATTATCTATGACTAAAACTAATTCTACAATAATAATTTTAAATTTCAGTGCCCTAATGAAAAAAAAAAATTTTGACTTATTTTAGTATTTTTAGCCCATAATCTGTCAGTTCAGTCATTTGGCCTTGAGAGGGAGACAAACACACACTTTCATATTTATAATATTAGTACCGGATATATATTTCGATTAATATTTGTTTTGTTTAAAAATTGAACTATCGCGTAACAAACTAGCGTGCAAATCACTTCTCCACACAGGCCGACATAATATAAAAAAAAATATTATATAATTCTAAATTAACATTCTATTGAAATCTAAATGAATTAAAACAATAATATAAATTATTCAGAAGTCCTGGTAATGATCCAAATTTATTATTATAAGAGTAAAACCCCCAAAACACATAACTTTACGAAGGCAAATAAAACACACACGTAATTACAATGGCTGTAAAAAAATCTCGAGGTGACAATAAATCCGCTCGAGACAAAAAAGTACGCTACATCTAGCACCCCAAAGCCATCAGAAAAAGCTATTATTATGTTTTACAACGCACTTCGGTTAAAATGTTTAGCTGAGAGATCATTTTAAATCCAACAGGCCTCAAGTAAAGTCCTCGGTAATGAGGCGGTAGAGAAAGATATCACAAGAAGCGATCGTGAAAAGTTATTTTAGAATCTTTACTGACAGTTCGAAGTGCCACGCTTAGAGGTTACTCTGTAAAAGGTATTACTGATTAATAAACGTCTGCTTGGTTTTAACGAGTTCTTTTACAATTCACTAACACATGTAATGTGTTAAATAAATAATAAATTATTATTTTATTTATTTATTAAGGTATACATACAGATTTAAACATAAAAATACATCTAGCAACTAATAATTTATACTACGTTTTTTTTTTATTATATTGTTGCTGGGCATATGACAAAACTCCAGCTAACGTAGAGTTATCTAGCTGCTACAGAGCAATCTCTACGGGCAGCAGTCGCCTCCGCTATGCCGGATAGAGGAGACAACCTATAATAACCTAAAAATAATCTAAAATTCATGTTAATGTGAAGAGAATTACGGTTATTAAAGGGGTAACAATGGAGACGCAAGGTAAAATTAATCGATTGGTACCCACATTGGCACAAGTTTCTCTGTAGTAGCAGTTGTTTCCATTCATGGACCGCACTCTAGCTTTACATCAGGCGGAGTGTTGTCACATGCCGAGCTACAATAAAAAAAAAGAATGTTTAAAAAAGATGATTAAGTTAAAAAAGAATTAAACAAAGAATATAGAAATCGGAATATATAAAACTTGCAATATTTTTCAATGTAACTTATTAATTAAATTCATCGTATAATAGAGTTTTTTTTTCTATTGTTATTAGGTAATTATTAGCTCAATCTGCTGTCCTATACTATGATAGCGTTATGGCAAGTAGTCGGGTATAATGAAAGGAGTATGCCTTGTCCACTTGGACGCTGCGTATCGTCAACTCTGCATGCAGATATTTTTTGTGGTAACAGTTGTCTCCGCTAATGTACCGCACTCTAGCTTAAGGTAATGACGGTAGTATAATAAATATTCTATTTTTGATATCCTGGGAACTTTTTCTAGCCACTCAAGTTGAGGTGCTCAAAATTAGAAATAAAAGTACTCAATTGAAACCATCTCAAGTACTGTTTGTTACTAAACATTGATTATATTTGAGTTCGGTTTATTTTTATATTGTGGGAATTTCTAATACTGTGCAATTGAATTAGGGGTAGTTAACTGTTGAACACAAAATTAATAACTTTAATTATTTGTAAGGTTTTATCGGATAAATGGATGAAAGCCTCGTATTACGCTTTGTGTATAAAATGTATCATAGATTAAAAATCATAGAATAACCAATCAATGTAGACATACAATTTATGTCACTAATATTAAAGTTAAATAGAGGTAAATAAATACTTTCATGTATGGAGATTTTCGCTATTAAAAGAGCGTGCTATGAATAAGATTCAAGTTAAAAGTACTACATGAGGCTTACTGAACCAGTCTGCTCTAAGTTTGTAATTATACAGTTAATTTTAATTTTATTGTATTTTTTTAAAATGTTTTGGTTTATATTTTAATATAGCTTGGCATATGAAAACATCCCGCCGGATGTTAGGGGTAGAGATAAGTTACTACATGTGTCAGTCGCCTCCGCTATGCCGAGATGCACCAGATATCAAAATTGACAGCGCACATTTATCTGTTTACTTCCCAGCTGATACTGAAACGCTATCACGTCACTTCAATATTTAAGGACAGCAGACTGGGCTAATAACCATCAACAGTTTGCCACTACTCTTTTTTATGATAAACACAATTAATTATAAATTATAGATTACTGTGATTTTCATATAAATTAGTTAAGTATATTTTATTGTAAAATAACTTTTGAATACAATTTGTGAGTTATTAGGTGTGACAAAAGCTTGTGTCGTAAACATTAGTCGCTCATTACAGACTTCGTAGAATAGTTTTGCTTTGATGCTTCTGGCGTAAAAGTGTGCTACAGACTGACCACTAACTTAGTTCTCCACTGTTATGTCGATTACGGGTTAAAAACAACGTAAAGGATCGGTAATTATTCTTTACTTAAATTAAAGGTGACCGTAGTTATCTATTTTATAAAGTTTTGTATAGTTTATATTAGTTTTTGCGTTACTTTTTTCATATTAAATGCTGGATTTGTGTTTATTAAATTAAGATGAAAATCAAACTGTAATGAGGTAGTGCCTTAATTTCATTTGGGTAAGATTTGGATGTGCTACATGAATGCAGTCTATCTCCGAATAATTTAATATTGTATGGCATTTGAGTGATAATCCAGGATCTGGAGTAAGTTATAGCATATCCTGGATGATGAGTAGTTAGGTACTAAAGTCAAGTTAGGTACTGTATTTTGAAGGTAAATAAATTGCGCCGGGATAATGAGAGCTACTTCAGATTAATGTTTCTAATAAAATTAAAATTCTCGAGTCGATTTCTACTATATAAACCATTAAATAAAACCACAGTTTACATAAATACATTGCAAATAGGTGTAACAAAAATATTATTTGTAAAACATGTCGGCGGCAATGGTAAATTTCACTTCGGTTCTAGTTCTAGTGTTATTAGACGATGTAGCAACACGTTATTAGTGGCTAGAAAATTGTAGGACATGCACCTTCTTAGGTACTAACTGACTGGTGTTTGACTGATTTGTTAGGATCGTTATAGGTACATGCTACATTTATAGATATACTTTAATTGGAGTTTGATTTTTTTTTATTATAGCTCGGCATGTGACAACACTCCGCCTGATGTAAAGCTAGAGTGCGGTCCATGAATGGAAACAACTGCTACTACAGAGAAACCCGTGCTGGTAGCAGTCGCCTCCACTATAGCGTCACATAACTATAACAAAACTAAAAGAAAAAAGTTCAGCTAGCTTGCGGTAATGGCGCAATAAGATAAGAAGAAAAAGTTTATAGATTTATTTATACTCATTGATATATACAACTAGATAAGCAATAACGCTCCGCTGTGATGCGAGAGAAAAGACGACTGCAGTCACTTTTAGGCTTTCTGTCAGATAGTATTTGACTTGGCGGCAATATTGTCAAATCGTTTGAAGCGGCCTACGCTTTTTTTATGTCAGATGTATGAAGTTTACTCCTCTACTATATATCTAAATGTTTTTATTAATCTCAAGAGAATATAATTTATAATACGCATTATAAAATGATTTAATAATTTCAACGCTTTAATGGTATGACAGTCAACCGTCATGTTTTGATAGATAAGATACGATCACTCCGCACACGATCGCAACTGGACAAAACGTTTATTTTGAGAAATACCATAATAAGCTTTGTTTGGCTTCGGGCGAAACGTTGTGGGTGTAATACAAATTGTAATTTAATTTATTTTAGACGTTCTAACTGAAGGCGTTTTATTGAAAGTGATTGTGAATTTTATTACTGAAATATTTTATATAGAGCCCTGTCCTAATAAACGTTGAAACAACTTAATATATGTATTAATTTATTTATAACTAGCTGCTTGCCCGCCACTTCGTACGCCTATTATGCGTACTTGTTAGTATTTTTTTTATTGTAGCTCGGCATGTGACAACACTCCGCCTCATGTAAAGCTAGAGTGCGGTCCATGAATGGAAACAATTGCTACTACAGATTAACCTGTGCGGGCAGCAGTCGCCTTCCGTTAGATATTTGGAATTATTTATTTATTTATTATACACTTTTTTACGTTATATATCAGTATTATATACCTCTATGGCGAATTGGTTAGAAAGCTCCAAGGACAGGCGGTCCCGGATTCAGTTTACGGTAAAAGATAAACAACTACAGTGTAAACTCTTTATAACGAAACTCAAGGGACTGAGCATTTTTTGTCGTTATAGAGAGTTTTCGTTATATGGAGTGAACAAAAAAACAACCATATTAACAAGATTTTTTAATATGTATGTATTATAAATTATTGTTTATACATATAGTCTGATAACTTTGTTTGACGTTTTTTGCTATGCCAGTACTTGTTTTGTATTATTTTATGTATTCTATTCATATCTAGATGTGTGGTGGAATCGTCTTGATTAAACAGCAAAAATTTTTCTACCAACTTAGCGGCATCTAGGGCTTGTTGAATTGTTGGTGGTGATTCGGCTTTGTCCACTTGATCATCTTCTTCATCTTGATTATCGGGTGTTTCCTGACTTTTTGACACTAAATCAACAATTTGTTCATCTGTAAGTGTACCAGTTGTGGCTACATCCTCATCTATATTTTCGTACGATTGTAGATCTTCGTTGAAATTGTTTGGTATGTCGAACTGGCTTATCCATTCACTCAGTGGTAGATTGTCTTCACTGTCAAATTGGTTCGTTTCTTGGCTACTACATAATCCAGCATGTCGAAAAGAATGTTGGATAGTGGCTGCTGTTACCTCTTCCCAGGCTTTTGATAAGAAGTTCACTGCCTGTAGCATGTTGATCGAGACCTTGCCGTCAGTTTCGATCATATCCATCAACATTTTCCGTCTATAGTGGCCCTTTATGCTTTTAATGACACTCTGATCCATTGGTTGTAGAATACTGGTTGTATTAGCTGGGAAAAATGCTAACTCTATGTTTCGAAGATTAGATATGATTGGGTGAGCAGGACAATTGTCTACTAGAAGCAAGATTTTCCGTGATTTTAATTCAGCATCCCATTTTCTCACTTCCTCTTCAAAAATCTGCGATGTCATCCAAGCTGACTTGTTTGCTTTGTACGTAACTGGCAACTGTTTTATGTTCTTGAAACACCGAGGGTTTTTCGATTTGCCTATAACTAAGAGCTTTCTTTTTTCTGTGCCACTCATATTGGCAGCCACTAGAACTGTAATACGCTCTTTAGACAGTTTTCCTCCAACACATTTTTCCCCTCTGAATTTTAAAGTTTTGTCGGGAGTCAACTTGAAAAAAAGGCCAGTTTCATCTGCATTAAAAATGTCTTCTGGTGAGTACTTCATCTTTAATTTAGGCCATACTGTACTAATCCAATTGTTAGTCACATTAATATCGACATCCCGCGCCTCTCCGTTCATTTTACCGTACGTAATTTGGTGACGGTGCTTAAATTTTCCGAGCCAACCTTCAGATGCTTTAAAGTCAATTATGCCAAGTTGGTTGGCAAACTTTTCAGCCTTAGCTTTTACAATTGGCCCCGAGATGGGTACATTATTCTGGCGCTGATTGTTAAACCACGACAACATTGCCTGATCTAAGTCTTCGAATTTTGGCTTTCTTAATTTTTTAGAAGAGTTTCCTTCCAGCGCCGCCTGTAGAATTGTTTTTTGGTTTTTCCAAATGGTAGCAACAGTGGATTGACTTAGTTCAAAACGCCTTCCAACGTCACTTTTCTTTTCACCCTTTTCAATCGCACGTATCACACAAACTTTTTCGTCAACACTAATCGCTTTCCGTTTACTGGCCATGTTAACAGTTTCAAAGTAGGTTTACGACTGATAATACGATAGGTACCCAGTATGCTTGGTCGAAGACCATCACTTCCGAGAAAACAATGCGTCTTACTGCACGTGTTCAAGGCAATTAAGGATAACAAAAGCTAGACCGACATCGGATGTTTCGGAGCTTCAAAGTTTTTTGTTACCTGATAACATAACATAAACAATAATACCGATAATAAATATTTACTGCCTAAAAATATGAACACATTTCTTCGTAATAGAGAATGGCGTATCGCTATAAAGAGTGTTTCAATATATGGGTTTTAACGCAAACCAACCAAGTTGGGCTCACTTCAACGTTATAGGGAGTTTATCGTTATAAAGGATAACGTTATAAAGAGTTTACACTGTATTTATAAATATTTATTATTAAAATTATCCTGATTCCCATAGTGGGGTATCCTAGTTTGGGGTTTGTGCATTATACAAACCTAACAAACATTAAAGATTAATTTTATATCAAGCTTGTTATGTTCAAGACGATTTTAACACTAAAACAAAAACTGGTCCATGGTCTATTACCAATAAACCTGTCATTTGGTAGCTACTTGATCTTCTGTCTCACTCCGACATATACTTTATTAATATGTTAAAGGGAGACATAACGCGGTAGACTTGTGGCGCCGAGGGCAGTAATTTCCTTTCTCATCTTTGTAATTGGTACGCTCACGTGTTCTTGCTATGTGCTTATCGATAACGTTTCTATTTTATCGATATATTGCTGCTTTTTAGGGATGTGTTGTTTATGTCGAATTTTTGTAAACTGCTGAATTTTTATATATCGTACCCCTGAATAAAAAATGACATAAAATCAGGAATCCAAAAATCTAAAATATATAATTTTATAATCATAATAAATTGAGCGGCCGTAGACTAGCAATAGAGGACGGATGTCACGATCGAACCGGGACTCGCAAAATTCTGACCGGTACCAATGTAACTATGATATATGTACTATCAAGAGTAGGGGAGCAGTCCCACCTTAAGGACTAATGTTATGCGTGCAATATGTAAAAAACATAGAAACATTGACAACAATATTGATCTCCTTGACTTATAATGTAATCAGAAAGAGAAGGCAACTGTAATATTCCGATAAACAATTTTGAAAAAAAAACTGATCCCCTGCTCTTGATAGTACTTTGGTAGTATATAAGCTTAGTATAGGCATCTAAAAGTACACGAAATATAAAAGAAACGATGTCAACGGTGAATATTTAATTTGTATATTGAATCATAAAAAATATATTCATAATTTTTATAATCATAATTAATTAATATTCAAACTAGAAACATATTTTTTACTTATTATTTACAGAATGTTCATTCCCTGTTGGTGTAAACGGGTAGTTAGGTAGGTTAACTAGACATTAAAGCTAGTTAAAGCTAATTTTATTGTATAATAGTTGCAAATTAACTGTATGCAATTTACTGCATTTTTTCGTTGCATCATCCATTTTATTTCATCCTTGGTTGAGATTGTTTTGTGAACGGATTTTATTGCGAAATTTTAAACTACATAATATCCTTTAGTATTGTGAATTCTCGCCCTTATTAGGTTTTTGAGGTCTATTTTTAGTTACGATTATAAAACGAGAAAGCTGTTTAGAAGTTGAAATGAAATAACATTAAACAGGCTAACTTATATACATTTTTTTTTATTGTAGCTCGGCATGTGACAACACTCCGCCTGATGTAAAGCTAGAGTGCGATCCATGTTTGGAAACAACTGTTACAACAGAGAAACTATGCCGGCTTGAGGAGACGAGCATGTACCATCTACCTCTCGTTATACCTGGCTACTTTCAAACTATTCCCGAAACGCGACAACATTCGACGGGTGTTACATTCGAAAGTGGTGGTACTATCCCAGGACGGCAGACTGGACAAATAACCATCATCAGTCTGACTGCCACTCTTCACTCAATATTTAGCTAACCTATATAAGAAGTAATAATATATTATAATTTTTGTACGCATGCGTGATAATCAGTCTTCAGGGAGGCAAGATTCATTTTTATCCACCTATTTTTCCTATTTATTTATATTATAATGATATGATAATTATCTGGAATCGTGCCTATTATGAAGTAAAAATATATAATGTACTATATTTATATGTATGTATATTTAAATCTACATAAGTGAATAAAACCTATAGGTACATATATACATATAGATACTCGTATAAACTAGCATTTATAAACAAAGTAAATTGGTTACGTAATGTCAATTACAAACAAATCTCAATATACATTGCGAAATTAATTGTCGACCTAATTCACGTATAATAAGGTCGATTTTAAATTGTTTCGGTAACAATGTTTGTGTAGCTAGAATTGACGGTACAAGTAGATACTATAATGGGATGCGTACGCGCATAGTAAACGTGGCTTGTTGATATACATATAATAATAATACGTATTTTAAATTTATATACAAGAATAGCATATTGTATATTAATGTTTTAAAAGTGCAATCCTTCGGCAGTCACCTCCACTATGCCGGCTGAAGGGGCTTTACACCACTCACTGACAAGACACCAGTTCTTGATACTCAGTCTGTATACTACTCTTTAAATGAATTCAACATATCAGTTTTAGTGGTTAGGGAAGAACTAAGAAACTTACACTTCAAAAATACGGCAAAATTTTGCGCTCCACTTACCTGCAAATAAAGGAAAATATTTACTAAACAATAACATTAAAATATATTATATAAATCTACATATATAATACAATATATAAACTATACAAGGTTATCTACAGTCTAAGATGAATGTTATTTAACGATTAGCAAGATAATTCAGTCGTTCCCAAACTTTCCTATTTAAAGATAATAATAATAAATTTTTTTTTTAAATAATTTAAATTGTAAAAGTTTTGTGAAATTTATTAATATTTATGAAGTGCATTCTATGAACAGAGGCAACTGCTATCACAGATACAAGTCTGGAGGCAACTGTCGCCTTAACTATGCCGACTTGAGGAGACATAATGAACAATATTTTATTTTAGCATAGTCATATGACGGACCGCACTGCGCCTGATGTTAAGCTAGAGTGCGATCCATGAACGGAGGCGACTGCAGTCAGAGAATGGGATCTGCAGACTTTAAAGTTGACCCTGAAATCACTTCACAAAAATTCTATAGAACTCTCAATTTGGAGTTTTAGCGGCCATCTTGAGACGTCAGGTTATCTGTTTTGAATTATTTTCCTAAACTTGTGTTTCTTCGAGTGTTAATGTGTAATAATGGTGGATTATTAACCATTAAGTATTCGTGAACGTGCGTGAGTGTGGGCAAACAATTCAAAAGAAGAGAACCTGTGTTTTCATTTTCCCTCCAAAACTCCGTAGGAAGTTTCCGTAAAGATTCTACCACTTTACTGGAACAATTTTTGACTTGACTGAGACTTGACCTGACTGTTTAGTGTGATGAATGAATGACTCGTGATGCACAATATTATTAACTTGATGCAAAATATTTACTTTGACACTGGCAAATTGTTATAATGCCATATAAAACAAAAAGAAAGAAAAAAAAAACTCTCAATTTGGTCTATTTGGTCAATTTGGTCTACTTCGGTCAATTATTAATAAAGTTTGAGAACAATAATTTTGCACAAAGCATAAAGTGCGTTTTATCTTAACTAAGATCTATCGTAATCCGAGAAACGGCCATTTTTCATTGTGTTGTAGTGTGCGTGCGGTCGGTCACGTCACTGGCCATGTGCACGCGCAAATAAATGCAACAAATTGTCCTTTTGTTCATGTACGACCGATATTTTCGGTAAATTTTCAACTAAAATCTTATATAACACGTATTACTTCGTGGATATAGGACAGAGTTTTGGTAATTTTAGTGGATTTTTATAAAATAGTAAAAAAACATTTTGTCGCCTTAGTAACCATAGAATGTACTAAAAATTATGGTATTTTTTAATGTAGCTCGACATATGACAATACTCCGCCTGATGTAAAACTAGAGTTCAGTCCATGAACGGAAATAACTGCTACTACAGAGAAATCACTATGGGCAGCAGTCGCCTCCGCTACACTGGCCTAAGGAGACGAGTATGCACAATCTAGATTGACAGTGCATACCTGGCTACTTTCAAACTGCTCCCGAAACCCGACAAGGTCACTTCACGGGTGTTACATTCGAAAGCGGTAGTACTACCCCAGGACGACAATTTTTGTGTCGGACAATTGACAAGTGGAATGCTTTACCCTCCCATGTGTTCTCCCTTGGATCCTTCAAGCGGAGTGTGAAAAAGCACCTTCTCAGGCCGGCATAGTAGTGGCGACTGGAGCCACCGTGCGAGCGGTTCTCTAGTTGTCAATGCTCATGGACCTCCACTGAGTTTACCACCAGACCAGTCGAGGTCACATGTCGTTCCAAAAAAAAACTTTTCCTCTAAAAGTCGAAAGCCTGAAAGTGCTTAGTGCAGATTAAGGCTGGAAAATCCGTCACCTATAGTTTTTACTTTTGGATTTTTACGTAGTACGTCGCGAATAACTGCAACTTCAATACAAGATAGTGTCTCGTTTCGCAAAAAAATCCGAAATATTCAGTCGAATTGAGACCTAATCACAACTAAACGCACAAATTGTTTATCGTGTTGCGCAATAGGCTGCAGTCGTGGCGATGACCAGTCTGCGCAGTTAGCGGTCAGATTATTGTTGTCTTGTTTATTTTATCATATCTAAGTGCTTTATGAATTATATACTCTGATAATTGTAATTTTATGCGTAACACTATGTAACCTACAATGTATGGAGAAAATATAATTACATTTCTAAATAATAAACTTGGTTTTGTATAGTTAACTGGAAAAATATGTGGATATTAGTCCGACACTCCGCCTGATGTAAAACTAGAGTGCAAGTCGTGAACGAAAACAACTGCTACTAGAAATAAATTTCTACAGGCAGCAGTCGCCTTCACTATGCCGGTTTGAGAAGATGAATGTGACAGTGCACACTGTTATACCTGGTTACTTCTAAACTGATCACGAAACGCGGCAAGATTACAGATTACATTACAAATTACAAACAGAGTGATTGCTCTGCTGCGATCCACAACATAGGAGACATTTATCGCCACTATGCCGGCTTGATGAGACAAGTATATATAATTGCTAGTTAATAATTGAATCATAACCTATTAGCAAGTGGAATGTGGGCAGACAACAAGCCGGGAAGGACGGAGGGAAGCAGTGGATGCGAAAAGCCGGAAATGGCGTGAAATGGCCGAGGCCTACACCCAGCAGTGGGTAACCAATGGCTGAAGAAGAAGAATATAATACAATACAATTGTCACGCCTTTTTCCCACAGGGATAGGCAGAGGCAACGGAACGCCACTTACCACGATCCTGACACAACATCCTCGCTTCCTGAAGTGAACATCCACATTCTCTTCATGCACGCCCGACAGTTATGGGCACTAGGCAGCCCAGGTTTCATGAGGATGTCTCCTATTTGATCGGAAAACACCCTTCTGAGTCTGCCTTGTTTAATGCATCCATTCACATCAGATTTATATACATATTCCTTTCGTGAATCTCCTTTCATTCATCCTTTCCATGTGCCCAAACCATCGAAGCATTCCTTTCTCAATCCTCGTCACTACATCATCTTTCAAAGCACACCTATCGCGCACAACACTATTCCTCATTCTATCCGCTGTCGTGACTACTTACTGACTGCATTTCTACAGCATTAATCCTACTCTCTTGCTTCTTCTCCCATACCCAACATTCACTTCCATCATTAATGTAGGGACAAGTACCGCGTTATGAACAGCCATCCGTGACTTGTTGGACATTATTTGGCCTATTAAATTTGACAGTTACATTTCTGCTTACTCTATTTGGGTATGTAGGCGCGAGATATGTGTACCTACACATAAACAATAGAACATCAAAGCACCCTAACCAGGTGGTCTTGAAAAAAAAACCTCCATAGCTAAGGGTGTGTTTACATTATAGGCGCAGTTTTTAATGTCATATTTATTTATTTTCAAAATAAAAGTTCGGCTGAAGGCACGTGTTGTGTCTTCAACACGTGTCATAAAATTTTTGTATTTTGTACGCATCTGGCGTTCTGTTCTTAAACAGTTTTTTTTTCATTTTCCTAAAGAAAGGAGAAGAGCGGCCGTGGTCTAGCGGTAAGACGCGTGAACTCACGATCGATGAGACCCGTGTTCGAACCTCGCTAATTCTGACCGGTACCGATGTAACTTTGTTATATGTATTTTGGTCGCTCAGTGCCTATAGTTATTTGTCCAGTCTGCCGTCCTGGGGTAGTACCACCACTTTCGAATGTAACACCCGTGGAGTGACCTTGTCGCGTTTTGGGAATAGTTTTAAAGAAACCAGGTATAACGAGAGGAGTGTGCGCTGTCAATATAAGATGGTACATGCTCGTCTCCTCAAGCCGGCATAGTGGAGGCGACTGCTACCCGCACAAGTTTCTCTGTAGCAGCAGTTGTTTCCGTTCATGGACCGCACTCTAGCTTTACTTTGAGCGGAGTGTTATCATAATTATTCTAAGCTACAATAAAAAATGCAAATAAACATAAATAATTACCTACGGTTAAAATCATTGAAGCAATTAATAAGATAAACTTTTGAACTGCATTCAACGTCCATTTATTTCATCAACATGGTTCATTATAAGTGATGGTTAACAATAATATAACCCCATCTTTCAGTTACAACAGTTAAATATAAACTGTACATTGAGGTATGAAACAAATGTAATTTAAATTGAACGCGGTAATTATGGTCGAGCACAGTTGAGTGTGCACATTATTAAAACCTTAGGTTTATTTATGTATTGAATAATTTAATTAAATTAGAATAGAATAGAAAAAAATAGAAGAAATCGTATAAAAACGTGACATTTGTATTTTTTTCGAAATGTTATCAGAGGATTTTACAGTAATTAGTGGATTTAATGTTTATTTTGGGTGGGATCTCTACATTTATAAATATACCAGTGTATATAGACGTCTCTCTCTACATGTTCTCTCACTTTTTCCATCGTTTGTAACTCTTTTTTAAGACAAAGTCTGAAAAGGGCAAATCCAACAGGAAAAAATACCTTCTCCTTTAAAAATTTGAGATGAAAGTTTTTTTCACTAACAAACTGGCGATTAGTGTACGATATCGGGTTACGAGTACAACAATCAAAGGCGCCGTCTGTTCCTCTTTGAATTGAGGCATTGACTTTGAAATCAGTTATACTTATATCGTAGTTAATTAGTTCTTTATCTTACATCGTGTTAGTTCAACCACGTTTAATTAGCCGTATACCTTGTATATACATATACTTATCTATCTATATACATTTAACTAGTTTTTTTGGGCGCGCTTCGCGGCGCTGAAAAAGTTATTTTTCGGGTAATTTGAAAAAAAAATTTTTTTGAAAAAACAAATTATGGATTTTGATATTAGAGGGCATTCCCTACGACTTTTGTTCTGGCACTTTGGCCCCGTCTCGTTCCGTTTCCGAGATATCGCCGTCACTTCTGGTCCAGAGTCCACTTCCGGTCAAAGCCGAAGTTTTCCTGGGGTCGCGGGAACGCCCTCTACACGCCCCAAAAAGAATCATCTCTCTAACCCCCCGGCAAGTGCTTCATAATATATGTCAGTCAGTCAGTGAGTCAGTGGTAATCGAGCTTTATATAATATGACTAGTTTTTTGGGCGCGCTTCGCGGCGCTGAAAAAGTTTTATTCGGGTAGTTTTGAAAAAAAAATTTTTTTTGAAAAAACAAATTATGGATTTCGGAATTAAAGGGCATTTCCTACAACTTTCGTTCTGGCACTTGTGCCCTATCTCGTTCCGTCTCCGAGATATCGGCATCGTTTCCGGTCCGGAGTCCACTTCCGGTCAAAGTCGAGGTTTTCCTGGGGTCGTATGGGCCTCCTCTATACAACCCAAAAAGAATCATCTCTCTAAAGCCCCAGCAAGTGCTTCATAATATATGTCAGTCAGTCAGTGAGTCAGTGGTAATCGAGCTTTATATAATATGATGATGATACTGCTCAAACTTGTATAATATATTAAATAACGAGGAAATGTGCTCTGTCATTGGATGGTGCACATTCGTCTTTTCAAGTTCACATAGTGGATGGGACTGGTGCCTGCAGACATTTGTCGGTGTAGGTAGCAGTTGTTTTTGCTGGTAGTCATTTTTTTTTGAACATTTATCTATCAAAAACTTATTTACCGATTTAAAATAAGTAACTATAAGCTAGCAAAGTACGTTACGAAGCGTTTTAACAACACGTTCCTCGTGCGTACTGCGAAACTGTGGAACTCCCTCCCGGTGTCTGTGTTTCCCGAGAAATACAATACGGGCCTCTTCAAATTGAGAATAAATAGGTACCTCATAGGCAAGCGTGCTCCACCTTAGACCGCATCATGTTAAATCAGGCAGGGTGCGGTCAAACGCTTGCCTATTAAGAATTAAAAGAAGGCTTTTGTTTAAAGATATTTTTGTTGGTAGCTGTTACTCCGTACTCTTGCTTAACACTAAAAGTAATACGTTCAAAAAGGTAATACAAATCATACTAAATGTGTCCTACGAAGGTTTTATGCCTCCGTAAACACTGAAGGCTATACAAGTACAATGTATATCTTTCAATACTAGGTAACATTAACTAAGTTAGTAGTATCATTAGAATAAATTGATAAATAATTACAATGCATTTAGCCTTATTACGAATGGGTATTGTGCTTACATACATTATATAGAGTTATGTATGTATAGACAGGTATATTTTTGTAGACATATTGTGACAACACTACGTCTGTTGTTAAGCTAGAGACAACTGCTGGAAATAAATGCTTGCAGACGCCTTTCTATAATTTTTTTGTCATTTATTAGTCTAATACCAAGTACATAATCGAAATATGAAAGAAATGAGATCTGGCTCCCACACCATGTCGGCAAAAATATATAATAGCCTGCCAGAGGAAATTAAAGAAAATACATGTAACGTAGCTTTTGAACGAGAACTGAAGAAACTTTTGATAGAAAAAGGCTTCTACAGCCTAAATGAATTTCATGATAATTGTGTACGTACCTAATATTAAGCTGACATTTGACATAAATTTTGACATTTAATTATAAACTTCTGACATTATTTTATTGTATAGTATTGTAAATTTTAATCTAAACTGAAATGTATTTGTTATTTTATTACAATACGTATGACATAGTAGATATTTACACACCCAAATGGACAGTTATGGTGAAACTAACATAGATATAAGACTTTACTAACCCATAACATGTAAATAGATAAATAAATAAATAAATAAATATTAAAAACAAGCTTAGTGAATGCAAGGATTGAATGTTGGTGTCGCACTAGTCGTGGCGGCCTCGTAGCACGCGCAGTTTCTTTGAATTCACAGCTGTTAGCTTGATTTGTTTGAAAATCTTGATTTATTTATTTTATTTTGGCAACAAACAGTCATCAGAAAAATCAGTTACAAAATGAAAGAATTATATGCTAAGTATGATAGACTAACAGTGCCGAGAAAGTACTAACAATTAATAAAAAAATAAATTAAAATAACAATTTTTTGCCTTGAACGAATGCTTTTTCTGAATGAACGTCACACCATATATAGAACAATAAATTGTCAAATATCATGTACTTCCACAGAATGTGTATTTCTTAATGTGTTTATTATTATTATTGTATTATTTTAATTCCTGTACTAAGGTAGAGCTTGTATCACAGGCACTGAGCAACCAAAGTACATATATTGTACAT
Source organism: Tinea pellionella (assembly GCA_948150575.1). NCBI lineage: Eukaryota > Metazoa > Arthropoda > Insecta > Lepidoptera > Tineidae > Tinea > Tinea pellionella. The sequence continues at coordinate 6,385,345 of OX411263.1, read as the reverse complement.
TAGTACCGGCTAGAATTTAGAGGTTTGAACGCGGATCTCCTCGATCGTGGGTTCCGTACTCTACCGCTAGACCACGGCCGCTGTAACGTTACCGCCTCTCCGAGTATTATTAAGTCTGTGGTCAGTATAGTTGTAGCCGTTGATTTTTCTCCCGCAGCTGTATTTCTTTGTAAAAAGCTCGACAAGCCGTGATTTGATAATAATGCCTTTGTCATTATATATTGAAGGTAAAAAAACGTTAGAATACTGAGTGTATTAGGGTTTACACTTTACAATTAATTTTTTTTTATTAATTTATATTTCTATAAATGACAATACCCATTTTCGGGCCCGCTTGATATCTAATAGATTGTTAAGAAATTAATATTCTGAAATAATATCTTATTTTTTCATTAATTCATTTAAATTATATCAATACGTCAAGAGACAATGTTTAATTACATAAAAAAGAGATATCATCAATTATTAAAGCTACCTGAAACCTGAAACCAAAAAAGTCTAATTACTGGTGATAAGCGATTTATTATTAATTTTTCTATAAAATAAACTAAAAAAATCATCCGCAAACGCGAGAAAAAAATTGTGGGCCCATTTGTCTTAGGCGAATGGGCAGTCTTCTTTATTCAGTGACAACCCTATAAGCAATAATCACAGAAGCCTGCTTGTATCAAGGCACGAACGCGTCACGAAACATAGAAATAATAAAAACCAATATATTATTACAGTAACAGTTATTTAAGTATAAAATATCCTGGTACTTGAGTTGGAACTGAAATTACGGAACAACTACAAGGCACAGAACTACAAGGCGTTTGATATTTACTTCTATGTTTTTTATTGTAGCTCTACATATGACAATACTCCGTCTGATGTAAAGCTAGAGTGCGGTCTATGAACAGAAACAACTGCTACTATAGATAAACAAAGAACTGCAAACAGCAGTCGCCTCCGCTACCCCTGTTTAAGGAAACGTATGTGCACCAACAGATACTCCTCTTCTAAGAGAGTTTTTTTTTTTCAAAATCATTTAGTTTCGTTTTCAATTTTTTTTTTATTGTTGCTCGGCACGTGACAGCACTCCGCCTGATGAAAAACTAGAGTGCGGTCCATGAATGGAAACAACTGTTACTACAGAGAAACCTGTGCGGGCAGCAGTCGCCTCCACTATGCCGGCTTGAGGAGACGAGCATGTACCATCTAGATTAATAGTGCACACTCCTCTCGTTATACCTGCCTACTCTCGGGTGTTACATTCGAAGGTGGTGGTACTACCCCAGGACGGCAGACAGGACAAATAACCATCATCAGTCTACCTACGACTCTTTAGATTTTTATCTATGTTTATTAAATATAATAATATGATTTAGTTTTAGGTCTATTTGCACAATAAAGAGTATTATTATTATTGAAGATAGCTTTTGTTTGAAGAAAACTTTATTTTTAAAATTAAGTAATTTATTTATTAGGAATGCTGCAAATCCCTACAAAACTTCTGCGCTTCTCAAGGTCAGCGTTCTTAATCTGTGGTGGGATAACCTGTGCATGTATTATTTATATAATTTATGCAAAACAAAATAACAGTTAACCTTGTAATAAACTGACAATAACTTCGTGACGTTTAGCAAATTCTAGTTCTTAATAAAATCCAGACACGTACCTTTTGACATGTTCTAGGTTTCAACTTAAGTACTAGCCGTTACTTATCGTGATTTCCTGAGTTGCTGACGCTAATAAATAGCAAAGTTTCAGTTAAACACTCCATAAAATGCTATACGAAATTGATCTTTATTCCGTAGATTTAAAGGTAGTTTTGTTGTGTTCTGTATAAAAATAATTGTGGGAGCATGTGCAACAAAAATGTAGGTCAAGATTGCAATACAAATTATTATTCATTTTTTATGCGATTTGATCGTCTTCCTATTAGTGCGATAATTTATGTAGATTTTAATTTGATAAAATTGCGGTTTTATTTTAATTGTTAAATGAGAACATAAAGAATAATAAATTAAACAATATTTTTAATTTAATTCAATTGGTTTTTTTCCTGATTATTTATCATTGTATATTATTATATATTTTTTTTAAGTTATTTAGTGAAATTTACTCTGCTAAGAACCCTGAAACCAAAGCCTACGAAAATATGTTTAAAAAAAACAAATATTTTTTCTACTGACACGTACAATACAAAAATTACTGATGATGGTTATTAGTACATCAGTCTGTCATCCTAAGGTCGAATCTGGATGGAGCAAGCCTATGAAGCACCAAATCAGCATAGCGGAGGGGACTGTTGTATACCGCTCTAGCATTTTATAAACATACACAGTATCGAGAGAACAACATTGTTATATCTTTCAGCCAGTGTCTTAATAAGAAGCTGCCCACGTGTATGTAAATTTATTACGGGGGCGTCTACTGGGACACTTGTCGAGACGTTTTGCACATAAAATATATATTTTAACCCGTTTATCATGGTGCTTTTTATACCTTAAAAGTACCTACATCGAGGTCATAACTAATGTTAAAAAATATGTTAAATGTAATGTAGCTACTATGTAGCTAGGCATGTGACAATACTCCGCCTGATGTAAAGCTAGAGTGCGGTCCATGAACAGAAACAACTGCAACTACAGAGAAACCTGTGCGGGCAGCAGCTTTCACTATGCCGGCTTGAGGAGACGAGCATGTACCATCTTAGATTGACAGTGCACACTTCTCTCGTTATACCTGGCTACTTTCAAACTATTCCCGAAACGCGACAAGGTCACTTCACGGGTGTTACATTCGAAAGTGGTGGTACTACCCCAGGACGGTAGACTGGACAAATAACCATCATCAGTCTGCCTACCACTCTTTAATCGTGCTTATAGAGACTGAGCGAGGTTCGAACACGGGTCTCATCGATCGTGAGTTCACGCGTCTTACCGTTAGACCACGGCCGCTTTCAACTTAGATAAAATTTGTCTCTCAATTTATAATAGTTAAAATTAAAAAAAAAACAAAAACATATTCACCTCAGTTAAGAGATTAGACGTAAATTATATATATCTGTAGAACATAGATTGAGAAAGGCATCAATATTCAAGTCTATTTAACTTTAATTTAACTCCTGCGCAGGAGTTGAGTTTACGAAATCTTTAGCACCTGCCGCTTGACCAAGTGGGTCGTTGCTGATGGATAACCCGTTCATTTGCAAACTTTATGTAAGTTATTGATACGGTACATTAATATTTATTTCATTTACGACGATTTTAAACTTGGTAGAAATAAAATAAATAATAACAAAATTCTACTTTATTTTTATAAGTAGCTTGGCATTGACCACATAGAAACATATCTGAAGGCAGCAGTCGCCTCCGCTATGCCGGCTTGAGAAGATGAATATGCACCTTGCATTGACAGTGCACACAGCTACTACTAGGCTAAATTCGAAACGTGACTTCTTCACGGGTGTAACACTTGAACCACTCTTTAAAAAGTTTCAAATTCTTAAAATCTAAAAAAAGAGTGTGCACTGTCAATCTAGATGGTGCATACTCGTCTCCTCAAGCTGGCATTGCGGAGGCGACTGCTAGAAATTTCTCTATAGACTGCACTCTAGCTTTACATCAGGCAGAGTTGCCAAAGAGATGACAATCAAAGGAGAATGCCCATTTTTGGGACCATTTGATACCTAATAATATGGTAACAAAACAATAGTCTAAAATAATATCTTATTTTTTATTAATTCATTTTAATTATATCAACACATAATTTACCAATCAATAAACAATGTTTAATTACATAAAAAATATATATCTTCAATTATTAAAGCATTTAAAATAATAATAACCTCAAATATTTCATCAGAAAACATCTAATTACACAATAACCCTAGTAAAAATTTAAACTGATGAGTTATAAGAAATGCAGATTTATTTTCCTACAAAATGAACTAAAAATCATCGACAAACTCGAGAAAAAAATTGTGGGCCAATTTTTCTTAGGCGAATGGGCATTCTCCTTATCAATCAATTAATTAGGACCTTCAAAATTAATTGTAGGCACTATAACTGAATTTATATTATGTCTCAATGAACTAAAATTTAGTAGAAGCAATTCTATAAATAGCTAATAGTCAAGTCTGTTTAGTAAATTAGAAATAATGGGTCTATATTTTGCTACGATTTCGTGATCATTGAGTTTAATTAACGCTGGCGTATTGCTCGATATTTATATGTGTCCCTGCCTGTAGTAAATACAGACGACGAATTATACTGTATTCATTTTTAAATAGTACTCGATCAAGGTTCTAGTAAAGCGGGGTGAGTATAACGAGAGGAGTGTGCACCGTCAATTAGTGCCGGATTTAAGCATAGGCAACATAGGCAGTTGCCTATGGGCCGCCACCACACCACAAAAAAATTAAATTAAATCGATAAAGGCTCAATAAAAACAAAAAAATACTGAGTTTCGTTTTAAATTTTGTGTTAGCCAACTTATTTAGTTGCTCTCTTCTTTACCTAGATCTTAATAGAAACTTTTAACAGTTAACCACAAACGATTTGAGGGCCTCCACAACATGCTCTGCGCTGCTGTCAATCTGAATGATGCATACTCGTCTCCTCAAGCCGGCATAGCGGAAGCAACTGCTGAATTTTATTTGTATTTAAGGATCACTTCAAATCTTTAATGCAATAACCGGGTTAATTTTTTATTGTATAACTAAATATAAATGTCAACACACCGACTAATGTTAAGCTAGAGTGCGGTTCATGGACGGAAACTACTGCTACAGCAGAGTTTGTAGTTATGCCTAGCTACTTACAAACTGATCCCGAAACGCAACACTTCATGGTTGTGTAACTTAAATGTGGTGGTACTACCCCACGACGGCAGATTTGTCTGATAACCATTATCAGACTACCTATCACACTTTAAAAAATGTTTTAAATAAACAATGTAAATTACGAGAACAAATTACTGCAAAGAAACGATTCTAAGTATTGAATTCTAACTACTTATAATAATTATCCAAGAACTCGAGTTACAGACAATTATAAAACTGCTAACTGAGTACAGCAGTATCAGCAGATCAGATTTACAAAATGGCGGTGTTATAGTGTTACCAGATTTATATTTAATTTAAAGGTAAACTGATGAAGGTTGTAGCAACGCAGCGGACTCGCGATAACTCGCCCGACCAATAAGCGTCGAGCAGACTTGGGTTGGGTAAATTGGGATAAATGCAGCCACGTATTGGGAGATGTTTTGAAGTAGCAGGAGACCCATAACAATTCATGAAAAATAAAACACAAAAAAAAAATTTTTTTGAGATGGCAACAAGCATGATCCAGAAGTCGGAAAATGTAGTTAATTCGCATTCGTGAAGTGCTTCTTCCTAGAAATATTTCATTATAAACTAAATATAAATCCAAAATAAAAAAAATATTACATACATCAAATCAAAATATTTATTTTTCTTCTTGCCAGATGTTCTGCAAGAACCCCGTTGGGGCACTGAAAAAAACTTATAGATATACTTATATATTATTATCACTACTTATTATTATATAAAAATTCATTTAAATTATAAAAACTATTCTTCACTAAAAATCTCTCAAATTTGACTCTTATTATAATCTGGCAGTACTATTGGCGCGTGCTAAGTTGCGCAAGCGCACGCCTGCAAGACGCGGCTTTATGTCACTGCAATCACTTCGGGAACTATATTAATATTTTACGATCAAGATATATTATTTATTTACTGTTTTATTACTTATCTTTGGTTGCGTTTTAGTGTTGTGATGAAATTTTTTATAATATTTTTATTCTTTGTTTATTAAACGTTAAAAAAGTTTTAAAATTAATAAATACCTACATTGTGTTTATTTATTACTAATTAAATACATAATTTTATATGAATACCTAAAGAGCGAATGGTATAGCAGTAGGGTCCGTGACCTCACTATTAACGAGACCCGTGTGCAAATCTCGCTAAATTCTGACAGGTACCAATGTAACTATGTTATACGAGTACATATGTACCTTGGTCGCTCAGTGCTTATGGTATAATAATACGATAATAATGAGTGGTGTTTAGGCAAGTCTGCCGTTTTGGGCTTAAAGAGACAAATATGTGCCATCCATTGACAGGGCACACTCCTTTCGTCATATTCAGCTACTTCCAAACTGAACTCGAACGCGACCAAGTCATTTCACTTGAAAGTGTCGGTTCTATTCCAGGACTCTAGATTGGGCTAATAACCATTATCAGTCTGCCTACAAGTTTTTAAAAGTTCTGCGGTAGTAAACTAAACAATAATGTGTGAACGCGGCTTTCAAATAAACTTGACTTATGGGTAACGACCCAGTTTCAAATGCGAGCTACAACAATGTTATACCACCTGCATTTGTCATGGTATTGAAATGGAGACATTAATCATTTAAAATATGCCTTAAGACGTGTAGCGATACTGGGATAAGCAGAGATAATGTTTTGTAATATACATTTTTCCTTAGATCGATTACCTCTGTACAATTTTTTTTTATTTCTTTCGCCTCACTGACCCATTAGGAATATTATTTTATAATAATAAATAAATATAAAAAACATACAATGCCTTGAATTCGAACCAGAATAGCATATAGTACTACACTTATCGGAAGAAGAATAACAGAAACATACAACTTATCCCAAAGGATAACTGGTAGAAAATGCCTTGACATTAAGTTCGCCTTTTGCAATTTTTATATTATATGTGCAATAAAGTATTGTATTATTATTATATCATGCAGTTTATATTTTTTTAGGCTCGTAAGTGTTACTAGGAAAAACTGATTCAAAAGAGCAAAAATTACAGCTTTAAAACAGAAAACTGATATTTGTTTTCGAATTCAAAGCAAAATGACAACTTCTTAGAATCGATTATATACATTTTTAAAGATGTGTTTATGTATAATAATGCAAAAATATTATAACCTATTGTTTTACACAGTCTATTGTTTCTGCTTATCCTTCTTTGTTGTATCTTATATGTCGTGAGGATATGTGTATTTTATGTCACTGAAAAGTTTAGAGAAACTTTCAAGAAACATTGTAAAACGATTATTCGTTGTAAACATCGTAGTGTAGGAGGTAAAATCTTTTAATTTCATTATGAAATAATATTATTGTTATAATAATTACAATCTTCAGACTCCTCTTTTTCTCTTGGAAGCACTCTCACTCTGGAGGAGTGCAGTCATGTGATGAGCTAAAATAAAAAAAAAAATGAGAAAATTCCAAACTAGGACATTTTTATGGGGAAATCCGTTACGAATGTGTAACCTTTTTTTACGTGTGGAAAATCTTTTATTGACACTTCACACACGGTCAAAGGACCGCGAGCCACGAGAAGGAAAATGTAACCCTGACAGTCTCCACTTTGCGTCTCAGAACAAAGACACAAAGAACCTAATATATTCCTATATTTTTAAGTAGAACTTTTGTGTTTCAACTTTTAAACATGTTTCTTAATTATTTAGCTTTATTCCCTTTATTTTAATAGTTTTATTTGATCTTTTATAACTTCTATAATATCATTAAAATTGAACAGAAAAAAATCTAAGTGCACAAAGATAATCTGTGGGCATGAGAGGGGACGTGGTATCGATTATCACCAGCTCCACAGCAAGAGCGCTATTTGAATTTTGTTCAGCATATTTTATCAATAAACGTGGGTGTAATTAAATTTCTCCCTTATTGAATTGCTAAAGGTAACTTATATTTCTGAATACCTATTATAAGAAGTAATATTTAATTAATAATAAAGGATGACATCTCTCTAACTATAGGGACAAGGCATATTCACAAACAACACCTAACGAAGTTACTTTGGTTTTAAAACCTGGTTGGGACCAGGAAATACTGTAGTACTGCGATTGTACTATGTTACAACGACTACAGTAAGACATGTACCGTTTGTAAGACAATTTAGTCTTTAAGACGATAGGATTAAGAGTTATTATTTGTTCTTGTTTTAGGATAAATAAATTTGTGTTGTGCTAAGGTGGCAGCGTGTGCTGGGAGATCCTATCTCAGGACAAGAAGTAATAAAGACGCCTCACTGCAAAATCTAGCCTCTAGGACATAGATGTCCATGGAGCCCTTATAATATATTTTTAAATAATAAAATGTACTTTTCAAAAAGTACTGTTTTTGTTTGTGTATTTATTGCTAATTACTAGAGCTTTAGTTAAACTTTTTTTCTTTCATTAATTAATCATTCAAACTTAAATAAAAAAGACTATAAAATTAAATTGTACATAAAAAGTTTAATAAAGTAAATTTTCCGAAAAAAAAAACAACACAATAGATACTCAGTTCATTTTCTGTTCTCAAAGTCAATGTGCAGTATACTCAAAACCGGTTCTGCAAGAGCTCCTCAGTCTCCTGCAAAGTTCACTACGCATATGCCTTCATGTGGCCAGAACAGTAGCTATTACCTTAAAGCAATTTATTAATTTCAGTTTAGGAAAACCGTCTAGTAAATTTTTGCGGGTATTTCAAGATAGCAGGTTGATTGTCGTTTTTTTTTTTGTTTTATATGGCATTATAACAATTTGCCAGTGTCAAAGTAAACATTTTTGCATTAAGTTAAAAATATTGTGCATCACGAGTCATTCATTCATCACACTAAACAGTCAGGTCAAGTCTCAGTCAAGTCAAAAATTGCTCCAGTAAAGTGGTAGAATCTTTACTGAAACTTCCTACGGAGTTTTGGAGGGAAAATGGAAACACAGGTTCTCTTCTTTTGAATTGTTTGCCCACACTCACGCACGTTCACGAACACTTAATGGTTAATAATCCACCATTATTACACATTAACACTCGAAGAAACACAAGTTTAGGAAAATAATTCAAAACAGATAACCTGATGCCGCCAAAACTCCCCTTGACTGTCAAGACAAAACTGTCTTGAAATATTTCTTTAAGCTTGTGTTTCTTCGATTATAATTTTAGAGGAGTGTCACCCTGAATAGTGCACATTCGTCTCCTCAAGCCGGCATAGCGGAGGCTATTCCTGCCTGCAGAAATTCCTCTGTGGGAGCCGTTGTTTCCGTTCATGGACTGTACTCTAGCTTAACATCAGGCAGAGTGGTCGTCACATGCTTAGCTACAATAAAAAAATCCATATAAAATCATAGATATACTAATAATAAATATTCTAGTGGTGCAAACTTCATACATCTGACATAAAAAAAACGTAGGCAGCTTCAAACGATTTGACAACGTTGCAGTCAAGTCAGATACTAACTGACAGAGAACCTAAACGTGGCTGTGGCCATGTTTTCTCTCGCGTCACATTGGGAGCATTATTGCACATCTAGTTGTATATATCGATGTATAAAATTACAAGAGTTAAGACATCTGAGCAATAGTATCTGGTCTAAAGCGCAACAATGGGTTATTGAACGTATAATATTGTTATCATGGTCGTGTGCTCGCCACGAGTAGCATACAGATACATGCGGTACCGTCAGCAAAATAAAAGACATAAATTAAAAGTAGTTTTTTTATATCCATCGCCGCCAGTCCTTTGACGCTTGTGGTTATGTAAATAACAACCAGACTTGTCTGCAATTTTTTTTTATTGTAGCCCGGATTATTATGACAACACGCCGCCTGATATAAAGCTAGAGTATGGTGGAAACAACTGCTACTATAGAAAAATCTCTACGGGCAGCAGTTGCCTCCGATATGCCTGAGGAGACGAGTATGCACCATCTAGAGTAACAGTGCACATTCCTCTCTCTATACCTGGCTACTTTCAAACTGCTCCCGAAACGCGACAAGGTCACTTCACCACATTCGAAAGTGGTGGTAGTGCCCCAGGACGGCAGACTGGGTAAATAATCATCATCAGTCTGCCTACCACTCTTTTTTTTGACAAACAGTGATTATGCGACCAAGAAAAGAAGTGATTTAGCTGCATAGGCTTATCAAGTTAACAGCTCCCGAAGTGCCACCTCCCGTGATAAAGAACAAATTCGAAGTGTGATTGGAAAACGACCAATTTGTTTCAACATTTATTTTGTCCGATTTTATTTTTTATTTATTTCTACCCTACAACTTTTGTTACAGAACAATTCTCGGACTCTCTATTAGCCCTTTCAAGTTGTATGTCATGTCAAATAGTCAACCTGTACTGCGAAAATTCGTCTTCTCAAGCCGGCATAGCGGAGCTCATGAATCGAATTCTAGCGTCGGATTACTATAAAAATACAATAAGTATTACGCTAGTAATTAATTTTGTCAATAAATATTTTTTTAATTTTTTATTACTTGTGATGATTTTTTTTGCTAACGCTATTAGTAATATAGGAGTAGATAATTTTACTACTTACTACGCACTACACAAACAAGTATCTGCTACTAACTACATACAGTATGATAACATATTCACTATAATGTACAGATTGAACGCCACTTAAATTTATATACTAGCGGACGGACCTGATATATGCTATTATCCCGCCCGAAAGTTAGCTTGCTTGGCAGGGGGGAGGTGTACAGGAAGGTGAAGAGTCTACTGGTCTTCTTGGGAGATATAAACCACCGAGCGAGCGGCCGTGGTCTAGCGGTAAGACGCGTGAACTCACGATCGATGAGAACCTCGCTAATTCTGACCAGTGCCAATGTAACTTTGTTATATGTACTTTGGTCGCTCAGTGCCATATAGCCTTAAAGAGTGGTAGGCAGACTGATGATGTTATTAGTCCAGTCTGCCGTCCTGGGGTAGTACCACCACTTTCGAATGTAACACCCGTGAAGTGACTTTGTCGCGTTTCGGGAATAGTTTGAAAGCCAGGTATAACGAGAGGAGTGTGCAGTCAATCTAGATGGTGCACATTCGTCTCCTCAAGCCGGTATAACGTAGGCGACTGCTGCCTGTAAAAAATATTTGTTGTAGCAGTTTTTTCCGTTTTTTCCGTAACATGTACCCGTCCATGGGCACATGTTAAGCTACTAAAAACACTTTAATTTTTTAATATTATTAAAATTATTTATACTAGATATTAACTGTGCGAGCAATAGCATTATTGTTCATACAGTACCTTATCAGTTAATAATTCTATTTAAAATTTAAAATTAAAATACGATGCCATTTTATCGGAGGAAACCAGCAGGTTTTGATATGTATTATCATAAATTACCTACTTAATATACATATATAATTAAAAAAAAAGGTGTGTGCAACCTCTATTAAAAAGTTTTCGTTTAAAAAGTACGATGTCAAAATATGTCAAAAATCCTTTTTTTTATGTCAGAAGATATATTATTTGACTAAAGCAAAAACATTTAATTGGAGTAGCTCTTCTCAGTCCAAATTAGTAACCCCGACGTGATTCACTCCAAAGGTAATTTGCACACAGAGCAGCCGTGGTCTAGCTGTAGAATACGTGAACTCACGATCTCAGAGACCCAAGTTCAAATCTCGGTAAAATTCACACCGGTATTAAAATATAATTACTAACTAATTTATAGGCAATAAAAAAACTACGATTTTATCTACAAATAGAATGCAGTCCATTAGAGCAGACAAATTCCACTATGACGACCTGAAGAGACTCTCTCTCTCTCATTATATCCAGCTACTTCCAAACTGCTCCCGAAAGGCGACCAGGTACGAGGAAAAAAAGTAGAGGTCTGATAAGTTTTATAATATCTCTAAAACCGCAAGTTTATTACAAATGTAATGTCTAGATAATTTATTTTATTAGGAGTGTGTTTGTCGAAGTATTTGATTAATTTTCTCTCGGTTAAGTGCTTTTCAGTGCATCGTGAGCTGACGCGCGTTCAATTTATGATGACAATTAAACGATGTTATGATTTTGTATGTTTTAGCAATGAGTTTATGTTTATTGTGCTTTTGAATATGTTTATAAAAGCTATATTTATAACGTTATATATAATATTTTATAGATTTATATATACCACTAGCTGTTGGGTAAAGACCGCGGGCGCAAGCGGCCCGCGGAGGCCCTTTTTGTCGTAAAACGTATTAGATCGAATAGATTTTAGGCAGTTTTGAAAATATTTAGCTCGCCATCTAAAGGCGTTTAAGTTTCTGAACAAAATTGACCTTTACACGGTTACGCTAACGTATGTACTTTTTGAGAAATAGCGATTTTAGAAAATTAAAAAAAAAAAAAAAAAAAAAAGTAGTGCTGGTCATACTGAACAATATTGGCCTTTACACGGTGACGCTAACGTATGTACTTTTTGAGTAATAGCGATTTTAGAAAATTAAAAAAAAACAAAAATTTAAAAAAAAAGTAGTGCTGGTCATACTGAACTATATTGGTCTTCACACGGTGACGCTAACGTATCTACTTTTCGAGATTTGATGATTTTAAAAGATTGAAAAAAAAAATTAAAAAAAGAATAGTGCTGGTCATACTGAACAATATTGGTCTTTACACGGTTACGTTGACGTATGTACTTTTTGAGTAATAGCGATTTTAGAAAATTCAAAAAAAAAAAAAAATTAAAAAAAAGTAGTGCTGGTCATACTGAACAATATTGGTCTTTGCACGGTTACGTTAACGTATGTACTTTTTGAGTAATAGCGATTTTAGAAAATTAAAAAAAAAAACAAAATTAAAAAAAAAAGTAGTGCTGGTCATACTGAACAATATTGGTCTTTACACGGTGACGCTAACGTATGTACTTTTTGAGATACGGCGATTTAAAAAAAATTGAAAAAAAAATAAAAAAACAAATAGTGCTGGTCATACTGAACAAAATTGTTCTTTACATGGTTACTCTGACGTATCTACTTCTTGAGATATTTTAAAAAAGCCTGCCGCGCGGAGCAAATTTGATGTTCACGCGGCCGCGCTCACCGTCCGACTGACCGAGGTAAAGCCGTTTCGATCGTTCGTCCCGAAAATGCGTCGTTATATTTTCATTGCGCGCTCTGAACGGGCGGAACATAGAGAGCGCGAGCCCCGACGAGCGATCGACGCGGATGCTGTTAGGCCACGCCCACCGCCATGCTCCGTTTCATATTGGCGTACCGGCGGGAAAAGGATATAAATACGATCGAGGAAAAATTTTTTTTGAGCAATTTTGAAAAAAAAAGTATCGTTTTCGAAATTAGAGGGCATTCCCTACAACGTTTGTTCCGGCACTTTTGCCTCATCTCTTTCCGTTTCCGAGATATCGCTACCACTTCCGGTCCAGAATCGACTTCCGGTCAAAGTCGTATTTTTCTCGACGGTTTTGGAACACCCTCTATACGACTCAAAAAACCGCTACCCTCCACTATACCGGCAAGTACGAAATAATTGATGTCAGTCAGTGAGTGAGTGAGTCAGTGAGTGGTATTGCCGCTATATATTAGTACTAGCTGTTGGGTAAGAGCCGCGGGCGCAAGCGGCCCGCGGAGGCCCTTTTTGTCGTAAAACGTATTAGATCGAATAGATTTTAGGCAGTTTTGAAAATATTTAGCTCGCCATCTAAAAGCGTTTACGTTTCTGAACAAAATTGGTCTTTACACGGTTACGCTAATGTATGTCCTTTTTGAGATATGACGATTTTGAAAAATTAAAAAAAAAACAAATAGTGCTGGTCATACTGAACAAAATTGGTCTTTACATGGTTACGCTAACGTATCTACTTTTCGAGATAGGGCGATTTTAAAAAATTAAAAAAAAAGAAAAATTAAAAATCATAAATAGTGCTGGTCATACTGAACAAAATTGGTCTTTAAACGGTTACGCTAATGTATGTACTTTTTTAATAATAGCGATTTTAGAAAATTAAAAAAAAAAATAGTAGTGCTGGTCATACTGAACAAAATTGGTCTTTACACGGTGACGCTAACGTATCTACTTTTCGAGATATAAAGATTTAAAAAAATTTAAAAAAAAACAAAAACAAAAATTTAAAAAAATTGTGCTGGTCACACTGAACAAAATTGGTCTTTACATGGTTACTCTGACGTATCTACTTCTTGAGATATTTAAAATATTCGAAAAAAAGCAAGAGCAAATTCGATGTTCACGCGGCCGCGCTCACCGTCCGACTGACCGAGGTAAAGCCGTTTCGATCGTTCGTCCCGAAAATGCGGCCGTAAGAAAACTTTTTTCTCCGCACCTCTCGCTCTCGCTTCATGCACCGACTGATGGAAAAGAGCGAGATGGAAGTATCATCGAGGGCCGACCGATTTGTATGGGAATTTAGTTTTTTGCCCGATTTTGAATTTTTTTTTTGATTTTGTCATAAGACCACATTCTCTACAACTTTCTCTTCGGGGTGACTGCCCTGACTCGCCCCGTTTCCGAGATATCGCTGTCACTTCCGGTCCAGAATCCACTTCCGGTCAAAGTCATATTTTTCCTGAGGTCACATAGATCGTCCCTAAACACCCTGAAAATTGTATGGGTTTTTTTTTGCCCGATTTGAATTTTTTTTTTTGCCCGATTTTGAAATTTTTTTTTATTTCGCCATAAAATGATATTTTCTACAACTTTCTCTTCGAGGTGACTGCCCTGACTGGCCCCGTTTTCGAGATATCGCTGTCACTTCCGGTCCAGAATCGACTTCCGGTCAAAGTCGTATTTTTCTCGAGGTTTTTTAGACACCCCCTATACACCCCGAAAATTTTACTCCCGTACCCCCTCGGCAAGTACTAAATAATTGATGTCAGTGAGTGAGTGAGTCAGTGAGTCAGTGGTATTGCAGCTATATATTAGTACTAGCTGTTGGGTAAAAGCCGCGGGCGCAAGCGGCCCGCGGAGGCCCTTTTTGTCGTAAAACGTATTAGATCGAATAGATTTTAGGCAGTTTTGAAAATATTTAGCTCGCCATCTAAAAGCGTTTACGTTTCTGAACAAAATTGGTCTTTACACGGTTACGCTAATGTATGTCCTTTTTGAGATATGGCGATTTTAAAAAATTAAAAGAAAAACAAATAGTGCTGGTCATACTGAACAAAATTGGTCTTTACACGGTGACGCTAACGTATCTACTTTTCGAGATATGGTGATTTTAAAAAATTTAAAAAAAACTAAAATTTAAAAAAAGTTAATGCTGGTCATACTGAACAATATTGGTCTTTACACGGTTACGTTAACGTATGTACTTTTTGAGTAATAGCGATTTTAGAAAATAAAAAAAAAAATCAAAGTTAAAAAAAAAGTAGTGCTGGTCATACTGAACAATATTGGTCTTTACACGGTGACGCTAACGTATGTACTTTTTGAGATACGGCGATTTAAAAAAAATTGAAAAAAAAAATAAAAAAACAAATAGTGCTGGTCATACTGAACAAAATTGTTCTTTACATGGTTACTCTGACGTATCTACTTCTTGAGATATTTTAAAAAAGCCTGCCGCGCGGAGCAAATTTGATGTTCACGCGGCCGCGCTCACCGTCCGACTGACCGAGGTAAAGCCGTTTCGATCGTTCGTCCCGAAAATGCGTCGTTATATTTTCATTGCGCGCTCTGAACGGGCGGAACATAGAGAGCGCGAGCCCCGACGAGCGATCGACGCGGATGCTGTTAGGCCACGCCCACCGCCATGCTCCGTTTCATATTGGCGTACCGGCGGGAAAAGGATATAAATACGATCGAGGAAAAATTTTTTTTGAGCAATTTTGAAAAAAAAAGTATCGTTTTCGAAATTAGACGGCATTCCCTACAACGTTTGTTCCGGCACTTTTGCCTCATCTCTTTCCGTTTCCGAGATATCGCTACCACTTCCGGTCCAGAATCGACTTCCGGTCAAAGTCGTATTTTTCTCGACGGTTTTGGAACGCCCTCTATACGACTCAAAAAACCGCTACCCTCCACTATACCGGCAAGTACTAAATAATTGATGTCAGTGAGTGAGTGAGTCAGTGAGTCAGTGGTATTGCAGCTATATATTAGTACTAGCTGTTGGGTAAAAGCCGCGGGCGCAAGCGGCCCGCGGAGGCCCTTTTTGTCGTAAAACGTATTAGATCGAATAGATTTTAGGCAGTTTTGAAAATATTTAGCTCGCCATCTAAAAGCGTTTATGTTTCTGAACAAAATTGGTCTTTACACGGTGACTCTAACGTATCTACTTTTCGAGATATGGCGATTTTAAAAAATTTAAAAAAAAACAAAATTTAAAAAAAAATTAGTGCTGGTCATACTGAACAAAATTGGTCTTTACACGGTGACGCTAACGTATCTACTTTTCGAGATATGGCGATTTTAAAAAATTTAAAAAAAAAATTAAAAAAATGTAGTGCTGGTCATACTGAACAATATTGATCTTTACACGGTGACGCTAACGTATCTACTTTTCGAGATATGAAGATTTTAAAAAATTAAAAAAAAAAAACAAAAATTTAAAGAAAAAGTGCTGGTCATACTGAACAAAATTGGTCTTTACACGGTGACGCTAACGTATCAACTTTTCGAGATATGGCGATTTTAAAAAATTAAAAAAAAAACAAAAGTTTAAAAAAAAATTAGTGCTGGTCATACTGAACAATATTGGTCTTTACACGGTGACGCTAACGTATCTACTTTTCGAGATATGGCGATTTTAAAAAATTAAAAAAAAAACAAAAATTTAAAAAAAAATAGTGCTGGTCATACTGAACAATATTGGTCTTTACACGGTGACGCTAACGTATCTACTTTTCGAGATATGAAGATTTTAAAAAATTAAAAAAAAAACTAAAACAAAAATTTTAAAAAATAGTGCTGGTCACACTGAACAAAATTGTTCTTTACATGGTTACTCTGACGTATCTACTTCTTGAGATATTTAAAAGAAAGCCCACCGCGCGGAGCAAATTCGATGTTCACGCGGCCGCGCTCACCGTCCGACTGACCGAGGTAAAGCCGTTTCGATCGTTCGTCCCGAAAATGCCTCGTCGCGGATGCTGTTAGGCCACGCCCAAGCGCCATGCTCCGTTTCATATTGGCGTACCGGCGGGAAAAGGATAAAAATACGATCGAGGAAAAATTTTTTTCGAGCAATTTTGAAAAAAAAAGTATCGTTTTCGAAATTATAGGGCATTCCCTACAACTTTCTCTACGGGGTGATCGCCCCTACTCGCCCCGTTTCCGAGATATCGCTACCACTTCCGGTCCATAATCGACTTCCGGTCAAAGTCGTATTTTTCTCGACGATTTTGGGACGTCCTCTATACGACCCAAAAAACCGCTACCCTCCACCATACCGGCAAGTACGAAATAATTGATGTCAGTCAGTGAGTGAGTGAGTGAGTGAGTCAGTGGTATTGCAGCTATATATTAGTACTAGCTGTTGGGTAAAAGCCGCGGGCGCAAGCGGCCCGCGGAGGCCCTTTTTGTCGTAAAACGTATTAGATCGAATAGATTTTAGGCAGTTTTGA
This sequence comes from Tinea pellionella, assembly GCA_948150575.1. Taxonomy (NCBI): domain Eukaryota; kingdom Metazoa; phylum Arthropoda; class Insecta; order Lepidoptera; family Tineidae; genus Tinea; species Tinea pellionella. The sequence continues at coordinate 6,367,979 of OX411263.1, read as the reverse complement.
AAATATTTAGCTCGCCATCTAAAAGCGTTTACGTTTCTGAACAAAATTGGTCTTTACACGGTGACGCTAACGTATCTACTTTTCGAGATATGGCGATTTTAAAAAATTTAAAAAAAAACAAAATTTTAAAAAAAATTAGTGCTGGTCATACTGAACAAAATTGGTCTTTACACGGTGACGCTAACGTATCTACTTTTTGAGTAATAGCTATTTTAGAAAATTAAAAAAAAAAAAGCAAATAGTGCTGGTCATACTGAACAATATTGATCTTTACACGGTGACGCTAACGTATCTACTTTTCGAGATATGAAGATTTTAAAAAATTAAAAAAAAAAAAACAAAAATTTAAAAAAAAAAGTGCTGGTCATACTGAACAAAATTGGTCTTTACACGGTGACGCTAACGTATCTACTTTTTGAGTAATAGCGATTTTAGAAAATTCAAAAAAAAAAAACAAAATTAAAAAAAAAGTAGTGCTGGTCATACTGAACAATATTGGTCTTTACATGGTGACGCTAACGTATGTACTTTTTGAGATACGGCGATTTTAAAAAATTGAAAAAAAAATAAAAAAACAAATAGTGCTGGTCATACTGAACAAAATTGTTCTTTACATGATCACTCTGACGTATCTACTTCCTGAGATATTCGAAAAAAAGCCCGCCGCGCGGAGCAAATTTGATGTTCACGCGGCCGCGCTCACCGTCCGACTGACCGAGGTAAAGCCGTTTCGATCGTTCGTCCCGAAAATGCGTCGTTATATTTTCATTGCGCGCTCTGAACGGGCGGAACATAGAGAGCGCGAGCCCCGACGAGCGATCGACACGGAAGCTGTTAGGCCACGCCCACCGCCATGCTCCGTTTCATATTGGCGTACCGGCGGGAAAAGGATATAAATACGATCGAGGAAAATTTTTTTTTGAGCAATTTTGAAAAAAAAAGTATCGTTTTCGAAATTAGAGGTCATTCCCTACAACGTTTGTTCCGGCACTTTTGCCTCATCTCTTTCCGTTTCCGAGATATCGCTACCACTTCCGGTCCAGAATCGACTTCCGGTCAAAGTCGTATTTTTCTCGACGGTTTTGGAACACCCTCTATACGTCTCAAAAAACCGCTACCCTCCACCATACCGGCAAGTGCGAAATAATTGATGTCAGTCAGTCAGTGGTATTGCAGCTATATATTAGTACTAGCTGTTGGGTAAAGACCGCGGGCGCAAGCGGCCCGCGGAGGCCCTTTTTGTCGTAAAACGTATTAGATCGAATAGATTTTAGGGCAGTTTTGAAAATATTTAGCTCGCCATCTAAAGGCGTTTAAGTTTCTGAACAAAATTGACCTTTACACGGTTACGCTAACGTATGTACTTTTTGAGAAATAGCGATTTTAGAAAATAAAAAAAAATAAAATAAAAAAGTAGTGCTGGTCATACTGAACAATATTGGTCTTTACACGGTGACGCTAACGTATGTACTTTTTGAGTAATAGCGATTTTAGAAAATTAAAAAAAAAAACAAAAATTTAAAAAAAAAGTAGTGCTGGTCATACTGAACTATATTGGTCTTCACACGGTGACGCTAACGTATCTACTTTTCAAGATTTGATGATTTTAAAAGATTGAAAAAAAAAATTAAAAAAAGAATAGTGCTGGTCATACTGAACAATATTGGTCTTTACACGGTTACGTTGACGTATGTACTTTTTGAGTAATAGCGATTTTAGAAAATTCAAAAAAAAAAACAAAATTAAAAAAAAGTAGTGCTGGTCATACTGAACAATATTGGTCTTTACACGGTTACGTTAACGTATGTACTTTTTGAGTAATAGCGATTTTAGAAAATTAAAAAAAAAACAAAATTAAAAAAAAAGTAGTGCTGGTCATACTGAACAATATTGGTCTTTACACGGTGACGCTAACGTATGTACTTTTTGAGATACGGCGATTTAAAAAAAATTGAAAAAAAAATAAAAAAACAAATAGTGCTGGTCATACTGAACAAAATTGTTCTTTACATGGTTACTCTGACGTATCTACTTCTTGAGATATTTTAAAAAAGCCTGCCGCGCGGAGCAAATTTGATGTTCACGCGGCCGCGCTCACCGTCCGACTGACCGAGGTAAAGCCGTTTCGATCGTTCGTCCCGAAAATGCGTCGTTATATTTTCATTGCGCGCTCTGAACGGGCGGAACATAGAGAGCGCGAGCCCCGACGAGCGATCGACGCGGATGCTGTTAGGCCACGCCCACCGCCATGCTCCGTTTCATGTTGGCGTACTGGCGGGAAAAGGATATAAATACGATCGAGGAAAAATTTTTTTTGAGCAATTTTGAAAAAAAAAGTATCGTTTTCGAAATTAGAGGGCATTCCCTACAACGTTTGTTCCGGCACTTTTGCCTCATCTCTTTCCGTTTCCGAGATATCGCTACCACTTCCGGTCCAGAATCGACTTCCGGTCAAAGTCGTATTTTTCTCGACGGTTTTGGGACGTCCTCTATACGACTCAAAAAACCGCTACCCTCCACTATACCGGCAAGTACTAAATAATTGATGTCAATAGATCAGTGAGTGAGTGGTATTGCAGCTATATATTAGTATAATAATAATAATAATAATAATAATATACATTAATTCAACTTTTGCGGATCCTTTGTTCAGTTTTACTAAAAGTTTACATTTACTCTACACGCGTTGAAATGTCGCGTAAATTCATATTGTTATCGTTAAAAGGTCGTTAAAAGATCCCAAAAAAAATAATAGAAAAACATATTTCGCTTCTTTTCATACATTTCACGTAACTTTAACCAGCTGAAAACGAGCCAGAGACGGAGTAAAACTTAGTAACAAACTCACCGACGACCAGAGAAACCAAATCAAAAAACCATCTGTCTTATAAAATATATGACATAAGTCACATTTTAAATTCGAACCGTAGCGCGCGTTGCCAACACCAGCCAAGATTCGCTGGTTACGATTAGCGTTAAAGTAAGCGTCAAAATGACACGCGACGATGCATGCGATGGTGCAACTCGTGTGGAGTAAATGTGAACTATAATGTAAACGTAACAGTTAAAGTAAGCGTAAAAGTAATATTTAAGTACACATCGATACGGGTCAGAATTTAGGGAGATTTAATAACGTTCTCACCGATCGTGAGTTCACGCGACAAAGAAATAAATCCGACACCAAAAGTACAATATTATAAAATATTATAATATAAATAAAAAAGCGTAAATCTATTTCAATATTAGATTAACTCCATAGACCAGGTTTCTGGTTTCTGTAGTCTTTCCATTTGTTAACCGCAAAATTTTATATTGTCTGTAGCCGCAGGACCGTTTGCTTGAATCTACGACAAACCAAACTGTTTTAGTGATGTGTAATACTTGATATCGATAATAACAATTTATAATATTTTGTAGCGCGTTTATTAAGATTATTTTAGTCTAACTTATTGAAAGCTTTACAGGTATTGTAGTCAAAATAAATGCGATAGTGGTCTTCATAAAATATTTTAATAAAAAATTACTTTACTTGTAAAAATATTATTATAAATGAACTAAAATGTTCATAATTATTTTTTTTAAATACTTCTTGTTCAACTTGAATCTATCTATATATAAGGTAAAAATATAAAATAGTGAGGTGTTTTTAAGTTAAAATATTTGAGAATACATACCTACTAAAATATAATAGTTTTAGCTCATTTTCACCAACGCTCAAGTCGACTCAACTCATAAAGGCTAAGTATCCTACACTAAAATTGCAAAACTTTATTTTAAATATCGATAAAAAATAACAAAATTATTAATTCACATCACTACTGAAAGATGCATTTCAACCAGTCTCTCGCTGAACGATTTCGATCACCGCACGTGCCTGTTGTAACGTTACACCCAGTTTATTACTCTACGACCATTTATTATTAGTGTATTATCGACCTAAGTATACAGGGTGAATTTTTCAAGTGGGCTTTCATGGCCAAATCCTAAACTATAAGAGATATCGAAAAATGCTGAAAGGAGTCTCGATGCCGATTTTGATGAAAACTAAAACTGCATTATTAGATTTTTGATAAATCCATTTTCCTGGCCAGGAATCGAACCTGTTGATTTTGAAAAAATAAAAACACTCTGTATTTTTGCACCATCCGATAGTGTTCCTGATAAGGATCAAATTCTGGGAAGTAATGATATACGGCAAACCAAAGAAAAGTGTTGATTTTTAACAAATTGTCTCTTATTTCCATGTATTTATACATTACCGGTACATTGACAACATTTATTATAATTTATGATAATTGAAAATCATCATATTGATTTAAAATCTCGCGCTCTTCGAGGTTAAATGAAAGGAAAGTCTTGATTTTTAGCAAAATAATGTTTTATTTTTTTAACATTAAGTAATTAAATCTTAATTAATCAATTGTTCAAAATGATAGCCATTATTTTCAATACATAGCTGAACTCGACGCCTCAAGGAGTGTACTGCATTCCACATCACAAGGTTATTGATTCCGTTCAGAATATTCCCTAACGCTAGTTTTAAGTCATCAATTTCATTGTACGTACATTTGTAAATTTCGTTTATGACATGCCCCCAGAGAAAATAATCTAAAGGTGTTAGATCTGGCGACCTAGCCGGCCACGGCACAGGACCTTAAAAATTAATTTATTGTTTTACCTACGTTTCAATCGTTTTCTTTTTAATCATGGCTTTTAACCTCGAAGAGCGCGAGATTTTAAATCAAAACATAATAAATGTAGTAGGTAATGTATAAATACATGGAAATAAGAGACAATTTGTTAAAAATCAACACTTTTCTTTGGTTTGCCGTATATCATTACTTCCCAGAATTTGATCCTTATCAGGAACACTATCGGATGGTGCAAAAATACAGAGTGTTTTTATTTTTTCAAAATCATCAGGTTCGATTCCTGGCCAGGAAAATGGATTTATCAAAAATCTAATAATGCAGTTTTAGTTTTCATCAAAATCGGCATCGAGACTCCTTTCAGCATTTTTCGATATCTCTTATAGTTTAGGATTTCGCCATGAAAGCCCACTTGAAAAATTCACCCTGTATACAACAACAGTAATCGAGTAAAAGTTTAAACAACACCTTATAAGAGTAGGCAGACTGATGATGGTTATTAAGCCCAGTCTGCCTTTCTGGGGTAGTACCACCACTTACGAACGTAACACTCGTCAAGTGGCAATGTCACGTTTCGGGATACATTTCGGAAGCAGCCAGGTATAACGAAGGTATACTGTCAAGCCGGCATAGCGAAGGCGACTGCGGCCTGTAGGAATTTATCTGTAGTAGTAGTAGTTGTTACCGTTCATAGACTGCACTGTAGTTCAACATCACTGTAGCTTGTCATATGCCGAGCTACAATAATAATAAAAAAACAGCAGTTGCCTCCTCTATTCCGGCTTTAGGAGACGAATGTTCACCATGCAGGTTAACAATGTATACCCTTCTCCAAACTGGCTACTTTAAAACTGATTCTAAAACGCGACTAGGTCACTTTTTTTCTTTTTTTTTATTGTAGCTCGGCATGTGACAACACTCCGCCTGATGTAAAGCTAGAGTGCGGTCCATGAATGGAAACAACTGCTACTACAGAGAAACCTGTGCGGGTAGCAGTCGCCATCACTATGTCGGCTTGAGGAGACGAGCATGTACCATCTTATATTGTCAGTGCACACTCCTCTCGTTATACCTGGCTACTTTCAAACTATTTCCGAAACGCGACAAAGTCACTTCACGGGTGTTACATTTGAAAGTGGTGGTACTACCCCAGGACGGCAGACTGGACAGATAACCATCATCAGTCTGCCTACCACTCTTTATTAGTGCCAAAGTTACATTGGCACCGGTCAGAATTAGCGAGGTTCGAACACGGGTCTCATCGGTCGTTACTTCATGGGTGTTACACTTAAGAGTGGTGGTACAGCAGACTGGGCTAATAACCATCATCATCTAAAGATATAAAGAACAAAGACATATGCATCCATTAGTATTAACACATTAATAAACTCTTAAAAGCCGTACAGTAACAAACATAAAACATTCGTCACTGCTCAACAAAATATTGCACAATTTTTATCAAAATAACAGTTGAAACTCGCGTCAAAATAATCTAAGTTTTAACTGCACTCGGAAAGTTAATAAATCAACACTAATCGTTTAGTTTATTCGTTGTTACTAACCGCATGTTTCGTTTCTGTTTAGGTTGTGTTTACACTATTTTTGAGCATGTTACACGTAACAATATTGGTGTTACATGGATGTATCATTAAATTGTAATACGTTTTATTTAAGTAGTGGAAATACAGCCCACTATGACAGCTTTTATTATTATCAATAATATTTTTTTATGACAACACTCCGCCTGATGGAAAGCTAGAGTGCGGTCCATGAACGAAAAAAACTGCTAATACAGAGAAATCTCTCTCGCCGCTCGCAGGTTGACAGCGCTCACTCCTCTCGGAAAAATAAAATAAAATAATAATATAATTCGAAATTAAATATGAAAATTTCTTCTGTACTGTTTCTACACGAAAATCGCACCATTAAAAGTCTTGTTTAATATAAAATATGTCATATTCGTTGCGTTTTTCATTTGTGTATAATTGACTTAACGACACTTTATGATTAGGGCCGGTAGTTTACGTCAGAGCTAGTTAAACTTAGTTTAAGCGTTAGTTAAAGTGGTTCTATTTGTTCGTTAGGATTTATGTCAATTTCTGAACCTGTACTAATAATTCTGCTTTTGGTTAAAGTTATTTTGGACTGAAAATGTCTATGTTTTGAAGTCTTAATATTTAAAGCTAATAAATTGTTTAACATATTACGTAAGTGACATCGTTTGTTTGTTCTATTCTGGTTCTAATTGTTTTAAAAATAAGGCTTACCTCTTTACAATTTGATTATTCTAGAACATATTTCAATTGTTATTTTTAGGTTGAGGCGAGTGTATACCGTCTATACTCCATGTTGACAGGACAGACTTCTCTATTTCCAAGCTAGTCCCAAAAGGCGTGGGTTTACTTCACGGGTGTTACACTATTTTTATTGTAGGTCGGAGTATGACACCACTTCGGCTGATGTAAAGCCAGAGTAGAAGTCCAGTTACGAGCGGAGCATGCGCTGTCTGAATCTGGATAGTGCAAATCGTTCCCACAAGTCGGCATAGCAGAGGCAACTGGTGCCTGTAGCGATTTCTCTGTAGTAGCAGTTGTTCCCTTCATGGACCGCACTCTAGCTTTATATCAGGCGCAGTATTGTCATATGTCGAGCGAGCTACATAAAAAAAAAAAACTAATGACTAATAATTAGGTCGAATATAGACAAAGCCGTTCAAACACATCAACTCATAAGTTACGTTAAAACGACCCGTCCATTAGTTGAGTATAAAAATTATTTCTTATTTTACAATCATCAGCCATCAGCGTGGACATTATGACCAGTGTTGCCAGATTATAAAGTAAATTGCTTTAAATTATGATGTACATATATTATGTGTCGCGTCTAAATCTATACTATAATAAAAATCAATTGCTGTTCGTTAGTCTCGCTAAAACTCGAGAACGGCTGGACTGATTTGGCTAATTTTGGTTTTGAATTATTTGTGGAAGTCTAGGGAAGGTTTAAAAGGTGAGTAAATATGGAAAATATGCTTGGAATATAGTAAAAACAACAATTTCGCTTTCCCTTAGAAAGTATTCCTTTGGTTTTGAATGTCAAACATTTGATGTTTGTCCCGTCGTTTAGAAATCAATTAAATTTAAAAGTCGTTCAGAAATGCTTTTTTAATTATTGATTCTAAGGTGGTACCAAGTTGGTCGGGTTAGCTAGTAACATATAAATATATATTATGTACTAAGCTAGTGATTGTATTACAGGCACTGAGCGACCAAAGTACATTGGTACCTGTCAGAATGTAATGTGCTTTGAACATGGGTCTCATCGTGAGTCCGTCCTGTACCGCTAGACCACGGACACTATAAACCAAACAAAGGAATAAATAATACCAGACGAATCTTTTAAATTTCTTAATTAATACAAATCAAGTCATATGCAATGTTATCTGGTATAACTATAAATATGCTGTCACAATGACGCTGCGCAGACGCATCTGCAGTCAAGTCGCGTGTGGTTAACGCTTATTCGAATAATGTTCCAATTTCAAATCATTCCAAATGTTCAAGTGTCAAATGTTGTATCGCGTGCTCTGTGCTTCAAGTGGACTATAAAAACTCACGATAACGTTTAAAATTCGAATGTTTATTTTTTAAAATATTATGGCCCTAATTGTATCTGCCATTAGGCGACACTAACCATAAATGCTTAGAATTAAAGATAAGTTGCGAGAAATATAGATAAAAGAGATAATGGGTAAAGATTCAGCATTAATCGCTGCCTACACGTTTTGACAACACGTTCCTCGTGCGTACTGCGAAACTGTGGAACTCCCTCCCGGTGTCTGTGTTTCCCGACACGTACAACATAGGTCTCTTCAAATCGAAGGTGAACAGGTACCTCATAGGCAGGCGTGCTTCACCATAGACCACATCACTGCTTAACACCAGACAGGGTGTGGTCAAACGCTGGCCTATTAAGCATAAAAAAAACCCTGGTAGTGACCGTGAGCTAAATAAGTTTTTTTTATTTATTTATTTATATTTATATGAGGAAACAGGAAGTGTAGGCGGGTAGCAGTCCACTCCGCTATGCACCCTTGAGGAGACAAAATATGCACCATCCAATGACAATTAAACTACCTACTACGTTTATTAACACAAAATAGTGTAGCTAGATACCTAGCAATTTTCTAACAAAAGTTTAAAGCTAGACACAAATCATTAATCATGTTTTGTGAACTTCAATAAACAATGTTAAGAAAACATAAGAATATAAACAAAAATGAATAGAGCCATTCTAGCTGTAACATTAACACGCGATTTTAGCATTTATTTACAAAAGCATAAAGCACAAGTATCTTAATAAAGTTACGCTTCATTTAGCAAAACTATATCGAATGCATCGACCGTGTCTTTTGTAAAGTTTTTATTTGAATTTTGAGCTCTATGTCTATTTGAATAAGGGTGTTGTGTCTTTGAAAATTACCTTTTAAATTAATGGCTTGGAGTTTGTGATAGTTTTGTATCTGATGACAGTTTTTGCACTGATAAGTATCTCATTTTAAATTGACATTTAAGATTTTGAAGTGGTATAGATAGTTTGAAACATATTTAGTATTTGCACAAAAATTTCAAGTGTTTTTGACGTAACTTTCGGAGTTAGCTTGGAAGCGTCCTGTCAAAAATGCCGTACGCTCTGTCGCTCATGAATCGCATTTCAGCTACTTTAAAACACACATACAAAATTGACAGGGCAAACTAATTTCATTGTTCCCGTAAACTTCGAAATCGAGCGGCCGTGGTCTAGCGGTAAGACGCGTGAACTCACGATCGATGAGACCCGTGTTTGAAGCTCGCTAATTCTGACCGGTACCAATGTAACTTTGTTATATGTATTTTGGTCGTTCAGTGCCTATAGGCACTATTAAAGAGTGGTAGACAGACTGATGGTGGTTATTTGTCCAGTCTGCCGTCCTGGGGTAGTACCACCACTTTCGAATGTAACACCCGAATGTAGTGACCTTGTCGCATTTCGGGAATAGTTTGAAAGTAGCCAGGTATAACGAGAGGTGTGTGCACTGTCAATCTAGATGGTACATGCTCGTCTCCTCAGGCCGGCATAGTGGAGGCGACTGCTGCCCGCACAGGTTTCTCTGTAGTAGCAGTTGGCGGAGTGTTGTCACATGCCGAGCTACAATAAAAAAAAATGTCTATTTTTGCTTACCAACGATATTGGCGATACTAGGAATCGTTTATTAAAGAGTACCTAAGTACGCTTGAAGAAGTGTAATGACACGAGCCCACAACGGAAATGACACATACGATTGCAATTATGTATTATGTAAAAAAACTTTTGTAACGGGACATTATGGGTTTCTTGAATGTTGATAGGTTGCGAATTGAACATTACTTTTTGCTACAGAGTTATAATACTAAGAAATGCTCCGAAGAGCTCTTTAACCTAATACCTGTCTCATCCCTCCACACCCGTAATACCCGCACTGGGAGGGGGAAGCATTCACATTAGGTCGACCGAATTGGTCGCCAAACAAAACGGTTCGGCGCGTCCTTTCTGTGTCGCACAATTGACAAGTGGAACACTTTGCCCTTCCATGTGTTCTCCCATCTGTCCTTTCACCTTGGATCCTTCAAGCGGAGCGTGAAAAAGCACCTTCTCAGGCCGGCATAATAGTGGCGACTGGAGCCACCGTGCGAGCGGTTCTCTAGTCGTCAATGCTCATGGGCCTCCAATGAGTTTACCACCAGACCAGTCGAAGTCACATGTCGTGCCAAAATAAAAAAAAGAAAGAAATATTGACTCGAGGTAAAGTATTAGCCATCTTTCGCAGTTTACTTTCGTAGTAACATGAGCTCGAGTTAAGTAAGAGTAATTTTTTATATCCAAAGAAAGTATAACAGATTGGAATAAAGTAAACTTATCTCTAAAATATTTATTGACCACTTTTGTTTTTATTGTAGCTTGGTGTTCAACACTCGTAAACCTAATGTAAAGCTAGAGTGCGGTCCATAAACGGAAACAACTGCTACTACAGATAAATCTTGAGGCTTGAGGAGATGACTATATACCATACTAGATTGACAGTACCCACTCCTCTCGTTATACCTAGCTACTACGGGTGTTATATTTAAAAGTGGTGGTACTACTACAGGACGACAAGTCCCATCACCAGTCTAGGTAGGTAAAGGTAGGCAAATAAAAAACTAAAACAATTGATAAAAATAAGGAGTGCTTATATTTAAATGTCGCACGCAATACCCTATTAAAATAAAACAATAATAAAGATAAAATATTACTTTACAAAATGATCAACTGTTGTTACTATTTACTATGCAAAACTAATGGACGCCATGCATATTAACAGTCACGACAATCATCTCAAAACAAATCGGTTTATACTCAACTGTACTGAAAAATTCGACCCGTGAAACGTATACTATTTATTATTGTTATACTATTTTTATTCCATCCTTTACAACGACACGAATAATGGTTAAAGACAGAAGTTGCTTTTTGCGGAGAATATGAATAAGAAACATTAAGTAACAATCTATAACTTTTTTTTTATTTTGGCACAACACGAGTGGAGGTCCATGAGCATTGACGACTAGAGAACCGCTCGCACGGTGGCTCCAGTCGCCACTACTATGCCGGCCTGAGAAGGTGATTTTTCACACTCTGCTTGAAGGATCCAAGGTGAAAGGATTGGGAAAACACATGGGACTTTTGACTTTTTAAAATTTTATGACAGTGTAACTATCTGCCAGTATCAAAGTAAATATTTTCATCAAGTTAATATTATTGTATATCACAGGATCATTCATTCATCGCACTAAAGTCAAGTCAATAGTCAAGTCTAAAACTACCAACTGAGTTTTGGAGGGAAAATAAAAACAAACGTTCTCTTCTTTTGAATTGTTTGCATACGAACACTTAATGGTTAATCGAAGAAACAAAAGTGTAAGATAATAATTCAAGACATATAACCTAATGTCTCCAGATGTCCGCCAAAACTGGGTTTAAGGTTAACATTAAAATAATATTTTATTGCCTATTGTTGTTTGAAAGAATAAAGCATATAACTTCTCATAAAGAAACTCTTCTAGAATATCAATAAAACTCGTCGCATAGGTCTAAAATAGAGGGTCGAATCGTACACAACCTGAAAACATTTGCTGACATTCAAATTATCACATGACATACTACTACATAGTTTTCGTATCGCTTTATTGAAAATACAGCACGATATCGGTATTTATAAATTAATTTTCATTTTTTAAATGGTAATTAGTTTTTATTTTGTTCGTCTGATTACTCTAAATTATTTTAAAAAGTGGCCAGTCTACCGTCGGGGTAGTACCACCACTTCCGAATGTAACACTTCGTGTAGTGACCTTTTCGCGTTTCGAGATCGGTTCGGAAGTAGCCAGGCGTAACGAGAAGACTGTGCACTGTCAACCTGTACGGTGCATATTCATCTCCACACTCGGCATAGCGGAGGCAATAGCCTGCAGTTTGTCTGTGATACCGAGTTACAATAAAAAGTGAAAAAAAAAGAAGATAGAGTGAAGCTATGCCGGCCTAATGAGACGAGTGTGCACGATCGAGGTTGACAAGGTATACGCGACTAGGTCACTTAATCAATGTTACTTAGTCTACAGTGTTCTTTGTAATGTATAATAAAATGTTGTTTACTTTAAATAATTCTCAAAACATTATGAGAGTAGCATCTTGATATCAATTTTCATGACTATAATTTTTTATTAGACCATAATTCATTATTTTTAATACAGCCATACGATAAGAAATATATAGGTGTCATATTACGTGTTTAGGGCCGGTATTTCAGTATTGATTTAGTTAGGTTTAAGAGCGGCCGTCAAAAAAATTTTAAATTTTGACAAGAACTAATATAACTATGTTATAATACGTACTTTGGTCGTTTAGTGTCTAAAGTTTAATTTATCTAGGTCATAGGGATTTATTTTTATTTGGCTTCTTTTTATACATTTGACGTTAGTGACATCAGTTTGACGATTACTTTAATTTTAATCAGCCAAGATTCGCTGGTTACATTTAGCGTAAAAAATTACAGGCGCGACGACGGTGCAACTCGTGTGGAGTAAATGTAAACCATAATATAAACGTAATGGTTAAAGTAAGCGTAAAAGAAATAGTTAAAGTAACTTGAACGGGCCTTCTGGTGCAAACGGACCTAAAAATCACTTATATTACTCGATAGCAAAGAGCAGAGATCTAGAAGAGCGAACTGTGTAGCGTTAAATTAAAATGTAGACACGTACTTACGTATACAGAGGTATCTTGTGTGTTTATTCTTGATCAAAGTTAATTAGGGATTAGTGTGTAATGAAATACCAGTCCTTAGTAGTAAAAAGTAAGCTGACAATGCGTGATCGATGACCGTCTTTTGACCTAAACTTTTTCTATTTTTTGACCACATGTTCTATCATAATCAAACGTCTATCAAATTGGACTTAATCCAATAAGATGCTATGATTTCTTTAGATCAACTTAATAGATTAGGTAATTGTTCAATAATCATATAGATAATAATAATAATAATAATAATAATAATAAAACTCTTTATTGTGCAAACAAAAACAGAACATACAATTATGGAAAATTAGGTAGCACAATAGGCGGCCTTATTGCTGAGCAGCAATTTCTTCCAGGCAACCTATAGATGATGAAGAATAGTATGAGAGATGTATGTATTTTACCGAAAAATAAAAATATACACAGTATCTAAGTAGGCGTCTCGTCGTAGACGCGTATAATTTGACAAAAAAATACAGGCGTGAAGTGACCTTGTCGCGTTTCGGGAGCAATTTGAAAGTAGCCTGGTATAACGAGAGGAATGTGCACTGTGAATCTGGATGGTGCATACTCGTCTCCTTAAGCTGGCATAGCGGAGGCGACTGCTGTCTGTAGAGATTTTTTTATTGTAGCAGTTGTTTTCGTAGGACCCCACAAAAAAAATGTCAAACACTGCCAATACCAAAACGTTATTGCAAGTTATTTTTTAATTAACTTTTTTTTAATAACTATTAACTATTATATGAAAATATATATTCTAATAAGAAATAAGAGTGTGTTGTATATAGTTGTGTTACCAATGGGGCCGGCATAAGCATAATGGTGCTAAAAGCCCCAAAAAAAAAACAAAAAATAATAAATAAAACTATTATATGAACCTGCATTGTACACGTAACATCGCTAAAACTAGCGAGGCCGTTGTGACACCAGTCGTTCATCAATAATCGCATTCACATTGCTTGCTATTTGATATTTTAATGATTTTTGTGTTTTTTATTATATATCAATATAAATCTAAATCAATTGCTGTTCGTTAGTCTCGCTAAAACTCGAGAACGGCTGGACTGATTTGGCTAATTTTGGTTTTGAATTATTTGTGGAAGTCCAGGGAAGGTTTAAAAGGTGAGTAAATATGAAAAAATGCTTGGAATATAGTAAAAACAACAATTTCACTATTCCTTTGGTTTTGAATGTCAAACATTTGATGTTCGTCCCGTCGTTTAGAAATCAATTAAATTTAAAAGTCGTTCAGAAATGCTTTTTTATTTATTAATTCTGAGGCGGTACGAAGTTTGCCGGGTCAGGTAGTTACTACTCGTAATATTATTAAATGTAAAAAAATGAAGCAAAATAATTTACTTTTTACATTCTGTGTATCGCATATTGTTAATACAGTTTCCGTTTTCCGTGTTTGGAATTAATCGTGACGATTATTTTTCCTTAGTTTTGTGGTTTTTTTTTCTTTTTATAGCTCGGCATATGACAACACTCCGCCTGATGTAAAGCTAGAGTGCGGTCCATGAACGAAAACAACTGCTACTACAGATAAATCTCTACTGACAGCAGTCGCCTCCGCTATGCCGGCTTGAGGAGAAGAGTACTCTCGTTATCTGGCTGCTTTGGGAATGAAACCAGATAAAGCGTTCTTGTTTAATAAATTATTCTACACTTACGCAATAAATAATTTTATCCTCGGGTATTTCATATTAAATAAATAATATTTCCAATTACCTGAAACAAAAGCAATTAAATAATTAATACAATTTTTTTTAAATGTAGCTCGGTATGCGACAACACTCCGCCTGTTGTTAAGCTAGAGCGCGGTCCATGAATGGAAACAACTGCTACTACAGAGAAACCTGTGCGGGTAGCAGTCGCCTCCACTTTGCCGGCTTAAAAAATTCAAAGTTTTTTTATGTTAACTCTGGATGTGACTTCACTCCACCAGTGATGATGATGAGAAATGATCTTAAAAACCATTCATTAGACGTGTGTTTGGAATTTAACAACGTTGTTCATCGGCGACTCCCTTCCCTTTAATTTTATCGCATAAATAATCTCAAAGAAAAATAAAACTTAAATCTAAAAAAATACTAATAAAATTGCTTAGCATTGTTTATTCGGCGAACTTTACCATTAATATGAGGAAAAATCTCTAATAAATAACTTCTTGAAATTCGCAGAAGCAATTTTGTGTTTAACCGAAACCGTTTTTTGGAAATTATACATTTACAACCTAATGCGTATAGAAATTGATTTCCATGAAAGAGACTACATTCGGCAATGCGACACATTTTTTAAATAGTTTTTGTTTTTATTGTACCTCGACATGACAATACTCTGTCCATTTCTCACACTCGAGCAGAAACAGCTCACGACAGCGATTCCTGTCTGCAGAACTCTAGTTTAAACATATGTTTTATCTGCTCATAAGTTTCAGTCATTTCATGGTACAGTTTCATACATAATATGTATTTATTTCTACATATTAAATGAATAATAAAATAATTATGTATAAAATAAAAATCAATTGCTGTTCGTTAGTCTCGCTAAAACTCGAGAACGGCTGGACTGATTTGGCTAATTTTGGTTTTGAATTATTTGTGGAAGTCCAGGGAAGGTTTAAAAGGTGAGTAAATATGAAAAAAATGCTTGGAATATAGTAAAAACAACAATTTCGCTTTCCCTTAGAAACTATTTCTTTGGTTTTGAATGTCAAACATTTGATGTCGTTTAGAAATCAATTAAATTTAAAAGTCGTTCAGAAATGCTTTTTTATTTATTGATTCTGAGGCGGTACGAAGTTTGCCGGGTCAGCTAGTTATGTATAAAATTCATAAATACCAAACAAGAAACAAACGAGATTGTCTTTTTAAATTGCTTTAAACTGCAGCTAAGAGCCACGTGTGACCAATTACTGTTGAGACAAAGAACTTACTACGATACTATTGTCTTACGGTGACAGACTGTACATAGAGCAATGAAAATGTAGAGTGTTTATATTTTAAATTTATTAATTGTACGAAATTGTTTCTGAAATGTATTTTTCATCACCTTAATATCAATGCATCAATCCATATTACTATACATACGAAAGCTATTTACTTTGAAACTCGAGTTCAGTTCAAGACTAATCAATACCCAAGTTTTAGGTTAATTATTATTTACTTCAAACCCTTCAACTTAATAATATATAACTTTCATAATATTACATAAAGTTGTAGAAACTAGATGGATGTTAAACTTGTGCTACTGGTTTGTGTCGTTGAAGAAAAAAAAAAAGAAAACCTTGTCGCGTTTCGGGAATAGTTTGAAAGTAGCCAGGTATAACGAGAGGAGTGTGTACTGTCAATCGAAGATGGTACATGCTTGTCTCCTCAAGCCGGCATAGTGGAGGCGACTTCTACCCGCACAGGTTTCTCTGTAGTAGCAGTTGTTTCCATTCATGGACCGCACTCTAGCTTTACATCAGGCGGAATGTTGTCACATGCCGAGCTACAATAGAAAAAAAACGCACGCGTAAATAAAATGTATGTTTAGGTTTAACTAAGGTCCACTATCTGTTTAAGCATATCGTCATAGACGCGTCATTATTAATAGCGAATATTGAATAGGCAAATGCATGATAAAAATATATAGTGACACTTGGGTGCAATTAATACTAACTTTGGCGCTCATTAGGAATGTGGGGCGGAGTAGTTAACACTTGCCGGTATGGAAGATTGCTGCTACTACCGAACAGGCATCTACAGGCATCAGTTGCCTTCGATATGTCGGCTTGAGGAGTATTCACCATCTAGATTGACAGTGCACACTCCTTTCATTATGGCTATTTTCAAACTGTTCCAGAAACGCGACACAGCTGTTACATTCGAAAGTGGTGACGGCAGACTGGGCTAGTAACCATCATCAGTCTGCCTACCACTCTTTCTGGATACAGTAATTGCGCCTGGGGTCTATTGACTTTAGCTGTGACACATTTTAGACAGCGCCATCTATGAGCGTGTGGCGGAATCTGTAGTGATCTCTTAATTTGTTTTTAGCAGTAACTTTTCGCTCTGTAAGTTTACTGCCCTGTGCAAATGTATCGAATTATTTTAATTAAGTGTTTAAATAGAGGCGAAGTAATGATACTGCATTGTGACTCTGTAAATCATAATTGAGTTACAAAACAATGCATAATTCATAAATAATAACAAATAACATTCATGAATTTGATATTTAATCTTTATTGATCCATGTTTTTTTACAGTAGTCCGGCTCGTGTTAACCCGCCCGATGTTAAGATAGAGTGCGGTCCATTAACGGAAACAATTGCTATTACAGACTAATTTCTACAGCAGTCACCTTCGTTATACCGGCCTGAAGAGACGAATGTGCACACTCTTGGTATACCTAATTCAACTATAAATGCAGTTATATGCATTTTAGATGTAATGTTAGATATCAAAGTATGCTGAACACTCTAAGGTCCAATTGCACCAAAAAGTTGGTTAAAGTTACTTTAACTGTTACGTTTTATCGTCGCGCCTGACACTTTTGACGCTTACTTTAACGATAACCGTAACCAGCGAATTTTGGCTAGTTAAAGTTAAAGTAATGTCGTTATCGCCACATAATGTTTTTCTATTATTTTTTCGGGAATGTATTCCTCATTACATTAGCCACCCTTTTAACTTTAACGATATGAATTTACACGACAGTGCAATGCGTGTGAAGTAAAAGAGTAGAAATGTCATCGTAAAATGTAACTTTAACGGGCCTTTTGGTGCAATTGGACTTCAATTGAAATGTATGTATGGAAGCGTGGGAAATATGATAGATACAACAACGGTTGAATGAAGTTTTGACATTATAATAATATAATAAATCTTAATTTTCCCATACATTTGTTATTGGATGATTCACGTCACACCCATATTTTATTGACCCCCGATCTAGTAAATCGATCTAAACAGTATAGGAGATTTAGGCATCTTACTTTGAGTAAAATAAGTATTGTCTGAGCGGTGGTACTTGGCGATGCTGGAGAAGTTTGAAGCTCCATGGCGGTTTTTCATTTAAGAGCGGCCGTGGTCTAGTGGTAAGACACGTGAACTCACGATCAATAAGACCCGTGTTCGAACCGCGCTAATTCTGATCAGGTAAATGTAACTTTCTTATATGTGCTTTAGTCGCTCAGTGCAGGCACTATTAACCCTTAAATGCATATTGTTGCCAATTGTCTACATTCATTTTCACATTCAGAAACCTGAGTGTCTGCGTTTGCACAGGACTTTCACTTACTGAGCGCATCAAATGCAAGGTTACTTTGTTTTATAACAAAAATCGGAATTGCTTTGCTCAATTTCATTCATAGAATCTATGACATAGATAATAAGTAAATTCCTATACTAAAGAATAAAAATATAATATGACCATTTTGTTTTATTTGAACTTAGGTCTCCAGTAATTTTAGCAATAAATGCATATTGTTGCCAAAAGTAAACATACTATCTTTTTCAAAACATGTATTTTTTTATTATTACCTTTTATTTTATTATTTACGTAATTTTATTTTCAAAACAAAAAATCATGTATGTAAGGGTTAAAGAGTGGTAGGCAATCTGATGGTGGCTATTGGCCCAGTCTGCCGTCCTGGGGTAGTACCACCATTTTCGAATGTTGCACGATGGTTGGATGATGGTGCACGTTCGTCTTTTCAAGCCAGCATATCGGAGGCGACTGCTGCCAGTAGAAATTAATCTGTAGCCGTTCGGAAAATGCCCATTCGCCTAAAAAATTCGCCCACAATTTTTTTTCTCGAGTTTGTCGATGATTTTTATTTAATTTTGTAGAAAAATCAATTTATTTCCTTATTACCAATCAGTTTTAATTATTTTTACCCAGGTTATTGAGCAATTAAATGTTTTCTGATGCAATATTTGAGGTTATTATTATTTTAAATGCTTTAATAATTGAAGATATCTGTTTTTTATGTAATTAGACATTGTCTATTGATTGGTAAATGATGCGTTGATATAATTAAAATGAATTAATAAAAAAATAAGATATTATAGAATATTGTTTTGTTACCTAACTATTAGGTATCAAGTGGGCTCAAAAATTGGCATTCTCCTTTAAAACATCGGTCGGGTCAATTAGGAACGCAAACGGGACAAATAAACAAAGAAACATTCATTTTTATGTATAAAGATATTCATTTGAAATAGTTATTTTATCTAATCTTATAGTATACTTTGGTTAGTATTAAATCGTGATTACAATCCTTCAAACTAGCTACCGGTTATAAAGGCAACAGACCGTTTTATAAGGTTTTATCGTTAAAAATATCTAAATCGTTTAGACGCCTCAAGACTCCGATAAACATCTCTCGGTTTTAACATTGTCTAGGATCTTTTTGACTAAATTTCTTTTTAATGTAAGTTTTTACAAGGAAAAGTTGTAAATTTTCGGTAAATTTCACTTTAATGAGGAGTCCAAAATTTGGGGTCAATGCAAAAGTAAACCAGTAAGAATGATATTATTGTGACGTCAGCACAAGGAATCCAAGATCGGATAAGGGTATTTAGGTAGGTATATCTTTTTAAAAATAAACCCCGTCTGTTGTAAAGCTAGAGTGCGGCCCATGAGTGGAAACAACTGCTACTACAGATAAATTTATACAGGCAGCAGACGCTTCAACTATACCGGCATGAAGAGACGAATAGTAGACGAGTTATACGTACTTTGCAGTGCCTATTGGCAGTATTAAACAGGTTCTGGGATAGTACTACCACTTTCGAATGTAACACCCGTGAAATGACTATGTCATTTTTCAGGATCAATTTGGAAGTAGCCAGATATAGCGAGAAGAGTGTGCATTGTCAATTTGTGTGCACATTCGTCTCCTCAAGCCGGCATAGTGGAGTCGACTGCTGTCTTATTGTACAGTTATTGACCGCAGTCCACCTTTACATCAGGCGGAGTATTGCCATATGCCGTGCTACAAATCCCCGTGCGAGCGGTTCTCTAGTCAACTGAGTTTACCACCAGACCAGTCGAGGTCCCATGTCGTGTCAACATAAAAAATAAATAAATAAAACATTAGTTGTGTGTAAACCAATCTATAGATATTGTTTATATTTCACCTCTTAACAATAACAAATTGTAAATGCTACTGTAAAGTTATATTGCGACAAACCTGTAGTTATAACGTAGCTTACAATTTCAAATCTATCTAATGATGGCGCAGGCACATCTGAAATGTCAAGGAGCCACACCATAGAATCTAAGGCCTGACCTGCATGACCTCTAGCACGTGCGAAGGACCACAATTCTAGCTACACAAAATAATCTCCCGTACAATCTAATTTCCAAGACGAACGCTTGAGATTCGCTCGATTTAAGTATAGCTGGGAATGTGGCCGCGATCTCAAGTTAACTACCTCTACTACACTGTTAGATGGCTTTTATTATTATAGCGGTATTATTATTTTGGTCTTGACTAGTTAAATCTTTGTTTACATTTGTTTTGCATGCTCTTTTTGCTTTTATGAGCGATCGTGGTTTAGGAGACACGATCAATTCACGATCTTGCTAAATTCTGACCGGTACCAATGTAAATTTGTTATATGTACTTTGGTTACCCAATGCCTGTGATAAAAGCAGTAACTTAAAAAAAAAGTCGTTTGATAACTGCACTTTTACAACCTTTCATGACGTCATTTTTATCGTAGGTTAGTGTAATGTTTAAGATACTATAGATTTTAAGAATGATTTAGACCAGTTAGGGTTGACAGCTGTACTGTAGTGTAAAGTATTGTACTAGATATATTTATTCTCTGTTACTATGCGAGCCAAGAATAAAACTGTCAAGACGCCATTTTGTTCCTCAATTCGCACGCACTTCATTAATGTAAACAAATAAACATTATGCCCTGACTGTTTGTCAATATAGTAAAAACCTCTTATATGTAATTACTAAAATGTGATTAAGACGAATTGAATTAAAGAGCGGCCGTGGTCTAGCGGCAAGACGCGTGAACTCACGATCGATGAGACCCGTGTTCGAACCTCGCTAAAAGACCGGTACCAATGTAACTTTGTTATATGTACTTTGGTCGCTCAGTGCCTATAGGCACTATTAAAGAGTGGTAGGCAGACCGATGATGGTTATTTGTCCAGTCTGCCGTCCTGGGGTAGTACCACCACTTTCGAATGTAACACCCGTGAAGCGACCTTGTCGCGTTTCGGGAATAGTTTGAAAGTAGCCAGGTATAAAAGAGAGGAGTGTGCACTGTCAATCTAGATGGTACATACTCGTCTCCTCAAGCCGGCATAGTGGAGGCGACTGCAGCCCGTAGAGATTTCTCTGTGGTAGCAGTTGTTTCCATTCATGGACCGCACTCTAGCTTTACATCAGGCGGAGTGTTGTCACATGTCGAGCTACAATAAAAAAAAAAAAAAAAAAATTGAAGGCGTTAACTACATTTTTATTAGCTAAGTTCAAAAAAAAAAGCAAATTTTTTTGCTGGTAATACTTTTTTGAAGTTATTTGACACTTGTCAAGTGAAGTTAGCTGCAAGTCTAGTTCTATTCCTAATTGGGAGTGTTTGGCGCGCTTTTGCTCGGGAAGGTTGAGGTGTTTTTTTATCCCTTTCCTTAATTAGTTTAGTGGTTATTATTGTGTAAAATTGGCGTTATTATGCTGCGCTTTGTGAGTAATTGTGGAAACATAAAAAATCACTCTATATGAGGCAACGGAAGCGGTTTTTTTTTGTGCTTATCCCACGCCGTGACAACGCTCATATTGTGACATGACCGATGAATTGCCGCCAAATACTCCAAGAAAGCGTCAAATTGTAGAACACCATTGCAATTTGATGCACAAACATCAAGAATTTACTACTCGACATTGACAGAATTGTCGTTGTTAGTACATTTGAGGCCATTTAACAAAAGAAGAAGATTCCTAATTAGCTCGCATAGTACTATAATTATTCTCGAATTAAAATCCTCAAATTTGCATATGAAGTCGCAAGTAAAGGCTAGTATTTAATAAACCACAAATACTAGTTCTAAACTAGTTTAAATATTAAAATTTACATTAAAAAGAATTATAATAAACTAAGAATTACACACATAGTTAGAATTTGAATTAAAAACATTACTTCACGGTCGATAAATTTTAACAAGAACTCTTCAAAATACTCGTAGTAATACCGTACCCATTTATAATAGAGCTTGCTTTAGCAATTACTCACCTTTTGACCCTAATTTATGAGTTTTTCTTACAGTAGCCCGACATGTGACTACACTTCACCTGATGTTAAACTAGAGTTCTTTACGTTCATGGACCGCACTCAAGCTTTACATCAGGCGGAGTATTATCATGTGCCGAGCCACAATAATAAAAAAACAAATGAACCCCTAATGAGAATAAAGTTTAGTAGTTAGTGGTAGGTAGACTGATGACGGTTATTTGTCCAGTCTGCCGTCTTGGGGTAGTACCACCACTTTCGAATGTAACACCCGTGAAGTGACCTACCTAGTTACGTTTCGGGAATAGTTTGAAAGTAGCCAGGTATAACGAGAGGAGTGTGCACTGTAAATCTAGATGGTACATGCTCGTCTCTTCAAGCCGGCATAGTGGAGGCGACTGCTGCCAAAAAAAAAGTTAAAAATATTAAAACACAAAACATTGTAAACTAATTCAACATGACAAACTTCTAAAGTGGTAAGTAAAGCGATAAATCTCCTTTATCTCCCACGAGGTATTGGAAAAAAATATCGGAACTATTATGGAAGAAAGAATTAAAGGTTGCACACGAACAGAGCCTTATTGGGCAGGTTCAGACTTGTTCGGGATAAAAAAAAAAATTATCTTCAGGTACACCTGTTGCGACACACTACACCACTGGAATAATAAATGCCACATTAATAAGTCTTGTATTGAAATTTGTTGTAAGTGTATTATTTTTTTTGCTGTTTTTATAGACAGTTATGTTTTATTATGGATTGAAAGTTTTTTGAGCTTTGTAACGTTTCTAATAAGATTTAGTTTTCCCAAATCTAAGGGTGGTTTGCACCAGAATGCCGGTTAAAGTAACTTTAACTATTACTTTTACGGCGACGACGACCGTTAAACGTTTACATTTACTTCACACGCGTTGCAATTTCGTGTAAATTCATATTGTTATCGTTAAAAGGGTGGCTGATTTCGAAAAATAATAGAAAAACATATTTGGCTTCTTTTCATACATTTGACGTTAGCAACATTGGTTTGACGATTACTTTAACTTTATTTTCCCCGCTTTAACTGACCCAAAAACATAGTTTTGTAGACTGGACGGAATTTGCCGAGATAGGACTCAAAAGAAAGGTCTTAACCCACTATCAAAAAAGTCCGATTAATAACCCCAGCCACCAACCTGACTACATTGTATTTTCATTATACCTTAATTTATTAATAAAATAAATTTTAAATTATTAACGGTAGACAAAACCGTGGTTACAATAAAGAAGAATTAACCAAGCGAGTAAATTACGAGCACAGAAAACCACCAGATGGAGAAACTTAACTTGATTTTCAACTTGTCGCAATGGCCACTTGTTCAAAATTTATAAATAAATAATACTAAATTAGCATAGGCCGCGAATAACGTAGGGCAGCTTGTCTCTACAGCGGTGAACGTGTTATATGAATTTGTAAGTCCTTGTAACAATTAAATTGTAAATTACGTTACATTTTTGTTATTGTTATAAATTATTATATTGTAGTCTGTGAATTCACCGCACTTTCCCTTCTGTTACGCCAATATCTATAATTCGCCTCCGCTATACGTAAGGTTCTATCGTACAAACCATGGAAATATATGATGATATGGATGCCGTTCATGTTCAATCAATTAAAAAAAAAAACGGACGCGCTATCAGAAGGAAATATTTGACTTGCTTCTCTCATTATACCCGGATAAGTGGTGGTACTATTCTAAGATTGCAGATTAGGTTAATAACCCGAAAAAATCTATTAATTAAATATGATCAGACGATAAAAATTAAACAAATAAAATATGTAATTACTAATTACTATGTAGATGATAATAACTAGATGTTGCACAATTATTTGATTACTTTCATTACAATTTATTCGTAATTATTAAATTATCTTACATTTAGTTGATGTTAATGAACTTATAAACAATTGTAACGAAAGAGGTTAAGTTGACAAACCTTACTCCAAAAAAGTTATGAACTTTATTCACTGAACCGTTCTGTTTTAAAAACTAGTTCCACTTGAAAATATAATCGAAAGTCACAGAATTGTGTCAAAGGAGCGTGACATAGTTGTCTTTTTGTAATAAAGATGGTAGGACCACACAAATTTATTTTCTTTAAACGATATTTTTGAAGCAATTCGTCATGATTTTGATTGGTTTTTGTTTATTTTTTGATGTGTAATATAAAAATACAATTTTCTAATTAGAATTATCTCTCTGGACCACCTCTGTGTAATTTTACAATATCGGTTATGGTTTTATTAATTTATGGTTTATTATAATGGTGAAAATCTAATTTAAAAAATTAGCAACCCAGCAATTCCAGACTGCTGATGGATACGGTCACGTGAAGCGCCAATCAATCTTAGTAGTCAACGAGTATTAGGCAAAACTAGTATTTTTTTATTAACTAGAATATAAAAATATTTTATTTTTATTTTTATTTCACTTCGTCCCGCTCCTAATGTGACGGGAAAGAAAAGATGACCGCAGTCACTTTTAGGTTTTCTGTCAGCTTTTGACTTGACGGCAACATTGTCAAATCGTTTGAAGCTTTTCATGTCGGATGTATGAGGTTTGCTTTTCTAGTATATATCTCTGTGTGCAGTTCGCAAAAAAATCAATCTTTTTTTTAATTATAGGCATTGAGATAGCAAACTACAAAAAGTTACATTAATCTAGATTTTTAGCAGATTCGTACCACATTACATTTAAATCTAGTCTATTATAATTGATTATAATTGAATCTGTGTTTAAAACGGGTACATATATATAACTATCATTCGAATTGGTTTGAGAGCAATTTCATTTTCGTTGCTCACGATTTCTGTCCAATACAAGTTTCCCTTTCTTCAATTACTTACTTTTTGTTTGCGATAAACCTGACATCTGCTTTACATTACCTATTTAACTTGAAGACTACTGTATTCATTTCTATCGAATGAAGCAATGTATACATTTCTTTGTATTGTTTCTTAGCCTGAATCTAGATTTAACCAGTTCACTGTCAATGTTAGATAGTGTTTTATGCCACGATGTTTGTGGCAAAATTGTATTGTTAAATTTTATTAAGTAAATTGGTTAAATTATTGTCTACTGCTTTTAATTAGCTTTGGAATGGTAATTAAGTTTGTGTTACTTACTCGTATTTACCTACCTAAAAATTGGTTCACTTTGTAACTTTTTTATTATAAATTATTATTTTTATTTCTTTATGCAGGAGAGGATTATTCGAAAAAGGGCGATTGAGAATCAGTGGTTCGAAATTTATTCAAGTTTTAATGAAATGACAATGCCCATTTTCAGGCCCACCTGATAGCTAATAGTTTGTTAACAAAACAATATTCTAAAATAATATCTTAGTTTTTCATTAATTTATTTTAATTATATCAACACATCGTTTACCAATCAATAGACAATGTTTAATTACATAAATAACAGATTTTTAAAAAATCTATAAAATCTAATTCACTCGTTACGCACGGCAACTTGTTATATTTTCCAAGAGTATTTTGTGGTATTACTCCATGACAACAGACTGGACATAACCATCACCAGTCTGCCAACCACGTTCGTAGACTTAATAATTTCCTCACACTTTGACCATTAAATTAGAATTTTAGCTTTTAATCGTTGTACCTATACAATTTTTTTTTTTCAATTATCTTTAGTAGATAATCTTAAATTTTATTTATACTACTCTGCCTATCCCTGTGGGAAAAAGGCGTGACAATTGTATTGTATTGTAAAATCACACCTTTTCTATTTTTTTTTTTTTAAATATTGTAATTTTAATTTTACTTTACTGGCAATTTAATTTATTTTAATGTTTTTGTGTTATGGCCAAGTTTTTTTTTGTTTAAACTTGAATTTAATAAACATTTTAGGGTGTAGTTTAGATTTTTATTAAAAGAAAATTTTAAGTTTAAAAATATGTTTATTTACATAAATCACGAAAAATAAATGCGGACGATTAAATATAACACAATCCAGATAAGCAAATACCTATTTTGATTACATTATTCACTTATTTAAAAAAAAACTTAATTATTGAGATGCATATGGAAAACCTCAGACATAAAATGCGATATTTACAATTCTATAATAGTAATTAATCCTACAATATTATAATTAAAAAACTTATAAAAATAAATCTTAAAAATTCCGAAAACATAATTTCTTTTTTTTTAGATTCATTTTACATTGTTTATGAAAAACCAAACTTATAAAATATATTCATAATAAAGAGAAACTAAGCACATATTATTTACATCACACCATTATTATTAATTGAATAACTAAATAATAATAAAAAAAAAAATTAGACAACATTTTTCATCTGACCGTTTTCAATAAATCAGTTTGATAAAAATATTTTCACTAATTTCTCGAATTTTGTTTTAAAAATTCTTTTTAAATTTAACTAATATTTGGTGTTTAAAGAAAATAAAATGAGATAATCAATATAAAACAAAATTCTATGACTATCAAAATTATTTGGAATTTAATAAATTTGAGATCCATTTTTCGTATAAAATAAAAATTTCACTAAAATTCACATGTCGAACTTGAACCAAGAATTCGAAAATAAAACGTCAAATAATAATAAATTAATCTACGACACTAATGGTTATATAAAATCATGAAAACATAATAGAGATCATTATGAAACATTTAAAAATAAACTTAACAAAACTAACTGTCGATATACCTACTAATTAATAATCTATTTTAAAAATTCGCGTTAAAAGCTGAATTTAACATCATCAAAAATACTAACCACTATTGAAAGCAGATTACGAATAAATGCGAATTAAAAAATTACAAAGATATACTTTTTGGAGAAGGTTTGTCGAACTTCACTCAAATTTTATCAAAAATTAAATCAATGTAAGCAAATATTTGTAAGCAGATATAAATGTTAAAAAAATGTTAGACCAAATTAAAAAGACACAATAACGTGTACAAATTATTGGAAAAAAAATCGTGTCCTCTTAATTCGGTCGCATGAAACCACCATTTACAATTTAAGTGCAGTCGGACACAACATCTCAACATTACAAGAGCGGATCGGACTTAAAATTATTTAACAAACAGTCCCGTTCTGCTTCGCAGTATCACCATTAACAACTTATCTTAAGTGTATCTTCATTTTCGTTTATCTGATGGTGTTGAAGAGTGACGACGTGAGACAGACTTTGATAATCGCGACCACCATCACGAGGTTGACGATGTAGGTCGAATAGCATCTTAAGTGGTAAGGTGGCGTGGCGTTAGTGGCTCGAGGGCACTCACCTCGGCGCTGCTCCTGACTGTCCTGGCTCGGCTGCCGGGACACCAGGATGTGGCACAGCACCTCGTACAACTCCGCCAACAACCGGTTCAGCCGGGAAAAGTTCTCCTCGCTCGCTTCCCTCTCGCTTGGGACGTTGAATACTATTGCCATCTTTTTGATCGGATTCGCTTCGTGAAAAATATATTATAGTTTCTCTTTTCTACGAAAGCGCGGGCTGATCGCCACTAATTTTATATGCATAAATGCAATCACTCTTCTTCGCGTCCTCTCGCCTCCTTAATTTGTTTTATTTATTTTTCAAAATTTTTGACTTTAAGAAATATAGTTCAAAAAATTTTCAAGTTTCTTTCAAATATAAAATCTATGTCCAAAAAATTCGTAGCAAAAATGACAGTCCACAATCACAACGATGGCACTTATTGACGCAATCGAGATCGAAAATCGAGATCACGGGTTTCAGTCTGTATCTGAATTTAAATCACAACTTCACAAAAAGTTATTTCGCACAAAACTCCGGCAAGTTATCGACATCGTTCGTAAAAGCAAATCGAAAATTACGTGGTCGTACGATAACCCGGGACGTCCGATGACACAATGCGAGTCCGACGACTGCACGCTGCACCGGCTCGATGTAAACAAACGTTCACTTCGCGGCTACGGTCTCGATCGACACAGCGAGCTCGTACGAAAGAGGTCGGCAGACGACTATTGCACGTGCGGCGTCCACGGAAGCGAGTCGTGTAATAAGGGATAACACATCGGCCGGCACATGACTGCCTCGGTGAGAAGCGCGCACGTGTGCGTCAGTGCATAGCGTCTCTATGCACGCACACGGACGCGATCTACTTGATTATAAATAGTGAAACGCACGGTAGCACGTTCCCTTCGCACTCGACTGAAACAATCATCGGCACACTCCACTATGTCCATCACTTTCTACTACGCCGACAAAACGCTTTACATTTCCTTTTTCCAGCTAGCTACATCATTTCAAAGCTGTACTGACAACAATGTTCGGTCTCTGTCTTTCGTGTGAGCTTTGGGGCTTAGCGAGCAGGTAAGCTCGTCGCTGTGAAACTGAAGTTACGGAAGACAAAAGCGCGGCAAAATGAATCGTCCAATGAGGCCGTGTTTTGTGTATGGGGTGAGGTGGCGTTAGAATGGGGGATCGAGTTTTCGGGGTTGACGCGAGCATTGCGATCACTCGGCTTTCGACCGGCTCCCGATGTTCATCATGTTAGTAGTCGCGTAGTCAAACTCTTTGTTTTTTTACGTAAGCGGTTTATAGTTCAGATTGTGACACGCGTTTATTCGTTTGGCTTTTTTATTCGCTATATCGGTTTTACTTTTTTGAAAGTTGAAGGCGTAAAATTTAATAGTCTGTGGTTTTGCTAATGTAAGCGTTTGTGAAACCGAAGGTGTTTTTATGGATATTTTAAAGTTGTATGTATAGTTTTATTTGGTCTATAAAAATTTTAGTAACAATAATTCGGTTGAAATAAAATAGTTAATGTAGATTCAGTTTTAATTTATCGGTTTTTATTTCAATTTTTGTTTTTCGTATTTTTTCATGAAAGCGTTTCCATTTTTATATTATTAGTAATGAAAGCCGAGTGAGAAATCTGTGTTTTTATTTTCAATGACTTTAGATTCAGTTTATGTATGCTATTTCTTCTATTTCAGACAAGAACACCAATTTTCTATTAAATTTTCATCAATTAAACATTGAAACTACTTATAGAAAATTACAAACCTTCTATTTTATTGTATGTCGTTTGACCATAAACCTGTTGAGCTAGAGTGCGGCCTAAACGAAGAAATGTCTGCAGACAGCAGTCACCTCCGCTATGCCGGCTTGAGTTGTAGTCACACTCCTCTCCTCATACTCAAGTTTATTCCGAAACATAACTAAATCCCTTACTGGGTGTTACTGAAACTTATTTTTACAAATATGGATGGAAATTTTTTTTTTATTAAAATAAAAATTAAAAAGTGTAGATATACAGTATTGTTACGAAAATGAATAAATTATAATATAACAAATTCAATCTCGTCCGTACAAAATGATTGTAAAGGGACTAACAACTAATAACAATTGCTACCACTAGATGGCGTTAGTTATCTGAAAGTGGAATTGAATTTCATTATTGCGCAAGTATTTCGTAATAACGTATTAAGTTCAATTTTAAAATATAATATTTTTTTACTTTATTAATAACAAAATTTGCCAAGAGTTCAAATTTATGAGCGGCTGTGGTCTAGTGAACTCACAATCAATGAGACCCGTCTTCAAACCGCGCCAAATTGTTATATGTACTTTGTCGTTCAGTGGGACAAAAAATGACAAATTTTAGTAATCAAAATATTACTGTGACAAATAAATGGGTAAAGTATTCCTTTCTAAGATGTTAAGCTAGGGTGCGGTCCATTCCGATATGGAGAGGATGCACGAGAGGATTGAGCGGTTAGCTGCTCCCCCTCCCGCACCTTCTCCGATATCGGTAGCGGAACCTGCGGAGGTGTCGGCTGCGTCGGCGTTGCCGATCCCGACACCGAACGAAGAGTTGATGCGTTCGATCATGCTCGCAGTAGGAAGCATGATGGACGCGAAACTCGAGGGCCTGCAAGACAGGCTACTACCCGAGCAGCGTGCTAGGCCGCCGCTCGGGGTCAAGCCGGCCGCGGCCGCGCCCTCTAAGCGGGGCGCCGCCGCGCCTAAGGCGAAAGCCGCGGTCGCTCGTAAGAGAACGGCCGCGGTCGCGCCTGTGCCGCCGGCCGTCGCGCCGCCCGCTGTCACACATGAGGCATCGGGCGCCGCGTCGTCCGGGCCGTCGGCGGTGGCTGGCCCTTCCCAGTCGCCGCCCGCGGACACTGAGGCGCCTTTATGGACCACTGTGGTCAAGCGGGGTAGGCGAGGCAGGGCCGCGAATAAAGCGGCCCCTGTCCCGGCTGTCCCGCAGCCAAAATCTGGGTCGTCTGCCGCCCAGAAAAAAGCGCGTAAGAGGTTGCGACCTCCGCGCTCGGCTGCAGTGGTTATTACACTGCAACCGGGTGTGGAGGACAGTGGAGTGACCTACGCCTCGATCCTCGCAGAGGCGAAAGAGAAGTTCGACCTGGCTAGCGTAGGCGTTAAAAAGATGCGCTACAGGAATACCATCACCGGGGCGAGGATTTTTGAAATACCGGGTATTTCGAGTGGACCGCAAGCGGATGCGTTCGCGCAAAAGCTGCGAGAGGTTCTGCCTGCAGAGCGGGTTCGAATCGACAGGCCGGTGAAACGCGCGGATATGCGTATCACCGGTTTGGACGATTCCACTACGGTGAGAGAGGTAGTCGCCGCCATGGCGAAAACCGGCGAGTGTTCGGAAGAACACATCAAAGCCGGCTTGATTAGGCTTAACGCGGCCGGAACGGGCACCTTGTGGGCAAGTTGTCCCGTGTCGGCCGCACGTAAAATTTCAGGTGGACGTCTGCTAGTCGGATGGGTCTCCGCGCGCGTCATGCTGCTCGACGCAGCGCCTCTGCGGTGTTTTCGGTGCTTCGAGCCCGGTCACGTCGCCGCCAAGTGTACCGCGTCTGTCGATCGCAGCGCAGATTGCATGCGCTGCGGTCGGGCGGGTCACAAGGCGGCGACTTGCTCTGC
Organism: Tinea pellionella; assembly: GCA_948150575.1. Classification (NCBI taxonomy): domain Eukaryota; kingdom Metazoa; phylum Arthropoda; class Insecta; order Lepidoptera; family Tineidae; genus Tinea; species Tinea pellionella. The sequence goes on along the minus strand of OX411263.1, from coordinate 6,336,779 downwards.
GGCGCCGCATTGTGCCCTCTGCGCGGCAGAGGGTAAGCCTGCCGGCCATAAGGTGGGCGCTAAATCGTGCGCCCATCTTAAGAAGAGGAAAGAGAAGTAAGTCCGCGGCGAGGAGGTGGTTATGTTAAGCGACCCCTCCACTCTTCCACAGCTTCGCTGGGTGGCAGACTTTGGGAAGTCTGTCGACCATTACAGCGATAGAGAGGCGGCGAGCGTGTTCCTGCGCGCGCCTCTCACTACATTTGATGTAGCGAGGTCGTTAAGCACTCGGTGCGGGGCCTATAGGGCTGTCGCTGGCAGAGACGCGGAAGATTGCAATAGTGCACTCGTATCTCTGTCAATATTCGACGAGAGGAACATCGTGAGGTTTTAGTCGGTACATCTCGCGTGCATGCGCTATTGAGCATGCCGCGCTGGCGCCCATACAATTATATGTATGCACGCTTGCCCCAGGGAGTCCGACATACCCCCGGCATTATCCCAAATAATGCCGGGAAGTCCGTAATGGATTTCCTCACGTAAAAAAAAAAAAAAAAAAAAAAAAAAAAAAAAGGGTGCGGTCCATGAACGGAAACAACAGCAGTCGCCACCGCTATGCCGGCTTGACGATTATTAAAATACTAGTTAAAATATTATCTCATTATGTAGGTTGACATAATAATAATGTTATTAACAGAAAGATAGCGCTGTAAAAAGTTTTAATATTTACCGAATGATGAATCATATTTTGTAGAGACACGTAAACTTACTATGACGTTACATCAGCTAGAATACATGTTTACGTTATAATTTACGTTTACGTTTTAAAGAGTGGTAGGCAGACTGATGATGTCGCGTTTCGGAAACAGTTTGGAAGAAAATACTAAAAAAAAGAGCGGCCGTGGTCTAGCGGCAAGACGCGTGAACTCACGATCGATGAGACCCGTGTTCGAACCTCGCTAATTCTGACCGGTACCGATGTAACTTTGTTATATGTACTTTGGTCGCTCGCTATAGGCACTATTAAAGAGTGGCAGGCAGACTGATGATGGTTATTTGTCCAGTCTGCCGTACCACCACTTTCGAATGTAACACCCGTGAAGTGACCTTGTCGCGTTTCGGAAATAGTTTGAAAGTAGCCAGGTATAACGAGAGGAGTATGCACTGTCAATCTAGATGGTACATGCTCGTCTCCTCAAGCCGGCATAGTGGAGGCGACTACTACCCGCACAGGTTTCTCTGTAGTAGCAGTTGTTTCCATTCATGGACCGCACTCTAGCTTTACATCAGGCGGAGTGTTGTCACATGCCGAGCTACAATAAAAAATATATATATTAGAAAGTTGCGTTCGGTTTCTCTCCTAACATATATGATGAAAAATCCCTTTAAAAATTTGAACAGGAAATCAAAGTCACGATTATCTAAAACTTCCGCATAAACCTAAAAGAGAATAAAGAAAGAATAATTGAAATTAAAAAAGATGCCTGATAAAGAAGCTGTAACCAAAAGGAAATTCAATATCAAGTTCAAACACGTTTTAGAGGATCGATGAGTTAACGAAATATGAAAGTAGGTCAAACTGAATACGCGTGTACAGTGACTAAGCCGATATGAAGATAAAAAAAAGAAAAAAACACACAGAATATAGGTACGAGTATCTTTGACAATCATAACACGCATATATCAGACCTACCCAACTCATTTTTTTTTATTGTAGCTCGACATGTGACAACACTCCGCCTGATGTAAAGCTAGAGTGCGGTCCATGAATGGAAGCAACTGCTACGACAGAGAAATCTCTACGGGCTGCAGTCGCCTCCACTATGCCGGCATGAGGAGACGAGCATGTACCGTCTAGATTAACAGTGCACATTCCTCTCTTATACCTGGCTGCTTTCAAACAATTCCTGAAACGCGACAAGGTCGCGCCACGGGTGTTACATTCGAAAGTGGTGGTACTGCCCCAGGACGGCAGACTGGACAAGTAACCATCATCAGTCTGCCTACCACTCTTTAATAGTGCATATAGGCATATCATACGGTCTTGCGGGTCTTTACTCCAAAAACTCCGAATAAAAATTTTATTAGTTATACTTTAAATCAATATAATGAGTTTTCTATATAGTTTTTGTTATTGTAACTCGGCATGTGACAACACTCCGCCTGATGTAAAGCTAGAGTGCAACTGCTACTAGAGAAAAATCTCTACGGGCAGCAGTCGCCTCCGTTATTCCGGCCTAAGGAGACGAGTATGCACCAACAGTGCACACTCCTCTAATTTCGTGGTAGATTCAAAAGTAGTAGGTAGACTGATGATGGTTATTAGCCCAATCTTCCGTTCTGGGGTAGTACCACCACTTTCGAATGTAACAACTGTAAAGCAGTTTGGAAGTAGACAGGTATTAGACGTAGTAGAGAAGTGTGCACTGTCAAACTGATAGTGTTCTTTCGTCTCCTTAAATCGGCATAGCAGATTAACTTCGGGCGGTATATTGTGCCGAGGTACAATAAAAAATATAGCTAAAAATATCAAGCGGAATGGGAAAAAAACTCGTGATGATAGTTCTCGCCGGGCCGCGTGTTAGCCAGACCTGCAGTAGATGAATCATATAGTTACTCAGAAAATAGGACTTAAATAATGTTCGAATTGACAGGTGTTGTTTTGTAAGTAAAATGAAGGCGTCTCGTCATTGTTTTGTACGCTTAAAGATCGAGTACGAGATTATGTAATTATAATTTTACCCAAAAAGTAACTTTTAAGGCGTCTTCATAAAGTTAGAAGTGTAGCAAATAATTACAAAAGTTCTTCATTAAATATGACATTTCATAATATAACTAGCTATTGCCCGCACCTTCGTATACAACATTTAACATCCTTTTTTTTATTTTTTTATTTTTATATTTTAAGGGCGACCAGTGGTGGGAATCATTATATCATGCTTCTGTTAAGTAGACCAATCCTATGGCGAATGATCCACCTTTAGATGCCACATCTTACACAATAAACCAATAAACTGTAGTATAAAAAAATAAATTAACATTAAAATGTAAACTTTTACCCCCTATGTCACATGATTTTAAAACAAGCTTTTTTTATTGTAGTTCAGCATATACTACACTCCGCTAGATAAATTTCTACAGGCAGCAATCGTCTCTGCTATGTTGGCATGAGGAGACGAATGATCATCTATAGATTGACAGTGCACACTCTTGTCGTTATACCTGGCTATTTACAAACTGAACTTTTTGACAATAACTTCTAATTAGTTTAATAACTAATTTAATATGTTTACAGATTTACCTCTAATAGTGAGAACACTTTTTTTTTATTGTTGCTCGGCATGTGACACACTCCGCCTGATGTAAAGCTAGAGTGCAGTCCATGAATGGAAATAACTGCTACTACAGAGAAACCTGTGCGGCAGCAGTCACCTCCACTATGCCGGCTTGAGGAGACGAGCATGTACCATCTAGATTGACAGTGCACACTCCTCTCGCTATATCTGGCTACTTTCAAACTGATTCCGAAACCCGAAACAAGGTCACTTCACGGGTGTTACATTCGAAAGTGGTGGTAATACCCCAGGACGACAGTCGATCATCAGTCTGCCTACCACTCTTATAATATGCGCGTTTCTTATATTTTTTTAAGAAAAACTAAATTTTATTTGTAAACTTGTCTTAATGAATAAAACTTAATATTAAAAGCGCAGTAATTGAACCAAAATGTAATAAAAAAATTAAAAGAAACTTACATAAACTGTTTAAATGTAAGTAATCTCCTTTCAAATCATTGTCGACCAAATGCCCTCAATAAGACGCAAGGATCTTATTCTTGAAGTTTATATAATTTATATTTTAAATCGAATTATAATTCTGGTTCAGCAAGAAACTATATGTTTTGATTTTTTTTGACGAATACTGAATTTTTTCTCTTGAATTGTCATCATAAGTTAAGTAATAACATTGTTTGTCTAGTAGAGTTTCGGTAGGTTTTTGGCGGCCATTTTGAGACGTCAGGTTATCTGTTTTGAATTATTTTCCTAAACTTGTGTTTCTTCGAGTGTTAATATGTAATAATAATGGATTATTAACCATGAAGTGTATGTGAAGGTGCGTGAGTGTGTGTAAATAATTCAAAAGAAGAGAACTTGTGTTTCCATTTTCCCTCCAAAACTCCGTAGGAAGTTTCAGTAAGGATTCTACCACTTTACTGGAACCATTTTTGACTTGACTAAGACTTGACCTGACTGTTTAGTGTGATGAATGAATGATTCGTGATGCATAATATTATTAATTTGATGCAAAAATGTTTACTTTGACACTGGCAAATTGTTATAATGCTATATAAAAGAAAAAGACAAAGAAAAAGAGTTTTTTTTTTATGCTTAATAGGCAAACGTTTGACCGCTCCCTGCCTGATGTTAAGCAGTGATGCGGTCTAAGATGGAGCACGCTTGCCTATGAGGTACCTGTTTACCCTTAATTTGAAGAGGCCCATATTGTACTTCTCGGGAAACACAGACACCGGGAGAGAGTTCCACAGTTTCGCAGTACGCACGTGTTGTCAAAACGCCTCGTACGTACTTTTGGAACTTGGACCATAAATGGATGGTACCTCTTTTTCGGTGGAGATAAATGATTTAAAATAGCAGAACGTGTATTTTCTTTTAAAATTTCGTTAATAGTGTTAGTAATACTAAATAAAATATGTTAGCGAGCTCAACTGAACTAAATTAAAGCGTATTTATTTTTCTTTGTTAGATTTTATATAATTTAAATGAATTACAATTTAAAATCTTTATACGACTTACTATCGCGTTTATTTTAATTAATTTAATCCGACGTTTTGAAAGAAACTGTCATCGCGGTCGTGGTATAATAATTTATATAAATATCTAATTTAATATAAAGCTAAGATTGACTTAACTTGACTGTTTTGTGTGCAGGAAGTTTATTTTTTAACATGTAAATTAAAAAGGAACTATAATATTTTTATAGTTTACTTATATTATCTAACAAATGCAATAAAAGCGAGGGAGATATGATCTCGATAGTGATAAAATCAAGAGTAAAGCGTCGGTGTTCAACCACAAAGGAGAAGACGACAATAAGCAATCAGAGATCGTCTTATGCACCGTGAAATCGACCTGCAGTAGCTTCCACGGTGCATTAAAAGTGAAAAAGGATTGGTCTTTTCTTGACAACCGAAAGCGATAAGTAAAAAACGTGTAAAAAATGTATTTGATACTGATGAGGGTATTTATTATTGTACTGTACTTAATATTAGATTACCTTGTAGGTACATACTTGGTCGGTTTGTGTTGAAGATGTGACTTCGAGATTTTTTTTTATTGTAGCTCGGCATGTGACAACACTCCGCCTGATGTAAAGCTAGAGTGCGGTCCATGAATGGAAACAACTGCTACTACAGAGAGACCTGTGCGGGCAGCAGTCGCCTCCACTGTGCCATCATAAAATTGAATAAAAATTTAAAGTTTTAGTGTTAAAAAAACCGCTAATTTAGAATTGATACAAACGAAACTCAGACTGTGTTAAAGAGGTATAACGAGAAGAGTGTGCATTGTCAATCTAGATAATAAAACAACGTTACACACAAATTAATGTGTAATAAATAATAATAGTCGATTGTTAAAAATTAACATTTGGCAAAGATTTCAGCACTGAATATATGTTCGACTTGACTGAGACATCACCTAACTGTTTTATGTAAAAAATCAAATATGACGTGTGACAATGGCAATTTTTTGTAATACCATAACAAAGTACGAGAAAAAAAATCTAGGAATTAGAAGAATAACGGGACAGGTATAACGAGAGGGTTGTGCACTATCAATCTAGATAGTACATGCTCGTCGCCTCAAGCCGGCATAGCGGAGGCGACTGCTACCCATAGAGGTTTATCTGTAGCTAGTAGTTGTTGTTCCGTTGCATCAGGCGGAGTGTCGTCATATGTGGAGCTACAAAAAAAACCTAATAATGAAAGGGCTAAAGAATAATTGAAAGAATCAATATGAAAATTTGTGCATAAAAAGTCAATTTCGGTTCTTAAAAAGCATTCGTCCCCCAACACATGTTAGCGAACAGAGCGGTTGCGATAATAAATTGCAATCCGCCTGATGCGCACAGATTAGTCCGGGCAGCGGCCGTAAAGAGTTCATTGTACGCTGTAGATTTATTTAGAGCTGAATTTACACGTTGTATTTAAATTTTTTTTTATTGTAACTCGGAATGTGACAACACTCCGCCTGATGTAAACCTAGAGAAAGTTAATGGAAACAACTGCTACTACTAGGGAAACCTGTGCGGGCAGCAGTCGCCTTCACTAGGCCGGCTTGAGGAGACGAGCATATACTATCTAGATTGATAGTGCATACTCCTCTCGTTATACCTGTCCCGTTATTCTTCTAATTCCTAGATTTTTTTTTCTCGTACTTTATTATGGTATTGCAAAAAATTGCCATTGTCACACGTCATATTTGATTTTTTACATAAAACAGTTAAGTGATGTCTCGGTCAAGTCAATATATGTTCAGTGATGAAATCTTTACCAAATGTTCTTCTATTTTTTAACAAACGACTATTTTTATTTATTACACATTAATTTGTGTGTAACGTTGTTTTATTATCTCAGCTATTAAATCTAGGTATATACCTTATATTTTTATATTTATTATTACTTCGCCGTATTAGCCGCTCTATATAAATATAAAAAGTAATCCAGAAGCAGCTAGAGTTATGATGGGAGATTGTATCGTTGGAGAACCTGTTATTTTACGAATTTGTATGATTTAGCGACAATCGTCTTAAATAACATACTATTAACAACTTTTACTGTCGCTACTGTTAAACTATTAACGCGAAAGCATGAGAAAGTGATTTACTTAGTTAAAATTTAAGTTTCCTACTACCTAGAAGAAAGAAGATTATTTCGACAGATTATAATGACTAAAACTGATGTTTTTTTTAAATCATGTTAAGCTAGAGCTGGCAATTTCAGCTGGCAACAGTCACCTTCGCCATGCCGGCTTAAGGAGACGAATAGCACCATCTATGTTGATAGTGTATACTCCTCTAGTTATATCCTGGGTAACTCGAAACGCGCCAAGTTCACTTCACGTGTGTTACATTCGAAAGTGGTGGCACTACCCCAGGATGTTAGACTGAGCTAATAACACAGGTCTGCAAAAAATATGTTTTAATTGTTCTAATTTATGTAGAATCTGAATTCGGGGTGCAAATTTCTCTATCACGTCAGGATTTTGAGATATCCTATCCTAAAAGTGCAAAAATCGCAATTTTTGGCTATACATATATGTGAGGTTATGTAGCATCGCGATATTCTTTCTTCTAAAAAAACAACCAATGGCACCTTAAAGTGTAAGTCTTGTTCTTTCAAATGCCGTTGAATTTGCTAAAATAGCTTTTCAGATTGTACATGAAATGACCCTTTACTTTCTTGGAACAAAACCGTGTTGACCTGTGTAATCAGTCTGCCTACCACTCTTTGAAATACTTTATTTACATAAATACAATACAATACAATTGTCACGCCTTTTGCCCACAGGGATAGGCAGAGACAACGGAACGCCACTTACCAACCTGACACAACACCCTCGCTTCCTTCACATCCACAATTCTCTTCATGCACGTCCGACTTATTTACATAAATAAGTATATATAAGTTGTAGAAAAACAAATGAGTAAACATTAATTAAAAAACAAAATTGACAACCCCCATTTCTTGAAAGCACTCAGCTTGAGGCGATTCTATAAATTAGTCTAAATTATCATCAGTTATTTTAGCACGATCCTCATTCTGTTCATCACGCCATTCTAACATTAGTGCCCTACCGAACCACAGATTAATTTTACTTCTACGTAAATCAATTTTTCAACTGAAGTTTTGTGAGTAATTTTGTATGGTATACGTACAGTCTGTGGACCTAATTCGTCGATTAGATGTCTAAATGTAACAAGCTTTGGTGTAGGGATAAATGGAAGCGATAAAAGTGATTTTTTTCGTTCAAGAATTGATATTTGTCAATTATTTTTTTACGTTTGTTTTGGGCATTAGTTTTCTTTTAGAAATAAATATTAGTATTTTCAATAAATAAACCGAAATACGAATAAAAACAGCACAATTCAGAAGTGTTTTTTTACAGTAGCCCGACTTGACAACACTCCGGTTGATGTTAAGCTAGAATACGGCGCATGAAAGGAAACGACTGCTACCACAGGGAATTTTCTGCAGACAGTGGTCACCCCCGCTATGCTGGCTACAATATATACAATACAAAGTCTTCACCTACAGCGATAGGGGAATGAGAGTTAGATTGTGGGATAGGAATATTAGACTATTAGTGATAAGTCAATCTAGGGGGTGCATACTCGTCTCCTGAAGCCGGCATAGCGGAGGCGACCGCTGCTTGTAGAGATTTCTCTGTAGTAGCAGTTGTTTCCGTTCATGGACCGCACTCTAGCTTTACATTAGTCGAAGTGTTGGTATATGCCACAATAAAACACAGCTACAATAAAAAAAAACTTATTCCAAACAGATATATGCCTGCGTTCCGTTCCATTTATTTCTTAATGATAAAATAACGTAATTTTTTGGTTAAACGGATTTCACCATTAAATACCTGCATGGGAAAACGTTCTGATATACTAAAATATCACGACTCATTAGATTAATGACGTCATCATAATTACATGTCCCATGCTATCAAATTATTAATACGATATACCCAAAATTTCATTAATGTCGTATCGCATTAAATGACCACAGACTAACAAACTTTCATACATATTAAGAGCGGCATGGTCTAGCGATAAAAGCATAGTAGGTGGCATAACCCGCAATCGCGTTCGACCAATGAGCGTGGATTACAAACGACCAGGTGTTGAGGTTACAGTAATAGAAACTAGGAACAAAAGGTCACCAGGTTAGTGCCACCTCTTTCTGAATTAACCTCGCGTTTTATGACGACAAGAGAGGAGTGTGTACACATTCGTCTTTTCAAGCCGGCATAGCGGAGGCGACTGCTAGCTTAACATTAGACCGTCACACGCAGGAATATTAAAAAAAAAGTGTATTTATTGTATATCTATATATTGTAGTAACTCGATATATTATGACAACACTGCCTCTGTGTAAAGCTAGAGTGCGGTCCTTGAACGGAAACAACTGCTTCCGTTCATGGACCGCACTCTAGCTTTACATCAGAGGCAGTATTTTTGTTTTTTTTTTATGCTTAATAGGCAAGCGTTTGACCACACCTTGCCTGGTGTTAAGCAGTGATGTGGTCTAAGGTGGAGCACGCCTGCCTACGAGGTACCTGTTCACCTTCGATTTAAAGAGACCTATGTTGTACGTGTCGGGAAACACAGACACCGGGAGGGAGTTCCACAGTTTCGCAGTACGCACGAGGAACGTGTTGTCAAAACGCCTCGTACGTACTTTAGGAACTTGAACCATAAACGGATGGTACCTCTCCGGGTGCCTGGACGTCCGATAGAAGAAAGGGGACGGTAGAACCAGGTTGTGTAGCTCTTGCGCACACTCCCCGAAATGTATCCGGTAAAAAACCGACAAACAGGCGACATTATGTCGGTGTTCAAGGCTTTGTAGCCGAGACTCGACTAAAGTGTCATCCCCTATTAGCTTCCTGGCGCGCTTCTCAATCGACTCTAATGCCGCTAGTTGGTATTTGGCAGAGCCATCCCGTATTGTCATAATATATCGAGTTATTATAAAAAATTGTCGCTTGTATAATGTTTTAACAGTCTGTACATTATTGGATGTGCGTTTATTAAAACAAATGAGTTTTGGTCACTAAAATCATTACCTACTGAATTTATTTTTTATTGAGTTAAAGGAGACGGGGCAGTTTACTTCTCTTCGCTGCCATTTTTAATTAATTTTTGTTGATATCGTTTTATCTAAATATATATTGATTTAAAAACATATCTTATTTAAAATTAATTTACATTTTAACCTTATATTTTTATACTGAGAGACCGCAGTTCGTGCCAGGAAACAGTCTCCGCTGTACCGGCTTAAGGATACTAATGTGCACCATTAGGTTGATGGTGTACACTCCTCTTGTTATACCTGGCTACTTCTGAAACGCAACAATGTCAGTTCACGGGTGTGTAATTCAAAAGTGGTGAAATAACCATCATCAGTCTTCTCGGCACGTAGCAACCAAAGTACATATAACATAGTTACATTGGTACCGGTCAACTTAGCGAAATCCTGAAATCACGCGTCTTGCCGCTAGACCACAGCCGTTCTTATATCTTTCTTCGACTAATATTTTCTCAAATAATCTATTAATGTGTTATTTGTAATCTCTTCCATATAATATAACGTATTTATATTTAAATTCTACTTTATGAGTATCAATAAAGCATGTAACACACCACAGTTTATAATTAACATTATTTTAACGAGGTATTAAATCTTAATTAAAATAAAACTGTGAACGTTTGGGGGTTTAATTTTGATTTATTAGACTATTCGTCGAACAAATAATCTTTGTTAAATTATTATGAAGATTCACAAAGAAAATGTGGGTGGCACCACCACTTTCAAAGTGTAACATCCGTCAAGTGACCTGTTGCGTTTCGGGATCAATTTGACAGCCTCAATCCGGCAAAATGGAGGCGACTGCTAGCTTAACAACAGTCACACGCAGGAATACTATAAAAAAAAAGTTTTTATTGTAGCTCAGATGTGACAACACTCCGTCTGATGTAAAGCTAGAGTGCGGTCCATGAACGGAAAAAGAAGAATGCCCATTCGCCTAAGAAACATGGGTCCACAATTTTTTTTCTCGAGTTTGTCGATGATTTTTAATTAATTTTGTAGAAAAATAAATCTACATCCTTATTACCAATCAGTTTTAATTTTTTCACGCGAGTAATTAGATGTTTTCTGATGCATTATTTGAGGTTATTATTATATTAAATGCTTTAAAGATAAGACATCTGTTTTTTTATGTAATTAAACATTGTCTATTGATTGGTAAACGATGTGTTGATATAATTGCAATAAATTTATTAAAAAATAAGATACCTATTATTTTAGAATATTATTATGTTATCAAACTATTAGGTATTAGGTGGGCCCAAAAATGGGCATTCTCCTTTCTGCAGTAAACAGTCGCTTTTGCTAAGCCAGATTGAGGAGACGAAAATGTACCATCCTGGTTAACAGTGCGCACTCCTCTCTTACTTGGCTACTTGCTGACAGGACAAGGTCATTTCACGGGTTCTTTCCCTTACCAATATTACAGAATATGAAATGAAGCTGCAAATACAAAAAAAAAAACAAGATAAAGCTGATTCCAAATTAATAATTACTCACACTTAACGCATCGCAAATTTTAATGCGATTTCTTATCTCGTATAATTTCATAAAACAATAGCATTACTGACACAAGGAATTGGCGCGTGTCACGTAAAAAAACCGTCGCAATTAAAAAATACTTCTTTTTAAACTGACTTTAATACATTACAATGGCCGTGGGAATATGATGCTAACTGTATTAGGGAAAGCATGTTGCAATTGTTATTGGCGATGTCTTATAAGTTAAAAGATGATATGTTCTGATTTAATTAATTATATGGTATTTATTCTACATGTCCGAAAAATTATTGTAGTACCAAAACTTTTGGAGTATCAAAAGAGGCTTCACAATTTTGTAAAAATGTAACTGTTATCAAACGTCACTCCATTCAAATTATTTTTACTATCAAACTGTTATTTAGATAAATTTCGTATTTTTAATAATATATAAATCTATTTCTAATTTTTCCTAATCTTTATTTTTCTTTTTTTTTTTTATTTTATTCTAATTTCTAATAATTCCACATTTTCGTTTACTTTTTTTTTTATTGTAGCTCGGCATGTGACAACCCTCCGGCTGATGTAAAGCTAGAGTGCGGTCCATGAATGGAAACAACTGCTACTACAGAGAAGTCTCTACCTCCACTATGCCGGCTAGAGGAGACGAGCATGTACCATCTAGATTGACAGTGCACACTCCTCTTTTATACCTGGCTACTTTCAAACTATTCCCGAAACGCGACCCGATCGGAAACCCGGTCACTTCACGGGTGTTACATTCGAAAGTGGCGGTACTACCCCAGGACGACAGACTGGACAAATAACCATCATCAGTCTGCCTACCACTCTTTAATAGTGCCTATAGGCACTGAGCGACCAAAGTACATATAACAAAGTTACATTGGTACCGGTTAGAATTAGCGAGGTTCGAACACGGGTTTCATCGATCGTGAGTTCACGCGTCTTACCGCTAGACCACGGCCGCTCTTGGAACCACAGGACCCACTTAATATCTAATAGTTTTTTTTGTTTTTCTATCTATCTAAATTAGTTAATTATATTAACAGATCGTTTACCAATCGATAGACAATGTTTAATTACATAAAAATCAAATATGGTCAAGATTATTAAAGCATTTAATATAATAATAACCTCGGATATTGAATCAGAAAAAGAGATAATAACATCTAAAACTGATTCATGACGTTAAATCATTGACGAACTCAAGAAAAAAGTTGTGGATCTATTTCTCTTAAGCTAATTGGCATTCTCTACTACTGAAAATTATCTTACTTTTATAAACATGCGACATATCCTTCTTTTAAACAAGAAACGTCGCGTGCGCAACCATACGGCATCTTTTTATTCATAAGTTTTTTTGCAGTTTTTATTAGTTCTATCTAGACTGCATTTAATTAACTATGAACTTGGGTCAAGTTCAGACAAGTTGCAGGACTTATTGTTCCGTGAAACATATAGCTACATTTTATATTTATTTATAGCTTTATAGTTACACTTCATTACGGTAAATTGACCGTTGGTTTGTGAGTCATCTTCAGTGATGTTTACTCGTATTTATGGTATAATTAGTAAGGTAGTGTTTAGACGTAATAAATAATGAAAAAATAAGATTGAAATTAATTTACTTGTGTTACATTTTTAGTAGTAATTTTTTAATAGTGAACACACTCCGCCTGATGATAAGCTAGAGTGTGGTCCATGAGTTAAATACAGACAGGCAGTAGTCGCCTCCACTATGCCGTCTTCTTCCGATATAACAAGCTACTTTCAAACTGAATATGAAACGCAACTAGGTCCCTTCATAGATGTTACACTTGAAAGAGGTGGTGCTGTAAGTGAGGCAGGCTAGGCTAGTAACCACCATCAGTTTGCTTACCACTATGTAATGTAAACTGTGTATCTACTGAAAAGAAATTAAATAAAGTGATGTAAAGTGTAGTGCAGTGCAGTGCAGTGTAGTGATGTGAAATTTACCTAAATTAAGTTTATTGCGTTTGCAAGTTAATATAGTTAAGCTAATGTAGAAAAAAAACACTGCCACCTGCAAAAAGACAAGCCTGAGCTATCCTACTATGGACTAATCTTCCGCGTGTGTTCATCAAACAAAAATTGCGACGCGTACCACATAGTAAGTTCGCTTGACGAGAATTGTCTGATGCGATCAACTGGCCTCAGCTCGACTCCTTCCTAATGGACGCAGTTTCATTGTAAATAGGTAATATAGGAATGTGAATTATTGATTAAAGGTGAATGCCCATTCGCCTAAAAGAAATGGGCCCACAAATTTTTTCTCGAGTATGCCGATGATTTTTAATTTTGTAGAAAATTAAATCTACTTTCTTATTACCAATCAGTTTAAATTCTTTTCACCCGAGTTATTGAGTAATTAGATGTTCTCTGATGCAATATTTGAGGTTATTATTATATTAAATGCTTTAATAATTGATGATATCTGTTTTTTATGTAATTAAATATTGTCTATTGATTAGTAAACGATGTTTTTATATAATTGAAATAAATTAATGAAAAAAGAAAATATTATTTTAGAATATTGCTTTAATATCAAACTATTAGGTATTAAGTGGGCCCAAAAATGGGCATTGTCCTTTTACGAGTCTAGTGGACGCAAGGTATAATATTGTAACCTAATAATAATTTAGTTTGTTTTAGAAATTACTCATACCTAAGCACGTCAGTATAGTCATAAACATTTTTAAAATCTTATAAAATATCTTCGACTTAATGACAGCTAACGGTCTACTGCTTTACATAAAACCATGTTTACTGCCCTTTGTCTCAAACATTTTCATTGTTACCCCATAAAATTAAAAATCCCGTTATTGTCACATTTTATTATCTCTTTATGCAACAATTCAAATTAAACGTGTAATAATTATTGTTATTTATAGAAATATTCGAAACGCGTACTTTGAAGTATTGTTACGGTTATCGAAATTTAAGGTTATTTGAATTTTCGAATTTCGAAGGGTTGCTTTCGGAAATAACACGGAAGTTGATTTATTATTATTTGACATTAGTTTTGATTAGATTTACGATACAATTGGGAATTACACGTTCAGAAATAGATACTTAATTGGAACGGCCGTGGTCGCGATGTCTCCGCTCGTTGACCGCACTGTAGCGTAATATAGGCGGAACGCAAACTTTTCATTATTGATAATAATAATATCAATATTTGGAAAATTAAGAAAAAGATAAAAGTACTTCCTTATTTGTGGTCTGTGTCCAAATCTTTGAAAAAATGGATTCAGCAAGCGCAGGCGAGGCAGCCATGAGAGGGTATCGAAAATTATTGATTGGTTAACATATAATTGAAATAAATTAATGAATAAGATGTAATTTTAGAATATTATTTTGTAAACAGACTATTTAATGGGTTCGAAAATAGGCATTGTCCTTTCTTCCCCTGTGCCCTGATTCCCTTAAAAAACTTGTATTGAGTAACACGTGAAAGGTAATAAAGTTATGTGTTTACGTATTATAGTTTTAAAAATTGACAGTTTAAAGTTAAATATTTATAAGTAGAATAGCATCTGGTACATAAAAACATTGACACGGGCCGTTAATGATTTTTCCTATTATCTTAATCTTCAAATAGATGTATCATAAACCGTTGTTTAAGTACTAATAAAATATTTAACTTTACCACTGAATAAAAGTTACGATTTTGTGTTTTTTAGAAGTAAGTAGGAAAAATAAACAAAGCTTTTCTGTAGGCAACAGGAAAACCATATTTTGTAAACTTCTATAATTATATTTAATAGTAGTAGGCGTTACTTTGCGGAAATCCATAACCAAATTATTTGAAAAACTACTTTGCAACTGTACACCTACCCTCACTAACATTGATTAGCGGAAATTAGTTTCAAAGTAGTTTTTCAAATAATTTTCTATAATTATGTTAAAGTGGATGGCAGTGTTGGAAGAAGCACTAGAAAGACTGTTCTTAGATAGATTGGTCAAATGCTCAGAAACCACCCTCGAAGCCTCAACGTACGTGGATACATGAGGAGAGATGTTATGGATGTGGTTCGGAGTAAAAGAGGTATGTAGAGAAAGAAGTCGGTAATTTTTGTTTACACCAGTAGAGACCTGGGCATGAGCTCCGATAGATATTAACTTTGTAAAATTGTACATAGGCCCAATCGTTTATAAATAACTTATTAAGTTTGATGGGAATGAGATGAGATGTAATAAAATCAGTAATTAAGAAAAAAAATCCTCTCCTAAATTACACGTTTTAAATAACCTACGAGACCACAAGTAATATCAGAAAACAATTCTAACTTGACTAAAAATCTCTTCCAATGTCACGATGTGAAAGAAACATAAAATTAAAATAAATATTCTAATTACAATGGAATAAGGCTCAAATTCTTTCAAGATTTTCAGTGTCTTTCAGGATTATTTAGAGGGAAGTTTTAATAGGACATTTTTAAATATGGCGTCGTTTAAGACACTGTTTTAAGGATTTATGTGTTATGGTTAGTCTTGTAAGTACAGTTAAAAAAACAATTTTATTTAATATTATAGTTATTATGTATTTTACTTTAAACAATTTATTTTACGAGCAGTTTTTTATAATATGAAGTCTTACGTGATTAATATATTTTTTTTAATGTTAATTTTTTTTATCTGATATCCACAGATTTCCCTTCGTAGTAGCAGTTGTCATAGATGAAACTAGTGGGTGGAGTGCGGTCACCACAAGCTTTAATTGAAAAATACAGAATAATATATATTATATATAAAGAGCTCTATGTAAGATCGGCCGTGGTCTAGCGATAAGACGCGTGAACTCACGATCGATGAGACCCGTGTTCGAACCTCGCTAAAGACCGGTACCAATGTAACTTTGTTATATGTACTTTGGTCGCTCAGTGCCTATAGGCACTATTAAAGAGTGGCAGCCAGACTGATGATGGTTATTTGTCCAGTCCAGTCAGCCCCAGGACGGGCAGTACCACCACTTTCAATGTAACACCCGTGAAGTGACCTTGTCGCGTTTCGGGAATAGTTTGAAAGTAGCCAGGTATAAGAGAGGAGTGTGCACTGTCAATCTAGATGGTACATGCTCGTCTCCTCAAGCCGGCATAGTGGAGGCGACTGCTGCCCGTAGAGATTTCTCTGTGGTAGCAGTTGTTTCCATTCATGGACCGCACTCTAGCTTTACATCAGGCGGAGTGTTGTCACATGTCGAGCTACAATAAAAAAAATGTATAATTAATATACAGTAAAAAGACATATAATATATCGATCCCTTTACCACTACCAATACCCAAATAACCATATAAATATTTCTTTGTATTAAGCAGCATTGGATGGGTATCATCGCTAGCACAAACGCGCTAGACACTCTCCCGATGCCGTCTAGATACCAGTCGTTCATCTATAATCGCATTCACATTGCTTGTTTTTGAAATATTTCGTCAATGTTTTTTTTTTGGAAAGCAAATGTAACACAATGTTTTGGACCAATTAATGGCAAATTTAAAAAAAATATTTTGTAAAATAGCATAGAAATATTTAGTAAAAGGTTGATATATCTTATACGGTTTATACCAAATATACTGGGAGGGGGAAGCATTCACACTATGTTGACCGAATTGGTCGCCGAACAAAACGGTTCGGCGCGTCCTTTTTGTGTCGCACAATTGACAAGTGGAATGCTTTGCCCTCCCATGTATTCTCCCAATCCTTTCACCTTGGATCCTTCAAGCGGAGCGTGAAAAAGCACCTTCTCAGGCCGGCATAGTGGTGGCGAGCGGTTCTCTAGTCGTCAATGCTCATGGACCTCCACTGCGTTTACCATCAGACCAGTCGAGGTCACATGTCGTGCCAGAAAAAAAAAAGTTATTTGACAAAATAAAGAAATTATCATTCTAATAGTTTTTCAACTATAAAACTATTACGTGTAACATAAATCTAATATCTAGGTTAGTTTGAATGATCTAGGCAGTTTAGTTATTCCCAAGGGCAAACTGTATATAATCAAAAGCCGTAGAGTTCATCTATAGTCCAATAAGACTATATTATATACAGAGTGCTTCATTAATAACCAATTCAGGATGGTAGACAGGTTGATGATGATTATCAGCTTAGTCTGCCGTCCTGGGATAGTAACATCAGTTTTGAATATAACACCCGTTTTTTGGGAACAGTTTGGAAATAGCTAGGTATAACAGGAGGAGTGTGTACTGTCAATCTGTATAGTGCACATTCGTCTCCTCAGGCCGGCATAGCGGAGGCGACTATTAACTGTACAAAGTCTGTAGTAGCAATTGTTTCCGTTCATGGACCGCCCTCTAGCTTAACAACAGGCGGATTGTCATATGCCGGTTCCTAATAGGTAGTTTCTTTCAGCTCGAAGATTTTGATTTTTGATTAACATGCAATCCTTTGTTTTATTTAAAAGTAATTTTAATACTAAAACACAGATAAAGATCAGCATCCTATATCTGCGCAATCACAACAAAGCTGCGCAGACGCAGATCCGAAAGCAAGTCAAGGTTGAACCTATAGAGTAATTGACTATAAACCAACAGTTAGTTTTAACTAATACGTAGGAATTATTAAATAGTAGTTTATTATAATATTTTTGAACGTAAACAAAATACTAAAATTTTATTTGAAGAATTTACTCATGTATTTTCAGCAGCTTGGAAGTCGCCGGCTATAACAAGAACAGTTTACTCTGTCAACCTGGATGGTGCAACCTCGTTCATAGTGGTAGTCATTGCTGTTTGCAGACATTTGCTGGGATATATAGGAATATGGACTAGTATAGCTCTAGTAAAAACCCTATCCTAGGCTTGAGACACTGGCTTACTAGCTTCCTCACTAGCTTATTTATTTATTTATTTTCGGGAACAAACAACTGAAAATTCAATCAAACATTAACATATATAACTGACAGTCAGCAGTTTCCACTGGTAGAAATTACTAACCTAGGGTCGTTTGCACCTTAAGGCCGGTTAAAGTAACTTTAACTATTACTTTTACGTCAAATGTATGAAAAGAACCCAAATATTTTTTCCTATTATTTTTCGAGATCAGCCACCATTTTAACGATAACAATATGAATTTACACGATATTGGAACGCGTGTGGAGTGAATGTAAACGTTTAACGGTCGTCGTCGCCGTAAAAGTAATAGTTAAAGTTACTTTAATCGGCCTTCTGGTGAAAACCACCCCTAGGAATTAAGTCAGCCCTATACAAAACTGCCTTTGAGTGTCGCAGGCGTGACAGTTGTTTACGTTCATGGACCGCACTCTATCTAACTTAATACCCAGCGGAGTGTAGTAACAAAAAAAATGGTCAGGTCAAATGACCGGTTACTACAAGTCTTCCTTTTAATCTGGTTAAATAATAATGTAAAACCATTTATAACGGTTGTAATTAGGTCAAATTACGTTTTTAAATTTAAAATTGTGCAACAATTACAATTAAAACGCAAAATAATTTATTACGTTTCATTATTTATATAGTTGTTTATATTGATGCGGTATTCCTTCTTTTTATCTATTTTGCGGTTATTGCGGTTATGGCTTAATTTTGCAATTGTATCTAATATTTAATAGTTATATATTTTTAAAGTACCTATAATATATAGCAGCCATGGTCTAGCGGTAGATGAGACCCGTGTTCGAACCTCGCTAATTCAGACCGGTGCCAATCTAACTATGTTATATGGAGTAGTAGGTTAACTGATAATGGTTATTAGCCGTCTGTCGTCCTGGAGTAGTAACACCACTTTCGAATGTAATACCCGTGAAGTAAATTTGTCGTGTTTCGGAACCAGTTTGGAAGAAGCCAGATATAGCGAGAGGAGTGCGCACTGTCAATCTAGAAGGGGAAGATTCGTCTCCACAAGCCAGCATAGTAGAGGCGACTGCTGCCATCTGTAGCAGCAGTTGTTTCCTTCATATGCCGCGCGACGAAAACAAAGCCTACTTGATATTAGATTATGTTTTGATTTTTAGCTAGTGCTTTTTTTTTCTTAGCACGTCATTTGACCGCACTCTGCCTGATATTAAGCCAAAGTGCGATCCATGAACGGAGACGACTGCTGTCTGCAGATCTCGTTTTCACCGAACGTTTTGTCACCGCCGAACAAATCACTAGTCACATCAAGAAGGTTAAGGTTCATTTGCACCAAAAGGCCCGTTAAAGTCACTTTAACTATTACTTTTACGGCGACGTAACCGTTAAACGTTTTCATTTACTCCACACGCGTTGCACCATCGTTACGTCTGTCATTTGTGACGCTTTCTTTAACGCTAACCGTAACCAGCGAATCTTAGCTAGTTAAAGTCAAAGTAATCGTCAAACCAATGTCACTAACGTCAAATTTATGAACAGAAGCAAATATGTTTTTCTATTATTTTTTTCGGGATCAGCCACCCTTTTAACGATAACAATATAAATTTATACGATTTAACTCTTCAGTTAAAACTGAACGTGTGAAGGCCGCGAGACCAAAGCGGACGATTTTGTCTCTCTAGTTATACTCGATAGTTCTTACTAGATATTAGACGTGTTTATATGGAATTTTTATCAGATCACCATAACCTGCTCTTAAAGAATGTAAAAGGAATCTCAAACATACAAAATATAGTAAATGGAATAGTTCTAAAATCGCTCAAGGTTTACATTTAGTAGACAATAAGTAAAAAACTGGATTTGATATTTTAAACTTTTGCTTAAGGTTCATTTGCACCGAAAGGCCCGTTAAACGTTTACATTTACTCCACACGCGTTGCAATATCGTGTAAATTCATATTGTTATCGTTAAAAGGGTGGCTGATTCCGAAAAAATAATAGAAAAACCTATTTTGCTTCTTTTCATACATTTGATGTTAGTGACATTGGTTTGACGATTACTTTAACTTTATTTGCCCTGTCAATCTAGATGGTACATGCTCGTCTCCTCAAGCCGGCATAGTCGAGGCGACTGCTGCCCGCAGGTTTCTCTGTAGTAGCAGTTGTTTCTATTCATGGACCGCACTCTAGCTTTACATCAGGCGGAGTGTTGTCACATGCCGAGCTACAATAAAAAAAAAACCAGCCAGATTCGCTGGTTACGGTTGGCGTTAAAGTAAGCGTCAAATATGACAGGCAGGCTTCCATCCAGCCATTATTTTCCAAAACACTTCGCAGTTATCATAGAACTGTTATAACCAAACCAACTTGCAATGCGTTCAGTTCGATACAAATGTCCCTGCGTGCAGTTTCTTTGTTCGATCTTTGGCCTGACTTTCAATCTGTATAATCATCTTTTCCTGACCAAATACAACTTGCAACAAAAAATCTACAAAAGCAACTGCGTAGTTTCATTCTAGTAGTACAACTTTGTTATGGTTATAATCTTATCTATCCCTAATGGGACTATATATCTTATCTCCCATTGGTTCTGTCAAAAGGTTCGTTTTTTTTTTCTACAATTAGGAGTGTCTATTTTTTTGCTAGTATCTCTCTTTTTTTGGAAATCTTTCAACGCGTCCACAACATGTTCGGACCTATAGAAAAAGTTGTTTACGTTTTTTTCTGTTTCAAAGGTTAGGTGTTTATTGGGAACTACATGTGGATTTCTTGGTATTCGTGTGTAGATTTCACGAACTACTACTAAAGTGGCATACGATAGACAACTTGATTTGTTTCTTAGTGTGATGAAATTATTGCTCAAAAACTTTGTTTTCTTATGTTATATTATATTATTGTCATAAAGAATGGGCTTCACAAATCTAATAAGTACCTAAGTAGTAAGTGTGTTAGGTATAGTACCACCACTTTTGGATGTAACACCTATAAAGTAAAGACTATAGCCAGGTATAACGAGAGGAGTGTGCACTGTCAATCTGGATGATGCACAATCGTCTGCGTAAGCCTGCCAGCGGAGGCAACTGGTGCCTGTAGTAATTTATCTATAGTAGCAATTGTTTCTGTTCATGGACTGCACTCTAGTTTTACATTAGGCGAAGTGTGGTCATATGTCAAGCTACAATAAAAAAAAATCAGCATTTTAATATGCGAAATAAAATTAAAAAAAAACAGATGCCTAAGTCTAATTAATTTTAAAGTTTTCGATATTGGCTATTTTTTAAATGGCATTTGCCCATAGGCACTTTAGTCCAGTGCATTTTGAGTTCTGACTAAATCCGTGGAATTGGATGTGTATTTGTGGCTCTGTAGAATTGCTCATTAGCTTCTCATTTAATTTGACCAGTTTTTCACTTATAATTCAATGAAGTTAGTATTCTTCTACATCGCGGTCAATTTTTTGATTAATATTTCAATCACCTGACTCGCTGATAATGAAAAATTGTGATGATGAAATATTTATAATAGAGTGGTAACATTCAAAAATTCAGTTGTTTTTAAAACCTACAACCACTGCCCTCAAAATCATAACAAACCTTTATGCAACAGGTAGTGCGTGAGGGTTAGATTTTTTTATGATTCACCCATTTTTCTGACCCAAAACTTTTTGCAATACAATTTTGTTGACAAAAGACCAGTTTTTATAGAAACACGTGTTTGGGATTTTAGGTAAAATTACTCCAAAAACTTTTTTCATTATTTCGTTTTACGATATAATTAATTATTATGTATTATCTTAGACTAAAATTATTTGGTTAATAAATAAGCTTTTGTTTGGCTTAAATCGATTTTACTTGGAGATTTTCTATATTATTTTAAAACAAATAGTTCTGATTGCAAATATTATTATTATTTACACTCAAAAATAGTTTATCTTTTAAAACTATAACTATATTATTAAAGGCTATTCTCTCTTTCCCTTTTCTTCACTCTTCTTCCTTCTCAACCACTTTTCTTAATGTTACAGTGTCGATTCTGTCTCCGTCTCTTTTTTTTATTGTAGCTCACCATGTGACAAAGCTAGAGTGCGGGCCATGAATGGAAACAACTGCTACTACAGAGAAATCTACGGGCAGCAGTCGTCTCCACTATGCCGGCTTGAGGAGACGAGCATGCTCCATCTAGATTGACAGTGCATACTCCTCTCGTTATATCTGGCTACTTTCAAACTATTCCCGAAACGCGACAAGGTCACTTCACGGGTGTTACATTCCGTGGTGGTACTACCCCAGGACGGCAGACTGGACTATTAGTCATCAATCTGCCTACCACTCTGGGTCTGCAACGATGAAAGCTAAATAAGGTATGACCCTAACTACCCAAAGTGTTTAACAATGCATCAATAACTAAAAAAAAAATTGTGCAGACCATAAAATGACTAATACCGCATCTATTGTATCCAACTCACCTGTTTTGCACCTGAATGTACTTGTTGTTTCTATAATAAAGACGACCGGACCACGGTTAAATATAGATCCTTATCTCATTGACATAAGCGTTAAATTCCGATATCTATGGTAATAATTGTACTAACCTTGAACAGGTTGTAAAAGGTACAATAGGAACAGGTAGTTGGACCCAGTTTAAGGGGATGTTTTTGTTAAATAACTTACCCTTTTATGCAAAGTTTATTTTAACAGGTTTTAGTTAACTCTACAGCCTTTTAAAAGACTACTGGGCATTAAAAAATAAAATATGGTAGGCAGACTGATGATGGTTATTTGTCCAGTCTGTCGTCCTGGGGCAGTACCACCACTTTCGAATGTAACACCCGTGAAGTGACCTTGTCGCGTTTCGGGGATAGTTTGAAAGTAGCCAGGTATAAGAGAGGAGTGTGCACTGTCAATCTAGATGGTACATGCTCGTCTCCTCGAGCCGGCATAGTGGAGGCGACTGCAGCCCGTAAAGATTTCTCTGTAGTAGCAGTTGTTTCCATTCATGGACCGCACTCTAACTTTACATCAGGCGGAGTGTTGTCACATGTCGAGCTACAATAAAAAAAAAAAAAGAGTAGCCAGCGTTTAGGAAGACCACGACGTGACACACGGACTGATGAGTTTTGTAATTTTTAATTCAAGAGTGATAGGCTGATGATGGTTATTCCCAGTCTACATTCCTGGGAAAATACGACCACTTTCAAATGTAACACCCGTACAGTGACTTTGTTGCGTTTCGGGATCAGCTGCGAAGTTGCAAAATATAACAAGAGGTCCTGTCAAACTGGATGATTCACATTCGTCTCCTCAAGCCGGTATTGCGGAGGCTCGGGCTTTAACCGCGTGGTCTTCTGCCATCAACTTTCTCGCGTTTATTTTTTTAACGGTCCCAAAAATTGTGGCTGGAAAACTGCAAAATTATCATTTAATATATTGTATTTTAATGTCACATTTTTTTTTATAAATACAACCTACTTCCGAGATATTCGAAAACATCTATCTACCTTACCAAATTACAACCGGTTTTAAAAACAGGGATCACAGAAAAACAACAAAAGCAAGTGTATTATTGAATTTGTCTATTTTGGCACTCAACATGAACTTAACCTTTATTTAGTGATGTGTGTACAATTTATCGATAATCGACATGATATATTTACCATAACATCTCTTGCAAATAAATCTATTTTGTCTCTTTAGTTTTTTATGAAAGCTGGGCTGCCTAGTGCCCATAACCATTGGGCGTGCATGAAGAGAATTGTGGATGTGAGGGAAGCGAGTGGATGGGATCGTGGAAAGTGACGCTCCGTTGTCTCTGTCTATCCCTGTGGGAAAAAAGCGTGACAATTGTATTTTGTTATTAAGAAAAATCTTTATGATTGTCTTTTTAAATATATTTTTAATCCAAATACAAACAAGTTTAATCGATAACCTCAAACGTAAAAAAAATACATCACTACTTCTCCTGCATAGAGCAAAAAACTTTGCCATAAAAAGTGATAATCCGACCCTTTGAGATACAAAGGCCTGTACCAGCTGTGTAAACAGTTTGAGGTCCATGATTGCCTTCCCACATCATCTAGAACTATTAAAGATTGCAAATATTATAAAACATCCATTTTATAACTGAAAAATATACTTAAGTTTAACAGTGGTAGGCAGACTGATAATGGTTATTAGTCCAGTCCAGCGCCGGATTTAGACTTCGGCGGCCCATAGGCAGAACATGTTGTGGAGGCCCTCAAATCGTTTGTGGTTAACTGTTGAAAGTTTCTATTAAGGTCAAGGCAAAGAAGAGAGCAACTAAATAAGTTGGCTAACACAAAATTACAAACAAAACTCAGTATTTTTTTGTTTCTACTGACCCTTTATCGATTTAATTATTTTTTTTGTGGTGTGGTGTGGCAACTGTCTATGTTGCCTATGCTTAAACTGGTCCCTGCCTGGCACTGGTCCAGTCTGTCGTCTTGGGGAGTATCAGGAATTCGGAGAAGTGTGACGGGTGCTAGGTCTAATCCAGTAGGCAGTGGACGTCAAACAATAATCCTCATTTCCGCGAATAAAATACAAAACAAAGAGGAAAAGCGAAATAACAATTTTAATAAATCGCACCACTCATTTTGTGATCGCCACATTAATTTTAATGATAATACCGAATGTATTCACAACTTGACAAAAGGGGGGAAGTGAAAAAATGTATGTAATTTTAGATATGACCAATCTCGTAAAAAGTAACGAACGATTAAGGAATATTCATGAAAGAATTTTTTTTTTTTTTTGTTGTGGTTTTATTAATTGCTTGCATTTAGGGTTCAGCAATATGTATATAATTTTTTATAGTAACTCGGCATGTTAGCGAAGGCAACTTCTATCGCAAAGACATGTCTGCATGCAGCAGTTAGTATCTTTCTGCTTGAGGAGACGAATTTGTACCAACTATTACCAGGAAACACTCCTCTGTTATACCCGGCTACTTCAAAGCTGATCACGAAATGCGACTAGTTTACGTCGCGGGTACACTTTAATGTGGTACTACCCCAGAAGGACTGGGCTAATAACCATCATCAGATATTATTTAACATGTATAAAAGTATTTAAGTGTGGATTACAATACAGGAGGCCAGTTTTGTAAGTCAAGTCGGTGAGCAAGTATGCAATATAGTTCAATAAATATAACATCATCCTATTAAACTTTCATGGCTCGTGACGCTAGCTTATTAGCTTCCTTACTGGCTCAGGAATGAAGCGTGCTTACTGGCTTACTAGCCTGGATTGCAAAACTGGCCTCGTGACGCGGGCGTAATGGAATACTTACATAAAAAATCTTTACCCAAGTAAAAATGGGAGAGGAAGATTGTAAAAATAAATGACACAAACTGTAGGGGCGAGTACAATTGCTTTGCACTTGTGTTTGTGGTCATTTAGAAGCTTTTTAGGGTGAGTCAGAATTTAAATGATTTTTTTATTTAGGAAAATTTGTGTAGTTTGTTATTTATTATAGAAAAAGTTATAGATATTTTTTTTTATTTATACGAAAAGTTTACTCTCAAAATAATACTTAAATGCCGTTTGCGACATAGACATAAGCCGGCATAGCAGAAGCGACTGCTGCCTGTAGTAAATTTTCTATGGTAACAGTTTTTATGTACCGCACTCTAGCATTACGTCAAGCGGAGTGTTGTCACGTGCCGCGCTACAGTAATATCAAAGAAATGTCTGTAGGCCGCTCCACTATGCTTGCTTGACGAGACAATTGTGCACCGTTTCACCGAATTAGTTATTGTTGCTCGTCATTAAAGTATGATTTTGAGAGTAAATTTTTCGTATAAATTATATTATTTTTAATTCCAAAAAGCGGAAGATCTAAGAGGCCGAAGCTAGACCGGACAAAGAGCCCTTCAGTTGACAATGTCGCAGTCGCTTCACCCAATTATAAAGCCACCATGTTTGCAATGATCTTCATCCCGAACTCTGCCAACGACTTGAATAGCCTCTCCAATTTTGCATAACCAATTAGTTCTCAAAACTAAAACTGACGTTTTGGTGCTTTTCTTGTGTTTCTGAATATAGAAAACTATAGAGTTTTTATGGTACTAGTAATTTATTACATATGTTTATTAATTATATTTAATAAAAATTAAATTTAATAAGTGATAATTTGTAAACGAAAATTAGACGAAGAAGAAACGAGGATTAAAAAAAAACTAGCTGTACTTATGACGACAAATCTCGCTGATTTGTAACTTTATTTTATGTAAGTATTTTGGTTGCTTAGCGCCCATACTATAATGGAAGCACTAGCTTATATAACACCTACTCATTAAATAAATTATTAATTTATCAGTTGTTCATTAGTTTTAATTACATCAATAATAAAATAGAATTGCAATTATTCTAAATCACTTTATTATTTTCTCGAATAATCTCATAAAAAATAATGCACTAATCGCATCTATATCTTTTATTAGTATTAGGTCTAATACAAAAAGGTCGTAATTTACCAATTAGAATTTAAATATAACGATTTTAATATCATATAGTAAAAACATAAAGGCGTGAATCCTGTGAAATTTTTGTTAAGCTTTAGTAATAGTTTGAAATGTTATTAGGTATTTTTCTTAAGCGAATATCGACTTTATTAGTCTGAGTACAGTCGCCGTTGATATCGCAGTGTGTTTGCATATGCAGAAGGGTTAGTTGAAGTGTTTTTACAATTGATTAAGCTCGCGACTGTACCGTTTGTACAGTCAAATACAGACTCGCGTGATCCGAAGTACATAGAGCGTAGTTTGAATATTAATTAGTTGTCTTTTGAATTTGGTTGCGCTACCCGGGCTTCACAGCTCCCGAAGTATGAGAACTTTTCTCCCCATACCTTTCGCTTTCGCCTTATGCGACATCCCGTGAAAAAGAAGATGAAAGTATGACCGTGAAACGACGGACTTGTTTTTGGACTTTTCTTTGACAATTTTAATTTAAAAAAAATTAATTTCGCCATAAGATGTCATTCTCTACAACTTTTGTTCCGGTTTATCTCCCGGACTCGTTCCATTCCCAAGATATCGCTATCCAGTTTGATCCAGATCAAATTTTTGCAAAATCCTTTCTTAATAGGTGCACACCTTCATTATACTACCATTAAAATTACAGATCGCTAGCAATATTTTTTAAAAATTGTAGCTCGGTATATGACGACGCCGCGACGCTCCGCCTGATGTAAAACTAGAGTGCGGACCATGAACAGAAACAACTGCTACTACAGAGAATTCGCTACACGCAGCCGTCGCCTCCGCTATGTCGGCTTGAGGAAACGAGTACACTCTTTTGATTGTACCCTAATTACGAATCAATCAGTCACACAGGAGTTCCTCTTTTATATTATTTAATAAAGATTTTAAGACTTCGTAAGTACTAAAAAGAATTTAATTGAAAATCAATTAATTAAATATTGCACAAGTTTTCATCCCACCCAGGAATATGGGTGATTAATCTTCATCTATTTCTTTAGAAAACTTTGAAGTAATTGCTGAACTTTGCCATCTTCAACATTGTAGTATTCTATTCCCATGTGTAGTATGTTTTATTCTTTATTTTACTTACGGTTAAAAAAATATTATATAGGTACATATTTATAGTAGAGTACACAACACGATAGAGCAGTCTTGTCAAAGATACGGCCCGCGATTGCAATGTGTCACAGAAAGAAGAATCTTGTTTTTAGAGCTTTTAGACTAAATAATATATTATAATAATTCAGTACATCAATAACATACAATTTGACCCACCTACACATTCTACATTTAATATACGGCCCGCTGCAAAATTGAGTTTGATACCTCTGCGATAGAGTGTGATCTGAGCCTACAGTCAAAAGCCACTCGTCAGTTGTGACTTGATCGAATCGAAAACAAAATATATAGGATTTGACTTTTTACTGTCACCTAAGTGATAACGAAACGTCAATTCACATATATTTTGTTTTCGATTTATTATTAGTATTAATTAATTAATTTTAAATTTCGACTACCTTTATGCAAGACGATAAAAGCATGCTGTGTGCTCTATTATTTTTTTTAAATTGTAACTCGACATGTGACAACACTCCGCCTGATGTAAAGCTAGAGTGCGGTCCATGAATGGAAACAATTGCTACCACAGAGAAATCGCCTCCACTATGCCGGCTGGAGGATACGAGCATGTACCATCTAGATTGATAGCGCACACTCCTCTCTTATACCTGGCTACTTTCAAACTATCCCCGAAATCTATCTACTAGGGATGATGGTTTAGTTCTATTTATGCATGTATCGACCATTCTCCGTTGGAGCACCAATATTAAATAAATAAATAAATAAATTTGATCAAGTGTCAGCTGTCGCGTATCTTTTGACTTTTGGCCCTGTACGTACTAGATTTCACTTTCGTTCACGGCAGTTTTTACATACCTAGAATGCGGTCCGTGAACACGAACTGCTACTACAGATAAAGGAGATTGCCCATTTTTGGGCCCACTTGATGCCTAGTAATTTGGTAACAAAATAATATTTTAAAATAATATCTTATTTTTTATTAATTCATTTTAATTACATCATTTAACAATCAACAGACAGTGTTTTATTACATAAAAAACAGATATCTTCAATTATTAAAGCATTTAAAATAATAATACCCTCAAAAAAAAAAAAAAAAAAAATTATAAAACAATTAATAACTCAATTACCCGGATGAAAAAAATTAAAACTGATTAGTATTAAGAAAGTAGATTTATTTTTCTACAAAATTAACTAAAAATTATCGATAAACTCGAGAAAAAAATTGTGGGCCCATTTTTCTTAGGCGAATGGGCATTCTCCTTTCTACTGGCGGCAGTCGCCTCGGCTACATTACTTCCAGGTTGACAGTTCACACTAATTTTTAAAATCATTACTATATCCTAAGTATAACGAGAGGTGTTCAGTCAATGGTTGCTGCACATAGCAATCAGTGTAAAAAATTGTGATAACTGTATTGCTTGTCATCTTTTATAGCAGAGTACTTACAGTAAGTTAAACCCTTACTAAAATAATATTGGCGTCATCTTAATTAACCCTACGGCGAGCCTATCAAAACTATCCGCCATCTTTTAACAATAACATCTTGATATCTAAATAAATACGTTTATACTGGACTTAATGAACAACTAAAGTTTAAATATAAACAAAACACACCGTTGACAACCCTAAGACAATATTCTGAAGAAGGTTAATGAAAATATTACTATTTGTTATTATTTTTTAATTAACAAAAACCTACTCAGCAGATCTGATGACGGTTATTAGTCCAATCTGCCGTTCTGGGGTAGTACCACCACTTTCGAATGTAACACTCTGTCGCGTTTGGGGAATATTTTGCAAGTAGCCATAACTAGAGGAGTATACACTGCCAATCTAATGGTACATGCTCGTCTCCCCAAGCCGGCATAGTAGAGGCGACTGCTGACCATAGAGCTCTGTAGTAGCAGTTGTTTCCATTCATGGACCGCACTCTATCTTTACATCAGGCGGAGTGTTGTCACATGTCGTACAATAAAGAAAAAAGTTTTTATTTACACGTTCTCTTTACAGATAAGGATACAAAACTTGTAGAAAAATCGGAACACCCGGTTAACCTCTTTTTCGGCAACACGTGCAAATAGTGCACGATTTATTTTTTGTGCAATTCATGCTGCAAAATAATGGCGATAATAGTCAAACTGAAGCGTAAAGTTTTTAAAAAGTGGTAGGCAGTTATTATTACCCATTAAATTCCATGTTGCACCACGTAATTTAACCATTACCTTTACGTTAAAGTAATGGTTAAAATTAAAATTGAGTTGATTCAAATGAAAATCGCTTTTAACGCTTACTTTAACGCTAATCGTAACCAGCGAATTTTGACTGGTCAAAATTAAAGTAATAGTTACACCCAATATCACTAACGACAAGGATGTGAAAAGAAACCAAATATGTTTTTCTATTATTTTATGGTGCAACGAGTGTGGAGTATACGTAACCGTTAAAGTCACTGTAAAATGTAACAGTCAAAGTAACTTTGATGTGCAACAGGCGTACATGAATAAGTGTGGGCAAAAGAAGTGCAAAACATCAAAAGTTTTAGTAAAGATTCTACGAATTTACTAAAAACATTTAATAATTTCCTTTACTTCTAATGATGCAACAACAATAAAAACTAAAATCAATTGCAAGTAACACATCATATTATCTTTCTAAGAGTCAATGTAGACGTTAAGTATCACGGTAGGCGCCAGTTATCGTAAACTTTGCTATATATCTATAATGTCAAATTGTATAGTTGAACTTAATAAGTAGTTATAGATAGATGCTAGCGTACGCCTCGAGCGTGCTTCGTGCCTAGTATAAGATGATGGAGTAGGTCTTGTTCATACTGATACTCATTTGTTTTATTGTAGCTCGGCATATGACAACACTCCATCTGATGTAAAGCTAGAGTGCGACCCATGAATGGAAACAACTGCTACTACAGGGAAACCTGTGCTATGCCGGCTTGAGGAGACGAGCAAGTACCATCTTAGATTGACAGTGCATACTCCTCTCGTTATACCTGACTACTCTCAAACTATTCCCGAAACGCGACAAGGTCAATTCACGGGTGTTACATTCGATAGTGGTGGTACTACTCCAAGACGGCAGACTGGACAAATAACCATCATCAGTCTGCCTACCACTCTTTAATAGTTTTTTTTTTAATTTAGCACGTCATTTGATCGTACACCGCCTGATGTTAAGCTAGAGTGCGATCCATGAAAGGAGATCTGCAGACAGCAGTCGCATCCGCTATGCCGACTTGATGAGATGCCTCTTCACACTGCGCTTAAAGAATCCTATTTTATAGGAAGGAGGAAAGACGTTCCACAATTTGAGTTATAATAAAAGAGTGTAGTGTTAATCTAGATGGTTCACATTCGTATCCTCAAGCCGGCATAAAGGAGGCGACTGTTGTTTTCGTTCGTAACGTCAGACGGGTTGTTTTCAGATGTCGCGTTACAATAAAAAAAACTTTATTCTAATTCCTTTGTGTGATATTTTAGTCGCAAAATAAAACATGTATCTATATAAAATTATCAGTGAAATTTATCAGAATTACAAATGACACCTCAACAAAGAAATATTAAATATTAAAATGGATTAGTCAACAATTTTTCATGCAATTTTCATAGAAATGTGTTATTTTGAGTCATTTGTATTAAAAAATCGATATAATTGCATGTTATTAGATATTGGTCGAGACGGCGAAATCGCTTTTTAATTCGACGGTTAATAAAAAAAAAGGGGTTTTCAATTTTCATTACTTAGTGGTAGGCAGACTGATGATGGTTATTTGTCCAGTCTGCCGTCCTGGGGTAATACCACCACTTTCGAATGTAACGCCCGTGAAGTGACTGAGTTTAGTGGGTTATAAAAGAAGAGTGTGCACTGTCAATCTAGATAGTGCACATTCGTCTCCTCAAGCCGGCATAGCGGAGGCGACTGCTGTCTGCAGAAATTTATGCGTAGTAGCGGTTCCATATTTTATAATATTTCAATTTGAGTAACTTATTAAAATAAAACAAAATTAATACATAAGTTAAAGCTGTACTGAATATACGTCAGTTTATGCCTCAGTCTAATGTAGTCACCTCCACTATGCCGCTTGGCTCGGGGAGACGAATGTGCATCATTAATCCGAGAATGAAATTGTCATATACAAAAATCAATTTTTTAATGTGAACAGAGCTTTATATGCGCAGGCGCAGCTGCACGCTAGGCGATGCGCACTCGCTACCGGTTTTGTGGGCTAACGACTAACCCTTCCCCGCTTCCTCGGCCTAACCCCTCTAAGGTCCGGACGTATCGACCCATGGAACATTGACGCCAACTAAATGGAAAATTTTATCCAACTTTGTTGTGAAATTTATATTACTCACTAACTAGTATTTTTACTTTGTTTGTCAAACAAATAATCTCATTGTTCTTTATTTTGTGTTTACAATGTATGTATACTTATGTTAAAAAATAATAACTATTTGTAACGTAATTTTTACAGTAGCTCAGCATGTCACCACATTCCGCGTGTTGTTAAGCTTGAGTGCCAACAGTCGAGTCCACTATGCCGGCTAAATGAATGCGCACCATCTAGTGCACCCCCTGTTATACCCTGCTACTTCTAAGTTGATTCTGGAACGCGACTATGTCATTTTGAAGACAGCACCAGGTCATTAAACTGTGTT
The DNA here is from genome assembly GCA_948150575.1 of Tinea pellionella. Taxonomy (NCBI): domain Eukaryota; kingdom Metazoa; phylum Arthropoda; class Insecta; order Lepidoptera; family Tineidae; genus Tinea; species Tinea pellionella. The sequence continues at coordinate 6,304,301 of OX411263.1, read as the reverse complement.
AATCATTACCTCTTTTAAAATATAAATTATTTTTATAAATAACACATTAAGATTACATGAAAACAACTAAAAAGTAAATAAGAATAAAAAAAGATCGGGTTTAGCATTTGTTGCTGGGGTCACGTTTACGCACGGACATCATCGTAGTGGTGTGGCGGGAGTGAGGAGGGGAGAGACACGTCTGTCGTTTGTATGGATATTGTATTTGAAAGTGATGCTCAGAAATAAATAATATTCAAATGCTATGTTTGTATTTTACTAACCAAATATTACTTTATTTTTATTTATTTATTTATTTGGAAATTTTACAGGTGCAGTGTAGAGGAGGTTTTATGTTTAAAATTGATTGTAATAATATCACTGCACTCTAAAATAATTTTCACTAAGCACATAAATTGGTGGAGTGAACGCATACAAATATAATAAAATAAAATAGAATTAATAACAACAGATAAAAAAGAAAAATAATAAGTAAAAAAGGAACAATAAAATGAGTGTTACCTGTCATCATTGCCTGTCACACATACACACACATTACTAATGTTAAATTACTAAACATTAGTTGATCGTAAACGTCCATGAATTAAATTCCCTCCAAAACTCAGTAGGAAGCTTTAGTAGCGATTAAAACACTTAAAAAATTATTTAAAAAAAAACTGACGACCAGGCTGCATGGGCAATGATCTTTGCCTTAAATAAAACAACAACATGAAAGCGATATTTCTGACAATGTCAATTAAGACATAATAACAGCATGGCTAAAAATAAATAATGCATAATAATTTGTTTGTATAAATTTTAACGTATTATGTATTCATTTTAATAATTAACCGTCTCAATATAATGTTTAATTTCATTCTTGTATTTGATGACATCACATAAATAATGGAGCAAATATTTATGTTAGAAGTTTTCGTCAAACAGATAGTATTAAAAGTAGAACCGCCACCGAAAGATGAATATGAATTAAAGCTCGAGGAGGAGGCACGCAAGAAGGAAGCAGAGGAAGCAGCCGCCGCTGCTGCCGCTGCTGCTGGAAAGAAAGGCAAAAAAGCTGAAAAAGGCAAAAAAGGTAAGAAAGGAAAGGAACCACCTATGCCTTCAGAAGAGGAAATGAAATTTATGAAAACATGCACGCTACAAATGAGTTGTTTGCCACTTTTTGATTTTTACATAGCACATGACAACTTTATTGCACCGGAACCACCACCGCCGCCGACTAAAGGGAAAAAGGGAAAGGCTGCCAAACCAAAAAAAGGGAAGAAGGGCAAGCAGCCTCCTAAGAAAATTGTGTTGCCTTCTGACCCTTTACCTCAACCCCCATTCTTTGGTGTCGGAAACACAATAATGTTTTTGTCCAGGCCTTCTAAATTAGAAAAAGTTATGACTGAAACCCCAATCTATATCACAGTATGGAATAGAGATGAAAATATGAATTGCGTTGGCTTTTGCACAGTACTTTGGCATGAGTCGTTTATGGAAACACTAAGAAGAGCGGCCGAATTGAACCCGGTCGATTTAGATCTTGGTGAATTTAGAAATACAAGAACACCCGAAATGATAATCAATAACATCTCATTGACGAGGCAATTACATTGCGAGGAAGACTTAAAACCATCAGGTGAAATTCAATTCTTTATCAGACTATCGTGTATGGGTAATAGAGTGATCAGTCATTTCGTGTCATTGCCAGAGATACCGGAGCAAAGGATCGCCGGCCGTAAGTACTTAAATGATGAATTAAAATTAAAAGATATGGAAGTGGTCAGGCATTGGGAAGGTACGACGATTGATGACGTACCGCCTGTCGCTTACGTGTTTGGTGCTCCCGATATCATCAGAGCTCCCGTACTCCCTGAACCAGAACCTGTGCTTTATGAAGATTTTACAGCTCCATACACCGAAAGTGAACTCGCGATTTTAGCTATGGGATTCCCTAAAGGGCCATGTGGTGGGACGAATTGTCCAAAAAGAATGGATTATAGAGGTAGTCAGCATCAGTTTATTTATGGAGAAACTGTGAAAGGGAAGTATCATCACGGAACATTTATTAACAAGAGAGATGTACATGGGCCTTGTGGTAGATTGGATTGTCCATTAGCGAAGAAAGTTAGACAATATATATGTAACGAAGGTGCTTATAAAACTTGTAAAAAGCCATGTTGTAAAGAATATTATTAAAATGTTTTATAGCAATCCCTTTTGTTGTAATTCGCAAAAGTGTTTCGTGTATGTAGATCGTAGTCCCTTAATGACATTATGCATGCTACTAGTTATTTTAATGTCTCAGATTTATTACAATGAAGCATACAATGTTGCAAAATATCCTTTGTCTTACCGTAACATTTCAATCATTCTTATTTTAGCAGCTTTTCAATTAGCGAAATTATATCTATCTACCTATGTTATATCTATCTATAACAAACTTTAATGCGTTCGTCTTCGAACATAGTTCTCATTTCCATTCTTCTTCTGTATCTCCCTTGTCAACCCAGTTGGTGCCGCCCTGTTTCCTGATGTCCATTGTCTTGCAAATGGATAACAATTACGATAATACGCTAATAATTACAAAAGTTGAAAGATTGTCTACTTCATGGTCACGTGTAAAAATCAAAATAAAAATTACTCATAAACATTGCAAAATTAAATGAGACACATTAAAAACAAATTATTAGTCTACCTAAATAATTATAAACCGTTAATTTGAACCCACTTTCTCTTTTCCAAATCTTTAAACTGTATTAATTTGACCTTTGAATTTTGGTCACATTTTTATAACAATGACTTTCGCCACAAGTATTAAAACATTATTTAATATTTTAATATAACTAGTGTAATTCCCATAATAAATAAGTAAAACTTTATCTAATCTAAACTGATTGTTTGTCAACCTAGTCACCTTTCGGGATCAGCTTGGAAGTAGCCGAATAATATAACGAGGGATCGGAAAAGTCGTACTACAAAAGCCGAGGTGCAAAGTGTAATTTTGCAGTAGGATGTAACTTCCATTACATTGGTTGGCAACTTTCGTGATATAGGTACAGCGTCTATTATCATGTAGAAATATGAAGATTTGTATCAGTCTTTACAACAATTAAAAATATGTATTTTTACCTATTGGAACTCCGTCGATATATGGGTAATTGATTTTTTGTGGCGAAATAACTGGTCAAAAGTAAACAATAACTCGACGCCCCCGCACAAAGACCAATTTCGTACAATCATACGCACTTCCAAACACGATCTCGAACGCGATATCTCATTGCGAAACGCTTCCCAGAAATTAACGCCTGAATCATTAAGGTGTTGGGTGTAATCTTTTATTATGACGGACCTTTTTTAACCTATATTTAATGAAAAACATTTTATGGTTTCTTTTGGCTTGATCTACTAGTGCAGGGGTGGGAAACTGGTGAACTGCGGTCCGGCCCACGGATGATGAAAAATTAGACCGATTTTTTTTTTAAAAGCATTTCACAAGTAACCATAAAGTAAAAACGTATAATAAGAGAAGCGCGCACTGTCGGTGCATATTAGTTTCCTTAAGCCGGCAGAGAAAACAATATTCTATAATAATATCAAATTTTTTAATTAATTTATTTCAATTAAATCAATACATCATTTAGCAATCAATAGACAATGTTTAATTACATTAAAAAAAGATATTATTAAAGCATTTAATTTAATAATAACCTCAAATATTGCACCAGAAAAAGTCTAATTACTCAATAATCCGGGTAAAAATTGAAACTGCTTGATGATAAAAATATAGATTTTTTTCTACAAAGTGAACTAAAAATCATCGACAAACTTGAGAAAAAAATCCTGGGCCCATTTCTCTTGGGCGAATGGACATTCTCCTTTAGATTTTGAATGTAAGTAACTATGTATGTACTATCAAGAGCAGGAGAGCAGTCCCACCTTAAGGACTAATGTTACTTGAATATTTTTATGTTTCTCTCAGCTCCTACTTTAAATATAACTTATGTTTACGTTGCTATGGCAACTGACGTGTGTAGATTAATTTGATTGATATTTACATGCCATTTTTGTTCGTTTTTCCCTCATAACATTGACAACTAAATGAGGTGCAATATGTAAAAAACATAGAAACATTGACAACAATATTGATCTCCTTTACTTATAATGCAATCAGAAAGAGAAGGCAACTGTAATATTCCCATAAACAATTTTGAAAAAAAAAACTGGGACTGCTCCCCTGCTCTTGATAGTATATGTAGTTGATATCAGAAACAAATTTTAATGTCTGAACAAAAGTGTCTTTCTTATCGCTACATAATGATTATTACACTGATGGCTTTAACACCAAAGTTCACGGTTCGTGGTCACGAATAAAAGGCATTGTAAAGTGTAATTAGGACGGCTTATTGCAGTTTCGGATTGATTTATTTACCTTTTTAAATTTCATTTTTAAAGAACAAACCATTAAAATTAAAATTTAAAGAGTGGTAAACAGACTGATGATGGTTATTCGCTCTCTGCTGTGCTGGGGTAGTACCACCACTTTCAAGTGTATCACCCGTGAAGTGACCTTGAGCTAAAGTCAAACGCCACTTGTCACTTGATCGAATCGAAAAGAAAATATATGGAATTTGACGTTTGACGTTACCTAGGTGATAACGAAAGTCAAACCCCATATATTTTGTTTTCGATTTCGGGATCAAAAAGTAGCTAGATATAACGATTATCAATTCATCTCCTCAAGCCGGCATAGTGGATGCGACGGACTGTGATAGTTCATTATTCATGTTTTTATTTCAGTTAATGGACTGCGTTCCAGCTTAACATACTGTGGAGTGTTGTCATATGGCGAGCTACAATAATAAGAAAAAGATTAATTACCTCTGGAGATCTCATTTTAATATTATCATAAACAATGAAGTTCAAGGTCTTGCTGCAACGTAAAAGGAAATGTTTTATGTAAAATATGCAACTAAAACAATGCAACATTATGCAAGTGTTAATATGCACTTTAATCTAATAGGTAATCATTTTCAAGGTTTTCTTTTCCGCTATGCCGGCTTAAAAATGAATGTGCACCATCCAGATTGACAGTGCAGTCCTCTCGTTATATCTAGCTACTTTCTGATCCCGAAATGCTACACATAAATCTATAGGCAGCAGCCTCCGCTATGCCAGCTTAAGGAGACGAGTATTCACCCTTTAGATTGACAGTGCACACTCCCCTCGTTATACCTGGCTACTTTCAAATTGCTCCCGAATCGTGACTAGGTCACTTCGCGGGTGTTATAATACCTGTACATTCGAAAGTGGTGGTACTACCCCAGGACGGCAGACTAGACTAATAACCATCATCAGTCAGCCTACCACTCTTTTAATAGTGCCTGTAGACACTAAACGAATTCTGGTCAGAATTTAGCGAGATTCGAACACGGGTCTCGTCGATCGTGAGTTACTGCTAGACCACAGCCACTTAATTTAGAATTTACAAAAAACACAATTTTCTTTAATTGTACCTATTATTATATTAGTGTATTTATCGCAGCTATATTTCATAAATAAATAATTTTAAAATAACTTTAATCGATTTGTATTTATTTTTATTTTGCCGTATACCTCAAGATCGGTAAGTAATGTTTTGTATACCGATCAGCAGATTAAAAGTTGATTGAAGATTGAATTTTGAGGATTATTTTATTCCTAAAGCGCCTGAGAACTTTTAACTGCAAAGCACACAAGAAAAGCTCTGGAACTTCAACTCACGTGGCTCGATTCTCTAGGGCTTTTAAAGAGGATAGAGATATGTTGAGGTTAGGTCTTAAAAAAAGGTGGATGAGAGAAGAAATAATTCATGCAAAATTGGATAGCAGTGTCGAAAAAGGGCGTTTTAGGAAAATCTTTCTTGGTCTGTAAAGAAATTAGTCTGCCTACCTCGGTAAGTAGGAACATAGGCTATGATATACTAACTAACTTACTAAAGGCATTAAAAATATATTATTTACAAAATAGGTTTACAATACTCTTAAATCAAAGGGTCTATGTCCTCATGAGTCCTCATCAGGTACAGTCAAACATAATATAGGCACCATGACTCACTCATAGATACACTCTTTTAAAGTTTTAGTAGTACCTGTAACTACAAAATATTCGGCCCATGGGACGAATTTCTAATTCGAGCTTATTAATGGTTTTAAATTATGTTCACCGTTTATTTAACATACGAGTGCAATAAACTAAATATAATACAAAGATATACATTTTTTTACAATATATATTTTTCTATAATACAACGTATACACTCGTCCCATGAGTCGAATGTAAACTGAGATGAAATAATAGACAAAGATTTTGACTAAAACAAATATTATTTTGTTTGAACTGCGTGACTAGGGGGACACGTATGTCTTTTTGTAAATTCGTTTTTTTTTATCTTACATAACCGCTAAACATACATTTATTTTAGTTTAAAAGTGTTAGTTCTTTAACCTTTGCCTTTATCATCTTTTTTAGTAGATTACAGATTATTTACCGCGGTTTTTTGATGAACTTTGTTTAACCTAAACAAATCGGAGAAACAATCCGTCCATCAAAACTTAGGCCTATCTTGACATTTAAAACATTCTATCTCAAGCATCCAGAACAATTCTCATTATAGGAATGGCTCAAAATATTTAAAATTCACCTGAAGAAGCGAAGTTATTAGTCCGGTCTGCCGTCCTAGGGTAGTACCACCACTTTCGAACGTAACACTCGTGTAGTGACTTTGTCGCGTTTCGGGAATAGTTTGACGGTAGGTATAACAAGAGGAGCACTGTCAATCTGGATGGTACATGCTCTTCTCCTCAAGCCGGCATAGTGGAAGCAACCGTTTCCTGTAGAAATTTATCTGTAGTAGCAGCTATATCAATTCGTAGACCGCACTCTAGCTTATCATCAGGCGGAGTGTTGTCACATGCCGAGCTACAATGAAAAAATAAAATGGTTAGTAGCCAAGTCTGCCGTGCTGGAATAGTGGTTAGTACTATCACTTACGAGTGTAACACCTGTGAAGTGTTTTGGAGCAACTTATTTACTAGTAGGTATATACTCAATCGATTGTTCAATCCGGTACAGTGGAGACTACTATGGTAGGAGCTGCCTTCACTCAAGGTTCGCAATCAGGCGGAATGACGTCACATGTCTAAACCTTATCTATTTATTTTTTTATTCTGAATCATTAAGTTAGGCACTAAGACTAAAGGTGAATGCCCATTCGCCTAAGAGAAAGGGGCCCACAATTTTTTTCTCGGGTTTGTCGATGAAATTTAGTTAATTTTGTAGAAAAATAAATCTACTTCCCTTATCACCAATCAATTTTAATTTTTTCGCCCGGATTATTAAGTAATTAGATGTTTTCTGATGCAATATTTGAGGTTATTATTATTTTAAATGCTTTATTAATTGATGATATCTGTTTTTTATGTAATTAAACATTGTCTATTGATTGGTAAACGAAATGTTGATATAATTACAACGAATTAATAAAAAATAAGATACTATTTTAGAATATTGTTTTGTTACCAAACTATTAGGTATCAAGTGGGACCAAAAATGGGCATTCTCTTTTATTTGCGAAACCTTTTGGTGTGAATACTTGAGTTGGGACGAATTTTATCCTCGTTTAGAGACCAAATATAAAATTATAAGATAAAATTTAATAGATAGACTTTGGAATGAGTCATTTTAACATTTCGCCAATGATTTCGTTTTTCGACTACTGATTATTGACGCATGATTCATGTCACTTATTTGGGTGTATGTGGGTGTGCCTGTTAATTAGTTATCCTCTAAAATTATGATACTTTTTTAGTAAATACATAAGGAAGTCGTACATTAGTACTTTAATTGGTATGGTATCCTTGACTCGTCTGAAACAACGAACAATTTAATGTTAATGATTTCTTTTTATACAATTATGAAATGTATTTAATGTACTCTAATTGAACACAGGCAGAGTGCGGTCATATTCCAGATAAATGTGACCGTACTTTACCTGAAGTTAAGCTAAAATCCGATTAATGACCGTTGTCTCAAACTGTTAACTACACAGAAATGTATATTGATAGCATTCGTCTCCACTATGCCGGCTTGATAAAAATCATTCTACGTAGGAATAAAACAGTTGTCGAACCCACAAATGTTTTACTTAAAAGTGAACAAATAAAAAAACCGCTTCAATTACAATCCAAATATATCATAGCATTCAAGACAAATATACTAAGTGATATATATACAGGGTGTAAAAAGTAGTAAGTTCAAAGAATGGTAGATAGATAGATACTTTTTAGTCCAGTCTCCCGACCACCACTTTCGAATGTAACACCCGTGACCTTGTCGCATCTTAGGATCAGATTGGAAGGAGCCAGGTAAAGCGAGAGGAGTGTGCACTATCAATCTGGATGGTGCACATTCGTTCCATCAAGCCGGCATAACGGAGGTGACTTGAGGTGAAATCTTAAAAAGTACAGAAAATTCCTATCGGACAGGAATTTTTTTTGTATAGATCAGTGTCAAGAATTGATTGATACCAATAAAATAAATAAGTGAATATTGGGCGCTAAGGTGCCAAAAAAATGGTGAAAATGGTAAAAACCAGTTTTTCGCTTCTAGAGGAAAAACTACAGCTCGGACAAAAAAAGTTAAATATAACAAATGTGCGTAATAAAAAAACAAAGAGAATGAGACCCGGTAGAGCAAAATCGGTCCAGAGGATCGTCCGCAATTCGCAAAAAAACACGTTTTTTTTTGTAAATTCAATAACTCGCGTTCCGGAAGTGATGGAGAGTTGAAATTTTAATATGATGTCAGTTTTGTAGTCCTCTAATTACAGTTAAATTTTCAGATGAAAATGTTGAAAACTTTTTGCAAACCGTCGACTTTTGCAAGAAGTGACCTTTTTTTAAACCGACTTCACAGGCTATTTTAATTTTTGAAAAACGTTACAATTTCGGTTCCTATGCATTAAGGACGAATTGAACAACAAATTTCCAAATTTACAGATCATTTGATTAAGAATAAAGTTGTTTAAATAATCTATGAAGTTCAGGTACTTTTTGTACGCGCGGCGAGAACAAAGGAAAGGAAAAACGTTTGTACATGTGGAAATAAAAATAACAAAAATACAAGATGTTTAAATCATACAATGTGAGTGTTATTTATTTATCAAGTAGCTTAGACTCCCCTACTGAAATCTTCCATTTCAGTTTGTGATCTTCCCTTTGTGCCGAACTTCGGAGCCGCCACAATGTTTGGTTCGGACTATACCGCATCAACGGGATTGCTCGCTGCTTTTTTAACAGCCTGTATATACCTACATAGTACCCAATATTTATTTAACTTTAATTTGAACACCTGTTCTTTAACAGTGAATCACAATTTACAGTACTATATAATAATTATTGTTAACATTTTACTATTGGTAGAAACACTGACTGTGTACTTTCAAACTGGATGGTGGACATCCGTCTCCTCAAGCCGGCATAGCGAAGACGACTGCTGCCTGTAGAAATTTCTCTAGCTTTATATCAGACGGAGTGTTGTCACAATATACTGAGATACAATATTTTTAAAAAAATTCATTACACATCTAACACAGTTTCTTTGTTTAATATAACAAAGTTAAATTGTATATTAAAATCAATTAAAACTGAATCAAAGTAAAAGTTTTTTATGAAGCCACATACGTGGAGTTGATTATTAATTAACAGCCCATTCGGAACTTTACCTTCAAATATTATGAAAATGTTTTGTTCAATTAAGCGAAACCGTATTGGTTGAAGCGGTCACAACTTTTTAATTACACTTACCTGTGAACATACAAGTTATTGCTATAACAATATTACACACAAACGCACACGCAAGCATATTAAAACAAAATGTATCATAGTTTTTTTATTGTAACTCGGCATATGACAACACTTCGCCTGATTACACCTAGAGTGCGGTCCATGAATAGAAACAACTGCTACTACAGATAATTTTCTATGCTATACAGGTAGCAGTCGCCTCGAGAGTCAGCCGTCTTGAGAAGACACATAAGTGCACCATCCATCTTTTAAGTAGTGTGTACTATCAATCAGGATGGTACACATTCGCCTCCTCAGACCGGCATAGCGGAGGCGACTGCTGCCTGTAGAAATTTATTTGTAGTAGCAGTTGTTTCCGTTCATGGACCGCACTCTAGGCGGAGTGTTATTTTATGCCGAGCTTCAATAAAAAAAAATTATAGTGCACTCCACTCGTTATTAATTTTTATAATGTTATAATTGTATTATTTTTAATCATAATGATGAAAATTCGACCAGTGTCTATGGCACCGCTTTCGAATGCGAAAACTCGTGAAAGTGACCTTGTCGCGTTTCAGGTTCAGTTAGCCAGGTATAATGAGAGGAGTGTACACTGTCAGCCTGCCTGCCAACCGAAAATTCCATAAGTTCTGCCTACCTCATTTAAATATCGACACAGAACTTCTACAGTTTAGATAGTTAGGGAAATTCAATACAGTGCAATGAGAAATCTAATCAGGAGTGGTTGCGAAAGTTCGCAGTCATGAGGATGCACTCGAGAGGGCTGCAAAGAGCTGATTAGTGCAAGCGAGTTTAATTGAATGTGTTCGCAAATTCTAAAGGAGTAAAATGGTACTGTATGGATTTAAATAATTACACTAATAAAAAATCCGGGCCACTTTTAAAAACCGCGATTCTCACAAAATTATCGAGACATATATTTTTTTTGTTTTAAATTAAAAAAGTTTTTTTTTTAAATTACAAATTACCTATAATTTTAAATTACAAAAGGTTTTTTTGTGCATTGACAAATAATACATTAAGTAATAAATAATTTATTTTCAGGAAACAAGTATCTGAAATAACTAGTTTTACTTAAATATACTACAGTAACCGTAACTTCATCTCGTTTTTATCATAGATTATTGATGTCTGCAGGCAGCCCCCGCTATGTTTACTTAAGGAGATAAATGTGCACCTTCCATTGACACAGAGCACGAGGTATACCCGGCTACTTCCAAGCTGAAACTAAAACACAACTTCACCGGTGTAACACTTGGTAAAGTGGTGGCAGCACCATCAGTCTGCCTACCCCTTATTCACTTAGAAGCTTCCGATTTACTGAAGCTTCTATTCTAATAAAAAAGCTTTTTATGTAAGTAACAAAATAATACTATTAAACAATATTACGTTTTACACTTTACAACAAAAGTTTATTGTGAAACCAAAGTACTTAGAATTTTTATCACAAACAATTAACTATTGATTGTGTATGACTCAAAGCTTCTCTAAAATACATTATTATTAGTGATATTATAACACTGTTACTTATTGTTAATGACTTTTATCTTATCTACTAGTTTTTTTTATTTGCTTTGTTCTTTTGTTCCCAAATAAGCATGTACTTTGGACTCTCAGCACCTATAATAGAAGTTATAGCTACTGGTATAGGCATTGTTATAATAAACAAAATTAGTTTATTAAAATTTTAATTCTTGTGTACAGCCCAGTACAAGTTGGGCCAAGACTCAGACCTGGCACCAAATATATCTATTTGCGTTTTCCTTTTTGCCGTTTGAGGAGGTGTGTACGTTGGGCCAACGTGTACTGCAGGCATAACAACCGGATGAACAACATAGATGATACTTTCGCCTACAGACATGTAGCAGTTGTCTTCACTAAATAACAGCATCTTAACTGAAACAAAAGAGTTTATTACGTCAGCATTTATTTTGATTAATTTAAAACTTGATGACAAACTTAACCGTGTATGGCCACCATAATTAGGTAAACACTAACAGCACCCTAGCCTAATATCAAGCTTTAATGAGTGGTAGGCAGACAGATGGTTATTTGCCCAGTTTGCCGTCCTAGGGTAGTACCACTACTTTTAAATGTAACACTCTTGAAGTGACTTTGTCGGGTTTCGGTAACAGTTTGGAAGTAACCAGGTTTAACGAGAGGAGTGTGCACTGTCAAGCCGTCATCCCGTAGACGATTGCAACCTTTAGAAATTTATCTGTAGTAGCAGTTGTTTCTGTTCATAGAGGCGTATTACCGAATGCTTCTTCTTCGGATGGTGTTGTGCTCGAGAAGCTTTCGGGCTGGCAAATTGTAAATATGGGCCACAAATCCTTCTACAGCCCAACACACCGATCGTGCTGATGCAAAGAAGGGATTGTATTCTGTTTAGCGTATTACTATGTTCTGAACGCTTCTTTGGGTGAACCTCTATACTCGTATTTTTAAAATCTACTATAGGTACTAGTTAACGGTTTTTTTTTTGTCAAGGATGTAAATAATATGCGGTACGTTGTAATATGCTAAAATCTTTCATGGACCTCACTCTAGCTTTGCATCAGGCGGAGATATGCCGAGCTACAATAAAATAAAGCTTAATTACTCATTATGATCGTTAACATTATCAAATCTATCATCCTTAACACCCCGAATAGCTCTATTGACAGGATTATCGAGAATCATAACCTTAAAATGGTTTACGCAATCACTCACTTACGCAAGCCCATAAATAGTTTAAGAAAAGATTCAAACCCCGCTAACGTCTTAATGGTCAATAAAAATGACGGTCCATTACTCTACGCGTTTAAAAGTGAATAGAATTTAAGTTACAATGTATTTTAACTATCGATTAAAAGCAGTAAGTCTTTCTTCTTGACTCTTGATTTATGGGAGACCGTAATGTATTCGGTTTTAGGGGGCAACGGTTTCTTTGAGTCTTCAAATTTTAACACGTTTTTGCTTTATATAATTGATCTTTGCCAAAATAAGGATTAATTTCTTGCGTATTTTTTAAATAATATTTATAATAAAATAAAATAGCAGTGGTTATTAACCTCTTCACTTCTAAACATCGAGTTTAGCTAAGAGTTATCCAGAGGAAGGTTAAAAACCGTACTAATATATCGCTATGTGATTAATACTTATAGAATTTTTAGACTAAAAGAACAATGAATTACAGAAAATTCAATCAATTCTTTTACCACATTAGCCTAAATGGAAAAAAAAAACAAAAATGATAGAGTTCGCTGCGGTTTCACGGATGGTTATCCAAGTGGATTGGTTGAAGTAATTAATACTGATATAAAAATAACTAGAAACAAATGTCTACATAAAAATGTGCGTCGGGAAATACTATTTCTGATATATTTATTGAATTCAGGCTGAGAACTTAAAGAAATCGGCACAAAATAATTTATAACTTTACCCGCATTTTGATTTATGTTTCGTTAGCAATAAAACATAAACTACTATTGTTCATTTTACTTTTTTAAAATCATTAAATAGGATAATAATTTAAACGTCACGTTCATAGTTAAAATATAACCGTTATATTTTAAATACAGTTATAAAATGATCTATTTGATAATAAACTTTTTTACTAATACATACAATGTTGCAAATCTATATGCTCTTGCGCAGTTAAGACATTTATGTCGTTTATAAGAGCAATATGAAATACTGTCCTGGGAAAATTTAGCTCATTTCAACTATAGTGTATATTTAACTTTTTTTTTGTTTTGCATACAATTTTCCCTCAAGTACGACCTTCGAACAAGCATCGGTTACAGTGCTTTCTGGGTAGAAAAATCCCAAAGACCCTCCTAGGGCACTTCCTTCTAACACTATCATCTATGAGTATTTTTAGAAAATATCTCTATTTAGATTTAAATTTTCACATAATTTAAATTTGTTTTAATATTTTAATTGATCTAGAAAAAAGAAAAAATAATAAGGCAATAAGTTTCGTTATAACATAAAAAAAATATAGAAAAAAGTTTCGGAAAACAGCATGTGTTAAATAACATGACAGTTTGACAAGAAAAATGGGTGTAGATATATGATTTTTTTCCAGAATAAATGGAAATTATATTGCACTATTATTAATTATTCTAAAGTGGGAAAAGTTATGAATTTAATTGAATAAGAAACACCCTTTATCGATGATATAAGGTAACAGTAATTAGTGTCAGGAATTCCCTGAAAAAATCTACTGCGTTTGTTTTTTTAATAATTAAGTGAGTATTACGAATGATTTTAAGGCTTATTCACATTGAGTGAAAAATTAAAAATAAATAAATTTTTTTTTTGTTGATATATTTTTTTGTGTTGTTCATTACATATACTTTTTTTAAATCATGTGTAAAAATGTATTACAATATGAAAGTCCCTTAAATACGTAACAGGGACGTAATATCAAATAAATTATTTAACAAGGAAACGTTAGAAAAGTGCATTTTTATTAACATTTGCGTGAAAGAAAATCCTTACATTTTCCTATTTGTTATAATAAAATGGGGTTGATCTAACCGAAGGGTTACGTCCGATGAAAATAAAATGCATATAAAATGCAGAAACTCTATAATTAAGTAATGGTATGTTTATGTTATTGTCTATTTTATAAATAACTTTTTTTTAGGTAATTACTAATATTACGAATGTGAAAGTATGTTTGTTTGTCCCCCAATCACATTCAAATGGCAGGATTGATGGCGATGAAAATTAGGCAATTTGAGATAAATTATATGCTACAATAGGTTATAGAATTGTTTTTATAATAAATTAAATAAATAGATAATTAAAGAAAACCCAAGAACTAGTGAAATCATAAAAAGGATTTTTAAATATTATAAATTTTCCATCAAGCACCACTTTTTTATTTATTGCTACACAATTTTCTCGTATTAACGCGCACAGACATGCAACGTGCATTTCTACGACAAATAATCGTTGTCCGCGCCGTCTGGCCCTAATTGGTAAATTGTAATAAAGTATCTACTAAAATAAAAGAGCATAATTTCTTTCTTCAATTGTAAGTAAAATAAAAAAAAAACTGTCACAAATTTAAATCATTAGATATGGTCAAAAAAAGGAGATAGCACTAATCCATCCATGTCAAAAGCTACCACACACATAATGAAAGTCATTCTACAGAAAAATCCTTTACATCTAACCCTTTTCAATCAACTGAATAAAACACCAATAGTTACACATTAAATTTTAAAATGTGGTTACACACGGGAAAACAAAATTTATATTAAATCAGAATTACATCACTGTCTACTAATAGATTCATGTTCGAGTCCATGAGCGAAAACAACAGTTACTACAGAAAAATGTCTACAGGCAACAGTCACCTCCACGATTCCGGCTTAAGAAGACTGCACCATAAATTGAAAGGATACTCTCCTTACAGTTTAACATCAATCAGTAACATGGCGAGCTACTGTATGTGCAAAGTAATTTTGAAACGTAGAATCAAAATAAACGTGATAGTAAGCCGTATAAAATATTTTATTCAACTAAATCTGTTCGTTATTTGACTATAAAAAGTAATAAATCTAATTTTTTTTTTTTATATTTGAATTATAATTTCGTACCCAAGCAGCGCTAGTTTGCACAACTTTTTGAGGTATTAAAAATTGAGAAAATGAATATTCTGTTTTCTATTGCGTTTATTTTGATTATTTTAATACAATTTCGACAACTTTGCGGCGATCATCATTGGTGTGAGACAAGATATAAGCAAAGTTTACGACAATATATTATTATATTATTTTAATTTAGTTATTAGATAACTATTATAGATAGAATAATAAATAAAGCCGTGTGTAAACGTATCTTAGACATCATTTACAAGTAATATTCTTCAACAAAAGGGTGACATTGTAAGATTAATATGGTCATTTTGAGACGAATTAAGGGGTCATCTGAAGCGACCGCAATCACCAATTGTAAAGAGCCTAATTATAATCTGAATGGTTTTTGAGTTAAATATTTTAAAGTTCAAATAGACAAGAAAAAATGTTTGTATACCATCGTCTCGTGTTTGGTCAACAGTGCGGAAGAACAACGAAATACTTGGAGAGACTACTACAAATTAAATTATTTTACTTATTGAGCGGCTGTGGTCTAGCGGTAGAGAATGGACCTCACGTCCTAGCTAAATTCTGACCGGTACCAATGTAACTATCATATTATGTACTTTGGTTGCTCAGTGCTTGTGATACAAACACTAGCTTTAAAGGCATTAAAGTATAGTCCAGCAGATAGAAGTGGCAGCAGTTCCGTCAAGGTGGAAATGCAGATTCTTTCCAAAGAGATAACATCCGTCTGTCTACCACTATTTGATTTGCACCACGCTTTCAATTCTAGATAGTCAGCTGTACTTTAAAAAAATATAAAAAACATAATTTTATGTTTTAATCGACTCTATTGCTTTCGATAATTTACTCATCAACTAGTGAGTCATCGGTGCGGTGTGTACGAGCGTTGCGGTTCGGATGGAAGTATCGTTTTATGTATACCAACCACCTTATCTGTTGCATCAGATTATACATGATGATCTATATCAGTTAGAAAATACTTTTTTCGAAATTCCGATACGAAAATTAATTTTTTAAATAATCGAATTTGATAGCAAGAAAATCTTCTTGTGATGGCATTCTCTGTGATAGTAGTTGTTGTATGGACCGCACTCTAGCTTAACATCAAGTGGAGTGTTGTCATATACCAATCTACAATAATAATTAAAAAAAAAACAGTACAAAATCGTATAGAGTTTCTTGTAAAACTGAATATATGTAATAACAAAGCATGCCTGTTTATTTTAACCCTTGCAATCACACAATCTTGTACGCGATAAAGTCTAGACCAGACTGCTAACATTGGTTAGTGTTTATAGAAGAGACTTTTAGTATCAATTAGGTACTGAAATAAACCAATGTCTGGTGTCTAAGGTTATTTAAGTTGACTTTACGTATTAGGTACATTTATTTTATAGGTTTGATTAGTTAACGAAATTGTAGTGAATTAGATTATTAGAAATGTTTACGTTAGATTAGGAAACATTTAAAAATAAAATACCTATATTATCTTTTTTTCCTTTAATTGTATTATAACAATCTGCCAGTGTCAAAGTTGATATTGTACATCAAATAGTCAAGTCGAATCCAAGTCAAGTAAAAATAACTTTAGTAAATTAATAGAATCTTTGCTAAAACTTCCAACGGAGTTTTGGAGGGATTGTTTGCTGTGGGCAACTTTTCACGCACGTTCACGAACACTTAATGGTTTATAATCCACCATTCACCAATTAATACTCGAAGAAACTCGAGGAAAATTTTTTTTTTTTAATTTTTTTTATTGTAGCTCGACATGTGACAACACTCCGCCTGATGTAAAGCTAGAGTGCGGTCCATGAATGGAAACAACTGCTACCATTTTCTAAATTAATATAAAATATGTAATTTTAATTCTAATTAAACGTAAAAAAATTATTATATAAAACATCCTATATAAATATTAAATCATCTACGTAAAAGATCGAAGGCACCAGAGTTGCAGTGACTCATACAGCGTCCAAACACTTTCTCACGAATTTAAAAAATAAACAAAACCTAAAAAGATTAGTGAATGTTTGCGTTCACATGTTAATAGTAGTTTGTTATTTTGCTGACTGTACTTTTTGTACATCTCCATGGTCTAGCGGTAGAGGACGGACCTCACGATCAATGAGACTCGTGTTCAAAACTCGCTAAAGGAGAATGCCCATTCGCCTAAGAAAAATGGGCCCACAATTTTTTTTCTCGTGCGTCGATCATTTTTAGTTAATTTTGTAGAAAAATAAATTTACATTCCTTATTACTAATCAGTATTAATTTTTCTCCCAGGTTATTGAGTAATTAGATGTTTCCTAATGCAATACTTGAGGTTATTATTACGAATGCTTTAAATATCTGTTTTTATGTAATTAAACATCGTCTTTTGATTAGTAAATGATGTGTTGATATAATTGAAATGAATTAATAATATTATATAAGATAAGATATTATTTTAGAATATTGTTTTGATATTAAACTATTAAGTGGGCCCAAAAAATTCGCATTGTCCTTTAAACCAATGTACTGTCATGATATAGCAGTGTCGAAAGAGGGCACCCTAGGAAGACTTTTCTCAGACGAATTGGTCAACTCCTCAGATGAGGAGCACTCTCAACCGACGTGCATGCATGAGGGGAGTAATAGATGTGATCGAAGCGAAAGTGGTATGTAGAGAAGGCTATACCACAGTCGTTTCAAAAAATGACCAACGCGAAGATGTTAAAAAAAGAAGTATAACGTTTATTTACAATGTCGATTAGTGAAAACTACACATTAGATTGACGAGGTCAAATGTATTATTAAATATACACACGACACGGTATACTTCAAGGTCCCTTTTGTTATGAATACACGTGAATCACTCATACTCATGCGGGAGAGATAGTTTGAATAAATAGGTCGACATGCACACTTCAATATGGCCGTTTTAAATTTAAATATCATTGTATTTTTATAATCTGTAAACATTAGAATTTTAAATATATTATAAAATAAGAATTAATGCGAGCATCTTCCGTTGTGATTTGTAATGTAGTCATACATTAAAATTGCGTAGTTATTGAAAAAAAACCGTAACAAACTAAATCCAACTTCTATACTATCAGAACTGGATATCGAAAATCATCGTGTTTTTTTTTTTCACTATAGCTTGGCGTATCACAACATGATGTAAAGTTAGAAAGAGTGCAGTCCATGAACGGAAACAACTGATACTACAGATAAATTTCTGTAGGCAGCAGTTGCCTCCGCTATGTTGGCCTGAGAAGCCCATCACTATGACCATCAACATGCACCATCCAAATTAACACTGCACACTTCTCTCGCTATTGTCATCGCTTTGTGCTTGAGCGCGGTGCATCTACGGAGACAACGGCTTTAACTAAGTTTTTAGACTACAATCAAATCCACTATCTTGATTACGTCCAAGCTGATCTTGAAACACTCGACCACTACTCCGGGACGGCAGATTGGTTTAATTAATGACTATCTGGGAGGATGCTGAATTAAAAAAAAAAATTATTGTAAAAGAGAGTGCCCATTTTTGGGCCCACTTTATACCTAATAGTTTGGTAACAAAACAATATTCTAAAATAATATCTTATTTTTTTAATTAATTAATTGTAATTATATCAACACAACATTTACCAATCAATAGACAATGTTTAATTACATAAAAAATAGATATCTTCAATTATTAAAGCATTTAAAATAATAATAACCTCAAATATTGCATCAGAAAACATCTAATTACTCAAAAAATCGGGTGAAAAAATTAAAACTGATTGGTACTAAGGAAGTAGATTTATTTTTATACAATTAAAAATCATCGACAAACTCGAGAAAAAAATTGTGGGCCCAATCTCTTAGGCGAATGGGCATTCTCCTTTTATTAATAGTTTATTAATGATTGCATAAAAAATCTACACAATTTTTAATACTTATGTCATCATGATAATTATAAATATACTGAATAAATTAAAATTAGTTATCGGCTCCTGTACGTAAGTAACCCTTTCAAGCAACTATCCTTTCACACAATACATTTCATACAACATTAACCTTTAACTTTTTGTATTAGGGAATATATTTCCATAAAAATAATTGTATTTTAAGTTGTTTTAAAAGTAAATAACAGGGTAATCGATCAATAACAGCGTATTGAAATCAATCGCAGGTGTTCAAGTGATTTAGCTTTTTTTGTCCGTTCCATACATCGTATCGTCCCATTGTGCGACGACGTGTATTGTCATCTCTAGACTGCGCGTCTGAGGTGCACTGTGGGGTACATTTAAAACATGAGTAAACCTTTTTTTATATAATATACGTTTTGTTAACTGATTATAATTTCTGTCATGCATTTGACAGTGGGTGTTTCTATATATTTAAATAACTACTAAAAATCATAGAGATAATAAATAAATAATAATTATAAACATATTTTTAAAACATTGTTTTTGTGTAAAAAAGGGGAAAATATGATAATTTCTTAAAAATGTCATAACTTTTAAACCAGGTGGTATAAAAAAAATCACTAAATTGTATTGTAGATATTGAACGCCTCTATCTGTAGAATACCGTTGATACCACTACTTACGGGACACCCTGTAATATTAACATATTTTTAAATGCCTATACTAAGCTAAGCTATTGTGTCATATTGTGGCATAGACAATGGGTGAGCAAAGTATAGGTAGTTTGGTACAGGTCAAAATTTAGCGAGATTTGAACACGGGTCGCTTAGATCGTGAGTGAATTCACACCTTTCACCTTTCACTTTTCATTAAAGAGTGGTAGGCAGACTGATGATGGTTATTTGTCCAGTCTGTCGTCCTGGAGAGTACCACCATTTTCGAATGTAACACCCGGAAGAGACTTTGTCGCGTTTCGGGAACAGTTTGATAGTAGCCAGGTATAGCGAGAGGAGTGTGCACTGTCAATCTAGATGGTACATGCTCGTCTCCTCAAGCCGGCACAGTGGAGGCGACTGCTATCTGTAGAGATTTCTCTGCAGTAGCAGTTGTATCCATTCGTGGACTGCTTACTTCACATGAGGAGTGTTGTCACATGCCGAGCTACAATTTAAAAAAAAATACAGACAGACAATATGGTACTTTGTAAAAAAGTTCTAGTAATAAAAAGTTAATGACAAAATCCTATACACCATCAACCCTACAACGCAATGGCAAAACGTACCGATCAAAGTAACCCTGCAAATGAGCGTGGAATACAATAGCGTTGCATTGTATCGTACAATCTTATTACTTAGGGTTTTAATAAACGTCTACCTACGTATATGTACAAAAATATCGACGGAATGCAATAATAACTTTACATTTTAAATAGTGGTAGGCAGACTGATAATGGTTATTTGCCCAGTCTGCAGTAACTTCGCTTTTCGAGATCAGTTTAGAATAATGAAAAGAGTGTGCACTGTCAGCCTGAATAGTGCTGTCATAGCAGAGGCGACTGCTGCTTGCAGCACTGTAGTGTAACTTATGCACCGCACTCTAGCTTAAAATCATGCGGAGTACTCGAAAGTGGGGGTAATTTCCCAGGACGGCAGACTGGATTAATAACCACCATCAGTCTGCCTACCATAGCCACTAAGCGATCAACATATAACACATTGATACGGGTCAGAATTTAGCAAGGTTCGAACTCGGGTCTAATCGATCGTAACTCATGAGTACACTATATCAAGGCCGGTTTAATTATACTATTTAAACATAGAGATATATACTAGAGGTGCAAACATCATACATTTGACATAAAAAAAGCGTAGGCCGCTTCAAATGATTTGACAATGTTGCCGTCAAGTCAAATGCTAACTGACAGAGAACTTAAAGGTGACTGCGGTCATCTTTTCTCTCGCATCACATTGGAAGCGTTATTGCACATCAATGTATTTAAACATATATAAATATAGTATAAAAATATAAGAACTACGTCACCCCATCAGTCAACATGCATTTGGTTGCGATATTCATTAAATGTGGCTTAGTAACGTTGTGGCTATTAATTCGCGCCAACGTGAATGTAGCTCGCATTGTACTAAGGTTTCGCCCCGTACACTATACTAGATGCATTAAATTTCACTTTTAGGGTTGCCACTAATTCTATATTAGATTTTTCTCGCGAAAGTGGACGGCAGTGTTGAAAGGAGGTAATTTGAACAACAGCTCAGAAAGGGTCAGGTGAGGAGCACTTTCAACCGAGCGACGTACATGCATAAGGAAGTAATAGGGAAGGTCGAAATGAAAATGTATAAAATATATAGAGAGAGAAGTCCCTGCAGCCCTGTCTACCCTGGTAAGTGCCTAATTTTTATAACAGCCTGGCATGTGACTACACTCCGTCTGAATCCTCAGAGAAATCTCTGCAGTCAGCTGCCCCCTTCACTATGCCACAAAAGCAAGAATATGAATCCAGATTGACAGTCCTCTCGTTATACCGTAGCCGAGTACTTTCAAAACCGATCCAGGTCACTTGGCGGGTGTAACACTCGAAAGTGGCAGTAGAATGAAGACTGGACTGCATAACCATATGCCTACTATTTTTAACTATTGACTCTTAATGTTAAAATATTTTTTATACCTACATATAGGACTTGATTTAAACTAATATTACACAACCCTATGTCTTGCATCAGTCGCTTTTGTTCAGGCGCTGTCAGGTTCGTGCCATGATTAATTGCATCTATGAAGCCGTTGTAATTTCCACAAACACACCGCGATTGTATCGCTGAAAAACCGCTGAAAGCCATGGAAGTTAAAAGTTTTAATTAAATATTTTATTGTTTTAAAATTAAATAAAACATTTAGTAACATTTGGACTGCATTTTTTAAAAGTATTACGGTATATGATCACACTATTTGATTTTAAGCTAAAATACGGGCTATGGACCGAAACAACTGACACAATGCCTGCTTTATTAGACGGATATACACCATCCAGGTTCCTGATTTTTTTATTGTAGCTCGGCATGTGACAACACTCCGCCTGATGTAAATAAATAGAGTGCGGTCCATAAATGGAAACAACTGCTACTACAGAGAAACCTGGGCTATGCCGGCTTGATGAGACGAGCATGTACCATCTATTGACAGTGCACACTCCTCTCACTACACCTGGCTACTTTCAGACTATTCCCGAAACGCGACAAAGTCACTTCACGGGTGTTACATTCGAAAGTGGTGGTACTACCCCAGGACGGCAGATTGGGCTAATAACCATCATCAGTGTGCCTACCACTCTTTAATAGAGCCTATAGACACTGGTACCGGTCAGAGTTAACGAGGTTCGAACACGGTCTCATCGATCGTCAGTTCACGCGTCTTACCGCTAGACCACGGCCGCTCTATTGTGTGTGTTTTCCCGTTATATCCGACTAATCCTGAAACACGACTAGGTCACTGCACGGATGTCATTACACCTGTAATGTTGTTAGTATGAAAACTGCATACTAACAAAATGGTAGTGTTTATTTATAACCAATCTCTTAAGGTGGAACTTATTTTATGAGGTTTAGGAAATTGTAAAAAAAGTTCGACAAACTATTTATTTCATTGATTCCTGTAAACCAAAAGAAAACGTTAAAAACGGTTTTTTGGTTAATATGTAAAAAGAAATTACAAATTGAAATAATAATTTAAAGACCGTTAAAATAAAAAAAAAAATTTGAAAAAAGTAAATAAATGCAGAAATATACGAATAAAATAATAGAAAACCTGTTCTTTCCTTTGGGAATCTATTCCCGAATAAATTCGCACAACAATTATCGAATCCTCATCGATTGTTTATGTAAATATTCTAATTTGAATACGTCACTAAATGCCCACAATTTTTTTCATACATTTTTTAGTTCTAAAAAAGGGTGTTGTAAATATTTCGTATGGTTCCGTAGAAGGTTTATATAGGTACAAAAAAAAGTAGGAACCAAGAAATCCCTGCCTGTGGCTAGTAGAATGCAGCAGCTTGAAGCTAAGTGTTTTTTTTTAATGTAGCACGGCATATGACAACACTCCGCTTGATGTAAAACCAGACTGCGGTCCATATATCTGCAGCAGTCACCTCCACTATGCCGGCCGGATGAATGTGAGGGAAATTAGAAGTTCAAGCACTCTTCGATTTTTTTTTTATTAAATCCAATCCAACCCTAAAAATAGTATCACGTAAAAAAATCGTCACCGACCTGTTTAACAACGTCTCACGGTCAATTTGAATCTACCCCAAGCGTAAGAAAACATTACAATAAATACGATTTGTCATAGACTAAATTATTCAAATTGCACCTCAAAGTATAAGAATGCAAAACACAGATTTGCGTATTAAAATAATAAGAGAGTAAATTAGATATTTATACAAAAATATATGTGAAATTTTTGTCGCATATGTTTCGATAGGGTTACCATAATTTTTGATGTAATGAGACATTTTATTTAATAAAAAAATATATGCCGCTAACCGTAGTACAAGTTCCAAGGTTTAATCCTTGAAGTAGCCGGATAAAACAAGAAGAGTGCTGGATGGTGATGAGATGGTGGACAATATTCTCCTCAAGCTAGCATAGGGGAAGAGACTGCTGTCTTCAGGGATTTCTTTGTGGATCAAATGTAAAATTTGAAAATCCATTACATATGAGAAATAATGGAAACCGTATTATTATTCTGGTAGATATGCGCAGATTTAAAATTCAGTTAGTTAGACGAGCTTGTTAGATAGAATAAATGTTTATTTTGAACATTTAAACTACCTTATTGTTAGTTATTATAAATTTAAACATCTCATCTGTTTTGTACACTTCATTTATGTTGTTTTTTTTTTAATTAAATTATTTTCTCTCTGCATTTGATTTAAATGAATTTATTGTTTAATGATCAGCGACGTTGTACGCATAAATACAAATTTAATTTAAATAAGCATCCGCTAAATAAAATCCGCTTTATCCACAAACATCACATATTTTTCCCAATTTGCGCAAAACCTTCATTAATTTACGTATCAATTTGCATTCCTAGTAAACTAATCTCTTCTTAGAGTAAATTAAACGAAAAATCCCAGGGCACATTTGTATTTACTTTTATTGGAAATATATAACAGGTCAACCATAATACATCACCTGACGTAACAGAATGATAACTATGGGAAAAGAAAGGTTAATTCACAAAATTCCCAACAATAGATGCCAATTCGTTTTTAATGCAAAGCTCATTTGAATAACACGATCAATTTAAAATGCAAGCAGGCAGAAGGAAATATTCACACAAGTCATATCATTTGCAATATGGTAGAATTATTCAAATTCTATGTCAATAAGGATCAACATAGTTTTTGCATTCTTTTGTTATTAAAGTGTGATTATATTTTGATTGAAATAATCAGAATAAGCGCGATAAAAATTCGCACAAAACCTCCGACAATGTTTTTTCATCATAATACAATCAAATTCTAGAAAAAAAAATGATCTAAATGAATGTAAATGTAAAACTGATTATGATAAAAAAAATCAATGTTATGATGACTAAATAAATTATTAAATAAATAACCTTATTCACAATGTCTTTCCTGTTAACTAAAGTTTTAATATCAAGGTCTAGGAATCCTATTGACACAATTCCTTGCAATATGTTTTGTAAAGTCCGTAGGTGTATTGAATAGAGAACGATTTGATAAGCATAATAAATATTAAAATTTAATAGGTTTTGGGCGTTTTAGCTCTTTAATATGTTAATTAATTGCTCATTATTACTATAATTTAATATTTAGTTAGATCATTACTGTAATGTAATTTTAGTTACCAGATTTTTTTTATTGGAACTCGAAAAATGACAACACTCCACCTGATGTAAAGCTAGAGTGCGGTCAATAGCAACTACTACTACAGTGAAATCACAAAAATACGGGCAGCTGTCGCCTCCACTATGCCGGCTTGAGGAGAGTATGTACTATCTAGATCTATCTAGTTATACCTGGCTACTTTCAAACTGTTTCTGAAACGCGACAAGGTCACTTCACGGGTGTTAACTCGAAAATAGTGGTACTACTCCAGAAAGGCAGACTGAACTGACCATCATCAGTCTGCCTACCACTATTTAATAGTGCTATAGGCAAAGTCGAACACAGGTCTCACTGATCGTGAGTTCACGCATCTTACCGCTAAACCACAGCCGCTCTCAAATTTAGTTCCAAACAAAAACTAAAACGTGATTTTTCCTCAACGCCCATTCAAAAGCAGGTTTCTAAACAGCAGGTTTTATTTTAACTTAATTTCTCTGGATCGATCCTTTGTTTTAGGTCGTATGTGTTGTTTTTTATATTTCTGGAAACGAGTTTATTTCACGACGTCCAAGAAACTGGATTGATGGTGAATCATTTTTGTTGTTGTTATGTCTAAGTTACCCGGAAAAGATGAGACATAGAGGATGGTAGGCACACTGACGATGATTATATTATTAGTCCTATATGACGTCAAGAAGTAGTACCAGTTATAAGTATAACGAGAGGTGAGAAGACAGTCGCCTCCGTTCATGGATCGCACTCTGGCTTAACATCAGGCGGAGTGCGGTCATATGACGTGTTAAAAAAAAAAGACTATATGTCTATCAACTGTGCCAATAGGTCCCCGTCTCAATAATAATAATAATAATAATAATAATTCTTTATTGCACACATGTTGTACAATGGCGAGCTTAATGCCATTAGGCATTTTCTCCCAGCTAACCATTGGGAGATGGAAGCGGAGATAGGGGCAATAAAATATGAGTAATATAAATACTATGGGTACATACATAAAAATAAATAAATAGATAAGTAAATATCTACATAATAATATAAATACATATTGTATACATATAATATATACATAAATACATACATACAATATAAATACTACATACATATAATAAATAAATTATGTCATAATTTGTTTGTGGAGAAGGTGCTTGAAGAGTTTGTGTTTGAAGACGCCTACTGTTGGCGATTGCCTGATGGCGAGAGGCAACTTATTCCACTGACGAGATGAAGACACAGTAAAGGAAGAAGATATCAATAAGCAAAGCATAGCGGAAGTCACTAGATATTTTCAATATAACTCTGTAGATATGATTTAATATGAATACCTTTACTACGTTGAGCAGAGAAAGGACAATGTCCGTTTTTAGCCCCACTTGATATCTAATAGTTTTTTTTTTATTGTAGTTCGGCATGTGACAACACTCCGCCTGATGTAAAGCTAGAGTGCGGTCCATGAATGGAAACAACTGCTACTACAGAGAAACCCCCCACTATGCCGGCTTGAGGAGACGAGCATGTACCATCTAGATTGACAGTGCACACTCCTCTCTTATACCTGGCTACTTTCAAACTGTTCCCGAAACGCGACAACAAAGCAATATTCTAAAATAATATCTTTATTTCAATTATATGAACTCATCATTTACTAATCAATAAACAGTGTTTAATTACATTAAAAAAAACCAGATCCTTCAAGCTGAGCGTGAAAAAGCACCTTCCCAGGCCGGCATAGTAGTGGCGACTGGAGCCACCGTGCGAGCGGTACTCTAGTCATCAATGGTCATGGACCTCCACTGAGTTTACCATCAGACCAGTCGAGGTAACATGTCGTGCCAAAAAAAAAAAACAGAAGTTATTAATTATTAAAGCATTTAATATAATAATAACCTCAAATATCGTAATAGAGAGAACTCAATAACCCGGGTGAAAATATAAAAATTTCATTTCTCTTAGGGCATTCTCCTTTCAGTAATTTAAAAATGGTAAAACATATTCGTTTTTTCTATTAAATATTTATTTTATATTTATTCGTTTTAAAAATCATACTTCACACAAAATAAAATAAATTAAAACAATTGAAATAGTAAATGATATTTAGACACTAGTGTATAAAGCAAGACAAAGGACCAAGTGTTAATTTGCATCAGAAATGACTAAAACCCATCTGTAACAAGAGAAACCACTAACTCCCAAGGCGTCTAGGAAGTTAAGACTATACGCTTCATGTCCTATTGTTCTAGCATTTGAGCATTATTTTTTCCTAAATAAGAATATATTTTTCCGGGAATAACTGCCAAATAACAGTTTTATTTAGAACGGAAACAACTGATATGACAGATAAATTTCTGCAGGTCGCAGTCGCCTCCGCTATGCCGGCTTGATGAGATAAAAACCGTCCCGCTAAGCATCGGTTACTTTTTTAACATTTTAAATGCTAGATTTGTTTTATTATTAAATTGTATTGTAAATTTAATAGAAAACAACAGTCTGATCTGATTCGACTGAGATTCGTGAGTTCTCTGTTTTTTTTCTAATCAAGTATAAAAAAAAATTTAAAAAAAAATTTATCGTAGTTCTACGATTGGGACGCGTTACTCTCTTTCGCTATCTCTCTATTTTTTTTTTAAAGTAACACCTCTAAAAAGGGGCTGCTAAATAAAGCGTGGTTACCTTCATACAACATTAAACTTATACAAAGATTCACCAATTTAACTTTCACAACACATCGATTGCGGTTATGTTTTTTTGCGATGTATTTTTTCCACTATTTCGCTGCACCTTCGTATCAAATTTACATTTAGATAGTGCTGATTGATGACGGTGACTATCAATTTTACCGGTCGATTCGGATAAACTTTTTTTTACTATTACACGTTCCCCATTTAGTTTACAACTGATACTAACAAAACTGTTCTTGTCGTAGTTTTTTAGAAAAAAGAAAAAACAAATAAATAAATATGATTGAACATCAAATGGTGATAGTAGGAATGAGTGAACCGTAACGCGATATCGGTGGCTGTCTACAGAAATTTCTCTGTGATAGCTTTTGTTTTCGATCATGTACCGCATTCTAGCTTCAGGCGGAGTGTTGTCATATGCCGAGCTACACTAAAAAATATACTTAAATGTATAAATTATAATGCCTAGTACACCAATATGAGCTAACATGTCAAAGTATTTAAGTTATATTGGTACTGGACGAATTTGTATTTCTTTTTTCTTTGTTGAAATGAACACAGATTATATCCAATTACGAGATCATACATTTTTTACTTTAACTTGATAAAAAAAACTGAAATATGTTATACAAAGGGAGTTAGTAACTTTTTTTGTTATATCTAATTTATAATATGAGATAAATAAATATTTACAAATATATATTTGTAAATATTCTTTATATCTTTATTAATAATAAACATTTTTAATTCTTTCCCTAAACACTTGGCTAATGTGGTTCAAACTAAACCTTTTATTCTCTGGACACCTGCACATTGTCTGAGTGGTTTAACAATAAAAAAAGTCTTATGTATTCCTACATTAGTCACAAATATAAGCTTTACAGAGGAGCAATTAAAGGTTATAATTCCTTAAAATATAATTTTGATCTGGAACGTTTCGTTTCGAGTTTTGAAACGTGGTAACGCAAATATTTTCTGTCTTAATAAATGCATTTAAAAGTGAAGTAGCTATACAATAATATATTCTAGTTATAGATAGGTATATCATTACTGTAAAATAAGGGCCGGTTACTCCAATTTCTTATAACTTATATAAATTAAGGCAGTCTCACTGGTCGTAGTGGTGCTGTACGAAACCTAAGACTTAAGAAAGACTTAAGGGCATAAGAAAACTTATCTTATACTGGAGATAACCCGGCTGGAAATAGTAGCAGGAAATGCATCCCAATTTCATCACTTCGCTCAGACGAGAGTACAGAACAGAGTACGTGTTTTCTTCGTTTAAAGTTCAGGCCATGAGAAAAGCGACCGAGCTTTTTCTGTACAGAAGATGGAAAGCCATATACCTACGCAACCAGGCCCAATTGTATATCCTGTAGTTTCATAACGTTTGTAAATTAAACTGTTTCAAATTAATCAGTATGATCACATACTTTCTTTATTTAAAATAAAATGTAATTAGTTAATGAAGTAGATGCCTATATTATACTGCCTAAAAAAAGGTAAACAAACTAAATAAATAAAAGAAATAAGAAAGTGCAAAGTCTACACTTTAATAGTTAAAAAAAAAAGCTTTTCAACTATAGAAATTGTAAAATACTAAAAAGTACAATAACTCGAAAAACCTTATAACCCACCATTGTCCACGAAATGTCTTGCAAGCTATACAAACGGCGACATTTTAATTTATCCTTTATTCAATTGAGTTACGGGCTAAATTAGTTTGCTAATGAGTTTATTTGTATAAGAAATATTGTGTGCGGATATTTATACATAAAAGTGGCAAATAACGGTCATAGAACCTTGGACTATGAGTCACCTAAACCACCCGCATCGTCGTATATTACCTTCAAAAACTAATAATGAAAGTTCCGTTGAAGTCCATTTATTACCTAAGTAGGTACTATACAGTCAAATCTCTTTTGGTAAGAAGTATGAAAAAATTAATTATTGATTTTTTTTTAATACAATATTGAATGTTGCTGACTATACATCAACTAAAGCCGGCATAGCGGAGGCGACTGGCTGCAGACAATTCTCTGTCGTAACATTTGTTTCCATTCATGGACCGTACTCTATCTAAGTTAACTCCAAGTTGTCATGTGCTGAGTTAGTATATAAACAGGTAGGTATTTTTGTTTGCAAATGGCGTAGATAGCCGTTACTCGTAAAAGGAAGTATGAATAAAATTAACGAAAATTTTTACGATTAATAAAACATCTGATAATTAACTACTTTGTCTATGATCGTCGATAACTTTAAGGGATGCTCGTAAAACATTCTTACAAAAATTACAATCACGTTTTACTTCTTAATTTTACGCCTTTTGATTCTATTTTACGAGTTTTAAATTGACTTTTTTGAAAGATATTAAAGGTAGAGATGGCCTTACAACTTTGTACATTTTTTACTATATTCAAGTCAAGTTTATTTGACAGTTTATGTCTTTTTGATGTTCGATAATTTTGTATTTTGTCGTAAATTTGACACCTTGCCTATTATTCATAATAATTTTACGACTTTTTCCATTGCTTCCAATATGAATCTAATCTAATATAATAAAAACACTCTGAAATTGGGAGTTTCAGACTGTAGCTAAAAGAATCGTATGTTACTTTTTCATAAAATTATTGAAATATAATTTTAAAACAATCTCTTTCGTCTAATTATAATAAGTTTGTTAATAAATTAAAGATATTTTTAGTAAATAATAGTTTTTATAATTTAAGTGAATTTTTATATAATAATAAGTAAGGTATATCTATAAGTTTTTTTTTCAGTGCCCCAACGGGGTTCTTGCAGAACATCTGGCAGGAAGGAAAATAAATATTTTGATTTTTTTTTATTTTTAAATTTTTCTTCTTAGATTTCGTTTAATATACGAAAATAAATAGATTTTCGAGTCGTCAATGCTTATGGACCACCACTGCGCGTACTATCAGACCAATCGTCGTAACACACACACTTGTAGGCACGCACACGGTCACATATTCGTATTAACATTCCCTTTATGTTATCTATACAATTATTAAGCGAAGTATAATTAACTAAAAGTCTCAACAGAAAAGATGTCGGTACAAACTTGAGTATAAAAGCAAAAAGCGACAAGATTATATTGCAATTTACACAATTGAAATTATCCATAGGTATACTGATGACCGGTTGTACCAATACTCTTTAACTAAAGTTTAGTCTTAATTACACATTAATTTTTTAAATAAATATATTTTTATATATATTCCGGTTGCCAAGTTAAAACAAAGTGTATTGGACACACGAGATTTTACCTAGTGAACTAAATAGACAAAAACTACGTAGCTCCAGTGACTTCTATTCTTTTGCAGTTTGAAAGTAGCCAGATATAGCGAGAGGAGTTTGCACTGTCAATCTAGATGGTAAATACTCGTCTCCTCAGGACGGCATATCATAGGCGACTGCTGCCCATAGAGATTTCTCTGTAATAGCAGTTGTTTTCATGGACCGCACACTAGGTTTACATCAGGCGGAGTGTTGTCATATGCCGATCTATAATAAAATAAATCTGTAATATATGGTTTTAATGTAATACTCGTATATTTTACATCACATTATGTTTCATGTTTTAAAAAACATGTTAAACTGTATTTAATGAGGATTAAATATTGGTATAACCGAGCCAAAGGATCATGCACCTCACAACGATACTGCATAAAAAGCCGAAGCGGACGTCTTTAGATATCTTTTTAGTATTTCTCCAGGTTTTTTTTTTTCAAAATAACAGAAAATTAAATAGGGTCTCCCACTTTAATTATGGTAGTTATACACTCGCGTAGGTTTTGCGACTGTAGTGTTTATTAAGGCGATACTTTAAAAATAAACTTAGTTTTTTTAAAAATACGTTTTCTAAAATATTTTGAACATTGATAGGTATAATGCTGAATATTTATTCTAACGACGACCTTTGAACTTTAACAAAATAGTATGTTGTATCTTTAGGATGAGCACAAATAATGCCTGGACCTCAAAATAGGATACCCTGTACTATATACTATATATTTTTAAAATAATTGAAATAAATTAATATTTTTTTGAGAACAGGAATCGAGCCCGAATCTTTGTGTATCAGATTGGCGTGCTGACTTTTGCACCACAGAAGCTGTAAATTTTGTAACATAACAAAAAGCAACGGAAGAATCTCTATAGACTAATAAGTCCTTTTAAAAGCTTGAAAACTCTTAAATTAATAGAAAAGCAGGTTATTTATAGCTTCGTATTTCATTTAGAATTTTGTAGTGACT
This sequence comes from Tinea pellionella, assembly GCA_948150575.1. Classification (NCBI taxonomy): domain Eukaryota; kingdom Metazoa; phylum Arthropoda; class Insecta; order Lepidoptera; family Tineidae; genus Tinea; species Tinea pellionella. Next base: position 6,272,127 of record OX411263.1, on the reverse strand, counting down.
TGTAAAGGATTTACTGTTTTATTTGTTACAGTTTCTCGAATTGAATACTGTTTTGGAACCTAAGATTTATAACACTATGTTACTTTAGAATTAGGGCTTAAATAAATATATATTTTATCTGAATATATGAAACACCTAAAACTAAGAATAAATTCCTTAAAATAGATATCCACCTAAAATAGATTTATTTTTTAGATAAAATATTAATACATTTTCAAATGCCTTGGATTTAATGTTTGGTCTATTACTTCTTTGTAACGTAGAAAGAGTCGACTCGTAGTAATGTAGAGTTTACAGCATTACAACTTTTAATAAATACTCCATGCGTATATGTCTGATTTTGCTAATTATTAAAAATTCGATAACGAGCCAAGTCGTAGTTACAAAAAGATTTATAATATAAAATTAATAAAAAAATACTAAAATTATAATATTTGGAAATAATAGTTATTATTTGCAAAACAGCGCCTTAACACCTTACTTATACTTGTACATCTTTCAATATTGTTTATCTCGCACACTTGCGCACTTCTTTTGTTTGACAAATCATTGTTATTGTAATGACAGAAAATTGTACGATATTCTCTTTTATAAAGAAATATTTCAATCAGCCATTTCTGCGCGTTTATTTATTGTAATTGCTTCGCGGAATCAAATTGAGTGTCAAGTTTTATTATAATTTCAAAGAAATTTGTTTTGTTGACGAAATGTCTGTGGCTTACCACATTTTCATGGCGTATAATTATCATGTCACTACCACACTTTGTGCTGGTAATTTTCAGACTTTTTTTTATTATTTCTAAAGATAACAGTAGCAGATGGGATTTGTGAGAAAGTTCGAAATTATTGTCTTATCTCTATATAATAAAAATCAATTGCTGTTCGTTAGTCTCGCTAAAACTCGAGAACGGCTGGACTGACTTGACTAATTTTGGTTTTGAATTATTTGTGGAAGTCCAGGGAAGGTTTAAAAGGTGAGTAAATATGAAAAAAATGCTTGGAATATAGTAAAAACAACAATTTCGCTTTCCCTTAGAAACATTCCTTTGGTTTTGAATGTCAAATATTTGAAGTTCGTCCCGGTCGTTTAGAAATCAATTAAATTTAATTTTTTTGGTTTGATTGCGAATTCTTTTTGTTCCGATTAAGTTTTGACCACATTTTTTTACTAAAGTTGAAACATTCTGCAATTATCATTCAACTTTTTTATTTATTAATTCTGAGGCAGTACGAAGTTTGCCGGGTCAGCTAGTAACTATTAAATATTGAGGTTTTTTTAATTGAAGCTCAGTATAGTGTTGTCAACACTCCACCTAAGTTAAGCTAGAATAAATACTCTTCATGAACAAAAATAACTGCTGCCACAGAAAAGTTTCGGCTTGAGGAGGATTGACAACGCACAAAAACGTTTCGATGTTTTTCAATCGAATTCCGTGTTTAATCATAATTGGGGAGGTGTCTCTGGTGACAGCTATCTTTTTTACATATTTTTTAGATAATATAGATTAATTTAGTCGACACGTGTTTCTGGAAAACTTTTGTAATTGCTTTGTTCTTTTTTTATTAATTTTTAAAAATTGCGATCGTAATATTGGCAAACCTGAGGATTCGTTCGGAACTAAACCATTGCCAATGAACAAAAAAAAAATCGTTTGTCAAAAGTTCAAACAAAACTTTTCATTTTTAAAAGTTCCTGTTAATTAAAACATTGTGTTTATAGTGTAGTTTTGTTTTAAAAATTACAATAGTTATTCGTATAAAACACTGTTATTGTTAGGAAACACAAACAAAAGATATTTGACAAACTTGTGAGGCGACAACCATAGACAACATAATAATCTACAAAACTGTTAGGTTGGTACTTTGTATTCTATCTTGTCAAACGGTACGAAAGTCAAAGTGAAAGGTCGAAGACGGTCATTACAGTTTTTCAAATATCTCCTCGATTTTTAAGTATTTTCAGACGAGAATCAAAAAATTCTTCTAATTGAAGTGATATCTCGAAATGGTTTTCGATTCACCATGGGTTAGTTTTTTTGGACCTTGCCCATTACACAATTAAACCATATTTTTAGAGCGCCCGTGGTCTAGTGGTAAGACGCGTGAACTCACGATCGATAAGACCTGTGTTTGAAACTCGCTAAATTCTGACCGGTGCCAATGTAACTTTGTTATATGTACTTTGGTCGCTCTATTAAAGAGTGGTAGGCAGACTGATGATGGTTATAACGAGAGGAGTATGCACTGTCAATTTAGATGGTACATGCTCTTCTCCACAAGCCGGCATATTTCTCTCTGCAGGTTTCTCTCTAGTAGCAGTTGTTTCCATTCATGAACCGCACTTAGAGTGTTGTCACATGCCGAGCTACAATAAAAAAAAATTAATCTGACACGCAGTCTATGGAACATTAGCGGCATGGTGGACCATGGTGGTGCCACTCTAAGATCTAAAAAACTAGTGGCACCCGGAGCGGACAAATACCGTCCCAAAAGCTACGCCAATGTAGATTGTTTTGTTAGAGAATATTATTATTATTTATCTAATTAAAGTTAATAGTGTATATTATCTTTCGGTAGTCATGTAATAAAGTGTCAAACTGAAGTCGCAAGTTCAGGAAATAAGTACATAACATTATGCACTTAAACGTCTTTATGTTATAGCTTAATTTCCTTAATGCAATTCGTTCAAATATGGTGGATACGTGTTGAGGAGTTTTTATGAGCTAAAAGTTATTTAATTTCGCTTCCATGTGTTAAGTTTTGATTAAATTATGTCGCAGATGATACTCGGAAATGTTTGAACTCTTGAGCGTTGAATTGATGAATGAATATAACGCTTTTAAAGAGTGGTAGGCAGACTGCGTTATTAACCCAGTCTGTCGTCTTGGGATAGTACTACCACATTCGAATGTAACACCCGTAAAATGACCTTCTCACGTTTCGGGAGTAGTTTAAATGTAGTCAGGTCTAGGAGTGTGCACTGTCAATCTAGATGGTGCATACCCGTTTCCTCAGGCCAGCATAGCGAAGGCGACTGCTGCCCGTAGAGATTTCGCTTTTGTTTCGCTCTTGGACCGCACTCTAGCTTTACATCAGGTGGAGTGTTGTCATATGCCGTGCTAAAATGAAAAAAATACTTACATTTTCTTTTTTAAATGTATTTGCACGTTGCTTATTTTTGATATTTCGAAAATGTTTTCTGTTTTTATCAAACGGTACCACAATTCTTGTAATTGATATTAAACCATGAGCGGCCGTGGTCTAGCGGTAAGACGCGTGAACTCGCGATCGATGAGACCCGTGTTCGAACCTCGCTAATTCTGACCAATGTAACTATGTTATATGTACTTTGGTCGCTCAGTGCCTATAGGTACTATTAAAGAGTGGTAGGCAGACTGATGATGGTTATTACGCCAGTCTGCCATCCTGGGGTAGTACCACCACTTTCGAATGTAACACCCGTGAAGTGACCTTGTCGCGTTTCGGGAATAGTTTGAAAGTAGCCAGGTATATAACGAGAGGAGTGTGCACTGTCGATCTAGATGGTACATGCTCGTCTCCACAAGCCGGCATAGGAGGCGACTGCGGCCCGCACAAGTTTCTCTGTAGTAGCAGTTGTTTCCATTCATAGACCGCACTCTAGCTTTACATCAGGCGGAGTGTTGTCACATGCCGAGCTACAATAAAAGAAAAAAACTATTAAAATAATGTCTACAGGCACTAGTCGCCTCCGGCTTTATGAGCTTTTGTTTTACATGTATAATTATTAAAAATTTAAAGTTTTTATCTACTCGTAAAGAGCTAAATAAATTATTTAAATTTCAAAATGGTGGTTCAACGGGAATTATTTGAGCTTCTTCATTAATTTTCCCGTTGCTCCTGTAAGTGTCCATAATGCATAAACAGTATGTTCCTGTGTGACTTAAGATAAGAGGATTCTATTCATTACTGGGACGAGTGTGGTGGTTCATAATAAAAAGGATTTGTTCTCAATTCGACCTGATAAATTTGTCCGCTCTATTTTCTTTTTATTTATACAGTAGCAATGCTGCCGACCCCTACGAGTGCCGTTACTTCAAAAATTTTTTTTTAAATTGTAGCTCGGCATGTGACAACACTCCGCCTGATGTAAAGCTAGAGTGAGGTCCATGAATGGAAACAACTGCTACCACAGAGAAATCTCTACGGGCTGCAGTCGCCTCCACTATCCCGGCTTGAGGAGACGAGCATGTACCATCTAGATTGACAGTGCATACTCCTCTCTTATATCTGGCTACTTTCAAACTATTCCCGAAACGCGACAAGGTCACTTCACGGGTGTTACATTCGAAAGTGGTGGTACTGCCCCAGGACGACAGACTGGACAAATAACCATCGTCAGTCTGCCTACCACTCTTTAATAGTGCCTATAGGCACTGAGCGACCAAAGTACATATAACAAAGTTACATTGGTACCGGTCTTTAGCGAGGTTCGAACACGGGTCTCATCGATCGTGAGTTCACGCGTCTTACCGCTAGACCACGGCCGCTCTAACTTAAGCTTAACTCTAAGCTTTGCTAACCAAGCTTCTTGAAATATTTAAAAATAAAGTGTTCGAGTATAAAAGAGAGGCCGTGGTCTAGCGGTGAGACGCGTGAACTCACGATCAATGAGACCCGTGTTCGAACCTCGCTAAAGACCGGTACCAATGTAACTTTGTTATATGTACTTCGGTCGCTCAGTGCCTATAGGCACTATTAAAGAGTGGTAGACAGACTGATGATGGTATTTTGTCTAGTCTGCCGTCCTGGGGTAGTACCACCACTTTCGAATGTAACACCCGTGAAGTGACCTTGTCGCGTTTCGGGAATAGTTTGAAAGATGCCAGGTATAACGAGAGGAGTGTGCTCGTCTCCTCAAGCCGGCATAGTGGAGGCGACTGCTGCCCGGACAGATAGCATCAGGCGGAGTGTTGTCACATGCCGAGCTACAATAAAAAAAAATCGGCCGTTATGTTATGTTTGTACCCAATATAATGTTATTTCTGTAAATCCGGATGAATTAGATGAGTTCAATGTGAAGGAACCTAATAAGCGTTGAGATTTAAGAGTACTCTGAATTATTAATCATAATCTTTAATGTACCATACGAGAAATACGTATTCAGTAGTACAAATAAAATACTTTTGACACAAAAATTTTAATTTATGTTAATATATACAATAGTATAATATTTCTTACTAGATTTTTAAATTATATCTCGCCATATAACTATACTCCGCCTGATGTAAAGCTATAGTTTATGAACTGCTACCACAAAGAAATCTCTACAGGCAGCATTTGCCTCCGCTATGCCGGCTTGAGTAGACGAATGTGCATCCATATTAATAGTGCACACTCTTCTCGTTATAATTGGCTACGTACGTGTATTACAGTCGAGTGGTGGTACTACCCCGACACAGCAGAGTGGGTTAATAACCATCATCAGTCTGCCTATTCTAAAGTTATGCCCGGAATACACGAGGCAAGTTTGCCCTTGGGAAAGTAAGTTTAGTATTTCTGGCTTCGTGTGTAGAGAACTGACTATTTCTGGACCAGTAAGGAAGCTAGTAAACCGCTACAGCTCGAGCCAGGCCCGGGCAGGAAGCCAGGACCCCCCCATTCCGGGCATGAGTGTTAAATATAAATACTGATTACATGTAACTCCTTTTATTGAACAAAACACGTTCTGTATTAAACACTTGATTGATAAAAAGGACATTAAAATATTTGATATTGTAAAATAACCTCTATTAGTGAGACATTTAAGATGTTTGTTGCTCGAAGCTGTATATCAATTTGTGTATTGAGTAATTGGTCTAAACGATGGTTGGCTTAATTGAAAACTATGATTGTAGGGTTGGCACAAAGAGCTGCTTTTGTATACTATTTTTTTAAGCGAAAAAGATCTATTAAAGCCCACTGTCCAAGAAGGCGTTTCATCCTTCTAAGAAATCATGACTTCTATTTTGAAGTTTGAATTTGAGACTAGTTTGAAAGTAGCGAGATATAACGAGAGGAGTGTGCACTGTCAATCTGGATGGCACATGCTCGTCTCTTCAAGCCGGCATAGTGGAGGTGACTGCTGCCTGCACTCTAGCTTTACATCAGGCGGAGAGTTGTCACATGCCGAGCTACAATTAAAAAAAAAAGTTAGCAAAAATTGTATTCAAAGATGAATTAGACCCTTACGATCGGTGAGGATTCAATTTAACCTAATAAACACCACCTGATAAAACAACTTCTAACAAGAAAATTATGTCTGTCACCTCCACTATGCCACTTTCATTAGACGACTGTCTAACATCCAGATAATAATTAGTTAATATTATAATTAAGAAGAAAAGTCACGTGAAGCTTCGTGTTCAGAGCATCCGTGACAAGGCAGAGGACGTGAGTTCGATTCCCACCCAGGCTTGTTGTGTGCGCGTTGATTATTCTGTTTAATTTTGACTTTAATTTATATGATGTTCTGAAGAAAAAAAGGACCCTAGAATTGTTGTGACAACCCTAAAAGTTAACAGACAAAACATTTATAAACAACATAATGGTAGGTTAACAAGCAAAAGAGAATAATATTAACATTTAAATTTCCATAAACTCTAGTTAATTAATCTACATCTAATAATAGTATTTAAAATCACATTGTACATTGTAACCGGGCATCATTTCGACCCACATACATGTTCATACTACTCATTACGTCATAAATTAATTTAAAAAAAAATACAATCTAATAAATTTGTTTGTTCGTGATTTGGGTATAATAAAAGTGGTAGGCAGACTGATGATGGTTATTAGCCCAGTCTGTCGTTGAATGTAACACCCGTGAAGTGACATAGTATTTCGTGAGTTTGAAAGTAGTCAGGTATAGCGAGAGGAGTATACACTGTTGATTTGGATGGTGCACATTCGTCTTCTCAAACCGGCATAGTGGAGGCGACTGCTGCCTGTAGATATTTATTTGTGGTAGCAGTTGTTTCCGTCTAGCTTTATATCAGGCGTAGTGTTGTCATATGCCAAGCTACAATAAAAAAAAAAAGAATATAAAATACTACATTTGTATAATTCTTGTCGTCAAAGTAAATATGTAAAATAAATAAACCTAAACTTATTCTCGTGTAGTATGAATAATAAGTATTTTGTAATAAAAATCATACCTCCAAAAAATGTCATAAACATCTCACCTGGCCTCCCAAAAAAACAGTTTCACACGCAAAAAACACTAATAAAAAAGTCGTCATAAAAACTAAACGTCGGTAATCGATCGTAAAAAAATTGCACTATCACTCGAGATCGATAAAAAGCGATATCAGATTTTTATATTCGGTAATTGTTGCTAATGAATATTGTTAAAAAAGTGCATTTTTATTTCACCCCATGTGGTTTTCATACGATTTTTGTAACTAGATCCTTCGTTAACTATATTTACTTTTTTTTACTTTTTTTTGACAACACTCCGCCTGATGTAAAGCTAGACTACGGTCCATGAATGGAAACAACTACAGAGAAACTTGTGCGGGCAGCAGTCGCCTCCACTATGCCGGCTTGAAGAGACGAGCATGTACCATCCAGATTGACAGTGCACACTCCTCGCGTTACACCTGGCTACTTTCAAACTATTCCCGAAACGCGACAAGGTCACTTCACGGGTGTTACATTCGAAAGTGGTGGTACTACCCCAGGACGGCAGACTGGACAAATAACCATCATCTGTCTGCCTACCACTCTTTAATAGTGCCTATAGGCACTGAGCGACCAAAGTACATATAACAAAGTTACAATGGTACCGTACTCTACGATACAGTCCAATATTTTCGATTTACTTAGCTCACGCCGTGTTCCCACTGGGGTAGGAAGAAACTATGGAACGCCAGCGATTCTTCTCTCTCCATACCACTTTCGCTTCGACCACATCCATTACGATGCGGGGAAAATGCTAGCACGTCGGGTAAAGGTGCTCCTCATCTGCCCCTTTCTGAGCTGTTGACCAATCTGGCTGAGGAAGGCCTTGCCACACTGCCATCCGCTATGAATACTACGGTTTATGTGATATTAAAAATTAAAATTGAACCTTTGCACCTAGTTGTCATTTCACCGGGAGAAACTTCAAGAGTACAATAGATAATAATTCGCACACCCTTTTTTCTTTTCTAATGAATACAATCCGTAAGTTTATTAAATAATAAAGTTTAAAGTTCCATCGTAAAAATTTGTAAACTGTTTATTCTTTTTTATTATGTATGGTCGTTTTAATTTTAACCCTGTGAGTGATACCCTATCAAAAGGTGCACTTTTGTAGCACACGTTAACTGAAAATACCCGAAAACTATTTACATTGACGTTCTAAATTCGAAGCCGAATGAAAGTGTTAAAATAAAAGAGGCATTGTATATTTAAAAACTGTTTTTAACTGTCATTGATACGGTTTAAACTTTTAACAAAAAAGGGTGTGCAAAGTTTATTATTGTTCAATGAATTGTTGTACAAAATGGGGTCTATGAAGTGTTATATAATTTGATACGGTTTAACGTTAACCTCTATTTGAACTAACAACCTTTTCTTTTTAATAGTGTAATTGATTCAAGACAGGGTATTACTGAATTAAAGTATACTGTAGCAGTCAGATTGGTCTACGGCTCAAGGGTCAAGTCAAAGTGATATGTAGAGTAGAGTGAAAGAGGAGTGTGTATACTGGCAACCTAGACATTCGTCTCCCCAAGCCGTCTGTCTGTGTGCAGAAGTTTTTCATTATTATTGAGATTTGAACACGGATCTCATAGATCGTGAGTTCACATTTTTTATGGTCGTATTATATAATATCTGTACAAAAATATATACATAATATTGTTTTTGTATATTTAATTAAATTATAATTAACACTTAATACAAATAATGTTAATTAATACACTCACGCGCAAACGAGTTAACCCTTCACAGGCACGTCGACAATCAATTCCCCGTTTCAACTAAATTACAATATTCATAACTACGGAATACAAAATCAATGCAAACAACGAGATAATTAATACATTAGCATTCAAATAACCCAACAAAAGATGAATTCTGTGTTACATACATCAAAATCATGTTAACGATCATCTACTCGTATGTACCTATGAACTAGCTATGAAGACTTTATGTGATGAATAATTGTGCGACGCCGGTTGATTGGACAATTGTAAATGTGGACGGCCGTGGTCAAGCAATAGAGGCCCCCACGATCCGTGAGACCAGTGTTCAAACCTCGCTAAATTCTGATCAATGTAATTATGTTATATGTTATAAAGTTATAAAGAGTGGTAGGCAGACTGATGATGGTAATTTGCACAGTCTTCCGTCCTGGGGTAGTACCACCACTTTCGAATGTAACACCCGTGAAGTGACTTTGTCGCGTTTCGGGAATACTTTGAAAGTAGTCAGGTATAGCGAGAGGAGTGTGCGCTGTCAATCTAGATGGTACATGCTCGTCTCCTCAAGCCGGCATAGTGGAGGCGACTGCTGCCCGGACAGGTTTCTCTGTAGTAGCAGTTGTTTTCATTCATGAATCGCACTCTAGCTTTACATCAGGCGGAGTGTTGTCACATGCCGAGCTACAATAAAAAAAAAAAAAAAAAATATGTGATATGTACTTTGATCACTCAATGCCTGCGATACAAGACCCAAATGCATCAAATATGTGAAATGTAATTGATTAGGGTATGAGTGACCGTAGTTTAGCGGTCGAAGGGTTGGATTCACGATTGAGAGACCCGTGTTGAAATCTGCTGCAAAGGCGACTATTGCCTGTAGAATTCGCTCTGTGGCAGCAGTTGTTTTCACTCATGGACCGGCACTCTAGGTTAACATCAAGGCGATGTGTTGCCGAGCGACAAAAAAAATAATAAAAAAATGTGAGAATTTTAGATAATTTTCGCACATGAATTTGTCGTATGTATAATACAAATACATCCACTACTAACTCCAAGCCACGAACTGAAGTGGCCTGATTACCCTATTTATTCTATTATGTATGTAATTGTTTTCTGAATGGACTACGTTGCGTTGCCTCTTCCATTAGTCGTATTGTACTAAAGTTATTTAATATATCTACGAATGAAATTATGTTGTTTAGAAATATGGTTTTGAATTGCGCTTTGTTTTCAGAGTTTCACATAGAATACGTTAAATATATTATTTAATTTTAGCCTACAACTGCTAGATAATTTAATTATTACTAAAAAAACTATAAAAAATTACACGGATCTATTTTATTAGGTATCTTAAATACCACATAAATCTAATCCTGTGAAATTTTGCTATAAAAAGCAAACAAAAACGGCAACGTCATCATTTCCGTAAAAATGCAATTCCCACGCCATTACTGTCGCACGCACATCACTATTGCTATAAAATAATTTGACATTTAATGTCAAACTTTACCCATCGATGAAAAAACCTCGATATATTTATGGGTTCAAACCCATCCGCAAAAAATAACCCTAATTTTTGGGGTAAAAATGATAGAAAAAAACTGTAACCGCGAAATCGTAAATGATTTAGATTTTTTCAACTCAATTTATTAAAGGTTGGCTTACATGAGGATATTTATAATAAATATAATAATAATGTCAACAAAACTTTCGATTAGACGAAAAAATTAATACAATTTTACATCATTGATTTTTTTTATTGTAGCTCGGCATGTGACAACACTCCGCCTGATGTAAAGCTAGAGTTCGGTCCATGAATGGAAACAACTGCTACTACAGAGAAATCTCTACAGGTCGCATCCACTATGCCGGCTTGAAGAGACTCCTCTCGTTATACCTGGCTACTTTCAAACTATTTTCGAAACGCAACAAAATTTAGATATGATATAGTCAATAGAAACAACGTTTTCCAGCACTACCTAGCCCGGAATGTGAGTTTATTCTGCCTAATGAACTAGAATGCGGTCCAAGAGTGGAATCCGTTCGCAGGCAGCTGTCGCCTTTGCTATGGCAGTATGATTCGTCCAGGTTGACAGGGCAGACTTCTCTCCTTATACTTGCCACCTCCAAGCTAAAGTGATGATACTGCTCCAGAACGACTGGGTACTATAATATCTTAAAGTTTGTCTTTATACTCGTACCTAAGTAGGATATTTATGTATGTATATGGATTTTATTTAATATCTAATTTCACCATGTAATCCTAGCTTTTTAATTTTGTGTTCCAATCAGAGGGTCAAACATAAGTCGAGGGTTCGTGCTGTATGATTAGTACAAAAAAGAACTTAGAATTTTCGGTTATTTTGTTCTTAACTATTTGACATTGGGTGTTGAAGCGTATCCTATTAGATATGGATGGATTGGTTTAATTATATTATTATATTGTTTTATTGTATTTTGTGGGATCAAAATATTGTTTAAATACTTCACGGTCTGACTGTGGTTAGTGTTTAATTTTTATTTAATGTTAAATATTTTAAAAATCATATCCGCTTTCTACAACAAGGCCCTAACACACTCTTGCTTCTAGGTTTTTATTCAATGATTGTGAATTTTATATAGAATAAGTCCAGGAAAGATGGCCGCCTGTGTTGGTCAGTCTTCACAACATTTCGTCTTAGTTAGAGTGCGGTCCATGAACGGAAACAACTGCTACGCTATGTCTCCGCTTCAGTCTATGTACATTGTAAACTTAGTATTGTTTATTATCTCAAATGCGTAATAATTGACGCAATATAGCTACGTGGTAGATGCATATTAATCCCCAGACTGGTCACGAAGTCACGCGTCAAAGGTGACTTATACAGGGTGTAAAACGACATATAACGAGAGGTGACTGCTGCCTGTGTAAAAATTCCTTCCACGGACATATGTTTAATAATATTAGGCTTTTGCGGAAATCCATAATCAAAATTATTTTTTAAACACTAATTTCCGATGATCAATGTTAGTGAGGGTAGGTACACAGTCACATTAGCTGTCAATGTTAGACTCTTCACCAACATGCAAATACCTCTCGACGCGTTTCCCCACTCCACGTGGCATCCTCAGGAGACGTGTGGGCGCTTCGACTTCGCTCCGACGACATCGTCGTAGTAAGATTTTTTTTCTTATCTATCACCACGTACGCGAAGCCATTTTGCACATTATTAAAGCCTATTTGATGGTCCATTGCTCTCTAAAAGCCACCTTCTTGGTTTTGCACATCTCAAAGTTTCTCTCAAGCCACAAAAGGTTATATTTTTATTTTAAACATACTGTATATAAATGCTTTTGTGCTTTAAAAGAAGTCTTGTCATTTGTCATCACGCTTTTAACTGTCATTGATGTGCACTTGCTCTAGATAGAAAACTTTTACTAAAACCCACTGTCCAAGGAGGCGTTTCGTCCTTGTGAGAAAACTAAAACGTCAAATCTTGTGGCGTTTCGGGATTAGTTTGGAAACAGTCTGGTATAACGAGAGGAGTGCGCCGACTTAGTGGTCTCTGGCCAGCATAGCGGAGGCGACTGCCGTCATTTCTCTGTGGTAGCAATTGTTTGTAGGCCTGTATGGCGTCCGGCAAAGCCAGGATCCAGAATGCTCGTTGTATCTTGCTTGAGACCTTCAAACTCCGTCCACTGTTCATGGACTGCAATGCAGGAAGCAGCTTCTAGCTGGTAGTAGGCGAGAACCCTAATAGTTCTGATGAATACATTTTTTATACGAACTCGACAATATTTAATTTAGTCACGTAATGCTGTTCTTTGCCATATGTAAACCAAAGGTTTTGTTTTGCTAAGTAAAAACATATGTTATCGAATTTTCGTTTGTTTTACTTTTTTTTTATTACATACGTGCTTAGTGTATAGCGAAACCTCACGTTTTGGGGTCTTGATGTCAAATGATATTGATTAGTCAAGTTATTATTATTATTTTTTAATTTTAACTCTTCATATGAAAACACTCCGCTTGATGTTAAGCTAGAGTGCGGCCGAATGAACGGAAACAACTGCCTAGCTACAACAGAGAAATTTCTACAGGCAGCAGTCGCCTTCAATATGCCGGCTTGAGGAGACGAGCATGTACCATCTAGATCAGGGATGCACAGACTTATTAAGACTAGGGGCCACTCGGGCAAATCATGAACTGATGGCGGGCCGCCAGAAGTATAGGTAATTAAAGACAATAAAGTATTGATAATAATGTATTAAAATTGAAAAAGAATCTATTAATTTGAAGCGTGGCACTGCATAGTGCTTACAATCTTTTTTATATTTGGCTCAAATTTACTTGTAGCAACACGTAAAACTGCTTCCAAACTTTCATTTGCAAGGCGGTTCCGATTTTTTGTTTCATTATTATTTAGTATTGAAAAGGTTTGTTCACACATATAGGTAGAACCAAATAAGCTGGCACTTTTCAGAGCGTTTATGCGCAACTCTTTGTACATATTTTTATCAATGCAGCGGTAAAAGATCAGCAAGTCTCCTTCGTTGAATTTGTTGCGTAAATCTTGGTCGTTTTGAATGTCGATAATTTCTAACATTTTTTTTGTTTTATTTTGGAATAGAATTCAATATTTTTCAAATGTACGAGAGTATTATTTTTGCTGTTGGCGGGCCACCAGTATTCGACCGGCGAGGCCGCATGCGGCCCGCGGGCCGCGGTCTGTGCATCCCTGATCTAGATTGACATATAACAAAGTTACATTGGTACCGGTCAGAATTAGCGAGGTTCGAACACGGGTCTCATCGATAGTGAGTTCACGCGTCTTTACTTAAACCAGATGAACTATAGTCACATATCGACCTATCTAAAATAAAAAAATGTTCTACTTACATCAAGTATGTAAACGCAAATCCTCTGACTGAATAGCTTTGTACCTCGAATGGCTCACAATTTTTCATACGACTAAACGGGAATCAACAAGCCAGAGAATAACCTCAAACATACTTGTAATTCAAGGGTTATTTCCATTTCGACTAACTAAAAAAAATACACGACGAATTGATAACCTCCTCCTTTTGAAGTCGGTTAAAAATAGTTCTTATTGGCATATGATCACACCCCTGACGTTAAACTGGAGTATGGAGCTAATTGCTAACACAGAGAAATATCTACAAGCAGCAGTCGCCTCCGCTATGCCGGCTAAGAAGACGTTTTTTAATAATTCAGCGTTGACAGTGCCCACTCGTCTCGTTATATCTGACTACTCCCAAACTGATCCTGAAACTCAAATAGGTAACCTACCACTCTTAATGTTATGTAATGCAATCCGTAAGCGGATACAACTGCTACTAGAGAGAAAAAAAATGTCTTAAGCTAAATTTAAATTGTATTTATACTAGTCATAGGTATGGTATTGTAAATGACGTGCCAATATGTAACGAGCATGTTACATCGGCCAATCAAATAAATAAAATAAAAAATTTCTGCAGATAGCAGTCGCTTCCGTTATACCGGCTAGAGAAGACGAATATATCAATAAAACACTCCTCTCTTTACACCCGATCAAGACACCTCGGTTTAGGAGGCATGAATTTTCCCACTCTTAAAGGAGAATGCCCATTTTTGGGGCTATTTGACAATAGTTTGGTAACAAAACAATATTTAATTTTTTTATTAATTCATTTTAATTATATCAACACATTTACCAATCAATAGACAATGTTTTATTACATAAAAAACAGATGTCTTAAATTATTAAAGCATTTAAAATTAAAATAATCTCAAATATTGCATCAGAAAACATCGAATAACTCAATTACTCAGTTGAAAAAGTGATTGGTAATAAGAAAGTAAATTTATTTTTCTACAAAATTAACTAAAAATCATTGACAAACTCGAGAAAAAATTGTGGGCCCATTTTTCTTAGGGCATTCTTCACTGACATGAAATTAAAAAAATCTATATAATAAAAATCAATTGCTGTTCGTTAGTCTCGCTAAAACACGAGAACGGCTGGACTGATTTGGCTAATTTTGGCTTGAATTATTTGTGGAAGCCCAGGGAAGGTTTAAAAGGTGAGTAAATATGAAAAAATGCTTGGGATATACCAAAAACAACAATTTCATTTTCCCTTAGAAACTATTCCTTTGGTTTTGAATGTCAAACATTTGATATTCGTCCCGTCGTCGTTTAGAAGTCAATTAAATTTAAAAGTCGTTCTGAAATGCTTTTTTATTTATTGATTCTGAGGCGGTACGAAGTTTGCCGGGTCAGCTAGTTATTTTATAAATAAATATGTAGTTTATAAATATTATATTATAAAATAGTTTAATAGGAAATAAACCTATTTATTGAAGCACATACGCGTATAAGCCCTCAAACAAATATTAAAGCTTGGCCTACAACCTATAAAATACCCACTTATATACGCCTAGCTTTTACTATTTCAACATAATGTAGTATAACTTTTTTTTTTATTTTTATTGTAGCCCAGCATGTGACAACACTCCGCCTGATGTAAAGCTAGAGTGCGGTCCATGAATGGAAACAACTGCTACTACAGAGAAACCTGCGGGTAGCAGTCGCCTCCACTATGCCGGCTTGAGGAGACAAGCATGTACCATCTAGATTGACAGTGCACACTTCTCTCGCTATACCTGGCTACTATCAAACTATTCCTGAAACGCTACAAGGTCACTTCACGGGTGTTACATTCGAAAGTGGTGGTACTAACCCAGGACGGCAGACAGGACAAAATAACCATCTACAGTCTGCCTACCACTCTTTAATAGTGCTTAGGCCGGCATAGTGGAAACGGGTGCTGTCTGCAGAAATTCTCTGTGGTAACAGTTGTTTTCGCTCATGGGTCCACTGTAGCATAAGATCAGGCGGTGTATGGCCAATAGTCATTGCAGCTCGGCATATGATAACACTCGGCCTGATGTAAGGCTAGAGTGCGGTCCATGAACCGAAGCAACTACTACAGGTAAATTTCTACAGGCAGCATGCGCCTTCGCTAAGCCGGCTTGCTAAAGCGACCAAAGTACATATAACATAGAATTTAGCGAGGTTCGAACACGGATCTCATCGATCGTGAGTTCACGCGTCCTACCGCTAGACCATTGGCCGTTTAATTAGACTATATGCAATTGTTTATGTATAAAAGTATGAGTATTTACACTACGGTTTAAATGAAAATCGCTTCCATACTAAACTATAATTGCAGAGGGTAGATTAACGCATACTCAAACTGCAGTTTGTTTGGTTAACTAATGCATGCCATCTACCCGCAGGCGTGAGCGTTATGATAGTGGGACCATCTTTAAATACATTTTTAATAATCCTATTTTGTTTACATCAATAATTAATTACGATAATTTATTTGAAATCAAATTCTTTATTTGTTATACAAGGGTAGATAAAAAAATAATCAAGTTGTTCAAGGATATATAGCGGATTTTAGGCCGGCATAGCGGAGGCGGCTGTTGTCTGTAATAGCAGTTGTTTCTGTTCATGGACCGCACCTAGAGTAGAACCTTACATCAAGAATAACAAAAAAATATATTATACATAAAGAATTGTTGGTTATTTCCATCTTTAGGGTTAAATCTAGCTATAAAGTTATGTTTGTATCATGTTTATGTCTGCGATTATCTTACGTGGTTTAATTGAGTTTTTTCGATCAGAAAATTCGATGAAGTGTCCAGCTCTAGGCTATAATTTTGTGAAGTACTTTGCTAGACGTCTGATCTTACAGATTTATGTTTTTCATATTAATGACTTTTTCAGGGATAAACAGACACGCCTCTTTCGCTTCTTTGAGGAGAATTAACGTTATTTCATTTTCCCTCCAAAACTCCGTAGAAAATTCTACCCTACTAAAGCTATTTTTGACTTGACTGGGACTCGTCGATTAATAAATAATATTACGTCGATGGAAATATTTACTTTGACACTGGCAAATTGTTATAATGCCATTATAAAAACAAAAATAAATAAATTAACCTATCAATTGCTAACCTGACGTCTTTTATAGTATTTTCTTTTTTTACTATATTTTTCCTTATTCTTATAAAAAAATAAGTAATATCGGAAGTACATAAAAATGAATGTCCATTGAGCATGATATGGAAAAGCTGAAATTCGCAGTAACTATTAACAATGATTTATATACAAGACTGACACTTAAGAGGGCGGTAAACACAAGTCATTCAAGATAATGCTCGGACATTCTATCTCGTTACATCTTTATATAAATGAAAATATATTACTTTAGATATATAATTTTATTATTTACGTATTTAATTCCTATCTGTTATTTATTATCTTATAATGAAATATATTTCGTTATTCGTCTGTTTTTTAAGTAATCTCTGACCCAAAGCTAGGATACTACAAAATATTTGTTTCAGTCGAGAATCAAACATGGGGCCTCCGCATAACTGACATAACCACTGCGCCATGCTGAGACTATAACTCTAAATAACTCCATAATGTAACATAATTAATCGATTGAAAATGACATCAATTCCAAAATATGTATACAATAAAAATAACATTTGTTACAATTACCCGAAAAAAAAACGGAACTGGAAAATAGCTATCTAATTTGATAAACTCAAGATCTTGTTGTGATAAGGCAAAAATAGGGTGAAGTGGGGTAAAAGTGCCCATTAACGATTCCACACAAAGACTATTAACATAGTAATGTTATACTGATTTTATTCATAAACCTTATGTCACTTTACCCACCTTCTACTAAATGTGAACACGTGGGCGTTTATGAATCACAAGAATACGTAATTTATTTTGTAAAACAATACAATACAATACAATTGTCACGCTAGTAAAAAAATAGTGGTTTAAGATCTTTATTGAGTACTCTAAGAACATTACATTCTCTTACAGAGATACATTATATTATATATTTAGTAGACATTATATAAAGCAAATGGTGATCGGTTTATTATAACTATAACTATATACAATAGCTTTAATTAATACAATAGAAACAAACAACAAACAAAGCAGCATGCTCGCGACAACCTCGGGGTTGCTCACTAATTTTAGTTCAAAAGAAATTGTCACACACATATTGCTTTAACAGCTTTTTAAATTGACTCGGTGTAGCATTAATCAATGATATAGGTAGTCTATTAAATAATAACATAAATACCATAAACAATAATATATTCTAACTACTACATAAAAATGAATGTCCCGTTTGTCTTTGAGTTCTGGAACTGCCAGTGGTCGAGGTATAGACGTAGGCTTTTCTTTAACCTCCTGTTAGAAGTTCCCAAAAATCTCGGTACCAATGTTTTGTTACGTGAACTTTGGTCTCTCACGATGACTTTATGACGATTCCCTACAAATCTCCCATATTCTTACTGAAGTGGAGTTGGAAAAGACTATGGAGCTTCAACATCTTCTCTCTCTCTGCATATTAAGTGGTCCTTCGACCTCCAAGTGAACCGCATCTATTACTCTCATGCACGCAGATCGGCTAAGGATGCTCCACACCTGACCCTTCTCCATGACCAATTAAAGTCAAAATCCTTATTAGAAAAACTAAAACAGCTCACCTCTGATAAAGATTATATCATTTACAATATTTGGCCATATTGTTCCTTATAGTAATCCAAAAGTAAATTTCAACTTTTTCAAGCGATTATGCCAAATAACCACTTATTAAGTCAGTTCCTATTTTACGCTCGCTCTTGTGACCCCTAATTGTATAATCCACCCTAACAATTTTTTACACAGATTAAACTACGCACATGTATAACAGAAACAACTTGATTCTTATCTTCTTCGTGTTAAAGACGAAAATACTTTAGCGTTATTCGAAGAAATGTATAACAGTACCGTCAATGGTCTGAACTCTGAACACCTGCACGATTCCCTGATAACTTGTACAATATGTGTGATGTATTCACTGTTTTTCTGATTATGGTTTTGTTGCTAAATGAGAGTGCGTGAATTTGAACGTGATAATATATGTAGGTATATATTTATTTATTGTAGCTCGGGATATGACGGTAGACGGAGTGTATCTGATGTAAAGCTAGAGTGCGATCCATGAACAGAAACAACTGCTACCACATAGAAATTTCTACAGGGAGCGACTGCTATGCCGGCCTGAAGAGACGAGTATGCACCATCTAGATTGCCAATGCACACTTCTTTCGCTATACTTGGTTACTTTCAAACTGTTTCAAACGAGGTCACTTCACGGGGTGTTACATTCGAAAATAGTGGTACTACCCCAGGCAAGGGCGTCGCCAAGGGGGGGCAAGGAGGGGCAGCTGCCCCTCCCCTAGAGATTCTAAAAAAGTTGTTAAATGTAAATTTATGTATTATTTACAGTCAAGAGCTCGTGTAGCTTTACACGTTAGACTCTGTACCGTTGTTATTACAATCGCCGTAGATGTAAGGCTCAGACTACAAGTGAAAAGCTTCATGTAATTTACCTATAATTCATACTTTTCTCATCCTCCGTATCAACTTGCCCCCCCACCCCCCCCCCCCCACCCCTCCACCAGGCCATCTGCTGGCGACGCTCTTGACCCCAGGACAGCAGACTGGGTTAATACCCATCATCAATCTGCCTACCACTCTTTGCCACCGCAATTTTCACCTTCCCACATTCTACTTTCATGCTATCATAATATAAATATAAAAACAGTGTAAAGGAGAAATCACGACCATTTATTAAGTTATCTGACAACCCTTCAACTAGTAAACATAAATAATTAGATAACAATATTATATTATCCCTCCAATAAACCTGATTGAATATGATCAATCAAAACTCGAGTACTTTTTGTCAATGACGTAGATAGATAAGCTACTTTTATGGGAAATTGGAAATGATTTTTGTTAATTGACACTGTCGTAGCAGTTGTTTCCATTCATAGACCGCATTCTAGCTTTACATCAGGCGGAATGTCACATGCCGAGCTACAATAAAAAAAACTATTTCAAAGATACTGGAAAGTTTTAAGCTCTAAGTATTAATATGGAAAAAAAGATTGAAGCTAGGCCGATATCGGCTATTAGTCCAGTTTGTTACGGATCCGGGCGCGGGCGTAGTACAACTACTTTCAGATGAATCCGTAAAGTGACCTAGTCGCGTTTCGGGATTATTGTGTGACCTGTCAATGGATGGTGCACGTTCTCTAAGCTGAGTTGACGTAGCGAAGACGACTAACTTCCTGCAGACATTTTCTGTGATTGCTATCTTCTTTCGTATTGACTAGTGGGCCCACTTGATACCTAATAGTTATATTCTAAAATAATATCTATTTTTTTTATTAATTCATTTTAATTATATCAACACATCAATAGACAATGTTTAATTACATAAAAAACAGATATCATAAATTATTAAAGCATTTAAAATAATAATATGCTCAAATATTGCATCAGAAAACATCTAATTACTCAAAAACCCGGGTGAAAATAATAAAACTGATTGGTAATAAGGAGGTAGATTTATTTTTTTACAAAATTAACAAAAAATCTCGTGAAAAAAAATTGTGGGTTCATTTTTCTTATATTTATTTTATATGTAATAGTTTATTACCCTAGGTCACATATGGGCAACAACCGGCCCGCTGTAAGATATGATCCGGCCCGCGAGACATTTTGAAAAACCCAATTAAAAAAATATTACATTAGGTACTTATACTCACGGGAGTGACAGTGAGGCGGCAAAAAAAAAAAATTATCACTACTTTAAAATGCACTAAGTACTTTTAAACGCGGCCCGCGAACGTATTTGCATGCTAAAGTTTGGCCCTCAACATGTCAAAGGTTGCCCATAGCGGCCCTAGGTGAATATTGTAACAGTAGCCTAGCACTATCAACCCTAAGTTGTAGTTTCAATTAGGTACTGATATATCAATGAAGTGGTACAAAGTCACGTGCCAGAATGATTTATTAGACACTTGTAATATCAGTAAGCTTATCACTGATTTTACTAATACTGTCTCTCGACTAATAAATACTAAGTAAATATTCCGTGTTAAAGTGGTTATTGATAATAATTTACCAGCCTAAATCCTTTTGGAAATATACGGATTAAATAATAGATATTTAACAATAAAATAAAAGTACATCTTTACAATGACATTAGCTACTAAGATTTGTGAAGAGGCATAGTCGCGTTTCGGGATCGGTTTGGAAGTTTATAAGACGAGTGTGAACTGGCAAACTGGATGGTTCCATATTCGTTTACTTCGAGTCGGTATAGCAGAGGTGACTGTTGAGGCAGAGGTTCATAGATTGCTGGAGCGTTGTAATAATAATAATAATAATAAAAATAAATTCTTTATTGCATTTAACAGAGTTAAAGAAATACATAATGATAAATAACTTACTGCAATTGGCGGTCTTATCACTAAAAGCAATTTCTTCCAGACAACCAATTGATATTAAATAAATTGTAAGGAAAAGAGAAAAGCGGGTGATGCAGTCAAGAAGTACCTATTATTAAATGTACCGAGCTACTAAAAAAATTCAAAACAGTGCACCGTATTTTAGTAAGGACAATACGCACCCTCAACTTCGGTTCATAATGAAGAATTATTGTTTTATAAAATCACACAACGGGCGTCGAGTATTTTGTTTAAAGGATCCATAAGTCTTTGGGCTTTTAAATAAACACGTCCTGCACTTGTTACTATTTTTTGGGCGTCATTGTTATGTTTATTTTGTACGTTAAGCCTTTTGAAGATGGTTGGGTGGTTTCGTTTTTGTAGCGGATTTGGATTATATTACCGAATTACAAGTGTTCTCTTTTACTTTATTTTTTACAACAATCGCACGTATTAAATTAAATAACCAATACAAATTATAACCATATGTTTCCTATTGCACAACTCATCCAAATTATAATAGATACTTACAAAGCTACCATTATCAATAATAATTGTTCGTACAATACGTGAAATCATTGAACCGTCACGCCAACATCAAAATATACTTAGAAAACTGAGCAATCATCGGATTGCTCCAGAAAACGCGCCATATGCGCTCGACAGTTAACGCCCACCGGTCAAATTTGATTTACGCGTAAATTACGTGTCATGCTCCGAGTACACTTTTGCCCGGACCTCCCCTCTTCTTCGCGTTACAGACTAAAATTATTAAGTGTAAATTTTTATATACCGCATTTTTTATTGAGTTTCTTTTGTAATTTATTTAGTCTGTGTCGTGTAATTTACGGTAAAACAATGCATGCTTGAAGTGTCATGAACCACACCCTTCTGTCGAGTTCACCTCACGTGTATCTATAATGCATTAATTTGAATATTCGCGGTGTCATATGTCAAATGGTTCATAATTTTTGTTTGCTTGTGTTTTATTGTAGATTTTTTTACGGTTGACCGGCGAATGTGGAGTCGTATAACCTTACCGTATGTTAGTCTGATTAGTTCATTAGATAGCATTTTTCCATATAAAGTTATGATTTATGAGAATGAATCATTTTGTCGCGTGTCGTTTGTTTCGAAATTATGGAATTTTACTTCAGAGACGTCTGATTCTATTTTAACTACCGCGGCCGCAGTCTAGCGGTAGAAGGCGTGAAATCACGATCGTTGAGACCCGTGTTCAAATCTCGCTGACCATTATTATTGTAACTGTTACAGGTACCTCGCAGGTACTACGAGGTCGTCGCGAACCACAATGCTTGTTTTTAATATTTCGATGATGTTTTGTGTTTTTAACAAATAACGTTATGTTTTTTTTTTTGTAGCTCGGCATGTAACAACACTCCGCCTGATGTAAAGCTAGAGTGCGCCAGCAGTCGCCTTCACTGTGCCGGCTTGAAGAGACGAGAATGTACCATCCAGATTGACAGTGCCCACTCCTCTCGGTTTACCTGGCTACTTTCAAACTATTCCCGAAAAGCGACAAGGTCACTCACGGGTGTTACATTCGAAAGTGGTGGTACTATCCCAGGACGGTAGAATGGGCTAATAACCATCATCAGTCTGCCTACCACTCTTTAATAGTGCCTATAGGCACTGAGGGACCAAAGTACATATAACAAAATTTGTTGATACCTATTAGAGTTATTAGACTAATAAATGTCAAAAAATGATAATAATGGTTTTAATGGTAATTTTAGTTATTTATAAAAGAAAAATACTTGTATCGCTTCAGTATGATCTATTGAACTTCTGGTTCGCGTGATTGATAGCTGTTTTTTTACACCTGTATATTTTATTGGCCAATTGGCAAAAGGTGGACTTAAAGCCGTGGGGCTTCATCTACCAGTCGATCTTTGGGTAAGTGAGAAGCAATAAGGAGAGGATTATATAAATATAATAAATACATAAATAAAATATACAATACATTATGTATACATATATACTACTATGTATGTACTTTATAAAACACAAAATAATATTAGTTAAAAGGTTAAAATATTTAAACTTAACCCCCTCTCTCTGCAAATAAACAAAACAAAAACTTAACCAACTACGAGTAACTATATTTATAACAAAATCATTCATTGTCATAACGTTTATAATCACACAATACAAATTAAACAACCTTAATCCTCTCAAAATAAAGACTATAATCGCTTCACTGTGTAGCTGTAATTGTGTCAAAGCAGCGCAGGTGAGCTCATTACAGATTACTTACGCTAATTTGCAATACAACGCCATCTGTTGTGTAATTTAAACAATCAATTTCAATAGTTTATTATCATATGCGAGCTGTGACGTCTGGGGTGTAAAGATATTAGGGGAAGGGCAGGAGGGGAGGAGGGTTGTTCAGAGATATAGCTACTTAATTTTTCAGAGATAACTTATCTTTAATAACTGTTACTACAGAGAAATGGGAGCAAGCAACAGTTGCCTCTCCTCGAGGAGGAATATACCCTGTAAATTATAGTGCATATTCATCTCCTCAAGCCGGCATAGCGAAGGTGATTGCTGTCGTTTTAAAAATGCAATCATAAGAGAAAGAAGTAAGCTTAATATTTCTCCCAATACCTTAATTTCATCAGACTATCCTTCATTTACTGGCATTAAGTCAATATATTGCAAAGTCACTGGTCCTCATCATTTTTCTTCCGTTTCCGTATAAGTACCTACTACCTACCCCTAATTCACTTAAAGAATTAGTCTTCATAATCCATACCTAATTTATCACTGTTACTTATATTTTTGATCTGCAAAATTATTTGGATGCGGTTTTTAATTAATTTTATTTTGTAGCTATTTAAAGGTCGAGCCCTCGATAAACTCTAATTATTAAAAAAAAGTTTGATCATGGTACATCAAGCATTAGCTTAGTATAACTAGAAAAAATATTTTGAAAAACAAAATTAAGAATAAATAACCCTAAAAGTCATGTCATCTACTTTTATTTAATACTAGCCGACCCTCAGTACTGCCTCAGAATCAATAAATAAAAAAGCTGAATGATAATTGCAGAATGTTTCAACTTTAGTAAAAAATGTGGTCAAAACTTAACCGGAACAAAAAGAATTCGTAATCAAACCAAAAAAGAAAAATTTAATTTGATTTCTGAACGACGGGACGAACATCAAATGTTTGACACTCAAAACCAAAGGAATAGTTTCTAAGGGAAAGCGAAATTGTTTTTACTATATTCCAAGCATTTTTTTCATATTTACTCACCTTTTAAACCTTCCCTGGACTTCTACAAATAAACCAAAATTAGCCAAATCAGTCCAGCCGTTCTCGAGTTTTAGCGAGACTAACGAACAGCAATTGATTTTTATTATATAGAATTATTTTTCTCACATCAGTGGCATAAAATTCCCAAAATACAGATGCTGGCATAAGTCTCAAAATCAGTTATTCGTGGGTATAAATGCATCAGCCCACGAAAGCCCCTTAAAGTGGGTAATATTTGCGAAATCATCATGATTCTAACTTAACATTTGCTATCTATCGGCATTAGTTTGGGTGAGATGCTCCCTGAGTTACATATTATATACAGGATGTTAAAAATACATAAAGCAATCCTGTGACCAGAAGTTGTGTACATCATACAGATGCAGTCCAATATTATTATTATTTTTTTGTTTCTAGAGTTCATTTGTTTGCATTTTTTTTAAATTTTTATAAGTCCAATATGAACTAAGTAGCATTATTGTCGGAAGGGGGCGCCCTAGGAGGACCTTTCTGAGTCAGATTGGTCAACTGCTCAGGAAGGGTCAGGGTCAGATGAGGAGTATCCTCAACCGACATTCGTGCATAAGGATAGTAATGGATGGAAGTCGTTGGCGCTCCTTAGTCTCTGCCTACCCTTTAGGACAGGGCGTGAATTAAGTAAGTAAGTACTATTAGTTAAAAAATAGAAATAATTATTGTAATATGAAAAACAAGATGTGGCGTCGAGACGACCTCGTATCGAGATGTTAACATTAAATAGTTAATAATAAAAACATTTTGCTATAACGTTTTTAGTATCGTTAATTGTAACACGTGGTGTGTCTTTTTACATCCTGTATCAATAGGTTGAATTTACACTGACTTTTATAAGAGGGCGTTTCTATTCAACAGAGATCGATGTTCACCTAGCGGATATCTTCACATTACGTTAAAATTAAACCAAATAACCTTGTCTTTTTTAAAAAAACCTATTGCTATATTATAAATGGAAGTTTGTTTGTCTTCCAATCACGCTCAAACATCTGAACAGATCTTGATGAAATTTTGCGTAGGGGTAGATAGTATTTTTTATAATACCTTATAATTGAATAAAATATTTTATGTGGCTTACTATTGCGATTATTTTGATATATTTGATCCGAAGACGTTTCGAAATTTCGATTAAATTACTAAGCAGAATAAGTATTAACAATAATCAGTTTACAATCAAGGAAAACGTACGTTACTTTTTATTAAGGTTTCCCTTGGGATGATATACAAAGTTAGAAAGTTTCTTTACCCAAAGTAACAGCAAAAGTTAGTGTAAATACAGTCTAAAAATATCATGTCAGTTTTGATAAATTTGGCGTTTAAAAGCCACCGAGCATTATCGATGATATCCCATTCAATTGAGTTTAGCGAAGGGTAAATATATGGGGTTGAAATTCCTTTTCACTAACATTTGCGGATTCAAAAAAAAGTTTAACTTTTATTATTGTATTGAGTCATTTAAGGGTGAAATAGAGCACATGTGCCAAATTGCGTTATGTTTTAAAGAATTAAAGGATTACTTGTTGACTTGTAGCAATTGTTTTGGTTTAAACGCTTAGATTGGGCCCTTCGTATTAAACTATATTTTGAGAATAAAGATTATTATTTGAAACACAGCCAATAGGAGCCCTGATACGAGCGGCCAGAGCTGCTTAATTGCGGAAAAAGGCGCCCGCGTGGAATCTACACAATCTAGGAGCCCTGATGAACCAGAACATGGTGTTTTATACTACCACCATTAGAATCGAACCAAATTAATGTGCACATCTCAAGGGTGACCTTTGATATTTTGCGTATAATGCTTTGATATATCAGTTGGGTTGAATGGTGTTGTCATTAATGTATAATTATAATATATAAATATAGTATAACAATAGTATAATGTATATATTATTTTGTATATAGGTATTTTGTGTATAAGTATTATATATTATATAAGTATTATGTATTATGTAAGTGCTACATACAACTTAAAGATCACAGACAAACCAAATAGGTTTTGTGATCCGATAGTGCAAAACGGGATAGTTGTAAATATTGTAAATAAATAAATAAATAAAAAATAAAGTTTAAAAACTACACAAGTAAAAGTCGCATTTTTTTTGAATAAAGACGTGAATACATTATTTACATTGTATTGCTAATAAACATTTATTGTCGGAGAAAGTTTAAGAATAACTAGACCACACATAGAGCTTTTGACAAAAAAAAACCCAGTTCTAGTTAAAAACCGACCAATAAAGTTGTAATATCGCGAATGGACAATAGGGCTCGTAAATTTCAATATTGACCGTGACTGTAGTGGAAACGATGACTTTTGTTGTCCCATGTGCAGACGGAGCTTTACTTTGTTACTGTGAAAATTTTATATTTGAATGTGTACTACTGTTTATTACTTATTACTACTCTACACATTTGTTAGTATAAAATAATGGTAGACAGGTTGATAATTTTCAAGTGTAGCACCCGTGAAGTATCCTAGATCTTCGGAATCAGCTTAGAAGTAAGCAGGTATAGCCTGAGGAGCGTGCCTTATTAATGGATGGTGCATGTACGTCTCCTCAAACCGGTATAGCGGAGAGGATTGTTGCCTGCGGACGTAGTGGGAGTAGTTTCCGATCCATCGCACTATAGGTTAACATTATGCTTCAGGCGGACTGTGATCATATGTCGAGCTACTGTAAAAAATGCTGGCCGGTAACAATGTAACCTTCTTTTTTATAATTAAAAAAAATAATCATACATATCTAAACCTGATGATAGTTATTAGTCCAGTCTGCCGTCCTGGGGTAGTACAAACACTTTCGAATTGCACACCCTTGTCGCGTTTCGGGATTAGTTTGAAAGTAGGCAGGTATAACGAAAGGAGTGTGCACTGTAAATCTAGATGGTGTATATTTTTCAGTCGGCATAACGGAGGCGACTGCTGACTGTAGAGATTTCTCTGTAGGAGCAATTGTTTCCGTTCACGGACCGCACTCTTGACATCAGGCGGAGTGGAAATACCTTTTTTTTTTATTAACAACAGTCGTAAAGCTGAATAATAACAAATTACAATGTACGTGATGACTCTATCCAGTGACGCTTTCAAATTAGTCGGCCATAAAAACGTGGACATATACGAGCCGATGTAAATTAAAATCGAGACTTTATTTGCCAATAATCCATAGGATTTGTGTCCATTTTATTACTTGCTTTATTCACGTTACTAATGTTAGAAAGTTGCTGTTGTAAAAATTATTAATTACTTCCTTCATTGTTATTAAAAACTATAATAAACAAAAAATTGTAATAAAAATAATTTTTAAAATTTAAATAATTTATTATTAAGTATTTAAATCTAAAATATGAACGCATAATAAACAAATTATAAACTATTTTAAAAAATATATACTAAGGTCTAGGCAACCTAGCCTAGGGCCCGTAATTTTTAGGGCCCGAAAATTAGGTTTTTACGAAACGCAAAGTATGTATCATGACTAAAAAATAGGCCCGGAATTACAATGTTGCCTAGGGCCCGCTTTAGTCTTAGTCCGCCACTGTGACAGGGTAAACTACTCGTTATACCTAACTACTTACCCTAACTACTAAAAACTAGGATGTTACACTTGTGTGAAATATAAACAGTCAATCCCTTAGACGCTACCTTAGTCACTAATGCAAACAAAAGAATGACACTTGAATATGCTAATTAGCCAGGCATTAGAAAAAGTAATTTTACATTAACTGTCTTCTGATGTCTGTATGTATGTAGCTATGTTACGGTGTTTACGTTACAATAAAACATAGTAAGAAATCCCTCGTCATTATTTCCTTTAGTAGCCAGGTATAACGAGAGGAGTGTGCACTGTCTATCTCGATGTTGCACATTCGTCTCCTCAGGGCGGTATAGCGGAGGCGACTGCTGCCTGTAGAAACTAATCTCTAGTAGCAGTGGTTTCCATTCATGGGCCATACTCTAGCTTTACGTCAGGTGAAGTTTTGTCATATACAGAGCTACAATAAAAAAATGTAACCTATCTATCTATTACTATGTGGTTTATATTTCGAGTATTTAAACCCCACGACTATTAAATAAATTATTAATGTTAAATTACCTTAGTGTACCGACCCAAAATACTATAAGTTTTCTCTAGTTTTTGAGATAAAAAACATGGCAAAAATCAGAGCTGCACTAAGGTCCAATTGCACCAAAAGGCTGGTTAAAGTTACTTTAACTGTTACATTTTACGGTGACTTTAACAGTTACGTTTACTCCCCACTCGTTGCACCATCGTGTAAGTTCATATCGTTATCGATAAAAGGGTGATTTTCTTTCATATACGTGAAAGGTTGTGACATTGGTTTAACTATTACTTTAACTTTGACCAGCCAAAATGCGCTGGTTACGGTTAGCGTTAAAATAAACGTCAAAACTGATAGGTTTTTTCGAAGCAACCCAATTTTAATTTTCACCATTACTTTAACTTGAAAGTAATAGTTAAGTCATGTGGTGCAATTGGAACTAAATTTTTTTGTAGACCTTCTATTATTAATAGAAACTAAATAATTAGGAGTACTAAAATGTGACGTTAAACACACTTTACCACAAATAAACTAAACATGAAAGTTATTTTAGCGCTGTCAAATAAATGTTTGCTGTCATTGGAGAAATTGTTGTCTTGTTCAAATACGTCTTGTGTAAGTTTTTAAGCTTAATTTTTAATAAATTAACACTCGTTTGCGTATGTCAACGCCATATGGTGCTCTCAAACGGTTTAAGGTACGCCGTGGAAGTAATACTTTAATGTATGACTTATATTTTATTATTAATTAACTAAAAAAGTTGCTAAACGTAATTTAAGTACGTTTGATTGATTTTTTTATTGTAGCTCGGCATGTGACAACACTCCGCCTGATGTAAAGCTAGAGTGCGGTCCATGAATGGAAACAACTGCTACTACAGCCTGAGGAGACGAGCATGTACCATCTTAGATTGACAGTGCACACTCCTCTCGTTATACCTGGCTACTTTCAAACTTTCCCGAAACGCGACAAGGTCACTTCACGGGTGTTACATTTATATTAATTAATAACTTCGAAATATCAGTGTTTTATCGGTTTTTTAGTAGACCAGCATGTAGACGAACTTTGCCTGAAATATCTACAGGCAGCAATCGTTCGGTCTACAGCCTCCATATACACGGGCGTTACTCTTTAAAGTGAAAACAATGAACAAGAAAGAATAATAATTTGTCAAAAGTTCAAACAAAGTATTGATTTTTAAAAGTTCCTGTTAATCAAAACATCGTGTTTATAGTGTAGTTTTGTTTTAAAAATTACAATAGTTATTCGTATAAAACACTGTTATTGTTAGGAAACACAAACAAAAGATATTTGACAAACTCGTGAGGTGACAACCATAAACAACAAGAAGGTCATTACAGTTTTTCAAATATCTCCGCGATTTTTAAGTTTTTTCAGACGGGTAAAAAATACATCTAATTGAAGTGATATCTCGAAATGGTTTTCGATTTAACATGGGTTAGTTTTTGAGGATCCTGCACATTGACAAATTTTTTAATATGGGAAGGAGTGGGGTAATTTCCCCCAGAATTACCCTATAATAAAAAATAAATAAATACATGGTAACTTAACATCTCTAATAGACGAGATATTTTCAAAACCAGTAGCCAATAATCCTCTTAAATTTAAAGTGTAATTCGAAAGGTTTATAATCATATAATAAATTAATACATATCAAACGTGTTAGTTACTTAAAAATGATCGATCATTAAAGTTATTATGTTAATATTTCTTAGAGAGAACTAACTATTTTTAAATACCGTTAGCCAACTTAATTGTAACTTAACATAATGACAACACTCCGCCTGATGTAAAGCTAGAGTGCGGTCCATGAACTGAAACAACTGCTACTACAGATTTTCTACAGGTCGTCTACGCTATGCCGGCTTGAGGAGACGAATGTGCACCATCCAGACTGACTACTTTCATTATACCTTAAACTAATATTAAATTATTATAATATAATCTTGTTTGTAAATAAAATACATTAAAACGCTGGACAAATTACCCACAATAATTAGGTACAACAAAATATGTAAATATATTCACAGGTGTAAGAAAAAAGTGGCATTTGAGAGGTAACAAGTGTTGATTGATACATAAATTAGATAACAATACATATCATTATAAACGAAATAAATTATAATAAAATTTTAAAGAAAAATGCAGTTTTTTTTTTATTCTTTCTATTTATTCATTCTAATTATTTGACCGAATTTTCGCCTCACGTTCATCTACAGTGCGGAGACAACCAACAAGCCAACAAGAAAAGCTACAGAAAAATTACAGAATTCAGCAGTCCCCTCCACTATGCCGCCCGGTTTGATGTATTATAACAACTTCTAGGTTGATCGAGCAGATTTCTCTCGTTATACCCGGCTCCTTTCCAATTGAAATATCAATTTATAAAATACAAATTATTAATGAAAATTTGTGAACTTTAAGTAGCGATATTGTCTTTTCTATAATAAATTTCAAGATTATCAAAACGTATAGACCTAGATATACAGGGTATTTTTTTAACTTGGACAATATGGGAAAATTTGAGATACAGGGAAACTGTCTTAGGAACTATTTGCTCTTTTTTTTATGAAAACGATTTTGGCGTAGTAATTTTTCTGGTCAAGCTTAAGTTATCCATAAAAATGAGTCATTTTGATGATTTTTTTTTGATGCGGTTCAACTCCGTTTCATGTAAGGATCATTTCATTAAATAAAAAAATAAAAAAATACTTTATTGCACAATTGTACATAGGCGAGCTTAATGCCTTTGGCATTGTCTACCAACCAACCTTTGTTGGTGTGAGCGAAGATATCTACAGTTCATTGTATCGGAAGAAAAAAATCGGAGCAGTAGAAGTTAGTCCAGTTAAAAAAATTACCCTGTATAGAACCACCCCAAATATCATCACGATTCATGAAGGTTTAAGGGCTGAAAAACGTTGTAGCTTTTTGTATGGGAATTTAACTCCAGTCTTAATTATAGCATCAATTCATAAAAAACAAATAAAAACCGAATTTTCTAAGTAAATAATTTCTTAAGTGACAAGAAAATGTATGCAAATGACGTATTTAATGACACACAATGACTGGATACACGACGCTTATTGACTTAGTACTGTAAATTATTTATTCGGAGGGCGGTGTTTGGAAATTGTCTTTGTCAGAATTTTCATACCGACCCCATTAGGCGGTCGTTTAACGTATGTACTGTGATTAAGTTTGTTGGAATAATATGGAATTAAAACTTTGTTGTTTTGTTTAAATCAAATATTTTTATTTAAATGTGTGTTACTTTATATTATTTATTGTTACATAAAAGATGTAAATAAATATGTATGTATTATAACTAATCTACAGTAAATTTTTTTGATACTTCACAAAAAGGCACGTATAGGTATAGTATTTAGAATTTTTTTTTGTTCCATTAATTATTACAACGCCCATGAGAGGCACACTATTTTTTTGTAATATAAGTGGGCTTTGAGAGGCACGCGATTTTTTTCGTAATATATTTTAAAAAAATTATATAATAAATAAAGAATTAAAAAAAACACACTCGTTTATTCTAAAATTCTTTCTATAATTCTAAATCCTAAAAAAACACATAAACAAGTATTTTATTCTTTAAAACTAAATTGTATTAGGGTGAATATACGGTAAATGTATTTTTAGTGTTCCCAAGTAAAAAGTTAAGTATTTGAATTAATATTAAATAGCGTACAACTTCGTAATGTGTATGTATGTATAATGTTATGGGCCAGAAGAAAAATACATTTTTTTAAGTTTTATAGGTCCCAGGGGAAAATGTGTGGCCAGGGGAGTGACACCATGGACAGGGAAGTGACATCCTATTAGAATTTTGATATGTTAAATATGATATATCAATAAAAGTTGTTGCTTATTAATGTTTACTATTTTAATTAATGAAATTATATCAGTCTCAAGTGTTAAACACCATGTTTTTTTAAATTACGAGTATATCTTAACATGAGATAAAAATAATGAATTTGAATATAAAAAACCTAGTTCAAAAAGAGTTCCATTGTTACCACATATCTTCAGAAAGGTCACTAAGACATCTCCTTCTTCTTCGTCAAAATCGGATGAGCACACGGCGGCATATCTGTACTCCTTTTTATTTTTGTATTATACATTGATCAACGACCGCCAATATGGATTCAGGTCGAAGCGATCAACTAGTGATCTGCTAGCGCATATTCTGACGCATATCTGGCATACAAAATGCCAGGGGAGTGACGCCAGGGTAGTGACAAAATCGCTAATAACCTCAAATTACAGCTAAACACGTGTGTGTTTCTATACTTTTATGCAATTAGCTCCTCTGGCTCACAATTATTATTCTTTTTTACAAATCCAAATCTATGTAACAATAAAATGTAAAAATATACGCTTACCAGGGGAAATACTGCATTGACTGGCACAAACAGGCTCTGGGACACTGCAACAACTACTGCTGCAACGCCGAGTTGTAAATCCTCGCTGCGTTTGTCTTGTTGCTGTCTTCACTTTGTTCAATATACGTTTGTCAAGATTAAACGTCGGCATTAACGGTTTTGGTCGATAATTTTGCCTTTAAAGTTCGCCAGGTGAGGGGTCACTGTGTTAGTGGCACCAAAACTTTGTTATTATTGCTACGTTTGATAATATTTTTTTTACATTTATTTCATGAAATTATGGTATATTTTATATTTAGTTACATAATTATCCAGGAAATATCATTGTAGGATTTATATAAAAAAATATATGAACAAAGTTTGTTAAAATTAGGCAGTGGGGTCAGCCAGGGGAGGATACATTTTTACTACTTATTATCGTTTAATGGTCTGAAGTGATATTGTTAGCGTAATTTAAATACACTGCCTCAATAAAACACGATATTAATAGTTACTTTAAAGATATAGGATAATAAATAAATTAATTTTGGGTAATATTTCTGATGGAAACGCTACAATACAAATACCGTATATTCACCCATTAACCTAAATTCAAATTTCAAAGGGTTTTCGATCTTACCTAGCTAAAATTTTAAGTATAGGCTTAAAAAATTTCATGAGAGACATTTCCTAGCTTTGATTCGATTATGATTTTTTTCTGTATCTTTGTTAATTAAAATAAAGATTATTATTCGTGTATAAATAAATAAATGTAATATCTCTCATCTTCTCATAGGTTGAATTATAACAGTAAAATATTGTAACATTGTTCCAAGTCAATTAGGAAAAAAAGCCATGTTGATTTTGTAAGCTAATATCCTTGTTCAAATAAAAATTCGTGAATTCGTATTTACTTCTTAATGTTTTTATAATATTTTATTTGTCTGCGTTTGTTTGTTTTCATGTCTGTTGATGACAGTATTTTATCGTTGTTTTGTGTATGTTCAACAAATATTACAAAATGTACTGAAAAACACACCCGAAATTACTTATGTGTTGTTAGTTCTATTAATAGTGTTTTCTAAGGTTTTACGGGAACATGTTTTATCCGAATATAAGATTTTATACGGTTTACTATAGTATTTATTTTAAATAATTTAGTCGAAGATGTTTTAAAAGCTTTACAGCAATCGTGACCATCGAGAGCTTTCAAATTTCGCGAAATATACGCGATAGTAAGCGACATAAAATTTACTATATTAATAAATACGACAGTCACACTCCTCTCAATTTACCTGGCTACTTCCAGACTGATCTCGAAACGCGACAAGGTCACTTCACTAGTGGTACTACTCCAGTACGGTAAACTGGGCTAATAACCGTCATCAGTCTGCCTACGAATTTGAATCGAAAAGAAAACTTTCCCACGTGTAAAACGTTTAAAATTAATATAACCTGTTAGAAGTGTACTATTTATAAATGGTTAGATGTAAAAGAGCGTGCGAAGTGAGAGAGGAACGATAGGGCATTATGCTATGGTTTAATTAAATTAATTGGTCGCAGTTGCGATATAAATGACGATACCAAAAATAGACGAAAAAAATAGAGATTTTCAAGATAAAAGCTATAATAAAACACTTCCCCTCTCAATGTGCGGGCTTACTACTGCAAATATTTTGAAAACTAAAGTCTTTTTCTATTCAGAACTTTATCTTATTAATTTAAAGACTATTTAGGAGACATCCTCATGAAAGCTAGCTGCCTAGTGCCCATAACTGTTGGGCGTGCATGAAGAGAATTGTGGATGTGAAGGAAGCGAGGGTGTTGTGTCAGGATCGTGGTAAGTGGCATTCCGTTGTCTCTGCCTATCCCTGTGGGAAAAAGGCGTGACAATTGTATTGCATTTCTATAATATTTATTAGAAAAATTATGATTATGAATATTTCATACAGTACTATTTGTACGTGTTGTCTCTGCCTATCCCTGTGGGGAAAAAGGGGTGACAATTGTATTGTATTGTACTATTTGGAAGGTTATTTTCTCTGCGCGTAACCGCAGTCTGCCTGATGTCAAGCTAGAGTGCGATTCATAAAGAAAAAAAAAATGTTGTTGCCTCAACCATAGAGAATTTTTTGCAGGTATTTGTAATCTGATAGTAATTTCCTTGGCTCAAGGATCGCATTCATAGCTTAACATCATTGCGGTTAAAATCATCATAGGAAGCCCGTACGTAAGCCGCCCGCATGATATGAAACTTCGATCAATGAACAGACAGCCAGATTATTTACAACATAACGCGGTAATACCACGTCGACCACTTGTTTTTTCA
Organism: Tinea pellionella; assembly: GCA_948150575.1. Classification (NCBI taxonomy): domain Eukaryota; kingdom Metazoa; phylum Arthropoda; class Insecta; order Lepidoptera; family Tineidae; genus Tinea; species Tinea pellionella. The sequence goes on along the minus strand of OX411263.1, from coordinate 6,236,725 downwards.
CAGACCAAATTAATCATTACCTATTATGTTAAGGCAACGTTATTACCTTCTATTTTTAACAAGTATTTGTACTTTTGTTTAAATAACAAAGTCCGTGGTGGGTTGTTCAGGATTTTATCTGACATATTAATATTTAGGGGAGCATTGTTTTAGCTCGAGATTTGACAACATTTCTCCTGATGTAAAGCTAGAGTACATTCCATGAACGAAAACAATTGCTACTACAGATAATTTTCTACATGCAGCAGTCACGAATGAGGAGACGAATGTGCACCATCCAGATTGACAGTGCACACTCCTCTCGTTATACCTGGCTACTTTCAAACTACTCCTGAAACGCGACAAGGTCACGGGTGTCACCAGGACGGCAGACGGGGCTATTAATCTTCATCAGCCACCACTCTAAAATTTATTTTATATTTGTTGTATGTATACAACAATATTTTAGTATTTTCCCAAAAATCAAAATTAAATTAATTAATAAAAAAATGCAATCCAACCACAAAACGTATGTTTTTGTCCAAAAATAGTCGCGTGCATTCCCACGTATAAAATTATTATATTTTTCGATGATTCACTGTTTCATTGTGGTTCTTATCTATAAAAGGTCTATCTTTTATTTTAATTAATATTACCGCAAACATTTTCGACCCTTTTTCACATGCTTTTAAATGTCAAAACACTTTTTTTCACAGCTGAACATTTCGCCTTCGGTTAGTAATAGTGCCAGCGCCCGGACTTAGACTTCGGCGGCCCATAGGCAGAGCATGTTGTGGAGGCCCTCAAATCGTTTGTGGTTAACTGTTGAAAGTTTCTATTAAGGTCAAGGTAAAGAAGAGAGCAACTTAATAAGTTGGCTAACACAAAATTTAAAACAAAACTCAGTATTTTTTTGTTTCTACTGAGCCTTTATCGATTTAATTTATTTTATTTTTGTGGTGTGATGGCGGCCCATAGGCAACTGCCTATATTGCCTATGCCTTAATCCGGTACTGAATAGTGCGGTTAATATCATGAGATAACTGATAACAGAAACATCTGCAGAGGAGCTGTCTCAGTCGCGTCGGCTTGATGAGCAATGTCAATAAATCATGAAATTCGTGTGACGTAATTTGACATATGGCTATAAAAACTAGTAGAGATGAAAGGTGATAGAAGTTTACGTTTTAAATCTATTACACTCGAGAATTGCCCTTCTTTTTTTAATTTTTATTCTTAACAGACAAGCGTTTGACCGCAGCCTGTCTGATTTTAAACAGTGACGCGGTCTAAGGCGGAGCACGATTGCCTATGAGGTACCCTCTTTTGTCTACCTCACGTCCTGTCCATGTGAGCTAAGTGTTTTTTTTTTATATGGCGTATAACAATTTGCCAGTGTCAAAGTACAACTTTTTGCATCAAGTTAATAATATTGTGCATCACCAGTCATTCATTCATCACACTAAAAAGTCAGGTCAAGTCTCAGTCAAGTCAAAAATTGCTCCAGTAAAATGGTAAAATCTTTACTGAAACTTCCTACAGAGTTTTGGAGGGAAAATGAAAACACAGTTTCCCTTCTTTTGAATTGTTTTCCCACACACGCGCACGTTAACGAACACTTAATGGTTAATCATCTACCATTATTACACATTAACACTCGAAGAAACACAAGTTTAGGAAAATAATTCAAGACAAATAACCTGACGTCTCAAGATAGCCGCCAAAACTCCGAGCTAGGTGTTAAAACAATACCAAAATGCACTGTGTAAAAAAAGTCAACATTTGCGGACAAAAAAGTTATAAATTACTATAGTCATAAAGAGTGAATCGTGTGAAGCGGTGACACCTGCGACGTAGCGGTCATAGTGAGGGGGCGCCTCTACTAGCAATTTATTATAGAGTATGCATTCAAATAGAGACAACATTCAATAACAGCAGACAATTTCTTTATATTTCGTATAGTAATTTGAAAATAATTGCTTAATTTCTTAGAAAAAATTTAATGAGTGCTGTCTGCCTACATACTAATTGTGGTTATTAGCCCAGTCTGCTGTCCTGGTGTAGTACCACCACTTTTGCATGTAACACCCCTTGACAGTTTGAAAGTAGCCAGGAGAAGTAGCCGAGAGAAGTGTGCGCAGCAATATAGATAGTAGATACACTTCTCCTCAAGCCGGCATAGCTGTAGTAGCAGTTGTTTCTATTCATGGACCGCACTCTAGCTTTACATCAGGCAAAGTGTTGTCATATGCCGAGCTATAAAAAAAGCGTTTGTAATTCTGTTTTGATAGTTTTCTACTATATAGTTTTATAATGGCAAAACATGTGACCTCTACTTAATGGTAAGCATAGTGGAGACGACTGGGAGACCGCAGCACACTTAACACATTATTTAATCGTATAGGCATCTGAAAAATTACACTAAAAGTTTTATAAAAATTCGTGTGACAAATTAAATGTATTTTCTACAAATTATGATACATAAAGAGATCAAGTAAGTTAAATATACATATTTAAAATCACTAATTCTCAAATGAAAATAAAAAATATGCATTGCTCTACAAAATCACCCGCACACGGGGCTAAATAATGAGCCGTCAAACAAAAAACACCGGAAACAAGCCAGAACGTGACGAACGAAATTTCTTAGCGATTTCTCACTCAACCCCTCAACACAATAACCCATTTGATTTGTGTAATCAAATGCGGGCATTCAAATTAATTAGTTTGTTACGCACCTGAGCTTTTACACGTTATTGTGTCCACTTTTGATGATAGGTTCGTTCCACTGTGCACTGTTTATTGGTTTTGATTCTTTTTAATTATAGGTCCATGGATTTTGTACAATTGAACACTGTGCAGTAATTATAGACTTACTAATTAGTATATACAGTTAGGCTGACTTCGTTCTGTTTGATTTGTGGATTTTTTTAAATGTGGTGACATCGGCGACGGGTTCGTTTGGGAAATTTTACACAAAGGGTTAGATTTTGTACCTATAATTTTATACTAACATACTATTATACAATTTCCTGTTTAATGTATAATTTGTTTGTGGTGTTTCCGAATTCAAATCAATTAGTTTTTTTTAATTTCAAATGTAACATACGTAGTGACCTAGTCGCGGCTATAACGAGAGAAGTTTGTACTATCAACTTAGACGGTGCACGTTTGCCTTCTCAAGCAGGCATAGCGGAGGCTGCACGAATTGTTGTTTAAATAGTTTTCGTATTTACTTTTTTTATAACATTTATCGTGATTGAAAAGTTTCCGGTTCAATTCTCACTCTTCTAAATTTACATACGTATCTCAAGACGAGTATAAATATCACGAATTAGTATTTATATCGTAAATCTAATTTTACAAGATCATCCCCCAATCTCCATATAAAACTCACAGCAATAAAATGTACTAACAACGACTCATACAAACATCCCTTAGATTCATTCCGAGACTCCCGAAAGTGTTTACGATCAACTTTTTAATCCCGTCGAAATAAACAAGTTTATTTGACATTACTTTTATTGGCTACTAAATTATTCAAAGAAGGATTTTTTCCTACTTTTTTTAAATTTTATTTTGGCATATAACAACACTCCGCCTGATGTAAAGATAGAGTGCGGTCCGGAAACAACTGCTACTACAGATAAATTTCTACAGACAGCAGTCGCGTCCGCTATTCCGACTTGACCAATGTGCACATTCCTCTATCCCGTATTACGGTACGTCACGAATTACACGCGTGTGTGTGGCTGGTTCTTTAATGGTTGGCAAATGACTATAATTTAGGGACCAGGCCAGATGACCAGATTATATTGTATATCTACTTAGGCAGGTGGACAGTGGGGCGAATTTCTGAATTAATAGAATCAACACAGCTTCGCGTTCTTTCACCAGGCTACTACGACAAAAGCAAGACATATTTATGACATTGTTAAACATGACTCAACTTCCTTACGGCATAGAGTAATTTACAATCTTAGCACAAAACACAACACAAAAGACATTAAACTATAAAAGAAATAAAAAACATAAAAACTTAAGAAAATGACGAAATTCATCATAAACATTGTTATGCAAAGAGATATCTATAAAATGACGTCACGATGTAATTCGTCTCCGAAATTCGCACACGTTTTTACGAGAGTTAATCTGGTACTCCGCACGCCTACACAATATATCCGAGGCTTACATTTTACTATGCTATTCACTCTAACATTTGCATAGTCATAAAATTTACTACCTATGCATTTTGCTCTTTAATCCTAGTGCTACCCTATTCTGTTTTATTTATTCTGCAATTGTAAAAGAAAATAATATTATTTTTGCCGCCCGGAAGAGACGAATGAGCATTGTGCACTTTCTAGGACCTAGGTGGACAAGACGCGAAGTGGTCACTTTTTTTTAATTGTAGCTCGGCATGTGACAACACTCCGCCTGATGTAAAGCTAGAGTGCGGTCCATGAAAGGAAACAACTGCTACTACAGAGAAACCTGTGCGGGCAGCAGTCGCCTCCACTATACCGGCTTGAGGAAACGAGCATGTACCATCTATTGACAGTGCACACTCCTCTCTTATACCTGGCCACTTTCAAACTATTCCCGAAACGCGACAAAGTCACTTCACGGGTGTTACATTCGAAAGTGGTGGTACTACCCCAGGACGGCAGACTGTACAAATAACCATGGCTACCACTCTTTAATAGTGCCTATAGGCACTGAGCGACCAAAGTACATATAACATATTTACATTGGTCAGAATTAGCGAGGTTCGAACACGGGTCTCATCGATCGTGAGTTCACGCGTCTTACCGCTCTCATTTTACGAGCCTCTCTCTCTCTCTCATCAACACTTTACGAGTGTTAGTTTACACTACAAAATTAGAAATTATTATCAAATTGTTATTACTAAAATAATGCTTGTGTCATAGGAACTTCGGGACCAAAGAACATAATTATGACATAGTTACATCGGTACAGGTCAGCGAGATTTGAGCACTGGTCTTACCGGCCGTGATTACACGCCTTCTACCTCTAGACCACGACCACATACCTAATGCGTGTGTGGTCCAATGTGGTATAATTTTTTCACTATTCATTATAATTTTTTGTAAAAATACAACCAAAAAAATTATGTTATAATAATTTATTTAAAAAATCGATGACGTTGTCAAGAATAGGGTCCCCGATCTTGTTGCGGACGGGATTGTGTAATAAAATTACAGATTTGCTCCTGATCTCACAGGTTGCAAGATAAGGTTTACGTTTTGTCGGCTTAAGCACAAAATTAGGCGTTTACTTGGTAATTGTATGTTGTAAAACTATACTTAATTAAGTCTAAATCATCGTAACTTTGGAAACAATTGCTACTATAGAGACATCTCTACGGGCAGCAGTCGCCTCCGCTATGCCGGCCTGAGGAGACGAGAATGCATCATCTAGAGTGACAGTGCACACTCCTTTTCTCTTAATGCTATATCTGGCTACTTTTAAACTGCTCCCGAAACACGACAAGGTGTTACATTCGAAAGTGGTGCTTACGATTAGAAATATTCAGGAAAATCATAAAATAATAAATAGCAAAGAGATTTTATTTATTTTTTAGAACTTTTTAGGGACGCTGAGTAAATTATAAAAATAAATAAATATTTATAAAGATTAATCTAAACGAAAATATAAATAGAAAATAGATAGCTTACGCAAATAAATTAATTCCCTAATAACTTTTAAAACAGTTGCTAATTTTATGCAAAATCATCCATCAAAGTGCCTATCCATTAATACGTTTATTTACGACCCCCAAATTGACTTTGATCCAAAGTTACTTTGATATGAAAATATATTTCTAATATAAACAAACGGTTTTTAAGATATTGCAAACAGCTTCGGGGTACAATGACAATTAGTTAAATGATTATGCATGAGGGGTGGTCTGCTTTATGGATTATAAGTACAATTGTTTTAAGGGGAAATAATCTTTTATTGATGTTAATAAGATTCAAAATGTTAATTGGTAAAAAAAGTATAATGTACGAAGGAACACAACTATTTAATAGACTACCTATGTCATTGACTAATGCTACACCGAGTCAATTTAAAAACCTGTTAAAGCAGTATGTGTGTGTCTTTTGTACTAAAATTAGTGAGCAACCCCGAGGTTGTCGCGTGTATGCTGCTTTGTTTGTTGTTTGTTTTTATTGTATTAATTAAAGTTATTGTATGTAGTTATAGTTATAATAAACCGATCACCAATTGCTTTATATAATGTCTACTAAATATATAATATAATGTATCTCTGTAAGAGAATGTAATGTTCTTAGAGTACTCAATAAAGTTCTTAAACCACAAAATGTCTAATAGTCTTATGAAAGAATCTCTAAAGAATTCGTCATTCAAACAAGACATTTAATATCTGTCACAAAATTATTTCCAATTGTTAAGTCTATTTTGGTCCCAAACTTCGTCATTCGTCCCCGTCAGTTAAATACATGTGTTTACAATTAAGCGGCACATTAAAGGACACGCTTTTTGACAACGAAATTTCAACAAAGAAAATCTAAATTAAAATATCTCTTCTCCTCGTAACGGGTTATTTAGTTAATTTCAACACTTTTTATTGTTATTCGTTGAATTGTATTTGCTAAAACTTTAGTAATAAGGAAACGAGAGGTATAACGAGTGTGCACTGTCAATCTAAGATGGTACATGCCCGTCTCCTCAAGCCGGCATAGTGGAGGCGACTGCTACCCGCACAGGTTTTTCTGTAGAAACAGTTGTTTCCATTCATGGGCCGCACTCTAGCTTTACATCAGGCGGAGTGTTGTCGAATGCCGAGCTACAATAAAAAAAAAACTTTTAAACAGTGGTAGGCAAAATGATGATGGTTATTAGCCCAGTCTGCCGTCTTGGGTTAGTGCCACTTTCGAATGTAACACCCGTGAAGTGGCCTCGTTGGAAGTAACCAGGTATAGCGAGAGAGTGTGCACTGTCAACCTGCCAAAAAGCCTAAAGAAATCTCATCTATCAACTGTCTATTCTAAACGCGTCATAATAGATAGCAAAACGTTTTTAAATTGTACGGATATCCAGCACGCACGGTGTATTCTTATTATAACGCTATGTGAGGATTAGAAAATTATAATTTAAATAAAAACTGAGAACAAAATAGTTACCATAATTGCCAAATCTATTACTAGAAATAGTGCTCTTCCGATAAACCTTAGACCATATCAACGTATTGGTGTATTAGTGTGTCTTATGTCCATTTGCACCATATGACTTAACTATTACTGTCAAGTTAAAGTAATGGTTAAAGTTAAAATTGGTTTGCTTCAAAAAAAATCTGTCACATTTGACGATTACTTTAACCTTAACCGTTACTGGCGAATTTCGGCCGGTCAAAGTGAAAGTAATAGTTAAATCAATGTCGCTAACGTCAAATCTTTAAAAAGCCGCTCTTGTTTGTATTGAGAGAATTCATTTACACCAGCGACCCTTTTAACTATAACGAATTAATTTACACGATGGTGCAACGCGCGTGGAGTAAAAGTAAAGGTAACTGTCAAAGTTAAAGTTAAAGTAACAGTCAAAGTTACTTTAACCGGCCATCTCTGGTGCAAACCATCCTTAGCAGTAAGTAGTCATAAAATTCAAAGAAGATATTCGACATGAGCATAATTACTATAAACCCATTGAAAAAGGAATGAGGGAGAGTTTTGCAAATGAAAAATTCCGTGTAACATCATAAAGGGCTAAACACATGTGCAAATGGTCAGATGAATTTAAATCGCTCATTAGGTTAAGCCTTTCAAAATGGACCGCGGACTTTATTAAATACTTGAATAAGGTGATTAGAATTTTAAGTAGCATTTTCATATTTTCAACCTACGTTTTGATGTTGGAGATTATTAAACGTAGAATAAAATAATAACAGATAAAGCTGGTAGATGTTCTGTTGCTTCTTTATCATGTCTCTATGTTACAGTAGTCTCTATGTGACAATAATCTGCCTGATCTAAAACAGAGAACGGTTCATGAACGGAAACAAAACAGCAGTGACCTCCGCTTTGCCGGCTTAAAGAGCACAAACTTCTAGTTATACCCGGCTCTTAGATTCGGAAACGCGACTAAGTCACTTCAAGGATGTTAGACTTAAAATTGGATAAAAATTCTTTTCTTTTTTATGTGGGGAAAACTCAAGTGTGGTCCTTGGGGAAGGTTCCAGGGTTGTATCGAGCTCTCCAGCCTAGCGCTGGCATACCGACTAAAACCCCACGGTGTTTCACTCGATGCATAGTGGTCGGAGTCTGGGCACACGTTAGTATTCATTCAGTCTATTTTGTTGAACATCTAACACTTCACAATTCTATCTATCATCAAAAAGGCGTTGATGCATCTCGCACATTTCTATGTTTCATATGCAAATCTCAAAACAGTCTATCGAAAACTCAATAATCGTCCCTCAGAATGGATCCTTACTCAGATTCTGATTGAGCATTCTGTTTGCACAATCAATCACTACCAATCCATAAGACTACAATTCATGTTATACAGTTTTAATTTAGACTTTATGGCTGTGTTTATAAGGGTGAATATTACTGACTCGTTTTGATGTATTGAGTGTCTGAAGGTTTATCTAGCATCAGAAATATTCGACCAATAGGACGAATTTGAGAATATTATTGAGTCTAGTATATTTAACTAAATATTGCAGAATAAAACTAAGTATTTACTTTTGATTTTAAAAGTCGTAAATCATTTTTTTTTAATCAATCAATTCAATGAATAAAGAAGTAAAAGTCATTAGGTATTGTCTATGGTTGTTTTCGAACATAATTATTTTAACAAAATTAAAAAGATATTACTCGTATATGCGGATTTATACCGCGTTTATTTTGATTATATTAAATGTTATTAGAAGTCAAAAAACCTGCAACAACTCGACCCATGGCCCGAATTTTCAAAAGTTGTACAGGCATAAAACCTCCGAATATATGGTAGAAACTTCGTTATCAGAATGTACCCTTTGATAAGACATGTAGATGAGATTATCTACTGCTAGTTGAGAGATTGAGATTGTCACAAATCTGGATATAATTAGTCGAGTGCCTAATGGTTTTAGTCTTAGCGTTGTCTGAATGCAAAATTTGAGTTCATTGGTTGGACTGAATCGTGTTACAAAATAATACTGTTTAGAATTTAAACATGATGACTGAAGATGGTTATTTGTCCAGTCTGTCGTCCTGGGGTAGTACCACCACTTTCGAATGTAACACCCGTGAAGCGATCTATCTAGTCGCGTTTCGGGTATAGTTTGAAAGTAGCCAGGTATAACGAGAGGAGTGTGCACTGTCAATCTAGGTGGTACATGCTCGTCTTCTCAAGCCAGCATAGTGGAGGCGATTGCTGCCCCCCACAGGTTTCTCTGTAGTAGCAGTTGTTTCTATTCATGGACCGCACTCTAGCTTTACATCAAGCGGAGTGTTGTCACATGCCGAGCTACAATAAAAAAAAAACAAAAATTATCATAATGTGACCGACCTAAAAAATAGTAAAGGAGAATACCCATTCGCCTAAGAGAAATGGGCCCACAATTTTTTTCTATAGTTTCACAATGATTTTTAAGTACAATTTGTAGAAAAATAAATCTACATTTCTTATAACCGAGAAGTTTTAATTTTTTACATTTAAGTTATTGAGTAATTAGACTTTTTCTGAGGTTATTATTGTTTAAGATGCTTTAATAATTGATGATATCTGTTTTTTATATAATTAAACATTGTCTCATAATTAGTAAACAATGTGTTAATTAATATAATTGAAATATTTTATTGGAAAAATAAGATATTATTTTAGAATATAATAATTATATCAAACTATTAAGTATTAAGTGGGCCCAAAAATAGGCATTGTCCTTTGACTTTAATTTTTACTGTTTATTCTTATATTATATACCTGATTTTAATGTTTTGTGTATACTTTTGATTGTGTTAAAGGAACAAACCTCATACATCGGACATGAAAAAAGAATAGGCCGCTTGTTAGGACGATTGTTTATTGCTGTTAAATACTGAGAGAAAAGTTAAAAGTGACTGAGGTCATCTTTTCTCTCGCATCACAATGGGAGTGTTATTGCTTATCTAGTTGTATATATCGATGGGTACAGCCACATACTACTAGCTGTGGCGTGTTTACGTATTTATGCGTCTTTATTTTCAATCATTAGATCTTACCAACCCTTAGATTAGCTCTAGCGTCAAGTTGTCAAGAGATGTATGCGTCATTGGCTTTTTTTTAAATTTAAAATGTAATCTTACATAATAGTAATTATATATTATTAAGTGAGAATACAATATAATTAAAGCAACCTTAATACTAATTGAAAATATAATTGGGGCAACCTAATTGCCCTTGAGCGGATTACATGCCCAGTTCGACTGTAAAGCCTCTCTACACAATCTCCATCATTTAAATTGACCTCTTTCTTTTTCGGTCCAAGGGCCGAAAGCAATTAGGACGAGACAATTTTAAAATTCATATCATTTAAGATTCATATGTACAAAAGAACGTATATGTATAACGATTTGACGAAAAGATCGTGTATCGTCTACTCGGACCGTTTACAATTCACATTCGTCTTCTCAAGCCGTCTCTGTGTTAGTAGTTGCTTCGGCCCATATATATACCATACTTGAGCTTCATTAAACGAATAAATGTCGAGCTACTGTAAAAACTTCACTAAATTGAAGTGGGCTATACTGGTTACTGATGTCTGACACATTTTAAGCAAAGTCTACCAGTAGACTCCAGTCCGCAAAATTACGTTAGACCCACGCAGAAAGAGCGGGACGAATCTGCACTTGATCATAGGAAATCAAATTGCTCAAAATTGACCCAGATTTGATTTAAAGTGAAAAATGCGTTTAATGAATCTCAATAATTCAACAATAAACTTTGAAATAAAAATGGGCCGAATAAATTTGACTGAATGGTAAATGACCTCAAAATTCTGGAATACCTGGAGTTTTGGTCTTAATTGGTTATTACAGGACTTACAATCGACATAGACATGGTATGATATCTCTTCAGCTTCAAGGAGATTTCCTATTTATTTTATTGCATGTTAGTTATTGTTATAAATAATTACTCAAGATATAGGTTCAGAATTATATTTGAAATAGATTGTAAGTAGTTCAAAAATTATATAGCGGAGTTTCTGATGTAAACAGTTCCTTGAATCTTAAGGCTTTTTCCTGAAAAGAAAAACAGAAACAATAAAAAATTAATATCTTATAATATTTGTTACGATGCAATATATTTACTTCATACGGGTTATTTTTAAATAAATAAAAGAAATATCTAAAAAATCACCGTCAAAGGTTAATTTAATATATTTTTGGTTTTTTTTTAAATGCCGTATATAAACTACATAATAAACAAATGACAACAATTATTAAGCCTCCATACATTTTTGGCTTTTTTAGCCAACAAAAATAAATGCTATATTTTGTTAGCAATGATCTATTATTTAACTTTTATTATGGTACAAAATTAATGTTAAAATTAGTATTAATGAAAAAAATAAAAAAGAAAACATTAACAAAGCCAAATTGTCAATTCAAATCCATAATTTAAGTATAGACATTTTTATTTATACCGCAATATAAAGAACAATAACCATGTGTGCCCACCCCAATTTTGAATGCCGATACCTGGAGCGCAAAATGTAATTGACACTTCGTTCAAATTTCTCGAGTTTCAAATTGAAAAAATCTATTGAAAGTCCACATCAAAGCGGAACGGGCTGGCGGCGATATGACTCACAAACGCTATTGAAATGTATGACAAAATAACAATATGGAATAAAAAAAAATGACCAGTTTATATTTAAAACAGTTACGATTCCGTCGGTTTTTTAATTCACCAAAAATTGCTTTATTTTCTGCGTAGGTATCGAGTAAAAATTTGGTTTTCAATAAAGTATGTTTTACATTCAAATTCTCAACAAAAAAATGTCAAAGAATAAAATTATGGAACACAAACTAGACTTCATGCTGCAAAAAACGTTACTGCTAACCAAGACGAAAATAAATAATATAAATAATAAGGTTTTAATAATAATAATCATGTATAACTGAGCATTTAATACTTAATACAAATGTCTCTTGACAATATTATCACTTTCATTGATATTTGTAAACGTGAAAACAAAATACAACAGCTTTGTATAGCAGGTTTAACAATTTAATAAAATAATACATTCATAACAGACGAAAATCCGTGGGTGGTTCTTCCGTCCCAAATCGAGGCGGTACGTTTGCAAAACACCAAACAATTACCTAAAAACTGGGCGTGTACGAAACCATAAATAGCCCGTATAAGATAACGTTCAAAAAGAAGACGTAACTGACCTTTTGATAACAAAGAAGGAAATATCCCGCTGATTGTAAAGAAAGGGGACTATTAAAGCGGCGGCTAATAAAGCGTACGATGTCCATTTTCTAAATATTGTGAGGAGCCAAACCTAACAATAATAACTTGCGTCGTTCGTAATTGTCTCGCTTAGTTAGTCATTTGTGTCCCTAAAGGTTATTTTATCATACTAAAAATCAAAATACGAGTACAATACACACACACACACACACACAAATGTGCAATACATAATTAAGATGTAGGTAATTAAGTTAAATGTACGAAATAAGGAAGGCACTGATTCCTTTAGTACGGTTATAAGACAGGTTCAACCGAAATTGTCCAAATTGTGTACGAGTAGTAACAAACAAAGTTTGCCATGGTGATAATGTAACTGGCTATTATGTATTTAAGGTTCAACCGAAATTGTCCAAACTGTGTAGTAACAAATAAAGTTTTTATAATGCCATGGTGATAATGTGAACTGGACAACTACTCGCTATTATGTATGTAAAACGTGGGACACAAAATAACTTTGGGTCACAAATTTAGGGACAAGTTGTACAAAGACAATTTCTTTTTATTCGCATATCACAATGATCTTCTTGCTTCCTCGGTGATCATTGTCGGGTAAGTTGATGCCACTATAGTAGTCACACTAGCCTTTGTCCGTTTATGGGGTTAAAAGTTTTATGGGCGCAATTAGTCCCATTTTTTTTTGTCGCTTTCAGACCTTAATTGGTCGATAAAAAAAACTGTTGATAATTCGACCCAATAGGTAAAGATGAATGTTTCTTTGTGCCCAATTTGGGGCCGAGTATTGAAATTACAAATTCGTTATGCTTTGAATTTTGGCAATTTGGCTCAGTGTTGTTTCTTTTTTAACAACGGGTGGTCGATTGATTGTCTAGACTTATTATGTATGAATAATGTGTAAATAAATAAAATTTAAAGTGTAGTAGGCAGATTGATGATGTCTACCGTCCTGGGGAAATACCACCACTTTCGAATGTAACACCCGTGAAAGTGACCTTGTCGCGTTTCGGGAATAGTTTGAAAGTAGCCAGATATAACGAGAGGAGTGTGCACTGTCAATCTAGATGGTACATGCTCGTCTCTTCAAGTCGACATAGTAAAGACGACTATTGCTTGTAGAGATTTTTCTGTAGTAGCAGTTGTTTCCATTCATGGACCGCATTCTAGCTTTACATCAGGCGGAGTGTTGGCATGGCCACATGGCCACAGCCACGTTTAGGTTCGCTGTGAGTTAGTATTTGACTCGACGGCAATATTGTCAAATCCTTCGAAGCGGTCTACGGTTTTTTTATGCCAGATGTATGAAACTTGTACCTTGTACTCTCTATGGTAATAATCATCAGTAAAAATTAACGTGAAAAATAACTAACTTAATTTGGCATATTTTTGGTTCTTTAGACAGAAGGAAAGTGTTCAAAGCATTTTCGCAATTAGTGTACGCCATGCCGAAGCCCAATGCACCACCCAAAATTGTTGGCCATCTCCGGCCTCCTAAAAAGAAGCCGCCCAGCATTGCACCCATTATTGTTCCAACAACTGAAAAATAAATAGATTGGAATAGGCAGAAGAAGCATGAGAGCAGAATTAATTCAGTAGAAATGCGGTCATTAAAGAGTGTATGTGGAGTCACGATAGCCGATAGAATGAGGAATAGTGTTGTCCGCTTTGAAAGATGATGTAGTGACGTGGATTTAGAAAGGAATGCTTTGATGGTTTGGGCACATGGAAAGGATGAGTGAAAGGAGATTGACAAGGCAGACCCAGAAGGGTGTTTTCCGATCAAATCGGAGACATCTTTATGAAAGCTGTGCTGCCTAGTGCTCATAACCGTCGGGCGTGTATCAAGAGAATTGTGGATGTGAGAGAAGCGACGGAGTTGAGTCAAGATTGTGGTAAGTGGCGTTCTGTTGTCTCTGCCTATCCCTGTGGGGAAAAAGCGTGACAATTGTGCGAGTATTGTATTGGGATAGGCATAATGCTTTAAAATATGTCATTATTTTTGAGCGGCCGTGGTCTAGCGAAAACAGCGTGAACTCATGATCGATGTGACGGTTACGATTCTATCTGGAGACCTTAGAAATTCGAGTAAATAATTATTGCGTTAAATCAGACACAGTTAAAGCTTCAATTTGGTACCACTTTCTTCCTAAGCAACATTAAAATTTTTTAAATTAGTTTAAGTGTCTGAGAAACTTTGGTACCGCGTTTGAACTCTAATCGGGACTGATTTAATCCAATGATTATCCACTGGAAGTATCTCAAAGTTTTAAGGTCTGTCCTCTAATAGCTAGCCGATGTGACCCGTGTTCAAACCTCGCAAAATTCTAACCGATACCCAAAATATTCATATAAAAATAACTTAATAATTTACCAGTTTTTAAACCAAAATCAACGAAACATCCATTGAACCTTTCTTCAAAATCTCTCGAGTCAATCTTGCTCATTTCTTCTAATAACTATGTAACACTTGAACACAATATTTTCTGATACAAAAACATTATTTTGAATCAAATAAATACAATTATAAAAACGTTTTAAAATAATTAATTTCTCCTAAATCACGATTTTGATTTTTCGAACTGCTCTTGTCAAAAATGACGGCTTTACTTACGTTATTATTCTTTGTTTACATTGTATCTATTTAATTTTTTAAATTAACTATTTCTCTAACAAAAAATTCCTGGGAATGCATTCAATAATTCATTGAATAAATCGAAACATATTTTTTAACATCTTTTTACATCTGCCAATAATATAAATATTCAGTTTTAAAAGATAACAAAAACCTCTGTTTTATGAAATTATGGTGAAAATTTAATGAATGGTGAAAAAATCGCCGTGTACGCGGACTTTCGAATGTAACACTCGCGAAGTAAAGAAGTGTGCACTGTCAATTTGGATGATGCACATTCGTCTCATCAAGCCGACATAGACGACTCAATTGAGGTGTAGTAAGCTAGACAGCCTTTACGTGAACGTCTTGAAATATTTCTATTATATGAATAATAATTTAATAAATAACCTTAATATTTGAATATGTGAAAAATGTAACAACCAACCAATATTTTATTTTATGGTAAACAAGAAGAGATTTTTAATATAACATTGTAACGAAACAATCTTATGTAGATTGTAATATTTAAAACGTATATCCACTCTCGTTCGCATCAGAATAGCTTATTTAAGTGATGTCCTCCCGTAATGAAAATATTTTCCACCACTACTTTATTACTTTTCATATTAAATCCGAGCTCAGCGAAACAGGTTTTTAACTGTCGTCCATGTACTCCCGTTACATTGTTAAAGGAAACCTTTTTACGTGGTTGTACGACTACACAATGGTTCAACATAGTGTTCAGAGCTGAGCAAAGCTACTAATATTTTTATTACCGTCTAAACTATAAAAATGTGTGTGTTATGCGTGTTTTTGGGATACATTGCTCTGTGTTGGGATAGGTCGTGCACTTGACTTGATTGGACGTTACTTTTATCTTTATTGTTTATCTTGTACTGTAAACTTTGATGTGATTTCTACATCAATTTAGAATGTAAATTGCAAATTTTAAAACCTTCGATAAAATAGTTCGGATAAATCATTAAAAAAATATTTTGTCTAGAAACTAGCTAGGTTTTAGAAGAGAAAGTGATTAAACAGCTAAAGTATAAAATGTGTAATGTAGAAATACATACACACAAATATATAGTATTGCAATTGTTCCAAACTAAGACCTTAATTAATCCTTAGATTTGTGCGAACTACAAAATTTAATTAATTCGTTTTTATCTTTAACTTGTTCGAAATGGAAGTTTACTTTTTAATCTTTTATGAAGTTTATATGCAAATTTAAAACAAAATACGTTAAATAAGTATACATAAATAATTTTGTTTGTCATAAACACAAAGAGGAGCACAGTGCAGCGACCATGTAAAACTGTAAAAAGCTAGAGTTTACGAATGCCCGTGTGGACTTTATCGCCCCATCGTGTCTGTGCTAATTTAATTTTTCGATACAACTTTTTGTTACGGCAACATTGTTGGTAAAATGTGTGGTTTTACCTATTAACTCGCACTGTGATAGTTTTCATTACGCGGGGATTGTTAAATTTTATTTCTCTCTCCGCTTTTTGTCCAGTTTTAACATGAATTTTGACCACTATCCTAGTTTAAACATAATGGAAATTTGAACTTTATTTCTTTAACAGTAAAGGTGTAAATTGTTTTTGGGGTATTGTTATTTGTGTGGTTAGTACGTAAATTTTGTTCAGTTGAGGCGGTGATTTTCAGTGTAATTAAATGAAAATATATTGGAGGTATGTTAATGTTTTTATAGCTTTGCATATGAGATGGTTTCATTGTAAAATTTAATGTTAATAATACAATACCCGAATGAATAACATGCCAATTGAATCAATTTTACATAACATTGTTTGTTGTTTTGAAAATTAACATGCTTTTATAAAACTAGTTTAATTCATTGTGCGGCCATGGGCTAGTGGCAAAAAGCTTGTACTCACAATCTTTGAGACCCGTGTTTAAACCTCGCTTAATTTTGACCACTACAAATGTAACTATGTCGCTCAGTGCCTATTAATGAACTATTAAACTATTAATGAGTGGTAAGCAAGCTGATCATAGTTATTTGTCCAGTCTGCCTGTACCACTATGCCACTACTTTGTAAAGCCCATGAAGTAACCTTGTCGCGTTTCGGGAACGGTCTGGAAGTAACGTTTAATGAGAGGTGTGTAGAATGTCAATCTGGATGTTGCAGATTCGTCTTTTCAAGAGGAGAGGAGAGGCGACAGCTGTCTATATATTTTTATCTGTAGTAGCAGTTGTTTCCGTTCATGGACCGCACTTTACATCAGGCGGAGTGTTGTTAAAGCTACAAAAAACAAAAAAATTAAAACATGTTATGCATTGACCTTATTATCCCAGTAACACCAAGTTTCAAAACGATGACGCAGCGGCAAAGTGGCATAGATTGCCTGCAAATATTTCTCTGTGGTAGCAGTTGTTTCCGCTCCTGGACCACACTGTTACTTCCCTTCAGTTGGAAGAAAATGTTTCTATAATTAACTACGATTCTCGTAGTCGGCTACGAAATTGAGTCTACGATAGTAATTTCGTAGTTATCTCTGTAATGCGTATTATATGTAAATCGTAAAAATATATGTGTAATTGTTATAAAACGAAAATACAAGATATAACATTAATTTCATGTTCCCATAAATTATATTCCTTTTGTTTGAAGAATATTGCATTGTTAGAAGAAACAAATAATAGTTTATATGAGGAAAATGTACGAAGAAAATGTAGGTATAGTTTAAGCAAATTGTATTTGCAAATATAAATTACAATACTTTCTATAAATTCTATTATAAAAGAGGAATTAATATTTTAGTGACAAGAATCGCCTTTTATCATTCATTTTTTATGAGTCTTTTTAATCATTTTTTTTTAAATGCAGATCGACTCAGTATCATATAAGGATTATTCCATTGTATCGAAAGAAAAAATCAGAGTGGCAGAAGTTAGTGAAATTTAACAAAATACATACTGAAGTTTTTGCGTTTCAAATTGGAGGCATTGATATACACAACTAGATATACAATAACGCTCCCAATGTGACGCGAGAAAAAAGATGACCGCAGCCACTTTTAGTTTCTCTGTCAGTTAGTATTTGACTAGACGGCAACACTGTCAAATCGTTTGAAACGGTCTACGTTTTTTTTATGCCAAACGTATTTTATTTTTTGTAAATGTATTTAGATATAAACTGTACAACTTAAGTGAATTTTACGTAATAAGAAACTGTCTGCTTTCCTTTGTTGCACATATTTGTGTTTAGCACAAAGAATAACATCTTAGTAAAATTTATTATTTAAATGTCCTGAACAGAAAATTAATTTTGATTAAAATTTTTAACAATTAATTTTTATCTACTTTGTATGTAAATCGTAACTTAAAGACTGCTCATAATCTCTACATTAAAATTGCCATTATTAGTTTTATCATGTGTAATGAGTAATTGATCCGGATTAATTATCCGGTCAAATTTTTATGTAATCAATCGCTCATTTACTATAATAAAATGGTTTTAGCTTTTTATAGACAATAGACGTTACGAATCCACAAACAAGGATCTTCTTTAAATTCTAGTATCACTACCTACCAGCGTTGCCAGACGTCCCGATTTTCAAATCAAAATTAAATGTCCCGCGCGGGACAGGCTCAGTCCCGCTTCTCGGACTTGTGTGTGTATTGTGACGTCGGATGAGTATAAAGCTTACTGTAAACTGTGTAAAAAGAGTTACAATTTGTAACTCACTCTTCAGGCTATTATTTGAAACACCACATTTTTATAACGGACACATTCCCCATACATTTTCATATAACTATTGTTTACGATCTGTCAAATTTGTATGGTTATAACGGTTTGTTACGCAAACCGAAGAATTCAGAAACCGGCCATAAGAAGACTCAACTACCTAACGATGGGGTAAATCTGATTTAAAATATCATATTTTTATTAAAATACATTTTCTATGGCTATTTTTGCTATCTATTGTCACGTAAACGTAATTTAAAACACAAATAAAAGATACATATTTAAACACTTCTGATTATATATGTTTTTTACTATGTCTTGCTTTCGAAGAAAGAATCCCGCTTTTTTCACTCAAAAAGTTCCGAAATCCCGACTTGGCAGAAAAAATATCTGGTAACGCTGCTACCTACCCTCATCTTTCTGTAATTTTCTTTAATAATGTACACATAATAAAATAAAAGGCTGTATAACTCATATATGATACAATTCGATGATTATGTTGCAATAGGTCAGCGTTCGTCATCCACCAGCGAATCGTCGCTCACTAGGAATGCACCATGCAAGTGACTCACACAGTCAATGAACTGGTGAGTCATAAGTGTATCGTACACTAAATGCTTGGAGAAGTTTTAACTTTTTTATTTTATTAGAGCTCGGATTAATATGTCTGATGATATACCTAGATATACGGAAACAACTGCTACTATAGAGAATTTGATGCAATATTTGAGGTTATGCTTTAATAATTATTGAAAATATCTGTTTTTATGTAATTAAACATTGTCTATTGATTAGTAAAATAGGATATTCTCATATTGTATTGTTAACAAACTATTAGATATCAAGTGTGGCCCAAAAAGAGCATCGTCCTTTCGTTAGACAAAAAAGTTATTTTTTAATTCGCGCCTCTATAGATTTTGTTGTTTTTAAGAATTAAAATAAAGTAATAAGAAATTGTAAGTTGCAGTTCGTGACATAAAATAGGTCAACAACACCTCGGGAGGTGCCTAATAAATACTTTGCAATATTCCCTTCGTTTATAGCCCATTGAATTTTTACTAATTTAAAAATAACATTTTCAATTGTTACGATCTTTATGTTGATGAAATAAGGTTTATTTTATACACATCTTATTAAGTTTAGGTTCCGATGACTAAGTATACGGTGTGATTTATCTTTTAAAAGAACCATAATCGATACTAAGTTAGGAAAAAACTGTATTTTGATGTCTCTAAAAATCACCCTATATCAGTGTTTGGCGACAGACGAACCGCGTGGTCTAGATCCGGATTATGGAAGATAAAAACTGAACCGCCTTTTGACAAAAATTTATAAAAAACTAGTAAATAATGAATAAACCTACAACCTAATTAAATATTTTAAAAAAATAATTGAGAAAGCTTTTTTGGCAACTCCACCTGATGTTAAGCTAGAGTGCAGTCCATTAACAATTGCTACCAGAGAAATTCGTAGTCACCTTCGCTATGCCGACTTAACGAGATTTATGTTCTAGTATACTATCTTATATGGACGAGAAATAAATAAATTACAGTTCTCATGTCACGTTATAAAAAAATTATCAGAGAATGCCCAGTCGCCTAAGAAAAATGGGCCCACAATTTTTTTCTCGAGTTTGTTGATGATTTTTTGGTTAATTTTGTAGAAACATAAATCTGCTTTCTTATTACTAATCAGTTTTAATTTTTTCACACGGATTATTAAGTAATTAGATGTTTTCTGATGCAATATTTGAGGTTATTATTGTTTTAAATGGTTTAATAATTTATAATTGAAGATTATATCTGTTTTTAATGTAATTAAACATTGTCTACTGATTGGTAAATGATGTGTTGATATAATTAACATGAATTAATAACAAAATAAGGTATTATTTTAGAATATTGTTTTGTTACCAAATTATTAGGTATTAAGTGGGCCTAAAAATGGGCATTCTCCTTTCACGTCCGTCCTCATTAAAATCAAAGTATAGAAACCCATACAATAGTATAAAGGCATGCATGCGAAAAAAACGCAATGATTATCTTATAGGCTTGTTTAATAAACATTGCAACTTTGTGTTAAAACCTGTTTTGTTGGACGATTAAACTGTCACCTTTGAGGGGAAGTATGGGGACGAAATTTGAATTTAGAACACAATTTAAAAAAAACTTGTCTAAAAGGTTATTCCACTTTTGACCTACTGTAAATTTGACACAGTTGTTTCGAGTACGATTCATTATTATAAGAATATTTGCTACAACTTTATTCAATTAAATACATAATTGTACATCAAAAGTTTAGTAATTCAAAGATGAAAGACAGAAGAAAAAACAAAGAAGAGTAAGCTAATCATTCCCACCACTTTTGACCACCCATTATGTGACCCAGTAGCATTTAGGAATCAGCTTGGAAGCAGCCAGATAGAGAGGTGCACTGTTAACCTGAGTGGTGCATATTCTTCTCGTCAAGCCGGCATAATGAAGGCGACTGTATAAAAAAATGAAACAATAATTTACTGTATTTCAGACGTCTATTGTTAATCAGATGTATATATTTAGAGTCGTCCACTATTTCTTATAACAAAGACACACAAGAAGCTGTGTCAAATTTGTTTCTGGCACGAACTAAAAATAACCTTTTAACATAAGTATTTCGAATTAAAAAAAATGTTTAAAACTAACAATGAAAACAGTTTTAATAGCTTCAAGTGTGAATAGAATAACAGCACGGACTACTTCTAGTTAAATTTTTGAATGGTTAATAAGTATTTTTCAAGCAGTGTGAACACGCAGTTAAAATATTGGTTAAATTTTTAACTTCGGTTGTTAAACTGAAAGTATAGAATCCATTGAGTAGGTATGATAGTAAAATATTTTTGTAAGTTTTTATTGCTGTGAGAAGTTTTGCAATAATGCAATAATGCAATAAGTTTTAATAAAACGTTTGTCAACGAAAACTAGTTATTGTTTTGTTATTGCTATTGAACATTAAAAATTAACGATTTTCAGGAAGTTTATTTCTTTAATTCTTTCTTAGTATGTAACTCATGCACTTAGAATAAAACCTTATTTTACAAATGTATTTTTTTTATACGAGTCGAGATAAATTCTACGACAAATAAATATCTGCAAGTAGCAGTCACCTCCACTATACTGGCTTAATGAAATGATTTTGTTGATTTTTTATAGCTTCTCAGCAATTGACAATACTCCACATGCTGTTAAACTATTACTACTTCTTCTACCGATAAATTTCTGTAGACAGCAGTCGTCTCCGCTATACCGGCTTCAGAAGACGAATGTAAACCATCCAGGTAGACAGCACACTCTTTTCTCGTTATACCTCAAAATTGATCCTAAACTGGGCTAATAAAATTTGAGCCATTACGTATCCAGATATATAAATATCTGATTTCCGATATCCAGATATCCGATTGCAATAAACAGTTGGCTAAAGTCACAAATTAAAAAAAAAAAGATCCGTTAGCAATAACCCAATCTCATTTCACACTTCTCAAAAGTTAATAATAAAACTATTCTGACATCATTAACTTTTGAATTTCGAATGTCAAACAATGACAATGGTCAAAATAATGACCGTGAATAAACATCCCCTAAGAATAAAACCAAATAATCTTCATACAATACTAACCCTTAGGGAAGATGCTCTGGTATTAATTACCCATGACATAATTTCAAAGCGATATCTCATAGCGTGTAAGGGAACTATTGTTAACATTATAAGATGAAAGGTAAAAAGTGAGAGTTCATTAATATGAACTATAATAATATTTGGAGCTCATCTTATTGTGGAATTTCATTGTTAGATGCTGGTGACAGATAAGGGTCTTATTATCAATCTCGTGTCGAAAGGAAGGGACGAACTTACGGTTTGAAGCACAATACTAAATTCATAAATAAATTAATTAATACGAATTAAAGGGTAGTACAGCTTTCTTTCTTTCTTTGAATGGTCTTCTCAAGCCGGCATAGCGGAGGCGACTGTTGCCTGATATTTTTCTCTGGTAGTAGTTGTATTTGCTCATGGATTGCACGCTAGCTTAATATCAGATGGCGAGCTACTATAAAACACACTATATTAGAATAGTTTTACAATTTTCTTTTAAATATAAATAATCAACTGTAATGATTAAATATCGAACCTAGTTGCTCCAGCGTGACGTACCGCCACACTAACCATTTAGCCTTATTAGAGGTCGTAAAAGTTCAATATCTGATATACAACTGGTAAACAAATAAATAGGCCAAGAATAAAAATAAAACCAAAATATTTTAATATCAAGATAGTAAATAATCATAACTGACTCATACGCATCATTTTATCTCAAAGAAATCTTAAGGTCCACGACCTTTTTAGAAGATCGAAGCACGTACTGGTAAAGTCTTTTTTTTTCACTTCATAATGTGCGACGATAAAGGACCTCATGCCATCATAGTTCACAGGTCGTAATGTATTCAAAATATTCATTGTGTGTGGTTCTATTATTAAGAATAAGGGAGTCGCTAAACAAAGAAATAGTTCGTTGATGAGAAATATCTCGATCTTTTTAAGTGCTTTAGATTTTATTTGTCAGAGATGTTTTAAAAAAATTGGTCCCTTTGACACGACGTGACGTTTAAGGGTTAAATGAGTGGACGTGTATTTATGGATGTGTCATTAAACTTTAGATTAAATCTAAGATGAAGTGGTTGTAATGAACTACTGTATTGTTGTTGAATTAAACAATGTTTTAATGTTGTAAGATAAAGTTACATAAGTTCTTTAAGGTAAGAGTGTATATCGTGGGATTTTGTTTAATGGTTTTTAAAGATATTTTCGAGGAGCTATTATAAAATTATTACGTTCTATATTGTCATTTAAGTTATCTCTGTAATTTTTTTGAACGTTGTTCCAACTTGAATGATAAATCTATAGTTTGAATTAAACATGTTTATTTAAGAGAAAAAAAAATTATCGTAATTAAATCAATCCAAAAAAATTAATTTCGTAGTTTCGAGAAAAAGATGTATACCAAAGAAATTAATCATTGTTTGCACGTATCGCATGAAGCATAACACTGGTAAATACGATAAAAGAAATATTTTTGACGAATTAACATTAAAGAGCCATAAGAAATTAGCAACAAAAACTCAACCCTAATCTAACCCAAACATAGACAGGTACCCATTACAAAGGGAGCTTATTTTAACCCTTCAAAAATCGCGTCACAAATTCACACAATAACTCTTCCCTGACCCATAAACAAACACGACTACTATGTCGTCTAAGAATACCCATAATGAGCTGGTGGCATTAATTCTAGGTCATAAAGTAGCGAATTTATGAACCTAAATCCGGTTCTATAAAAATGCGACACGGTTCATCTTGGACATTATGCGTGTGACGATGCTTCAATTCATTTTTGACAATGTTGCTGAGTTACGAGAACTAATTTTGAAAGTAAAAATTTTTGTTTTGTGTTTCAGAAAGCTATAGAGACTTTCATGAGTTTTATTTTAAAACACTCAAAATTTTGCGACTCCGTTATGTGATTATATGATTAATGAATAATTAAAAACTTTTATTGTCCTGAAATACAGGTCTAAAACTAAGTTTTGGCAGACCGTTATATGACCGTTAAAGTGTACCATTCTAGGAACATTTGTAAAGAAAGAAAATAAATATATAAATACATTATTAAGTACATACGAATAAAAATTGTAATGAGAATAGTCTCTATGATGTTTTTAAATAGATCAAGACAACTATATTTAAATGATCCGGTCCTAAATGAGTAAGTGTACCCTAAATAACCGACCGTAACACAGAAGGTCCGAGCACAGGACATAATTGACCATAAATAATAGACAAGGCAGATTACACATGTTTATCTACTTTGTATAAAAATAGGGTTCCGGTCTTTTTTTACCCTTACACGACAACGGAAGGGTTAAGATACATTTCTTATGCTAAAATATGTAATATTTCATTAAAATTTGTTCCTTCACAATTCGCAATTGTTATTTGAATGGGAACAATATGTTTTGATGCTATTATTATGTCATACGTTTGTTTTGTATTTTTTTAAATTTCGTTATTAAGATCTTAGTTACTCGTGTTAGATGTCGCAAATTATTTTTAATGTGTTTGACCGTTACGTAGAATTGATAGGGCAAATGAACATTAATGTTGTGTGAAATATTTTCTAATGGTTATTGTACAAGTAAGGCAAGTATGTTTGATTGAAATAAAAAAAAATGTGAGACTTACCATCGCATTAAGTTTTATCGTTTTTATCCGCGACGTTTTAAAAGCTAGAGCTCTGAAAACGAGCCGAGTCGCTCAACCTGAATGGTGCACATTCGTCTCCTCAAGCCGGTATAGCGGAGGTAGCCTAGAGAAAAACTTATTAAAATCATGCGAAGTTTTGACAACAAAAAATGAACAAATGGAAAAATTTAATATAAAAACCACAGGAAATGACATTTAACACTATTTTGACTTCCTGTAATTAATTTTAAAAAGAACTATATTATTTAATTATTATTTGTAAGATACCATCTCTTCGAAAATGGACAATACGAGTGCATCCCCCTTTGTATGCCTACCCCAATTTGAACTTTGACTTCTTGAAGGAATTTATCAGATTATAGCTATTTTGGGTAATTTAGAGTCAAATTAACTTTAATATTTATATGTGAAGATCAAATACAGGTGTTTGATAAAAATTAGTTATGTATTTATTTTGTAACCGATTTTTTAACGTGAATTTCGTTTTTTTGACTTCTTTTTTTTTGTATCCCTGAAATTTCACATACTAGTAAAACTGCGGAACCTGTAATTGGCTTTATTTTTATTGTGTTCATATAGTCTTAAAAACATTATTGTTTATAACATTGTTGATTTATAAATAAATAAGTAATATTCTTCTGTAAACACCTTCATTAATTACTCTTCGCACGTATACTCTTTCGTTGAGGGTGAACTTCTCCCTGACTTGACAGTCGAAAAATGTGAGGTGCAAACTTCATATATCTGACATAAAAAAGCGTAGGCCGCTTTAAACGATTAGACAATGTTGCCATCAAGGCAAATACTAACTGACAGAGAACCTAAACGTGGCTGTGGTCATCTTTTCTCTCGCGTCTCATTGGGACCGTTATTGTACATCTGGTTGTATATATCAATGCTTTTATCTAATTCCGCCATCTATTTTCTTATTGGAATCTAAAATATTTTAAGCATTTATCAGTGGTTGTCTCCGCTATGCCTGCTTGAGGAGACGAATACACGCCGTCTTATTACCACACTTTCTTATAAAACTAAAACAAATATAGTTTGCTTTTCTGATGAAATGTAACGTTAAATAATTTGGTAGCGTTTGTGGATATAATCTAAGATAAATGTATACTAATTGAAATACCACTGCTCCCCGAAGATCGTTCCCGTTGACGGTAAAACGGTTATTTGTACATTCCACTCACTTGGTATTTTTCTCTTGTTATTTTTATAGGCAATTCTAGTAAATGTTTTTCCTTGCTATAGAGTTTTTGTTAGACAGAATTGGTTAGTTAATGTAGCTAAATACAGAGGCCATGCTCATGCCCCTACAGGGGTATACAGAGGCTGGATAGTCAGCGCTCTAAAAAAATTATTAGAAAAATATTAATTATAATTATATTGAATAATAATTACTGACAGGTACCAATGTAACTTTGTTATACATATGTATTTTAGTCGCTCAGTGCCTATAGGCACTATTAAAGAGTGGTAGGCAGTCTGATGATGGTTATTTGTTCAGTCTGCCGTCCTGGGGCAGTACCACCACTTTCGAATGTAACACCCGTGAAGTGAATTTGTCGCGTTTCGGGAGCTGTTTGAAAGTAGCCAGGTATAGCGAGAGGAATGTGCACTGTCAATCTAGATGGTGCATACTCGTCTCCTTAGGCCGGCATAGTAGAGGTGACTGCTGTCCGTAGAAATTTCTCTGTAGTAGCAGTTGTGTCCGTTCATGGATCGCACTCTAGCTTTATATCAGTCGGAGTGTTGTCATATGCCGAGCTACAATATAAGAAAAACTAAGTGTAAGTGCACATGATGAATTAATCAATTTCAGATGAATAAATTACAAAATACTAGATAAAAAAAGATTTTCAGACAACTCATGCATCTCGTCTATGTCATCCTTTAAAAGTCCTTTTCCACTTAAATATACTTTTTTCTCGATTTTTATATATTTATATTTTTAAAGATTGAATTCGGAATTGAATTTGATACCTTAGTGCAGTGATTCTCAACCTTTTTTTTGTTGCGGCACATTTTTATCGATTTCAAAATTTGGCGGCACACAAAGATAAATTTAAAAATTATTTACTTACATATAACACATGCGTAAAATAGTGTATGATAATAATTTTAAACGTGCGAAATAAAATGAAATGTACTACAAAAATAACAGTACGTATATTAAGGGATTAATTATAAGTTAATAATAAGAATTACAAGTAGGCGATTTTATTCTTTAAATCATGTTATTTAATAATATTAACATAATTATATATCTAAAATATGGCGGCACACTTTTAGAATTTCGCGGCACACAAAAGTGCCGCGGCACAGTGGTTGAGAATCACTGCCTTAGTGTAATAAACTGGCACCACAGCTATGAGTATTACAATATCTATTATTTTTAATACATTGGTACCTAATACCTATAGGTACTGTAAGTTATTTTTTGTTAGGAGATCTTATTTAGTATTAACCAGGTATAGACGTAGGTTTTTTAAAATAATTATTTAATAGTTAAGCATAGACTATGCTGCTAAAGTACAGACACGAACAAAAGGCCTCCCCCCTCAATCTATACAATATTTCTCCCCCTTTAAAAACCTTAGTACTAGGGTTGATAAAAATGTATATTCATTTAATTTTTAATAAATATTTAAACGGTTATGTAATTTTTTAATACGTATTGAATTAATAATAGTAATATAATTAATTATTATTGTGTAATACTCAATCATCATTTTCGAATGTAGCACCCATGAAGTGATCTTGTCGCGTCTAGAGATCAGTTTGGAAGTAGCCAGGTATAACGAGAGGAGTGTACACAGCCCACCTGCAGCATATTCGTCACTTCAAGCCAGCATAGCAGAGGCGACTACTACCTACTTTCTCTGCGATAGCAGTTGTTTCCGTTCATGGACCGCACTCTAGCAACATCAGGTGGAGTGTTGTCATATTATGTCGAGCTACAATTAAAAAATTCCCTTATTATACCGTAGGATATATATATATATTTATTGTAGCTCGGCATATGACAACAGTCCGCCAGATGTAAAGCTAGAGTGCGGTCCATGAGTGAAAACAGATGCTACTACAGAGAAATCTCTACAGGCAGCAGTCGCCTCCACTATGCCGGCTTGAATAGACGAGCATGTACCATCCAGATTGGCAGTGCACACTCCTTCGTTATACCTGGCTACTTTCAAACTATTCCCGAAACGCGATATGAATAGGATATGAAAATATCGTGGACAATGGTTGGACGCAATCTAAGAAAATATAGGTGCAATTTAAAAAAATAAAAAGCCAAAGATATTGAATATTTTACTAATACTTTAACTTTTTTTTGTTTAATACAAAACATTAATAGACAACCCTAATCAATCTGTAATGGCCCTCAGTTACTAACACAATATAGAGTGATGGTCACCCTTTACCGGTATTTACTACAGCATATTTGATAGTGTTGTAAATAATGTTATCGATAGAATTAAATTTATTTATTCTTATTTGTTTTTTCGTATTAGATTGTGAATAGAAGGAGACTGTTTGGTATAGGTATTTCTTTTTACACCCTTTATATGTATATTTTATAGCAGTACGGTACGATATAATACTGCACGCCCAATATTAAGAGTGCGGAGGCAACTGCTTTCACGGATAAGTGTCCGTGCCAGCCGTGCCCCCTTGAAAATTGCAGACTTTGATGTATGAATTACATTTATTTTCCTTTTTTTTTTGTGACAACACTCCGCCTGATGTAAAGCTAGAGTGCGGTCCATGAACGGAAATAACTGTTACTAAAGAGAAATCTGTGCGTACAGCAGTCGCCTCCACTATGCCGGCTCGAGGAGACGAGCATGCACTATCTAGAGAGTGCACACTCCTCTCGCTATACTTTCAAACTGCATCCCAAACGCGACAATGTAACAAGGACGGCAGACTGAGGTACCAGTCTATATTTTCTGTCAATAAATAATAATAAAAAATCTTATGTATTATAAGTAATGCCTGTCTGATGTTAAGCAGTGATGGAGCACGCTTGCCTATGAGGTACCTTTTTACCCGTAATTTGAAGAGGCCCGTATTGTACTTCTCGGCAAACACAGACCGGGAGAGAGTTCCACAGTTTCGCAGTACGCACGAGGAACGTGTTGTCAAAACGCCTCGTACGTGCTTTAGGAACTTGGACCATAAATGGATGGTACCTCTCCGGGTGTCTGGACGTCCGATGAAAGAAAGGGGACGGTAGAACTAAGTTGTGTAGCTCTTGCGCACACTCCCCGAAATATATCCGGTAAAAGACCGATAAACAGGCGACGTTTTGTCGGTGCTCAAGACTTTGCAGCCGAGATTTGACTAGAGTGTCATCGCCTATTAGCTTCTATATAAATTTATATATATTTTTTTATTTTATTGTAGCTCGGCATGTGACAGCATTCCGCCTGATGTAAAGCTGGAGGGCGGTCCAAGAATGGAAACAACTGCTACTACAGAGAAATCTCTACAGGCGGCAGTCGCCTCCACTTGCTTGAAGAGACGAGCATGTACCATCCAGATTGATAGTGCATCACACCTCTCATTATACCTGGCTACTTTCAAAGTATTCCCGAAACGCGACAAGGTCACTTCACGGGTGTTACATTCGAAAATGGTGGTACTGCCCCTATAGGCACTGAGCGACCAAAGTACATATAACAAAGTTACATTGGTACCGGTCAGAATTTAGCGAGGTTCGAACACGGGGCTCATCGATCGTGAGTTCACGCGTCTTACCGCTAGACCACGGCCGCTCCGGCTCCATATCCGGTGAAAGACCGATAAACAGGCGACGTTTCGTCGGTGCTCAAGACTTTGTAGCTGAGACTTGACTAGTGTGTCATCGCCCATATAAATTTTTCTATATAAATTTATAAGTATATATAATATAATCTATATAAATTTTTCCCATCCCTATTTCCTTAACGTACGGTCACAAAGTCCGTTGTTTGTATGACTCATACATACAACGAGGTGTATTTACGCTCTAATTCTCTACCAGTATAATACAGATTCTCTAATAACATTATTGTGAAATGCCCGCAGCGGTTTTTATTTCCTTCCTTATTAACTGCAGGTAAAGTGTAAAGGAACACTCATCATTTATCATAAAATGATTAATTAATACTAGAGTTATATATTTGGTAATATGTGTATAGGAAATAAAAACGAAGATACTGGAGTACTTAGCTAGATAGGTAAATAAGTCAGTAGGTATATTTTTGCTAAGATTTAAATTGTTTAAAAACAAAACTATGTATTACAGAAATATTTTTCTTATTGGAAATAAGATGTTTGTTGGTATTGGAATAAGAAGATTTTTTGGCTTATTCAAATGTTACGTTTGTTATTGTTATTTTGAATTATGATAAAAATAGAACAAAATTACGCGCTCGTTATTTTTAATTAATTTAAGAACAAAACTAATTTCCAAAAAATATATCACAAATCTTAAAGTTTTTCGAGCGAAAATTTAAAAATCTTGGAGTAACCACTATTTTTTAATCAAAATTACTTTTTAAACACTACTTTCCAACCACATTCCGCTAATTTATGTTCGTGACGGTAGATACACAGTATTACACAGTCACATCAGCTGTCAATGTTAGACCTTTCACCAACATGCAAAAACCTTTCGACGCGTTTTGCCATTCCACGTCACATCCTCGGGAGACGTGATCGGTCCGGATGGATTCCCGCAAAGTAACTCCTAATACTATTAAACACCATTTTTAAGTTTGACACCCGTGAATATAGTCGCGTTTCAGGATCAGCTTGGAAGTAGCCGGGTACTGTTAATAGATGGTGCACATTGGTCTCCCCAAGCCTGAAAAAGCTAATGAAGAAGACTGCTGCCTGCATTTCTCTTTTGCCATCATGAATTGCACTCTAGCTTAACATCAGGCAGAATATGGTCACATGTCGTACTACTGTAAAAAGTTATTTTTTCGACCATTTTCTATTCTGGAATTCGAACGTCTAAAGTTTAATAACCCCTTCACACTTCATTTCCAGTTAGTTAAAAAAGTTATTTTTTCGACCATTTTCTATTCTGGAATTCGAACGTCTAAAGTTCAATAACCCCTTCACACTTCATTTCCAGTTTACAGTCATTTCATCGTGAATCAATATTGTAATTTACGTCTTGAACGCGCAATTAACTGTAAGAAAACCGCATCGCAAACTTAACGGAAACGATCCGATGCATGTTATGACTCAACACAATACGTTTTGATGACATAGATGAGTTATTTACAGATATGATTATAATAACTGTACCTTGTATTATCGTTAATTTTTTTAATGAGCGATCAGCCATCGGAAGCTACGTTTCTTGTGGATAATCCACTTTTAAGTGCCACAACAGTTGGAAGTCGCTGGCTCTCCATAGTTTCTGCTTACCCCAGTGGAAACAGGGCCACCATCAATACAAATTCATAAATTCAAATATAATTATACATTGTAAAAATTTAAAATTATTTTTTAAATACGAGACATATGAGATGGGATGCCACGTGGTGTGGCGAAACTCGTCGAAAGGTTTTTGCATGTCGGTGAAGGGTCTAACATTGACAACTAATGTGACTGTGTACCTACCCTCACTAACATTGAAATTAATTGCAAAGTAGTATTTAAAAAATAATTTTAGTTATGGATTTCTGCAAAGAAACGCCTAACACTATTAAACATTGTAAAAATTAAATAATTCAACAAAAAAAAAATACAGTTTGAGTTTTCTAATGAAAGTAAAAGATGTAAGTAACACCCCAGAGGAGTGTGCAATCTAAAATGGAACATGCTCGTCTCCTCAAGCCGGCATAGTGGAGGCGACTGCTACCCTGCTACAGGTTTCTCTGTAGTAGCAGTTGTTTCCATTCATGTACCGCACTCTAGCTTTACATCAGGCGGAGTGTTGTCACATGCCGAGCTACAATAATTTAAAAAAAAATGTATATCACTTTAGCTTCCACTCATAAACTGCACTTTCAAACAAACATCGAGTGTGGTCACTTGCCAGCCTACTATAAATGGTGTGTAAGTATCATTTAACATGTTACATTATGTAGTAGTCTATGGCTGAACCAGTCACGAAGTTATAATTGAATTCATGTTAACTGCACCCCGTTGGCTGTTAACTTTACTCATACCAGTAGAACCATAACCTTTTAAACTGAGGATCAGGTCCTTTGTCTTCTAACATTGTAAGCATCAATATCTTCCATCCATTTGCAGTTAAGTTATAAAGCGTCCAATTTTAATATTCATTTGCAGCCCTTTATGATTGTCGTGAAGATGTGAGTTTTAATTTGTTAGTATTATAGTTAGTAAAGCACCTAATAGTCTCGTAAATCAGAAATTCTGGTGCAGTCCAAGTTTTTTTTTTAAATTTTATTTTAGCACGTCATATGACCGTACTCCATCAGAGCAGGGGATCTGCAGACAGCAGTCGCGCCCGCTATGCCGGCTTGATGAGATGCCTCTTCACACTGCGCTTGAAGGATCCCATGTTATAGGAAGGTGGAAAGACGTAACTGGGAAGGTCGTTCCAAAATCAAATGGAACGACAGAAGAAGGATTAATTGTATTTTTATTTCTCAAACCATAATTAAAAAAATAATTGTAGAATTTGACATTTATTAGTCCGATATTCGTTACATAACATATGGCAGCATTATTTAAAAAAAAAATGATACAGAATATAATCGAAATATGTATATAAAACAAGCAATGTGAATACAAAGAGAACTGTTGTCGCCATGTTCTCATATCGCTCTACAATCTTCATATTAAATTGCATTGATTCAGTTTCAGTATTTGATCCTCCTCCTAGGAGACCCATGACGTGGCTACAGCTCACCTTGTCTTAAATTAAAAAAAAAACTAAGCATTAATGTAGATATTTATTATATGTATATATTATATCCTGGGGTAGAACCACCACTTTCGAATGTAACACCCGTGAAGTGACCTTATCGCGTTTCGGGAATAGTTTAAAAGTAGCCAGGTATACGAGAGGAGTGTGCACCTCAAGCCGGCACAATAGAGGCGACTGCTGCCCGCACAAGTTTCAGTCTGTAGTAGTAGTTGTGTCCATTCTAGGGCCGCACTCTAGCTTTACATCAGGCGGAGTGTTGTCGCATGCCGAGCTACAATAAAAAAATAAAAAAAAAATATTTATTGCGTATTAAAGTACTAAACAAAATTAATATAAATATTTACTATTACTATTTACTTATTCAACAAACGTAACCACTTCCTTGGACGAGATAATCCTTAAAGATTTATTGCGAACAAAAACGTTAGATTTATTGGAAAGAAACTTCGAGATTATAATAAAACATGGAACATTATCGGGATGAAATATCTAAAACAATATTTCTAATAGCATTTTGTTTGCACATAAACATTGAAGAGAACTGAACACAAATCCCTTTTTATTATCGAAAAATCTATATTAATGTAAGGGCGTCTATAGGAGGCCTTTATTGCGGCTGAGAAATAACATATGTACAAAATTAGACCTAGGAATAAATACTAAGGTGATACATATACTTTTCACACACGACTTTAACTACCTTTCTGGAGTGTTTGACGCGCTTTTACCCGGGAAGGTTGAGGTGTTTTTTATCCCTTTCCTTAATTAGTTTAGTAGTTATTATTGTGTAAAAATTGTGTTATTTTGCGTAATTTTATGCTGCGCATATGAGTAATTGTGGAAACATTAAAATTCACTCTATATGAGGCAACGGAATCGGTTTTTTTTTTTTTGGTTATCCCACGCCGTGACAACGCTCATATTGTGATGTGACCGGGTGAATTGCCGCCAAATACTCCAAGAAAGCGTCAAATTATAAAACACCATTGCAATGTGATGCACAAACTATAAAAATTTACTACTTGTCATTGGCAGAGTTGTCGTTGTTATGACATCTGAGGCTATTTAACAAAAGAAGAAGAACTACCTTTCTAACCTACCTATCCTGGGGTAGTACCACTACCTTCAGGTACAACATCTGTGAAGTAACTCAGTCTATTTGATCTTGATTAGTCTATCAATGTATTTGAAAGTAGTCGAGTAAAGAAAGAGTTATGGACGGTCAGCCTGGACAGAGCACTCCCGTCACATTAAGTCAGGTATAGCGAAGGCGACTGCTGTCCACAGACATTTCTCATGCGGAATAAATAACTAGAATATGGAAAATTATGAAAATATGATATTTAATTTTTTTTTTTTATTTCCATAAGTAATAAAGTAATACTTATTTTGTTGCAAAATAGTAATAATAATTGCCATTGTGAAGTCGTACATTACACTTGTAAAAAAATTAGTCCCCTATTATAATTACAAAAAATACAATTTCTAATATGCCGCGATCATTTTTACACTTGCCACAAGTACGCTTACAGGGTGTGTCAATCAGACGATTTCTTTTGTTAAAACGTCACCAAGCGAAAAAATCGTTTATTGGTTCACTATTCAAAATTTTTCTAACAATTTAACCGCTACAGCGCTTTATATAATATCTTTAAAGTGTTTAAATCATAAGGTCAACATGGGCGGTATACCTGTGACTGATAGTGTACACATATGCATTAGCAGTTGTCTCCGTTCAATGTTCATGAATCATACTATAAAAAAATATTACATGTTTTGTGTTGTACCAAAATAAATAAAACTAACCGCTTAATAATATAAGAAACTTAAGTAAAAAAAAAACCTAAAATCACTGAAAACTCTTATCATAATAAGCGTAAAGCGATGTAAGCGCTTTTGGGTTCAAAATTTGATTTTCGAATTGTGGTGTTCGGATGAGTGAATCCGTTGACAAGTGTCTGTTAAAAAAAGGGATTATGTATCTTTTAATATGACTAGTCGAGATTAATTCTTGTTGAAGACATTTCGGGACATCTGTTCTATTAGTTATTTTGTAACAGTATCTTTTTTTATTTATTTTAATTTTGAATTGCCTAAATGTATTATTAACGCAAAGGTATCGTTTACAGATGTTTTGATACGATTGTTTATTTTAGTCAAGTTTTTTTCCATAAAATGCAGTATATTGTACTTTATTTATATAAATGTATTTTGATCATTATTATTTTCTTATACAGGTATAAAAAGAAAGGCAATGTGAACAAGGATTGACATAAGGCTGGTGTCGCGACGGTCTCGTAGCTTGCGCGAGGTCATTCAACTCATATCTGATAGACGACCGAGAGCGATCTCTAAAAAGTTAATCATAATAAAAAAAATTCCTTGGAATAACGTTTCTGTGTTGGTAGTATACCACATGTATACCACCCATAAGTATATAACATGGTTAAAGGGAATTTCACACCCTGTATACAAGGAACCCATTTTGACTTAACAGTTTAAACTTGCCTGAAAGTTTATTGTAATTTTTTTATTAGGTGCATTATCACTATAGTAGTAGCTGCTTTTTTAAAGTTATCGCATAAATTATTAAATTTATTTATTAGCATAAATTTTTCGTAAGTAAATAGTTTATATATAAAACCATTAATATATATAACGTGAAAGAAACGTTTATACGTAAAAGAGACGTAGACACGTAAAACAAACGTAATTAAAAGATGTACTGTTCGAGAGATAGTTGAAGTGTCCAATATATTTCCTTTACAAACGTTTATTTACCAAACAACCTGTGAATGCCTTGTTCTTTGTCTTTAATAAGAACGACTAAGGGCCGGTGTTTCAAGTGTACTTTAATTAAGATTATATTAACTTAACAAAAGCGACCGTTACCTATAGATACGCAACGGCGAATCCTTTAAATCATATCCTATCTCAATCAAAAAATCATTTTCTATACTCATCTAGAGCTTGTATCATGGGTAGTATATCAAATTACTAAGATATTCAGGATAATGGGAGCACAGAGGTATAACTCAGTGTCTCTCGACTGTCGACTGGATTTACGAGTACATATTGTATAAACTACAGCAGAAATATTTAATTGCTTCTTTTTTAAAATCAATAGCAACGTATTTCCCGCTCGGCTATAGTCCTTCACATGACCAGTATGTTTTTTTAAATTATTGTATGTGACAACAGTCCGCCTGATATAAAGTTAGAGTGCGGTCCATGAGTGGAAACAACTGCTACTACTGCCGGCATGAAGAGACGAGCATGTACCATCTTATATTGACAGTGCACACTCCTCTCGTTATACCTGGTTACTTTTAAACTATTCCCGAAACGCGACAAGGTCACTTCATGAGTGTTATATTCGAAAGTGGTGATACTACCCTAGGACGGCAGACTGGAATAATAACCATCATCAGTCTGCCTACCACTCTTTAATAGCGCTTATAGGCCCTGAGCAAAGGCATAAAGGCAAAACAAGCATGTAAAGCCTAATAGCTAAAGATTGAAAAACCAGCCCTATGAGTAGATATGGCTATACGGTATCGTCACACGAAATATCAATTTAAACTTTATTTTGCTCGGCATAGCGAAGAAAATAGCTTGTAACATATATTAAAGTGACTAAACAAGATCTAAGTTTACTTGGATAATATTTTCTTGGCAAAGAAGTTGCTAATTTGGTACCAATTAACTTTAAGAAAGGGGAAGATGCTTTTAAACTTGAGTAGAATATTTAGTTAAAGTTTATATTAGAATGTCTAATAAATAAGTTTACCTATACTATAATTAAGTAATTTGTCTTTGTACAAGAAGACAACTATCTTTCTGAATTAGACAACAATAATTTCGTCTGAAGGAGTATGCCTTGTCAATGTTATCAAGCCGACCAGAGAGAAGACGCCTGCTGAAGACATTTTTCTTTGGTTGCAGTTGTCTTCATTGGCATACTCTAAAGCAAAGTGTAATCACATCCCAGTCAGAAAAGTAAACTGTATTGCATATTCTTTCAAATTATCTATTTGATTAGTTGTTGCATAAAAAATCAGTTTATTTTGGTATTTTATTTTTATATATTATTTGTTGAATAAAATATTTACTAACGCGTTTATTTTGATTAATTCGATCCGTCCAAAGCTTTAAATTTTAAAAATATATATTTAGTTAAAACGCTCGCTCAAAACCCAAGATAGTAGCCAGGTATAACGAGAGGAGTGTGCACTGTCAATCTAGGATGGTCGTCTCCTCAAGCCGGCATAGTGGAGGCGACTGCTACCCGCACAGGTTTCTCTAGTAGCAGTTGTTTCCATTCATGGACCGCACTCTAGCTTTACATCAGGCGGAGTGTTATCACATGCCGACCTACAATAAAAAAGAAAGCATATTTTATAACTAACACACCTATTTAAAAACAATAAAACAAAAATAACATAAACACGAGAACAATTAGCGTAACAAAACAATTTAAAAACGATCCGAAATAATTTCTGGGGAAATACATTTTTAATTCAATAATTGTATGTTTGCTGCA
Source organism: Tinea pellionella (assembly GCA_948150575.1). Classification (NCBI taxonomy): domain Eukaryota; kingdom Metazoa; phylum Arthropoda; class Insecta; order Lepidoptera; family Tineidae; genus Tinea; species Tinea pellionella. The sequence goes on along the minus strand of OX411263.1, from coordinate 6,199,226 downwards.
TCTGTAATTTGACTAATGGGGTCAAATTAACTCTGATCACGTGACAAATGTCATCGCAGATGCTGTCATATGGGGACGACAATACGTCATTAATTTATTAAATGTATTTACAATTGTTTTTATATTACTACAAATGATGTTGTAATTTTAATGTTATTAGATTAAGTTTGGTTTAGATCCGCTATGGGCAACCTTTGACATGTTGAGGGCCAAACTTTAGCGTGCAAATACGTTCGCAGGCCGCGTTTAAAAGTACTTAGTGCATTTTAAAGTAGTGATAATATTATTTTTTTTGCCGCCTCACTGTCACTCCCGTGAGTATAAGTACCTAATGTAATATTTTTTTAATTGGGTTTTTCAAAATGTCTCGCGGGCCGGATCATATCTTACAGCGGGCCGGATCCGGCCCGCGGGCCGGTTGTTGCCCATATGTGGTTTAGATACATAAAATTAGATAAAGACTTGAAAACCACATTACAATTAATACATATTAAATTTAAAAAAAACAGCCTGTAAAATCTAGACCATAATAATGTAAAAGAAAATTTCATTCCAAGAGTTTTCACCGAGTAAAACAGCATCAAAAAATGATTTAGGGCTAACTTCATGTATAATATTATAACTTTTTTTTATATTGTAACTCGGCATGTGACAACACCCCGCCTGATGTAAAGCCAGAGTGCGGTCCATGAATGGAAACAACTGCTACTACAGAGAAACCAGTTCGAGCAGCAGTCGCCTCCACTATGCTGGCTTGAGGAGACGTGCACGCACCAACTAGATAGACAGTATACACTCCTCTCGCTATACCTGGCTACTTTAAAACTATTCTCGAAACGCGACAAGGTCACTTCACGGGTGTTACACTCGAAAGTGGTGGTACTACCCCAGGACGCGTGAACTCACGATCGGAGAGACCCGTGTTCGAACCTCGCTAATTCTGACCGTACCAATGTAATTTTGTTATATGCAGTTTGGTTGTTCAGTGCCTATAGACACTATTAAAGAGTAGGCAGACTGATTATTAAGTCTAGTCTGCCGTCCTGGGGTAGTACAACCACTTTCGAATGTAACACCAGTGAAGTGACCTTGTCGCGTTTCGGGAATAGTTTGAAAGTAGCCAGGTATAACGAGAGCAGTGTGCACTGTCAATCTAAGGTGGTACATGCTCGTCTCCCCAACTGACATAGTGGAGGCGACTGCTGCCTGCACAGGTTTTTCTGTAGTAGTTGTTTCCATTCATGGACCACAGTCTAGCTTTACATCAGGCGAAGTGTTGTCACATGCCGAGCTACAATAAAAAAAAAAACCTTGTGCGAATGTCTTCTTCGCCTAATAGTAACTCTTAACATAATCCCTATCATCTACATAATTGAAAGGGAACCATCGCGTGACAACGAAATTAAAAATAAACATGCTGTAGCAATGATACTTGCAACCATGCAATGGCGTTTGTAAAAATAATTTACTTATGTAGATATTATAAACATTTTGGGACCCTCACCGCGAACATTCTATTTTATTTTGTCATTCAAGAGCTATGTAGCATAGTCAATCTGGATGGTGCACATTCTCCTCAAACCGGCATAGTGGAGGCGACTGCTGACTGCAAAAAATGGTGGCTGTTCTTTCCGTTCATAAACCGCACTCTAAGCTTAACATGGTACATGCGGAGTGTCGCCATATGTCCGAGCTACAATAAAAAAAAGTATTTTTTGTTAAATGTACCTGTATTTAATATTTATAAATAAATATTTGTTTTGTTATTTGTATGAACTGGAACTCCGCATTATTGTAAAAATCACGAAAGTGCTTGTGCTAAAGTTGTTCCTAACTATGAATGCTTTCGTAATGAGCAGGAATAGTGGGAGTCATTTTTATTATAATGCTGTCATAGAAGAAGATCTGCAAACAGCCGCATCCACTACGCCCGCCTTAGTTTAAATATAAATAAAATACTCAAAACTTCCAGTAATCTAAACCATAGTAATTAGTTAAAAGATGATAGTTACAAATGGTTTGTAACCCCTGGAAGGTCATTGTTTAGTGTCATAAGTGCAAATTATATGACACCAGAATGCATATTAGTAGGCGGAGCTCCGACAAGCGCTTTACCCGAGAAATGCACTTAAACTAATTAGATTGCGGAAATGGTTGGCGAACTATGCCTGAAGTTTATACAGCATGTTATAATAAGAATGTTTTAATTAATTTGATACGTATTGGAATAGTTGTTTTTTTTTTTTATTTTATTTAAGTTGTTTAGATTTATGAAAAAAAAAATACTTACCTGAAGCGAAATTTTCTGTAAATAATGTTAAAAATAAAACATTTTCAAACGATACAAAATATTTTAAAACTTTTTTATTTTTTTAATTTCATAATAAAAATGATTTTATATTTTAGTACTTAGTGGTACGTGGCGTTGTTCCGGGCTTTATCTCTGCCTATCCCTGTGGAAAAAAGGCGTGACAATTGTTGTCGTATTTTAGTACACTAATAATAACATATATATCTATACAAAGAACTGAAGATAATAAAGACTTTTTTAAAATTTTTTTTTAGAAAATAGTACCTACTTATATAAGAAAAATCTTACGGCATAGTAAATTAAAAGTAAAAGAGAATTTCGTGTTGAATTTTAGTAAATCCTTTCTCATTTTAAGCAAAATAGAAGCGAATACGTGTAGGAACTCGTATGTAATTAAACGTCACTCGTTTCGAGAGACATTACGTTCTCAGCTGCAATATAAAATATTTAATTTTATTTCTTATACCTTTTGTTTCTTATAATAGACAGGCATGTAATCACCATAAGGCGAAAACAACTACTATCACAAAAATGTCTGCTGGCCACAGTAGCCTCAGCTATACCGGCCATTCATAGACAGATAACATTCCTCTTGATATCCGAGAAATTCCAAGTTGATACTGAAACGCGATTATGTCACTTTACGAGTGTTACACTTGAAACCATGGTGGATGGTTATTCATTGTGTGGTCCATGAACGGAGACAACTGGAACTGTGGCAGTTGCCTCCTGGTTATTAAAAATAAATAAAAAACATATTTTTCTAACACAACTTTATTTTATCTATTAGGGAACCTATACAATAGCTTAGGATACATTAAACATATATAATTACATATAAACTGCAATTTATATAAAAATCAGCCTGTATAGAAGGAAAGCATCAGTATTTCACGATACCCAAGGGAGGTATTTACTGTGGCACGTCGGTCCAGCATTTCTATTTTTTGTCGTAAATCTAATTTATTTGTATTAGTTAATGACCGATCCTCGTCAGCCTGTCCTGGATATGTATAACTCTTTCTCATGATACATTATAGGAAGATCTCGCAGTTTTGATCATTTTAAATTTAATCCCAATTACAAATAACTACACATTCAAGTCAGATAATGAAACGCAAAATAACGCAACTAGCAATTGAAATAAGTATTTCCTAACATCCCAGTTAACTTCTTTTTCATGTTCGAAAAGCTTGATTGAAAATTGTTTTTGTTATACTGAGCATACAGCTTGATGGCGACGACTTGTTTTATAAAGAATAAAAACATTTCTGAAAAAAATTGAACCGACTTCTAAATAAAACACAAGGCACTAAAAAGTAAAAAATAATTTTAATTGAGAGTACACACAATTTAATAAGCATAAACATGAATAGATGCTTATTATTTATTCACAAATTAACTGTCTACATTTTATTTAGCATATTTCTGAAGTCGGTGCCAACTAAATATGAAACTCTGCATTGTTGGAATCTAGGTGCATTACCAATCATAAAACATGTTTCAAATGCATGCACCGACTTCAGATATATGCTAGATAAAATGTAGACAATTAATTTGTGAATAAATAATAAGCATCTATTCATGTTTATGCTTATTAAATTGTGTGTACTCTCAATTAAAATTATTTTTTACTTTTTAGTGCCTTGTGTTTTATTTAGAAGTCGGTTCAATTTTTTTCAGAAATGTTTTTATTTTGTAATTTTTAGTGGTAACTGTAGCTTGATTGTATGGGTAACATTCTAAACGCGCTGTTCAAATGAAATGTGATGAGAAGCGGGCTTATAGATATCCGATAAAAAATGAATCATTAATTAAAATCAATCGAAACATCCCCTAATTTTCCACCCTTAGAGATGGAATATTTTACTTAAATAGGACCAATCCCGAGACATGCTTTATCAAACAAAAAAAGAATTATCAAAATCGGTTCACTAACGGCGAAACATCCCCTAATTTTCCACCCTTACACATGGAATATTTTATTCCTTAAATGGGACCAATCCCGAGACGTACTTTATCAAACAAAAAAAGAATCATCAAAATCGGTTCACTAATGGCGAAACATCCCCAAATTTTCCACCCTTAGAGATGGAATATTTTATTCCTTAAATGGGAGCAATCCCGAGACGTACTTTATCAAACAAAAAAGAATCATCAAAATTGGTTCACTAACGGCGAAATATCCCTAAATTTTCCACCCTTAGAGGTGGAATATTTTATTCCTGAAATAGGACCAATCCCGAGACGTACTTTATCAAACAAAAAAAGAATCATCAAAATCGGTTCACAAACGGTGAAACATCCCCTAATTTTCCACCCTTAAAGATGGAATATTTTCTTCAAATTTAAAATTGACCAATCACGAGACATACTTTATCCAACAAAAGAAAAATCATCGAAATCGGCTCACAAACGGCGAAACATCCCCTAATTTTCCACCCTTAGAGATGGAATATATTCTTCAAATTGAAACGGGACCAATGCGGACATATACTCTATCCAACAAAAAAAGAATCATCAAAATCGGTCCACAATCGGCGGAGATATGAGGGAACATCGCCACAAAAAAAAAAAAAATAAAAAAAAAAATACACGACGAATAGATAACCTCCTCCTTTTGAAGTCGGTTAAAAAGACCTATAGTGCAGCCGTAGAATAACAGTAAAAGGCGATGAGACCAGTGTCGTTGCCAGGTACGAATGTAATATTTGTTATATGTACTTTGCTCGCTCAGTTACTAGCATAGGCATTAAAACAAAAACGTGTGTAATATATAAAAATACTTTAATAATTATAAAGTATCAAAATTATTTTCTCTAACTAAACGTAATACGGGGTGAAGGCGATCGGTGAAGCGTAGTGCGATGTAATTATTTTAAGTTTTGTTTCGTGTCCGGACGAATTTCGCGGTCCGAATAGCTATTTTATTTACAAATAAATTCCAATGAAATCCCGTACATTTGGAAATGCTTAAATGAGAATTTTATTTATTTTAGTTAAGTAATAAATATTGTACGTTGAACGTTATTTTTAAATTGAATTTTTATACATATATTTTTATAATAAATAAAACTTGGATTTTTTTCTTGACCACACTCCGCATGATGTTTTATATGATATAAGAGATATTTATACAATGCGAAAATTGAAGAATTAAAATTAAATTTAATTAAAACACAGTCCGTGTTTATTTTTACTAATTAAACAATGTTTTCATGTATGTTAAATTCTATCTTTAGGCGACAATTTTCCGCACGAAATAAGAACACAAACCACAGAAGTCTGTCAAATCCTAAACTAAACTAATTTGTGTAAACAAAACACAGCAAATAAATGGTTTTGGATCACAAATAATTACTATTTGACAATCTAGAGGGTGTCCCTGATAACTAGATGTATTGTTTGAAGAATTATAGTAAAGTTTTACGTCAGATAAATTACATAATACATTTATTTTTATTATAGAATTTCTTAATTGTAGATACCAAGTTTAAATCTTTTTTTTTTAATTTTAAACAAAAATATAACGTTTATAGTTTTAAAAGAAATAAATAAATATTTCTTAATAAATTTCCTTTTTTCTTATCCCATATGTGAAAACATTAATTACTCGAAGTTTCATACATATACTACAAAAAATCAAAAATTGACGAACAGAGAAACAATGGGAGAGGTTTTAGCGTCTCAAAAAGCGTGCACGCGCAGGCAGAGGGGCCTAAGTCACGTGACCGCCACGTGACACGGGGGCCGCGTGTTGGTCTGTGACGGGGGTACCGTAAAATTGATGCAGTGGCCATGGACATAGTTTAAGAATTTGTGTGTAAAAATACATATTGTGTTAATATAGGGTAGGCAGAGGTTTAGGCAACTAAGGTGAGGCTGATGATGGTTATTAGTCCAGTCTGGCATGCCGAGGTAGTACCAAATGTAACATCTTTGAAGTGACCTTCTCGCGTTTCAGGTTTAGTTTGGTTGTAGCTGGGTATAACGAGGAGGTCTGCTCTTATAAATACAAACTTAAGGCAAAAAAGCTATAAGCCAAACCAAAAGGAAATTGTTTAAAAAACGTATTCTTTCAATGTTATTTATTTCTTAGATAAACAAATCTGGTTGAGAACTAGAAATACCCTACTATATAAAATTTTATTAATTCATCATTTTTGCTCTCAATTCTGCTAAAATAAAGAAAACCCTAAGACTATATTAAATTTTAGGCTTTGCATTTTCTCTCTCTCTCTCTTTCTGTCTGTGTGTGTGTGACCAAAATCAAAATGTATGACATCCCTCTCGCCAGCACACGTTTCAATGTTTTCCTATTGTGATTAAATTTGTGACAGACAGTGTTTTGTTATTTTGACTTTTTACACGTTATTTTTATTATCTATTTTTGTTTTGATGGAGCGTGTCTCGGTTTTGACGTGTCATATCGTCTCCTATTTGTATTATAATTGTTATAAAGATTTTTGATTTGATTTTTAAGGGGATGATCGTGGGAATTGTATTCTTAGTTTTTATTGATCAATATTTGTTATTTATATTCAGGAAACTTTGTATTATTTAATTGATAGTTTTTATATATGTTAGAAAATAATGTAACCATCTGTTGAATTATTCATTACTACAAAATACTGGGGGTCTACAATGCGATTACGAAGTTTGGTTTTACATGGATGTTCGTTTCGTTGTGGTATACATCAGATTCCATCAGGATTCAGAAACAAATGAAATTTTATAAACGCAGCTACACTGATGAGCAAGTTTATTTATGTTATCATATAGTTGCCCCGGGGCCGGTGCACTATCGACTCTACCACCCCGAGTCCCCAGGACACACCGTTACGTTTAAGCTTTAAAAATTGTATTTTGTGTTTTGTAAATCGTGTGTTTGAGTACCTTTATAAAGTAAAGATGCGGGGGAAATGTGGTAGGCAGACTGATGATGGTTTTAGCCTAGTTTGTCGTCCTGGACTTGTACCATTTGGTATAGTATAGCCAGGTTCAACGAGAGGAGTGTGCATTGTTAACCTGAATGGTGTTCACGTGTTTCCTTAACCTGACTTAGCGGAGGAGACTGCTGCCTGCATAGATTTCTCTGTGGTCATCAGACGGATTGTCGTATGTCAAGCTGTGAAGCTACATTAAAATAATAAAAAATATATATTATCTTTCAAGAAAATATAAATGCAATTAATAACAATAACGTTTTTGATCATAAAAGGCGTTAGTAACATATAAATTAAATTAGAAATGAAAAACAATTGAAATGTAAAATATTGATGGAAAGTCAATAGTCCTTATGGCGACATGTGGCCTTTTAAGTGTTGGTGACAATTTAACAAATATCATTATTTTATTTTACAATAAAAATTTCTACAACAATTAATTAAATATAACCTTTAAGACAGTAGATTTAAAGAGGAAAATTCTATGTGTAATTTTCTATATAAGTCGTTTTGATTCAAAGAAAAGGGAAGTCAATTGAAATAAAACCATATTCAAATATTAAGTGGATGGGGTAGCCCTATAGTACTTTATGTTCATAATCACTGAATCGTATTTTCAAGGGTGAGTAATTTGTTTAATTTATTGAGAGTTGAAATCATACTATAAAACAATTATAAATACAAATAATATAAAGCTTTAGACTTCTCAAAATAATATTATCTTAATTTTTAATCCGTCTTAAATTAATAAAGAATTAGCGATATAGGGCGCCGGGATTCAAAATATATATGTGCACTGTCAATCTGGATGGTGCACATTCGTCTCTTCAGGCCTGCATATCGGAGGCGACTGCTGCCTGTATAAATGTATATGTAATAGCAGTTGTTGCCGTTTATATATTTTTTAAGAAAAACTATCGAACAGATTATCCTAGGTATCAAAGTATATGAGTCTATAACAATATATTTCCATTTATGACATATTCCAATAAATTGCCCCGCCTTGCGGGACGCCAAAAAACTGAAAATAATAAACTACAATTACTATTCACAAAGCCCGGAGGCGATTCTATGAACATTGGCGTAATAGATGGTTTAGGAATTAAATAGCATATTGTTACGCATATTAATTGAAACTGGTTATTAGAAATGTCCAATGTGCACGTGCGTATACTGTAATTTTAGGTTGATTTAAAATATTGGCTTTTTATTCATTTTTTTTACCTAAATAGGATTTGCAGACATTGCGAGCGGGGCGGGCTCCGTTATGACTCCGTTGAGCTCGCAATGGTAAATCATAGAGATGCTTCCACTGTAAAAGAAGAGAAGCGGACTGAGCGAGTACAATGAATTAGAAAAACTGTCGTAGAGTTAAGTAGATTTCCAACGGACTCCGTTCAACTATTTCTTGGTGGAAGACAAAACTATTTTAATCAGTTCCGCTCAACCATTTCCCGCTCATTACCCTGTCTTGGAGAATAGCTAGCATTAAACTAAAAGAAAATAGAAACAGTAATTTAGCTTATCTCTATCTATTTTAGACAATATGAGAGTTTGACACACGATTATTATTTTTTTTGCATTTTTTTTTTTGCAAAATTATACAAGTTGCAGCCGAAAAAATATTATATATTGTAAAATTTAGTCAATAGAACTGGGCGGCATTTTACATACTTAGTTCACTTATTTAATGTTCTATGTATATTGGTCTTGAAATAGTTTATTATTGGTGATTACCTTAGTTTGCTGATTCTTCCGCAAATTTAGTTCCAATACGCTAAAGGCGATATCCCACAATATGAATTTGGTTCGAAAAAAAAAACTTTATGTAACCACTTTAACCCTTAATTTGTTAATGTTTTATTCATTGTGTTTTTTTATATAACAATTATTGTGAATACGCCTGAAGCTATCGCGTGGCGCGCTGTTTATTACAATAAATGTTAATATTTGTAAGTTAATCAATTGATTGCGCAATGAATAAAGAATTGCTTCTGTAATTTTGCGTGGGAATTGATGAAAATTGTTAATGCAATTTTGCAGCGTTGATGGTTGCCATATCAACCTCATCTTAAGCCAGCATAGTGGAGGTGACTGTCTGTAGAAATTTCTGAGTGATAGCAGGATTGTCTTCGTTCATAGACTGCATTCTACCTTAGCATCAGGCGAAAGTAAAAAATAGATTTTCTTTTTAATCGTGAATTAAATTAAATCGTAAAATAGGTTATAATTTAGACAGATAACATACGCACAAATTAATAGGTATAATCAATTGTCAAATTCAAACAGGATACTTGACCGGTAATAATCATAATCGCTCATTATTTTCTCCCGAATAACCCTCGAAATCCTAATGATTTTTGTCCGTACAAGCACAGACATCAAAACAAACATGTATAGAATAACTGACACGTGTCCATTCAACAAATATTCTCAGACAAATTGCTTCGCAAAGTACGAAATATGTCAATTACAATTAAAATGGGGGCTCAGATTATTGGTTTTGTATTGTTAAATGATGATGTTAACAATCTATTATTATAGAGAATTTCCCATAAAGGTATTGAAGGTATGAATTTAAAAAGTTTAGAGAAAAAAAAATCGAATAATTGTTTATTTGGGATAGTCAAACCATTAGACGACAATGTTTAACTAAAATACAATCTATGAACGGAAACAACTGCTTCCTCAGAAAAATGTCTGCAGACAGTAGCTACCTCCATTATGCTGACTCGGAGGTTTCATTTGAAAGTGATGGTACTACCCCAGGACGGCAGACAGGGCTAATAACCATCACCAGTCTCAGTTAAGTTAAGAAGTGGAAGCTAGTTGGTATAGGAGATGCGAGGCAAGAAATATTTCTTTTTTTTTATATTGACGCGACATGTAACGTCGACTGGCCTGGTGGTAAGCACAGTGGAGGTCCATGAGCGCCGACGACTGGAGGACGACAGTCGCCGTCACTATGCCGGCCCAAGAAGGTGCTTTTTTACGCTCCGCTTGAAGGATTCAAGGTTGAAGGATTAGGAGAACATGTGGGAGGGCAAAGCATTCCGTTTATCGATTGTGCGACGTAAAAAGGATGCGCCGAAACGTTTTGTTTTTACAATTTATGATTTTAATTCTACTAACTACCCTAGACCATATAAACTATAAATAACTTATAATTATTGAATACTCAATAAAATTAATTTTAACCCTTGAATGCTCGCGTTTCGTATTGAGCGTTTGAAGTAGGGTGACCTCTTTGACAATATTTGTCAAGGACCATCCTGTTCCTTCAATTTCAAGTGCTTTGACGACATACAAACACGTGTCTAATGAGAGTTCCTGTGGGAATTGCCCGAAGGATATTTGATAATTTGATAACACTTAGTGTTCCGGAAAATTTGCTCACACTTAAATAGTAATATAATATCGTGGCACAGACAATATAACCTAATAATATTAAAACCGGCATAGTGGAGGCGACTGCAGCCTGTAGAGATTTCTCTGTGGTAGCAGTTGTTTCCGTTCATGGACCGCACTCTAGCTTTACATCAGGCGGAGTGTTGTCACATGTCGAGCTACAAAAAAAAAAAAAACTACTTTGCAACTAATTTCCGATAATCAATGTTAGTGAGGGTAGGTGCACAGTCACATTAGCTGTTACTGTTAGACCCGTCATAAACATGCAAAAACCTTGGTTGATGGTGACGTTGGGTATAAAAGGACGCCAGCTTTCATTCAGCGCACGTCTCCTGAGGATGCCACGTGGAGTGGTGAAACGCGTCGAGAGGTTTTTGCATGTTCGTGACGGGTCTAACAGTAACAGCTAATGTGACTGTGCACCTACCCTCACTAACATTGATTAGCGGAAATTAGTTGCAAAGTAGTTTTTTAATATTATTTGGTTATGGATTTCCGCAAAGGGGATAGTTTGAAAGTAGCCAGGTATAAGAGAGGAGTGTGCACTGTCAATCTAGATGGTACATGCTCGTCTCCTCAAGCCGGCATAGTGGAGGCGACTGCAGCCCGTAGAGATTTCTCTGTGGTAGCAGTTGTTTCCATTCATGGACCGCACTCTAGCTTTACATCAGGCGGAGTGTTGTCACATGTCGAGCTAGTAACGCTTACCACTATTAAATATATTAAACAATATAACCTAGGTTAATTTGTCTGTGTATCGTGGACAACATTAGTATTTCTTTTTTATCTTTTAACCATTATTAGTTTTCAATCAAAAGAAACGCGAAAGTAAACGGAATAAAATCTTTTAATTAGTTAAAACAAAACACTATATTTATTTTTCTGTCAATATGGGCAACACACGCCGTCCTCTTTTGAAATGTATCAGTTATGTAGAAGTTGTTGTGAGAGATAATTAAAAGTATAAAAAAATTGTCTGTAGTGAGGTAAGTATGGTTATAAATAAATGTTAAAGGATTTTTTAGAATCAGAAAAGGCGTCATTATTTTATCTTTAATCTGACTTCAAGTATATTTTCATACAACTTACCTCAACAATTTTTTCTTTATTTATTCTTCTTTGTCAATAAAAATATTTAGTATAAGATGAAATTGTGATAAAACACGTTTAACCGACTTACTCACTTACTTTTAGATATTTTGTCACAAAAAAAGTTTTTATAGTTTTTTTTTAAAGACAAGAATCATATCTTATCATTATAGTATTTATTTACTATTCAAATTAATACTAGATACTAGATATATAGATACTAGATACATATAAATCTTAATTAGAGACGATCGTGAGTTGATATAATATACAAACACAAACAAATCGATATATTATTATATTTTAGTGAACCAACCAATTTCCTGTATACGATTGACTCACTGCGAACTGCAAGCTTAGTTTGCATCTCTATGTAAACTTCAAAGCCTGAAGGCTTATCCGCTGACGTAGATCTGGACCCTGATACAGTAATCCATTGCGACGCGTTTATGCAAACACACGGAGCTGAATCCGTGGGTCAATTTGAACAGGGAACTTATCTTTGAGCGTTATTAGCGAACGGTGTGAATTTAGGGTTAAGCTCGTATGAATATTGAGGTTTGATTTTGTGATATTAGTTGGGCGATTTATGTCACTATATGATTAAGCTTAACCTGTACTATATTTTTTATAGATATCTCTTCCGTTAGTGTTGTAATTGTAGGGAGTCATTTCTATTTTTTTTTTAATCAATTCTTTTTACGTACTTAATCTTTAATTTCTTTTTTTTTTATTGTAGCTCGGCATGTGACAACACTCCGCCTGATGTAAAGCTAGAGTGCGGTCCATGAATGGAAACAACTGCTACTACAGAGAAACCTGTGCGTGCAGCACTCGCCTCCACTATGCCGGCTTGAGGAGACGAGCATGTACCATGTTTTAAAACAAATACTAAAATAAAATGAAATCGTATTAAACACATCAACCCTCTAATGACAATACGATTGTGAAAATACATTAAAAATAGCAGACGTTCAGTGAAACGATAAAATTCCACGGGGTTCGTTAAAAATGGCATTAGTCGTATTTATCGACATCGTTAACTCTAACGCATTCAACTGACGTTGTACGTCTGCATTTTGTACAGTCATTGAATAGGAAGGTAGAGAATGCAATTGTGGTTTAGTCGAATAATATTATAAATTACAAAAGAAAATCAATGACCCAGACGATTTATTATTTTTATTTTTTCCAAAAGAATTTTATTGAGGTTTTTCACTAATTTTTTACATTATTAAAACACAGTACTCGTCGTAACAAAGTTAACCTTTAAAATAATCATGAATAACCAAAATTTCTGAAATTAATTTAAAATAGTGGGAAATTTATTTGGTGGCGGGTAAAACTATTGTATTTATGTTTTAATGCTTCTTTGTTTCTGCTTCTGCCTGTCGCTGTATTTTCTCCTAAATAAATTTTAAAAAAAAATGAAGTAGGCAGACTAATGATTGACTATTAGCCCAGTCTACCGTCCTGGGATAGTCCCACTACTTTCGAATGTACGACTAACACCCGTGAAGTGACCTTGTCGCGTTTCGGGAGCAGTTTGAAAGTAGCCAGATATAACGAGAGGGGTGTGCACTGTCAATCTGGATGGTGCGTACGTACATAGCGGAGGCGACTGCTGCCTGTAGAGATTTCTATAGGTATTTTTTAAACCAAATTAACAAAATTGGGAACCATGAAGGGCTGAAGGCCAAGGCATGAAGGGGAAATTTGCTTGTAGCCTGATGCGCCATTGTTCGCTACATTTAAAAAAAATAACCTCAATAATAGTTCTGCAATATAATCATACAGTTAATTTAGTTTCTAATACAAACAATAACATTCCCTTAATACGTTATATGTTACATAATTATACCTGTATATCTATATTTCATATAGATATAGGCACTAATAATTCCCAAGGGGGTTAATTTGTTTGTTAGCATTAATCTCCTATACTAATAGACTGAACCGAGACGTGTTTCAACGTTCGTCTCTATATATCTATATCTACTAATAATATGTCAGAACTACGAAGCTATAATCGCCAATAATAATGTTGTCAGGCTAAATGATTGGCTAAAATATAAGTAAATAGAAATGAATAATTATTACTATTAAAGAGTGGTAGGCAGACTGATGATGGTTATTAGCCCAGTCTGCCACTTTCGAATGTAACACCCGTGAAGTCATGTCATGTAGCACCTTGTCACGTTTGCACTGTCAAACTAGAAAATGCATACTCGTCCCCTCAAGCCAGCATGGTGGAGGTGACTGCTATCTGTAAAGATTTACCTGTAATAGCAGTTGTTTCCGTTCATGTACCTCACTCTAGCTTTACATCAGGCAAAGTGTTCTCATATGCCGAGCTACAATAAAGAAGCTAACTTCTTCGCTGAAAGGAGAATGCCCATTTTTGGGCCCATTTGGTATTTAATAGTTTGCTTACAAAACAATATTCTGAAATAATATCTTATTTTTTAATTAATTTATTTCAATTATATCAACACATCGTTCATCAATCAATAGACAATGTTAAATTACATAAAAAACAAATACCTTCAATTATTAAAGCATTTAAAATAATAATAACCTCAAATATTGCATCAGAAAACATTTAATTACTCAATAACTCGGGTGAAAAAATTAAAACCGATTGGTGAAGTAGATTTATTTTTTTACAAAATTCACTCAAAATTATCGACAAATTATGTAAAATAATTGTGGGTCCATTTCTCTAAGGCGAATTAATTTAAAAAAAAAATAATTTTAATTTCGCCCGTCTGTCAGTCGTTATCTAATCGATTATTTGCAGTTACTATTAAAATATTATTAGTCATCTTATTTGTGTATTTATGCATTTAAACATTGGACTAACCAATGTATCAATCAATATCATTAAAAGAAACATTTACATAATCATTATAATTTATCATAATTTATTAGTTTCAGCTGTCTGTCTATCAATAAAAATCACAAATTCATCGATGTCAAATTCACGTATCATTAGAGACGGAAAAAATGCTAATTTTCTTTTGAATTTTTTCGGTAGGAATAAAATATTATGTATCCGCCTAACCCTTCTATTTGTTGGAGATTTACAGAGCCATCTGCATCACAATTGCATTGCAGACGATTCCTTTACGGAAGCAAAGTTGTAAATTTTTATAACCGGGGTGTCCGTTGCAATTACTCGCGAGCTATGAAGGGTTAACATTGATCGACACAAGTGTGCTTGTCAACTATTTTTCGGAATAAAAAAAAACATTATTTTGAATATTTTTTTTTTATTGTAGCTCGACATGTGACAACACTCCGCCTGATGTAAGGCTAGAGTGCGGTCCAATAATGGAAACAACTGCTACTATAGAGAAACCTGTGCGGGTAGCGGTCGCCTCCACTATGCCGGCTTAAGGAGACGAGCATGTACCATCTTAGATTGACAGTGCACAGTCCTCTTGTTATACCTGGCTACTTTCACTACTCTAGTAATAAATTAATAATTTGTTTCATTTTTTACTTTTAAATTACGTCAATTTTTAAATTAATATTTATTTTGCGGTGACGAAGATAATAATCGTGACAAAATATTAAGACTAAAATATAACAACCCGCTATGAAGGGTTAACTGTCAATGGGCTATCCAGATGAAATGAATGAAATTTCTGCAATGCTCTCGACGACATATTTGTTTGAACCGTTTTTATGGCTTTGTATGCTTTTTGTTTTATTTTCACCATTCGCTTTTTATTTTGTCGTCATGGCGAGACAGCTTTTGTAATGTGCCGTAATTGTAACGTTTGCTTTTTTTATAATAATTTATATTTTCCCTCAATACATACGGCCTCTGTGCTTTGTAGTGTTAACTGGTCGAAATATATATTTAATAATAAATATAATTTTATTGAGGAAAATAAAACATGTATTGTACGTTTTTCGTGTTTAGATATGATATTTGTGTTGTCCTTAAGTAGGGATAGGGATCCTAATCGGGGACTTGGGCCTTTATTGGGACTATTACTATCGATTTAAAAATAAATTAAAATGTTTAATTTCTCGAAAAAATAATCAAACATGCGTCCAATCCAAAATACAGAAGGATCGTTGAGACCCAAAAATAAATAACAATAACAATCGAGTGAATTAGAACCCTTCTCCAGAACATGTCCTCATCATTACTCTTTCACGTTTTTCGGAAGACATTCCCAATATCGTAAAGTTTTACGAGAAACTTCCTGCAAATTAAGCCGACAACATTCGAAGACATATTGTCGAGTGTCGCATTGTTAGCCTTCTTTTGATTGTGAAGTTAAGGAAGCTAATATAAGGAAAGGAGTTTAATATTGGTAACTCTGTAAAAACCTTTTTACTCATTTATTCATTTAAATCTGAGACCTAAGTGCAACATACGGGTACTCAAAGGGTCAAAATCAAAATTGTATCATACGAACATGGGATTATAGTCCAAATCCTGGTGACATGGTCAGCTCATGTCAGTTGATCATCTGACAATGCTAAAAGGTTAAGTGATTGATTTTAAGGGATAAAATATGTACTGTTCCAAAAATTTACAATTATTATTGAAAAAAAGTTTTTTTTGCATGTTACTCGTATGCCGGCTTTCCTTTCATCATAATTTAATATTAACTATTCAATTTTGAAAAGGGTTGAATAAAATGAAATGAAATGAAACTTGTAAAATCAACACACAAAATTATGTCAAAATACACGTGGCTCCATTATTTCTAACAGATAACATAACAATAAATATTTCTGCTTTTACCCACTACTTGAACCCTCTTGTGCATTATTTTTTAGCAGCTAAAATTCTGCTTTGATAATTTCGTCTTTATTTTCTTCTGCAATAGGAATAGAACTGTTTGTTATAGAAAAGTGATTTAGGACGTTTTTAATAAAAATTGTGTCTATGGTAAGTTTAAAAAAGTGGGTGGGTCTCGTTTAGTGTCGATATAATAAATTTTAAATCCATTAGCAATTGTTCGCATTACACATGTTCCGAGTCCGTAGTTCACTCCATTTAACTTTACGAGGTTTAGAATCTATGAGTTGTGTGAAAAGGTACTGATTTAATTTCTTATTTTGCCCCTATACACTATTAGCAAAATATGAGTGGAAGGCAAACTGATAATGATCTGCCGACCTGAGGCACCCGTGTCTGATGGTGTCAGCTTGGACGTGGGGTAGAAGAGGCATTGTCAAATTGGATGGTACACAGTCATCTCCTTAAGTCCGCATAGTGAAAGCGACTCTGTTTTTCAGGAAGAAGATAATTTGATGCGATTGCAATTATAGCAGTTGTTTCCGCTTATGGATCATGACGGACAAAGAAAAAGTTATATAAAAAATTATTTTATATACGAAAGAATATTGAAATTAATGTAACATTTACTACATGTTTATCTCATTTATCTAATACAATAATAACATAATATTAGCTTTCAATCCCATCATTTAGAAGCAATATGATTAGCTCCCCATCAAAAAACTGTTTTATTTCACAATTTCCCTCACCGACAACAATTTCGATAGTATCTTTAGTAAAAAAATAAATTCGTACCGCACTAACACCGAACGTTTATTCAATAAACTTGAATACAATAACATTTTTTTAGTGCTTCTGTCACGCACCCCTTCGACAGTATCCTCTCAACCGTGTCGGGCATTAACGTCATTGGCACCAAACCTAACCCCTTAGCTTCTATACAAATGATCGATTTCGAATAATAGAACATCGAAATCCCATTTATCTTTTTACCAATTGTCACACAATGATCACAAATGTTTGATTATTACTACTATTCTAATATTATTTTTCTTTGATTAATCGTCTTTTAGTTCTTGTGATTCACTATCTGCGGTTAGATTGCAAATGTTTGTGTGTGTATGATTTATTGTTTTGTTGAGATTTTTAAAAAATTGCGACACTCCCTTTCAATTTTTATTATTAACTTTCTCTTTAATACCATCAATAATAAAATGCGTGTATTTACTAAACTTTAATTCATTTCATTGTTTGCAATTACTATTTGTGGAGCAACATTTTACAACGTTCAGTCGCCTTTTTTAAATTGTTTTATTGCCTTATTCTTTAATTTTTGTCTTGGATTTAAAAAGGTCAACCACTGCTGTACTCCACTGTTATACACATGAGTATATAAAACTTATTTTGATGAATATAAATATAGTTATAAAATTTCGAGTCTGATATCCAGAATACAGAGTTAAAAGCTTTTTTAAATTGTATCTCGGCATGTGACAACACTCCACCCGATACGAAGCTAGAGTGCGATGAATGGACACAACTGCTATCACAGAGAAACCTCTACAGGCAGCAGTCGCCTCCACTAAGCTGGCTAGGGGACAAGGAATTTATATGTATTTACAGTAATTTTTAGCTATTATTAGTTGAAATATTTACATTTTACACCCAATAAATCCGTACACCCACATCGAAACGCTTATTAGCCAAAAACACATAAATATGTCATTTTTAGTGGACATACAAAGTAGCCTAAATTTTCAACACCCTTGACCCTTGACAACGTCGCAGCGTGACCAATTCGATCAAAATTTACACTTGATCCTAACAAAATATCCTTAAAAATACATTATCCGTGAATTGAATGGGCGATAGTCACAGATCATTGTTGGAATTTCGACAATGGGCTCTTGTGGCTATTTTAAAGTGATTTATTTGCGTCTACAGATGTGTGGAACAAAATTTTCTCTATTTTAATATGCTATTTGTATTTTGAAAACGCAGAAAATTTCCTTATATGTTTAAAATTTGTATGTTACATAATGAAGATAAATTTTATAATTAAACTTATATTTAAAGTTTTTCTTAAAATAATTATTAATCGTTTAATTTTTTTCACAAACAAATCAACTTGCCCATAACATGTAGCCTAGTTTTCAGTTTTATATTTCTGTTATTTTTAGTAAAGTGGTTTAAGAATATGGAAAATAAATTGAATTAAATAAATAAAGACACCAGAAACTAAATGAAAAGTTTTATAAAGCGGCAAAACAAATCAGAATTATTTAATTGAATAGAATATCATGGTTTAAATCGATTTTGTTTGGGTAGTTACGACTTATTACAAAGTTGACCAAATGGCGTTATGGTCAATAAATTAATTAATATAATATATCTGTATATTGTAGAAGTTCTGACCGACTGGCTGATTCATGTTCTACGTACAGCCAAAACTGAAATTTTAAGGGTATAATAATGTCTTATTACTAAGAAAGAAGGGATTTTTATACATTTTGATTTAGACCGGAATTGCGAAAGTGACCGCGACATTATGAAAACGGAGGGAGTTTGTACGATTGCTCCGAAACAAAAGTTGTAGAAAATGAGAATGACGCAAACAATTTTTTTTTTAATTAATCGGGCAAAAAAAAGTCGTACAATTAAAAAAAAAATAATAGAAAAACTAACACTGAAAAAAGATTTTTTTTTGTAGCTCGACATTTAGCCTTATGTAAAGCTAGAGTGCGGTCCATGAATGGAAACAACTGCTACCACAGAGAAATCTCTACGGGCTGCAGTCGCCTCCACTATGCCGGCTTGAGGGGACGAGCATGTACCATCTAGATTGACAGTGCACACTCCTCCCGTTATACGGTTTATGCCGTTTACTATCGTGTTTATTTTGAATAATTTGATCCAATCCATTTGCATCCGGCCATTGCAAAAAATTATATTTATATTCGAAGTAATGAATAATTGAATTAATAAATATATTAAAACTTCCTTAATTAATGACACTGTTACATAATAATCGTGTCGTGATGGACGGTACAACGAAAGGGTTAACAGTAATTAAATTTAATTAATTAGCGGTCTAAACGATGGTATCATCAAATACTTGACAATTACATGACATTGACAACCATCTAATCGGGCAATATGTTCAATTTTTTTGTTTGTTTTTTTTTTAAGTTTTTTATGTTTTGACAATAGGTATATTTTGGTATGTTTAATTTAAAATTATTAAAAAATTATTGAGATTTAAAATATTTTTTTTATTTAAAATAGGCACACACACCACACCCTGTCTGATGTTAAAAAAAAGTTTTTGTTTTTGTTACCATCAATTTAAAAAAAAATACGTACTGTAATAAAAAATATTAATAGCTGTTTATTTTTAATTATATATTTTTATACAATTCAGATGATAAATAATTTCCTCACTACTATCACTATGCCGGCTTTTTAATTTCTGTGTTATAAAATGAATATAATAAATGATATTTTAAAATAGGAATTCGATCATTAAAATTAACTTATAGATTTTGACAAATGACACTGCGCAACTCCATTAGCGACAGACTCTGTGGAACTTTATAAAAATGACATCAACTGTAAAATATAAATGTCAATTGACAGTCCGATTGATTGTCGCTTTTGAGTACAGATGCCTAATGGTCTGTCAAAACATATAATCCCTTGTTAATGATTTTAAATTGCAACTTTTATTGACATAAATATATTTAATATTTGATGAATTGTGTGATGAAAGATTTTATACGTTTCTCATGACTTTTTTTTTAATGTAGCTCGGACATATGGCTACACTCCACCTGATGTAAAGTTCGCGTGCGGTCCATGAACGGAAACAAATGCTACCACAGAGAGATTTCTATATGCAGCCGTTGCCTCCGCTATGCCGACTTGAGGAGACGAATGTGCCCGGTCCAGATTGACAGTGCACACTCCTCTCGCTATACCTGGCTGCATTGTACAGAAATAAAGAGTGATGATGATGATTATTAGCCCCGTCTGCCACCTTAAGGTAGTTCACAAAGTCTTACACCCGTAAACGTGGGATCAGCTTGGAAGTAGTAGGGTAAAAAGAGAGAAGTGTGCCCTGTCAATGGTTGGTGCACATTCATCTCAGTAAGTTGGTGAGGGTGATTGCTGTTTGCAGATATTTTTTTTTTTTTAGATTATTGTCTATTGTTACACAAAACTGAAGCCTAGACTCTGTTTCAGTGAAATATAGCTATATGTACAATATACATATATAATGTAAGTACAATAAACAAAGAGTATTTTATCAATTTATCTAACGAAAATAGGATACCATTTCACATCCCAGTTTAATTTCCCCGGTCGTAAATTTTACGAGCAAGACTCGCGGTGCAGTGTGAAAACGCCCTTACGACGTCCACGTATGACATGTGAACACGCCTTTTGCGACCAATATTGTCAACTTATTGTATTTTTGTATTATTTACTCAATTTTTATTATACCAATACTTGATGCTTTGCCGAGGAAACTACTTAAGTTTTATTGCGATTCTATATAAATTTTTCAAACGTCTCCCTTTTTATTGCTTGTTAGATATTGTGGTATAATTTAATTAAATTAAAAATGTACATATAACCATAGAGATATAAAAAATGCAAAATACATACATCTGACAAGAAAAAAGCGTAGACCGCTCCAAACGAGGCTGCGGTCATGTTGTCTCTCGCGTCACATTGAGAGCGTTATTGCACATCTAGTTGTTTATATCAATGCATATAACATAGTACATTGGTACCAGAATTAGCGAGGCTCGAACAGGGGTCTCATCGATCGTGAGGTTTGCCGTATACCGCTAGACCACGGCCGCTGTATGTACTATTATTATCTGCAGTAAATATTACTGAACTGTCCAGGGAACCAACACGACTGTTTATTGTATGGTCAGAGTCTTCTACCCTTGTTATCTCAATAAATTAATTTCATAGTCAACTCAGCCCATTTAGCTCGTTTGACCACTTTCATAATCAAAACTTTTTCGAGATCAAATCGTAGGTTGTGGTGGTACACAGTTGTCTTTCGCTCAGTGAATCTACCGAGTCATCTTCTAATAAGGTACATAAATAAAAACGCATTCTGTAAAGTGACTATGTCGCGTTTTGGGATCAGCTTGGAAGATGCCAGACAATCGTCTCCTCAAGCAGACATAGCAGAGGCGACTGCTGGAGAAAATTTATCTGTAGTAGCAGTTGTTTCCGTTCATGGACAGCACTCTAGCTTTACAGCAGACGGAGTGTTGTAAAATAATGCTACAATAAAAAAACAACTACGATAGTATTGTAAGATAGATATAATCTAATTTTCTATGCGAATCCTCGGTAATCTGTGTTCCCACAAAACTTTGTTGTTTCTATAGAAACTACATTGAAATAGGATGACCAGAAAATTGGATTATTTGACCATTGGTCAAGTACGATGCTACGTCTACTCTGAAAGGGTTAATTTTGTAAACGTGTGATGGTTATTAGTGAGTTTATATCAGAAAATCGTATTATAAGAATACGTGGGAACTTTTTTTATAGTAGCTCGTATGTAACCAAACTCCGCCTGATGTTAAGGCCAGAGCGATAATTTTTTTTTATTGTAGCTCGGCCTTTAGATGCCTTCCATGAACGGTGAAAACCGCTACCACAGAGAAATTTCTGCAGGCAGTTGCCTCTACTATGCCGGCTACAGGAGACGAATGTTTATCATCTAGGTTGACAGTGCACACTCAACTCGTTATACCTGTCTGCTTAAACGCGACAAGGTAACTTTACTTCGAAAGTGTTAGTACTATCCCAAGACAGCAGACTAGGCTAATAGTCATCATCAGTCTGCCTACCACTCTTTAATTAACGTCTAAATTTGACCATAGAGACTGAGCAATCAAAGTAAATGTTATAACATAGATTGGTAGTGTACAAAGCGAGGTTTGAACGCGGGACTCATCGATCGTGGTTCACGCGTCTTACCGCTAGACCACGACCGCCTTACAATTCTAATACTTAATATAAATCAAAAATATATTCTTCTATTGTATAAGCTATCTCAAGCTCGCACACCGCAATAATAAATCTCCAACTAAAAAAAACGTTATCGGGTAAAAGACCGAGCACTTATTTGTACCGAAATTTACCGCCAAAAAAAGTGTGTTAACAAACAAAAAGATTTATTCTCTAGTGTTAGATAAGTCCTTTCATCGTTTTTCACGAAAACGGTTATCGTTCGAGTGAAGACGTAAAATAAATATAGTGGAAAACTCAATAAAATTGTATGGCCTAATCTCTCGACAATATTTTCTTAGCTATGCGATGAAGTTTTTCCTTTTAGAATGGTTGGAGGAATGTATGGATATAATTTAATTAATTATTTTTTTTTACTGAGCGACCAAAGTACATACCTATAACATAGTTACATTGGTACCAAAATCCAGTAAACATAACCGTCAGGCCAAACGTAAACACGATAAAGTCCGTTCGCATGAAAACGCCTGACATAAAATCTACGCGTCAAAATACAATGTGACTAGTTTTGCTACGAGCTACGATCTTACTACAACAAAGTCTAACACCGACAAATTAATTATAAAATGCAAGAAGCAAAAGCCTCTTCAAGGTTAAACGATAACAGCTGGGAAGACATTGAAAAAAAAACGTAATCATCATCGTCACCGATAAAATTAGACTTGTCTCTCCATTAGTGCGTTCATTATTTGTCTGTTTTCTTTATTTTCTTTGTCTCTCTCAGGCCACTTCTATTTTCTAAATGAAATCTACATATTAATTTATTTATATTTATTTGATTTGATTTTATTATATATAGATAATTAATTTGATTATAAATATTTTTATATTATTTAATAACAGATACTTCCTAACTGCATCACCCGCTTTTCTCTTTTCCTTACAATTTATCTATTAACAATTGGTTGTCTGAAAGAAATTGCTTTTAGTGATAAAACCGCCAATTACAGTAAGTTATTTATGCTTTTGTATTTTATATATCTTTGTTAACTGCAATAAATAATTTATTATTATTAATAAATAAACTATTTTAATATAGATATAAATAAATATTTAAAAAGTTATTAAAATAATATTAGTAATATCCATATTATTCTAACAGCACCCTCACAAAGCACTCACCTTCTGCTTGCGTTCGGGTACAGTTATTGTTACCGATATTCGTCTGCCTCCATTATATGAGATAGCAACGAATTATTTAGGAGACATATACCTTTTCTAATAAAATAAACACTCGCTTCCTTGGACGCCATTTTGTGGGGTCTCTTTTAACTTTGACATGCACGCTATCGTTTCATTATTATAATAAAAATAACTTCAATATTTGGTTTTATTTATCGTTCCTAATATAATACGGTTTTTTTCATGTGCTTCAATTTTTTTTTATATTCAGCATTTTTATTAATTTCTTTTTGGAGACATGCATTTTTATTAATTGTAATTTTATTCTTGGTTGTATGTATTTTGACCCCTTTGCCTTTCCAAAATGGGAGAAAAGAACTAAAACAAACTAATGTCAAAGTTGTCAAAATTTGTTGCGCTTTCCGTCGTTTGCTGTGGTCGTTTGTTTTGTCGTGTCTTGACTGATGTCCAATCTGTGAGCGGGGACAGATATTACGCCTCCGCTATACCGACTTTGAAGAGATGAAGGTTGACAGAGCACACATTTCTCCTTATTCTATCTTCCTTAAGGATGATCCCGAAGCTAGGTCTCTTCGTAGGTGCACTTACTGCACTCCATAGTTTCAGCTCACCCCTGTAGGGACAAGGACGTGAGCTAAGTAACTATACGCGTCTATGACGATACGCTCCAATGTCTAATGAACCTAAAAAAGATATCAATATTAAAATGTATGAAAATATAATGTCTCTAATTCCAATCCAAATACACAATCGTACTCATTTAGTTTTACATCCCATCGTAGCGTACGATGGACGAAGTCCCCTCTCATATTTCAATGACGTCATAAATATGATGAGCCATCAATGTCTGCATTTTGAGGGACTATAGATGGACGCCGCGTTTTACACGTGCGGCGAATGTTATCGTAAAATTTTACGACCTTACAAAATCACTTCGAACGTCCGCGGTTCGACTTCCGGCTGGAATTGTGAATGTGGTTTAGTCTCTTGTATTGAAAAAATATATATTTATAAAAAATCCTTAATAAAGCTTTACCTTTACACTGAAACGTATTATAAGACAAAAGAAAACTGAGTACCTAAAAATAATAAAATGTTCATGCTGTATTTTTACATACCAAATTTCTCTTCATATATTTCTTGATTACTCTACACAAAAAATAAAGAAACTTGATACCTTAAGTAACATATAGATACCTTCCTACGTAATATACATTAATATACAATTTGATATTGTATATTAATACAATACTAGATCAATGAATATGATACTCTTACAACGGAAAAAACAGCGCGCCTTAATTTATATCTCCAACTATTTTTTTTGAACCTTTTTTAAAATATTTCTGCAGTGTTCGAAAAATTGTCGTCGGATTTAATTAATAAAAATAGTAAGCCGCATAAAGTATTTTAAAATAATTTTTGTTCGGGGAAAAAATAATTAATAAATATAAATAACCTCCCGCAAATAATTAACTCATTTGTAATATGTTCTTATATCTCATTTTATCGTCATCATGAAGTAACATCGAAACTTTCACATAGACATAAAAGGGAAAATTATCAAACATAAAATTTATTATTCATTACGTACACACTCCTGTATTATTCCGGCAATAATATTTATTAATACTTAACACAATAGTATTACTTTTATATCTATCGATCTCTTCAGAATCGAGTGGGGTGTCAACTACTTAGTTTAGTAAAAGAAACTTCTAAAATCTATTTTTTTCTTATTCTATTTTTATTCAAAGGTCCGTGGCCGAAACGACATAATTATTTATTATTTAGTTTAAAATAACAACTTTATTATTATTATAAAAAAGGGAGCTGAAACTCCCCGATGTTCACCTAAACGTATTTATTGATAAAAACATGTCTATTTGTAATATACGTTTTCGTATTTCGTATTCGCAGATATTGGTCGAGTCAAACTTTATGACGTCTCGGAAGTTAGCTGCGGGCGTTTTTGCGTGATCATCAAAGTCATCATCATATAGTCGATACTTTAGGAGATATACACCACTAATGCCACTTTTAAAAGGCAATAAATAAGCAATCTATATTTTAAAATCATGTTCAGGCTGATTTTTTCAAGTGGGCTTTCATTATCAAACCAGAAACTATAAGAGACAGCGAAAAATACTCAAAGGAGTCTCGAGGTCGATTTTGATTAATACTAAAACTGCATCATAGATAGATTGATTTAAAATAAAATACATAGGAACTCAATAAAAGCAGTTTGTTTTAAAGAGGAGTATGTACCACACGATTTTACATTCAAATACAGGTGTTATTATAGCGATAATGTCTGAATATAAAATAATAGGGGCAACTTGTATGACAGAGCACTTAATTGTAGTTTTATCTAGATTTTAGGCATATGGTATTTACTTTACCGAAAAGTTTTACAAACTACCAACAAGTTTACATACATAGCAAATGTATTTTATTTGCCTTTATTTTTTTAGATATTTAGTTGATGGAATGTTAGGATAATTATAATAATACTTTTGGAGAAAAAAAAATTATCACGACACTTAGTGTTTACGCCAGTCTATGACAGGCTGTGGTTGGGCGCCTTGTTGTCTTGTCTGTGGCACAGTGCAATCTGACAAGTGCAAGGACTTGCTGTCGTCGCCCGCGCTCGAAGAGTTAACCGCTATTTTTTTGTAAATCTTCGTGTATTTTAATTACCGCAAAAGTACTCCAAATGTGAACAAGTCTCTGAATCCATCATCAATAAATTCAAGGAACGCAGCATAGAATAGCTGCGCTAACCGAGGTGAGTCCGACCATTGTAATTTTGTACTCGCGTCGCAGGCAAAGCTCTTCAGTAACGAATTCGGGACTAGGCGACCCACCGTACCGTCATACGGGCCCGATTGAAAACAGGGAGAACCCGTGGCGACCACACTTAGCAAGCTTTTGTTAAGATTGAGTTAGTATTCATTTGGACCGACTGACAATTGACCTCATGCCAACAATGGGGCCAATTGACCACTAAAATCATATAATAATATTTAGGCGTCATCTAGATCTCCCCTATTATTTTGTAGGCGCAACTTGCCTAACCTAATTTATTTAGTTTCGATTTTGCATTTGGGTTCTATTTTCAGTGGGCCCAGACGACCACTAACCCGACTTTTTCTGTTCAAATTCATCATAATTTAATAATTTACTTCTTTTTTAAAACGTTCCTATAATTATTATTAAATGAAATAAATACTCCATAAGATAATGCCAAAGATAGCAAAAATACAATTAATTTTCTATTTTCACCGACAGGGTACACATTGACACTGGCGAATAGATTAGAGTGATATTTCGTAACCCCATTATAATTGGTATAACAATCTATCTTGTTTATCAAAGGGGAAAATGTATTAAGGTAATTATCACGATTTGTCACCCGCATATGGTAAAAACAAAACACGAAAATAATTACTTTTTTATAGTAACTCAACCTCGAGTTTAATCCAGCAAGAGCACAAACAACCGCTACCACAAAGAAACTGCATACAGCAGTCGCCTTCGCTATCCCAGCTTAAGGAGACGAATGTCCACTTTTAATTAATAAAACACACAACTCTCGTTATATCCTGCTACTTGATGATCTATGCAGTCTGAGTATTACTATAATTTAAAAAAAGAAATTGCTTTTGACATTTGACGGTATAATATCAACTATATATCAGTATGATATCATTATTTGTTAAGAAAAAACATCATCGAAATCTCAAAAAGAAGCAATGTAAATGAATGCATTGATACAGCTGGCATGTGACAACACTTCGTCTGATGTAAAGCTAGAGTGCGGTCCATGAATGGATACAACTGCTACTACAGAGAAATCTAGTAGTCGCCTCCACAATGTCGGCGTGGGGAGATATGCATGTACCATTTAGATTGACAGTGCACATTCCTCTCGTTATACCTGGCTACTTTCAAACTCGACAACGCGACAAGGTCACTTCACGAGTGTTGCATTTGAAAGTGGTGGTACTACCCCATGACAGCAGACTGGACAAATAACCATCATCAGTCTGCTTACCACTCTTTAATAGTGCCTATAGGCACTGAGCGACCAAAGTACATATAACAAAGTTACATTGGTACCGGTCACAATTAGCGAGGTTCGAACACGGGTCTCATCGATCGTGTGTTCACGCGTCTTACCGCTAGACCACGGCCGCTCTATCTATATTTTACGTTACTGCAAAGCTTTGCCCTAATTCCTTATATAGAATCCAATTGCACAGTTCTAAACAAACAGTAGTAACTCAAAAGGTAAGTTAACCGCAATAAAACAAAATAAAAAGAAATTATACTCCCCGACCAAACATCTGGCTGGCTTAATTCGTATTTACTGAATGTTTTGCAAGTTAATGAAATTGTCAGTGGTTTATAACCGACTGCTTTGGGACCATGTAAGTACAATCTAAGCCGGGTTAAAATTCTAACAGAATATCTTTTTTTCTATAATTTTTTTATTTAGTACAATGAAAAAAAGCACCAAGTAGTTGCCAATGTAAAGATAGAACAGAGTCACGTAAAGCGCCAATAGCTTAGTGGACAGAGCATCCGGTGCGCAAAATGATGCGTGTGTGGGTTCGAATCCTACTCCAACAGACTGTTGTATGTCTGTTGATTATTTTCTATTCAAGTAACAAAAAATATAATATATTGGTAAATTTAAAATATATTTTTTTCTGTGTTTTACAAGATAAGATTATGATGTGTAAATAATGATATAAAATTTAAATTATATAATTAAATAATGTTGCTGACTGTACCGTCCGTCAATCAAATTACGAGTATTTCATAATAAACATCTTTATTTCTTTGTACGGACGGAACCATAACCCTTTCTTTCATAGTTATGATTCCTTAGGGAGTGTAAAAACAAAGAACCTTCTGGATTTTTACGAGCGAAAGCTTTGGATAATGTCGACTGGTTTAATTGCTCGAGGAATAGAGATTAAAATGAAAGGAATTATGAAAAAATCCATTTTAGTTTTTATTGCGAGAATTTTTCCTTTATGTCTGTTGCGTTTTTTGTGAGCGCCAGTGTAACTTATCTAAGTGATTTTTTTTTGTTTTTTCTCGTAGTACTTGTGTTGTTTATTTCAATAATTAAAAATGTATAGTAACTTAAACTTGCAAAGGCTGATAGTTAATAGGCCTAGTCTGCCGTCCTGGGTATTGTGTGGTAAAAATCCTTTAATTTTTTTTTTATTGTAGCTCGGCATTTGACTACACTCCGCCTGATGTATAGCTAGAGTGCGGTCCATGAATGGAAACAACTGCTACTACAGAGAAACCTGTGCGGATAGCAGTCGTCTCCACTATGCCGGCTTGAGGAGATGAGCATGTACCATCTTAGACTGACAGATAGTTAATAAATTTATAAATTATGTAATTATTTTTGAGATTTGTCAAAATAAACTGCTACGAAAAACAACCAAGCAATATAGTAACTAACTACTTAATATTGTTAACAAAAGAACTATGCAAATTCCTACAAAACACTCGAGTCAAAATGTACTCTTAAGAGTCACAGATCGCCCGCATACTCGAATCTGAAGCATCACTTCACAATCTCGAAGATTGAGAGCTTAATGCTATCGAGTTCCCATAGATGAGAATATGCAAATTTATTTATGATATTGGTACCATCATTACATATAGATTACATCACATATACATAGTACATATAATATATTTATTTAAAAAATAACCGAATAAAAGATGTTATTTGCTTTACAGTATTGCGTTTATTTTGATTCGACGCCAACGCAAGACAGTTTAAAAGCTTTGCAGTCTACGTAGTCGCGACGCGACAGCTTATATTCAAAGGTACTTTGAATATAAAACTTATGTAAGCGGAAGGAAGTCTGTCCGGTCAACCTAAACAGTGCATACTTGTTTCATCAAACCGTCACTTGGCAACATAGTGGAGGCGAATGCTTGCAGACATGGCTCATGAAGCGCACTCTATCTGCGGTCGCAAAGAAAGCTAAATCATCTGTGTTTAGGGTGAAGTGCTACTACAAAGAACGCTCTGTAGGCAACAGTCGCCTTCGTTATGCCGTCTTAACACACGAACGTGCACTATCTATCAATAGGGCATACTTCTCTCGTTCTACTCGGCTACTTTCGAACGTGACTAGGTCACTTTACGGGTGTTAGTCTTGTGGCTTTACTACCCCATGACAGCAGACTGGGCTAATAACCGACATCAGTCTGCTTATAAAGAAAGTTTCATTTAATTTATACTAATAGTAATATATCTTATAATTAAAATATAAAATGTACAACCCTAATCTCGGGATACTCTTATGAGAAAATGTTTATTTTTGATATTTCTTCAGTATTTATTCCATCAATGTATTGTAGATATTTATGTTCCATCTCGTATGTTGACATACATTGAACAACGATCGGGTAAAGTTAATTGAAAGCTTTTCTTATATTTTCTCTTCATATTGACTAGTGTTTATACTACGGTATAGTACAAAATTGTTTTAAATATAATGTTATAATGTAGCCGAGTGTATTGTACAATGTTTGACAGTAGTTTTTAATTGAGCTTAAGTGCAGTCTATGGGTTAAGGACGACTGCTATCACCGAGTCTTAACGTTCGGTGACAGAGCAGACTCCTCCTCGCAAGTCTACGCTACTTCTAAACTAAATCAGAAATATAAATATATATACGTGAAAAATAATATATACGTGAAACGGAACGTCAAGTGTCATGTGCGGTTAATATACCTCTCCTTAAAATAAATCTTTTATAAATAGTTTAAACGACTATATTCCGAAGTTTTTTGTATTATCAGTGTTAATATCAAAAGCGGTTCCGCCACGATAAGTATTTAATGCTTTTAGCGTGATTTCGCATCGAAAACTCTCAAATTGTTAAGATTTTAACGGGTGTGAAAAGTTGTAACGCAATGCTCTTTAAGAACGTAATTTGTACCCTAGTGACTTTGATACCTTAAAAACTATAAAAATATAGCATAAGTGTGTAATTAATAACTGTGTTCGTGTGATTGAAAGATATAACATTGATCGACGCTTGTTTATTAGCGCAGTTGTTGGTGGCAGTGACTTGCATAAAACTCTGAAAACTGTAACTCTCGGCATCAATTTTTCATATTATTATTTCATTACTTTATCGAGTATATACATGCAATTCGCAATACTGGCGACATAACGCGGATAAAGGCATTAAAAATCGGCCACCCAAACCAACCTCTGAGAGACATAAAGCCAAAGATTAAGTTACGGACAGAACATACATTTACAGAGGTAATGTGTCATAGATTAAATACCTTTTGACATAGTGTTGGTGTAATTTACTTCACAAATGAGTTCCCACAAAAAATACTGTGCAGGGTGCCGCAAACTACTCAACAACGCGTCGTCCTACCTTCGATGTGTGCGCTGTTCCGAACAATATCATAGCACTTGTGTGAACATCTCCGTGGATAATTACGATTCGCTCGATGATACTTTTAAAAAATCGTGGATCTGTGTGTGCTGTCGTTGCAAGGAACCTAAAACTGGAGACAACTCCAATACTCCCATTCGTACATTGCAGTCACAGGCGCAGCCAGACAATATTACTCAACGTTCTAAACAGCGCAGCACTGCGGCAGCCTCGTGTGAATATCCCTCGATTACCAGCATCCGAGAGATAATTAGAGAAGAACTCCGGCAATTGTTTGATGTGCAACTGCATCCACAACTCAACGAAGTGAAGACCGCGATTGCTGACTTTGAAAAATCTATCTCATTTTACAACAATGAACTCCTAGAGATAAAGTCGGTAATTAACACCCAACATACCATAATCGACACTTTACGCAAGGAAAACGCATCTTTATATGCTACCACACGCGACCTTGAAGCTCGTGTGCAGCTGGCTGACCAGCGAGCTCGAGCATGCAATATTGAAGTTCAATGTGTTCCCGAGTGCAAATCTGAAAACATAGTCAATACCATACAACAACTCGGTAAAATCATCAAGAATCCTGTACATGAAAGTGAAATACACTATTGCTCCCGGGTGGCTAAACTAAACAGAGACTCAACGCGCCCTCGTGCAATTGTTGTTAAATTCTCTAGTCCACGAGTAAGAGATAAATTCCTAGCCGCCTCAGCTAAATTTAACAAAGACAACCCAAAGGACAAACTAAACGCCAGCCACCTCGGTATCGGAAGCACCCGCAAAAATAACTCCGTGTACATCTGTGAACACTTAACTAGAGAGAATCGTATGCTTCACGCCTTAGCTCGAAAAAAATCCAAGGAACTAAATTATAGGTTTGTTTGGGTCCGCGACGGAAAGATATTTATGCGGAAAGCTGAAGACTCACAATACTTACACATCCGGAATCAGGAACAACTGGAAAACTTAAAATAATTGACTTAATATTTTTTACATATATACAATTAATTTAATAATTACTATAGCTAAATTAATATATTACTATTTAACTAATCAGGTACTTGTGGTTATCCTTGTTAATTTGTTAATTTCTTAGTTTAATAAAATTTAAAATAATTGACGTAATATTTACATATCGACATATATACAATTAAATTATTATATACCATTGCTAAATTACTATTACTATATTACTAGTTGATTACTTGTAGTTATTTTTGTTAATTCTTAGTTTAATGAAGTTTAGTTGCCTCGACACTAACTCTAAATGTAAAGGTTTAAGCATCTATTATCAGAATGTAAGAGGGCTAAGAACTAAAACAACACAGTTTTTTAACAACATTACATGTTGCAGTTTTGACATTGTGATTCTCACAGAAACCTGGCTTAATGACAGTGTCTTTGACTCTGAGTTGTTCGACGATCGTTATGTAGTGTACAGAAGAGACAGATATACCAGTGGCTTCCATTCTAAAAAAGAAGGCGGCGGGGTTCTCATTGCTGTAACGAAGAGTCTAAACTCCACTCGTTTAACACAATTTGAGTCAAAATGTGAAGATGTGTGGGTATCCATCGACTTTCAGAATGGTAATAGGAAAAATGATAGACTACTAATATGCGGCGTCTATCTGCCGCCTCCTCTTCAGGCTCATATCCTCCAACACTTCATAGACAGCGCCAATGACAGTATGGGGATTGATAGCGGGAACACGTTATTGGTCGGAGACTTTAACCTTGGCAGCGCTCTTTGGTCACCACCTGGGAACACACCCACACTCATTCACCATTCAAATCGTGGCAGTCTCAACGTTATGCTATCTGACTTTCTATCGTTAAACGATCTCTATCAGTATAATGATGTACCCAATATCAAAGAAAAGATTCTCGACCTGGTACTGTGCAATGCGACAATTGAGGACCTCGAAGCATATGAGGATTTTCCCCTGACAACTGTTGATCCCTTGCACCCGCCGGTCACGTTCTTTTTCCCCGTGCATGATTTAAAGACTTCTACGACGAGCAGGAGCGAACGGTACCTTTTTCACAAAGCTGATTTTGACATGATATGTGAAGACCTGTCTAAAGTGAAATGGGACGATTTATTTGCTAAATGCCAGTCTGTTGATGACATGCTTGAGCATTTTTACGGGATTCTTCATGACATTATAAGCAAAGGTGTACCCAGATCTAATAAAACAAATAACAGAACTCGCAAATACCCATCGTGGTTTACCAAGGGACTTATCACTCTGCTAAGAGAAAAAAACAAGCTCCGCATTAAAGTAAAAAAATATAATAACCCTCGTGATACTCTCTATTACAAAGAGCTTAAAGACAGATGTAAACACTTACAAGCCCATTCCTATAACGAGTATTTAAAGCGCATAGAAGCATCTATAAAGCTCAATCCTAAGGTGTTTTGGTCTTATATTAAAGATAAAAACAAGAACAGCAGCTCGTACCCGGATAAAATGTTCTTCGGGGAGAAGACAGCGACTGGTAGCACTGAAATTTGTAATCTATTTGCAGAACATTTCTCATCGGTCTACAGCAATATAACTTTGCCTTCTCAGATAGATAATGATGTCAACACTAATTGTTTGGGCGCCACATTCTTTACCTGTACACAAGTGCACAGAACGCTAAGAAAACTTGACAAATATAAAGGTGCTGGTGTGGATAGCATCCCCTCTTTGTTTGTGGTGAGATGTGCTGATTTTCTGGCTTATCCTTTAACTGTGATTTTCAATAGCTCTCTTGCAGCTGGAATTTTCCCCAAGGCATGGAAGACTTCTTTGGTTATACCCCTATTTAAGGGCGGCAAGAACAATCTCATAAATAACTACAGACCTATCTCGATTATTCCGGTATTTGCAAAAGTCTTCGAAAAGTTGATGTGCCCCGTTTTAAGCGCCCAGTTCAAGCAATGTGTTTCGGCTGAGCAGCATGGCTTTGTTAAGTCTAGGTCAACATCTACTAATCTAACCTCCTTTGTTGAGGATATAACAGATCTTCTAGACCGTAATGTTTCTGTTGACGCTGTTTATACAGATTTCAGCAAAGCGTTTGACAAGGTGAACCACGCTACATTGATTTCAAAGTTGTCCAATATTGGCATATCTGGGATACTGCTGCATTGGTTCGATTCGTACCTTTCCGGTAGAAGTTCAGCGGTTGTTGCGAATGGGTACAAGTCCAATCTCTTCAGTACGGTCTCCGGTGTCCCCCAGGGTTCTCATTTGGGCCCAATACTTTTTTCCATATTTATTAATGACATTCGCAACTGTTTTTCTCATTCTGGATGCTACATGTTTGCAGACGATCTCAAAATGTTCAGGAAAATTAATACAAAGATTGACTCAGTGCTGCTGCAGGGGGATCTGGATATGCTGACCAACTGGTGTGACATAAACGGCATGGAACTGAATGCAAAGAAATGCCAAACTATTCGATTCTCGAGAAAAACACTTTACTCTGAAGCGCCTGAATATTATATCAAAGGCAACAAGCTGGAGGTGGTTGACAATATACGAGATCTGGGTGTAGTCTTGGACAACAAATTGAGATTTCATGTGCACATTGACAAAATAGCTAGTAAAGGGTTTAAGACACTCGGGTTTGTTTTACGCAATTGTAAGCAATTTAGATCTCCAGCTTCAAAGATAGTCTTGTATAATGCTCTTGTTCGAAGCGGCTTGGAATACGGTAGCGCAGTCTGGAACCCTCACTATGATATTTATGTTAAAAGGCTTGAAAGTATACAAAAACGCTTTCTATGGCATCTCTCTTTCAGTTGTAATATGGCGAAGAAACTCCCCTCATATGAGAGCAGACTAAAACATTTCCAAATGTGCTCCTTGAAACATCGAAGGTACTGTCTCGATGGCATGTTCTTTTACAATATCATAAACGGTCACATAGATTCGCCCAATTTACTATCCAGAGTGATGTTCAACACAAGCAAGAGAAAACCCCGCTCGATAACATTCGTGCCCTTCGCTGCTAGATCGTTCAGAACCAACCTGGGACAATATTCACCTCTGAGTCGCATGGTCAACCAATATAACTATCTATTTAAAAATGAGGATTTTGATGCTTTCTCCTACAACAAGTCAAAATATAAAAAAAGTTTAAAATCAGTAGAATTATCTTGACATATGAAACGACTGTATTATTATTATTAATTTCTTTTTTTTTTTTTTTTTTAATTTCTTGACATAGTTTTAATCATTATATATATATTTTTATTTTATTTTTTGTTATGGTTCAGAGTATAATTATTAATTTCATTGTTTTCCACTTGACATAGTATTATTGTTATTTTATTAATTGAGAATATTATCGCAGCATGTCGTCCTACTCTGTAATTGGAATTGCATTTAGTTTGTTAAATAGTGTGTAAGTAGCAATATTATATAGTGTTAGTGCAATTTTGTTGGTAGGCTATAAATAAATAAATAAAATAAATAAATAAATAAATAACAACGTCACATTGGTACCGGGCTATATTTGAGAAATTTGGACTCAGGTAGGTAATTAGATATATGGTAAAAATCTTTATTCTGAAACATGTAAGTAAAATACGAACAAAAAAACGATAAATTGAATTTTTGAGTTTAAAAAATCAATGACTAACATTTTATCCCTTCAAAACAATTCACATCTAATAAATTTCTAAACTAACACACCAATAACATAACTAAATAAAAAGAAACGCAGCCATTGTTGCAAATTCAATTTGTAAAATAAAGGCATGAAATTTCTAAAGGGTTCGAATCGACAACACCACGCTTCGAGACCCTATCG
The DNA here is from genome assembly GCA_948150575.1 of Tinea pellionella. Taxonomy (NCBI): domain Eukaryota; kingdom Metazoa; phylum Arthropoda; class Insecta; order Lepidoptera; family Tineidae; genus Tinea; species Tinea pellionella. Next base: position 6,163,232 of record OX411263.1, on the reverse strand, counting down.
ACATATTGTCAATATGGATCACAAAAGTTATCGACATTAATTTGACATACCATTAAAATATAGCTTTAAAAATCACGTAAGAATTCATGCGAAAGATATTGCTGAAACTCATCCCCTTGACGGATCTAATGACGTCATAAAATAGCAATTTATGATAGCTTTTTTTATTGGCTGTTTGGAAAAAGAGCTAATGAATTAATTTTGAAGAAATTTACATAAGCGTCGACACCTTTTAGTGCGATTGATCGGTCTGTGTCATAAAAAGTCCATTGTGATAACATGACGCGTGTTTATTTACCAAAAAATATGCAAATTATGATAAACAATAATTTGTAACGGTTGATTTGTTAATAGGCAAAATATGATTAACATAATCGTAAAAAAAAGTTACTATTCATAACCCAAAATGATGATATGACATTTAGTACTATTTTTTTTATAAATGCTCGTAAAAAATAAAAGAAAAAAATGGTTATTAAAACCGCCGTTTACGATGGTGATATTAAACAATTGTAATTTAAATTTAAGCTCAAAGATAAATGATAAGTAGCTTAAACCATTAACTATACTCGTATTTACAGAGCGACTCGTAAAATATTCCTTCCCCCGAAAAATAACAAAAAAGATTACTACTTTTAGTCAAATAGTAATAAAAATAATACAACTTAATTCAAATATGGCATGAGAAATATAATTGACAGATTTCGTAGATTATAGGCATTTGTAGACTGATGATGGTTATTAGCCCAGTCTGCCGTCGACTTTCGAATGTAACACCCGGGAGTGACCTTGTCACGTTTCGGGAGCAATTTGATAGAAGCCAGGTATAGCGAGAGGAATGTGCACTGTCAATTTAGACGGTGCATACTCGTCACTTCAGGCTGACATAGCGGAGACGACTGCTGCCCGTACAGATTTATCTAAAGTAGCAGTTGTTTTCGTTCATGAACTGTACTCTAGCTTTACATCAGACGGAGTATTGTCCTATTCCGAACTACAATAAAAAAGAAAATATGTATATAATAATAATAATAATAATAATAATAAATTCTTTATTGCATATAAAACACAGTTAAAGAAATAAAATCATAAATAAGTTACTGCAATTGGCGGTCTTATCACTAAAAGCAATTTCTTCCAGACAACCAACTATATACAGAGTGGTCAGACTGATGATGGCTCGGAGATGTCCCTGGGACACTTTCAAGTGTAACATCCGTAATTTTTTTTTCTTATTTAATATTTTTTAAATCTTCGGGCTAGCGCTGGGGACAAAGCAATTTGTTGTATATATTTGCTTTTTATTTATTATTTATTTTTATAATCTACCGCTTGTATCATAGGCACTGAGCTTCGTTCATGGACCACAGTCTAACTTAGCATCAAGAGTGCAGAGCTACAATTAAAAAATTGTACTTATTTCCCACGATAAAAAAGCATAATTGTACAGATCAAAGGGTTTAATACAATTCAAAATTTCAATTTTAAAGTCTCGTCAAAATCCGTTACGGTTGGTACCGGTTTTTGAAGACAATATCACTTTGTGTCAAGTTTGAGTGACATTTGGAAATCCGCGACAAATTAGGACTCGTGCCTCCTTTTGTGTGACGTCACGATTTGAAGTGCACTTTTTTAATTGATTTAAATGTTTATGGGAAAGTGTTTGTTTATTTGAAAATCCGCCTCTTCTAGCCAGCATAACGGAAGCGAGTGTTGTAAATATTCATCTGTGGTAGCAATTGATTCCGTTCTTATATCGCACTATTAACATATATATTGGCGGTTTTTTTTTTCAAATAATTTTTGCTATTTTAAATTTGCTTAAGCATTTCTAAGCTGTGGTGGGATACGAACCTACGTCTTTTGCTGTTTCGACCACCACTCGGCCATTGGCTTTTTTAAAGTTTGCCATGTTTATTTTTTGTCTTTTCCAATTTCATCATATCTTAATAATAAAATTATATAATCCAAATTGTATTGAATTGACATAAGGGCTCGGGACTTCTTCAAAATGTTTGCGACCCGCACCTATTTAATATTCAAGTTATCCTACATGTCTTCCACTTGTCCTAAATGACAATACCACTTGAAGTTGTGAATTATTTAAGACGCTAGAAAATACTTCAAGTGTTCATTGTGCTAACATGTCTATTAATTTATTGTTAAACAGGATTTTGTGCCTTCAATTTAGATGCTATGTTTTTTTAATGCTTGTATTAACTCGGTGCTTGTATCATAGAAACTAAGCGACCAAAGTACATAGTTATATTGCAATATAATAGTAGTAGCAAGTAGTAGTGGTGTGGTTTGAAAGATGATGTAGTGACGAGGATTGAGAAAGGAATGCTTCGATGGTTTGGGCACTTGGAAAGGATGAACGAAAGGAGATTGACGAAAGGAATATATAAATCTGATGTGAATGGATGCGTTAAACAAGGTAGACCCAGAAGGGTGTTTTCCGATCAAACAGGAGACATCCTTATGAAAGCTGGGCTGCCTAGTACGCATAACCGTCGGGCGTGCATGAAGAGAATTGTGGATGTGAAGGAAGCGATTGTGGTAAGTGGCGTTCTGTTGTCTCTGCCTATCCCTGTGGGAAAATGGTGTGACAATTGTATTATATTGTATAATAGCAATACAACCGTCTAAGTCCGTAAAAGCACCTTTCTATTAGAAATATAGTCACCTCGGAACATACTGTCAAAACAATCCAAACCCACTCTGCATACATTAGTTTACAAAGAGATTTCATCACCAAAAAGGGAGCGTAGTATCGGGGTAAAGTATTCAGGGGCGTTCAAGCGTCAAAACCAATCTTTGTACCCACTCGAACGCTGGCCACTTGTGGACATGCCTTTTCCCAAATTTGACAGGCGCGATATTGACGGTGCATTTGAAGTGCGGTTTTGCTGACCGTACTGATTGTTGCGATAAAGGTGATTTTGATTTATGTTGACCCTTTGTAGTTTGTGTTAGTAAATGGGGAGCAAAAACATAGCTGAATGTAGCGGTAATGCCTTTTTCTTTAAACATCAAGCCTGCACAACGGAGGCATCAGACTGAATACGGTTATCTATTTTTTTCTTTTTTTTTAAAGCCTATACTAAGCTATTAATTGTATCATAAGTACATAACAAAGTTACATTGGTACCGGCCAGCGTGATTTGAATATTTACTAATCCAAAACTCTACATCTGTATGTCTTTAAACTTGCATCAGCAATTAATCATCACCTCCACTTTTGGACTCCTTTAATCCGGAACTAATTAAAACGCACACGTCCCGCAGCCAATTCGTACATAAATCCCTACTGAAATAATGATTTGGTCGAACAAGAACATTGGAGAGATTGTAACTAACCCTTCGTGAGACCAATTAAGCTGGGCTTTATTAAGCTTATTTGCTAGAATTCATTACACCCTTTATATTATCTATATTATTAAAGTCAAATACATGGACAATCATGTATATATATATATGTATATATGTATATAATTTTCAAGTGTGCGTGGATGACTAAAGTTATCATTGCTTTCCAATATTTAAACCTTATTAGTGACACTATCGGATGGTGCACCAATACAGTGTGTTTTATTTTTCAAAGTCAATGAGTTCGGTGCCTGGCCTGGTGTAAAAAATCATATACGAGTATATAAATAGTAATATTACAAGATAATTGTAATATTACTCGAATATCAAACAGAATGTCAATTGTAATAGATGTCAAGTCGTACGCATTACATAGCCAAAGGCAACTGCAGCTTGCAACACGATCCTGCAATGTGAATCCCATAGGACAATGTAATCACATAAATGGTTACACGATCCTTGATACCTAATTGCCTAAACCTAGTGTATATTTAATGATTCTACCCTATCCAAGTAGTGTCCCAATATTGTTGGCAAATAGGAATTGCTAATATATGGGTGTTTGGTCACCAGGTTAGCCCGTATAATGGCTCGCGATCCGTGTGTTATCAGTTTCTTCTACACAAATCAAACTGTGAGTAACGTGTCGAAGCGGCATTATTATAAAAATAGGAGATTTAGAAATAATTTACAGTCATTAACAAAGTCTGGGGGCTACTTCCAAATGACTGAAAACAAAGTTTCGGCCAAATAATTACTGGATATTTTGATTAAAATATAACGAAACAATGCAAGATCGCGGTAGGCCCCTAGATTGGCTTTCGGAACAATAGGTGATGTTCCTATGTGTTTAAAATATTTTCTAAGCTAATTTGTGAACATGAATAAATATTTTATGAGGCGTTTATTTTGATTAATTTGAGGTAGCCATCAATTCTTATTAAATTAAAAAGTTTATCAAAACGTCAAAAATTCTAATATAGATATAAAAATGTTTTTTTGTTTGTCTGTTTCGTATGCGTTATCCGTGTTCAACTTTGGGCATTTAAGCCGCTTTTCCTTGTTAATTATACTAAATTTTCTTCTTAATCCTTTCGCGTTAATTGTGATTGAATGATGTACCCAGGTACAGGATTTTAAATTGTAAGCCGGTTTATAATTTAATTCCGTTGAAATTTTACAAACTAATTTTGTTAATTTTTGATTAATTACGTTCACTGACTTCAACATTTTAAAATTACAACAAAGTTTTAATCTTAACAATTTTAAATTCTACTTAATTTTGTTAAATTTAATAAAAAGCATTATGATTCAGTCAATAAGAAAATAATTCATATCAGAAAAAGTAAAAAAAAACCTCTGTAGACTTTCTGAAAACATACCACTTCGTCTCATGTTATAAGCTGGGGAGCTATGAGCTGATCTAGGTTAAAAAAATGTCTGCATACGCCTCCGCTATGCCGGCCTAATTTTGCATCGCCCAGTACTCTCGCTATATTTTAAATACATAAAATTGCAAATCGTAAATAAAAGAGATTCAAGAAAAAGGAAGTGAACAATTTTCAGAAATTCAAAAACCTTATGCAAAACCAGAAATATAAACTTTCAGCGAAATACACTCCACTGAAAATAAAGGTAACAAAACCTAACCCATTATCATATGTCCCAGGCAGACAGTACAACCGGAATGTTAGTCACATTTTTCTTAGAGATATATACTATTTTTCCTTACTTAAGAAATGGAGATTTTCTCTTCACATTTTCAGTAAAAATGTAAGAATTCTTTATAGAGGCTTTATGTAAATAATGCTTTTAAATTAATTTAATTAAACCTCTATTGTAAACTAATAGTAAAAAGTAGCCAGGTGTAATGTGCGCTGTCAATCTGAATGGTGAATACTCGTCTCCCCAAGCCGGCATAGTGGAGGCGACTGCTGCCCGTAGAGGTTTCTCTGTAGTAGCAGTTGTTTCCATTCATGGACCGCACTCTAGCTTTACATTAGGCGGAATGTTTACATGCCGAAGCTACAATAAAAAAAATCATATATGTTGAGAGAGGCCGTGGTCTAACGGTAAAATGGGTGAGCTTACGATCGATGAGACCCGTCTTCAAATCTCGCTATATGTACGTGTCTAATGCTCAATGTCTGACGTGAGAGGAGTGTGCACTGTCAATCTAGATGGTACATGGTTGTCTCCGCACAGGTTTTTCTGTAGTAGCAGTTGTTTCTGTGTTGTTTCATGGACCGCACTCTAGCTTTACATCAGGCGGAGTGTTGTCACATGCCGAGCTACAATAAAAATAAATATATAAGCATTTATTAAAGCGTGATAGGCAGACTGATGGTGGTTCAACCAAGTCTGCCGTCCTGGGGTAGCATCACCACTTTCAAGTGCAACACCCGTGAAGGGACTTTGTCGCGTTTCGGGATCAGTGAATAACAAAATGAGTATTCACTGTTAACCTAATGGTGTATATTCGTCTTTTAAGCCGGCATGGCGGAGTTGACTGCGGCCTGTAGAAATTTTGCTGATATAAAACAAAATCAATCATTTTCTCTAATTGTCATTTTTGACTATCTCTTTTTATTTTAAAGGAGGTTGCTTCAAATGGATACGGTCGTCTTATTTGATATTTCCCACTGTGTATTTTCTTATACGACTCTTTTACATATTGTGTTGTTAAATGTAACGCTAATACGTTAAAAAAAACTAACTTCTTACTAAAGGTTACAATCTATATTTCCATCGCTTTTCACCCCTTGTCGAGATATGATTTATCGCTCCCACCGGATTTCTATACCATCACGAAAATTTGATAGAACCAACATACATTCAAATTGTATATCTAATCTCGATTATGATAAATATTGTTATAAATAAATGTAGGTATTTTTCCTATAAAAAATTTTTAAAAAACAAATATGAAATATAATTTTAATTTTAAAAACTTATTTTTTTGCAAGTATTAATACGTCATTTGCGTATTTTATTTGGTTTAAAATATTTTTTTATTAGATGTCCTATAAATGAAATAATGGATGCAAAAAAGGCGAATAATGTTAGAAGTATTTAGATACTATGACAACATTCCGGCTAATGTTAGAGTGCGGTTCATTAACGAAAACAACTGCTACCACAGAGAAACTGTAGGCAGCAGTCACCTCCGCTATGCCGGCTTGAAGAGAGTAATATACTTCGTTCACTGTCACCCGTGAACTCTTCTAATTATACATGATTCCAAAATGTGAATAGGTCATTTTGCGAGTGTAACACTTGGCTCGAATTTAGCAAGACTTGAACACGGGTCTCATCCATTATGAGCTCACGGCTTCTACTGCTAGACCACAGCCGCTCTCAACCATTGGAAGCAAAATATCGAATTAGTTTTAACAATTTTACTGAAACTTCCTACGGAGTTTTGGAGGGAAAATGGAAACACAGGTTCTCTTCTTTTAAATTATTTGCCCACACTCACGCACGTTCACGAACACTTAATGGTTAATAATCCACCATTATTACACATTAACACTCGAAGAAACACAATTTTACGAAAATAATTCAAGACAGATAACCTAATGTCTCAAGATGGCCGCCAAAACTCCTATCGAATATTATAACGAGTATTACGTCGAAAATGAAATGATGTCGTCAACCATTGGTTAGTATTAGTAATTAAGGATAACAATCCTACCGAAGCGAAGGGTGTTCGACCATTCAATCAACACTTGGACATAATCATAAACAGTTAGGACACGCGTCCTCATAAACTCCGAAACGCATAACAATTCGGACATATCCTGACAGTTATTACATTGCATTATTACGACTATCCGAGGGAGATTATGAACCAAAACGGAATTCAAACGAATATTGTAATTGGTCGACTCAAATTGGAATTGCTTACTCTGTTTTTGTGGTTTAATTGACATGGATTTTATTATTTATTTATCATCAAACGAGTTGAAGTTTTGACGGCCATCTTGATACGTCAGGTTGTCTGTTTTGAATTATTTTCCTAAACTTGTGTTTCTTCGAGTGTTAATGTGTAATAATGGTGGATTATTAACCATTAAGTGTTCGTGAACGTGCGTGAGTGTGGGCAAACAATTCAAAAGAAGAGAACCTGTGTTTCTATTTTCCCTTTAAAACTCACTAGGAAGTTTCAGTAAAGATTCTACCACTTTACTGGAACAATTTTTGACTTGACTGAGACTTGACCTGACTGTTTGGTGTGATGAATGAATGACTCGTGATGCAAAATATTTACTTTGACACTGGCAAATTGTTATACGCCATTTTAAAAAAAATCATCTAACGAGTAATTAAAGAGTGGTAGACAGACTGATGATGGTTATTACCCCAGTCTGCCGTCCTGGGGTAGTACCACCACTTTCGAATGTAACACTCGTGAAGTAACCTTGTCGCGTTTTTGTTAATAGTTTGAAAGTAGGCAGGTATAACGAGAGGTGCACACTCACTGTCAATCTAGATAGTACATGCTCGTCTCCTCAACCCAGCATAGTGGAGGCGACTGCTGCCCGCACAGGTTTCTCTGTAGTAGCAGTTGCTTCCATTAATGGACCGCAATCTAGCTTTACATCAGGCGGAGTATTGTCACATGCCGAGCTACTATAATAAAAAAAAAATTAAATGGATTTTGTCACATTTACATTTACATAATAAAAATTATCTAATTCAAAACGCCCGTGGATTAGCGGTAAAATGCGTGAACTTACGATCTAAAACCCATGTTCAAATTTTTCTATTAGTTTAGTAAGGGTATTAAAAAATATATGTTAATACTTAATTAAACTGATAAACACTGATAAATGATTTCCTTTCTACCATTAGATCAAAGCTGTGACGTCACCAGCCATCATCGCAATAAACCTAGGCATTATTTTTTTTAACATTTCTACCAATATTTATAAGTATTTTAAAATTTCAAAAATTTACGTTCAATACAATAATTTTATTCCTAAATCACTAAATTAAATCAAAATATCATAAAAACTCACAAAGAAAAATTATTATTACTAAAAACATAGAGAAAATAATTGATCAAAGACAATAACTAAATGAACAATTCATGAGCAATTCCAAACAATAAGAGAGCTTATTTTTTATATTCCAGTACTTCCTCAAAACAAACAGTCAACTATTAATTCTCTAATAAAGAAAAATGGGGACACAAGAAACAGGAAGATATTCGACAATAAACGTCAGATGGATAATGACGTCACGCTTTGGACGAACGTTTCCGAAATATTTTTACGAATGCGCGATGCACTGATCGTAAAAGGTTTACGACTACTGCCTGCCGTGGGACTAGTAAGGGTCGTTTATGTAAACCTGGTACTTTATTAATAGTGGTTTTATATTTTGCTATATAATAAACATATGAATGTGAGAGGAATTCTTCAGTCTTCTTAAAAACAATTGAAAGTTCATTGTTTTTTGTTTGGCAACATTTCTCAAATCTCTCAAATTCCTTCCGGTACCAATGTAACTTTTATTTAAATTCAATTTTATTTAGGGACTTTTAACACAGTTCGGTTAGGCCAGTCCCATCATACCCTAAATATTATAAAAAACTTAATCTAACTTATAACTATTACTTAAATCTACTTATAGACTATTTTTAACAATGTGGGTCGCCCCACGCAGTCTACATAGCCTCGGAACAAAAGCTCGCTATTCTTACTGATTCAAATTAAATGAAATTCTAACTTTAAACCTGAAAAAAGATAAACAATTTAAATAACCTCCTTGGTATTTACCTCTCCGTCGATGCCTGTCATAGACAATGATAGTTATTAGCCTAGTCAGCAAACCGTCCCGGGGTAGTATTTAAAACACTCGTGAAATGATTTTGTAACGTTTTAGGATTAGTTTGAAAGTAGCCGGTTATATTGAGAGAAGTCTACTCTATCTCCTTGGACCACCTACTCGGACTTGAACTGGTCAACTTGGACCATTCGCCCGGTCAAATCGATATAGCGGAGGTGACTGCTGCTCTAGCTTAAAGTAATGAACGAATTAGCCTTATTTATGTCTTGTTTAGTAACAAACAGAAATATAAACAAAATTACACAAAACAATATTTTGACTAACAACATTAATGAACTACACAAATTATATCCTCCATACAATTAAGCCAATACAAAATATATGGATAATTACAGCGGTCATCAACCATTGGTTCATGATAGATTAATTAAATGTAATTCTCATTAATGAATGTATTCAAATTTGGTCGCAAATCAAAGTGCCCGTATCTTCACGCTGTGGGAAAATGGAGCGGCTAGTGAATACAAGATGATTATTATTTGGGGTCATTTGTGACAGACAAAAGGACGCCGGACGAATACACCCCTTTACAGATGCGAATTAGAATGGTGTTGAGACGAACTTTATAATTTATTTAATTTTATTTTTATTTTTTTGATGACCACAGATAAATGTCTACATGCAGCTGTTGCTCCTCCCATGGTGGCTTAAGCAGACGATGTGCACCATCCAGTTTTAATAGTGCACACTGCACACTCATCCCGTTCCTGGCCCTGAAACTGAAACACGACTAGGTCACTTCACTGGTGTTATACTTGAAAGTGGTACTCCAGCACGGCAAACTATCCATCATATTCTGTCTGTCTAACACTCTTACCTATACTCATGTTAATATGGATTGTAAATAACAGATAATATACAAACGGATGGATATTAAAAGAGAAAAAAGTACTCGTGGGTTTATTATGCTGAAAATATGTTAGTAAGAAAATTATATTACCGCTCCATAGTTTTATCTGTTCAAATACCAAAACTCCTCTCATGAGCAAAAGCTTCCGTAAAAGTACGGAAAGTAATGGAGTGGACATTTTTTCTATTTTGCAATTGATCGGTGCCGACATCGGAGCAATTAAAAGAGGGGTCATTTCTACCACCAGCATATTTAAAATATTTCCTCTATTCGTATGCAAATTATCCTATTGACTTTTTTTGGTCAACGCGTTTTGGACGCCCGTTCCAATTGTTTTTCTGGACATAATATTGATGGTTTCCGTGGGTTTGAAAGGGAGGAGTGTGCAGTACTGTTTTGTCACTCACAATTTTATAATATGCTTTTTTAATGAGAATTTTTATTACTATTTATGACCTAATTTAGATGGTCAATGGATAGACGTGGGAGATAAATAAACAGTTTCGTTTTTAGTAGATGGTGTGGGTTTACAGTCGAATGTGCCAGTGTTCAAATCTAAATCTTCCAAATTCTGTTCAGTACCAATGTATTTTTATGTTCTTTGGTCGATCAGATCATAATATAGGCGTCCGAACTGATGACAGTGATAATCCCGAAAACAAGTGCATCTGCCTTGATAGACCTTCATAACGAGCCGGATATAAGGAAAGAAATCTTCTCTGTCAAACAACAGCGGCTAAATTCCAGTTCTTTTTTTTTATTGTAGCTCGGCATGTGACAACACTCCGCCTGATGTAAAGCTAGAGTGCGGTCCATGAATGGAAACAACTGCTACTACAGAGAAACCTGTGCGGGTAGCAATCGCCTCCACTATGCCGGCTTGAGGAGACGAGCATGTACCATCTTAGATTGACAGTGCACACTCCTCTCATCATACCTGGCTACTTTTAAACTATTTCCGAAACGCGATAAAGTCACTTCACGTGTGTTACATTCGAAACTACTTTTAAAATTCTTTTAAACTTTTAAGGGATTTGGTAAATAATGATATTCGTTATAAAAATACTCTATTGTGAATTTGTATTCTGGTTATTTAGACATAAGTTTAGACACAATAACTAAGTTTTCTGTATATAGTGAATTCATGTTAGATTGGCAATATAACAATGACGTTTAAGAATTAGAATTTGGCTGCTGGAAAACTATAATAAAGGCAATCTAATTAATGAAATCAACTTAAAGTTGACCTTTGGACTTAACTTTATAAAAACTGAATAAAAAACAAGTATAGGCACGTGTGCAGTCTAGACCCCTATGTAGAAAATTCTTATGCAATTTTTTTGCAGAAGGAAGTTCAACTACGCCACGTGTTCGTTTCCAGGTGCGCATGCGACGGTAAAGTTCATCACACCTGTTCTGTCGAATCACATTATTTTTCATGCTAATTTAATCTCTATATATTCACTATTAAAGAATGTATTTCTATACATTTTATTGTACATAGAATTGTTTGAAGGGTGCATATAATTATGACTCATTCTACAGTACTGGTATGTGTTTTTTTTAATTTTTGACATTTCATGTAAGGAATTCCTTCACAGACTGTTGATTTTAATCGTTGAAGCTTGTGATTAAATTATTGTTTTTTTTTTATAATATTGACAAATAATGTACGGAAATATTAAGTCATATTTGTCTTTCTCTGTAAACTATAGTAATCAAGATCTAGTAAGATCTTTGTCAAGTTTAATTTTAAAAATATTTACGAATACTCAAATGTTTAAGGAGTGGTAGCCGAATATTGAATAGCAACATCATGTTTTATCTATGGTATAGTTAGTCTTTGGTAGTAAGATGGTGTGTTAGAATGTGAATTATATGCGCGTCGATTGAATTGTTATAAAAGAGTATTATATTTATAATGGTGTGAGGAATAAACGAAGATATGAATATAATTGTGGATTTTAAATAACCAGCAAACCGTCTGCTACATCCCAACAATTAACCCAGTCTGGGTACCTGGGGTACCGCTTTCAAGTGTAACTTGTATCACAATCAGTGGGTCCAGTTTGCCACTAAACCCTGTGAAGTGACATGGTCCCATTTCGGTATCAACTTAAAAGGAACCAGGTATAACAAGATTAGTATGCGCCGTTAACCTAGTCTTGTTTTGTTCGCAAAACTAAATATTTTGTAAAAACAATCAACTAACATCTGTTTATTTAACCTTTATACGTGTCGCTAGTCACACACGAGTCATGTAAAAAAATATGTTGAAATATTCGCGATGAAGCCACACCTTTCCCTGACCATTAATAAGTGAAACAAATATAATATATCGGTATAGGGGACATAAAAAATATCCGCAAAGTTTACGGTTAAAACTACCGTTACAGTATATGCTGAAGTTTTGGATAAATTTAATAAAAAAGAGCTTTTGTTTGAGCATTTATATGTTAAATCGTTAAGTGTGTGTAACCGATAGTAGCCAGGCATAACGGGAAGAGTGTGCCCTGTCAATAGATGGTACACATTCATTTCCTCAAGTTGTCTGTAGACATTTCCCTGTGGTTGTTACCGCTCATGGACTTCACTCAAACTTAGCAAAATCGTACTTTATTAGCATTTACTAAATATTGTGAAACTTTTTCTTACTATTCACAAACAGTAGCTGAAAGAGATCAGCAACAGCAATCGCGACCGCTATGCCGACTTAGTGAGACGCCAGTGAAAACACTACTCTTGAAGGCTATACCTGTTTTATCTTAAAATTTACATTATACTGGATTCTTATTGTTAATTAGAAACAGTACGTGATGCATACTGCATAGTTTTGCAACAGATGCGTCGAAACTAATGGAATGGTGACTCGCGATTTATGCACAACATGATCTATGGACACGTGTGTGTGTGGACACCCTCAATCACTTACTCTAATTATTATTTTATTAGAAAAAAAGTCTCCTAGTTTTATTTTAACAGGAATAAAGTTATCAATATGTACTTTTATTTATTTATTTCAGGCGTTTTGTAGTGTCCATAAGCTTAAAGCTTAGTTAGAGAAAACTGTCAGGGGAAAGAGAAAAGATCCTTGAGTACGGTTTAAGCAGCGATTCTACTCCACTTACCTCAATGAGACCAAATGTGACGTTACAGATTATATACTTTTAAAATTTTGAAATAGTAATAAAGCTAATGTCTGCAGGCAGCTATCGCCTCCGCTATGCCGGCTTAAGGAGACGAACGTATACAGGTTAATAATTGAAGGATTGTTTCTCATTTTACCCGACCACTTCTAAGCTGACCCCAAAACGACTACTTCACGGGTTGTAAATAGTGCCTAGGAATGCCCAGGTTGATAGACTGGGCATCCCCATCATCAATCTACCTGCTATCATATTGTATAGATAGATTTTAAAGACTTTAGCATACTAAGATATTAAGCATACTAGCGCCGTGGTCTAGCGGTAAGACGCGTGAACTCACGATCGATGAGACCCGTGTTCGAATCTCGCTAAAAGACCGGTACCAATGTAACTTTGTTATAAGTTATTAAAGAGTGGTAGGCAGACTGATGATGGTTATTTGTCCAGTCTGTCGATCTGGGGCAGTACCACCACTTTCGAATGAAACACCTGTGAAGCGACCTTGTCGCGTTTCAGGAATAGTTTGAAAGTAGCCAGGTATAAGAGAGGAGTGTTCACTGTCAATCTAGACGGTACATGCTCGTCTCCTCAAGCCGGCATAGTGGAGGCGACTGCAGCCCGTAGAGATTTCTCTGTGGACCGCACTCTAGCTTTACATCAGGCGGAGTGTTGTCACATGTCGAGCTACAATTAAAAAAAAAAACTTAATGTAAAATGACAACGAATTTTAATTCAGTTCGTTTGAATTGAAAAATTATTTGACTAATGTAGACTAAGATGAAATAAACAATTTATTTACAAAAAAGAACAATAAATATCAGAACAAAAGACACATAAAATTACTTAATATTCATCAAGTAAGAAAAAGAAGTGAAATAATTCATTCTAACAATAAGGAAAACACCAAATCTCTAAGGAAATAAAATCAGCAATTCTAAAAATACTTCAACAATTTTCATCAAGTGGTCCGTGAGATTACGCGCGCCCCTACAAATCCAAATTAAATCTATCCCAAAAATTGTGACAAACGCTATCCGTCATCCCTGCCCCTCATTTGCATGAGAAAAACTGTTGAAGAACAACTATTTATCAAAATGGCGAGGTTTCCGGCAGCCATGACAGTCGGGGCGCGACACATTTCCGGCTCGCGTCGCCATCTTTGCAAAATGAAACATTTCCGCGCGAAATGCTTTACGGTTGTTGATTGGAGCGAGTAATCCTGCGATTTAGATAAATTTGTGATTTTGCAACGAATGTTCTACTAATTTTGGTGATCAAGTCTTCATAGATAAGGTTACTTTAGTTAAATCGTGTTTATAAATGCTTCTTTCTGAAAATTTACAAGTTTACGCGTACGTCTATACCTATTAGATTTAAATGAACTCAAAACATATTATTAGGCTTGGATAGGGATTTGCATTTTTTTATATTGTAGCTCGACATATAACAATACCTTGCCTGATGTAAAGCCAGACGGACTGTAGTCAATACTAATAAAAAAATGTTAAAAATATAACTAACTAAATTAGCGGTTATTTTTAAAGTTTAATAGTTCGGAATTTATAGCTAATTACAGGAAGGTATAGCAAAAAAATGTATTACTCATAATTTCTAATCTAATAAACCTTTATTGTAATTTACAGAAAAAAAATTTTACAACAAAATATTTTTTGTAGAAAATCGTTAATTATTATCTAACAGAATAAAAGTCAAATTAAATTAGAATTTGGAAGAGTTGTATAAAGCAGTCTTTAAAATTAAGTGATTTTGTAAAGAATTTTTTATCAGTTAACCCCTTGCTCTGAAATCTTATTAATATCTACGGAACCATGTGAAACCAATTCAATTAGTATTGTGTAGAAACATCTTCATTAGCAGGCTAATTTTAGGGTTCTTTTGTATAAATGTAAAAATATAAATAAAAATTATCAAAAAAGCCAACGGCACGTGGTGTTCCCAGGCGGTCACCCATCCAAGTACTGACCACGCCCGACGTTGCTTAACTTCGGTGATCGGACGAGAACCGGTGTATTCAACGTGGTATGGACGTTGGCGACAGCCGTGTTGAAAATAACTAATATATTTGATAAAAATATCAAAATTCAATGATAAAAATTCTAGGTAAATAGATGTACGGAACCCAAAGATAATATACAATACATAACTTTAAACTTTTCACATTCTTCGCATCTTCCCACAAAACCGAATCAGACCAATTATACGCAAATAAAGTTAACCCTTTGCAGCCCTTTGGAACTTTTTAATTGCTGTTAAATCGAGATCAGGTTACATCTAAAAAGAGGATTCTTTTGTTAATTGTAGGGTTATGAATCTTTAAACGAAAACGGTCTTTATGGATTCGAAATAAGGATGTAACGTTTGATGTGTGAGGAATTGTACTGCGATCATTAATCAGTGGTGGGTACAATTACACGCTGTCCTGAGTTTTGGCTTTGATTAATTCTTTTAATCACTTTTTATGAAGAAGCAAACATGATATTGAAATTACAATTTCAATATAGAGAAGTATAGCTAATACAAGGTTTAATAATACAAATATTATGGTTAAAATATCAAAAAAGTCAAAGGCACGCGGTGTTCTCTAGCGGTCACCCATCCATACACTGACCACGCTCGACGTTGCTTAACTTTGAAAAAAAGAAATGGTTGATATAGTTTGAATTTTTTATTATTACAGTACGATACATTTAAGGGATAGGTAAATAATTTTTTGTTTAGCTGGCTAGCGAGCACCCGCCATGCAGCCCCATGCGTCTCAGTCGAGTGAGACATGCAAAATAAACACAATAAGTTAACTCTGAACCTCGATAAGTTTTTAAAGAAACAATATCTAAGATCCAGTAAGAGTATTAAAATGTATCCCCAACCCTAAGTGCAACTCTGACCGCTTTGTGAACGAAACCCGTTAATTAATGGTAACTTAACCCTTCGTTTCATCGCTGAATAAAATTACATACAATGCTTCTCAAACTTTTATAATAAAAATATTACATTACATTTCCAATAGTCGGCTTGGTGAGGATGAGGACGAAGTGAATAGGTCAACCTCATGTCGTACACGGCTACTTTAAAACTTCATGTGTGTCACTGGAATGAAACGCAAAATTATCTACAGTCAATGTACAGTCTATTATTTTACGTAACTATGAATAATTGAGGAGCCGTGGCTTAGCGGTAGAAGACGCAGCTCACGGTCGATGAGACCCGTGTTCAAACCTCGCTAAATTCTGATCGATATCAGTGTAACAATGCCGTTAAAAATAGTAATAATAATAATAAATAAAAAGAGGTAATAATTATGTCCAAAACAATATTTTTAAAAAAGAAAATATTTTGTATTTCGAATATTAAAAACATAGAATACGCTTTTATGCAATACAATACAATACAATACAATTGTCACGGCTTCTTCCCACAGGGATAGGCAAAGACAACCCTGACACAGCACCCTCGGTTCCTTCACATCCACAATTCTCTTCATGCACGCCCGACGGTTATGGGCACTAGGCAGCTTTCATAAGGATGCTTTTATTCATTATTTAACTTAATAATAACAAAAAAAGCCAAGGAATTGTTAAAAAACCTTTTTTTTAAAATGTAGATTATTTTATTACATCTGTTAGGCATATTTGTTATGATTACTGTTTGTTATTACAGAATTTATTATTTAGTAATTTTTATTTGGCATCTATTACATGATAACATTATTTAGACAACATTTACGGACCAAACGGGTAGCGGGTAGAACTGGTAAATAAATTATTTGATTTTTTAAATGAAAATAATCAAAAAGTTTGAACACCATACCACATCTTAACCCTTTCGCAGCCCGCATAAAGTCACAGATCCATCTCACGTCATTGCATGATGGATCAAGATATTAATACCAGGAGCGTGTCGAATCAAACCAACAGCCAAAAACCCTTTCTATGCATATTAAATACGCAATTACTTCACTAATGATCGAATTTCCACTTTTGTATATCGTCATTGTTTTTTGTTTAAAATTATGCGTGAACTCACGGTCGATGTGACCCGTATTCAAACCTCGCTAAATCTGAAATTAAAAAAGTGGTAGGCGAACTGATGATGGTTATTGGCCCATTCTGACGTCCACCACTTTCAAGTGTAGCACCCGTGAAGTGACCTTATTGCGTTTCGAGATCAGTTTGTAAGCAGTGACAGCACAAGAGGAGTGTGCACTGTCGTCGGATGGTACACATTCGTCTTCTCGAGGCGGCATGACGAAGGTTAGCTTCGTGCAGAAAGTTCGTGAAGAAATCCTGCAGAAAGTTATCTCTAGTAGAAGTTGTTTCCGTTCACGGACCGCACTCTAGCGTCACATCAGTCGGGTGAAGACGAAAATAACTACACATCTTCCACTTATATTTTTTGCAGTAGCTCGGCATGTTATGTCAACACTTCGTCTGATGTTAAGCTAGAGTGCGGTCCACGAACAGAAACAGCTGCTACTACACATAAATTTCTACAGTCAGTAATCGCCTCCGCTATGCCGGCTTGAGGAGATGAATGTGCACTATCCAGGTGCACTTTAGCTAGCTGTAAAAAAGTATTTGGTTGTATATTGTGTTCATTGCAATGCTTTTTGATATAGAATATTTTTATAAAAACATACGATTTTTTTTATCGATTTTTTGGGCCCGAACCTCTACCGGAGTTTCATCACAATCTGATCAATGGGCTAAGCCTTTAAGATGACTTCACGGGTGTTACACGTGAAAGTGGTGGTTCCAGCTCTCAGCATTACCAGATTTTTTTTTCCCAAGTCGGGATTTCGGAACTTTTTGAGTGAAAAAAGCGGGATT
The DNA here is from genome assembly GCA_948150575.1 of Tinea pellionella. NCBI lineage: Eukaryota > Metazoa > Arthropoda > Insecta > Lepidoptera > Tineidae > Tinea > Tinea pellionella. The sequence continues at coordinate 6,145,167 of OX411263.1, read as the reverse complement.
CTTTCTTCGAAAGCGGAACATAGTAAAAAACACATATATAATCAGAAGTGTTTAAATATGTATCTTTTATTTGAGTTTTAAATTACGTTTACGTGACAATAGATAGCAAAAATAGCTATAGAAAATGTACTTTAATAAAAATATGATATTTTAAATCAGATTTACCCTATCGTTAGGTAGTTGAGTCTTCTTATGGCCGGTTTCTGAATTCTCCGGTTTAGTTAACAAACCATTATAAACCATACAAATTTGGCAGATCGTAAACAATAGTTATATGAAAATGTATGGGGAATGTGTCCGTTAGAAAAATGTGGCGTTTCAAATAATAGTCTGAAGAGTGAGTTACAAATTGTAACTCTTTTTACACAGTTTACAGTAAGCTTTAAACTCATCCGACGTCACAATGCACACACACACGAGTCCGAGAAGCGGGACTGAGCCTGTCCCGCGCGGGACATTTAATTTTGATTAAAAAATCGGGACGTCTGGCAACGCTGTTCCTACTACACCAGACTGGGCCATCATCAGTCTGTCTATCATTTTTATTATGCAAATGTGTGTTAATTGATTGATCTGACAATGTAAGAACTTTAACAATATACCCGCATAATTATATTCTGCCTTACGACACACTAATTCTAGGTACAAAGTGTTTAAATATTTTAAATTGGCTGTATTAGCGAATATTAAAGTTTATTAAAGCTATTTATTGGTTCTTTTAATTGCCACAAAACCGGCACTGCCTACCACTCATTTTGTGTAACATTACCGTAACGAGGATCCAAATTCCAAGCCTCCTAATACGTTAAAACCAAAAGTTATTAAGGGAAATAGGTAAATATCTAAAATACCACTTAAATAAAACAACATCAATGCTATGATGGTAACGAACTAACCATAATTGGTTATTGTTATTATTTATTAACGCGATTGGATTTTCGGTTGTTTTGATTTAATTTTTCTTTCTTTGACGATAATGATTGTTGTGATTGGTCGTGGCATACATTTTAAATAGGCATGATTATTAGGTAATAAATAAAAAAAATTACAATGACTTAAATAAGGTATCATAATTTTTTAAAACAAAAGAATGATTATTTCCAGTTTTTGTGTAAAACAAAAATAGCAAAAAACCAACGGCACGTGGTGTTCCCAGGCGGTCACCCATCCAAGTACTGACCACGCCCGACGTTGCTTAACTTCGGTGATCGGACGAGAACCGGTGTATTCAACGTGGTATGGACGTTGGTAGCGACTGTTTTAAAACTATAGTTTCCTATTTAATTACAGTTATTTAAATACCGGTATTTTTTGTACTACATTTATTGTGACGTCATAACGTAAGTCTATAAAGAATATAGTGTATAAATTTACGCAAACATTATTTTCTGTGTAATACCTATATCGGAGAAACTAAAATCATAAACAAAACGATATCTATTAAAGTGAAGTCATAAGCAATTCAGAACAGTCAACGACGTCAAACCTTTACAGAACTATAGGATATAACAATTTCCTACAACAATCATATGTCGTCAAACTATTTTAAGGTAAAGGCACTCATAGTGGACTTCTTTAAGAATAAGCTATTTATATTTATTTATTTACTTTTATTTTACAATTTTTAGTTTACAAAAACAACGAGTTTAGAGGACCCACACTAGGCAAAGCCTGTTCTGTGGGTCCATGGTTATACAGATTTCCTTTAGGGTGTTATAAAATACGGAAAAATATTTTTATTATAAACTATCTATAGTTATATTATAAAAATTGTCTCAAAAATGACTGAAGAGATCTTGATGACATTTGGAATAGATAATATAGATCATGGACTAGAATAAGTTATTACAGGTTACTTTTTGGATTAACGCTAGTTATACGGGGTATTAAAAAAGTAAAGATATCCTACCAGCAATATGTTTTTAATAAAATAATAATAAAAATCTTTATTTTTTTAAATATACGAGTAGTTAGCACTACATAGTTGCCCTGTGTCCTGAAAATCAGTAATAACTTCTTGTTTTTTGTTAATTTTAATTATAAAATAATATAATAAAATGTTTAATTTTAATTTTTTTGTTAATATTTTTAACTGATTTATAATTTCTACTTAATTATGTTAAATATTCTTTAATTAATTCTTTTATTTTTAAATTAATTAATGGATTTTGTCTTTTATCATAAATTAACACATTGTAAAACAGGATTTGATGTATCCAACCACTGATCGCCCTTAAGAAGTAAATAAGTGAATATTTATTTAATAAAAAAGAAATCACAGAAAATACTTCCAATATACAAAAAAAAAAAGGAACGGTGTCCATAGCAAGTACCGTTACCTTAGAAATGACAGTGGCAATCAAAACACAATACGTTATAAATTGCTAGCATTAGGATATAGAAGCTTCTCAACTTTGCCCATAGCTATCCCGCTGAGTGATCGTCAAGAGCAATGGTTAACGATAAATTTTGTGTACGCTATTTATTCCTGATATTACGTATGTTTGTTTAAACTATAATAAAGTCTAGCTATATTGGGCTATGGGATAAGGTTCAATTTAGATCTAATTAAAATTTAAGTAAAAAAAAAGCGAAAGCCACGTGGTGCCCTGGCGGTCACCCATCTAAATACTGACCACACCAAACGTTGCTTAACTTCGATGATATAATCTAGTCTTGGGCAATGGAAATTGCCAAGTATAATGAAACTTATATACCTCCTGGACATGCTCTCATGCAGCTTCTGGACCTCATTCTAGTTTAACATCAGGTGAAGTGCACTCGCATGCTGGACTAAAATAAAACAAAAAAAAAAATGAAATAAAACTGTAGGAGTTGACAACAATTTTTTTTTAAAATAGTACATGAATTAATTTGATTCATAAGTATGTAATTTTCAGTCGCGCCGTTGCCAACGTCCATACCACGTTGAATACACCGGTTCTCGTCCGATCACCGAAGTTAAGCAACGTCGGGCGTGGTCAGTACTTGGATGGGTGACCGCCTGGGAACACCACGTGCCGTTGGCTTTTTTGATAATTTTTTAAAGTTGTTATGCATGGATGCACACTATCGATTCCTTTTAATTTTAGTGCGCCTCCAGTCGCGAAATTATCTGCTACTACAGAAAAATGTCTGCAGGCAGCAGTTGCTTTGCTGCGTTTGTGTCTCTTTTTGTTTCTCTGTTTGGTTCTCTCGTACTACTCGGCTAGGTCACTTCATGGGTGTTATCTCCCTATCACCTTGAGCATGCAATTGTTTTGACCTAGACAGCGCATAACCACATAATAATTATTATGTAAAAAAAAGTTGATAATGAAATGTGTGTACACCTACAAAGGTAGGAATTAGTTGAACTATGTAAATTATAACGCAAAATTACCTAAAACCAAATACAATAAATATTTCATTTCACTTCATGTGGTTTAATATACATATATATTTTTAGACTCATAAGTGTTATAGTTATTAAGAATAACTGTTTCAAAGTACAGTTGGCAACATTGGGGTTGTATGCTTAGACAAAGTTACGTATACGTGAATTTCTTTTAATTACATTGCAACGTCACGTTAGATGTTGAACAACCGTCAGATATGGACCCCTCAACTAGTAAGAGAAGTATCATTTTAGATCAAACACGTGATAATGACTATAAGAGGGCCCCTATTATTTGATACAATAAAACTGAAGTGCCAACATATTCCGCATTCTATCGCGAAATGACAATAGAGGAGAATGCAACTGAACCAGTGAACAATACAAGCGATTCCGATCCTAAAGCAAAACTTGATAAAGTTCAATTGATACTGGTTAACGGAGTTTAATATGGTCGTGTTTCGTGTGACAGGCTAGATGTGTAGACTGATATTGTAGTGCGTAAAATGGACAGTAGGCTAGGAGATACGAAGCGATCTGAGGCTAATGGTGATTGAGAAAAATATTGCTCGTGTATGTATGGGCTATAATTCCCGGTTATGTCTCATGAATATTGAAGATGTATCAGAGTTTTTATTCTATTATTCTTTTATGCTAAAAGGTACGTGAAAATAATTTTTCTTTATGTAGTTTGTGTACATTTGTGTCGCTGTAATTAATTTTAAATTAAAGTTGAAAAAGTTTTGTTACAGTCACATCTTCAGTGTTACTATTAAGTATAGTATTTTCTTCTGTACATCCAATTGCAAGAGTTTTAGCAGCTGCATTGTGCTCAGCAATATCTTTACGGAGTGGGATCCTGTTAATGTTTCAAATATTATTGTTTGTCTTAATTTTTTTTCAGTGTAGAATACAATACAATTTAAATTTTCTTACTCATAATGAATCGCTGAAACAACTTTGCTACTCGTATATTTTCGTATTAAGTATACGTAGGTATACCTTATGAATTTCTATAAACAACCCGAAAATATTAATTACCAAATTCTTCACGCGTTACTGGTAACGACGCGACACTTTGTACGAATATTAAATTTATTCACCCCTTTCTCATGTTCAGTCAGCTAGTTGACTGAATATTAATAAGTCGTATCTAATCCTTGTCATAGGAAAATTCTTATTGGACAAATTGCAGTCGAAAATGTGGTTTTGTAAAGGATTTGTTTGACCACTGACCTTATTTTATTTTTTGCCGGCTGTGTCGTATACGCATTATTAAATTATGCTATTTCCTTCCTCTGAATACAATTTATCTCCATACCAAATTTTATCGAAATCTGTTCAGTGGTTTTGGAGTAAAAACGTAATTAACTGACATGTAAAACTAGAATGCGGTACCACAGATAAATATTTGTAGACAGCAGTCGCCACCGCTATGGCTGCTTGAGGAGATAAAGGTGCACATCCAGGCATACTCCACTCGTTATACCTGGCAACTTCTAAACTGATCCAACAAGACTAGGTCACTTCAAGAGTGAAAGTGGTGCTCTAGGGTGGCAGGCTCCATCATCAGTCTATCTACCACACTTATAAGCTTAGAATTAATTTAGAAAATTCAAACGATAACAGTTAACGACAATAACAAAATTGATATTTGTAAAATTAGAAGCAATTCAAATGTCCCTAAACAGGCATCTATTTACAAATCCCTTGTCGTTTGAAGTATTACTATGTAAGGGTTCGTCCTAATTGAGCGTTTTGTCGCGTCCATAAAACGATTTTGTTATTTCATTTTGAAGCTTCATTATAACTGCTCCCGAAACGCGACAAGGTCACTTCATGGGTGTTACATTCGAAAGTAGTGGTACTACCCCAGGACGGTAGACTGAACGAATAACCATCATCAGTCTTCCTACCATTCTTAAATACTTGCCTAAATCAGGGCCCTTGCCATTTGTATTATTTTGTAAATGAAGAAATAATTATTTATTTTATTAAAAGTCGCATCTTCCATCTGTTATTATTTTTGTTTTTAAACTATCGTCTGTTTTGTAATATTGTAGAATTTGTTTTTTTTTAGTACGATAAAATGGTACTGTGTTTTTTAAACGCCCAATCACCCCCGCTATGGCTTTAAAAGACGAATGTCAACACAAATTGAGAGTTCCTTAAGTCTTAACACAACTATTGGACTTAGAATTTATGTAGCAGTCAGTTAAGACGAAAAATAACCGTCATGTCACAAAATCTGTCGTTTCCAAACATTGCCATATGTAGTGGTATTCCCGAACTTGATATTTTGTCTGCAAGGGTGAATAATTTACTGATTCCAATTCGAAAATTGTCAAAGCTAATATAAAATATCGTGTGAGCGGTTGACAATCGAATTTGTACATAATAAAATTACTTTCTGATTATTTCCTATTAGTTATATGATAAACAGTGCTTTATTTTGGGTAAGGGTGGCTAAAGTTTACGTTATTTTATTATTTATTATGATTCCAATATATTTAACAGAATTAAAAGATTTTATGCTGGTTATCGAAGTTGCGGTGATACTTATAAATGTTATAACACTTACAAATAAAATATATATATATTAAACTACAGGATATAAAGGTTTTTAAGTTTTTTTTCTTTACTAACTCATTGAATAATTTTTTTTATTGTATGCTCGGCATGTGATACCATCTTAGATTGACAGTGCACACTCCTCTCGTTATACCTGGCTACTTTCAAACTATTCCCGAAACGCGACAAGGTCACTTCATGGGTGTTATATTCGAAAGTGGTGGTACTACCCCAGGACGGCAGACTGGACAAATAACCGTCATCAGTTTGCCTACCAATCTTTGATACTGAGGTTCGAACACGGGACTCGATCGTGAGTTCACGCATCTTACCGCTAGACCACGGCCGTTCTTTACAATATTTTTATGGCATATTTTTTTTATATAATAACTCAATACATATTTGTTTTTTTATTGTAGCTCGGCATATGACAACACTCCGCCTGACGTAAAGCTAGAGTGCGGTCCATAAGCGGAAAAGTATTGCGAAAATAATAGGTTTTTTTTTGCGTGTTCAGCAAAGGCGACTGTAGCCAAATTTTGCATCTATCACGCGGAATGTAATGCCATGCTCTTCTACTATAAAAAGAGCGTTTATTATTTAAATAAAAGATAAGATAATATTTAATTATAACAGCCCACATACTTTGAAAGGTAATAGGAACAACTTTGGTTAATTAATTTGATAGCACATCTCATCCATTAAACAGCTAATGTTCACAAATTACTGTTAAGCAATGCATCAATCTCACCGCTAATTATTATGACAGGCTTCTTTTTATTCTATTAAAACTTTTAGATAAGGCACACGCGATTTTGTTGTTCTTTCTAAAATTATTTTAAAAAATATATATAAATTACGTAAAAATCAATTGCTGTTCGTTAGTCTCGCTGAAACTCGAGAACGGCTGGACTGATTTGGCTAATTTTGGTTTTGAATTATTTGTGGAAGTCCAGGGAAGGTTTAAAAGGTGAGTAAATATGGAAAAAATGCTTGGAATATAGTAAAAACAACAATTTCGCTTTCCCTTTGAAACTATTCCTTTGGTTTTGATTACATGTTCGCCTCGTCGCTCGTTTAGAAATCAATTAAATTTAAAAGTCGTTTAGAAATGCTTTTTTATTTATTGATTCTGAGGCGGTACGAAGTTTGCCGGGTCAGCTAGTATCATATAAAACATCCCTTCACACCAAAAACAAATAACAACCGTGTCTAGCGTGACCTAGCCTTTTCGGGATTATCTTGGAATTAGTAGGGGTGTGTACTGTGAACCTAGACGCAGCACATAGCGTCATTTATAGCACATTATACATTTTTTTTTACGGAAAAATGTACCTATCTATTGTCTTCTTGGTTGCGTTTCGTTTACGGTCTTGTAAAATATTTTCATAACACGCAACACTGTTTTTGCTGATTGACACACGGTTAAAACACGGTCATCATCACTGTCTATGCTCTGCAATATGTCCAAACCTGAATAAATCTTTGAAATTCTCGTAAAACCAAAAGCGGGGTGTTACTGTATTTTATATTTTTTATTGTAGCTCATCATATTACAACACACTCCTGATGTTAAGCTACAGTGCGGTCCATGAACAACTACCGCCTACTTATCTAAAATTTTCTGCAGGAAGCAGTTGTCTCCGTTATGCCGGCTTAAGGACAGACGAATGTGCACCTTTCAGGTGGTCAGTGCAAATGAAATGTTCTATCACAAATGAGATTTTATGATAATTACATTGAGATTGCTTAGTTACAACCAAATTAGCAATAATAATTATAGTAAATTAATTACTAATTACATTAGATAATAATTACGCAACATTGTAATTAAACGTATCTTGTATCAATTTACTCACTATATATACTCATTACATATACATAGGTATAAGTACATTATAGGTACATTATTTGTATTAATTTAATGATTAATAATAAACTATGTTTTCCATTTTACTCGTATAAACTTCCAATAATGTTTCTTAAAGAGTGATAGGCAGTCTGATAATGGTTAATGGTTTCTCTGTGGTAGCAGTTGTTTCCATTCATGGACCGCACTCTAGCTTTACACCAAGCGGAGTGTTGTCACATGCCGAGCTACAATAATAAAAAAAAATTTCAAAAGATCGTAAATGCATTTGTCTAGCCAAAGATGAGAGGTAGACCAATAACAGAGCTAGGATATAATAAAGTATAACTCAGACTGAAGCAATAACTAGTAAAACGGTATGAACACCCTCAAAACGTATCAAAAGCGTTAACTTTATAATGGACATCATTAATTTAAACAATAGGTAGGGACAACAAAACAAGGAGAACAGAATATGAGTATAAATTTAATTGATTACGAGCTATTGTTGAAGGGGAACAGGAAAGTACCATCAGCATATTAATATTACTTTTGAAAACTGACAGCATGGATAATTTGAAAAAGTTTATCTTGTTAATGAAATAAGCGGCCGTGGTCTAGCGGTAAGACGCGTGAACTCACGATCGATGAGATCCGTGTTCAAACCTCGCTAATTCTGACCGGTACCAATGTAACTTTGTTATATGTACTTTGGTAGCTCATTAATAAGTGGTAGGCAGACTGATGATGATTCTTTGTCCTGTCTGCCGTCCTGGAGTAGTACCACCCGTGAAGTGACCTTGTCGCGTTTCAGGAATAGTTTGAAAGTAGGCAGGTATAACGAGAGGAGTGTGCACTGTCAATCTAGATGATGTACCATCGTCTCCTCATAGTCCGTCCACGCATAGTGGAGGCAACTGCTGCCTGTAGAGATTTCTCTGTAGTAGCAGTTGTTTCTATTCATGGACCGCACTCTAGCTTAATATCAGGCGGAGTGTTGTCACATGCCGAGCTACAATAAAAAAAATGAAAATTTAATTTGACAATGTATGTTTTGTTGATTAACTTCTTCGAGGGCACGCGCCGGACCAGGCCGAACCCGAAACGCGACTGGGTCACTTAGTCTTCATGAGTGTTAAAACTCGTGATACTACAAGGACAAGAAGGGCGTTTTCTGCATCCTTATGAAAGCTGTCAAGTGCCCATAACCGTCGGGTTTGTATGAAGATAATTCTGGGGCTAGAGTCAAAAGCCAAACGACACTTGATCGAATCGATAACAATGGGATTTGACGTTTCATTGTCACCTAGGTGATACGTAACGTAATTTTGACTTTAGTCCCTGGATGTAAAGGAAGCGAGGAAGTTTTGTCAGGATCGCGGCTAGTAGCGTTCTGTTATCTCTGCCTATCCCTGTGGAAAAAAAGCGTGACAATTGGGGAGGTGTATCTGGGACTGCTATCTTTTTTACATATTTTTTAGATAATATAGATTAATTTAGTCGACACGTGTTTCTGGAAAACTTTTGTAATTGCTTTGTTCTTTTTTTATTAATTTTTAAAAATTGCGATCGTAATATAGCAAACCTGAGGTTTCGTTCGGAACTAAACCATTGCCAATGAACAAAAAAAAATCAAAAATCAAAAAAAGTTCAAACAAACTTTTGATTTTTAAAAGTTCCTGTTAATTAAAACATCGTGTTTATAGTGTAGTTTTGTTTTAAAAATTACAATAGTTATTCGTATAAAACACTTATTGTTAGGAAACACAAACAAAAGATATTTGACAAACTTTTGAGGCGACAACCATAGACAACAAAATAATCTACAAAACTGTTAGGTTGGTACTTTGTATTCTATCTTGTCAAACTGTACGAAAGTCGAAGTGAAAGGTCGAAGACGGTCATTACAGTTTTTCAAATATCTCTTCGATTTTTAAGTATTTTCAGACGAGAATCAAAAAATTCTTCTAATTGAAGTAATATCTCGAAATGGTTTTCGATTCACCATGGGTTAGTTTTTTTGGACCTTGCCCATTGACTACCAGGACGGCAGTTTAGGTTCTTTAAATTAATTATGTAAAATTTAAAACAGTTTTTTTTTAAATTGTAGCTCGGAATATGGAGTTTTATTTACGTATCTCTGTAGTAATTATGTGTGATTGTGTGTGATCTTAGACAACCCATTAACAAGTTTTGTAGTTTAGTTTAAAAATAATTCTTTAAGTAGCAAAACAAACATAAACGCAAATTAATAAAAACATACGAGATCCTTCATTAAATTAACAGTATGATTATTTTTATTCAAGAGAACAAATTGTTTTAATGAAAAGTTCCCTCTGGTTATGGTTGGCTGAACTTCCCTCCCTTCTTCCCTCATTCAAGTTAATTAACATGATTTTTCATAACTATACTATAATAATAATTATGGATTTTGTTTACAATACATGCTTTCTAACGCACCGTCCACACACTTCACGCAGCAACCGTGGCCGGTAGAGGATGGACCTCAAGAACGATGGAAACCGTGTTTAAACCCTGCTAAATAATTAATCTAATCTTCAATATCTTCCATCGTGTGCATGTAAAATGTAATATTGGTATTCGATTTTTTTTTATTTTAATTTTTTTTTTACTTATCCGCAACCAAAACAAAATTTAAGTTTGAAGATTAACTAAATTTAAAGATTTTTATGCTTATATTTGCGTCTACTTTAATAAAAATAAAATCTTCTAATTTAATTTCAAAATTATATAAATTGCAAAACCATCAATTTCAGTAACAACCAAATAAATATACGGAACCGAGGAAGGAAATAATTCATGAAACATTACATAAAATCTAACAACATGAAAGATAATCAGAAGCACACTTAAAACGGAATCCAGTAATTCAAAACGCTAGGGTCAAGTTTCAATAGTCCAAAAAGCCAAAAATTTCCCCCAAAAGACCTGTTTGCATAAACACTGTATAATAAAATCTTATGAGAAGTAATAAAATCATTATCATCCCCTATACTATAGATTAAGTAAGGCCAGTTTAAATGAAAGGACAGACAGGTTTCGTAATGGTAAAATAGAGTTTAAGAGTGATGATCAGTCTGCCGATGGTTACAATCAGACTGCCGATGGTTACAAGCCCAGTCAGCGTTTCAATTTTAAATGTAAAAGTAAAGTGACCTAGTCGCGTTTCGAGAGGTTAACGAGAGGAGTGTGCCCTGTCGATGGTGGTGCACATTCGTCTCATAAAGCGGCCATAGTTGTGGCGACTACTCCTTGTAGACTCTAGCTTCACAACACGTAGAGTGTTTATTACCAGTAACATTAGACATGTCATTACTATACAAATTACTTTATAATAATAGTTGTATCATACTATTATTGTGGTATATTATTGTTTAATAATAATAATATAATAAATATAATAAAAAATAACATATTATAAAATTAAACGCTTAAATCCCAGCGCTAATCCAAGAACTATTGTCTGGATAAAGGTTGGAACACCATCTGACCTCCAGCATTGTCCGTTCTTTTTTTTAAATGCCAAAGTACGTGTAACATAATTACATTGCTGGTTAGAATTTAGCGAGGTTTGAACACGTGTCTCATCGACGATGAGATCCGTCCTTAACCCCTAAACCACGGCTATTTGTCTGTCTGTAAAATCTACTGCATTTTACCATAACGGCGTCCATTAAACATTGGTCAGCGACATCTTCTCATTCTAAGTTATGTCAGGATTAGCTTATATCTGAGATCTTACTATGGGTTAGATTAACAGGGGTTTAAAGTGTGGTTTAATATTGCTTATTGCAAGGGTAAATACCGGCTTGAAGGGTAAACTTGTTAAGGGATGTCGTGCCGTTGTATTGGAAAATTTGACACGGATTATTTTGATTCTTTTTGATAAGTAAATCGTTTTTAGGGGGTTATAAAATAAATACATAAACAATAAACTCTATACACAGTTGTAATTTATATTTATATAATACATAATGTATGAAATTATATCAGTTTATTTATACAGGTTGTTCTAGAATGGTCACTTCGTGGGTGTTGACCGTAGTGATGGTACCTCGGGACGACAAAATGCAGCCTTATACAGCCAGAATGTCTCTCAGAATTTAGAGATGTAATCTAAATAAATAAAATAAAAAACACTTTATTGCACACATAAATCGTACATAGGCGAGCTTAATGCCTATGGCATTGTCTATCAGCTAACCTTTGTTGGTGTGAGCGCAGATCTACAGTGCAATGAACAAGATAGGATAAGAAAATCAAAATACATAAATAAGTAAACACATAAGTATATTATAACAAATACATTGCATAAAATAAATAAGGATATACAAATAAATAAATAAAATAAGCAATATATAGAGTAGGAAAAAAGAAAGAAGAGTTAAGGGTTGTTCTGATTTGAAAGAAAGTATTTGGAAGCCTATTTTTAAAATCTAGATTATTATATTCAGAGAAACCCGGAATTTCATTCTGATTTTTACTGTATGTAATTCCAGGCTTTCTGAATTTAGAGATACATTCCGGTTGTAAGCTGTAAGCCAGAGCTTTAACTTTGACGACTGCAGGAAGTTGAGTCACAATTTTTTTAAGCACTATCTATCAAATGTAAAATTAAATTGCTTGAAAAAAATTATAAAAACAGACGGCACAAGTTTTTGTTGGCATTTTTGACGGCATTTGTTGGCACGCGCCTTCCTTATTACATTTTAAACTTAATCAAATTACATTTAACTACAATAAACAAATCTAAACGTTAAATCATCTTCAATAAAGTCTACAATCATTTATTCAGTATTGCAAATAGTTAATTCAATTGTTATGCTATGATAGGCTTTAGTGTGTAGTAATAGGGGTGATTTTTGGTTGTTTTAGCTTTTAGTAATGCATTTTGACTATCACGTGTCATTACGCTTGCATGGATTTTCAAGTAATATGTCATAGTAGTGATGACATGTTTTGGGAGTAGTTAACGCGCTTTTGGGGTTTATTTTAAAACTGTTAGGCGTAATATTTTTGACATTGCTTTTCTATTATTTATTGTGTGAACATTTTAATCTTTTTTACTTGATTTAGCTATTAATTTTGCTACCTAACCTCACTTAAGGGACTGTAAAAGGGATATATGTACTCACTAAATGTAACCTTGTCGCGTTTCAGGATCAGTTTGCAGTTTGGCAGACTGGGGTAATCACAATCATCAGTTTACAAAATCCTTTAAAATTATTAATATTAAATTAGAAGTTAATAGAAAAACAAAATAAAAAACTAAATAAAACGATCTTCATGTCTACATATGAAATTAAATAAAATGTAAATATTTAGTAGCACGGGCTTAGTGAGCACTCGGTCATCGTTACACTCCACCATGGCTTCGGAATGGCGTATGGCGAGAAGACTGCCACAAGAAACTTAGTCAATTATAGCCTGTGCATATAATAATTAACAAGAAAATGTAAACTAAATACTTATTATTTAAGTATTTTTTATTTATCTAAGTGTCTAACTACCCCTGAAATTTAAGTTATATCAATATTAAAATCTAAATAAAGCAACCCTCTTCAATCTCATTTTGTGACGTAAAAAAATCTTTTACAATCAATCAAACTTGACTTTTAAATAAACTTAATTTACTTGCCATATCTAACGTCCAGCATCTCGTTCCTTTGACGACAAGATACAACTAAAATACAATGGATTATAAATTATACGAATTAATATTGTCATACTTGTAATTTGAAACCTTATCAAAGTAATATTTGACGAAATTTTATTCATTAAACTCACGGAGTTAGTGCGAATTGTTAATTCGACAAAGTTCCATTTAAGTGTTGTTATTACACGGACCTACAAGGGGTGACCCTTTGTAAAGTCTTACTTTATTTAAATTTGATTTATGACTTTTTATTTATTTATTTAAAAAAAAAATATTAACCTTGTTTGTAGCAATCCATCAGTTACCTACATATAACAAATATGCTTGGTGTTAAGCTATATTGCGGTTTATTTACGGAAACAATTGCTATCACAAAGAAATTTATTTTTTAAACCAGCAGCCGCCTCCGCTATGCCGGCCTTGAAGATGATGTAATTTTCATTACAACGCCATATTGATAATAATAATATTAAATTAAGAGTAACTCTAAAAGGTATTAATTATAACCAAAAATAAATCCTTTAATATGCAAACGAAATATTTCAATCTTTCTAAATACCCCGGATTAATAAGGGTGCGTACAAATAATCTGGAGAAGCAAAATACTATCTGTTTTAAAATCGTGTTCACATCAGCACACTTTGGTCTATTAAAAAAAAAAGTTTTTTGGTAAGCATAGTAGATAGCCATACGACGACGTTTATCGACGACTAAAGAACTAAAGAACCAGTGTACAAGATGTCCTCAATCACCGTCACCATGCCGGCTCAAGTAGGTGCTTCTTAAGCAATACTAGAAATATCAAAAGTTAAACGCATGTAGTATTATTTACAAAAAGAAAATAAATTAAACAAGTAAAGGAGAATGTCCATTTTTGGGCCCACTTGATACCTAATAGTTTGGTAACAAAACAATATTCTAAAATAACATCTTTTTTATGAATTCATTTTAATTATATCAACACATCATTTACCAATCACTACACAATGTTTAATAACATAAAAAATATATTATCAATAATTATTAAAGCATTTAAAATAATAATAACCTCAAATATTGCATCAGAAAACATCTAATTACTCAATAACCTGGGTGAAAAATGATTGGTAATAAGAAATGTATATTTATTTGTCTACAAAAATAACTAAAAATCATCGACAAACTCGAGAAAAAAATTGTGAGCCCATTTGTCTTAGGCGAATGTGTAATGCTAAAACGAAATAGCAAGGTACCCAAATTTGAACACGCAATAGATAATGAATGGAGATCTACCCGATAATTTAGTTTAATTTACGCATACGAAGCCACTGACAAATGGTGTTAATAAGAAACCTGTCATGGCGGTAGGATTACCCAGTGTTAATTGGAGTTATGACTGTCCTGAGATACCGTGGTGGCAATACTGTGATAAGTAATAGTGATGTACAGTTAATTACTTATCGATAGTTTAATTAGATCATATTTTTTAATTATTTTTAAAACTTTATTGAATTAATTCAAAAGGCGAGGTTAATGCCGCAAGGTATTTTCTTCCAGCTGGCCTTCAGGAAGCAGAAAGGTAGTAAGGCAGCAAACATCGTGAAGTGACTTTGTTGCGTTTCGGGAATAGTTTGAAAGTAGCCAGGTATAACGAGAGGAGTGTGCACTGTCAATCCAAGATGGTACATGCACGTCTCCTCAAGCCGGCATAGTGGAGGCGACTGTTACCCGCACAGGTTTCTCTGTAGTAGCAGTTGTTTTCATTCATGGACCGCACTCTAGCTTTACATCAGGCGGAGTGTTGTCACATGCCGAGCTACAATTAAAAAAAAAAACAAATAAAAAGTATACATATTATGTTATTTTGACTATTTACTTTTGAGATGATTTATTTTATTCATCAATAAATATTTAAGGTGTAAAATGTTATCTCTAAGCATTTTTTTATTATCAACTTTTTAAATATTTTTAAATAAATCTAGCCGCAAACCCCGAAGTTATTGAAAATAATCTAAACTATCTAAAAACTCAATTACCAATACTTATAATATATATTTTTTAAAGATTGTAAAGATTAATATTTTTATTTTATAATTTTATTTGCTTAATACAACAGGCCACAGTCAGCATAAAATACACAACAGGAAAATAATAGTAACTGAACTAGACTGTGGCCCAAAGCGTATTGTACACGGTGAACATTTAACACAATAAATATCGATAAATAGTACAACACTACTAATAGTGCTTCGTGTAGTGTTAAGCGGATTATATTTTTAAAATTAAAATTGCTAACACCTCGCGAGTGTAATTAAAACTGCGAAGTAAAGGGAGTCTTTATTTGGGGACGTTGGATGAGAACTAGAAGGAATTAGTTGGTTTATAAATTATTGCTTTCATTTGTACTAACTACCTAATTGTCATCTTTTTATATAGAGCGGCCGTGGTTTAGCGGTACAACCATTGATATATACAACTAGATATGCAATAACGCTCCAAAGGTGACGCGAGAGAATAGATGCCCGCAGTCACCTTTAGGTTTTTTGTCAACTAGTATTTGACTTGGCGGCAACATTGTCAAATCGTTCGAAGTGGCTTACGCTTTTTTCGTGTCCGATGTATGAGGTTTGCTCCTCTAGTATATGTCTCTATGGGTAGAACGCATGAGCTTACGATCTATGAGACCCGTGTTCGAATCTCGCTAAATTCTAACCGGCTCTATGGTCGCTCAATGTTTTTAATATAATAAAGGCATCAATTAAAGAGTGGTAGGCAGACTGACGATGATTATTAGCCCAGTCTGCCGTCCTGGGGTAGTTACCCTGTCGCGTTTTGGGATCACTT
This sequence comes from Tinea pellionella, assembly GCA_948150575.1. Lineage (NCBI taxonomy): Eukaryota > Metazoa > Arthropoda > Insecta > Lepidoptera > Tineidae > Tinea > Tinea pellionella. The sequence goes on along the minus strand of OX411263.1, from coordinate 6,128,871 downwards.
TGGAAAAAGCTAGATATAACAAGAGGAGTGTGCACTGTTAGTCGAATTAGTCTTCTCAAGCCGGCATAGCGGAGGTAAATGTGCTTGCAGAATTTCTCTGCGCAGATGAGCGGATACAACAGGCTACCATAAAGAAATAAAAATAGTGTTATATGAAATATTAATTTATAAGCTAGAGACGTCTGTTAGTTATAAACGTGTATAAATTGTTGTTTCAGTGAACCTAAGTTTAGATATAATAACAGATACAAATAACAGGACCGGAATCGAATGACAGACGTTTTGTTATCTCAATGTTCATCTTCAATCATGGCCGGTACATAATAGTGAAATTATGAAAGGTACATTTATTTGATGACGTATTTATTTCCGACAAATGGGGGTTGAATTAATCTAAGGGTTGAAAGGTTTCGTGAAGAGATTCCGGTACATAACTTTTTGGTTACTGGATTAAAATATATTGTATACAATAACATAGACTATAGCAGTTTATTCACGTGTTTTACTAGCATAACTAATAATTATGGAAAGCCAACGACTTCTCTGTCATCATCTGGAACATCAAGCAGCAACTGATGATGGTTATTAGTCCAGGGGCTAACGTCAAAAGTCAACAGTAGTTACACGATCGTAGCGATAACAAAAAATATATGATTTGACGTTTTGTTTTCACTCAGATAATAGTGAAACATTTATACTCAGATAGAATTAGCTTTCTGGCCCAGAAAATTCCTATTGGACGAGATTTTTTTTTGTATAGATCAAAGTGGCGAAAAACTGGTTTTTACCATTTTTACCATTTTTTTGGCACCTTAGCGCCCAATATTCACTTATAAATTTTATTGGTATCAATTCCTGACACTTTGATTTATACAAAAAAAAAAATCCCGTCCAATAGGAATTTTCTGTACTTTTTAAGATTTTTCTGCTTATTCTATCTGAGTACTAATTCCATTCGATTTGTTTTCGATTCGATCGAGTGACAACTGGTGATTGACTGTTGATTGGGTGAGGTGTTGCCCTAGTATGCCGCACTATGGAAAATATAAGTCATTTGCTGATCGAAATTCTATAACTTTTTTATCTTTATAGATACAAAGTTGAAATTTTGCAACAATACAGGCAATACTATAAATATTTAATTGATTAAAAATTTATAAAAAAACTAGCATTTGCTTGTGGTTTTACTCGCATTTAAATTTTCAATTGTGTTAAAAATCCGAATTATGTTTTACGTTTCAATTGAATATAGTTGTTTAACAATTGTAATATGCTAATAAGTAAATTGAAATAGAAACTGAATAAAACGCAGCTTTAAATATAATAAAAAAATAATATGTCGTAAAAAAATAAATTTTATATCGAAAAATCAAATAAGGGTGGTGTGCACCATACTTATCTTAGACGATTTTATTCATACGCAACACGTCTGCAAAAATATATCAACACCTAAAATGTATGTAAAAACGTTAATTTTCATCACCAAAACTAAAAACGATATTTATTTTGATAGCATTTCGGACTTTTTTTTTAACATTGTACTTCATAGTACCCAAAGTCGCAAATAGATGCAGATAATTCTTTTTGTATATGTTAGGTGAATACCTTGTGCACTTAATTTTATAAAATTTACAACTTAGGCAAGCTTAGCTAACTATTAAAACTCTCGTTGAAGTTAAAATCAAACATTTTTGTAGCACATCTGACGTTAAAAAATTTGGGGCCGTTATTTTATTTCTTATTAAATTTTTAATAACTGTTACTAAATCTACGTAAAATATCCTTTCTAAAAATATATAACACAATAGGGGTTTCTTAACCAGAATGCTCGGAATCAGACTCCGAGAATATGTAATCTGCAGGTTACATTTTATAGAATTTCTGTACAGTAAAGTTCAAAGGTCATTTTCTCATTATTTTGTGTATTAATAAAATAAAATCGAATGGCATATAGGAGTACGATCTTTTAACAAAAAAATAAGACCAAAAACATATACTATTTGTAACATTTAATAAAAGTACTTACGAGCAGCACTTGCTCTACGATATTCCATAGTGTGCCGTTCTGGTACTACTACTTTTGAAGGTAACATGCGAAGTGACTATGTTTAGAAGTAGCCAGGTATAACGAGAGACACTGCACTGTCAATCTGAATGGAGTACATTTGTCTCCTCAAGCCGGAATAGCAGAGGTGACTGGTGGTGGTTTTCCTATAGTAGCAGTTGTTTCCGTTCATGGACCGCACTCTAGCTTAACATCAGGTGTAGTGTTGTCACATGCCGATACAATGAATAAAATTGGTGTCAATTTTCCATATTTTTATATAGGGACTTGCTTAATTTAATTTTATGAAATATCACGTCCCAAAGTAGGTGTGGAGGGTAATAACAATGGACAGGTGACCCCAAAATCCCATAAAATTGATAGTACAAGGATTCCTAAACAAAAACACATAGTCCTTTTCAATAAACCAAACCCCTGTCTAAAAATACAAATGCTGTGTTATTCTTGATGTTTTTCATCTCGGAACTCTGCGGTTTAGGTAAAAAATAAATATTATTTTAACGTAAATAAAATGTTACGTACAATGAAAATGATGTGATATTTTCTTTGTAGGCAAGATCTATTAACTAGTGCTTTTATCACAGACACTGAAAGACCAAAATTCGAATCCACGTCGATCCAACTCAGTCACGGTTGCTCTATTCAAAACTGCACCGAACGATTATATTCCAAAATGAGATCATATTGATCCAAGAATCAGCACTTAAACCTTAGAACCCCTGTCACTAAACAAAACAGTTTGAAGAATGAAAAATGAAATGAAGTGGACACTGTACTTCCTTGACCAATCATTAATCAGGGGGCTTTTTGCTAAATTTGCATAAAATCTGACATTTGATTAATGTTATGTGATAGTGTATGCAACGCCCAGTATAGAGATTATACGGGTGTTTATTGCGTCATTGATAAATTGTATTTACGTTTTTTCATCGTGATGATAGAGATTGTCTATTCCGTTTTTTTTTATTTTGGAACTTTTTTTTAATGATTTTTGTGAAGTGACCTAATCGGATTTTGGGCTCAGTCAAAAAATAGTCGGGTAGTACACAACTATCAACCGGGTCGGCGCACGTCCTTGCGGAGACGACTTCTACCTGCAGCTATTCTTTTGTGGTAGCAGTTGTTTCTGCTAATGGACCGCACCCTAGAAAACATCAAACGGAATGTGGTGACATATAAATGTAGTTATTATCTTTAAGTTGATTCTGCTTATCAGGGGTGTACAGTGTCGATAATCGTAGAGCATGTATAGTAGAAGGCATTTAAAAATTATAGTTTGGTTTATGTGACTAAACTGTATCTATTACTGTATCTAGTAATAATTTATCGAATTATAAAATTCAAATTCAATCCAACAATACGTATAGGTAACACAAAAAAGAAAATTTACATATAAAAGAAACTAATATGTAAAACATAAACCAAGTTGGCATAAACTAGAAGCGGGAACAATGACAAATTTTCATACTTCGACAAACGAACAGTAGTAAATCTAAAATCTAAAGCTTCTACCGTATTCCTAAATAATAGATGGTTCTAAAAATCCTGCAGGAATTATTGCGACACATCGTTACTCATTTTTGCGTATGAGAGAGACAGGAGGAACGTAATTTGTATTGGGAAAACGCGATGATTTACACTAAATAATGCGCCAGTTTCTTTTTATACTTGCAAAACATTTTGTTGTAAATCATGCATTCGTTTTGTAAAGGATAAAATAGTGTTTTTTATTGTAGCTCGGCTTGACAATACTCTACTTCATGTTAAGCTATAGTGTGGTCCATGACCAGAAACAACTGCTATCACAAACGATTGTGTACCATCCGAGATAACTACTGCTCGGTAGCCAGCGCCGGATTTAGACTTCGGCGGTCCATAGGCAGAGCATGTTGTGGAGGCCCTCAAATCGTTCGTGGTTAACTGTTGAAAGTTTCTATTACGGGTGTTGAGGTCGGAGCAATAGCTGCTGGGAATGTCGATTAATACCACGTTTGCGTCTTGACTCGATAATTTAATTGTAAACTTAACCTAATATAAATAACAAGTCTGGTTGTATGGAGCTGCGAACGTAACCCGTTATGCCTTTTGTGTGACGCGCCTCTCCCTCCTCCACCGTACAGCGCGAACGCTCGGAGGACCGACGAACCGGTTTAGTTGAACGTTATATAAATATACCGCGGCCGTCGTCCGTCCTCAGTTACGCGGGGCTACGGAAGGAGGACCGTTTGACCGGCGAGGTGAGGATGCAGCCTGCGAGCGCGCGTCGTGGTTTCGCAGTGGTTGTGTTGCGTGACGTCATCAGCTGGACCTTCGCGTTTCTGGTTTCTTTTACAGTAGCGTCTTGAGTTGTGACGTCACGCCATGACCCACGCTCATTGGTTGAACGCGTTGCGGGTTACGCCATGTACGCTGTGTCGCTGCTGCGCTCGCTTATTAGTCGAGCGCGTTTGCGTGTTCACTAGCGATGTTGTGGCGCAGCTACAGTGCTCCCCCTCAAGCGAAGCGTACGGGTGCCTTGATAACCCGTCCGTATCTCGACGTCTTCGCGGTGTTATTTGCCTTTTGGGGTAGGCTGCCACCGCTTTCGTTTTCCTCGTCTTCCTGCAGTATGTAGGCCGGCTTTAGCCTGTCGATGGATACGTTGACAACTTTTGCGCCGACTTGTAGTGTGAAGTACTTGTCGCTTCTTCTTACCACGCGATACGGGCCAGAATATGGATGCTGCAGTGGCTTACGTACAGCGTCGACTCGCATGAAGACACTCTCGCAGGTGTGTAGGTCTTTGTGGACGAAAGTCTTCATGTTCTTACTCTGAGCTCGTTGTACAGGCCTGTAGTTGCTTATGACCTGTCGGAGTCGCTCGACGTAATCGTGTGTCATCGGCGTTGTTGTCGAACTGGCAACGAAGAAATCTCCGGGTAAGCGAATAGCACTGCCGTATGTTAATTCGGCGGGGCTAGTGTTGGTGTCTCCTCTGGCGGCTGCGCGAAGCCCCATGAGGACAGTGGGTAGCTCTTCGGTCCACGTGCTGCTGTTGTTGAGACGTGTCATGAGTGATGTTTTGAGCGATCGGTGCCACCGCTCCACTATCCCGTTGCTCTGCGGGTGATAAGCTGTTGTGCGGATTTTCTCTATGCCGAACAGTTTAGTCAGCTTTGAGAATAGCTGACTTTCGAACTGCCGGCCTTGGTCGGATGTTAGAGTGGCGGGACAACCGAACCGCGCTATCCATGTTTCATACACTGTCTTCGCTATGATTTCTGCGGTGATTTCGGAGACTGGTACCGCTTCGGGCCATCGTGTTCGACGATCGATCATTGTGACGAGATACCGATAGCCCTCTTTAGAGGTACTTAGCGGTCCTACAATGTCGATGTGTAGATGCTCGAATCGTTCTCGTTGCGGGAACTCAGTGATGTTACTCACGGTGTGTCTTTGCACTTTGGACGACTGACACTGCAGACAATTTTTCGCCCATGTCCCGACGTCCGTGTTCATCCCGGGCCAGAAGTATTTGTCCTGCATGATTTTTCTCGTCGCGCGGATGCCAGGGTGACTTATATCGTGCACCGCTTTGAATGCAGTGCGACGATATTGTTCAGGTAAGTACGGTCGAACTTTTGATTTTGATGTTTCGCAGTACAGCTTCTGGTCGGAGTTGGGTATCGTCAACCTCTTCATTGTTAATCGCTCGTTTTTCAGGAGTAATGGTGTGAGCGGGTCTTTTTCTTGGGCGTGAGAGACTTCATCGTAGTCGAATGTGCTGGGGCAGCTGATGGTATCGATGCGCGAGAGGGCGTCAGCTACTACGTTGTCGCTACCGCTTATGTGGCGTATGTCCGTCGAGAACTCGCTGATGAATAGTAGCTGTCTTGTTCTTCGCGGAGTTTCACTGCTCGATGGTGGCTTTGCTAAGGCGTAGGTTAGCGGCTTGTGATCGGTGTAAATAATGATCTCGCGCCCCTCGAACATCTTCCTGAAGTGCTTTACTGCCATATATATTGCCAGCAGTTCGCGATCGTATGTGCTGTATTTTTCTTGCGCGTTCGAGAATTTCTTGGAGAAATATCCCAAAGGTAGCCATCTTCCGTTGAATTTTTGTTGCAAGACGGCTCCTGCGCTCCTGTCTGATGCGTCGCACATGAGTGACATTGGCGCGGAGGGGTGGGGATGAGCGAGCAATGCGGCGTTTGATATGCTGCTCTTGCATGCTTCATATGCTCGTGACGCCTCCTCTGTCCATTGTATTTTCGTTTTGTCCTTTTTCTTGCAATTGTGGAGATAGGCATGGAGTGGCGCTTGAAGTGATGCGGCGTTTGGAATACTGTCACGGTAGAAGTTGAGCATTCCGAGGAATCTGCGCAGGGCTTCGACATCTTCGGGCTTAGTAAAGTTCGTGATGGCTTCGATCTTTTCTTGTGGAGGTTTAATACCGTTTTCAGAGACGGTATAGCCCAAGAACTTGACTTCATCCTGTCCCAGGACACACTTCGACGGGTTTATTGTAATCCCGAACTTGTTCAATCGTTGCAGGACTGTGCGCAGGTCTTCGGCGTGCTCATCTTCATTTCGTGATGCTATGATGAGGTCGTCGACAAAAGGAAATACATTGTCCAGTCCAGCAAGCACTTGATGAATAAAGCGTTGGAAAGTCTGACCTGCGTTTTTGAGTCCAGGGCACATACGCGGAAATTCGAACAGTCCGAAAGGCGTAATGATGGCCGTCTTTTCGATGTGCTTCTCATAAACTGGCAGCTGCTGGTACGCTCTGTTGAGGTCTAATGTTGAGAAGATTTTCATGCCGTTCAGGTGGTACGTGAAGTCCCGCAACCGCGGTACAGGGTAGCGGTCGGGTGTTGTTATCGCGTTGAGCCTTCTGTAGTCACCGCACACGCGAATGTCACCGTTCTTCTTGGGGACGACATGGAGTGGACTCGCCCACGGGCTCTTGCTGGGTCGACACAGTCCCTGCTCCATCATCACTTCGAATTCCTTCTTCACGGCAAGGTAGCGATGCGGCGGAATCGGGCGTGCTTTGGCGAAGAGTGGGCGTCCTGTCGTCTCGATTAGGTGCTCGACGTTGTGCTTCGGGCATACTTTCATCGACGAAGGCCTTGTGACGTCCGGGAATTCGGCGAGTATTCGGTGGTACTTCTGTGCGATGTCGATAGTGCGCAGAGTGGGCTCCATGGAAGTGCAGAGTGTCGCTCGTGTAGATAGCTTGGTCTGCTTGTCTACTAGGCAGCGTCCTGCTAGGTCGACTAAGATCTGATGGTGTTTCAGAAAATCGGCGCCCAGTATAGGTTTGCTGACTGCTGCGATTATGAACTTCCATCTGTATGGTCTTCGCAAGTTGAGATCGAGCTCCAGAGTTTTCTCACCAAACGTAGGGATGACGCTGTTGTTTGCTGCGTACAGGTTGAATGATGTCGGTGTTCCTTGGGATCCCTTCCGTCTGGGTATTACTGAGATGTTGGCGCCGGTGTCTATGAGAAACGATAGCTGGGTATTCTTGTCGGTGATGAATAGACGGTGCGGTTTTGTCCAATCATCGGATCCCGTCGCGTCCAGCGTGGGTGATTCGTTGGCGATGAAACTGCACGGTGGATGGCATCTTCGTGCTTCTTGACCGAATCGACGGTGATATCGACAGCACGCGAGGTTGCTTTTGCAGCTTGCACATCGTGCTGTCTCTTGGTGGCGCGGTCTCGACTGTGATTTATGCCGACGGCGTGTCTCGGTATGCGCTGTGCGATCGTTGCTTGGCCTGTGCATCTTCAGCTCTGTGATGTCGCGGCGGAGAGCGTCAATCCATTCGTGTAGCACGCTGATCACCAGGTGCGTCTCTTCTTGCATTTTCCTGTTCGGGGTCACCACTGTTGAGGTCGGAGCAATAGCTGCTGGGAATGTCGATTAATACCACGTTTGCGTCTTGACTCGATAATTTAATTGTAAACTTAACCTAATATAAATAACAAGTCTGGTTGTATGGAGCTGCGAACGTAACCCGTTATGCCTTTTGTGTGACGCGCCTCTCCCTCCTCCACCGTACAGCGCGAACGCTCGGAGGACCGACGAACCGGTTTAGTTGAACGTTATATAAATATACCGCGGCCGTCGTCCGTCCTCAGTTACGCGGGGCTACGGAAGGAGGACCGTTTGACCGGCGAGGTGAGGATGCAGCCTGCGAGCGCGCGTCGTGGTTTCGCAGTGGTTGTGTTGCGTGACGTCATCAGCTGGACCTTCGCGTTTCTGGTTTCTTTTACAGTAGCGTCTTGAGTTGTGACGTCACGCCATGACCCACGCTCATTGGTTGAACGCGTTGCGGGTTACGCCATGTACGCTGTGTCGCTGCTGCGCTCGCTTATTAGTCGAGCGCGTTTGCGTGTTCACTAGCGATGTTGTGGCGCAGCTACACGGGCAAGGTAAAGAAGAGAGCAACTAAATAAGTTGGCTAACACAAAATTTAAAACAAAACTCAGTTTTTTTTTTGTTTCTACTGAACCTTTATCGATTTTTTTTTGTGGTGTGGTGGCGGCCCATAGGCAACTGCCCATGTTGCCTATGCTTAAATCCGGCACTGTCGGTAGCAGTTGTCTTATTTGCCACATATTAGCATAACATACATAACATACATCAGGCAGCTTGTCGTTATTTGTCTGAATTAGTAGCTGATGAAAAAGTACATACTGAAAGAACTAAATATATGCTGTAACTTCTAGTAAAAAAAATTGTATAAGCTGAGTTGAGTATAAGTTTAAAATCATGTTAAAATGGAATAGAAGCGCAATGGTAAAGTAACAATGACTGGAAACGGACAAAACCGATAAGTTAATTACGAGTCCTTTTTGCGGTACCGAATGAAACCAAAACATCTGCGTTGGCAAATGAAGCAACTAATCTAATAGGCTGAGCCCGAAGCCAGTACAGTTGCCAAATAATGGATGATCTTCGTTTTTCCTCTGCCGTTCGTTGTATTCAAATTTGACAATGACAAATCCACGGTCATTTCCGACTGCGGGTGGTGGCGCACGGATGTTCATATCATTTGTATTCATTCGAGAAGGTTTTGTGTTTTTGATAACTCAGCGGAAATGAAGTCGAAACGACTCGTAAAATTTTAGTTCTTGTTATTGGTAATGATTTTGCGAATTGTGTGTTTTGAAATTTTAATAAAATTTGACTTTTTTTGAGTATTTTTTTTATTAAATGGGAAAATTTCAAAGTTGAATTAAATAAATATAAAAAATAATATTATACTTACTCTTTGAAGTAAATCAAGTTTCGGGGCCAGCATGAAAGTAGCCTAGTATACCGAGAGGAATGTGCATTGTTAACTTGTATGGTGTACATTCATTTACTTCAGTCAGCATAGCGAAGGCGATTGTAATATTTTTTAATGGTAGCAGTTCTTTCCCCTCATAAAATTGACCTCTCGGCCCAGATGCACTACAATTATTAAATTAAAAATATGTTTTGAAAATATATTGTATGTTTTTTTTATATACAAAAGCACTAAATCACAATCGTAGACGCATCTACCGATCCGTATATAAGTGCCCTCGATTCAAACATCCGCATGCAAATGTTATAGGAAATTTATTGTTATAACTTCTCTCACAAAAGTGATATTTGTGAAAATCGACGCTGAAATTTCCCTCCAAAATATGCTGTGAAGAGTTTTCCCTATTAGACCGAGAGGTTGCATCAATAAATCGCCTTTTTATAGAGTAGCCTGACATGTTAAGTTGCGGTCTATTAGCGGAGACAACTGCAACTGCACAGAGAAATGTCTGTAAGTGTTACCACCTCCACTATTATTATGACATAATTGTTTTATATTTTAAAAACCAAACGAAATGGTTTCGGCGCATTCTTTCCGTGCCATACAATTGACAAATGGAAAGCTTTGATTTCCCACGTGTTCTCTCAGTCCTTTAACCTTGGAAGTGCATTGTTAAGGGACAGTGAGCTAGTGAGGAAGCTAGTAAGCCAGGAAAGTTTAGTACGATAGTGCTCTATTTTTGAGACACATTGAGTAGTAAGCCAGTAGGCCTGGCTTGTGTAACTGGTTTTGGTCGCAGAAAACCTAAGACAGTACTAGATAATCTTATATTAGTATTTTTTTTGTATATAAATAAATGTCATCAGCTCTTGGCCTATTATTTTATGTATAAGAGAGAGTGCCTCTCCTGTTCACAATAGAAAGGTTTACGGGTGACGTATTTTACTGATTGCTCAGACTACCAAAGTATACGCAAACAAATTAGATTTTTATTCCATCAAGAATAAAGTTTAAATTCGCAGATGTACCTTTACTAATTTGCAAATTGCTGGCAATAACTTAATAAATGGAAACTGATTGTTGGGTAGAATATTACTTGATGAATTGTAAAGTAATAGAGTTTTAATACGGATATGGACTGGACATAATGCAGCGACTTGAGTGAGTCACAGTGTCATGTTGCCACTGTTAGAGTTGCTAGTCACCCACCGGGTGTGTCGTCAGGTAATGGATGAAAGGCCCCAGGGTATTACGTTGAGGTACTCCGACGTGAATCAAAATCAACGAAGTGGGGTCTCTCCTCTGGTCTCACGGTGCTTTCAAAGGAGACCTAAGTGAGAGGCCACCCTTCAGTGTGTGAGCGGAGGCGGTGGTGGAGTCGTCTGAGTTCTATTGTCTCCTTCGCTTCGAGCCAAGAGCGATAGCAGATTATTCCCGAATAGGTGAAACCCAATGCCAATCACTTTTTTAAATAACGTCAGACAATAAGAAGGCATTTTAACGCCTGAATATTTTGGAGTGTCGACGATTTCCTTAACAAATAAACAAATATCTTTTATAAGTAGCGAATAAACAGTGTTTGGTGCGCTATCAAAAAGCTCAACACAATAAATTAGAGGCAATATACATGTTAATGGCTTTGAGGAAAATCTATATCTTTCCCCTCTTATAGCACGCCTTTTCTATCCGCGACAATAATTCTAATAAGATATTCGGAGGAGGTATGTATATATTTTTAAATGCCTGCACTAAGCTAGTGCTGAGCGAGCAATTTGAACGTCGTTTGGTATTAAGCCGCAAAATATATCGACTTCAATAAACACTAAAAGCACACAAAAGTGAAAAATAATTTTTAACAAGAGTATCTACACACAAAGTAATAAACATAAATACTAATAGGTGTTTATGTACAAATTAATTGTCTACTTACCTGTCATATTTTTTTCATTTTTCGAGCTATACCAATTCAAAAAGTTGTTTCGAAAACTCAAACTTATTGCAAGTTTTTATGATAAGAAATAAACGTTTGCTTGACACCTACTCCAAAAATATGGTTAACTGATTTTTGTGATAAAAACTATGTATAAGTACACTCTATTTATTTTTTATTGCGAATATTAATTATCTTTCGGGCTACCTTTCTCCATAACTAGCATAGTTTTTTTCGTAGTTCAATGGCTTTATATACATCTACGTAAGACCTGTGTGTATGAAAATGGATCGCCTGCAAACGTGTGAGATGCCCAGCGACGTGTGACTAAAAGCATTGTAAATTTAAAACCATTGCTTTTGGTTTTTGGTACATTTGATTTCAGTTTCAAATATATTGCTCTCTTAGGAATGCAAAAGTGCAAAATAGTGATTAGGAAGTTTTTTTTTTTAATTTATTTCTGAGGATTTATATTTTATTTGTAACGATTTATGAGCAATTATAGACGATATTATTAAGTGTTTTTGTTTGTTTTGTATTAAAGTTTTATATTTTAATTTAGACAAAAAAAAAGCTGATATTTAAAAATGCTTTTTCTTTTTGTAAATAGGCACAGGCATATAATTGACTTTTCGAAGGCATTAATAAAATATTTTCATTTCATTTGAAAAAGACACGATTTTCTAGTAAAAATAATATTATGAATAATAAGTGGGCTTTATAGAATTACATGCACATTAAATTAATCTTAAAGTTAACAGCTATCCGACACAATCTATTAAAGTTTAACCATAAACGTAACGATCTAAAATAGTACCAGTTATAAACCAGTTTATATGGAAACCCACTTTACCTCTAAAAGCTTTGAGCACCAATCAAAAGTTTATGCTAATGGGAACAATACCAAATCAAACATTAATGTTGTTTCTCTTGAAAGTAATAATTTCTTTATCATACACATATTTAAGAGAGATCAATGTGGGTAAATGTAAAACGAACTGACCTTGTAGTGTTTCGGAATCAGTTTCGAAGTAGCCACGTATAACTCAGGAGTGTTCACCTGATGATGCATATCCTAGGGAGACGGACGGAGCTTGTATAGCGGAGACGATTCAGCAATTGTTCTGTGGTAGCAATTGTTTTCGTTCGTGGACTCTGCAAAAATAAAAAAAAAAACCTAGATAGGAACTTCGACGTGTGATTGTAATATCCGTAGATATATATCCATATATAGATCCATCAAGTTATTTGTGAAATGGCGAAAATAAGGACTACGCACGCCATGTTGAAATGCCATTCCATTGTCAGCGCCTACCACTTTCGGGTGCTCTTATGACGACACCTTTCAGTTTACAGTTAAGTTGGTGGAACTGTAATAATTTTTGAAACACGAATTACGATTCATAACCGCCTTAAAATTTAAGGAAGAATTAAAATACTAACACTAAATAAAATGGCTTTTAAAAAAAATTATATTATCGAGTAATATTTCAGATTTTAAACAAAACAATTGTTATAAAGTCAATTAACATAACAATTTTGGGGTTAGTTCGATTTTAATCTGCCTAAGTGAACATGGATTTATCACCCAAACGCGATACGAATTAAATTATGGCGTAACCTGTAAACAAACACGCAAAACCCGTCATGCAATTTGCCAACAAATTTCAGTTTGTATTAGACAAATATACTGCATGATAAGCGATGCAATTTAGAAAATTAATGTTGCAAGTTTGTGAAAAGTTTAAAGCTATTTTTAAATGATAGAGCTAACAACACAGTCCTTTAGGTTAACCTGCTGAGGTAAGAACAATTACATTGTGAAAACTATTAGAATAAATATTAACTGATATATTTATTTATAACATAAACGACCTTCCCAGTCACGTCTTTCCCCCTACCTATAACATGGGATCCTTCAAGCGCAGTGTGAAGAGGCATCTCATCAAGCCGGCATAGCGAGCGCGACTGCTGTCTGCAGGTGCCCTGCTCTGGCTTGACATCGGGCGGAGTACGGTCATATGATGTGCTAAAATAAAAAAAATATAAAAATAATTTCCTTAACCCCTAACCTCATTTCAGGATTTTTTTAATTTCACGACATGTGACCTTTGCTTGATGTTTTTTTTTTATTGTAGCTCGACATATAATGACAACACTTCGCCTGATGTTAAGCTAGAGGGCGTTCCATGAACAGAAACAACTACCACCTCAAAGGAATGTCTGCAGCAGACATTATTCTTCCCTATACTGACTTGAGGAGATATGCACCATAAGTTGACAGTGCACGCTATTCTCGTTATACCCGGCCATCACTTTACAAGTGTTTAACTTGAAAGTTGTGGTACTACCCCACGACAGCTGGGCTAATCAGTTTTTATTTTTAACTTAAGGTGAAAGCCAACACCTGAGCGTCCATACATTTTGTTTTACCACATTGTTCGAAGCATAGCAGATTTATGTTGAAAGTAAGTAATTTTATAACTTTCTGAACACTAATTATTATCGCAAATCACTATAATAAACAAATAGCTATGGCACAGAATATATAAAATGCTTGTGAAATATAACCAATATAAAATGTTTAAAATATTTAAAATGCATTTTTATATATTCTGTGACATAGCTGTTTGTTTATAATAGTAATTTGCGATAATAATTAGTACTGAGAAATTTATCAAATTGCTTAATTTCAACATTAATCTGCTAAGTTTCAAACAATGTTGTAAAACAAAATGTATGGACGCTCAGGTGTTGGCTTTCACCTTAATAAATGAAAATCTAAAGTTAAATATAATTTCTTTCATATTCCACTTGCATAGACTTGGTACATCTAATTGGCAAAAGGCATTATTTCTAACGTTAATTACGCATTCTTCACCTCCCCTATAGTGATGGGATGTTATCGTAAAATTACCGCAAACTTTTTTTTACCTAATATATCACATAGATTTTGTTTTTTGGACTTATTAGCATAATTAAAACATTAAAAATACTACTAATTTTTTTCAGGCAGCCATGCCGGGATGAGAAGACGAATTTGCTCCATCCAGATTGACAGTGCACACTCCTCTCGCTCAAACTGATCCTGCAACGCGACGAGGACACTTTACGGGTGCTACATTCCAATGTGGCGGTACTTACTGGGCTAATAACTATCATCCGTCTGCCCACTACTCTTTAGGACGAGACTCGAGTCTCATCAATCATGAGTTCACGCGCCGTACTACTAGACCACGGCCGCTCTCTAAGTACACCAGTAAATACGTCGCGCATATATACCGACACAAGTGTTCTCACCGTTCGGCAAATATACGTCCTTAAATGCATATTGTATCAGCACACAAAAGTTCACCAGATTAGCTCAAATCATTACAAAAAAAGGCGTAAAGATTTAATAATGAACACAGTCTTCTTCAAATCTACATTTGCGCATAGGCAGCTAGGCTATCTGGGCCCTGATCTATATAATAAAATTAGCAGCATTATAACTATTCTTCCACTTACAAAGTATAGGTGCAGAAAGGATATGATTAAACTTTTATTGACTTACAGTTATGAGACAACAGAAGAACTGATGGTGCATGTTAGCTAGTATGTATATTTTATATAATTATGTATTCTATTTAATTTTGAAACTTGTTATGTATTTATATTTATTATATTATATATTATCTTTGTATCGAATAACTATTTATTATATTTAATATTTTGTTTTATATATATTGTTTTATTTAGTAGTAATAATTGTACAGCTGGGATCACTAATGTAATGGCATCCGTAACACAGGTTTCCTTTACCTAGTACGGATGCCAAAGAGTCTATTTTTAAATAATATTTTACTGTTTCAATACAGATTATTATTATTATTATTATTATAATTAGTATTTCTAATTAGGTAAAATTACCAATAAAAATATATCTTCACTACCGTTCATATTCTACCAACTGATCCGTGATCAACACAGATGTCGCCTAATTAGATACCATCGATGCATCTGACATTACTACCTATATCAACAAATTACTTTACCCACATTAAATAGCACCACAACCTTATTCACAACCCTACACCTTAGACAATAAACGCGTTATTTGTTTGTTGATGTTTATTAATATTGTATAACTGGTTGTTAGGTTGTCAGTACATTGGTGTAGAAGCGTGACATTCCAGTTAAATTGGATCAGTATCGTCAGATACAAATTGTACGTAATTAATTACTGAGTGGATATCTAACGGTGTATTGCTTACGCTAATGTGGTTTTGCATTTCTAATTAGTAAATGTATTATTATATTAGCGTGTAATGCGTGAAGGCTTAAGGAGATTCCCTTTGTGCAACTAGCACATGTCTCAATGTATATATAGTTATAAATATTATTAATCCATCATCGTCACCATCATTAAGTGTCACGCCTTTTTCCCAAAATTGGCAACTGAATTTGTAGTCATCTAATTTTGTAATAAAATTATATTAGAGTTTGCCATAGAGATATATACTAGAGGAACAAACCGCATACATCGAACATCGGACAATGTTGCCGTCAAGTCAAATACTAGCTGACAGCAGTGCCGGATTTAAGCATAGGCAACATAGGCAGTTGCCTATGGGCCGCCACCACAACACAAAAAAAATTAATTAAATCGATAAAGGCTCAGTAGAAACAAAAAAAAAATACTGAGTTTTGTTTTAAATTTTGTGTTAGCCAACTTATTTAGTTGCTCTCTTCTTTAACTTGACCTTATTAGAACTTTCAACATTTAACCACGAACGATTTGTGGGCCTCCACAACATGCTCTGCCTATGGGCCGCCGAAGTCTAAATCCGGCGCTGGCTGACAGAAAGCTTATAAGTGACTGCAGTCATATTTTCTCTCGCGTCACATTGGGATATCTAGTTGTTTCGTTGATATCAATGGAGTTTGCTATTTAATTTCGAAGTGAACATATAAAAAAAATACATTTTATAAATTTTTCTCCTTAGATGTGAGTCAAAGAGGTGCAAGCTATCACATATAAAAATATATTCTAACGAGTTATGCATACTGCTTAGATAATAAAAAACTACAACAGATTTTGTTAAAAATTCGCAAATTTTCAGTTCTCATTTTCCTAGCCCTTCCAACGATTTACAATAGGAAAGCATATGATACATTTTAAACCTCTAAATCTTTACCACTTTACTAAAACTAATTAAAAATTATAAGAAAGCCCATCGCCTAAGCGAGATGGGCCCACATTTTTTTTCTCGAGTTTGTCGATGATTTTGTAGAAGAATAAATCTACTTCCTTATTACAAATCAGTTTTAATTTTTTCACCCGGGTAATTGAGTTATTAGATGTTTTCTGATGCAATATTTGAGGTTATTATTATTTTAAATGCTTTAATAAATAAAGATATCACGTTTTTATGTAATAAAACATTGTCTATTGATTGGTAAATGATGTGTTGATGTAAATAAAATGAATTAATAAAAAAATAATATATTATTTTAGGATATTGTTTTGTTACCAAACTATTAGGTATCAAGTGGGCCCAAAAATGGACATTCTCCTTTGAAGTCTGAAGAATTTTTTTATTAAAATGGGACAAAACGCGGCTTACAACTTTTTGTACTCATTCAAAAGGTTCACTAAATATGGAAGGGTAATGCTAAACGAAAAAAAAATTATTTCGGACATTAATAAACCAAATTAATAACACAAATAAAAGAAAAAAAAGTGTAGTTAATCCTCCGCACGACCAAATCTCACATAAGAGGCAGTGAGGCAGTTTGTCTTGATTCGATGACAGTTTTATGGACATAGGGGTGGCTAGAGATGTCCCGCCTAAAGTACTTACAATAAAGTATTAATACACCATTTGTAGTAACACCAATTTATCTACTAAGACAGGTGTGGAGTAAGGATAGTATTTTATTCATAACTATTTAAATATTTATAGGAGAAACTAGATGTTCGTACACATTCGTCTCCTCAAGCCGGCATAGCGGGAACGACTGCTGCCTACGAAAATTTCTCTACGAAAAAAATACTGACAAGATGTAATGTTTGTTGTTTGTTGTAACCTGTAAAGTTTATTGTCAAAATTGAACAAGTCAACTTTATTAACTGACATTGCTTGCTTAATATTGGCAAAGCTGTATTGTACGTTTTGAATAAGTCTTTTTTGTATTCAAATTGTTAAAAAGATAGAATGTGGCAGTGGCGATTAATGTGGCGGTTTATATGTAAGAAATATCCACTATCCCTGCATATTACAATTATTTAATATGCATTGCCGACTGTCCAATTCCAGTTCGATTAATGCACAGTCCATTCTCAAACAGACCTTCAAAGGGTTCATAATGAAGTCATTTTGACTAACAACATTGTCATATCCAATATGAAGCCATATATACACGTACATGTACAATTACATAACCAATAGTCCTATCTTACAACGTCCATCGTTCCATACATTTCACACGTATCGCTTCAGGGTAAACCTACATTGCTCTAATTAAATGCCTAAGCTCTCTGGTAAAGCCTGTGTCCTGACGCATTCAGCGCTGAAATACGCTCGATAAATTAGTATGAGTAGACGGGTCAGTAATACTCGGTTGGATGTAGCCGATGTTATAGTTTGGTGATCTCAATTTGGAGCAATGTTTAAAGTGGTACACTATTTTGTAATATCGATATTGGAGAGTTATTATATATCGATATTGCTAGAATCACTAATTTACCCGATGTTACCACGATGAATAACTGCAGCTGTCGCTTTCGCTTTGCCGGCTTAAGGCTCTTCTCGTTATTATCTAAGGGTTTTTTTCCATTGCGATATGTCCCGGGTTTTGCCGATCATTAATATAATTTGACAAATAACGCTAATTCTAATAAAATCACCAAAGCAATCAGGTTTACGTCATTTATTGTTTTTATTAAATTATTTTTATCGATAAATTCCACAACACAGCTTTAAACGCCACTAGTAATAACTACGATATTCCCTTCTTCCCAATCAGATGTCACCATGGTAACCGTACCACGTACTATTCCTTGTTTAGTATTGTGAGCATATTCCTTGTATTCAGTGTCGGATTTAAGCATAGGCAATATAGGCATAGGCAACTGACGCCACAAAAAAATATATTAAATTAAATCGATAAAGGCTCAGTAGAAACAAAAAATACTGAGTTTTGTTTTAAATTTTGTGTTAGCCAACTTATTTAGTTGCTCTCTTTTTTACCTTGACCTTAATAGAAACTATCGACAGTTAACACAAACTATTTTAGGGCCTTCACAACGGCCTATGGGCCGCCGAGGTCTAAATCCGGCGCTGCTTGTATTCGTAGTAACCTATAGTTAAATAATATATTAACAGTCTTCAATACGAATAAGGACTTCTTAAGAGCATAAAAATTGTTATTTTGAATGATGATTTTCAGTGTCAATCGAAAAATAAAGAGCAAGAAGATGTAGGTTCAACTTAGCTCGCGACTAATCTCTTAATGTCTGCGATTGCCAGGAATATGAAGAGACGATCAATATTTCCTTCCAAAACACACTTTTATTTCTTCCTTTATATCATTTCTCTCTTTGGAATCTTTTAAATTAACGCATAAATGAGCTCATCCTTTAACACGACCAATGAATTAATTAACATAGCATATTTTGTATACCTTAAGTTTTTTGAAATAATTAATCTGTTTTGACTTATTAGAGTCCGTAATAAAGTTGAAAGTAGTAAACAAGATTCATAAGGTCAAACAATCCTTCTAAATTTGTTAAAGGCGTGTAACATTCACGTGGCGTGGGGTCTGGCTGAGGCCTTTGACAAGGTGGACTGCATATTTGTAATTAAGGAACGCTGGCGTCCCCGTTTGTTTGTACATTGTATTGTGGAAATTCTTCGGGATAATTAAATTTTTGTCTATTAGAAAGTATATTAAATTATTGTTTATATTTTGGATGTGATTGTTGTTTTATGTTATTAGATAAATTTAAAAGTTACAGAAGTATATTGAAACTTAAGAATGGGTCGTAAATAATGGTTAATCGGCTTCTGCTGAACCGATCAGACCTGAACTGAAGGTGATCGATCTGTAATATTTACATATATAAAAATATTGGTTGTTAGATGTGACAAGAAAAAAAAAAACGGAGAACATTTATAACCCAATAACATAACCTCAAAAAATAGTAATTGTTCAAACATTATTTTAATTATGTCAATAATGCGTTAATTAATGGTCAGGTCACATATAGCGAGTAAAATAAATGTGTGATGCGACTGACATGCATTTTATTGCCTCCATTTGTCAGTTTCATACATTAGACAATTATATGTATGTAACTCGTATGTGACTTGACCTTAAAGGAAATCCTACCAAACAGATTCGTATATTGTCCGCTACATAAGTTATCGAATCATATAAATTATGCATGTTAGCACTTTGAAAGCAATTACCAGGTTTCCATTACATAACTCAGCGATGACTACGCAGCTCAAGTTACTCTCTAATTGTATGGAAAGAACTTTTTATTCTACTGCTTTATTGCGGCATGATTAGATCTAGCTTGATGTTAATTTCGTTCAAGAGTGGTCGTTGTCAAGAGATAGAGTTGCCAGAAAATAAAATTAGACAAAAGTTACCTTTAACCCAATGACATAACCTCATAAAGCAGTAAAATTACATACTATTGTCCAATTGATTTCGACATTTCAGACCTGACGCACATGCAAAAAACTGGACTGTCCGGTTTCTGACAACCTTATCGAGAGATTTGTGTTCAAATCTCGCAAAATATATACCTCTTTATTATTTTATTGGCGGCAACTGGCTCCCCAACATTTAGTGATGTGCTAATAATTATCAGAATCAATTCTACATGAGCTCTAACTATTGCCACTGTGTGTAGGAAATTTAAGAAAAAATATGATTAGAATAAACATTATATTTAATTATTTAAATAAGAATCAGTCTCCATATAGATATATCTATTCACTTAATCCCATGTCCACTCCGTACCTCTAATAGCGGTCTACTGAATAATAATCAAACGCACATAAAATTTCAATAATAGCTGTCTTAACGGCTTCCTGATGCAAATGTTCCCAGATTCACTGCTCAGACCACCCTCGGAAACTTAACTATTATAACCACTGTTTTAGCAGTTCTTAATTGTATTAAAATCATTTACATTTGCACTTTCTTTAAACATTTCTGTTTTTTTTGTGATAGTGGTTGTCACCGCTATGCCGGCTTTAGGGGGCGAATGTGCACCGTCCATATTGACAATGTACACTCCTATCGTTAAATTTGGCTACTTCCAAACTGTGACCATATTACAGGTTACATTCCAAAGTGGTGGTACCACACAGGGCTAAGAAGCATCATCAGTCTGCCTACCACTCTTAAGTAGATTATTATTATCATCTTCGCTTTGTAATTGGAGCTTCAGGCATTTAGTAAGATTAAGACCCGTAAAGGACAATATACATCTTCAATAGTCCAATCTATTAGGAGCGGGATTATCATATCAAATATTCCATTAACCTAATAGTTATCTGTTTTACAACCTACTTAAAGAAGATGACCCTACACTAAAAGATTAAATTAATATCCTTAATGTTTGAATGATCTTTGTAAAATAAACATTTGTATTTGACGACAAACTTTATGAATTAATATTTTATTAATTTACATTGATAATAATCCATTGATATATACAACTTTCGAATGTAACACCCGTGAAGTGACCTTGTCGCGTTTCGGGGATAGTTTGAAAGTAGCCAGGTATAAGAGAGGAGTGTGCACTGTCAATCTAGATGGTACATGCTCGTCTCCTCAAGCCGGCATAGTGGAGGCGACTGCAGCCCGTAGTGATTTCTCTGTGATAGCAGTTGTTTCCATTCATGGACCGCACTCTAGCTTTACATCAGGCGAAGTGTTGTCACATGTCGAGCTACAATAAAAAAAAAAAAAAAAAAAAAAAAAAACTAGATAAACGATAACGCTCCCAATATGACGCGAGAGAAAAGATGACCACAGTCACTTTTAGGTTTCCTATCAGTTAGTATTTGACATGACGGCGCAACATTGTCATTGTATAAAATTTTAAATAATGAATACATGATGAAATCCAGATAACCCGATGGACCACAAATAAATAACACTCAGATCCGTACATTTAAAAAAGTCAAATTAATAAATATATTAATATAATTAACTGTAATTTTTAATGATTTTTGGTAGAATAAAACTGTTGATTTTTTATTGATTAATAGAATTTGAATAACGTTTTATTATTAAATGTTAGTCCATTCCGTACAGGCCCACAAATAATTAAGACTTAAAATTCTGACCTAAAAAATAAACAATGAAAAAACAAAGTAATAACATTAGTAAAGTGTTCAGATTTACAATTTGCAACTCGTTCCTTGTAAGATATTATCAAGTCTGAGAATTTAATAGATAAGAGAAACGTAATTGAGGGTCGTTTTTTAACAACTTTATCAGATTTTTCTCTACCATTTCAACGGACATTAAACTGACCAATCTCTCGCATTTAGCAATCGAATGTGATCCTTATTTTTTATGCATTAAGGAACGTTACAGCTTTTCAAAGCTATGAATAGATTCGATCCCGCAATTCTGTATGGTTCGAGGATATCCATCTTGACGGACAAGCGTTTTGTAGAATAGACGATTGGACATCGACCAAGCTTTAAAAAGAGAGATTTACGCGAAAATAATGTGACTTGACTAATGCTAAAAAATCCTTTATTTCTCAATGAAATTGAAATTTAATTTCGAATTGCTAATATCTACCTATTTACTCGGTCTATTAAACAAACAAGTATTAATGGAGAATGCCCATTTTTGGGCCCACTTGATAGCTAATAGTTTGGTAACAAAAAAAATTATGGGCCATTTTTTTAAGCGAATGGGCATCGTCCTTTGTCGTAGCCGACCGAAATAGAAGAAAATTAGGATAAACAGTACGGATCTTAAAATAACCTATAAATATGTTTTTAATTACTTTGTGAATGAAGTAAATAGTTGACTTAAACGTTTTGTTTCATCAGTACAGATGTTGATAAAACATGTGTCCGATTAGTCCGGGGTTCCGCAAGGGTCAGTCCTGCGGCCATCCATCAATGTCTTCACTAATTCCACAGAAAGACACGATAGGAAAGTTAAAGCTAACGTACGTGCCCCACTGCCTGAATTGGTTGTTTTTCTCGAATAGAAGAATTATTTAGTGGGGACAAATAGTGTTGGAGTGGCTGTCAACTTAAAGGATGAAGTTGGAATTGTTTTAGTGACATACATTTATTTACGTGTAGAGAATTTTTGTTAAGTGTTTCTAGTTATTTAGTTTTATATATTTTTCGTATGTTTTTGTACAACTTTTTTTAATTGAAAATATTTATTTTTTGTCTCTATTCCTAAATAATTGTTAAGTTTTTAGCATACAACAAACAATACAACCGACCAAGTGGACTCAGTTGAGTACAACAAGATTTACAATCGGCCTCTAGCACTGCTACTAATTAGTGCAGTCCTTAGGTATACAGGGTGAATTTTTCAAGTGAGCTTTCATGGCCAAATCCTAAACTATAAGAGATATCGAAAAATGCTGAAAGGAGTCTCGATGCCGATTTTGATGAAAACTAAAACTGCATTATTAGATTTTTGATAAATCCATTTTCCCGGCCAGGAATCGAACCTGTTGATTTTGAAGAAAAAAAAAAACACTGTATTATTGCACCATCTGATAGTGTTCCTGATAAGGATCAAATTCTGGGAAGTAATGATATACGGCAAACCAAAGAAAAGTGTTGATTTTTAACAAATTGTCTCTTATTTCCATGTATTTATACATTACCGGTACATTGATTGAAAATCATCATAATGATTTAAAATCTCGCGCTCTTCGAGATTAAATGAAAGGAAAGTCTTGATTTTTAGCAAAATCCTGTTTTTTTTTAACATTAAGTAATTAAATCTTAATTATTTTCAATACATAGCTGAACTCGACGCCTCAAGGAGTGTACTGCATTCCACATCACAAGGTTATTGATTCCGTTTAGAACACTAACCTAACGCTAGTTTTAGGTCATCAATTTCATTGTACGTACATTTGTATATTTCGTTTTTGACATGCCCCCAGAGAAAATAATCTAAAGGTGTTAGATCTGGCGGTTATGGCTTTTAACCTCGAAGAGCGCGAGATTTTAAATCAAAACATAATAAATGTAGTGGGTAATGTATAAATACATGGAAATAAGAGACAATTTGTTAAAAATCAACACTTTTCTTTGGTTTGCCGTATATCATTACTTCCCAGAATTTGATCCTTATCAGGAACACTATCAGATGGTGTAATAATACAGCGTGTTTTTTTTTCTTCAAAATCAACAGGTTCGATTCCTGGCCGGGAAAATGGATTTATCAAAAATCTAATAATGCAGTTTTACTTTTCATCAAAATCGGCATCGAGACTTCTTTCAGCATTTTTCGATATCTCTTATAGTTTAGGATTTGCCCATGAAAGCCCACTTGAAAAATTCACCCTGTATACTAAGTTAGTATTTTTAAAAATACTAAGGATTCGACTAATTTCTTCGCATTACTGCGTTTCACCGCTTATTTACCTCACTACATTGGTTCTGTGCAATGATTACTGTAGATAGTAAAAGGAACTACGAGTGTTGGGAAAAATTTCAAAACAAAAAAACAAATTTAAAAAAAACCCGTGATATAGATTTTTAATATTATTTTAGCTTGGCATGTGACAACACTCTGCCAGATGTAAAGCTAGAATAACTGTTACCACAAAGAAGTTTCTACAGGCAGCAGTCTCGTCTGCTAAATCGGATTGAGGAGACGAATATGGACTTTTCAGTAAATTTCTCACGATTAAAATATTGTGCACATTATACAGAAGTTATTACATTCAAATAAACTTTAAGTATTATTAATGAATATAATCCAGTCATGTGTGAAGACGCGTGTGCTAAAATTAAATAACTAGCAAACGATCAATAAATAATGAAGCTTAAATTAAAGCGCACACGGTTGTATTTTCAATGAAGTTTTTTGAATATGAGTAGATCTCTAGGGCGTGATTTGAAAGTTGTCACAGTATCTTTCCTATTTGACAATGTTAAATGGTTTTTATAACACCCAATTGATTACGCATCACATGACAATTGTTGTAATGTTATAAATTATTTTAAATGCTTGGGAAATATTTGCAAATAAACTCCAAATCAAAATCGTTAAATAATTTTAAAATATTTAAGGAATATTAAGCTTCTATTGACAGAAAAATGTTTTTTTTTAGATTGTAGCTCGGCATATGACAACACTCCGCCTGATCTTAAACAACTGCTGCCACAGAGAAATATCTGCAGCTAGCAGTCGCCTCCTCTATGCCGGCTGGAAGAGGCGAACTGATACTGAAACGTGACAAGCTTCACAGATGTTATGTTTTACTGTTGTAAATTGATCTTATATTACCATTATGTTCCTTTTTAGGGTCCTATTATTAAATTTGTTCATTATCTGTAAAATGAAAAACTTATTTCATATACTGACGATACAATTGCCAGGCGCTGCTAAATCTAATTTTTTTTAACTGACAAAACAGGACGCGTAATCGATCTGCTAATTACAATTCGCTTTCGTCTTTTACAACCAAAGAAACTAGTGTAACTCAAACTGTAACTGTAAGAATGTAACACAATCCAATCTGAAAATTAACGATTTTGTACTATCTTTTTTTTTTTAATCATTGTAGCTCGGCATATGACAACACTCCGCCTGATGTAAAGCTAGAGTGCGGTCCATGAATGGAAACAACTGCTACTACAGAGAAACCTGTGCGGACAGCAGTCGCCTCCACTATGCCGGCTTGAGGAGACGAGCATGTACCATCTTAGATTGACGGTGCACACTCCCCTCGTTATACCTGTTTACTACTTTCAAACTGTTCCCGAAACGCAACAAAGTCACTTCACGGGTGTTACATTCAAAAGTGGTGGTACTACCCCAGGACGGCAGACTGGACTAATAACCATCATCAGTCTGCCTACCACTCTTTAATAGTGCATATCTATAAATACAATTAATCTATAGACGTCAATTAATTATAACTCTTTGTGCATATGACGTCACATAGTTACTAATTGGATTATCTACTGCAATATTAGTCCAATACAGCTATTGACAGCCGCGTCAAAGTACACTGACCCTTGCGCCTTTAGCACAATCGATGTCCCTTCTTTAGGGTTGCTTTTACTTCCCCGTTTCATAGATTTGACACGATTTTTCGACACGACTTATTTTTCGCCTATATAAAGCTAGAGTGTGGTCCATTAATGGAAACAACGTCTACGACAGGCAACAGTTGTATCCTCTATGACCTTTTAATGAGAGGAATGTGCATCGCTTAGGTTGACGGAGCATCTCTGGTATCTCTTTAGGGACGACAGACTTGATCACCACTCTTTGTGCTGATGTTATTTTTTCTGTGGCAAATATGTGACAGTGTCAAAATCAAACTAACCTCAATCAATGTCCCTTCGCTATTCCCCCTGTGGTTGCCCTCAAGCGTATTATATTCACTATTGCTATACATACATACAATTTTACATTTATATGTAAGCGTGCGTTTGTTCCTTCCCCTTTATGTCTGGTAGAATCTATAATTATTTGTTTATCAATATCATTAGCGTGTGCCGTAATAACATCTGTTATTAAATTGGATATTATTGATATTGCTTCTGTTTTCGTTAAGTATTGTTTAATTACAATTTATATATTATTTCGGAGATCATTTTATTGTTATATTTATTGAAACATTTCATTAAATGATGCTTTATATTTAAAAAATTAATATACTATTTCGTTTTTACTGCCGTTTGGATACATTTTCCACATGGCGTATTTTATTTAAACTTATAATTTTAATATGGGTATTTATTTCAATTCGTGACTGCTACTACAAAGAAAATAAAACAAGCAGGCCGACACGGCAAATGTCTCCCGTGATACCGTTTCTATTCTACGCACTGTAACTTTACATCAGGCGGAGTGTTGCCGAGCTACAATAAAAAAATAAAAAACCCTACTACTTCCAATCCCAAAATACGTCTAGATATCATCATCAAAAATCAAGGATACTGAACGTCGAAGCACTACCGCTTTAAAATTCCAAACAAATAGTAATACTTAAAACTCTCTATTATAACTGAATACACTGATTCCCAGACAAGTATTCATTAATCATCTCTCAGATGTATGTAAATTTTGTCTGATAAATTGTTGGTCAAGCGGTCCACTAGTGAACAGTGCAGCAGTGATGCGAGTTCACCCCATCCATTATTCTGCTACGAGTTTCAAACGATCATTCATTCGCAACTTTGTATATGATGACAGGGTTGTGGGTTATTTCGGAAAAAGGGTTATAAGAGTTTACAAATAACCCTCTCTCTATGTTTTATCTTTAACATCTAAATATCTTAATGTCTAATATTATTCATAAATTGTTCACTGTTCACTGTGGTTAGCTCTAGTCCGTTTAAGTTAACATTTATTTTCTCTGTTAGTCCTTATTGTTCTTATTTAGACAATATCCTACTCTAGCTTGGATTGTGAAGAAAAAGATGTAAGGATGCAGCAATAAAATAAAGAAAACCCTTGATTAATCAAAATAGATTGTGATAAAGAATAATAATTCAGTAGATGATGGTTATTAGCCCAGTCTGCAGTCCTAGGGTGGTACCCCTACTTTCGAATGTAACACCCGTGAAGTGACCTTGTCGCGTTGCGGAAACAGTTTGAAAGTGGTGTAAATCAGTCTCCTCAAACCACTTGTTTCCGTTCATGGACCGCACTCTACCTTTACATCAGGCGGAGTGTCGTCATACAATAAAAGAAAAAAGAAATGCTATTAACACGATTGAAACCATTGCAAATAAACCAGAAGCTCAAGATTCCTTTGGGTAAAAAATACATATAAAAATCAACAAACTTCAATTAGCAAAATTACTATAAATCGTTTCACATTGCTCATTAGTTGAAATTCGCAAAATTCCTGTGAGCGTTATTTAATCGGACACATTTCAAGCATAAAATCGGTATTATCGGAAGCGTGATGCAAATCCCTTTTCGCATCAGATTGCAATTAGTGTAAACGGTTCGCGACACATTCCGGTACAAAGCCAACTTGATCCAAGTTTCAGCTTTGGACAAGTAAATCCAATGCAGATTGTAAAACAAATCTGTATGTTCTTGCGTGCTGTTTTAAGTGGAATTATGACATTTTTTTACTGACGCTACAGTAATTAGTGATTATTTTAATTTCTCCAACATTTATGAGTTTGTTGCGATATAAGGAAAGCATTTCTACAGACAGTATACCAATTATAGTATATCTAGTCTAGACATTAAAAATGGTAAGTAATATTTGATAGACTGTATTTTATACATTACAACACACACACTACAACCGGCATAGAGGAGGTGAATGTTAAATGTAGTAGCAGTTGCAGCTCATGGATCGCATTGAGTTTATTGGTGGATTGCGATTGTCAGAGTTTTTTAGAGAAGTTGTCGTCGGAGAAGCAATCCAATTATTCCGGTCCCACTTGTTATTTACTGTCAGCATCTCAAAATCAATAAAGACAAACACGCTCAATCAATTTCGAGCGTAATCCGAAAACAATGACTATCATAAATTGACATAAAATTCGTCGACGTAGCAAACAGCCTGTTTTGAATTTTGCGAACATTTAGAATGGAGATATTCGGAGCACTTAGACACGGTTCGCTT
This sequence comes from Tinea pellionella, assembly GCA_948150575.1. Taxonomy (NCBI): domain Eukaryota; kingdom Metazoa; phylum Arthropoda; class Insecta; order Lepidoptera; family Tineidae; genus Tinea; species Tinea pellionella. The sequence continues at coordinate 6,100,760 of OX411263.1, read as the reverse complement.
ACTTATTCTCATATTGAAAGACGTTTTAGGGAAAGACGCCATAACAATAAAGCTCGGAGGCGAAAGGAGGCGCACAAGGCACTATTCTAGGACCCATTTACATAAGCATTGCTTTAAGTCGTAGGACATTTAACTGTTTGACAGTTTGGAATAAATGTTGATTTGGGTGTTGGATTGGTGTTTATGCATAAGTTAAAGCCCTTTGATGATGTATAGAGGGTCGGTGATGTAAATCTTCATTGTATTAACGTGCGTGTACAAATATTGTTTGAGTGAGATGTGTTTGAAGTTTAAATAGTGCGTGTTACCCCTAATTGTTTAATAAGAAATTGTTTGTGGCTTTTATGCAGCAGCTGTGTTAGTATTGACCATTTGGTTAAAATATTTAAAGTTCAAATATATTACTATGATTAAGCCGGAAAGTTGCTTTAAACTTTAAACGCGTATATTTTTAGAAATACCAAGTCAAATTAAGTCTTGTTGCGATGGAAAACCCGTTCTTTTATCAACGTGGTGAAAATGCGCGGCAGAATTATTAATATTAGTTCCCTGTCTAGATAATATAAGTTTGTTCTGATACCCAGATCACAGGGTATCCTAGTTTGAAGTCAGAACATTTGTGGTAAGTACCTACACATATTTATTTACATTAGAACATTTACATTAAACAGTAATCTGGGATATGGAACATGACTGCGCCTTGTAAAATGCTCTTGTGCTAATGCTACCTCAGTCACCTCCACTATGCTGGCCTGTTAAGACGAGCGTTATGTTTAAAAATAGAAATGATGACTGATACTGTTTTCATTTTTTTTTTAGTCTAAATTAAATTTATATGATCAGATAAATTCGTCATGATAGCGCTGAACATCGATCATGGAGTTCGCATTCGTAATGCATCATTGTGTATTTTTCTGTTCGAGCGGAAATAAAGTGTCTTCGGAAGACGCGTGGCTGCGATCCATCAAATTATTGTTACATTACATTTCTATTAAACAATTGAAACTAAATAAAGAAAATGATGTTGAAAAATAAATTAAATGAATGCACTAAAAAGTGAAAACATATATTGAATGATATTTTGAAGCTAGCATTATTATTACAGTTCAATTAAACAATTAAAACAGAAAACGTAAAGACTTCAAAATATAATAATATTTTTAAAAAAATACGCAACATGATAATCACTTATGTAGTTACAGTTGATGTGGTTTTTTTATAATAATTTTTAAATGTCATAATAATTGTCTACAATAGTATATCTTTGCTTATCAACCTGGATGCACAGCTTTTTTTTGTAGCTCGGTATGTGACAACACTCCGCCTGATGTAAAGCTAGAGTGCGGTCTATGAATGGAAACAACTGCTACTACAGAGAAACCTGTGCCGGCTTGAGGATACGAGCATGCACCATCTTAGATTGACAGTGCACACTCCTCTCGCTATATCTGGCTACTTTCAAACTATTCCCGAAACGCGACTAAGTCACTTCGCGGGTGTTACATTCGAAAGTGGTGGCATTACCCCAGGACGGCAGATAGGACAAATAACCATCATCAGTCTACCTACCACTCTTTAATAGTGCCTATAGGCACTGAGCGACCAAAGTACATATCACAAAGTTACATTGGTACCGGTCAGAATTAGCGATCGTGAGTTCACGCGTCTTACCGCTAGACCACGGCCGCTCTTGCTGCAACTTGCCTGCAGTCATTTCCATGTGGTAGCAGTTGTGCATGGACCGCACTCAAGCTCGACATCAGGTGATTATCTGCCGAGCTACTATAAAAAACATCTAAAACAATAAACCTATGTGTTGATAATATAACCTCTTACTAAAATTACATGTTCCAGACGCCCCAACTATTCAGATCCCGCAATCAATTCAGTTGTCTTCGCCAACGTGGAAATAGCATTGTGACAAATATCAAATACCTCTAACAAACTGTTCCATTAGTCAAATTAATTATTTACAATCCTAAGTTGAAGGAAGCTATTTGTTCCTTTGACCATACAAACTTTAGACATCAGTTAGGGATTGACAAATTGTTAATTCGCTTGAAAGGTAAGTTGTCGATGGAATGAAGTTTAATCCTTCCTTGTAATGTTTGTGATTAATTTGTTTTCTTTATCATCGCTTTTAATTTATTCGTATTCTAATATTATAAGTGTATAACTGTATAAGTTTGCCGTCCTGGAGTAGTACCACCACTTTCGAATGTAACACTCGTTAAATGATTTCGTCGCGTTTAGGGAACAGTTTGAAAGTAGTCAGGTATAGCGAGAGAAATGTGCACTGTCTATCTAGAAGGTGCATACTCGTCTCCGAAAGCCGGCATTCCGGAGGCGACCGCTGCCCGTAGAGATTTCTCTGTAGTGGCAGTTGTTTCCGTTTATAGAGCGCACTCTAGCTTTATATCAGGCGTAGTGTCGTCATATGCCGAAAATAAAAAAGGCTTGACTAGGACTCGACCGAACTGTTTACGTCATGTAAAAATGAAGTATCAAGCAAATAAAACCAAACTCGAATGGTTTTTTCCATTATTTCGTTTGCATTTAGATGACTTGTAGACTGAAATAAAACTTCTGTGAATTTATCGATATAGGCAAAGCTATTATCGATATATTAATTCAATAATGATTCACGAGTAACTTCACTATTAAGTTTCTGATTTCACAAACTACAATCTCTTCATAGTCTATACGGAACAATACTCAGGAATACATTAACTTGAAGTCGCCAACAAAACCACAGAGTCCTTGTCATTTTCCTACATGAGTTGACAGTACTGCCAGACATGTTTTTGTGGAATTAAGGACTTACAAAAGCTTTAAAGACTGATTTAATAGTAGTGATATTATTTTATTAAAAACCCGTGACGTGCAGAGAAAGTTGTATAAAATTTCACATATGATAGTTATTAAGTTTATTAAGTGATTTGTTTTCAATGGCTTTTTTCTTTCAAATTTAAGAGGATTCAGTTCCTGACTTTGAAAGTAATTTTTCTTAACAAGTTGAGATCATTTTCTCTATTTTTATTATCATCTATTTTCGTTTACTTACCCACTTTTGATTACGATTACACTGTAAAAACATAAATAATAAAACATAAATAAAAATCATCAATTACACTGTAAAAACATAAATAAAAATCATCAAAAGTTAAAAATATGGTACCACTAACATTCGGTCGTTGGTCTTTGATAACAATTGCAACCGCCTTTTCGTTTAAACGGATCCAAATTACGTTCACTTCAGAGGGTTTTCTTGAAATGTCATTCGCATTGTTGTATATGAAATTGCATTCTTGACTTTAAGTTTTAAAGTTTAAACCGCTGTTTGTTTTATTATAAAGCTTATCATTTCTCTCCATTTAATTCAGTCGAATTCAAGCTAACTTTTTCTGGAGTTATAACTAACAGACGATCAATCAGAGATACTAAAATGAAGTTACCAGTATTTTTTTTTTTTTTATTGTAGCTCGACATGTGACAACACTCCGCCTGATGTAAAGCTAGAGTGCGGTCCATGAATGGAAACAACTGCTACCACAGAGAAATCTCTACGGGCTGCAGTCGCCTCCACTATGTCGGCTTGAGGAGACGGGCATGTACCATCTAGATTGACAGTGCACACTCCTCTCTTATACCTGGTTACTTTCAAACTATCCCCGAAACGCGACAAGGTCACTTCACGGGTGTTACATTCGAAAGTGGTGGTACTGCCCCTATTATTACTAGTATTACTAGCCCCTAGTATTACTACCTAATCTAAAATTCAATAGCAAAATAAAGATGATATCAAAGTAAAAGCAAACGCCATTATATTTTTAAGTTGGGTGCCAAATATCAAACTTTAAAAGGAATCTATCATTGAATCAACAAACGAGATAAATCTGTCGCGGTAAGGGCGTCTCTATTGTGTTCAGAGTAATATTGAGTGTGAAAGAAACAACGTTTTTCTTGGTTAGTTCACTATAATATTCGGCCCTACACGGCCCAGTTAGGTTAGGTTAACAATAAATCCAAAGTAATCATTTTTAGACTAAATTCTACTTCAAAGCTTAAGACTCAGGCACCGGTTGGCCCTCCTCCTTCTGCTAAAAAATATACGCAACCTCTATTCGTATCTATTCTTCTTAAATATTATTTTTATCTGTATTTTAATGTAAAAATAATAATAAAGTTAAATACAAATTATGGGATAAAAGTAGTCCCAAAAGGGTCGAATATTTCGCTTCTAAATGGAAATACATTTTAAGATACTCGGAGCAAATAATTGTGCGAAGATGTTAGGGTCGGATTACTCGGCCCTTTGGTCCCTTTAGTTCAAGGGGAGAGATGTTTAAGTGATACATCAGTGTCCAATGATATCCGGGTGTGTACGTGAGACTTTTTAAATTTATAAGGAAGCCTAATGGAGAATCAATTTTTTTATTGTATCTTTTATACTATTTTTATTGTACTGTTTTCGGAAGTGCCTTTACGTATTTACACATTGTAAGACAATATTTTTGTTTTTATTTATATAGATATTGCTTTCTAGCGTAAGTAACAAGTGATACACGCACGCACGGTCCTGGGTTCTAATTCTTAGAGAAAATGTTTATTAATAAATAAGATCTAATGGCTTAGTCCTTAATTTTATCTTTTCAGCAAATTAAAATATATTTTCATATTCATATATTACGCCGAAGTGTTAAAGTGTGATAGGCAGACTAATGATCGTTATTAGCCCAGTACGCCACAGTTAAACTTAACATCAGACGGAGTGTTGTCATATGCCGAGCTACAATAAAAAGCGGTCGCCTCCGCTATACCGGCTTGAGAAGACAATTGCGACCACAATCTTCTCGTTACTTTAAATTAAATTGATCCCGAAATGTAATAGTATAGTCGCGTTCGAGCAATCTAAAAGTTAATAACATATTTTATTCTCAATTAAAGTATGCAATGTCACTAATTATAATTTTAATCCGTGCTTTTATAAAAAATAAATAAAAACAAGATAATAAGAAAAGCGTAATTAGAGAACACTCGAATGACGGCATTCAGATGAGGGTGAAATACAACAAAATAATTCATCAGATAAATAACAAGGCAAAGGAACGGATAATCCAGAGTTTGAAAAAAATGTGAAGAGGAAAATCACCTGAACACAATACCAAAGGAAGGGAGATGAAGTAAATTAGCAATTATATATATTTTTTAAATTAGACAAGAGAAAAAGATGCTGTTATTTTATGAGACGGAAGTTAATTATGTTGCCAATAACAAAATATTTATTTATTAGTAAAAAAGCCACAAAACATATTTCAGTAACAAATATTGATTTTACACTTTCAAGTGGAATAAGTAGTAATATGTCGGAACGGTCATGAATACGGACTCTAATTTGAACGATTACGGAAACTGACTGAATATGAAACAAAAGCGTCGTCACGCTTTGACAGAGTCTCTGAAAACACACGACGCGGCGGACACGTTGTAACTTGTTTGTGCGGAGGAACTGTCGTGTTTCAGTATATTTGCTTAGTTATCGCCCACAAATGGAGGATAGAAGCCTTGGACCGCTCTCCCGTTCTGTCAAATATGAGTCTATCTTTTCAACCAAAAGGTCACCCATCAAACCTCGCAACAAAGCGCCACAAATGAGCTTGCACACATACATGTATATGTTCTAGTCGTCACCACTATGCTGGCTTGGGGAGACGAATGTACATTATTTACTCGTAGGTTGACACACACACTCCATTCTCTCTCGTTATATCTCAAGTCCCGAAACATAACTAGGATTTCACGGGTATTAATTACATTTGAAAGTGGTGGTGTTACCCCAGTACACGAACTTGATTATTTATTAAGTTTTAAGCACATCTAAATTACTATTAAATTATATAAAAATCGGTAGCTTATTGTCGTATTAGTTAGAAAGCAACAAAACAAAGGGGGATAAAAAAATTAGTAGAAAATCGTGAAGTATTAAATAATGTGGTAGATAATATTACAAATATGAAATACGAGGGTGTAATTTCCATAAATATTCAATGAGCTATCGAAAGTGTCATTGGTAACAATGGATCGGTGTCCGAACACAAAGACAGATGGGGACCGCAAGTCTTTGAACATTTTGTAAGGGAAAGAGTGCTCGAATCAAGTGGTTAAATAAATCGCTGTGATGAATTCTCGCCTAAAAAGAAGATTAATTCGCCTAAAAAGAAGGGAGGAAGATTCTTCTTTTTTTTCAATTTTAAGTATCACTTAACGCCCAAGTCTTTTATTTTGGCTATTCTTAATCTTTAAAGGAACTGAACTTCATTCAAGTGAAGTAACTGTGTCTATTAAAAAAACCTAAGAGCCTAGATTTTCTATAATAATTTTGTACTTTAGCACGCTACGCGATTAATATTTCTATTAATTATTAATAAAAATTTAAATAATTAGATAAGTACAGTGTTTTTATTGTAGAGCGGCATGTGACCACAGTTCATTTGAGTGCGGTCCATGTACAGTATTGTACAGTCACGCCAGCGTAAGGAGACCAATGTGCACCATCAAGATTGACAGCGCACACTCCTCTCGTTATATCTACTTCCAAGCTGATCGCGATAACAAAGGTACCGAGCGACCGAAGTTATATTCAACAAAACTAAGTAAATATTTTTACACGTCGACGACAAAAGGTAAAATGAGTTTCCTTTTACCGCTGAAATCCCTTGAGTCCCTAACACTCCAGTTACTTTATTGTTTTTCCTACACTTTGCCCGATTTTTGGAGATAAATCCAGTGCGTCCGGAAATAATCCGCTAAAGATCCTCCTCTGCTGTATTTAATTTCTTTTGTGATATTTGAAACTACATATGTTTTATTGAAACTTTAACTATATGATTTACTCTATATTCATTTAAATAATTTAGAAGAACTGTCTAATGTATAGTTCTAAAAAAAAATTATAAATATACTATAAAGTATATAGATCTCACGTTATCTAAAAGAGGTTATTAAATCGTCAAAAATCTTGAAAATTCCTAACAATGCATATGACTTCTGACATTCGTACTGGTCAGAATTTATCGAGATTTGAACACGGGTCTCGTCGAATTAACGCCTTTACCGTAGTTACATAATATCCCTGATTAAAGTTGTAACAAAATCTGTCCCTTAAAAGATTAAAAGCTAAAATCTCACTAGATGAAAATTGAAAATGTATGTAATCTCCGAGAAGGACGGTCTCGCACGCGCAACAAAATTCAACAGCATGTCGTATGCAAATGAATAAAAAGATAAATTTTGCATGCTTCATGTGTGAATATATTAAATTGCATTGCTGTATTAAAATGGAAGAGACATATGTATTTTTTATTACTTTTTAATGCCTATACTAGCCAGTACTTGTATCACGGGCTAATTGACTAAAGCACATATAACGAGCAAGATTTGAACGCGGGTCTCATCGATCGAGAGTTCACGCGTTTTACCCTTAGACCACGGCCGCTAGTAGTTTTATTTTGTATTATTTACTATCGCTAATACATCTGACATGATAAGAGCGTAGGCCTCTTCAAACGATCTGACAATGCCGCCATCAACTCAAGTACTAACTGACAGAGAACCTAAAGGTGACTGCGGTCATATTTTCTCTCACATCACATTGGAAGCGTTAATCTAGTTGTATATATCAATGCGTATACTTATATCAAATTAATTATTTAAAGTTTTTCTTTTTAATGTTAAGCTAGATTACGGCGCTCAAGCGAGTAAAGAAGCAGTCGCCTCTACTATGCCTGCTCAATGAGACGAGCGTGCATCATTCAGTTTGACGGAGCAGATTCCTCGCTTATACTTGACCACTTTTTTTTTATTGTAGCTCGGCATGTGACAACACTCTGTCTGATGTAAAGCTAGAGTGCGGTCCATGAATGGAAACAACTGCTACTACAGAGAAACCTGTGCGGGTAGCAGTAGCCTCCACTATGCCGGCTTGAGGAGACGAGCATGTACCATTTTAGATTGACAGTGCACACTCCTCTCGTTAAACGTGGCTACTTTCAAACTATTCCCGAAACGCGACAAAGTCACTTCACGGGTGTTACATTCGAAAGTGGTGGTCCCCAGAACGGCTGGACAAATAACCATCATCAGTCTGCCTACCACTAAATAAAGCAGATCCTGAAATATGTACCAACCATTTTGTAAGCTGCATTTCCGCGTTTTCAAATACGTATTTGCTATAATTTTCACACAAAATATACATATATTCATCGCCTATAAAATCTAAGTAAAATTCTAGACTCGAAGTACAGTCACAATTTTTAAAACAATGAATAAACATCGGTCAACTATTTTCTTTGTATTTCATGAAAGAATGACAAATGTGAAGATAATAATAATGAATCAAGTGGTTTCCTGTAATGTTGTGCGGTATGAGATGCGGCGCCAGCTGCCCCGCTATAATTCTTGTTAGGCCCCAATAGAAACAATGATCCGGGCCTCGAGTTATTCGGAAAAAATCCACTTGTCCGCAATTTTATTTATAGGATGTTCCATTTTTTTATTTATAGGATTTCTTTTTGCCGCGGACTTCTTTCAAATTTTAGGCTAATTTTTTAAAAAATTGTAGCTCGAAATCTGAGAAATCTCTACGGACAGCAGTCGCCTCCGCTATGCCAGAACACAATCCTCTCGCTATACCTGGCTACTTTCAAACTGCTCCCGAAACGCGACAAGATCACTTCACGAGTGTTACATTTTGCGTTTATTTTGTATAAATAATTCGACGAACAATATTTTTTAATGCACAAAAAGTCGTGTAGAGGTAGGTATATGATATGTATAGTAGTCTAATAGAAGAATATCTTAAGAAAAACAAATAAATAATAGTGTATTCATTTCTTTAGACTTTTAGTATATAAACTTATATGTCACTGACAACTCTACACTCTGTCGCAAAGGTTTTTGGCTTCGCACCAAATTGTACCTCTTCCGTAAGCTTATTACCATATTTGTAAAAATAAACTTATTGCACTGAATAAAATATTTGTATATTAAAACAGTTTTATTTTTAAGAATGTCTATACCGAGATATTGTTAGTTCTATTTGCCTTTGCACGATGCACACATTTCACTAAGCAGGCATTGTGGAGGTGACAGCTGCCATTATAATATTGGGACTGAAAAAGAACTAGTCGGTCGTAGTAGCTTGGTATAGGAAACAATATTTCGAAGAAATCACAATTATTGAATAAAAATAAACGCGATATAAAATTTGTATCATTAGAAACGTTTCAGTACGAAATGTGATGTTTTTTTTTTAATTTTTAATTTAGTACAGCCTGTATATCAGCACAATATCTATGAATGTTGCATGACGATCTTTCTCACTCGGCTCATATTATTTACCACAGGCTGCCCCTCGCTATAAACCTGTCCACCAATGAAGATAAACTGCACTGGACATCTTGCTACTATTTTTTGGTTGACCCTCATTTTGCTTTGAGCGTAATCTGCTTTCGACAATTCTATTTTGTTATTAATATTGTGGAATCTTTTATATTAAATTTATTCTTCACTTAACAACTAAGATGATTTCTAACGTTATAATGATAAAAAAATACAGATTAGGTTCATATAGAAGACGACATAAAACGTACGTTTATGTAACAATAAAAAAGATTACGTGAAACAAAATATAAATAAAGAAACAAAACAAAATTTAAATAATACAATAACTAAAAAAGCGCAGATTCCAATTCGCTTAATAACCCTATTTGTATTAACATAACAAAAAAACATTTAATTTGAAAGTCCCCAAAAGAAGTTTGTCCGAAATTGTCACAGTCCATTTTGGTCACCAATCTTAACTTGTCACACGTCACCTGAATACCATAGCATTATCGCCCTTTTTTAAATTAAGTTCTTTATTTATTGAATAGAAACACAGTTTAATTTAAAAAGAAAAAAAAGAGATAGTAAAAAATAAAACAAAATAAGAGCTAAAAAGAGCTATACGCGTACTATTAAAATTTATCACCATGAGACACGTTGAGACGCATTACAGTAATAATTTCATTACCACCTTAGATTAAAATAAAAAGAAATTAAAACAAAACAAAACAAAAACCTCTTTTTGTTTTAATCTAAGATCATCACAAATCATCGTAGTGTTTCAGGTGGTTAGACCTCGAACATAATTACGCAAAAACGGCTGCTGAATCTTTGCCTATGACGAAAACGGATAGTTGTAATAGAACTGTTTTCCCCAAAGGCAGGAACTGCTGAATCTCGGCTTGTAGTCTCGCATGACTGGTCACATGACAAATTGCCTGTCGCCAGCGTAACCCTTACGCTTCTCGTGTAATCTCGCGTCTTCTTTGCCAGGTAATACATGATTTATTACATGAAAATAGATTTATTTTTGTTGTTATTTTTTTGCATTAAAATTTTCGTCATTTTGTTTTGTTCCGCGTTACCGGATTAATTTGGAAGTAATCGGGTATTAGGTCTACCCTGGCGTCCGTTCAAATTAACACATTATTTTCGTTATACATACCATTTTCGCCTACTTCCAAGTTGATTCTGATTTTGTCATCTTTCGGACATTTTACTTCTTCTTCTTTTGTTAACTGACCTCAGATGTAACAACGACAATTCTGCCAATGTCGAGTAGTAAATTCTTGATGTTTTTGCATCAAATTGCAATGGTGTTTTACAATTTGACGCTTTCTTGGAGTATTTGGCGGCAATTCTCCTGGTCACGTCACAATATGAGCGTTTTCGCGGCGTGGGATAACCACAAAAAAAATCGCTTCCGTTGCCTTATATAGAGTGAATTTTAATGTTTATGTTAAAAAACACCTCAACCTTCCCGGGCAAAAACGCGCCAAACACTTAACAACCAAGTTATTGTGTTTATAGAGAAAACTTTTATTATATCGATGTCCAAAATAAAATCTAATAATACAGTATAAGATTATCCCAATACACTTGCAATTTTGATTCGATTATTCATCCCTTGTGCTTCAATTTACCCAAAAAGTACAATTTTGGGGATAAAATGTGGTATTAGAAGAAAAATTTGGGGTGAATATTTTTTATGCTAATATTGGTCACATTCAGAAGTTCCTTATTACAAATGCAATAAGGGTCATTGTTGTCTGATTCATAGAGGTATTGTCCACAGATTCGATTATCATAATAACTCATCTTGTTATGATCGAGATTTAAGACTCGTTTTGTAGTAGACATTTAGTACATCTGTTAGAATTTTCGAAATAATAATTTGCATTAAAAGCCCTTTACTTACCTTTTTCCTATTGTAGCTCGACATATAACAACACTCCGCCTGATGTAAAACTAGAGTGCGGTTCATGAATGGAAACAACAACCTACTACAGATAAATCTCTACAGGCAGCAGTCGCCTCCACTATGTCAGCCTGAGTGCACTTTAATATATTATTAAATTATGATGAACAATCAACATGCAACAGCCTGAGCTGAGGTGGGATTCGAACCCACTCCGTTTTTCGTACGTATGCTCTGTTGATTACTAATTTACACAGCCGTTGGCGCGTCAAAATGTCACTATTCTTTCTTTCTATCTGCATCCCTTTCAACTACTGGGATGACTGTATCTTGTTAGTGTTCCTTTTTTTCTCTATAATTTACTAATAACAAGTTCTGCATTTTTTTAACAATTCAGATGAAAAAAGACGCGTAACAAGTTAACAGTTCATTCGACGTTCAAAAACATATGACTTTTTTTTTAATTTTAGGCAAAGGCAACGATGTAAATTTTCAACAGGATTAACCTGCAACGTTTCATCATTTCACCCCTAAAAAGTTAAACAAATCTCTTTATAAATGTCAAACGCATATTTCAAAATAAATATTCCATAATTATATTTATTTTTTTCACGTAATCATGGTGGATTAACACATCATTAGCCGAGGATAAAATGGCGTTAGGGTAGGAATCGAACTCCAGTTACCATGTTAATTAAAGAGATTTAGGACTGGTTTTTCAAATGCATTTAAACCTCGATTGAACTTTACAGACTGCTTAAAGTTTTGTCAACTTTTTAACTTAACGATTAATGTATAAAAGTTATTACTTTATTTTTTATTTAACCAAAATTTATAATTATTTTTATATTTACTTTTTTTTAGAACAAGTAAAATAAAATTATTACAATTATAGTTCAAGATTTTTAATGAATGTGGATTAATTATAAATCAAATAGGCAATGTTATAAACATATACTAGAGGTGAAAACTTCACACATCTAACATTAAAAAAACCGTTCAAACGATTTGACAATGTTGCCGTCAAGTCAAACACTAACTAACAGAGAATGTAAACGTGGCTGTGGCCATGTTACTCTCGCTTCACATTGGGAGCGTTATTGCACATCTAGTTGTATGTATCAATGGTAATTGGTAATTGATCTTCGTATAAAATAAGTTTAAAATACCGTTCCAAAATAGGTATAACCGCGTGACCTATTTTTACCCCATTTTTTACCCTATACTCGCAATATTTTATTCATAACACACGAGAAATAGGGGATGTATGATCCCCCTTTGAATGATTTAGAAGAATAACGACTAATTAATTAGGAAAATATCGTGTTCTGTTATCCCAAACCCAATTAATGTAATTTTTTAAATAAACCCATAAATAATAGACTCGATTGACTATAATTACTTTTTTATTCGGCAATTTAAGAAATACATTGTTGTTTACATACAAGAAAGATTTTAAAGCTTGAACTGTCGAATAACTTATACGTTTACATTTTTTTTTGTATTGGGTGCTAACGTTTACTAATTTGGAACACTAAAGCGGTAGAGTAGAATTTAAATAAAAGTAGTGAATTAGTAGTAATTGCATTCTTCATACAGTATCTTATGAAAATTGCATTATAATAATGAGTGATGTCGCACAAAACCATGCTAATGATATAATCATTTGATTGTTAACGGCAACCATACGCCAAGCGCAGTAAGACAAAGGTGTGTTGATAATAAACTGCAAAAATGTTTGTATTGTCTTTTCTTCACGTTCATCTAAAAAAGTCACACAGTTTTAAAATCAATTCGATTACTACGAAAAAGGAAATAATTGTATAAAACCTAATCTAGAAAGATATCACACACAAGATTTTGATGATAATCACTCCAATCTTTAGTAAAAAAAAGGAATATTCAGACTAGCTTTTTTTGTATTTGTTCAAATTATTACGATTTATGACATAAGTACCAGTCATATATTAAGGATGTTTTTATTTTGAGATTATCTTTTTTCAGATAAGTATTTTGGAAAGTAACTAACCAATATTTTCGAGTAATTTATTTGAAAGAACTCGTTTCAATTTATCAACTTCTGATGCTGACATCTCATTTATGACACCAGGTAAGCAAAGTAGCAATGCTGTATGAATTGCCAGTACTAAGGATATTATTACTACTGCTACATCTACCTGTAAACAATAATGTTTTAATATTAGTTACAGTGAAACTCATAATAAAATACCTAACACATATTGAGCTAAGGAGTCGGATTGCTTCCAAACATTTAATATTGTAAATCGGAGCGAGAGATTGGTCGTGAAGCTACTGAGACGAGGAGAGACTGGGTGAAGCTGAACTGGAAGAGGAGGAGCGACAGGAGTGAAGAGATCTGAAGGAGAGAATTTGCACCAAAAGGGAGAACCTGCAAGAAAGAAAAGGAAAAACATGCAAGAAGAAAACGGCGAAACTGAAACGAAGGAAACTACAAAATCCAAATTTCCACCAAACTGAAGCGGAAGTAGGCTAATTGTCCTTGCTGGAAGCATTATGGGTTAAATTTGTAAAAAACAATTAACCCTAGACTGCACAAGTCATTACGGCAGACACAAGCGAAGATAGTAGTAAGAGTTCAAAACAGCGTTTTTGATTTAGACGGAATAGACAGAGGTACTAAAAGTGAATGAATGTCAAAATCCTTTATAAATACTTACATCATCATGCACTGTTGCAGCAATACTAATATCATATAATAATATTATTAGTTTACTCAAACTGACAGCCAAACCAAACATGAACTGAAATTAAACAAATATAATTACCTACATTTATTATTAGTATCACTATAATCTATAATGCCTTTACTAATCTTTGGAATTAGAATTTTTGTTGTAGTACTCGATTACGGTCGCTTTCTATTGTATGTTGAGTCAAACAGAGAAGAAGAGAAAACTTTTTTAGCAGTCCCCACACTACGCCTGATGTTAACTGCGGTCTATGACCTTCAGCAATTGTCACCACAGGGACAAGTCTGCAGGCAAATTTCTCCTCATATGTGGGGGGATGAATACGCACCGATTGGGGTACTCCGTATACCAGCCAGGCCGACCCCGAAATGCGTCTATGTCGTTTCATTTAAAAATGGTGGTACTACCCCAGAACATGGGCGGGCTAAGGCATATGCAACCTAAGCACGTGCCTAGGGCCCGTAATTTTTAGGGCCCGAAAATTAGGTTTTTACGAAACGCAAAGTATGTGTCATGACTGAAAAATAGGCCAGGAATCACAATGTTGTCTAGGGCCCGCTTTAGCCTTTGTCCGCCACTGCCCCAGAACTCAGGTTCTGGGTTAATAACCATCATCAGGCTGCGTACTCGTACTACTCTTTAATTAATTAAAATAAATTAGATGATACTTACAGTAAGTTCAATACATTTAGTAAAACCATTTAGTCTATCTACAATATCTTTGTATATCTGAACATGTAATGAAGGATCTATTGGAACAACTCTATTCTTCGATTGTTTGTTTAAATCAATTGGCGAATAATGTTTATCGACAATTTGCCTAAGTTTTTTTATTCTATACAATATAATGTTGAACAAATTTATCCTCAAAATATATGATAAATCCAAAATGAATAACAAAATACATGTTACTTTCAAACGGTTCTTTTGTATTGTTAAAATTATCATATACGTCATTATAGCCACAAATGTTATTGTAATAAAGCATATATTTCTTCGCTTCAAATTCCTGTAATATTTCTCGCTTATTTTCAAAATGTTGTCGATCTCAGTGAAGCTGTTTAGACAAATTAAAATCTTCGGACCGTGTACATAAATAACAAGGAGTGATTCCAAAAAGTATTGTATTGGATATAGAAAAAACGAATCTAACGTTTTGTTTGAAATTTCTCTGTACAAACCGAAAACTGCTAATGCAATTATGACCTTTGTTGTAATGATTTTTATGGTGTATCTCACTAGTATATTCTTGTGGACATAAAGACCATAATCGTATCCAAAAATTAGATGTAAAAGTAGTATTGGTTTAAGTGCATTTGTTAATTGTGACGTTTCTTTCTTTTGTTTCATTTTCGTATCACTCTGATCACTTCGAAAGGTTGAACTAAAATGTGACTCCACTATTAGTAAAACTTTATAAATTAATGTAATAATCATGTTATTAACAAACTTTCGTAATAATTGCTGTATATTGTTACGATAACATTATCTAAAAATGTGCCTTTTTCCTGTTTGTTTTGGTAAACTAATAAATTAACCACTTCATATGAATAGTTTACGTTTGAACATGTACAATAAAAAGTATGAGTACTAAGATATTATTTTTTTACGCAAAATAACATTTTTTTTTTAAAAGAACAAATTGGAAAAGGAGAATGTCTATTTTTGGGCCCACTTTATACCTATAGTTTGGTAACAAAACAATATTCCTAAATAATATCTTATTTCTTCATTAATTAATTTTAATTATATCAACACATCATTTACCAATCAATAAACAATGTTTAATTATATAAAAAGAGATATGTTCAATTATTAAAACATTTAATCAATTATATTTTTTTATTTAATCAATAACTCAAATATTGCATCAGAAAACAATTAATTACTCAATAACCCGGGTGAAAAAAAGAAAACTGATTGGTAATAAGAAAGTAGATTTATTTTTCGATAAAATGAATTAAAATCATCGACAAATTCGAGAAAAAAATTGTGGGCCCATTTTCTTTAGGCAAATGGGCATTCTCCTTTTGAATTATGTCAGTTTTACAAAAGAGTTCAATTTAAAATACTAATATTTATTTATTTAGAGAAATTTAGCTTGTGACCGCAATCCGCCTGATGTTAAGATAGAGTGGAGTTTAAGAGTAGAGTCAACTGAAGCCACAGAAACGTCTGCAGATTGTAGTCTCATTACACTGTATTCGACTACTTTCAGGCTAATCCTAAAACGCTTGTTACATTTAAAAGTGGTGGTAGTACTCCGGGACTGGCTAATACAGTTTGTCTATCAATCTTTATTATTTGAAAAAAAAAAACATATGATCATTGAAATGAAATAAAAATATTTTATTATTAGTGTCAGATTTCGTAAAATAATCCTAACTAATATAGGCTGGGGCCGTTACATTTTTTAAATGAAAAGATTAGTAGCAGGCAACGGCCGGCTGAAATATATAGTTGAGGTCATAAACAATGAAAAAAAAAACTTTCGAACTTGAGATGAAGGGAAGTAGTGAAATGGAGTGCTAATTAAGGGATGAAAACAGTTTTTTTAGCTATAAAAATCCGTAACGACCCCAGCCTAATAAGACAATGGTATACTCATTTAATTATTTATTTATAATAAGGTAACTTAATAAATAATTATATAATTATGTTATTTTTAAAAAGAATGGAAAAAGAAACTGAGGAAGTGGGTTCGATTCCCGCCATTCCCCGATTGCTTGTTGATAATTTTTTTAATATGCAAATTTTTGTTTATTTATTCCTATTTATTTTTGAACCAGTATCCGTCAAATGTAAGAATGGCATTCGATTATTGATTTGCATTATAAATATAAATACGGTGACACAAAACGACATAACGCTGTTAAACAATTTTATGTTTAAAGGAATCAATCTCCATATTACGAAATTCAACGGTCGCACGCCAATGTACTCTATAAATCTTAATATGTATCTCTCTTCCTCTTCACCTGTAAAAAAAATAATTATAAAATGTCGGAACGGTAATGAATGCGGACTCTAATTTTAACGATTACGGAAACTAACTTGGAACAAAATTAATACGTGGTACAAGCACTAACTGAATATGAAACAAAAGCGTCGTTGACTTATTTTTGCGGAGGAACTGTCGTGTTTCAGCATATTTGGTTAGTTATCGCCCACAAGTGGAGGATAGAAGCCTTGGACCGCTCTCCCGTTCTGTCATATATTTATTTTTATTTTAAGCTAGAGAGCGATCCATGAATGGAGACGACTACTGTCAGAGAAGGGGATCTGTCGCGTCCGCTATGTCGGCTTGATGAGATGCCTCTTCACACTGCGCTTGAAGGATCCCATGTTATAGGAAGGAGGAAAGACATGGCTGTGAAATAGAGCTAAGTATGAGTGTAAAACTAACTTAACCAGCAATATAAATTAGGCTTTATCTATTTTAGCAGGGATTAAAATGTAGTAAAATAAATAAAATAAAATTTCTTTTTCATATAAATTTTATAAAATAAGCTTTCGAGAAAGTTAGATTGGACTAACACATTAGAGTTGGTCAAAGTTTCCTCAAGCGTTTGTAGCTTTAGCAAAAGTTTAGGAGCTTTTCCAGCGATTTAGGAATGACAAATGAGATTGAGTTAGTATTAGCTCTAGAACATTCTAAATTGTATGCATTTATTTCTTTTTATTTTTGTTAAGGCGTTGGAACAATTTTTTTTAATGTAGCTCGGCATGTGACAACACTCCGCCTGATGTAAAGCTAGAGTGCAGTCCATGAATGGAAACAACTGCTACTACAGATAAACCTATGCGGGAAGCAGTCGCCTCCACTATGCCGGCCTGAGGAGACGAGCATGTACTATTTACACTTCTAAATGATTTATTGATTATGTTCTTAAAATTTCCCTCTATCCCATATTAAGAAAAAACAGTTTTATTTTAACTTGGTAGTGTTAGTATCATATGCACTGAGGGACCAAAGTACATATAACAAAATTACATTGGTACCGGCCGGGATTTTTGTGAGATTTGAACAGGTTTATAGATTATTGGCCACAGCCGTTTATAGTAAAGTTCAGGAAAATAATTCTAGAACGTGTAGAGTCTTCAGATGCCCCCAAAACCTCTTAGAACGTAACTTAGAACTTAGAACGAAAAAAGTATTACATACCAGGTACTCTTAACAATTTGTCGGCCAATACTAATTTTATTTTATTAGCTTCAATTAAAATCATTTCTCCGACTAAACCTGGTGCTCCAAGAAATACGAAGGTATGTATTGCTAGACTACATGACATAATCACGAAGTAGAGATCGACCTGCCAAATCAACGAAAAAAGTTTATTTCATCTTAAAAACTTGAGTATAATAGTGGAAAAGCTGCAAAAGGTCAGGTGTCAAAATACCGTACTATCAGAACAAGGCTGCACAAGACTAGCACTAAATATTTAAATAAACCATCTGTTGCTTGCAATTTCGTAGGAGTTAAGGCGTTTTATTAACGCTAAACCGCACGTAAAGGACAATGCCTATTTCTGGACCCACTTAATACCTAATAGTTTGATATCAAAATAATATTCTAAAATAATATCTTATTTTCTCATTAACTTATTTTAATTATATCAATACATCGTTTACTAATTAATAGACAATGTTTAATTACATAAAAACATATATTATCAATTATTAAAACATCTTATATAATAATAACCTCAAATATTGCATTTAAAAAAGTCTCATTACTCAATAACCGAGGTGAAAAAATTAAAACTGATTGTTGATAAGGAATCTAGATTTATTTTTCTACAAAATAAACTAAAAATTATCGTGAAACTCGAGAAAAAAATTGTGGGCCCATTTCTCTTAGGCGAATGGGCATTCTCCTTTTCTTTTTTAAAATTTGAATAAATGGAGAGATCTACGTTAATATTATTATTAAATACAATGAGTATCCTAATACTACAGTGCTCATGGACCTCCACTGTGCTTACCACCAGGCCAGTCGAGGTCACATGTCGTGTCAACATAAAAAAAAATAAACAAATAAATTTTCCTTTCGATTGTATTCTTGACAAAACAACTTACCTTAAAATCTGAACTAGTAGCAACACTTATATCATAAATAAGGCTTATGAATTTTAGCAAGGTTATACTGAAACTAAAAGTGAACTGAAATGAAAATAATTAAATTAGCATGAAAACGACGAATTATTTATTTTATTAATTTTTTTTTTTATGCTTAATAGGCAAGCGTTTGACCACACCCTGCCTGGTGTTAAGCAGTGATGTGGTCTAAGGTGGAGCACGCTTGCCTATGAGGTACCTGTTCACCTTCGATTTGAAGAGACCTATGTTGTACGTGTCGGGAAACACAAATACTACTTTGCAATTAATTTCCGTCAATCAATGCCGCCAAACAAATCACCACAGTTGGTGAAGGGTCTAACATTGACAGCTGTTGTGACTGTGTACCTACCCTCACTAACATTGATTAGCAGAAATTAGTTGCAAAGTAGTGTTTAAAAAATAATTTTGGTTATGGATTTCCGCAAAGTAACGCGTAATACTATTAAACATGAATTATGAAATACTAATAATTTTTTTTACGAAATTCAATAAAAATGAGACAATTAAAAATTATTAATTCATTAGACTAATGGACGCTTATCAAGCCGGCATAGCGGAGATGAATCTTGAATCCTTACGCGTTCATATGCATTCTTCGACACATTATGTGACCAGGCTTTATATTTATAGTAGATCACTCACCGTAAATCCGATGCATTTATTAATACCATACAATTGATCAGCAATTTTCTCGTAGATAGGCAAAAAGCTTTCCGGATGTAAGACTACTTCAGAATTTTTATTTTCAACATCATCATCATCATCGTGATATCTTTCAACAAACTTTCTTAATTTTTTTATTCTATAGTGGACTAATTCAAATAAATTAAGTCTCAAAACAAAACTAATGTCTAAAATAAAGAGAAATAAACTTGAAGCTTTAACTCCTTTATCTGGTTGAGATTTTAGCGATCCCATATAGGCTAACGTCAAACACAATAAGGCTAAAACATAAAGAATATTATTCCATTTCAATTTTCTATAATGTTTATTATTTATGCCCAATTTAATGTCAATTTCTTCATAATTATTTAAATTCTTAATAATTCTTGAGCCGAAAATGTAGGTTGTCGTTAGGGCTTCTATAAAATACTGTATTGGGTATACGAATTAGAGATCAAGGTCTTTGCTTAATACTTCAAAATATAACACAATAGCTGGCAAAGCAAACACGATTAATGTAGAAATAAGTTTAATCAACACATTTACATATTTTCTTTTTGTTTTAAACAGTCCATAGTCGTAACCGAAAACAAAATGTAAAAGTAATAAAGGTTTTAAAGATAATTTTATTTTTGAACTTTTCACCGATTTTGTGCCAATCATTTTCGTGTTAATTTTTTTACGATTTTTAAACGAATGATTTCTGATTTTGTTTTGTTATCGCAGCTTTTATAAGATACATGATTTTTGTATTAATATTTATTTGATAAATAATTTTTCACATAAAAGATAATAAAAATAAAGGTCTTTGTTTTATATGCCATAAGGTTTAATTTCGTACCAATTATTTCTGTCAATCCATGACTCACACAAACAAAGTATTCATAGAAATCACATATGTATTTTGTGTATTTGTCTAATCCTAATAATGATATGTATAGATAAGAAAAAATATATTAATTTGTATTACTTCCTTTTAGACCATAAAAATAGTGACACGTATTAAAAACAATATTTTAAAAAATGGTGGGAAATAAATCTAAATTAGAAAATGAAAATTCAAAAATTAAGGATTCGATAAATCCATTGTTTTTCTTACATTTATTATTCGGTTATGATTATGGTTTATTAGGAAAAAGTGTTAAAATCAAACGTTTTATTAACATTATTTGTACAACGATAATTTTGGCATCAATAACTTCAGTTTTACTTATTGAAATCAGGTCTCAAGATGTGAATGCATTAGTCGCATTTCCTTTACAATATCTGGTCGAAGGTTTGACTACGATCTACAAATACGGACCAAGAATAAAAAAACATTTAAACAGATATAACGAAATTGATGAAAAATTAAAAATCGATGATAAATATTATAAGAAAATAAAAGTCGATACGATTGTGTCAATGTTTGCTTTACTTTTATTATCATTAGCTTATATGGGCTCGAGGAAGTTCAGAGAAAACGGAAGGTTTAACATTTCAACTTTATACCTTTTTGTGTTGGATATTAGCTTCATTTTACGATTAACACTATTTGACTTAATACGTTATCGAATGATTAAATTGAGGAAGAATATAGAAACTCATTATACACCGGAATTGTGTAAAGGTCCAAATAAGAAAATAATTGATGGTGATCCAGAATACCATTTACCTATTTATAAAAGTATGGCTGACCAATTGGATGACATTAATAAATGTATTGGATTTACGGTAATAGCAACATTTTCTTTTGTTACTTTTTTTTAAATTGTAGCTCGGCATGTGACAACACTCCGCCTGATGTAAAGCTAGAGTGCGATCCATGAATGGATAGCAATCGCCTCCACTATGCCGGCTTGAGGAGACGAGTATGTACCATCTTAGATTGACAGTGCACACTCCTCTCGTTATACCTGGCTACTTTCAAACTATTCCCGAAACGCGACAAGGTCACTTCACGGGTGTTACATTCGAAAGTGGTGGTACTACCCCAGGACGGCAGACAGGACAAATAACCATCATCAGTTTACCTACCACTCTTTAATAGTGCCTATAGGTACATATAACAAAGTTACATTGGTACCGGTCAGAATTAGCGAGGTTCGAACACGGGTCTCATCGATCGTGAGTTCACGCGTCTTACTCTATCTGCTGCTGTGCTGATCCGCTCGACTAGATCACGGATGTTACTCTTGGAAGTGATCGCACTACCCAAAGACTGGGCTAATAACCATCATCAGTCTGCCTGACACTCATGTTTTTCTATTTTGCAGTTTACATTCAGTTTTCTAGTTAGCTTGTGGAAATTCATCAATCTTGTTTATGATATAAGTATTGCTACTGCAACGGATTTTCAAGTAAGTTGCCATTTTATTTTCAACATTATTTTATTAATACACAAAATGTCATACTCTACATAAATCAACAGTTAGTTGGGCCTGAATATATCGGTGGTTTCAGGTTTGACTCCTGGTTGAAAAAAAAAACAGTTCAGATTAATATATATTTCTTTTAATGTACTGTACATGTAATTTACATGTACAGATGTATTGTAATCGACAATAGTCTGTTTGAGCAAATCTGCAAATAGTACATATAACTTAGTCACTAGTATAGCGGTAAAACGCGTGAACTCACGATCGATGAGGCCCATGTTCGAACTTCGCTAAATTCTGACCGGTACCGATCTAAATATGTTATACGTACTTTGGTCGCTCAACGCCCAGACACCATTAAAGAGTGATAGACAGACTGATGATGGTTATTAGCCCAGTCTATGCCGCCCTGGGGAAGTAACACCACTTTCGAACACTCGTGAAGTGACCTTGTCGTGTTTCGAGTTCAGTTTCAAAGTAGCCAGGTATAGCGAGAGGAGTGTGCACTATCAATTTAGATGGTGCATACTCGTCTCTTCGTCGAGATTTCTCTGTAGTAGCAGTTGTTTCCGTTCATGGACAGCACTCTAGCTTTACATCAGGCTACATGATGGCCATTACAGGCCATTTATATCAGGTCAGAATTTAGCAAGATTTGAACACGGGTCTCATTGAATGTGAGTTCATGCGATAAGCGACCCCTAGACCACGGCTTCTCTAAATTAATGAAATTGTAACCATCATTTGTTTTCTTTTATAGATAGATTTATACTTCGTGATAATGTCATCTAGTCTTGCAATACATACGGCAATATTTCTGGGATTTCCTGGAATATATGGAGAAATTATTATTATGGAAGCTAACAAAATAAAATTGGCATTGTCGCACAAATTGTTGAATAACCCGGGTGAGTATTGTTTTAGATTTTAGGAAATTTCCATTGACAGCTGTATATCAAAGTGTTTTTACTGCAGAAACAGAAGTAAAAAATACATTTAAAATTATTTACATTTATTCTACAATTTTAGATTTATTTTTATTTATTGTATTCTGTACTGAAAACACTTTTCACAACTGCCATTTATTAATATTATTAACGTGAAAGCCAACACCTAAGCGTCCTTACATTTTGTTTTACAACATTGTTTCAAACATAGCAAATTTATGTTGAAATTAAGTAATTTTATATCTTTTTCAGCACTAATTATATATTATCGCAAATCACTATAATAAACAAATAGCTACGGCACAAAATATAATATATAAAATGCTTATGAAATATAACTAATATAAAATGTTTAAAAGATTTAAAATGCATTTTATATATTCTGTGCCGTAGCTATTTGTTTATTATAGTGATTTGCAATAATAATTAGTGCTGAGAAAGTTATCAAATTACTTAATTTCAACATAAATCTGCTATGTTTCGAACAATGTTGTAAAACAAAATGTATGGACGCTTAGGTGTTGGCTTTCACGTTAATCCTTGCATGTTTTCGGTATTTCGATGATGTTTTGTGTTTTTTTTTTTCCTTTAATATGGTACCATAATGTTATGTAGTTGATATTAGACCGATCAATAATGTCAATATATATTTTTTTAAATTATGGTCTCAAAAATTAAAAATAAACACTTGGACCGTATACAACTTTAATTCGGTTGGCTGGATTGCTACCTCCACTCCACTTAGCTCACGCCTTGTTCCCACTGGGGTAGGCAGAAACTATGGAGCGCTGGCGACTCCTCTCTCTACATACCACTTTCGCTTCGACCACATCCATTACTTTCCATGCACGTCGGTTGAAGGTGCTCCTCGTCTGACCCTTTCTCAGCAGTTCACCAATCTAACTGAGAAAGGTCTTCCTAGGGCGCCCCCTTCCGACACTGCCATCCACTTTCGCGCAATAGATCTTTTTTGTTAATCTCCTTTCATCCATCCTTTCCAAATGACCGAACCACCTTAGCATACCCCTTTCCACTCTGCTTTGCATTTCCAGAGATTGCTACCTATCTTTTTATATCCTGTATGTAGCTTATGTGTAAATAAAAATGTGGCTTATGTGTATAATTCTGTTTCAGATAAACAAATGCAAAATTACATAAAGACGTTTTTGGAATATATAAACGTGAGGCCGTTGCATTTTTACGCTTGGCGTATTATACCAGTGAACATTAAACTGTTGGGTCTTGTCACGCAATTTTGTGTTACTGTACTTATATTTATAATGCAATTTAATAAACAATTACCAGCTCAGCCTTATTTTGGCCTAGGACGAGTGTTTACATAAAAAGAAAACTTTTTTAGTTTTATTTATTTATTTTATAAATCAATTGTTCAATCGGCGAAAAGGTTGAAACTAGCTTTTTTTATTGTACCGAATATATGACAATACTCTGCCTGATGTTAAGCTAGAGTGCGGTCCATGAACGGAAACAATTGCACAGAGAATCTCTGCAGCTAGCAGTCGCGATAAGATATACGTTACGATAAGTTACATTGATACCGGTCAGAATTAGCGAGGTTCAAACACGGGTCTCTTCGATCATGAGTTCACGCGTCTTACTGCTAGACCACGGCCGCTCCTGCATCCGCTTAGTGAGATGTCTCTTTACACTGCGCTTAAACAGGTTGTAGTCAAGGAATGGAGAAGCGGCTACGAAGTGAAACGACACTGAAAGAACTACCGAAATTAATTTTTTCGCGTATATGTTTACGCTCCTAAACAGTGTATTTAATCGCTAATTTCATTGGCCGTAATAAAAGGTAATATTCACTAATCTATCTCCATTCTCCATAATATAATAGTTTATTTGCAATGACTCCTCCCTGCATACAGTTTTACAAAAGACTCCTATGTCCAGATGTAAACAAACGATCTCAAGTCACGCCATTTTATAGATTATTAAGCTATACTTTAACATACAAATTAAATCCTTAGCCTTAAAGTAATAAGTAGCAAAATTCCGTGAAAAATTGCGTCTAAAAATGGGTATAAAACAAAAATGAATGGACGCTATATATTTTGTTATCGTGACGCTTGTCTTATTAAGGTTTTATTGGTCTGTTTAAAGATATTGATATGTTTTAGGTTGTTATAATATATACAGGGTGTATCAGGCAACGTGTAAAAAAATTAAGGTAAATATTAAGTGAGGGATGAACACTCCTCAAAAAATAAATTTACTAAATAGAAGTTCTCGTGTATGGTATTATCACAAAAACAAAAGGTCTATAAATGGACCAGCCGACGTGGACCGCCGTTGGAGGTGGGCCGGCACACAGCTTGTCGGCGCGAGATCAAAGGCGAGGCGGCAAAGGTTGTCGGCGTTGATCAAAGGCAAGGTCATTTGTTTGATGCACCGCCCGACGACACAATGATAACACGTGTTTGTAGCAAATTATGTATATTTCTGCAAGGAAAATGCGGACATTTGGATAAAAAAAAAAGTATTTATTTTTTAAATTAATTTCTGCTCAGAATCACTTACTGAGTCATCTCTTGAAATTTTTTACACGTTGCCCGATACACCCTGTATATATATAATAAAACAGGGGTAGATCTTTATAGATGTCTTTTACTGATAAATAATTAAGACCCGAAAAAAATAATATTTTGAAAAAAAAATTTGCGAGATTTGATCACGGGTCTCGTCGATCGTAAGTTCACGCCTTCTACCACTAGACCAGGCCGCTCTTCGTCTCTTTGTGTTTCCATAACTTCAATGACAGTAATTTATATTAGAACAAAAAGGAATAGAATAGATCGATCAAAATCCCCTATTTATGAGTACAGACGTAAACAATAGATATAAAACGAACGAACTGGAACACCCCTTTCACATTTCAGCCGATTCAGCTCTGATCGGTGGACATGCTTGTCATGAAGACATGATACAGCGTGATCTAAAAATTACTTTAATTTATTTTCTATACAAATTTGTCCTTTATTGGGCTTGGTATTGAATTGTCTAAGTAATAAAATCTTGACATTTTATTAGTTCTTTTTGATTTGACAAGATGTTCTTATATGTCGCTTTATGAACTTTTTTACTGTAGCTCAGCATATGACTACACTCCGCCGGATGTTAAACTAAAGGGCGGTACATAGACGAAAAGAACTACTACAAATAAATTTCTACAGGCGGCAGTTGCGTCCGTTATGGCGGCTTAAAGTGATGATGCACTATCCAGACACCCGGAGAGGTACCATCCATTTATGGTCCAAGTTCCTAAAGTACGTACAAGGCGTTTTTACAAGACGTTCCTCGTGCGTACTGCAAAACTGTGGAACTCCCTCCCGGTGTCTGTGTTTTCTGCCCACAAGCTTCAGTACACCTGACGCGTTTCGGGATTTGCTTGGAAGTAGCCGGATATAACAAGTGCCTTTCTACATCTGGATTGTGCATTCGTCCCCTTAAATCTTTACTTTTACTTTAGCAATATGTCTGAATTAGAAAAATTAAAAAAAAATTACACACGCTGTAGATACATATATCATAGTACTACATACCCATTACCCATACATACATACATAGGTTAGTACAAAATCAATCACTAGTAGATTCTGCCAACACCTGATGCCTTCGTCCGTTTGTCAAACTGTCCATATAATAGCTCTCGAATACAATTGACATGTTTTGAATTAATGTAATTGTAAATATATACTATAATTGACGCAGGTTCGATTCCCGTTCAGATGTACTATACATACTTTTATATTATAATGATATGTAGTTGTAAAGTGATCCCGAAGAGCGAAACTACACGGGTGACGTTCAAAACTTGTAATACTATAAGGTACTGAACGACCAAACAATATTAAATAACAAAGATATATTAGGTATATTTTTATTTATTTATTTATTTATATACAACATAGCATACAGCTGTTGGCCAGCCAAGTCACTACGTGTCACATAAAATATTATTTATACATTCATTGCAAAAAATAAAAAATACATAAAAATTAATTAGTCAGTGTTTAAATATAGATATTATTATTTGTATAGATGTCAATATATTAATTTAAAGTCATATTTTTATGAATGAATAGGTCGGCATCGGGGAGTTTCAGCGACATATCGTTGTGCACGAGCTGTGGGCGCGTTACTATCCCGTCTGGTACGCAGACTACCATCATATGAAAACAAGGGCTGGGTTTTTGTTTTTGAACTGACTGCTCTAAAAGTGAACTACTTCATATTGTTACGTGACCTAGGGTGCGAAAGAGACAGCATTCGTCGAAGTATCTAGAAAGGTCTCGTATAAGTGGCGTAGCGTAAACATCTTGGCCACGCCCACAAAATTGGTGTGACATTATTAATAAGTTAACAACTTCGACGAGATCTTTTTCGAAGCTTCCTCCTTTTTGAGTATAAATACCGACACCCGAGTGTCCTAAAGAGTAGTCCTATTCTGGATGCGATACAAGCAACTTCTGCGATAACAAGTGATACTGAACAGCGGCAGAAGGCAATCCAGCGACTATCGTACTACTCCTGTTTTTACGTTATTGTGTGTCGTATGCAATAAATCGGTGTGAAGACCGAAGTCGTGTATTTATTTTGTAACCCCTACGAACGTAACAATATATTATAGTTTCGCATTAAACAACGTATACGTCACGCATGATACTCGTGTATGTGGTCAAACAAAGCGTTTCAAATTCAAGGCAAAACAAAAAAAAAATAAAGAGTGACCCTCTCAACTCGCTCACAAATCTAACGTTTATTTTTATTAACGTTTACACTAAATTTAAATATTACGAGGTTCGTAAAAAAAGCGTTATATCTGCAATTTCATTGGCAGGTGTACTTTAGACAAGATTTACGTGATATTAAAACAAATCCATATAAAAAACAAAAGTGTGCAATAAAATTAGAGAAAAAAAAACTCGAGTAGAGGGGGCTCTAACAAACCCTTATCCAATCGAAACTCCATTTTTACGATTCCATTATAAAATGCACTTTATGACAATTTTATTGCTAAAGACTTCACGTAACTTCTTTCATGAAAGAGCTCCAATAAATTACAGCTATTCAAAGATATTTTTTTATCGTCGTGAAATTATTTTCTTTAATTATAATCGATACTAAAAACTAATGTTATCTTAAATTAATACAACACTATTATTACATATAACAACAAATATATTCTAGAAACTTTCCTAAATCTTTTCATTTGTAACTCGGCATATGACAACACTAGATGTTAAGCTAAAGCGCGGTACATGTGCAATGCACCTCAATGGATCCTTTAAGCGGAGCGTGAAAAAGCACCTTTTTGGGCCGGCATAGTGACGGCGACTTCGGCCACCGTGTACCGCGGTCCTCCAGTCGTCGGCGCTCATGGACCTCCACTGTGCTTACCACCAGGCCAGTCGACAACACATGTCGCGTCAATATAAAAAAAAACATGAACGGAAACAAGTGCTACGATAGAGAAAATTGTGCAGTCAGAGGTCGCACTCGCCTTTGCTATGTTGGCTGTGCACGATCTAGGTTGACAGTGTACACTCCTATGTCCTATACCTGGCTACTATTAAACTGATCCCGAAGCACGACAGTCTTTTCACGGGTGTTACATTCATAAGTTGGGTATCCTAGGACAGTAGACTGGGCTAACCATCAACAGTCTGCTTACCATTCTTTGGTAGTTGTTACTGATAATAGACAGCGAAAAAGAAATACTAGTAGATTATATTAATTATATTAATTAAATTATATTAATCTTAATTCGTAAATTTTAATGACATACTTACCTAATTAAATGTGATGATTGATTTTATGTACATTAGAAATAGTATCAAAAATTTTGCATGCCGCTAAATGTGGCGAAACATGTGAACAAATTTTAACCCATTTATAACACCATGTTTACTAACCATGTTTCACGCAATAAAGTTTATTTCATTTCATTTCATTTCATTTCATAGAAAAGCAGTACTAGTACAATTTTGCATGTAAATTTTGTACCGTGACCTCTACAAAAACAAGGTCTAAGTTGTTGCGAACATGTGAACACAACATAAAAATAAAAATAAAAACGTCAAGTTTGACGTTAAAAAATATAAGTTAAAATTGACACTTCAATAATGGTGGTTTTATTTTAAATTCAATATAAAATTATTTCTATAAATAATTAACAAAACTAGTACGGTCCATATCCGTACATTTGGTCCTTTGAGCTATTGAACCATACACCTGGTAATCATGGCTTCCAAATGGAAGTCAATCATAAAAACTTCAAAGAGTTCCTTAACAAAAATGGAGCAATACACGAAGAAAATCGCCGATGGTGACGTCGTGGACGATGTCCAACTAAATACGAGGAAGGCGAGCACCGTCGCTGCGTTTGAAAAATTTGCTGATGCCTACCACGAACTTGCTGCCATGGATGAAGAGCCCGGCGATTATGACGACGTGGAGGAAAAATATATAAATATAATTTCAAATTTAAATAAATTATTATGCAAAACTACCACTACACCAACAAAATCTACGTTTTCCAGCGTTAACAAATTGCCCGACATGGAAATCCCAATGTTCTCGGGTAAGGAAATCACAAAGTTCAAATCGTTTGTTAATATGTTTGAGGCGGTGATCGGGAGCAACAGTCAGCTATCCGACGTGCAAAAATTATTCTACTTGAAGAAATATCTGCAGGAGGAAGCATTGTCGTTAATAGATAGTCTGCCGTTGGTGCCGGAATCCTTTGATGCTGCAATGGGCATCCTCAAGCAAAGGTACGATAACATCGAAATATTAGTGTGTAGCCATGTAAATATAATATTAGATATGTTGCCTCTACAAAAAGGTACGGCAAGCAATATTAGACAACTAGTTTCTAAGATCAAGCAGCAAGTTAGTGCGTTAAACAATTTAAATCAGCCCACAGATAAATGGGACACTATCTTGGTATGTATTATTATAAAAAAGTTAGATCAGTATACTAAAAGGTGCTATTATAGTGAAAGAGAGTTCGAGGAGCTTCCTTCATTAGCCAATTTATTGAAATTTCTTGAAAAACGAGCTCAAGTCTTAGAAGCTAGCTGTCCCAATGCCTATAATGCTGAAAAGGAATATGTAAAAAAGTTTTCAGCCGTAACAATTAATTCTAATAAAATAATATGTAAATTTTGTTCTTCTATGGAGCATAAAATATATTCTTGCGAGCAGTTCAGGGTCCTGCCATACACTGAAAGACATTCTTTCATAACTAATCATAAATTGTGTAAAATATGCCTTAACTCCCATAATAATAAGTGTAAATATAATTTTAAATGCAAAACTTGCAACCAAGGACATAACACTGTTTTGCACGACGACACTGAGCAAGGTGAGGTTAATCTGACAACTTTGTTCTCAAAACAATTTTCTTGTAATAATAATATATTTCTACCAACTGTGTTGGTAAATGTTACAGGCAAGGATGGATCCGTGTACAGTGTGAGAGCCTTGTTGGACTCGTGCAGTCAACAGTCCTTCGTTACGTCTCAGTTGGTACGAAAATTAGGTTTAACACCATTTAAAAATGAATTTCAGATAAATTCGTTAGGTTGTAGTAGACAAAATGTTTCACACGGTGTGCTATTGACACTCGAATCTATAACAAATAATTACTCTATACAAGTAAGTTGCTCACTAATTGATAAAATTACAAACCCGGTGCCGCAATCGTTCATCGACATATCTAGCATAAAAATACCGAAAGGAGTCATCTTAGCAGACAAGTATTTTAATGTTCCTCGGGACGTTGATCTACTTCTTTCGTCTGATGTATTCTTTGATGTAATTCTAAGTGGTAAAATAAAATTGGGATGTCATGAATTAATTTTGCAAAACACGAAGTTCGGTTATATTGTAGTGAATGCGCACAAAATGTATAATACCAATCAGAATAGTAATTGTTTTCTTGTAAATAATAATAATGATTTAAATAAATTGATTACAAAATTTTGGGAAACGGAAAATGTTCCCGAAATTTTCCCTGACAAATTAAATGAGCATAATATATGCGAAATATATTTTAAAGAATCTGTAAACTTGATCAATAATCGATTTACAGTTAAATTCCCATTAAAAATGGATATAAATAATATTGAACTCGGCGAATCATTTTCTATGGCGCTGTTACGATTTAAAAATTTGGAACGCAGATTCGCTCGAGACTCGTCGCTTAAGTCACAATATGACAATTTTATTAAAGAATACCTATCTTTGGGTCATGGTACATTAACTGATTTTAAAAATATAAATAATGTACATAAATATAATTTCTTACCTCATCATCCTGTTATAAAAAATGATAGAATTACTACGAAATTACGCGTAGTGTTTGACGCGAGTTTTAAAACTAAAAATAATAAATCTTTAAATGATATTATGTTTAATGGTGGTGTGGTACAAAAAGATTTATTTGATATCTTAATTGTATTTAGAACTTATAACATTGTAATTATGTCAGACGTCCGGCACATGTACCGCCAAATATCGATACATCCCGAGCAGCGTATTTTGCAAAATATTCTCTGGCGATTTGATACCAATGAACCGATAAAGTGTTTGCAACTCAACACGGTTACATACGGCGTGAAAAGCTCTGCCTTTTTAGCCACTAGATGTATAGTTGAACTCGTGCATCGCTTTGAATCTCAGTATCCGTTAGCTGCCAAGATATTGCTGAACAATACGTATGTCGACGATATTATTGCGGGGGGTTCGGACGTCAGTGAGGTGCTCGCTATTAAGCAGCAGATCACAGATTTAATGTCGTTGGGAGGTTTCGAGCTTCATAAATGGAACTCAAATAATTTTAATGTATTAAAAGAAATTCCCCAAGACAAGAGATGTGTCAAAGATATCGATTTTGACAAAGATAATTTATATCAAAAAACATTAGGTTGTCTATACGACACAAAGTCAGACAAGTTCAAGATACACTGTGCCCGAATTCATCCTCCTGAAAAGGTAACAAAAAGATCTATAATTAGTTTCATCAGCTCTTTCTATGATCCATTGGGATTAGCAGGACCTATATTGGTAAACGCGAAGCTTATCATTCAAAAATTATGGCTGCAAAAACTCCAATGGGACGAAGTTGTGTCTACGGAATTATTCAATGTATGGCAGAGCTTTGTTTGTGAGTTAGTAAATATGAAACCAATTTATGTAAATAGAAATATGTTTAGTTCAGGAGCACAGTCTGTAGAATTGATAGGATTTTGTGATGCATCAAGTTACGCATATGGATGCTGTTTTTACATGAGATGTGTTCATTCGAACCATACGGTGCACGTAAATATACTATGTGCGAAGTCACGTATTGCGCCTATTAAAAATAAACTCACTATTCCTAGATTAGAGTTAAATAGTGCTGTTTTATTAATAAAATTGTATAAAAAAGTAATTAATATTTTTAATCTTAATAATATAGTTATTAATAATGTATATCTTTTCTCAGATTCACAAATTGTTCTTTCCTGGATTAATAATAATAATTTAAAATTAATTTCTTATGTTTCAAATCGAGTTAGCTATATACGATCCGAATCGGATTCTGCTATGTGGTGTCACATTGCGGGGGATGAGGACCCGGCGGATGTTATATCACGTGGTCTAAGCCCTAATAAACTCATTGAAAATAATTTATGGTGGAAAGGACCGACTTATTTGAGCGATTGTAACTATAAATTTAATAAATATGTACAGAGTGAGTTGCCTGTAATGAATGAATTTCTAATAAGTGCAAGTGGCGTTGAAAATAGAGACGTGTTGCCAATATTTGAAAAGGTTTCAAGTATTACGAAAATGCAGCGCATAATTTCTTATGTTATGAGATTTATTAATAATTGTAAATATAAAAATAATTTAAATGGTTCAAAATGTAGTTCGCTAGTAATAAGCGCGGACGAATATCGTAATTCATTATTAATTATTATTAAGCATATACAGTCGATTTATTTTGCGAATGAAATTCATTTATTAAGTAACAATAAATCTATTAATTCTAATTTAAAATATTTACATCCATTTGTAGATAATTCTTCCGTTCTCAGAGTTGGGAGGAGAATAGACAATAATGCTACATTGCCATACAATACTAAACACCCGATTATTTTGCCTAAAAGATGTTTTGTAACGGATCTTTTGATTCAACGTGAGCATTTAAATTTAATGCACGGTGGACTAAAATTAACTATAGCTTCTTTATTACAAAATTTTTGGATAATTGGAATAAACGGGGAGAATTGTAAACGTCGTCGTGAAGGGGGCAGATGAACGTGTCAGGGTAGATGACGTAAAAACTAATAAAGGCACTTATCGCAGCGCCGTAAAAAGAATAGCGGTATTGCCAATGAATTAATTATAGAAAAATGTTTTAGTTTATATGGGCAATTATTTTACTTTAATAATTTGAGTTTATGTTATTATGATTTTATGTTTCACGTATATTTTTTTTTTTTGCCTCGCCAATATGTTGCGAACATGTGAACACAACATAAAAATAAAAATAAAAACGTCAAGTTTGACGTTAAAAAATATAAGTTAAAATTGACACTTCGATAATGGTGGTTTTATTTTAAATTCAATATAAAATTATTTCTATAAATAATTAACAAAACTAGTACGGTCCATATCCGTACATAAGTTACCTTACTTTATCGATACATCAGACCCTATGCTTTTATAGCATCACTAGTAATATTTAAAGATATATGTCATAGCACTATGCCGTTGATATATGTCATCGCGTTATCATATCAGATGAGTTTTGGTGGCCATCTTGAGACGTCAGGTTATCTGTTTTGAAGTTTTTCCTAAACTTGTGTTTCTTCGAGTGTTAATGTGTAATAATGGTGGATTATTAACCATTAAGTGTTCGTGAACGTGCGTGAGTGTAGGCAAACAATTCATAAGAAGAGAACCTGTGTTTCCATTTTCCCTCCAAAACTCCGTAGAAAGTTTTAGTAAAGATTCTACCACTTTACTGGAGCAATTTTTGACTTGAGTGTGGCTTGACCTGACTCTTTAGTGTGATGCACAATATTAACTTGATGCAAAAAACATTGAAATGAAATGAAATGAAATCTTTATTGCGTGTTTGGTATTAGGTAATTTCTGATAGTAGTAAAATAATCATGTCCAGCTAATATCTGCCTTTGCAGGCGTACACACATTTGTCCGTATTACATAGTTACAGTCCATTATTACAAATCGTATTAGTTAATAACATCAAATTAGAATAGACATAATAATAATGATAATAATGAAATCATGAAAAAAAAGAATAATAATAATATAATGTCAATGTATAAACAGTTTTTGACACTTTTACTTTGACACTAGCAAATTGTTATAATGCCATATAAAACAAAATAAAATATAGTACTATGCCGTTGATATATGTCATCGCGTCATCATATCAGACTTTTGCTAGCTTAAAAAGCTTAAAAGCTTAAAAGCAAAATGTTCTAGAAATAAGATGTCACATATGGTTGGTCCCTGGGACCACACATTAGAACTTCAGTCGGGGAACGGTCATATATCGCTCTAGTATAAATTATAAACAAATAACTTTGTACTTACTCGCACGTGAATTAATAGGAATGCCATCAAGTCACGCAATATGTAGGTATTACTAAATACAAAGGCTTAGACCCCTCACGCTTTCGGCGACTAATTTACCACGCCACTGGATTTCAATAATCTGACCACACTTACACATTTGGTTATACACTTTAAAACTACGAATTATTCTAAACTTTATCGCTTACACAATAAAGGCTATTATTCTGAGAAGTTGTGTACTTATTTGTGTGATCATTATGCGTTGTAATTTAGTTTTTGTTATATAAATTTAAACCGTATGTAGTTAGGTTAAGGTTGATTTGGATTTGTGTAATTAAAAGTGTTTTCTGATCAGAGTAAAAATAATGTTGGTTAAATATAACCGGATATGTTTGATGAGGATCAGTTGGTAAAAGAATCATCTGACCGCAATAATTGTCTCTTTTGATTAGGATTTTTACTGTACAAATAACTATAGCGTAGAGTAATATAGCTATAAATCCGCTAATAATAAAAATACGCTATAAGAGCTTATTATGTTTAAGACAGTAAAGATTTTTCCTTATGTTTTATTTTCTTCTTTTAATAATATAATTTCCCTATAATAAAAAAATGTAACAACCACGAAGTGACCTAGTCACGTTTCGCGATTATTTTGGAAGTAGCCAGGTATAACGAGTGCTGAATAACAAGGAGTGTATACTGTCAAACTTCAAACATTCATCTCCTTAATCCGGCATAGCGGAAGTGACTGTTGCACACATTTCTCTGTGGTACCAGTTGTTTTAATTTGTGACACGATAGAAAATTGAAATTTAAAAAAGAAATACAATACAAAAGTATAATTATTAGTAGAAGAAAGATGTTTTGTTAATAAATAGGTGAAATTGTATAAAATTCTGAACCAATTTAGAAGAAATAGCTTAATAAGTTTGAATCGTTAAATTTAATGAACACTAACCTGCTGCTATAAACCCAAGTTAATCTCTATACACCGATATCTTTTATTGTACTTTAGTGTTGTACTTTTTATAACGTATCGATTTAATTTCATTTATAGAATATCATAGTAAATTTAAAACAACTTACTATTACTTTGCCGTTCGTTGAACTCTCTGTCTATATTATTATTTAAAAAAACCTTTTTCATCCAAACTTTAAAGAAACAATTTTATTTAAGCAAAAGTCAGAATAGTACATTTTCTTTATTAGATATAGAGACCATGGTACGAAAACCACGAGTAAAATTACGGTAAATTATTAACAAAATACGTACACACTTAGTACTTACAAAATGTATCGATAATGTCTCTTTACATCACTATTCGTTGAATAAAAATCGTAAATGAAGCTATTTGGACGACCGGTGGCGGACTCGATGCGCATTTAAGTACGGTTTTGGGACACTGTCGTTTATTGCCATTTTATATTTAGGTACCTATTGTAATTTATTTATGTACTTGGATAATCTAATAAGATGTTTTCCCATGTTTTTGTGTAAAGGAAATAAGGAGTCGAAATATAAATCAAAATTAAAATTTCAGATCAAAATTCCAGGGCTGGATTTTCAACTACGACTTCTTAATTTCTAAGACGTTTTAAATTTTGTATTTCTCTTTATATATTTAATAATATCATGTTTGTCGGAACGGTCATGAATACGGTTTCTAATTTGAACGATTATGGAAACTAACTTGGAACAAAATGAATGCGTGGTCATGAGTACAAGCACTAATGGAGGATAGAAGCCTTGGACCCGCGCTCGTCCCGTTCTGTCATGTTTATTAATCATAATCCAATTATGATGAAAATTTAATAGGAAAAACACATAATTTTAATACAAGAATTTTAGTCGGACATCTATAGAAGATTTCTCCCACGTAAAAAGTACATTAACATTTAAGTAAAATCTTTTATCAATTTTTTATTATTTTAATATTTATAAATATTACTGTTAAACATCACTAGCAACGTCTACTTTAGTTTAAAGCTTTAAGATGTCCATTATTGTCCATGTTGTCTTTATTTACTTACGTTAAGGGTAGTTTATTGAATTTATTTTCTATTACTCAAGGGTCAAATTGAGGAAATGTGATTCGCGCCCACAGTAATGTGGTAAAGGTGAGGCGATGACATTTTTAGGGTTGTGTTTTATTAGTGATATATTTATATATTCAGTTTGTCATATTTATTTAATTTTTGTATTTGGTTTTCTCTTCTTGTTATACTTGCCATTTTTAAATAATTTTAAGCTCGGCCCTAAGGACTTAGTGTAGCAGCAAGTGTGACCCTAGGCTAAACGAATGAGATGTGATGCTATTTCGGAAACATACACAAAGTATAAATTACAATACAAGAAAAATCTTTTGTTTGAAATATTTCTCTGTGTCTACTGAAGAGATAAATTAAGAAAAAGAGGGTTAAAACGCACGTTTAAAGTTTCCATTACATTAATCAAAGAAGCCGTGTAGTCCACCTGAGTCAAATTATTCTCTTTTACAACCAGAATTGAGTAGTTAATTCTATTATGGGATTAAGAAAGGGTTACGAAATACTTTCAACAAAATTTTAATTTAAAATATTTAAGGAATTTTACGTACTTTTGTCTTAAATTGAATTAATAAATTAATTTTAATTATAGTTAAATATTTATTGTAGTTTTTATTTAATTTTCGGAATGTAGTCTGCTACGATGCAGAAAACAAATATATATTGACTTATGAATTTAATACAAAAAGTTTTTAATTTTAAATAAAATATATTATATATTATTTTGAAATAAGCTAAAAGAGGGGAAAAAACTTACGCTACATTACATAACCGAAAAAATATCGTATTCACAAACATATCTTCAACAAAATCCACCCCCAATTTTTGAGTATTAATAAAAAACAATGATTATTACCGCTATGCTTAAGTCACGTTTTTACTTCATTAAATGCTCATGCAAACGGAAACGCAGTCTCCGGCGGATGCTTTCTCGTGGGCCCGCGAGTTTCTGTGTCGGTAAGATCAATGGAGCCTTTGATGTGCCGCCGCATAAACAATTACGGGAAAAACTGAAAGCTTTTCCTTTCCCAAAGGAGGTTCCTTTTGTCAACTTTGAAATGATCAGTCGCTACTCTAAAGATTCAAAGGTACGTTACGATTCTTTGCGTTAACGAGATGGCTTTTTAATAATAATAAGTCATATTGTTTTTTTTTCTTTCTGAATTAGATCGTTGATTAAAATTTATTCTTTTTTAAATTTTTTTTCAGTGATCTTTGAAATATTTGCTTACCTTTATATCTTTTTATTAAAAATATTATATTTAAATTTTTCTTGTTACATATTTTATATGACTTTAATGCTTAACATTTACTTAATATTGATGTGCATATATTAAACTATATGTTAATATATAATTAATATAAATTAACATTAACATATAAGGGTATATTTATAAACAATTATACAAAAAGAATATATATCACGAAAACATTGCTAAAGCATAAAAATGCTAGTCTAACTTACTTTTCCATGCCACCGAATACATTTTACGCAGTAATCGAGTCCTTAACTCGATTTTTCGAGATCTCGTCACGAGGTCGCCCGTGCGTTCATTCGGAAATCATTTTCTTGTGGTTACCTCGTTTTCGTTGAAGATTTTATTAAGTTTGCTGTATTATTATTTGATATATAATATACTTTGCACATTTTCTAAATATTTCGGTACGGTAATTTAGAATGTGTAATAAACAATTTTTGATTAATGATTTTGCAAGCATTTCCGTTGCGACAGTTTGTTTCCGCTGAAGCACTTAATCTAATAACAGGCTAAGGTCCATTTGCACCGAAAGGCCCGTTAAAGTTACTTTTTACCGTGACGTAACCGTTAAACGTTTACATTTACTCCACACGCGTTGCAATATCGTGTAAATTCATAATGTTTTCGTTAAAATTGTGGCTGATCCTGAAAAAATAATAGAAAAACATATTAGGCTTCTTTTCATACATTTGAAGTTGGCAACGATTACTTTAACTTTAACCGGCCACGATTCGCTGGTTACGGTTAGCGTTAAAGTAAGCGTCAAAAATGATAGGCGCGACGATTGCATCGATTGGTGCAACGCGTGTGGAGTAAATGTAAACGTTTAATGATTGCCTTTTGGTGGAAATAGACCTAAGTGTGAATTTAAATTAACGCACTGACCGCGAAAACATGCACTTTTTGCCAATCAGTGAATATTATTTTAATAGTAAAGTTGAAGAAATTTCAAATAAAGCGATCCCAGAGTTCACTTTACGCGGTGAGTGCGTATGACCGGGCTACTATAAAAATATTTAGCAACCTATTTTCTCCGCCCATGTGGGTATTAATAGATAAAATATAAACAATTATTATGATTTATATGTAATAAATTATTTATTTTAAATTCTAATACTTCCCTCTCGCTTTACTGGGAGTTCGTTCACATACGAAAGTTAATATTTGTCCAACTCTAATCTTGTCCAAAAGTGTCATAACAGTGTCTAATTCACGATGTGTAACTCGTCCCGGTCTTCGTCTATAAATGACCGCTGATAGTTTATCACCCCATAGAAGCTGGAGAAGGTACGGCCCAAGACCGTCTTCGGTTGGTAGAACGTGAAGCTGCATTGACGCTATTGTGGTGTTAGTTTCTGGGAGTTTAACTGTGGGTATAAAGAAAAAAAAATAAGCAGACATTTATCTTATGAGGCTAGATGTTTTCTAACTTAATCGGAAATTTAAAAGAGTGGGGGCAGACTGATGATGGTTATTTGTCCAGTCTGCCGTCCTGGGGTAGTACCACTACTTTCGAGTGTAATAACCGTGTGACCTTGTCGCGTTTCGGGAATAGTTTGAAAGTAGCCAGGTATAGCGAGAGGAATGTGCACTGTCAATCTAGATGGTGCGTGATATATAAAATACTATATAAATATAAAAATACTATTATTCTTTGCAATAAACATACATATTCGTTTCTCTTCTGAGTAGATAGTTAACACCTCTTCAAAGCATCCCTTGCTATCTTCCAGAGTTTTGGACCAAGTGTCGTAGGGATGGTCAATATGATATCGTTGTCTGATTGTTGTGCCCTTAACACGTGTGAGCCAATCGGTTTCGTTCGATTTTGTTTTGTTTTTCATTAACCATCTTAATCCTGCCTATGAATGAAATATGAACAGATAATATTTTTACGGTATAAAGTCAAGCTCAACGTCTTTACCTCGTCGACTGGAGTCTATGCCAGTTGTCAAAATATATGTAATAGAGATCTGTTATGAAAATATTGAATAAACAAGAATCCAGAAGCGTCTCTTTTATTTCAACCTGAATCCACCAAAATAAGTGTCAAAAGCGTATTTTTTTCATATGTTACGCTAAAAGTAAATCGAATTAAAAGAAAAAGAAGGCAACTAGAATCTAGGAAATGATTTCAAAAATAAATTGACGATTTTTCCTGGAAAAACTGCATCAAAAACGAGAATGCCTATTTTTGGGCCCACTTGATACCTAATAGACAAAACAATATTCTAAAAAAAAAACTTATTTTTTTATTAATTCATTTTAATGATATCAATAAATCATTTACCAATCAATAGACGATGTTTTATTATATAAAAACATATATCTTCTATTATTAAAGCATTTGAAATAATAATAGCCTCAAATATTGCATCAGAAAACATTTAATAACTCAATTATACGGGTGGAAAAATTAAAATTGATTAGTAATAAGGAAGAAAATATTATTATTTTCTATTATACAATCATGTACAAACTGGAGAAAAAAATTGTGGGCCCATTTTTCTTAGGCGAATGGGCATTGAACTGTGAAAACTGATTAAACAAATACAGCTGGAAACATGTTCCGCCTTAAATAAAGTTAAAATAAATCAAATATTTCATAGGATTAAGGCTTTAAAGCAAAATCTCATCCATTAGGTGCACAATAAAGTGATAATAAAAAAAAAACTAACCTCATCGGCTTCAAAAAATTCAACACGAAAACACGGGTTCGCTTTTTCTGGTATTTTCTGCCCGTACGTCACAACGCCAGCGACGTACCAAGTTCCCAAAACATTTGCCAAATTAAAATTTTTCGATTCGATCCCATCGCATGCAGTGTCGTTGTCTTGGGCTAACGTCAAAGTAAAGAGAGTAAATAAAAACGCTATTATTTTCGACATTTCTGCGTGTTAGGTGTGTTAGAAATGAGGTTGGGTGTTCAATGTTTCTTTGCTACGAAATGAATTTGGAGGAGTTATTCTGGGCCTACTGCTAAATTATAATATTTAATTTTTAGGAGTTTTAGGCAGATTAATGATGACTTAATGTCCCGAAGTGGGGCAGTACAATTATATTTACGTGTAATACCCGTTTACAACGAGAGGAGTCTACCCAGTCAGGATGGTAAAAATCTCAAGTCTGCATAGCGCAGGTTACCCACATTTTTTTTGTCTCCGATTATGAACCGCACTCTAGCATACATGTTTTAAATTTTAGTAAATAGCTCATAAGAACGGCGATAACTGCAGTGAGCTTGTGGGAAGATTAATGACAGAAGCCCGCGCGAGGGAAGCTCACGTCGCTGGACACTCGCAAGCAGCCGTAACCAATGAAGACATCTAGTTCGGCAACTCACCAAGAGTCACGATTCTCAATAGTGAGGGAAAGGCTAAGAGAACTCTTTGCGGGCGTTGGTTCGAATCCCTTCTGACACCATATTTTAGCGGGTTCACGTTGAAATAAAAAAGATGCTTCCGAATCCTTGTTTATTCTATATTTTCTTAACAAACCTCTAATGCATATTTTTGACAACCGACAAGACTACAGTCGACGAGGCTTAAGCTTTTATTTCACTATGATTTATTATGTTGTCATCGTAGTAATTCTAAGTCACCAAAATAAAAAACAAGAATTACAAATAAACGTAATACAAATACGAATGTAAACTGTACTTTCGATTCGATAACATCAAAGACATGAATAGGCATTTAGCGTGGGCTTAAAATTAGGTAATTGGTCAATTTCTTACTACGAGTAATGCTGGCTTAGTCATTTTATTATTAACAGTAAATAGGTTATGTTATGTAACGTTTAAATAAGTTTAAGGAATAAAATAATAATAATAAAACAATTAGCTTAGAGCGGCCGTCATCTGAATTTGCACAATTTTTTTGATGACATCGCCGAGTAGAAAAAGAAAAGAAAAT
This sequence comes from Tinea pellionella, assembly GCA_948150575.1. Lineage (NCBI taxonomy): Eukaryota > Metazoa > Arthropoda > Insecta > Lepidoptera > Tineidae > Tinea > Tinea pellionella. Next base: position 6,058,791 of record OX411263.1, on the reverse strand, counting down.
ATGGAAAAACTAAATATTGTAAAAAAAGTAATTTTTTAGTTTTATGAATGACTAATAAAGAAACTAATTGCGGACGTGGTCTAGTGATAGAAAGTTTGAACTCATGATAGATAAAATATGTGTTCAAATCTCATTAAATTCTAAGCGGAGACTTCTTAAATGTTTATATAAAAACCTAAATATGTACATAGGATTGTATGAGTTTTTTTTTAAAGTAAATTACTTTAAAATATCATTCTTTCGTTTATTTGTTGATTTTTTTCTAATCATTTTAATAAACAGAACTACATAGGTATTTATTAGATTTTTTAGTAAATAAATAAGGAAATGTTATTTAAAAATATAATTCTCAAAACAAATACGTTCATTGTTCAAAAAGACTGAATGAATTCGACATTCTTTTACGAACAAAGGCAGTAAAAACAGTTTATGGGCTTGTTATTGCAGCGACTGGACAGGAAGAGTGAGGACTTTCAGATTTTAATGCACTCCTTTTGTAACTTATTCAATATATATCTTTGAGTTACTTAAATCCTATATTTCGCCTTTAGACCATTGCGTAATCGAAACTCTTCATACAAACGCCAGAAGACGAAGTCTCTGCATTTGCCTCTGTGGGTTGCCGCTTGATTTTAAATTCGGTAGATAGCGAATTTTTTAAAAATTAAAATTTATTATATTTTAAATCTTATTAGTATTTAGTTTTCCATTTTTGGTCATTGTATCGGTCACAATTTAGCGAGATTTGAGCACGGGTCTCATCCATCGTTAGTTCACGCTTTCCACCGCTAGACCACAATCGCTTTTAGTTTCTTTATTAGTTTTATTATAACCTTCTTTCGACTCAGCGAAGTCATCAAAAAAATTATGCAAACTCATAAATTTTATTTTGCATGTTTATTCAAAAAATGTCAGCAATTAATCTTACCCTTTCACGAGTACTTAGTAGAGATTTATGTTTATTTGGAACGAGTTTAAACTTTAGGCCTCATTAACTGCCCATCATAATATTTTAAATAACATTGTTCATTAACCCTTCTTTTTATAAACCTTAACGAAATTTTCAAAGGTCGACGAAGGAATTGCTAATTATTTTTAATCCTTGTTAGAAAACATAATTAACGCTGAAATCTGCTTATAATATTAATAATATATGTAAAAATTATATATTATAAGTTATTAAGTTCTCTCTCTCTCCTCGTCGGTCCCTCATTGTTGAGGATCGTGACTCCTGGTGGCTTGCTCAATTAGATGTCTCCATCGGCTGCGACTGCTTGCCTGATGGAGAGCTTTATGGACCGGCATCTCCAGACAAATGGAAACCTGGTCTGTCCAGCGGCTTGGGCTTCTACCACGCGGTCTTCTGCCATCAACCTTCCCTGTCACCACAAGCCTTTCCAGATTGTCACCATCCTTGCGCGCTATGTGGCCGAAGTACTTCAGGATGCGGCGCAGGCAAAGCGATGACAGTCGCGGTTGATTTTCAATGCCCAATTCCGACAGAACAGAAGCATTTGTCCGGTGAGCGGTCCAGGGAATCCTCAGCATACGGCGCCAGCACCACATTTCGAACGCGTCCACTCTCTGTCTATCCGCGGCTTTAATTGTCCATGTTTCGACGCCGTACAGAAAGACAGAGAACACGAGGGAGCGAACGATGCGCATCTTGGTGTGTCGGGAGATGTTTCGGTCGGTCCATATTCGACTCAGTTCAGTCATCGCCGTTTTCGCCATCCCAATACGACGCCGGATTTCTGGTTCACATCTACCTCTGTTATTTAGGGTTGAACCGAGATATTGAAACTCTTCAACGGCGTCGTAGTCGTTCAAGAGATTCGTACGCTGGATGCTCGCAGATCTGTCCACTATCATGAGTTTGGTCTTGGCCCTGTTAATTACAAGTCCAAACTCTCCACTGACTCGTGCAAGTCGTTCTAGAAGGTTGGCCATCTCCTCTTCAGAGGCGGCGATCAGAGTGGTGTCATCGGCGTACCTAAGATTTGATATTCTGTTTCCGCCTAGCTTTATCCCTCCTTCCCAGCCTTCAAGGGTTTTGCGCATGACATATTCGCCGTAAATGTTAAAGAGGATTGGAGAGATCACACATCCTTGTCTGACGCCCTTCCTGAATTTGAAGTTACTGGATACTGCATTGCCCACTGCTACGGTGCCATAGCCATCCATATAAAGGGACCGGATTATGTGCACCAGATGGTTTGGTACGCCAGCCGCTTCCAGGACTTCCCACAGCCGCTTCCATCTTACACAGTCAAAGGCTTTCTGGTAGTCCACAAAACACAATATTACAGGCGTGTTAAACTCGTAGGATTTCTCAATTATTTGCCTGAGGTTTAGAATCTGTTCTGTGGTGCCCTTGCCCTTAACAAAACCGGCTTGCACCTGTGGGATTTGCCAGTCCAAGAAGGATCTTAGGCGATTGTTGATGATGTGTAGTAAGACCTTGCTGGCATGCGATATTAAAGCTATTGTCCTGTAGTTATTGCAGTTTCTCATTGACCCCTTTTTGTGCAGAGGGAGCACAGCTGAGTGTACCCAGTCCGACGGCCATTTGCAGCTGTTCCACACCGCTTGGCAGACTCTATGTAGTTCGGTTATTCCTCGTTTTCCAAGAGCCTTTAGTGCCTCCGCATTTAGCTGGTCTCTACCTGGGGCCTTGTTTCGTTTTAATTTACGAACTGCGTCTTCAACCTCGGCTCGTAAGATATCAGGTTCTGTTTCGGTATGGGTGTAGTCGCAGTGATGCGTCGGCTCTTCGTCGTTATGGTACAGCTCTGAGCAGTATTCTTTCCATCTCTCAGCGGCCTTGGTAGCGTCGTGGATTGGATTTCCATCCTTGTCGTCGATTATCCAAGAGCACGGTTTGAACTTTCGTGTAATCTGCCGAATTTTCTTGAAAAGATCAGCTGTTTGGAATTTCTGTGCACAAGCCTCGATATCAGCACATATCCCCTCAAGAAAAATTTATTAAGTTATTAAGTTAACTCTGACAAAAAAAAAACAATTTTTTTTTTTAAATCGTTGTATTTTAAAAAGTACACACGTTAGCGTAATCGTGTAAAGGACAATTTTGTTCAGTATGACCAGCACTATATTTTTTTTTTTGTTTTAATTTTGCAATTACACAACAGCTAGTTATATTGTATATTTTTTATACATATATATTTCTAATTGCGATGTAAATGTACATTTGAAATCGATTTGGCTTTTCTTCTTTGTAAAATTTTTGTTTCTTTTTATAATATATGTAAGCTATGATTTCTCTAAATAAATAAATAAATAATGTAGATAGTTGCTAAAACCAATAATCAGTCTAACATGTATCATATTTGATAGTAGTGGAGGGACTACCGAGATTGGAATGTTACAGCCTCCGGTAATTGTGTCGGATGTCAGTCGTAAAAGTTTACGAACTGGCGCCCTCTCGACCTATCGGCGACAATCATCGGAGATGAAATAGTGCACTGTATTATACAGAAAATGTATTGTAAGAAATCTATGAACGGAAAATAGTGCTACGATTACTACAGAAAATTTCTGCAAACAACAGGTTGACAGTGCACACTCCTCTAGTTAAACCAAGTTACTTTCAAACTGAGACCGAAACGCGACATAGTTATAGTTACAGCTTTAAGAGTGAGAGAGACTCGTGTCGTGAAGGCGGCATAGCGGAAGCAACTGCTGCCTGCAAACAGTTCTCAGTCGCTGCAGTCGTTTAAAAATACCTTTAATTTAGTCTAGTTACGATACATGTTTTATGAACAATTGTAACTATTGATATATAAATAGTTAATTCAAAAAAGTTTTTTTATACTATATTTCAATTTAATTCCTCCTCCTTAGTCTCTGGGGTTTCCTTGCTCTGTGTCCTTAGGGGAGGTTGAGCAGATTTCAATAAGCGCTATCGGTACCAAATTCGGCTGATTGCAACATTTCTCTCAAAGACATCTCGACATAAACGTGACTGTGACTACAATGTATGACACTATTACCGATGACATGCACTTATTGAGTTTTGGTTAATATTATTTACCGATATCGTTAAATCTGGTATCATTTTTAGAGAATGGAGGGTCGTTTTTATTTTGTATAACAATTTTAAAATTTTTCTAATCTACATTTTAGGTTACGTAACGTAGAAGTTTCTTGTGACGTGACATACCGTTCGCCGGGGTCGACATATATTTTGTATTTTTTTTATTGTAGCTCGACATATGACAACGCTCAGCCTGATATGAAGCTGGACTGCGGAACATGAACGGAAACAACTGCTACTACAGATAAATCTCTGCGGGTAGCAGTTGCCTCCGGTATGCAGGCTTGAGGAGACGAGTATGCACCATTTATATTCACAGTGCACATTCATCTCGTTATATTGGTCAGTCTTTAAAATCAGAGAGTTCCTTCCTTATTACAGAACTGTTTATCTTTTTTCCCTAGTTCTTTTCTTTTAATATAAATACATACAATATGTTCTTTAATTTATTATTCATTTATTATACGTATTTAGATATTTATATTGTGGCATAGTATGACTTAACAAAAATATTATCAAAAACAAGCGAAGTCATGATAATGGATCAACCCTTCAACCATCAGTTTCTTTTCGCGCCATTTGCAAAATGTTTCAACAGGGTGCGGCGAATCTGATTAGTTGGTCAGCGTTTATAGAATACGCTTGATAAAGCGGTGGAGCGTTTTCTGTAAAGCGTAATTTTTCTTAACTTTTTCTTTACACTTAACACTTGATTTTAGATGCTTGCGATTTGAGACATGCGCGTAATATGAAACTGACGAATAGAGCTTCATGCACTAAAAACGTATGATTCACTGTACGTCACGTATGATTTTTTATAATTTAATTCACAAAAAGTCTCTGTATTAATGTACAATAAAGTGTTCCTTATTTATTAATTTATTCAATATTAGACTTAAGTTAAAATTGTTTTTAAGTGTCCCAAAGTAAAAAATATATAAAGCGCTTTTTACCGCTAAATTGTCAAATGAAAATAAGGTGCGCCTTCATGTAGATATTGCATTCATCACCACGACATGATGAAGAGCAGTTGTCTCGTGTACTAATGTAGTATTTATTAGTGTATCCTGAGTGACGTTAAAACCTAGGTGTGGTTTAAATGCAAAAAACATCCATTAAATTGAGCTTTTTGTTACCTAGACGAATATTATTAAGTAAATGTTAGGAGTTTATGTTAAACCCACTATCTATTGCAGCGTAGCGTTATATTCGCGTGCCAATTTACTATCGACTATAAAATCCTTTGTAAAAATAAAAGATATTAATTAGTCTAACTTTTTTTTGTTAAATTAGTTGTACTTTTAAATGTTTCCTTTTTTTGCATTTAATTAGTTATTTTATTTAATAAAATATGTATGCATAGGCAGCGCCGTATTTAGACTTCGGCGGCCCATATTGTGGAGGCCCTCAAATCGTTTGTGGTTAACTGTTGAAAGTTTCTATTAAGGTCAAGGTAAAGAAGAGAGCAACTAAATAAGTTGGCTAACACTAAATTTAAAACAAAACTCAGTATTTTTTGTTTTTATTGAGCCTTTATCGATTTAATTATTTTTTTTGTGGTGTGGTGGCGGCCCTAGGCAACTGCCTATGTTGCCTATTCTTAAATAACTAAAATTAAACTGAAAATACGTTATAGTTATGTACATATCTATTTATTTATTTATTTCGGAGAAAATACAGCGACAGGCAGAAGAAGAAATAAAGAAGAGTTAGAACATAAAATACAATAGATTTACCCGCCACTATGTACAATTGTTGTGCACTTTCACGAACATTCAGACAATTGTTATCACACTACTGGGATGCAGTTTGGTCATTCAATTAAACATTGTGCGGCAGCCCCCGAGGCATAACCAGTGGCGATGATTATTATGTGCTGATGTTGAGGATTGCTGCCTTCCATATTTTTGTTTTGAAGGCCGCGCGTGAATTGCTGAATAAGTCAACATCCATGAAATGGGTGTTGTATGTATAGCACATTCTATGTATCGGGGCTCTGCGACCTAGGTGTGAATTTTATCCTTCTAATCCCAGGAATACTGCAGTTGGTTTCATTGAAATAAAAATGTAAAATATCAAGTATTCCCCTTTGTAAAATGATTTTTAAGTTTTTTTGTAAAGTTTTTTAACACGAGTGAAGCCATACTTAAGTAACTGCTAGGAAACGGTACATTTCCTTCACGGACAGAAATGGCGAACGTCAATGATCTTTGTTAGTAGGGTTGTCAAATGACACAAAACAACGCCGTGGATTAATATCTAATATTATTAAATTCTAAAAAAAAAACCTCTCTAAACACTAAGATGGTAGATGCTCGTCTCATCAAGCCGGCATAGTGGAAGCGACTGCTACCCGCATAGGTTTCTCTGTAGTAGCAGTTGTTTCCATTCATGGATCGCACTCTAGCTTTACATCAGGCGGAGTGTTGTCACATGCCGAGCTACAATAAAAAAAAATTAAATTATTATGAAAATTGAATAAAAAAAAAATGCAATAAATTAAAGAGCTTATGTATAAAAATAAATAATTACGTAACTTGGCAAGACACGTTGAAGGTAGTAGGACTTAGACACTAATAAAGATAATATTATATTAAAATTTATTATTATAAAAATCTTACTTTCTCAAACCTCGGAGACCGGAGTACGACGCGGCGCACGCTCTAACCACTGCGCCATAGAAGTCAGCCTTTTTTTTTTTTTTTTTTTATCATGAGGAAATCCATTACGGACTTCCTGGCACTACTGGGATAGTGCCAGGGGTATGTCGGACTCCCTGGGGCAAGCGCGCATACATATTGTCGTATGGGCGCCAGCGCGGCAAGCTCGATAGCGCGTGCGCGCGAGGTGTACCGACTAAAACCTCACGGTGTTCCTCTCGATCGCCAGATGGCAGAGATACGAGTGCGCTTTAGCAGTCTTCCGCGTCTCTGCCAGCGGCGGTCCGCTGCTACCCTACAGCAGACCCCACACGGAGTACTCTAACTCTCTACGTCAAATGTAGCGAGAGGCGCGCGCAGGAACACGCTCGCCACCTCTCGTTCGCTATACGGGCGACAGTCTCCCATCGACTGCCGCCCAGCGAAGCTAGGGAGGGACCGGAGGGTTCGCAAAACGAACCCTCCTCCTCGTCGCGGGTCTTACGCGTCTGACGGGCGGTGCGTCGGCGGCGGTTTCCCGCGCTCTTTCTGCTTCTTCCTTCTGTAGCATGACCGCCTCGCAGAAGGTGATGGCCGCATCCCAGGACCTCCGGCTGGAGACCATGGCCTTGACCACGGCCGGCAGCGAGAGGTCGGTCGTCCCGGCACCTGCAACAAAATCACGTCGCAGTTGAGTCCAAGCGGAACACTCCTCCAGGGTGTGTTGTGCGGTGTCCTCAGTGCAGTTGCCGCAGTGATGACAGGCGGTCGTCGTCTCTCTTCCGGCTATTTTGCAGAGGTACTTTCCGAAGCAACCATGCCCGGAAAGTATCTGCGTGAGCCGGAAGGTGAGCCGACCGTGCCGTCTGTTCGCCCACTCCTTGAGGACGGGGCGAATCGCCTCGATAGTGCGAAGGCCGGCGGTTGGTCGTTCCAGCCTCTCGTTCCACATCTGTAAGACAAGCAAACGTGAGAAACGCTTACGCGCACTAGCAGGTTGGTCCGCGCGGATACGATACGCCTCCGCGCAGACCGCCGCGTCGATGTCCCACGGAGGCGAGCCGGACAAGACGCACGCCGCCTCGTGCGAGATCGTCCGATACCCTCTTATCGCCCTCACGGCCATGACGCGCTGCGGTTTCCGAAGAAGCGCAGCGGTCTTGTTCATGAGGGACTCTGCCCAGACCGGTGCCCCGTATAGGGCCATGGACCGGACGACTCCCATGTAGAGGCGGCGACACGCCGCATCCGGCCCGCCGACGTTGGACAGCAGCCGACCGAGCGCCGCTGCCGCACTCATGAGTCGCGGAGCTAGTTGCGCGAAGTGCGCGCGGAAGCTCCAGCGACGGTCGAGGACGAGGCCTAGATACTTCATAGAAGTACCGACCTCGACGCGAATCCCCTCATATAGAAGTCAGCCTACATTAACCTCGTCAATTTTTTTAAATGTCTGTATTAAGTTAGTGTTGTAACACAGGCACTGCACGACAAAAGTACCTATTATAACATAGTTACATTGGTACCGGTCTGAATTTAGCGAGCCTCTATCGCAAGACCACGGCCGCTCTTTGATTTTATTGCACTAAAAGTATTTATTATTATTATTATCCAATGTTAACTTTTAAAAATAAATGTATATGGACTGTAGCGTTACTTACACGTATTTTGTAATTAATTAGCGTTGATTTTTTTTGTTTTTGCGAATGTGATAACCCTATCTAAAGTCATGTATAAAAGAGTATTTTCGAGAAGGTTCCAAGTAAAAAGTTAGCTAAGTGGGACTTTGGAAAAGCTAAATTAAGTTTTTTGCTTCCACGATCGGATTAATTTTAAAATTTTACATGTTTTTACTGAAAGAACTTCAACATTGAAACTACGCGGGGATAGTATTATTTTTTATTTAGAACTAAGTATAATGAAAAACTTTCAAGTGATTTTAATAATATAATTTAATTATACAATACAATACAATACAATTGTCACGCAATTTAATTATGTAATATTTATAATTGTGGAATTTGAAGTTTTATATAAAAATATTATATATTTATTGCAAAGAAAAACTATTTTCTCGTAATAACAAAAATATATATTAATGAAAATTTTAATTTATAAGTATTATTTATGCATCTTAGGAAAATAACAAATAAAACTTTGACCACGTCTTGAACTATTTGAAACACATTGGTCTATATAATAAGCATCAAGTTATAATATTTAATTGTAATTATATTGTTAGTACATAAGTTGTTATTGTTGTGTTGCGAATGACCTAGATGGTAAAGCAATTTTAAATAAATAAATTTAAAAAAAAGTTTTATCGGTTATTTTTTTTGTAATTTTTAGGCATAGATATTAAAATCAACAAGCACAAAACAGCTAGACCTGCAATGAGAAATAATCCCACCTCTTCCGGTCATCCCTTATGCGCGAATTTTTATATCCAATATCTTACTAACGATTTTAATAAATTAAAATATACCCATTTATTTTTCTAAGTACTTGACGTAAATTAAGACTTAATTTCCTCCCTTAAAAAATTCAACACCCCATAAAGTGGTATCATCTCACCCTATTTTAGTAAAAAGGGGTAAGTCAGGTGTGTAATAAGTTAAGTATCTGCGTTTGCCATATTAATTAGTGTAATTATTTGTACCTTTTCTGTGGCGTACTTACTTTGTGCCCAAAGTAAACACGATGGTTCGTTAAGATTACAATTACCTTTTAAGTGTTTCGTGTAAGTTTCGATTAATTTAATCTTACTTAAATATTCAGGGATAGACAGAAGTTTATTTTAATAATTTTAGTTATGTATTGTAATATAGGTTTATCTTAAAAAATGGGACAGTAGGAGGACCTTTTTAGCCCAGTCTGCCATCCTGGGGTGGTACCACTATCTTTCATGTTCAGCTTGGAAGAAGCGTGGAAGAGGCGTGAATGCACATTCGTCTTCTCAAACTAGCATGGCAGAGATGACTGTTGCCTTCAGATGTCTTGATATATAATAAATTGTACATAAAAATACTATTACGTTCATTTCAGGTTGACTTCTTCTTATTCCGGTTATTGTCTTTTTTTAATTTAATAAAAAAATATATACAGGAGTTTTCTCTGCTCTTTAGTGTTAATAGAACGTAGTAGTTAGTAGTAGTTAGTTTACAACAAAAAGTCACCATTTCCCTTATAATACATTAAACATTATCTCATAAATAATGACCAAAGGCAAAGGGTAAGGGTTTCGACGCTTGACCGAACTAACCAAAAGTGTATTTGATATCCATTGCTTGTTATACATATTACTCGAAAACATTTAAAACCGTTTGCTTTTTATTTCATTTTATCAAATTATAAAATATGACAAAATTACTAAAGATATTACGTGTTTTATAATTTTTAATTAATATTTAAACGAATTGTATTGTAATTATTTAATTTTGATGTTAAAATGTTTGAATTACGTAATGCATACAATAAATGTACGTAGTCTATGAGAGACAATTGCTACCAATGACAAAATAAATGGCTCTAGGTAGCAGTTGCTTTCGCTATGCTAGTTCAAGGAGAATCAGTATGTATCTAGTACTTTTTTTTTATTATAGCTCGGCATGTGACAACACTCCGCCTGATGTAAAGCTAGAATGCGGTCCATGAATGGAAACAACTGCCAAGAAAAACCTGTGCGGGTAGCAGTCGCCTCCACTATACCGGCTTAGAGGAGACGAGCATGTACCATCTTAGATTGATAGTACACACTCCTCTCGTTATACCTGGCTACTTTCAAACTATTCCCGAAACGCGACAAAGTCACTTCACGGGCGTTACATTCGAAAGTGGTGGTACTACCTCAGGACGGCAGACTGAACAAAGAACCATCATCAGTAAAGATAAAGTAAAATAAAGATTTTTAAGGTTTTTTTAACAAACTTATTAAACTTACATGTTATTGTATTTAGACATATCTTACTGACTGTTAATAAAAAAACCGCACTATTATTTTAAAGTTCAAAGCAAGCAATGTACATACAAAATAACAATGTGTTGTACCTTAAGCCCCATTTACACTGCCCGCTTGAACTAACATCATGTATATAGGGCCACTGTGAAAGTGTGTTCGACATTTTAGGAATACATAATTTAAGTGCAAGTGTAAAGGGAAGGAAGTGGGGACATAAAAGGGAAAATTTTGTATTCCTCGTATGTTCGTGGGAAATCTTTGAAAGTGGTTTAATGATGGACGCTTGATTTTTATTGAGGATGCTGGTTTGAAATTGGGTGTTAGTTTACACTTTTATTGTTGCATTATAATCAAAATTAAATGAAAAAAAAAAACCGTAACTTTATTATTACGTTAGTTGGAAGAGTTGCAGATGGAATGATAGAATAATAGAACTCTGACAAGAAGATGCAAATGAACAAGTTGTTTAGTGGTCAGAACATCGTGGTCGCTGAGAGAAGACTGAAACGTAGCGTTTAATAAAATCACTCAAAATAAACACGATATTGAGCCGATTTTTTTTTTAAATTTAATTCTTTTTCGAATTTAACACCCGTGAAGTGACCTTGTCGCGTTTCGGAAGCGGTTTGAAAGTAGATAGATATAGCGAGATGAGTGTGGTGCATATTCATCTTCTCAGGCGACTGCTGCCCGCTGTTCATGGACCGCACTCTAGCTTTACATCAGGCGGAGTGTTGTCATATGTCGAGCTACAATAAAAAAAAATTAAACATGCGCGCGCCAAATCTAAGAAAATACCGATCCAAACACGACATAACAAAATTACGTCGTTTATATCCAAACAGTTCATTTAATTCTAATTTGCAAAGTAATCATGCACAAGACAAAAAAGCTGCATCAATATCCTCTAGCATTTGTCAGTTCGTGAGACCCTATAAATAAAGTGAAGAAAAACCGTGAACCGATCCGACATGCCGTCTGCTCCTTATCAGGCTCCATCACAGCGAATTGCTGAAGATAGCCATTGATAAATATATGGAGTGGTTAATTTTTAATTATATTAAAATTTTATTATGTTTTTAAATATATGTAAGTACATGCAATTGTAGAAATTTATTAAAATTATATTATATTTTGTCACTCTATCAACCCGATAAGGATGTTCTTTAAAAATCTGGGGGTTTGACGCGTACAAACGTACCGTATATGCACAGAAGCTGATTAATGTCGAAATGTCAAAAGCTATCGTCACTTACATCAGCGCCGGATTTAGACTTCGGCGGCCCATAGGCAAAGCATGTTGTGGAGGCCCTCAAATCGTTTGCGGTTAACTGTTGAAAGTTTCTATTAGGTTCAAGGTAAGGAAGAGAGCAACTAAATAAGTTAGCTAATACAACATTTAAAACAAATCTCAGTATTTTGTTTGTTAGAGCCTTTATCGATTTAATTTTTTTTTTGTGGTGTGGTGGCGACCCATAGGCAACTGCCTGTGTTGCCTATGCTTAAATCCGGCACTGACTTACATCGTTTTAATCATTGCTTCAATGCACGCTCGCGCTGTGTTTACAGTATTGAGTACATTCTTCGGTTCAACAGTACCTACTCGCTTTAGTTTTCGTTTTGTTTCAACAACCTTTCATATTCATAGCATGGACGTCTGCTGCCTGTAGACTATGTGGTTGTATCTGGTTATAATATCACTACGAAGTGCGGTCATACAATGGACATAAATGCTCATGTGCAGCTGCTATTGACATGAATGTTATTGTATTAATTATTATTATTATTATTGTATTAGTTATTGTATTTATCGACGTGTAGGAGTGCAGTTTATCTGTCTATTTACTGAAATAAATGAATTGAATTGAATAAAGATAACATTTACAGCTCTATATAATTCCCTTACAGGTCAACATTTATTCAAGTAGTTCGGCATCATTACTCTTTGCCCTCATTGCCTTTGTGTTTTACTTTATTTATTACATGAATAGCTCTTTTCCAACGAAATCTTCATTCTTAAGAAAACACTTTTGTATATTGAGGAAATTCGTCTCATTATTGTAATTGATAAATATTGTCGTTGACTGTACTCGATGTCAGTGAAATATTGAAAGGATCTATGTCATTTAGTTTGTGAGAGAATATTTATGGGATTTTCTTTAGGTTAGAAATTGCTTCTTATTTATTGTAAGTGTTAAAGGAGCTCTCTTTAAGCCAGTATAGCGGTGGCGACTGCTGCTTGCATACATTTCTCTGTAGTATCTATCAGTTGTCTCCAACTCACTCTAGCTAACATCAAGCGGAGTGTTGTCGTATGCCGAGCTACAATTATAAAAATAAAACAGACATACGGTGGGTCCCTTTTTATAGTAAAATCAAAATTTATTTTAAAATAAACTTTTCTATAAACTTTAAAATAAAGAAATAAAATGGGTGGAAAAATAAAAGCTAAAATACAAAATAATAAAATTTATTTAAAAATATATTTTCTTCTCTTTACCAAATACATAATTAATAGCCATTTTAAAACTTAATACAATTTTCCCGCCAAGCCGAGGGTTGACATGAAGATAATTATTTTTATTCCCAATGGTGTTGCCAGCCTTTGCGAAGACAAATACTAATTAAAATGCCGTCTTTTACCACTTTTTATTTTTCCTCTTGAGACTATCTGAGGAATTTAAAATTTTATTACAAAAAGTAATTAGTACCTGTTTTATTATTAATTAATCTGATAAAAATAATAAAATGTAATTAAAAATCTTTAAACGATTTTCTAGATAATTAATATGTGACAATGTAAATTGTATAATATTACAGATTTTTTTTTCGTTTACATTGTATTTAGATAGTTTAATTTTGTTCCAAATATCAAGTGGAATGATCAAACCTCGTTTCGGGATCTGCTAGTTGGGTATAGTGTGAGGAGTATGCACTGTCAACCTCCTCCTGTAGTCTACAGTCATTTTTCTGTAGTACACGTAGCAGTCTTCACTCATACATCGCATTCTATCTTAGGAGAGCAGTCACATGCTGAGTTGCTATAAAAAAAAAAAAGAATAATACCAACTTATTGAATGAAGTCCAAACAACAAGAATCTTACTTAATTTCCATACTTTTGAATAAGAAATTTCGCAATAAACCTTTAATGAAATTCCAACAATGAATCGCCATTATTATAATTCAAAAACTTCATTCAAAATCGCGGCAAACAGACACGACAAGTTTTTACGACTTCATAAAGCAGAGTACGGTACCAGTTTTTCATTTACACACTTTTAGTGGTGATAAAATATAATTAAAATATTTTACTGGCGTATCTCTGTTGGTTTTACGGGTTTCTGTGCACTGCGACTGGATTTAAAGGAATGTACTTAATCTGTGGTTACATTGGGTTTCCTTAATCCTTTCACCTAATATTTGGGAAGTCAATCAATCAAGACTGATGGTGGTTATGTGGGAGAAACATTCATGAAGTGACCTATTTAAGGTTTGGGATTAGCTTGGAACTAGTCGTAGTCAGCATAGATGGTACTGTAGCAATTTCTCTGTTGAAGCAGTTGTTTCTCTACATAGACCGCATTCTATCTTATTCTCTACATAACTTAGAAGAAATAAATATACGGGCGTGTAATCGAACTCCTAATGAGTATAAGTATAGTGTTATAAATTGATGACATACGTAACTTTACCTATATATTTATGTGCTCATATGACATTGAAATATATGAGCACATAAATATATAGGTAAAGTTTATTTAGAGAAAGCTTTAAAAAACACACCCAATGTAAACAGTATTAACTTACGGATATCATCAAAAATAGTGAGTTTTGTGAAATTAACAATTCCCGAGGCACGCTTTATATTTAACAAAAGTACCTTCAGAGACTGAGAAAATATCTACTGCACTCGTGTTTTATCACAAAATATATTTAAGAGACTGAAGTACCAAGTACAAAAATATTGTTCTTTTCTAGTTAAATGTTTTCTAATTGATTGCGTAATAAGTAAATACTTTATACGCATAATATAGAATAATATTATAATATTATATTTGATTTTAATAAGGTGAATTTGTATTTATTTATTATACTTTTTTGTAATATATTCAACGGAATGCATACTTTGTTTAGATATCTAGTAATGACGTTATGAATATTTTTAAAAATTAAAAAATCTTATCAAGTTTCCAATTTTTGTATTGAAGATTACAATACTAAACTTCACAAGACTAGAAATGAAGGAGGAAGGTCATTACCCAGCTGATGACACTATTCGTAATTATGTTTTAATGTGGTAAAACAGTCTCTTAACTAGAAAGAAGTAACTCCTTTGTTACATAAAAAGGAGAAAGAGTTATGACTTGTAGGTAATAAGTTTTTGTGTAAGAGTTAAAACGTTAGTCATCAAATATATCCAATTTAAGTTTGCAAGTTAATTTTCATAATTTTCTCCAGTACTACTCGTAACTTGTACACTTGACGAGTATAGTTTTAGTACTTTTAATATAAGTGCGAATAACTATAATAGTTTAAAATGCGGCGAATATGATTTGTTGCTTAACTTGTTAAAACAAAACATAAACTATCTATCTTGTGGTAGTATAACTACACTACATATAAAAAGAAATATTTTAGAAATATATTTTTTATATAATTAAAATTTAGGGAACAACTTAAAAGAACATTCATCTGTATATATATTTTATTTTTAAAATTGAAATTGTGGAAAATAATAGGTAAACACTAAACAGTGGGAATGCTTCATGTCTTCAGGACACTGGGCAACCTTATCTAAATGCCAGGGGCTCTGCTATGTAGTGCTAGTTTTTAATAAATAAAGATTTTATTATTATTGTTATTATTATTCAGATATCATAGATCAGGAACGCACCGGTTTAAAGAAGTTAAATACATGTCATAAAAAAAAGTTGTACCACGATCACTATGTCTGAAAGTTTCATTTTTATTATGAACAAAAATCAACTGAAAAAGAAAAAGTTATTCTATAAACACTATGTGTTGCTGAGACGGTTTTTTGTGTATTTTTTTTTTATTGTAGCCCGGCATGTGACAACACTCCGCCTGATGTTAAGCTAGAGTGCGGTCCATGAATGGAAACAACTGCTACTACAGAGAAACCTGTGCGGGCACCAGTCGCCTCCACTATGCCGGCTTGAGGAGACGAGCATGTACAGTCTAGTGTGTATTTCGAAATAATGACCTGTAGCACTTTTCATTTAGTTCCCAGTTACAAAACCATAAAATAACTGTTATCCTCTTAAATCTTATCTTAACTTTCAGAATAAAATACCGTTTAAGTTTAGGTGAATATGGAGTTAGGAAAACTGCTATAAAACCAGGAAACGATAACCAATAGAATATGTAGTACTATCAAACTGGATTCAACAAATCGTAAAGAATATACCCTTGCACATTCAAAGGATAACTCCGAGATATTCGACGTGGCTATGAAACTTTTATTACAGATCTATTCGGATCTATCGCCATACGTCTATGCTAAATTATTTAGGATTTGGAGTGTCTCACCCGCTTGAAGTGAGTGAGACACTCCATTATTAATTAAAATAAAATAATAATACGTAGTGGTTGTGTTCAAACTAAAATGTATTCTCCTGTAAAAATAATAACAATTGACGATTCAAATTGTCATTGTGACAATCTCTTTATATGTTGAGGTGAAAAGAGGTTGCCACAAAGGAATGATATACCTGTGAGATGATTACGCTCACATGTATATCTGAGCGGTAACTCGACTGATGATGGTTTTTGATTAGCCCAGTTTGCTGTCCTGGCGTAGTCAAATGTAGCACCCGTGAAGTGGCTTACTTCGGGATCAATTTGGAAGTACGTAGATGTATCAACAACTAAAGGAGTATCAAACTACGTATGTCTCCTCAAGCCGGCATAGTGGAGGCGACTACTGCCTGCAGAAATTTATCTGTAATGTGTTAAGCTATACCAGGCGGGGTGTTGCCATACGTCGAGCTACAATGAAAAAAGTTGATCCAACCTTCTAGAGACGCGTAAATTTAGAATTCTTAACAAATGATTGCAACAATCTTATCTTGTCACAAAGGTTTGATAATAAAGAGGGGATGTAAATTGGATGAGGAAACAGACGAGTCCAATTAACTTCGCGTCACAAATGACAGATGATCATTATCTCTATAGGGTATTGTTAATTTTATACGTTTTCTATTTTAAAATAGTAACTAGATTAATGTGTCTTTGGTTCAATTAATCATTTTATATAATGATCTTATTGAAATAAATTTTGCATTGACACATAAAATAGTTATATCTATTTTATATTATAACTAGCTCTTAGTTTTTATAGAGATAAAAAAAGTCAAAATCTTTTTCATTAAATCGCAAAAATTATGTTTTTTTTTCTTTTAGTGGAATTACTAACATACAATAGTAACCTATAATCCCCCTTGTACTAATATTATGTTAAGAGTTTATGTTGAAGACGTTATTGGTCTCTTGAATAAATAAATAAATAAAATAAAAATAAAAACCGTGACCTATTCAAACCTATATATTTAGAGAATGGTGGCCAGACTAATCATGGGTTTGAGAGTAATCAGGTATACCGAAAAGGGTGGTGCACTTGGATGGTGCACATTCGTCTCCTCAAGCCGGCATGGCGAAGGTGCCTGATGCCTGCAAAAATTTCTTTATGGTAGCAGTTGTTTCTGTTCATGGTCCGCACTCTAGCCTAGGAGTGTTGTCTTAGCTAAATTTTTAGTCTAAATTTAGATTATTATAAAAGATTTTCTCCTAACCCACGTAAACATAAACTCTATTATAAATGCATAGGAAAACATAAAATAATAGCATAGACAACAGCTAATATAATTTTAGTGCCAAATAAACTTTGCACGGTCATCACGCGATACCACCATTGTCATGAAATATTGGAACCAATCGAGCTGTTAAATCGTGAATCGCAGCGTGAAATCCTAGATGCCTTATTATAGCTTTCGAGGCTGTAGCTAAGGGTAATAAAATAAATTATTTTAGGAAATCGTGCCTATCCTTGACCGTAATGTTGCAGAGATGGTTGAATACAATCCTAATTTTAAAAAAGGTATATAAAAACACTCCAATAAGGGTGCGCTAGGAAATGAGTATTTTTTAAATTCAAAGTTAGTGCTGGAATCACAGGCACTAAGCGACCAAAGTTAGAGGCGGTCGGTACACGGGTCTCATGGATCGCGAGATCCGTTCTCTACTGCTAGACCACGGCCGCTCATAAACACTATATCACTTCCAAAACAATAACCATAATAGCGTAAACCAAACCAAAATACAAAACCTTAAATTATACATCAAAACCTTCCTTGTTAAACAATCTATCAATTGGTGAAAACTAAATGAAAATTTCTTTAGCAGTTTCTGAGATTATCGCTTACATACATATAACGCAGCCAACTTTTTTTTTTAATTTTAGCTCGTCATAACATGACGGTGAACGGAGTGACTGTTGCCAGAGAAGGGAATCTGCAGACAGCAATCAGCAGGTTATGCCGGGAGGATCTTTGTTCTATGGTATATAGATATAGTGATTTATAAAAGTAAAAAATATTTTTAGAAACGTATCTACAGTCTTGAAAGCCAGTTCTAGCTTAGGTTTAGGCACGTAGCTTGAGCAAGCTTTATGACGATACCTAGGACGTGTTTCAGTTTACCTTCAGCCGGGATTTCAGAGATTCAGCTTAAATGGTTTAAATAAAGCTTTGTCGTACTTTTTGTTATGCGACTCCATATTTAGCTGGAAAATTATACTTGCAAATTATTTTAAAGTTTAAAAAAATATTATTGAATGGCTTTTGAAGCTTTATCTTAGATTTTTCTAAAGTAGTCCGTCATGTGACGACAAACCCTCTGCATGTAGATTGTAGCGTGTGGTAAATATAACTGCAGCAATCACCACTGCTATGCCAATTTTGTAAAAACCAAATATGTTCGGGTTGACAGTGCTTACTCACCTTTTCATAAGAAACGCGACTTCACAGGTGTTCACTTGAAAGTCGCGGTGCTACCCCGACCAAACGAGGTTACTAACCATCCTCAATTTGCATACCACTCTTAAATTATAATCCGATTTTTGTGGGTCTCGCCATCGAAAAGCGTTCGTCTCTCTGAACAAATCCGTCTTTACACGAACGTACTAACTCCGTATAATATATTTAAATAATATTAAATTATTTAGAAAAGAAATTCCGATGTATTAATCCTTGCCACTCTATTAAGGGTATCTTTTTTTATTGTAACTCGGTATCTCAAGCAATTTCGTTGTTTTTGATAACGTACAATTTAGATGTCTAGTGCATTTTTATTGCAACCAGCAAAAGTTTTTAAGATACTCTCTCTCAATAATACAAGAGAGAGGGTGACTCAGAAATTAGCAGACTCTACACAGTGGCTGAAGATTTTCCGACTTTTTATACCCTCAATCAGAAATCTAAGAGGTTGTCGTCTTGAAGGCATTTGGGGGGCTATCTAATGAATTCTTGACTGTTTCGAGAGGTTTTGCGTATTAATAAAATTACATCGTACCTGGCATTTTGTATGTATTGGGTTATATACTATTATTTATGTTTATATTAATGTTTAGTTTAAAAAATATATATTAAGTATACTCTTATTATCGCAGTCTGCTGCCTCTTGCCGCCCAGTGCACCTGGAAGAGACGTGGTTGCATCCCCTTGGAAGTAGTCAGGCATAACGTCATCAAGCCGGTATAACAAATACAACTGTTTTTTGTAAATATTGCTCTGTGGTAGGAGTCATGGACTGCACTATAGCATAACATTAGGCGGAGTGTTATATGCCGGACTACTATAAAACGTTGCTACAAGAGTAGGAAAGCGCTAAGATTTTGCCTGGACCAGATCTATAATCGTTTCTCAGTCGTGTCGTGTCTCAGGTCGCGTGCTGTTGAAGATAGTCTAGAAAAAAATAATCTTAGGGAACGCCCTTCCGTTACTACCAAATCCACTCGATAAAACTGTAGTATATATATTTTTTTTAAATTCAAATTTTCAAAATATACTTAGAACCTTCTCAAAAATCACCGTAACATCAAAACAATATAACGTAACGAAAAAATTTACTGGATTATACAGGCTGTCCCCATCTTATGCGGCTGTATCAGAAAATATACAGAGTGCTTCAATTGCATGGGCAGGGTGGATATAGGGCGCTCGCAATTTGCTTCAATAATGTGCGTGCTTGTCCGACGCACTTATAGGGTGATTCGGAATTTATTTTCATTTGACAGTCTTTATTTTTCTTCTTTTGTTTGTGTACAGGTATTTATTCACAAGTTTTTTTTTGACGATAGGATTAATCAATAATTTATATTTATAATGATTTTGTATGTATTTTTTAAGGTCGACCTGTGACTACATATTGCTCATATTAAGCTAGAGTACAGTCCGTGTACTCCGTGGGCGGAGACACCAATTGCCTCCACTATGCCGGGTTGAGAATCCAGATTGACAGTGCACACTCCTCTTTTGCTACTGACTACTTTTAAACTGATCCCAAAATGCGACAAAGTCACTTCACGTGTTTATTAATAAGTTAAACACATGTGAAAGAAGTTATCTATTATGTTAATTTCCAAAAATCATCAGAGTCATCATTTCCCCTTTTACCCCTTATACTTCACATCAATTAAGTGCATATCATCAAGTTTCTAACATTCCTGGGGTATGCAGGCCAGTACTAGCCATTGTAAACAAAACTAAATTAGATTCGGCCCTCGAAACCTATCAGCGATACAATTATTTTCTACTCAACCGGACGGGTACCCTATAGTGCACATGATTGTTGAAAATTTGAATGGTATTATGCAAAACATAACTAGATATAAAAACAAAATTTTTATTTTTATTTTTTAATAATCGCTCGAAATGTGAACAGACTTCGCTCGATGTTAAGTGATGAGCGAAGAACGATAAGATATACAGGCAGCAGTAACCTCCGCTGTGCCGGCTTGGAGAGACGAATGGACGCCGTCCGAGTTGACAAACCACACTGCTCTCGTTCCATACTCAAAACACGACTAGGTTGCTTTACTGCTGTTACACTTTTGCACCAGAAGGCCGGTTAAAGTAACTTTAACTATTACTTTTACGGAGACGACGACCGTTAAACGTTTACGTTTACTCCACACGCGTTGCAATATCGTGTAAATTCATATTATTATCGTTAAAAGGGTGGCTGATCTCGAAAAATAATAGAAAAACATATTTGGCTTCTTTTGAAACATTTGACGTTAGCAACATTGGTTTGACGATTACTTTAACTTTAACCAAGCCAAGATTCGCTGGTTACGGTTAAGGTTAAAGTAACCGTCAAAAATGACAGGCGCTACGATGGTGCAACTCGTGTGGAGTAAATATACACCATAATGTACACGTAACGGTTAAAGTAATAGTTAAAGTTACATTAACCAGCCTTCTGGTGCAAACGACCCTTAAAAGTGGTGATACTACTCTAAGACTAGACCAAAAACCAATCTCCGCTTACTTGCTTATAGTTTTAATTAGTAAATCCCATTATTATGTTAGAAAAGTTATCTGAAATTATGGAAACTAATAGGACATAGTCATTGGCCAATTCACCGTGCACAGTTACAAAGGGCGATTAAACTTATGTCTTTTCTGCATAAAGCCATCCATCCGCAAAGGCTAGCTAAATGCAAATCATGGATAATCCATTAATAGTTGGACAGAACTACATTGTATTTGTGCCAATACGTATTAGTGCATTCACGACAATGTAACTTAAATTTAATAGGCAGGTAATTCAACAAATGTTAAACTAAGGATCCTATTGTAGAAGTTTAGTTAAATATTGTGTTAGTTGCATGATGAAAAACACAGAATCAAATTAATAAACCTGTTTAAAACTTAAAAGCTAGTCTATTCTAGGCTAGTATTGAATTATGTTGAAAATCAAATAAAAAAAATAGAGAATGTGGGTTCGAGGTATGTTAGCTAAGGTTGTTGTGTATGTGTTGAGATTTTTTTTTTGTATTCAATTACAATTTAATAAATAACACATTTAGCATTTTATTATGTCATAAATTAATTTAAAAAAAAACAACAAATGTTACACCCTTTTATTAACTTGGTACATTAAAACATTTTAACTTTTAATGTAGATTTTCTTTTGTGTATTATTTTTGTGAGTATTTGAATGTAATTAGAGTTATCCTAATTAAAATTTCGTTTAACCGATATATGAAATATCGACCCTTAAATTCTAATGCTTGTCAATTTACCTTTGAAATAATTACTTAATATGTACTAGTTCTGAATATAATAATCCATATACCACTAACAAAAATTATAGAATTTCTTAATAGAAAATTTACAATTTCGTTTTAAATTGATTATACTCGACTCCGTAGTTCTGGCGTCATCAGACTAATCATCAGTGCCGATGACGATCCGTCCCTTAACTAGATTACGTTTCCATTACCAGTAAAGTAAAACGCATTGTATGAGCCCCCATTTCCTCTTAATTGAAAGTAGTGCAACTATTAACTACGTTTCTGCACTTGATAATTCAGCGGTTGGAGCGCTGAATTTATTTTTAATGAAATTATGACTTAAATTGCATTTTTGTATGAAGCTGATTTTTTGCTAATTTATGTTAATTGTTTGCCAATATTAAGTTAATTACATGATATTAAATTTTTTGAAAGCATTATTTTAATTATTGGTCGTCATGGTATCTTATAGATTTGGTTAAGATATATTAAAACTTTTAAATTCGGCAAATTAAAAAAGTATGTCCGTTTATAAAAAAGCGTTAAAGCGCTGAAAGTTATTTCATACATAAAATTGAACAAATAACAAGATTTTTACATAGCGCTGAAAACAGCAGTTTTTAACTGGATTCTAATTAAAAGCGGCGAATTGCTTTTTACGCGCGTCTGAACCTAATTGTTATTATGGTACGTACTATTCGTAGGTGTTTCATTACGTTGATTGAATGTGTATAATATACACATGCGACTTTTTTTCAATTCTGGTATATTTATACAGGTTGGAATGCTTGTGGCGTATCTGGAAGGATTTTTTTATGTCTATTGTAGCTCGGCATATGACTTCACTTTATTTTTTTATTTATTTGGGAAATTTACAGGTGCAGTGTCGAGGAGATTTTGTGTTTAAGTAGATCATGGTAACATCACTGCACCCTAAAATAATTTTCACCATGTACATTAATTGGTGGAGTGAACGCATGCAAAAAAGAATAAACAAATAAAATAGTATTAAAAAAACTGATGTAGAGCTAGACAGTAGTCGCCTCCGCTATGCCGGCTGAAGAAGACGAATGTATACCATCTACTGACAGGGCACACTTCTCTCGTTATACGCAGCTACTTTCAAAATGAAATTCACTTTAAGAGGTACTTGAAAGGACGGCAGACTGGGCTAATATCCATCATCAGTCTGCCTACCATTGCAGTACTTTTCTGTCAAACTGTACGCGTCTATGACGATACACTTTAATAGATAATAAGCCTGAAGCTATGTTAGTAAAGTGCGATAGTTAATTTTTAATAAAACGATGAACGAAAATAGAGTGTATCAAATATTTTTACACCTATAATTTGAGTCAATTACTTTAAATCTCCTCACTTATAAAAAATCGTATTTGACTATCCTTTGATATTTAATAAATGTACTTTACGTTTTGGAATTAAAGACCAGTTTGCTTTGTATAATAAAATTAATGCAATAATGACTTTATTTCGTGGAACAGAAAATTTACTATCAATGAATTTGTTTGATGATACTTAAATTGCAGACAATGATGGTGTATCAAGGGTGGGTAATTGGAAAAAGTTTTAGTAGAATTGCATAATTACCTAAAAATTATTTATAAAAGTGTGCACAAGCCGGCATGGTGGAGGCGACTGCTACCCGGACAGGTTTCTCTGTTGTTTCCATTCATGGACCGCACTCTAGCTTTACATCAGGCGGAGTATTGTCACATGTCGAGCTACAATAAAAAAAAAATCATCTATCGACCAACGACGTTTTACACTAAAATTTAAAAAACTAACTCTCCCTATACCGGCTCTTTTCTCTTTCATCTTTATAGTTACGACACAACTTTAATTCAAGTATTAAACCTCTTACCAGACAATAATTTTACAGTGCAATTAAAAATCTCGTCAACATTATATCTACCTAAAAAAAACAAATGAAAATATTTCAGTTTTGTTTTTTCACGCATCACAACCTAAAACTGTTTTAAATAAATATAAAAAAGTTAATTATCTGAGATTGGTACACACACACACGCAGATTGGACGCGTGCTTTAGTAATAGTGATTTAAATTTTTTTTAAACTTATATATAAAAAAAAACTTATATTTCATACTTAAGTACGAATCTAATTTAATCTTAAATAAATTATTTCTATACTATTTATACTTCACCTCACTTTATATTATTGTTTCTGTAATAAGTAATTATGTTCTGTTCTTTTTAACAAATGTTATGTATAACTATTAGGTTTACAAAATTTGACTTGTTTTCATTTGTGTATTATCTTTCTTGTATTACTGTGTTTTGTAAACTGTTTGTTATACTATTTAAAATAAATAAATAAATAAATGTTTTAAAATGTATTAAATTAATTTAATTAAACGCTAAAACGGACGTAATAAAAATGAACAACACAATAATAAAATCTAAAACAGCACAAAGCAAAGCAATAAACCATTTTAACTTTGGTTTTTCTTCACATAAACTTCTTAGAACATTTTAGTTTAAAGGGAAAAGTCGCGATTTTACGAGTGTTGTATAAGAGATAGCCACGGTCCATCTCCCAGCAGTTTAAACTAACAAAGTATTTTAAAACAACTACATTCACAACAAAGTTGCATTCGAGAAAAAATACCGATTTATATTTTGAAGAAACAATAATAATATTTGTTTCTTTTTTTATTGTAGCTTGGCATGTGACAACATTCCGCCTGATGTAAAGCTAGAGTGCGGCCCATGAATGGAAACAACTGCTACTACAGAGAAACCTGTGCGGGCAGCAGTCGCCTCCACTATGCCGGCTTGAGGAGTCGAGTATGTACCATCTAGATTGACAGAGCACATTCCTCTCGTTATACCTGGCTACTTTCAAACTATTCCCGAAACGCGACAAGGTCACTTCACAGGTGTTACATTCGGAAGTGGTGGTATCACCCCAGGACGGCGGCAGACTGGACAATAACAATCATCAGTCTGCCTACCACTCTTTAATAGTGCCTATAGGTACTCAGCGACCAAAGTACATATAACAAAGTTACATTGGTACCAGTCAGAATTAGCGAGGTTCGAACACGGGTCTCATCGATCGTGAGTTCACGCGTCTTACCGCTAGACCACGGCCGCTCAATGTTTCGTAATTTTTACAATAATAATTAAACTAAGTTCGTTTTAAAAAATAGCGCACGATTCTATTTTTAGGCGAAACATCTGCTAATTTGATTCATCTAGTTACATTTTGAGAGCATCTTGAAGCACCTTCATTGCGTAAGGTATAAATAAATAAATAATTATATTATTATTTGATCGCACAGATGTCATATTTTTATTGTGTACAAAAAAAATGCAAATATAATCTTTATTTTTAAAGGAGAATGCCCATATTTGGGCCCACTTGATACCTAATAGTTTGCTAACAAAACGATATTCTAAAATAATATCTTATTTTTTTAATTAATTCATTAAAATTTTAATTATATTAACACATCATTTACCAATCAATAGGCAATGTTTAATTACATAAAAAAACAGATATCCTCAATTATTAAAGCATTTAAAATAATAATAACCTCAAATATTGCATCAGAAAACATCTAATTACTCAATAAAACGGGTGAAAATATTAATACTGATTGGTAATAAGGAAGTAGATTTATTTTTCTACAAAATTAACTAAAAATTATCGACAAAAATCGACAAGAAAAAAATTGTGGGCCCATTTGTCTTAGGCGAATGGGCATTCTCCTTTGTTATTATTTAATGACATATGAGGCTGCCACAGTAAAAAAAAACAGTTTTTGTTGTTCATATTTGTTTTTTTCTTATTTTCAATAGTTTTAATGTTATATACCGGTACAAACCAGGTACATACACTGCATTTGACTCTAAATAGGGGTAGAATGGGGGTGATTTATTTCCTACCCTCTTGTTCAATGCTAATCGGCCTACAAGTGCCTCTTTCTTGATTTATGGCGAAGAGATTTAAGTATAATTATTTCTTAGATAATACTCTGTGTTGCTAATCTTCGTTCTCGCAGAATATTTATCATTGGCTTTTGTTTTTGGTGGATGTTAATTTATTTTCTCCTCTGCCTTTTGTCCTAACTTGTGAATGACATTTATCTCGGTGAATATTACAGCAGCTATTATACTTTCGTAGACATGTTTACACATATTTTATATACATAAATACACAATATTATTATACACATAATTATGGTTTAAAGAGTAGCCATCAAGACTCACGATTAAGATAACCTTGTTCAAAATAGACCGGTACCAATGTAATTCTGGTCGCTCAGTACCTATGGTATAATATATTCATTAGTTGAAAGAGCGATAGGCAGACAGAAAGAAGAGGGATCAGCTTGAATGTAGCCGGGTATAACGAGAAGAAAGCGCACTGTCAACCTTGATAGTGAATTTATGTTTCCTTAAGCCGGTTAACTATAGCTAGAGTCAGGTGGTGGAGTGTGGTAGCGGAGCGAAACTAGTCCTGTGTAACAGTGTTGTTATCGTATCGATCAAATCTTCACACCTTTTTCCCACAGGGATAAACAGAATCAACAGAACGCCACTTCCGATCCTGACACAATTCCCTCATCTACTAATCTATTTAAAAACAAAAAAGATTCTTTAGAGTAGAATAGAGTAGAGTGGAGTACTCTTAGGTCATCGTGTACAGTAGTTTTAATAGATTTTAACAGTACGATTGACGAGAATAAGGTACAATAAAATTGCTCTTGAAACAGTAAAATAAAACAGAAATCACAACAGCAGATATGCTTTGAATCGAAATAGTATAGTAGTACCTTCTTCAGACAGATTTAATGGGGCGAAATGACAAATGAGGCGAAACGAGACGTAAATACTCAGTGAAAATATACTCGTACTTACTAAAAATCTGAAATTTAGACCAACAATTTTTGATATACTTTGGTGAAACATGTATATTTTGGTAACACCTATAGAATAAAACTGAAATCACACTTGTATCGTTGGTACTGAAAGCGAACAAAATAATTTTTTTTATTTGTAACTCGACATATGACAACACTCCGCCTGAAATTTACAGCTCAAGAGTTTAAATCTCGCTAAATTCTAATATATGGGATCAGTTTGGAAGTAGCCAAATAGGGTGATGAGTCAAGCCGGCATAGCGGAGGCGACTGCTGATTTAAAAAAAAAATGTTGTCATTTGCCGAGATAAAAAAACATTAATAAATATCCACTTTTTAATTTAATCTGTCTGGGAATAGAACCCCGGACCTGGAGTGATACAATGTTATGTATATTATCGAAGCGAACGAACTTGTAATACCCTGGATTATGATACACCTTGTTAAATGGAATGACTATTACACTCATCACGCGTTTTCTGCAGCTGAGACTGTGTTGTAGTCAAAGTGTAAAATTAGACATTTTTATAGCTAAATTAAATAAATAATAAATAGGATACTTTCACAAAAGTTCTGTATAAAAAGAGTGGTAAGCAGGCTGGCGGTGGTTTTAGCCTAGTCTGCCATCCAGGAGTAGCAGCACCACTTTCAAGCGTGGGGACTATGTCGCGTTTTGGGATCAGTTTAGAAGTAGCCAGCCAGGTATAATGATATGATTGGTAAACGAATTGAAATAAATTAATTAAAAATAAGATATTGTATTTAGACTTTTAGAGTGATAGGAGGACACTCCAATTAAATAAAATATAACATATTGTTGCTTAAGTAAAAATATATTTCTTACTGCCTAAAAAAACAAAAGATCGAGCTTGTTATATTTTTGACATATTACTTCATAAAACAAAACTATTAAATAGAGGTCGCCACAATACCCCCCTATGTAGAAAGAAACTCTATTACAAAAATAAAAAAATCGTGGACCTAAGATTATTGACCTCAACGGTGATCGCACGTTCACGGCGCGCCGGCACTTGGAGGTAGATGGGATGCGCGTTCAGCGATCAGCACGGAACATGATGCAGTGTTGAGTGGCACTACTATACGGCGACGTTTTCTACACGACGAAGATTGTAGAGACGAGTCGTAGAATAGCTACGCACCAACACACGATTTATTATTTCACTGCTTTTATAATAAACTTCACTTTTCCTCATTGTTTCAGTGTTCAAAAATTGTCGGGGTCACCAATTTGGAGTGATGGAAGACACTCTAATTACATAAAATAAAACATGTTGTTGCTGGAGCAAAAATGTATTTCTTACTGCATAAAAAAAAACGAAAGATCAAGCTTGTCATATTTCTGACATATTTATAAAACAAAACTATTAAATAGAGCTCGCCACAGACTATTAGATATCAAGTGGGCCCAAAAATGGGTATTGTCCTTTTTTACTATTTCAAAACCCTTTAGTGCCTTTTTATTTTTAACTTTCGCTACAACACAATAATCCGAACACCCTTTTGCTCAAAAGTGCCACCCTTCAAACTCAATTGTTAGCAGGATTTGGTATTTGACAGATATGGGACATAACTTAGATTTCTCTACTCGATTAGTAAAGAACGTAAAACCGGGTTTATCTTCGAATGTGTTATGAAATTACTGCATTTTATTGCTATAAAGGATTTTCGTAAATTAAATTCCTGTGTATAAATTTAATTTATATATCGTTGGTTTTTAATTAATAAGACAGCGAACCGGGCGGCATAGCGGAGACGACTATTTTATATCACAACGACTATGTTAAATCAGCCTGGAGCAATGATTAAAGATAATAGTAACGCCACCAAAGGAAAGTTGTCTGTGGAAGCCGATCACAAAAAAAATCTTTTAAATTATACGCGTCTACGACGATACGCTTTAATGGATATCACTATAAATTCACGCCTTAGTACGTAGTCGACTATACAGCGCCAGCGACAACTAGACTTTTTAAAATCAGACTTTATTCAGTATCTTCTTTACGTTACGACTCCACCTGCGCCTTAACGCGTTAATTAGTGCAATAATTATTTATGTAGCAAAAACTTTTACGCGTTATTCGATTAAAGTCAATACTATTGGCGCTAACTCGGTCAAAATCTTTAATGTAGCCATAGTTTTAATGCCGAGAGTAGAGCCGTGGCATTACACTAATTTATTACAGGCATTGAGCGACTATTTTTTTTTTATTGTAGCTCGGCATGTGACAACACTCCGCCTGATGTAAAGCTAGAGTGCGGTCCATGAATGGAAACAACTGCTACTACAGAGAAACCTGTGCGGGCAGCAGTCGCCTCCACTATGCCGGCTTGAGGAGACGAGCATGTACCATCTATTGACAGTGCACATTTCTCTCGCTATACCTGGCTACTTTCAAACTATTCCCGAAACGCGACAAAATTACCTCACGGGTGTTTCATTCGAAAGTGGTGGTACTACCCCAGGACGGCAGATTGGGCTAATAACCATAATCAATCTGCCTACCACTCTTTAATAGTGCCTATAGGCCTATATGCCAGAAATACATATAACATTGTTAAATTTTACCGGTCACAATTGTGACGTGCGCCTCGACTCGACCCAAAGCCGGGGTACGAAATAAAAATGCAATAAAATTTGTCACAGCAAATAGGTTCTTTAATTGTATATGGCGATGGAACACTCCTAAGCACTAAGATGTAGATATAAGGGATCTTAGCTGTTCTCCGATGCTTTTCGGTGAGCTGCCTGGTCGACCTCGAGCCTGGGCGCTAACCGGATGTCTTCTGTCGGTGCTTCTAGACTGGGCGTGTGGGGGGCCGCAGTAAAAGGGACTGCGTAAGCCTCTAAGCCCGAATCTGGTTCCCTGGAACGATCGAAGTCGCCAGATCAGCCTCTGCTCGTCAGGAAGCAATCGCAGCTAGATAATTATAGAAACATCTAGGGTAGGGTGCGATGCGTCGTGACAAGCAGAAGCGGTATTACACAAGAACGTAAGAAAATAAGCAAGAAATTGAAATAAGCCTAACCCTAGGTAACCTACAAAATAAGTGTTTGAAACTTACCCAAGGAATCGGGGAAACCAATCGACAAACGTAGAAGGTGGCGATGATTGCATATAAGCGTCCCTTAACGGGAGGCAATCATGCGCCACGTAGGGCTTCTCCGCTGTCCAAATTAAAATTGATCCCGAGGCGTTATCATTCCTACCGGCCGAGGTCGATGACAGATCGTCGCGGTGTTGTCGACGATCAAAATTTTACAGTGTGGTGAGGGGAAAAATATATAAATAATAATAAATAAAAATATATAAAAATATTACTACGTTACACAATTTAGCGAGGTTTGAACACGGGTCTCATCGATCGTGTGGTCCGCCGTCTTCTGATAGACATCAGCGCCCTATTCTTGTTTTTCCAAGTTTATTTTAAGTCTTAAAATTACAAGAAGAAAACGTAAACAATGATAGTTTTTACTTTTCATCAACCCCCGGGGTCAAGTGACAAATGGTTAGCTAAGTTTCCCATCACACCATCACAGCTAATGTGCCTTCAGAAAGGATCATTACCGGTTTCCTCCGATACATCCATTCACGCCGGATGAAGGAGACGCGATTTAAATGATCCCTGTGATACGTAGGTGGGTTTGACTCTTGTATTGAACATCATTATGGTGTTATATTTCTTATGGTGCAGACACAGTGATTTATTTACTTTTATTTTAATGTTTTTTTTTTGTGTAGCTCGGCATGTAACAACACTCCGCCTGATGTGGAGCTAGTGTGTGGTCCATGAATGGGACAACTGCTACTGCAGAGAAACCATCTAGATTGACAGTGCACACTCCACCCGTTATACCTGGCTACTTTCAAACTATTCCCGAAACATACGCACTGAGCGACAAAAGCACATATAACAAAGTTACATTGGTACCGGTCAGAATTAGCGAGGTTCGAACACGGGTCTCATCGATCGTGAGTTCACGCGTCTTACCGCTAGACCACGGTCGCTCTAAAAATCGCTGTAAACATTTTTCCAAAGAATGCTAGGCAGTCTCCTGTACTGGGATAGTACGAATGTAACACCCGTAAAATGACCTTGTCGCGTTTCAGGATCAGCTTGGAAGTAGCCAAGTATAACCGGCATAAGACGGGAAGAAGTCGGCATAGCGGAGCGACTACTGCCTGTAGAAACTCTAGCTTAACATTAGGTGGAGTGTTATCACATGTCGAGCTACTATAAAAATATATATACAAAAAGAATTGCCCATAAGTATTGAGATGTCACATACATACATACTTTAGCTAAAGTACTCAAAATTAAGTGTATAATAAAATAGCATACTAAACATGGATAATGTTTAACTACACTATAAATTTAGGGGGAAATGGCAAACTGGTACCATATTCTATACTTACCTATTGAATGAATTGGAAAAAATACGATCAAAATAAAACCAAACCGCTCTCTACACGTTTTTGTAATTAAATAAGGTTTTATTGTATGTGAGAAAGATATTTTGTAGGATTTAATTAATACCTAAAAAAAATAAAAATAGTAACTACTTACGGAGTTGACGGAAGAATTCTTAATTAGAAAAATTCAGGGTAATCCGAAAGCATGTACAACATTAAGGCAATTATTATTTATGTATTCATAGAAATATAAACTTGAAAAAGAATCTCAATATATTGTGTACGAATAAAAAAATAAAAAAAAATTATCGAGACAATATCGGTGTTACCAAAGTGGTTGAAAATTTTCCCTATGTATAAAAAAAAATAAAAAAAATGGTTTTTATTTATTTCATATTTTTACTTAATTTTTTTCTCATGAGGCATTAGTTCCCAAGGCACTCTATAAAATTGAAAACAAATATTTTTTAATGGCGAAGATTAAATGGTTTCAATAAATCAGAAAAAAAAAATCTCCTAAACACGAGAAAACTCCAATACTGGCAATACTGATAAAAAGTATTAATTTATTCTAAATACTTAGCAACTCAAATAAATCAAATAATACTTGAATAATGTTTCAAGTCGTTAAACTTAAACAAGTAAAAGCATGAAATTGGGCACTCTATTAACAAGATTGGTTCGCTTTACACCCCCATGGGTCAATGGAATTATCTACACAATAGAGTACCGGGTTCTTGTCCGGTGATCCTGAGTTATGTCCGGATTAGCATACATGCTTGGGTGAACTTAATAATCTTAATATTGTGAACGCTGACCGTTATCAAGCTTTGATTTGATTAAATTTGCAGTTAGTGAATAGAGGGATTGTTAATTAGAAACGGTACGTTTTGTTTTATTGTTCTAGTCAGATGTATTCCAACTTTTTTAACTACATATAGAAAATATGAATCGATGTTTTTCTGGTACCATGTACTTAATCAGCGAATACAACTGTGAGGATGTCATAGAATAAAATTATAGCTAATATATTCATCTCTAGAAATAAGGCATAAAAATTGTATAGTGCCATACAAAATTTTCCCATAAATCCCGAATGTGTCAATAGTGCGTGCTCGACCTTAATAAAACTTTTTTTAAATTTATTTAGTCTTGTAACTAAAATCTGATGTTGAGCTAGAGTGCGGTTCATGAACGAAAACAACTGCTACTATATATTCCTACAAGCAGCAGTCGGCTCCGCTATGCCAGTTTGAGGAGATAAATGTCCCCATCCAAGTTGACAGTTCTCACTCTGATTGATAATAAAAGTAATGTCTATGTATATTTTTCTTCTTAATTTTTTTTTTAAATTTTAGCACGGCTATTTTGTTAAGCTAGAATGCGTTCCATGAACTAAAACAGTTGCTGCCATAGATAAATTTCTGCAGGCAATAATCGCCTGCGCTATGCCGGCTTAAGGAGACGAATGTGCACTATCAAGTTTGACTAGCAAAATTTATTTTATATTTCTAAATTACTAAAACAAAACTTAAACGTGTAACCAATATAGTTCGAGTATACACTAGAGACTACGAGGTAACCTTAAATTTACTGAAGACAAAGGATAGTAAAATTGAACACGCAACTCCCTAATAGGTAGTTGTAACAACATATAAACCCACTTTATTACGCAATTATAAAGCTTTTGTACGACAATTTAGATAGATTTGCCCAAATTTAGATATATGAAGATTTAAAAAAATATTTTATTTTATCCAAAAAGAAAAACATGAATCAGAAAGGAGAATGCCCATTCGCCTAAAACAAATGGGCCCACAATTTTTTTCTTAATTTTTTAAGTTAATTTTGTAGAAAAATAAATCTACTTCCTTATTACCAATCAGTTTTAATTTTTTCACCCGCGTTTTTGAGTAATTAGATGTTTTCTGATGCAATATTCGAGGTTATTATTATTATTTTAAATGCTTTATTAATTGTTGATATTTGTTTTTTTATATGTATTTAAACATTGCCTATTGATTGGTAAATAATGTATTGATATAATTAAAATTTTAATGAATTAATAAAAAAATATATATTATTTTAGAATAACGTTTTGTTAGCAAACTATTAGGGCCCAAATATGGGCATTCTCCTTTATATCTACAAAATAAAAAGTACCACCAATTTCAAGTATAACAACCGTGAAGATACGTTCCGGGATCAGTTTGAAGGTAGCTAGGTGGGTAGTGTGCATTGTCAACCTGGGCGGTGCACATTAGTCTCCTCAATCCGGCCTAGAGGAGGTGACTTCTATCTGCAGAGATGGCAGTTGTTTTTTTTTATTTTTTATGTTGGCTCGACATGTGACCTCGACTGGTCTGATGGTAAACTCAGTGGAGGTCCATGAGCATTGACGACTAGAGAACCGCTCGCACGGTGGCTCCAGTCTCCACTACTATGCCGGCCTGAGAAGGTGCTTTTTCACGCTCCGCTTGAAGGATCCAATTCCACCTTTTTTCATCACTTTCATTTTCACACATCTTTAATCATAGTGACACACGCAAACAAAAGATAATTAACTACACATCCTCTCACGATTATCCCCTTACGACTTATAGACGCGTGTCGTCACCGGCTCAAGATACTTTGTAACTAATGAGAGATTTAAGAAAACATTGTCGTAAATGTTAGAATTCTGAGGGTGGCGTTCATTTCCTGAGTGCTCATTTCAACGCTTTTTGGGGTGAGAGTGATGTGTAATGAGGAGATGATTTTAGTTTATGAAACAAAAATAAACTTTTTTTTAAATGTAACTCGGCTTATGACAATACTCCGCCTGATGTAAAAGTAGAGTGCGGTCCATGTACTGAAACAACTGCTACTAAAGATAAATTTCCAAAGGCAGCATTTGCCTCCGCTATGCCGGCTTGAGGACATGAATGTGCACAATCCAGCTTGACAGTGCACACTCCTCTCTTTATCTCTCGGTAGGAACATGGCGAGCTAAGTACCTATATAGACTTGTACAATTTATAACTCTTTCTGCTTGTCAACGAAGAATAGGGGAGGGGGGATGGTAAAAATAATCTATTACGAAAGATGAAAAAGATTTTTAGAAAATGAAGGCTCAGTTGTTATTACTCTAATAAACTATTCTTCTGTACATTTTCAAATGCGATTACGTAGGGCTTACACGATTTTATGTAATAACTGGGATATTTTTTTTATTACATTTACTTAACTTCAGCTTTCATCATCAGCAGATCAGCAGAGATCCATGACTTAATCCCTCCTACTCCACATCGCTTGAGGTCGACGCGTGCAGGCGATCGAATGCATCGCCTCACCGTCGAAACAATCCCCTCGCGGACCAAAAGGTTCGGGCAATCCTTCTTCTGTCGTTCCATCAATTTGTGGAACGACCTTCCAAGTCACGTCTTTCCCCCTTCCTATAACATGGGATCCTTCAAGCGCAGTGTGAAGAGGCATCTCATTAAGCCGGCATAGCGGACGCGACTGCTGTCTGCAGATCCCCTTCTCTGACAGCAGCCACCTCCGTTCATGGATCGCACTCTAGCTTAACATCAGGCGGAGTGCGGACATATGACGTGCTAAAAAAAACACTTGCCGTTAAAGATAACTCACAGCAAAATAATATTTTTTTATATTAATAATATTTTTAGGTAATACGGTCACGTGAAGCGCTAATGGCAGTGTAGCGGTTAGTGATCAGTTCGATTCGATTCTCACCACAGCGCGCGTTTCTTCTATTCAATTTTCGTCATAATTTAATAATAAATAAATAACTAATGCAGTAGTTAAATATGTCCCGTACATTCAAGAAGTATGGTCAATACAACTGAATATAAAGCAGGTGATACTGGTATCGTGCAATGTTATTATCACCATAAACCTATAGTTTTATTGTTGATATCAGCGCGTTTGTCGTAAAACTGACGACCTGCAAAATTTGCATTAAATTACGAGCGAATTTCATAAGCTGCATTTTGCTCTATGATAGATCCATCTTTTATACGGGCTATATTGAATTTATCCATTAACGTAAAAAAAAAATTTACTTGTCAGAATTTAGTGAGGTTTGAACGCGGGTCTCATCGTACGTGAGGTCCCTCCTCTACCGCTAGACCACGTTCGCTCAATGTAATAAGGCTGTGGTGTAGCTGAGTCTAAAAAACTATTTCGTCTGAATTGAAAGATGGCAGGTAATCTAAAGAATATAAAAATGAAAATAATTTTACTGTTTTATTTATATACATAGAGATATATACTAGAGGTGCAAACTTCATACATCTGACATAAAAAAGCGTAGGCAGCTTCAAACGATTTGACAATGTTACCGTCAAGTCTAACTGACAGAGAACCTAAACGTGGCTGTAGTCATCTTTTCTCTCGCGTCACATTTGGAGCTTTATTGCACATCTAGTTGTATATATCAATGCTTGTCTGATACATT
Organism: Tinea pellionella; assembly: GCA_948150575.1. NCBI lineage: Eukaryota > Metazoa > Arthropoda > Insecta > Lepidoptera > Tineidae > Tinea > Tinea pellionella. The sequence continues at coordinate 6,023,025 of OX411263.1, read as the reverse complement.
TTTGGGCACAATATAATAAAGGTCAATGAACTATTAATAAAAAATCATTAGTAAACATTTTTGTGCGATAAAATTCCTCTTATTGTATGCACGGACAGTTTGATCTAGAATCATACTGCTAGAGGCGCCCTCTCTAAAACTTTCACACGATAAATCTCTTTTATCCCTTTGCGACCACCTCAACATAAGGCACATAGAATAATTATAAAATAACAACTATTTTATATTGGTTTATCTTATTTATTATACACTCAGTAGATAAGTAATTAAAATCTAAAATAACACAGTTTCCAGTTTCCAAGACTGTGATCCGACTGCGAAGTGGATCAGAGCGGCCGTGGTCTAGCGGTAAGACGCGTGAACTCACGATCGATGAGACCCGTGTTTGTTATATGTACTTTGGTCGCTCAGTGCCTATAGGCACTATTAAAGAGTGGTAGGCAGACTGATGATGGTTATTTGTCCAGTCTGTCGTCCTGGGGCAGTACCACCACTTTCGAATGTAACACCCGTGAAGTGACCTTGTCGCGTTTCGGGAATAGTTTGAAAGTAGCCAGGTATAAGAGAGGAGTGTGCACTGTCAATCTAGATGGTACATGCTCGTCTCCTCAAGCCGGCATAGTGGAGGCGACTGCAGCCCGTAGAGATATCTCTGTGGTAGCAGTTGTTTCCATTCATGGACCGCACTCTAGCTTTACATCAGGCGGAGTGTTGTCACATGTCGAGCTACAATAAAAAAAAAAAAAAAAAAAAAAAAAAAAACAATAAATGATTGTTTTAATTAAAATTAAGCGAATGGTTATTAGACCAGTCTGCCATTCTTGAGTAGTAACACCACTTCAACCGCGTTTCAGGATCATTTTGGAAATATAATGAGAGAAGTGTGCACTGTCAATATATGCAGTGCACATTCGTCTCCTCAAAGCTTGCAGACATCTCTCTAATTCGCAATTACTCGTATATTCGCTCATTGTCCATAATAATAATAAAACTCTTTATTGTGCAAACAAAAAAAAAAACATTTATACAATTTCTCGAAAATTTGGTAACACAATAGGCGGCCTTATTACTGAGCAGCAATTTCTTCCAGGCAACCTATAGAGTATGGAGAATAGTATAAGAGATATAAACAAAGTATACACAATAGAAAATAAATAAATAAATAGAGTATATATAAAATAATAAAATACTTATAAGATATTTGTATTTAGAAGGAAGAAGTAATTGAGGAGATGAGAATATTAGGGACAAGTAGATAGGTAGTATTCTTTTATTTTTCTTTTAAATATAGCCAGTGATTCTGCTCTTCTGATAATGACCGGTAGAGAGTTCCAGAGTTGGACAGCATGGACAGTAAAGGATTTTGAGTAAGTAGTGGATGTATGGGTGGGTGTTAGTAGGGTTAGAGTACTTTACATACATAGAGTACATACTTTAGCTTGTAACATCAGACGGAGTTATAATTTAAAAAAAATCGAACGTGTTAAAGCTAAAAGTTGCAGTCGGGCCGCGGCCTTACGTATTATGCTACGCAAACCAAAATACGCAAAACAAAACTCGTTTCAGTTTACTAAATGAATGTAATTAATTCAACATAAACATTCGCAAACTATTATATTAATTATATTATGTTACATGAAACGTTAGAACAATCTAGAGTCGGTAAAATTCTGTTTAATTAACTTCCTACGAAAGTTTTAATTCATATAACGATGTTTATTCAAACATACGCTATTTCTCTTTGTTTAAATATTTGAAATTATTATAGAAATAAAGTAGTATAATTTCTTTGAAACAACAACGTTATCTAGTAAAACAATAACATTATATTTCTGCCTTAGGGAAATTCTCGAATTCAATAGAAAACGTATGGATTCATATCTATCTACGAATTTTTTAACCAACAAGAAATAGTTTGACTAACAGCGTTTAAAAACAATTGGTTAAAAAATTGGTAGAAATAAAAAGTGAAACGTATCTATTACACCCGAGACTTGCCTCCTGACAAAGATTGGAATTAGTCGGACGGAAAACTGCGTAATATAAAAGAAGAAATTTTTTAAATATATATTGATCTAACCTATTCTACGTCATTTAACTACATTATATAGATAATATTATATCCCTGTGGGAAAAAAGCGTGACAATTGTATTGTATTATATGGGACAGAGAGACCAATTTTTTAAAACAGCTTCAAAATTTTAATATTAGACAATAGGTTTCCAAGATATTAAAAATTAATAAAACAACATTTCGCCAGTTTTTTACACAATTATAATTTTAAAAAATTATACCTAGATATCTAGAAAACAACATCATATTTTCTTGTAGGGAAGGCTTCAGCTCAAAAGATCAATGACCTACTTCCCTACTGCAATTTCTATGGTACCTAACTACTATTATATAGAGGTAGAAAAACAAGAGGGGAGTATGTAATTATCATCTATTCTGTATAAAACTCCCGAGCTGCAATATTTTTATATTTACTTTTTTAAATAGTAGCTCGACACGTGACAACACTCCACCTGATGTTACACTGTCCATGAATTTTTTTTTATATTGACGCGACATGTGACGTCGACTGGCCTTGTGGTAAGCATAGTGGAGGTCCATTAGCGCCCAATGTGGCCCCAGTCACGGTCACTATGCCAGCCCAAGAAGGTGCTTTTTTACACTCCGCTTGAAGGATCCAAAAGGAGTAAGACATGATTTATTAGTGGGAGAGATTAATTCCACAAAAAAATAAATGCAGAAAGCAATTAATTACCTTCGCTATGCCGGCTTCGAGAGACGAATGGTAACGTACAGATTGACATTCCACACTTCTCTCGATATACCTGGTTACGTCCAAACTGTTCCCGAAACGATACAAAGCCACTTCATGTGTTACATTCGAAAGTGGCGGTACTATCCCAAGGCGGCAGACTGGGATAATACTTATCATCAGTAGCCATACCAAATGTACCAAAGTACATGTATATAACATACTCGTAGTTACTGCGCGAGCTAAGTGGACTGTATTTAGAAGAAGGGGTAAATATGTATATTGGTTGACACACATACAAAGGCATCTAAAATAATGAAAATAGGACTCACCGTTTGCGTGGATAGATTGTTTCTTAATATATCGTTATTTTACTAAAATTTGTCGATGCGCGCGCGCGGCGAAACTTCGTGACACTCACTTGTCAACGCGGTTTTTTCTTAATATGGAGCGGGAAAGGAAGGCAAAGGAATTGAATGCCATGCAGCGCAACCAACTAAATAATTACAAATTTCAGGCGCGTTACATTAGTTAGAATTTAGGGTGGTATGAACACGGGGGTCAACGATCGTAAGTACACGTTAGACCACAGGTTTAGCGATCTATCTATTCAAAAATATGTGAAAATTGTATTAAAACTATAACGTAGGTGGTACAATGGCCTATTATGTTCAAAGGTAAACGTATGTCCATATAAAATAGATTCCATATTTTATATTTCATTGGTCGAATCGAGATATAGCGCACAAAGGACTTTATATCCTCCTTTATTCCGTCATCTGTAAAAATATATAAATTATTAAAGATGGCTTATATTATTTTTTTATTTTATTGTAACTCGGCATCTGACCATCAGTGGAAACAACTCCTGCTATAGAGAAATCTCTACGGGCAGCAGTCGTCTCCGCAATGCCGGCCTGAGGAGACGAGTATGCATCCATCCAGAGTGACAGTGCACACTCGTCTCGCTATACCTGGCTACTTTAAAACTGCTCCCGAATCACGACAAGCGTGTTGCATTCCTAAGTGGTGGTACTCCCCCAGGACGACTGGGAAAATAATCATCATCAATCTGTCTACCCTCTTTAATAGTGCCTATAGGCGCTGAGCGGCCAAAGTGCATATAACAAAGTTACATTGGTACAGAATTTAGCGAGGTTCGAACATGGGACTCATCAATCGTGCGTTGACGCGTCTTACCGTTAGACCACGGCCGCTCAAAATTTACCGTAAACATACTTTCACGCGACATGTAACCTCGACTGGCCTGGTAGCAAGTATAGTGGAGGTCAATGAGCGCTGACGTCTGGATAACTGCCGTACAGAGGATGCAATATCAACACTTCTACTAGGTACGTATTAATTTTAATTTATGTAAAAAATCGTCGCGCACATACAGTTTGCTAAAGGGGAGAATCGAACACACGTCCTCTGCATTGGGCAAGGCTGCTCTGACCACCCAACTTAGCGTATTATTATAAAAAGTGCAGTCAATGAACGGAAACAACTGCTACTATAAAAAAAATTATACAAGCAACAATCGCCTCTGCTATGCCGGCTTGAAGGGATGAAAATACGCCATCTAGATTTACAGGGCACACTATCGTATCTTGCTAATTCCAAATTAACCCCGAAACGTGACTAGGTTATGTTACTTTTTTATCATAACTTAATACAATACAATACAATACAATTGTAACGCCTTTTTCCCACAGGGATAGGCAGAGACAACGGAACACCATTTACCACGATCCTGACACAACACCCTCGCTTCCTTCACATCCACAATTCTCTTCATGCACGCCCAACGCTTATGGGTACTAGTCAGCCCAGCTTTCATAAGGATGTCTCCGATAATTTAACAATATACCAAAAAATATAATTAAAAACAAACTTACCAGTTTCAACAATGTACCAGTCCATTAGAAATACTTTCATACGTTCAATTTCAGTGTTGTATAGCCCGGCTATAATGCAAGGGGAGAATAAAAAGAAACAGATCTGCGAAAGGTGGAGTACTACAAAGCCTGCTGTTAGTAGTGGTACCTGAAAAGAAGACACTCTGAGGCCGTTTTGACGGGCTGCTGCCGGTGCCGCGGTGGCGTGTCAGAACGCCCATGGGTCGCCTTCACTGACATCTAGACAAAGGATTCGTTACGATTGATACGAGTAAAGAACTTTCAGCACCCGCGACGAGACCTAGTCGCGTTTCAGAATTGTATAACAGTAGCCGGATATAAGAAGAGGTCTGTCAATAGTTGCGGAGACAAGTTTTCTCTGAGGTAAAGTTGGATCCTGGATTCTATTCCCGGTCGAAATTAATATTTATCATAAAAAATATTATTGAAAAAAAGTAGGTTTTTATTTCGGGTTTGAATATTATGTTTGTGTTGTCCTCCCTTGTTCTGATACTTATAATTAGGGTATTCTAGAATGGGATCAGAACATTGTATAAATGTAGTTTTCTATTAAATCGTACGTTTTAACTATTCGCTTCTATAAACATTGTATTGTATCATAATCTCTAAAAAAAAGTCAAATAAAATGCAATGTACTTACGTGGTCCTTTATGATTAACAATATAAGGTATACATTAACAACAATTTTCGGTAAACTGCAGCAAACGCTTACGAAAAACTGAAACCAAACAAAGAAGATACTGGTTTATTGATCATATTTCACATAACCAATGTTTTATGAATAGTAAAGGGGCAATAGATATGTGAGCAGCCGTGGTCTATTGGTTCCAACCCTCACTAAATTCTGGCCGGTACCAATGTAACTATACTTATAATGTACTTTGATACAAGCACTAGTTCAGTACAGGAATCTAAAAAATAATAATAAATGAATAAAATAGAAAATTGTCCTCTTTTTGTATCCATATACAAGCGCAAGTTTCAATTCATTTGTATTGTAAACCAAAAAGGATTCAAATAAATTTTATATTAGGTTACACTTCCGATGCGAGCGAAAAAAAAAACAAATGAAATCGTTAAATGTATTATACGGATCATATGGCGTTTATTTTGATTACATTTTAATCGATGACGATTTCGAATGCTTCGCAGCCATCGTGATCACGAAGTATGTGAGCTAAATGAAATCTTTTAATTAGGATTCTTTATGTTTGCATAAAACCTAAAAATTATCTATAAAAGTAGTTGTGCATAATTATCGTGCAATATAAAAATTGTTAAAATCGCTCGAATAGGAAATTAGACTGCATAAATTTATAACAAGTTCATATTTCCGGTTTGAGCCGGAAATGGATTTTAACAATTTGCCGTATTGAATAATCCGATTGTCATTAAATTTTACATAGGTACTACAGTTATTTTTGTGTTAAAAATTAATTCTGTCATTTTTTAATCATATTAATTTAATCAACATTAATAAAATATTATAAATTTACCGTGGCATGTATAACAGGATTAATCAAATCCATAGAGTCAGCAATACTCTTGTACTGTCGCAAGCACATCTGCAATTTGTTTTCTTTAATCGTTCTCTTGTTCCCGACAAATAAATAAAAATTTTCCGTCCAAGTTTCTTCTAAACGTAAACGCAGAAATTGTAACCGACACTTTATTGTATAAAACATTAAGAATCTCCAAGTTCTATTAACATCCAAAGAGAGTAGAATAAAGCAATCGAATAAATATAGTATAAAATATTTAAAACAAACATAATAGTAACAGTAGGACGTCGTAAAAATTAGACGGACGATCCAAATAACAAAAATTAAGAAATAAGTTTTATTTTTTGTTTTATCGTAGTATTTATTCGGTATTCTCAATACTAAGTCTATTGATTGTAATTTTTTAAACAATATTAAAGTATTATCTTTAAGTGATAATAAAATATAAACAGATAAAGCGTATTCTATTAGAGATAATACATTTCCACCAATACTGGCTGGGCAACATGTTAAACAAGCAATTGCGGTTATTAAAGTTAAAGAAATACAATAAAGCTTTAAAGCTATAACGAACGAGGTTTTGAATTTTTGAAAATCATAATAAAAACCGAAAGTTAAAAGTACATATAACATTGGTTTAAAAACTGTTAATAACTTTGGTTCAATTTTATTTGTAGGATTAACTTTGTTTCTATTCATTTTCAGTAAATAGAAAAACAACAGTTAGCTTGCTCTCTTGCAAACGGTCAAAGGCTGGTTAATAGAGTAAATATAAAAAATACAGTTTTAGTAAGCATTTGTACGCTCGCAGATTGTATGGTTAGCAAAAGAAACATTTGAAATTTTTAATAATTTTTCTTTGTGTTCTTTGAGCAATATTCTTTTGTATAATTAAAAAAACACTGATGTTGGGAAGGTTGGAAATATCATACATATAAATGTATTATATCTATATTTCCACGTCTTTTTTTCCATATAAAGGCAGAAAATTAATCGAGACTTTCCACAGAATATTCTCTAAAAACTATTTTTTTATGTTTTTTTGCAAACGATACTAGTTTTGTACGCGTCAATAATAAACAGTATTTCATAATGGAAACGCTCTATTCACTATTAACTGAAAGTGACAATTTATTCATAAAGGATTTTGAAATACTTTGTTATATCAAAATGTCTGACATTATAATCGTAGTTGACAAGTTTTGTCAAAAATGCCTCGGGTTGTTTAATATTAATTATTTATTATTTAGAATGTTGTTAGGCTTTATTAATTGTGATCTTAATCTGATTTTAATACTATTTTGGTGTAGGTAGGTGTAGTAGGTGTAGTAAGCGCGCCAAGAAGCTAATAGGCGATGACACTCTAGTCAAGTCAAGTCTCGGCTACAAAGTCTTAAGCACCGACGAAACGTCGCCTGCTTATCTGTCTTTTACCGGATACATTTCGGAGAGTGTGCGCAAGAGCTACACAACTTAGTTCTACCGTCCCCTTTTTTTCATTGGACGTTCAGACACCCGGAGAGGTACCATCCATTTATGGTCCAAGTTCCTAAAGGCGTTTCGAAAACACGTTCCTCGTGCGTACTGCGAAACTGTGGAACTCCCTCCCGGTGTCTGTGTTTCCCGAGAAGTACAATACAGGTCTCTTCCAATTAAGGATAAATAGGTACCTTATAGGCAAGCGTGCTCCACCTTAGACCGCATCACTGCTTAACATCAGGCAGGGTGCGGTCAAACGTTTGCCTATTTAGCATAAAACTAAAAATAAGATATAACTAGTTATATAAAAAATAAAGGTTTATACCACATTCTTAATACTGACAGTGTACCTGTGTTTTAAACCCTCAAATCTATATGTTTAGTATCTCTAATGAACACGCATTGGCTTAAGCGTGTAATTAAACAAAACGATGATACAATAAGATCTTAACGTACGTGACGTGATGTGACGTATTGTGATACCTTCATCATCGACATCGTATTTATTTGTTTTAGGTATTTTTATAATTCGATGCTTCTCTTCGATAATAGGGCAGTTTCATTACAATGTAAAAATTAGAATAGATATTTAGTAGACCAGCATGTTTCGTCTGATGTTAGGCCAGAGTGAGGTTCATAAGTGCTACTAGAAATATCTAGAGACAGCAATCGTCTCCACTATGTCTTATGGTGAAGATGAATGTTCATCGTATAAACTCTTCTTTATACAATTTCTTATTCACATGAAATTAAAATACGCTTTTAACTCACCGACAAAAATAAAGTAACTTTTGTCAAAAAATCATCCGAAGGGGAAAATTGTCAGCAAACAAAAAACGAAATTGTTTGAGGCGTATTTGACTTTCATCAAAATCCCTGTGTAATTTTCACCGCTCGACTTTAAATATCAGGTGGGAATACAATTCTATTAAAGTTTCCCGTTCGATTCCCGAGTTCAAAGAGAAAAATTTGTAATTGCGTCTAAAAGTATATATTTTTTAAATTATTTATTGAATTAATTTAAAATCAATTTATATTTTTAAAATTATAATTTTACTCGTATTTTCTGATCGTAATTTATCTGATGTTACAATGAGTAATGTCTGGACAATAATCGTCTCCCCTATGACTACTCAATACAGCGAGTGTCCATCGATCAGGTTAACAGGGCATAATCTCTCTTCCAATTAATCTCTATTTCCAAACAAATCTCGCCAAAAAAACAACTATTTTTTATATTAATTTATTTAAAATTATATAATATCATTAATGAAAACATATAAAAACACACTGCTGAAAATACCTATTTGCACAAATCCCCAGAAAACATTGAGTTTATTAACTGAGCAGCTGAGTAAAGCTACTTACTACAATATATTTCGTTAAAAGCTAAAAGATAAAGTTCCAAGCTTTTTCCCTTTAACTATATGATAATTACTACCTCGTCCAGGTTTTCAAGCAGATTACGGTTTTCTTTTTTTGTAATTGAATCCAGTGTGCTGCAAACACAAAAGTTTTGCAAGTCCTTTAACAGTACCCACAAAGGCTCGCTTTTGTGTGGCCAATGGCCATTGAGTCTTTATTGTATGATGTAGAACTATAAATCCTCAGATATGGTTGTTATGGCATGAAATTATATTATAAAAATAACACTATTAATCCATTCTTTATAATTGAAAAAAAAAAACAAATATATAAAATAAGTGAATTTCTTATTGCAGATTACTTTCTCGGCATGGTCATATTTCTCACGTTCCGAATTCTTATTTGGACTATTCAACGAAGCCCAAACAATAGTAAGTAATAAAAAATATATAAATAAATCAATTCACACACTAAATTAGAATAAACTAAAAGCTTTATTTTGAATCGAGGTATCGAACAGCGAAACCCAAATTAAAATCAGTTCAATAATATCTGAAATTAGTGGCAATAAATAAATAAACGCGCCTAACCACTTCAAATTAACGTGAAAGCCAACACCTGAGCGTCCATACATTTTGTTTTACAACATTGTTTGAAACATAGCAAAATGTTGAAATTAACTAATTTTGTAACTTTCTCGCACTAATTATTATCGCAAATCACTATAATAAACAAATATTTACGGCACAGAATATATAAAATGCTTGTGAAATATAACCAATATAAAATGTTTAAAATATTTAAAATGCATTTTATTTATTCTGTGCCATAGCTATTTGTTTATTATAGTGATTTACGATAATATTTAGTGCTGAAAAAGTTATAAAATTACTTAATTTCGACATAAATCTGCTATGTTTCAAACAATGTTGTAAAACAATATGTATGGACGCTCAGGTGTTGGCTTTCACACTAACAACTCCAAAATAAAGCTCTGGCCAGTAACTACAATATTCATTGCAATAGTTATTAAATAGCATATCCATAGTTGAAAAAAAAAATTGAATTTATAACTTGTGGTTACGAGTAGTAATCCAACGCTTCTTTTTCAAGTAGAAAATTGTTCGGACTACGAGGTTTCTTTGTGTGTTGACCGCGCTCTGTGATGCGAGACGATTTTTTGTATTAACATTCATTTCGGACCATTTACAAGCATTATTACTTTTTATTTCTTAACTCACTCGTATCATGTATAACTGTTTGAACATGCAACTTATGCTAGTCAACGTATAGACCCGACAACACACGGATTACGATATGGGATAAGCAAACACTTCCGTCTACGACCAGCACGATGATCATCACATTTTTTATTTTGTTTACTTTGGACTTTTTGTCTTTTGATACGTAATTATAAACACAACCTGATCCCAAGCTAGGACACCCTGTACTGTGGGTATCAGGCCAGGGGCAACGCAAACGTGTAATACCCATAAAGCATGTTATATATTTTTTATAATAACTCGGCATGTAACACTTCTGATGGTAAAGCTAGAGCACGCTCCTTGAACAGAAAGTGTACACTTCTCTCGTCATATATTAATAATCATAATAAATTTAATTACTCAAAGAAAATGCTTCGTCATCCATTTCCATCAATATTAATGAAAACAGTTTATGAATAAACTCATTAATATTCGTTCCTTATTATTTAAGTCAGAAAATGCATAACAATTCAAAGTTTTCAATATTTCTCAACGTCGAGTCGAGTCGTCGTCGTCGGTGAAGTTTTGGAACCTGCATTCGAATGCGCTTTAAGTGATTAGTTCCATTTGTGATTGAGCACATTGCTATTGCATACAAAATGCATTGTTATTTATTATAGACGATTAATTTGCAAATTTTCTTGCGTTTTTATTGTAGCTCGGCATACGATAACACTCCGCCTGATGTAAATAAAGCTAGGGTGCGGTCCATGAACGAAAACAAATACTACCACATATAAATTTCTATAAACAGCAGTCGCCTCCGCTATACCGACTTGAGGTTAATAGTGCACACTCCTTTCGCTATATCTCCCGAAACGCGGCAAGATCATTCAAGAGTATTATACTTAAATGTGGTGGTACTACCCTAGGACGGCAGACTGAGTTGCTAACCAGTAATAGTCTACCTACCACTCTTTAAAATTAAATAGAAAAATAGTGCCACTTTTAACTTACGATACTATACCAAGGGTTGATTGAGAGCTTCACCCATCTCTCCAGCATTGATAAGTCCCACCGTACAGATATACAGAATACGTTTTGAATAGTTCTAGTGCTGCATCCAGTAGCCGCATCGTAAAGCAATTCAGCAACAATGAAGAACGCTTTTTTTTTTCAAATAAAAATCACGAAAAATATCTTTAATACGAACACCCGGCTTATTTCAAGTGGCCAGTACGTCAGGGTGAATACAATGGACAGAGCTATCGAGTATCAATTAGGAGATATCCAGAAGAAATAAGTATTACTATCTAGAGAGGATAATAGAGGTCGTTATATGGACATCTGCCTTTTGTCCGATACTAATTGACCAACCATGGTAACCCTATGCTGTCGTTTGGTAAAATGTTGTAAATATATGGTTTTTTAATAGTATCTCGGCACTCCGACTGATGTTAATTAAGAGTGCGGTCCATGACGGGAACTTAACTTAAACTTAGGTTGACAGTGCATACTCCTCTCGTCGTTACCCGACTACCCAGCAGTTGGAATGGCTGGCGATAGAATGATAGAGATTTTTCGATACGATCACGTGTCAAAGCTCCAGTTTAGTTGTCAGAACATTCGTGCGTCTGGTAGAGTGGTTTGGGTTCGAATCACATCTTATCTTACGCTGTAGTGTGCGTATTAATTTTGTTTTAAACAATCTTCATCATAATTGAATAATAAAACAAATTTGACATTTAAAAAACAATTAAAAAGAACGATATTTAATGTAAGTTGTAAATCATACTCAATTTTACCATCAAACGGTTTTCAGAAAACGTAGAAATACGTTACAGGTGGAATATAGTAAGATACAAAATAATTGGCTACGAATCGGTTGCGGATTATTCGTAGACCATAAGTTGATACGAAAACGCTACGCCAATATGCTACGCTATTGCTACAAAAAGAGAATTTCCATTTTTGGGCCCACTTGATGCCTAATATTTTAGTAACCAATAATATCTAATTTTTTTATTAATTCATTTTAATTATATCAACACATCATTTTCCAATCAATTGACAATGTTTTATTACATAAAAAACAGATATTCAATTATTAAAGCATTTAAAATAATAATAACCTCAAATATTGCATCAGAAAACATCTAATTACTCAGGTGAAAAAATTAAAAAGGAATATAGATTTATTTTTCTACAAAATTAACTAAAAATCATCGACAAACTCGAAAAAAAAATTGTGTGCCCATTTTGCTTAGTCGAATTCTCCTTTTGTAACTTTTGTTACTTGTACCATTCTCTTAATTCAACTAACTACAAAAATTACAAGAAAACTAACGTTTCTATATTAGTACCTTACTATTATTATTTAATCTACTGAAAGAGTGGTAGGCAGACTGATGACGGTTATTAGCCCAGTCTACCGTCCTTGGGTAGTACCACCACTTTCGAATCGTTTAAAAGTAACCCCGGTGATACACATTCGTCTTCTCAAGCATAGCGAAGGCAACTGGCTGCAGAAATTCATCTGTATTAGCAGTTGTATCCGTTAATGGATCGCACCCTAGCTTAACATCAGCTAGTTTTGTCATATGCCGACCTTTTTTTTTATTGTAGCTCGGCATGTGACAATACTCCGCCTGATGTAAAGCTAGAGTGCGGTCCATGAATGGAAACAACTGCTACTACAGATAAATCTCTACAGGCAGCAGTTACCTCCACTATGCCGGCTTGAAGAGACGAGCATGTACCATCTTAGATTGACAGTGCACACTCCTCTCGTTCTATCTGGCTACTTTCAAACTATTCCCGAAACGCGACAAGGTCACTTCAATAAAAAAAAGTTTTATCTATCTATATTGCCATTATTCAAGGATTCTTTTAAATACCCATACTAAGATAAACTTGTATCATAAGCACGAACCAAAGCACGGATATATTTTTTTTAATTTAGTGAGATTAGAACACGGAACTGATCGGTCGTAAATTCACGCTGGATCGTGCTAGACTACAGCCGCTCATTATTACATACACCTGGTGGTTAGCTAAGGACATGAGTTCGGTGCCCACCTTAGCTCTGGGTGTTTTTTTTTATTGTAGCTCGGCATGTGACAACACTCGGCCTGATGTAAAGCTAGAGTGCGGTCCATGAATGGAAACAACTGCTACTACAGAGAAACCTATGCGGGCAGCAGTCGCCTCCCCTATGCCGGCTTGAGGGGACGAGCATGTACCCAACCATACAGGTGTTACATTCAAAAGTGGTGGTACTACCCCAGGACGGCAGATTGGGCTAATAACCATAATCAATCTGCCTACCACTCTTAAAGTGCCTATAGGCACTGAGCGACCAAAGTATATATAACAAAGTTACATTGGTACCGGTCAGAATTAGCGAGGTTCGAACACGGGTCTCATCGATCGTGAGTTCACGCGTCTTACCGCTAGGCCACGGCCGCTCTAAATAAACTCAGAATAAACAATATACAGTACAATATATCTTATTCATATACGCAGTCGCAAATCGAAATATCAAATACAATTGGCTAATATTTTCTTTTCAAACTTCAAAAGACATTCTAAAAGTAGAAAAACAACAGAAATAACTCTATACAAATATAACTTTACATTTTGTATATTGGAAGCTACTTTGATTCTTGGCTTTACTCTTGGGACGGACCGAGGCAAATAGCGCTACGCAAATATTATTGAGATTTTATTGAAATAACCAACTATGTAAAATACCTACTCATAGAAAGACGTTACTCATGTTTTTAGTAGATATTTATTTCTTTAATTTATATACACCGTATATTAGTACCACCCAGCCTGTACGGCGACTTGCAGCACCTATTAATGTACGGGGCCAGAAGCAGTGCTATTAGAATAAAAACGGCAGCAATCGTGAGAATTAAGTGTTAAGTAGGTTGGCTAGGTATGTTCTGTGGTATATACTAACACTTTCGAATGTAACACCTATTAAGTGATTTTTCCGCGTTTGTAGCCAGGTATAACGCGTGTGCACTGTCAATCTGGATGGTGCACAGTCGTCTTCTGCTGACTGCCGCTTGTAGAAATTTCTGCGGACGGATGCTAAGATGCAAAAAAAATTATGACATATGATAACACTCCACCTGATGTAAAGCTAAAGTGCGGTCCATGAACGGAAGCAATTGCTACCACAGAGAACCGCAGACAACAGTTACTTCACAGGTGGTACGGTACGTCACAGGACGATATCTTTTTTTATTATATGCATAAGTGACATGAAAAGGTGCAGTCACGTTACCGCCATAATCCGGTGGCTGTGGCACGTAGATCCGAGCAATAAACTACACTATTCTAGATTTAAGGGCATCGTAAATGGCCAAGTCGTTAACTGCATTCAATCTGCTTAATTGAGAATAGCTTTAGTGGAACTTAAAATTGATGAATCACGACGAGGGAGTTCACAGTTAACTGTGGCGACTATTTAAATAAATCTCTAGGTTTTATTATAAAGTTATTTTAAAAACTTTTTTTTTTTAATAGTCACGTAGTTGTTTTTTTAATTTTATTTCAGCACGTCATATGACCGCACTCCGCCTGATGTTAAGGTAGAATGCGATCAAAAAGAAATGTGTACAGACAGCAGTCGCCTCGCTATGCCGGCTTAAGGAGACGCGTATGCACCATCCAGGTTGGCAGTTCAGTTTCCTTCAAATATTCGAACTAATCCTGAAACGTGATTAGGTTAATTTAAAAGTAGAAAACATTTCACACGACAAACGTTACAAAATGAACTAAAAATCATCGATGAACTCGAGAAAATATTGCGCGGGCCCAATCCTCTTAGGCGAATGGACTCTCTCCAAAACTCATTAAAGTTTCAGTCACTGAAATCATTAAACAACATCAAAGAAAAATCTGAAACATTATAAATACAATAAACACGAACCTTTTAAATCTAATAAAGTATTATACTCAATAAACTACTTATAAATCCCTTTATAAACTTAATTTACGTTCCTTTTAAGGTTACAGAAAAACTATCCAATGACGACCATTAAAATATGATAAGGGAACGCGTATGACAATTCAATTTGGTACACAAAATAATATCAGCTTACACAATAATAAATAGAGTCCCCACAAAGGAAATCAGGAACGAACCTGACCATTCGACGACACGTGTCTCGTGTCCCAATTGAGGGACAAGAAATAAAAAAATATTGGCTCTGAAAAATATACAGTTCTCTGTAAACAAAGGTTTACAATGTTAATTTTGTTATCATCATGTGAACGTGTAAAGAAATAATTGTTGTTTTTTTTTTTGGAAATAAATATATGTCGGAACAATCATGAATACGGACTCTAATTTGAACGATTACGGAAACTAACTTGGAACAAAATGAATACGTGGTCATGAGTACAAGCACTAACTGAATATGAAACAAAAGCGTCGTTACGCTTTGACAGAGTCTCTGAAAACACACGACGTGGCGGACGCGTTGTGATTTGTTTGTGCGGAGGAACTGTCGTGTTTCAGCTTCGTGTATTTGCTTAGTCATCGCCCACAAATGGAGGATAGAAGTCTTGGACCGATCTCCCGTTCTGTCATATAGTTTATGTATAATTTTTTACCCGAGATTTGCGAGAACGAATGCGGGACGTAGAGCTCCTCTTTTCAGACTGTGCTACACATACAACACGTGTTTCACAGATATTAACATATATCAACAACTTTCTAAAAACTGCATTAAATCTAAAATGTATGCTAAATTGTGTCAGCGTAGGTGTGACAGGCAATGATGTAACACTCATTTTATTGTTGCTTTTTTTTATCTGTTTTTATTAATATTTTTTCTTTTTTTCGTATGCGTTCACTCCACAAATTTATGTACATAGTGAAAATTATTTTAGGGTGCAGTGGTGTTATTGTGATCAACTTAAATATAAAATCTCCTCGACACTGCACCTGTAATTTTTCCAAATAAATAAATAAATATAAGTATGACGGTATCAATGTAATATTAATGTACATTAATTAAAAGAATAATAGGCAGAACTTAAAGTGTATTTTAAGTTCGCTTGTGTTAGCTCATTGCCGTCTCACATATCTATAAAAAAACGAAAAAATTAAACTCATATTTTATAATATATTTTATTATTTTCTTGCCTTATTACAGAGACTAAACATCATGAATTTTATTAAATAATCTTACTTAAATATCTTAAAAATAATAAATAGATATTCTAGTCTGAGCATAGAAGAGGGTGGTGTAATGACCAAAAAGGAATACCACACGAAACGTATCAAAGCATAAAACGTGGGGTTTACTAAATTGTTCGATACCTACAAATAAAAAAGTGCACTTATAGGGTCCGAACACGCGAATTGATATCGCCCTTGTTATATAATGAAACTAGCTATTCCCCGCGACTTTGTTTGCGTATGATTAATATTATGATTTTAATTTGAGTGTTTGGCGCGCTTTTCCCCGGGAAGGTTGAGGTGTTTTTTATCTTTCCTTAATTAGTTTAGTGGTTATTATTGTGTAAAATTTGTGTTATTTTGCGTAATTTTATGCTGCGCTTGTTCACTCTAGCGGCAACGGAAGCGATTTTTTTGTGTGGTTATCCCACGCCGCGAAAACGCTCATATTGTGACGTGACCGGGTGAATTGCCGCCAAATACTCCAAGAAAGCGTCAAATTGTAAAACACCATTGCAATTTGATGTAAAAACATCAAGAATTTACTACTCGACATTGGCAGAATTGTCGTTGTTATGACATGGTGTTACATTCTAAAGTGGTGCTACTACCCCAGAACGGCAAACTGGACAAATACCCATCGTCAGTCTGCCTACCACTCTTCCATCACATCTTAAACAATAAAAATACAGAATTCCCAAATCTAACTTAGCTCAAACACAATTTTCTTTACAAGCAAAATGATAGAAATAAAAATTCAAAAATTCTATTAAAACATATTAGCGGGGATATTCGTGGATATAAATCACGTGTTTCTGCCAAAAAGAAAGCGAGATTACAAAGGAAGCGCCTCGGGTCGCGACATGCAATTTGTCATACTCAAAACTAGTCATGCGAGATACTTTAACGGATTACTTCACGTAGTACAACAAGCATCTTAAGTACTTAGCCCTATAGGCATAATTTATATTTTTCATCTCATAGATTGCTGAACTTTACTGCAAAAATTCTCACTATCTTTCTACTTAACTGAAATTTTAATAAAAAAAAAAAAGCTTTAACGTAGTAGCCAACACCTGAGCATCCATACATTTTATTTTACAACATTGTTTGAAACATAGCAAATTTATGTTGAAATTAAGTAATTTTATAACTTTCTCAGCACTAATTATTATCGCAAATCACTATAATAAACAAATAGCTACGGGACATTTTAAACATTTTATATTGGTTATATTTCACAAGCACGATAGAAGTATGCACTGTTGTACTATTTAATGCACAATCGTCTCCTCAAGTCGGCATAGCGAAGACGACTGCTGCCTGTAGAAATTTATTTGTAGTAGCAGTTATTTCCGTCATGGACCGCACTCTAGCTTTACATCAGGCAGAGTGTTTTTATATGCCGAGCTACAATAAAAAAACTTTATATCATATACTCCTTAGTAATAAGCTAGTAAAATACAAGTACAAAAATTGGTTAGAATTTAGCGGGATATAAACACGGGTCTCATCGATCGTGAGTTTACGCGTTCTACCGCTCTAAGTATTGTTAATTTTAAGTCTTTATGTAGTAGACGCACTACAATCTACGGGAGCACACATCGTTCACACGTACGCTCGAAGTCGCCGTACATCTCAGCAGTGATTATATGCGGTCTCATGAACCTTGTACCGAGATCACACTGAGGTATTGTCTACTTAGCTTTCTAACCTAACAATTTATCATGGGACCTAATATTACTATTCTTTACTCGAATGCGGGTACATTCATAACACAAAAGCAAATATTTTTCTACGTGGCAGCAGTTGTCTCCATGGACTGCCCTCCAGATAATCATATTCCAGGCTTTATTTTCATTGTATTGACATTTTTTTTATTGTAGCTCGGCATGTGACAACACTCCGCCTGCTGTAAAACTAGAGTGCGGTCCATGAGTGAAAATATCTGCTACTACAGAGAAATCTCTACGGGTAGAAGTCGCCTCCACTATGCCGGCTTGAGGAGACGAGTATGCTAGATTGATAGTGCATACTCATCCCGTTATACCTGGCTACTTTCAAACTATTCCCGAAACGCGATACACTTGACGGGTGTTACATTCGAAAATGGCAGTACTACCATATGCCGAGTGTATAATTAAAAAAAAAAACAGATTATAAGAATTTCCTCAAGATTTTTTTTTTTAACTAAAAAAATAATAAATCGTAAGTGGACATGTGTAGACATAATAAGGGATAAAAACATACGTCCAAAAGTAACTTGATATTTTAAAAGACAGTGGAGGGAGGCCTTTAAAATACACCCTCAAAACACAATTTAATAACAAAAGGGAGAATTTTCCTTTCAATTGAAATCCTAAACATATTGGATTTAACGAGAAATAAAAATAAAAAACATTTTCCGTTACGTTGACATTTGATATTTTATTAGCAGATATATTGAGTTTAAGAAAGGTATTTTAAGGTACTCCGCCATCCATAAATGGAAACAACTGCTACTGCTACTAATTTCTACAGGCTGCAGTCGCCTCCGCTATGCCGGCTCGAGGAGACGAATGTTGCGAAACGCATATAGGTAACCTACGTAGTTTCACAGGTGTGAATCTTGTTGCACTTGTGATGAGAGTGGTTCAGTAGCAGCAATAAAAAATAAAGAAAGAAGTAAATTTTATAATAGGTAAAATTAATTCCTTAAAATCTGTATTGAAATATTTTTCGAATAGAAAAAGCTTTTTCTCTATTTATTATTTTATTTTCATAAAAAATACAGACAATAAGGAAACGATATCATAGAAACAGTTCTTTTATCTTTACGGACGACAATATTAAAGTGGAGTTCCAGTTTTCATGGATGCAATATCCGCTAGTTTTCATTGCTATTATACTTGGTAGATACTTTTTTTGTATCTTATCGTCACCCATTTTGTGCTTTTTCATTACTTTCTGCTGGCAAGTTCCGCGTTTATTTTCCTCTTAATTGAGTGAAAGTAATGGTTAGAAAATCTTTTGATTGTTTTGTGCATACTAGACTATACTATACTTTTGTTTTATTGTGGCTCGACATGTGACAACACTCCGCCTGATGTAAAGTTAGAGTGCGGTCCATGAATGGAAACAACTGCTACTACAGAGAAACCTATGCGGGTAGCAGTCGCCTCCACTATGCCGGCTTGAGGAGACGAGCACGCACCATCTAGAGTACACAGTGCACACTCCTCTCGGTATACCTGGCTACTTTCAAACTATTCCCGAAACGCGACTAGGTCACTTCACGGGTGTTACATTCGAACGTGGTGGTACTACCCCAGGACGGCAGACTGGACAAATAACTATCATCAGTCTGCCTACCACTCTTTAATATACTAGATATATATATACTTTAATATACTAGAATATAATCTTACGACTAAACTTCATACATTTGACATAAAAAAACCGTAGAAATGATTTGATAATGTTGCCGTCAAGTCAAGTACTAACTGACAGACAACCTAAACGTGGCCATGTTTTCACTCGCGTCACATTGGGAGCGTTATTGCACATCTAGTTGTATACAGGGTGTATCGGGCAACGTGTAAAAAATTTCAAGAGATGACTCAGTAAGCGATTCTGAGCAGAAATTAATTTAAAAAATAAATATTTTTTTTTTATCCAAATGTCCACCTTTTCCTTGTAGAAACATACATAATTTACTACACGAACGCGTAATCGTTGTGTCGTCGGGCGGTGCACCAAACGAATGACCTTGGTTTTGATCAACGCCGACAACCTATGCCGCCTCGCCTTTGATCTCGCGCCGACAAGCCGTGTGCCAGCCCACCTGCAACGGTGGTCCACGTCGGCCGGTCCATTTATAGACCTTTTGTTTTTGTGATAATACCATACACGAGAACTTTTATTTAGTAAATTTATTTTTTGAGGGATATTCATCCCTCACTTAATATTTACCTTAATTTTTTTACACGTTGCCTGATACACCCTGTATATGGTTTTGTGTATGACTCACTGTTTTTATTAAGCCTGGTATTAAGCTAGAGTGCGGTCCGGTCCGTGGGGCGTGCTATTACAGACAAATTTCTATATGCAGCAGTCGCCTCCGCTATGCTGGGTTGAGGAAACGAATGTGCACCATGCGCTATTGTTTTTATTAGTTATTTTTATAATTTATTACTTCCTATATAACACGAGCTAACTTTGAAACGCGCTAGGTCACTTCATTTCTTTTATTAGTTGCAAAATAATATGCTAATAATATGGCTAATAATCATCGTATGGCTAAGAATAACTCTTTTAATTATATTTTATTATACCATATAAATATAAATAAGAAAGTTACATTGGTACCAGCCGAAATTTTGTGAGATTTGAACACGGGTCTCCTCGTCCACGTTTTCAACTACTAAACCACAGCAGCTTTGCTATATCAAAGTAGACGCACAGCGTACAAAATATGAATAATTTAAATTCAAACTTCAATTTTGTACAAACTCGCAAATTCACATTTCGTATTTCGGCAATTAACGAAGTTAGACTATATTGTTTCGCAAATGGATTGGTTTGGTTACAGACAGACTGCCAGACTACATTGTTCCTTTGTATTTATGGCATGTTGATTTATTAACTTTGATTTTCGTATTTTCTTTGGCTAATATGAAGCTTTGTGATATGTACTTTGGTCGCTCAGTGCCTATAGGCACTATTAGAGAGTGGTAGGCAGACTCATGATGGTTATTTGTCCAGTCTGCCGTCCTGGGGTAGTACCACCACTTTCGAATGTAACACCCGTGAAGTGACTTTGTCGCGTTTCGGGAATAGTTTGAAAGTAGCCAGGTATAACGAGAGGAGTGTGCGCTGTCAATCTAAGATGGTACATGCTCGTCTCCTCAAGCGGGCATAGTGGAGGTGCTGCCTGCCTGCTACTGCCTGCCTGTAGAGATTTCTCTGTAGTAGCAGTTGTTTCCATTCATGGACCGCACTTTAGCTTTACATCAGGCGGAGTGTTGTCACATGCCGAGCTACAATAATAAAAAAAAAGCAACAATTGTTATTTAATGTATATTAAAATTTATGGATTTATTAAATAAATTGAAATTCTCCTAGTTTTTAAAATATATTGTTTATAATATTGATAAATTTATAAGAAAATTAATTTTAAGGTAGACATTTCCAAACCTTTTCAAATTCACACACAAAATGTTCGTTTATTGACTGAAAAAAGGCGAATAGATTAGTCAAAATATTAGACTATAAATATCATAAACGCCCTTACATTATAGAAAAATAAACTACATAAATATGATATGCTTAATTCATAATAAAATCTATTTTATTTTTCATTATTATAAATCGACACATTCTAATTAAATAAATTTTTATTCACATTTTTCATCTGTGCAGATATATGTAAAATATAAACCCAAACTCCTTATAATAATGCATGATTCATCAAGAAACAAGCTCAAGATGAAATTTTAATAACAAAACTCAACGCTCATTAACACCCCCTCAACAAAACACCCGTAAGTCACAAAATTGCAATTTCTTAGACTACAACTTTAATGTACAAATAAGACGTAACATTTTATCTCGTAATGAAACCTGAACAGGCGTAGGTTTTAATGATGATTGAGGAAATGTTACTTCTGCAGTTATGTGATCATGTAATTAGTCATAAAGAATGTTTGAACTGGTATAAACTGGAGATCCACAATTTCTGCCTATCCCCGAGTTGTATGGAATGAAAATGACAGTGAATTTCGTCGTTAAACTTTGGTTGTTTATCTTGAATTTATATCAATACGAGTATATGTAATAAACAAGTCATGTGTACCAAGGTACCATGATAATTATAATGTTAGATTTGTGTACAAAATTTTGAATTTATTTGTTCTATTTCTATAATACAGGACAGGTCTGTGAAATCTTCAGCCCTGGTTGTGTTTTGCTGTAAAAATCCGTCAAACAGATGAACTTACTTTATTATTTTAATAATAAAATGCATTGATATATACAACTGGATGTGCAATAACGCTCCCAATGAGACGCGAGAGAAACCATGGCCACAGCCACGTTTAGGTTCTCTGTTAGTTAGTATTTGACTTGACGGCAACATTGTTAAATCGTTTGTGAAGCTTGCACCTCTAGTATATGTATATCTCTATGATAAAATGTATTTAAGACAAACATGTGGCATCAAAGATAACCTAGCAATACTTAAATTAACTGAAACAACGTAATTTTAAAACCACTAAAGTAACTTTTAAGAGGGCTTGCGTGCGAAGATTACAATGTATGGTGGTAAAATGTATAATCAGAATTTGTGTATTATGTTAAGATGGTAGAATATGATGTTACGATGCGATATATAAAATATAATTTACAAAATATGTAATTTTTTTTGTCCCACTAAGTGTATTATTTAAAATTCTTTTTACATGCGTAAATAGATGTTTTGTTGAAACTTGTATAAAGTAGAATATCTTACTACATTTTTTTTTTTCAAATTTAATCTGCAAAAGTATATTTTACTTAATTAAAAAATATCTATGAAATATAAATCTAAAATATTCAACTAATTGTTCACGTACATTTAACGCTAATAAGGGTGACTTCACACTGTCCCTATTGAAATCATAAAGGCCTACAAAGGGAAATTTTGCTTTGAAATGGTCACGCGTCAACGCGTCTGTTCTACGGACTTTTGATTTGGAAAATTAAAATTAATATAAATTTCCTCTTTGATATAATAAGCTCTATAATAATTTAAAAAGACACATGGGTATCTTCTTTTAATGTAATTTAATTTAGAAAAAAGTTGAAAAAAAAAACAATTTGCAAGTACTCGCTGTTTTTATTTAAATTGTTTTAATCTATTTTTTTTTAATATATATAACCAAACTTTATTAAACTCTAAACTCTAAATAAAACATGGTATTTAAGGTATACATACGTAAATAAATATATTAAAAGTACTGCTTTTTGTTTTCCTTTATTATTTCTTAAAATAGTAAAATTTAAAAAATCGTGATAGTGATTAAAATGTGTAAATGCATAATATAAAAAAAGTAAGCATTTGTTTTAGCTCCGAGATTTATGGTTGTGTTAGTGCATATAATAATTTTAGGATTTTCTGTTCATACACAATTACCATTTAATTATACAGTAATTATATTAAGTGCTCTTCTTAGAGCTTAGTCCAAAGGAGTATTGTAACAAAAAGCGAATGATTAATAACATAGGTACCCTATCAGTCTAGACAATAATGATGACTGTACATGATACAAAATACTTTATGCTCAAAAATTAATCATCCTACGAGTGTGAAATAACTCTGCTAATGACTGAAAGATACCGCATTTTAAATAGTTGATCGCCGCAGTACAGTCGAGCCCAATGTACAAACGATATCGCATTGCATTTGATAAATAGCTACTTCAATTCCCATCTTTATGTCAAATACGATTATTATGATTATAATTTTGACTGTGACGACGTCTTATATATTTTTTTATAGTAATCCGACATATGAGCACACTCCGCTTGATATTATGCTAGAATGTGGTCACCACAGCGATGCCGACTTGTACAGAGTACACCATAGCTTCCTCTAATAAAAGCAATTTTATTAAATGTATAAATTCTCGGTTATAAACAAAGTTTGCGTCGTGTAACGAGTGTTTAACATTCGCTTTAAATATTCTTGATACTAACGATCTTTCCAGAACATGATGAAGCTGTTTTGTATACAAATTTAAATCGTGCATTAGTTGATGGGAAGATAGGGTTAGACTCTTTAAAATGTAATTTATGACTTGTAGAATACGTTCACCACAACTCTTTACACTCTACCTGATGCTAAAGTGCCATCTACGAGCGGCGACAAGTGAGACTGGTAGAGAATTGTCTACACGCAGCAATGTGAATCGCTTGAAGGCCATGTTACGGGTATTGCGCTTAAAAGGTCATTTGATATCATTCTTGATAAAGAAGCTGTGAACTCACGATCGATGAGACCGTGTTCGAACCGCGCTATATTCTGACCGGTAATGTACTATGGTCGCTCAGTGACTATAGGCTATATTAAAAAGTGGTACTGGGGTAGTGTTTGTATGTATTTTTTTCCAATGTAACACCCGTGAAGTGACCTTGTCGCGTTTCGGGAATAGTTTGAAAGTAGCCAGGTATAAGAGAGGCGTGTGTACTGTCAATCTAGATGGTACATGCTCGTCTCCTCAAGCCGGCATAGTGGAGGCGACTGCAGCCCGTAGAAATTTATCTGTGCTAGCAGTTGTTTCATGTTGTCACATGCCGAGCTACAATAAAAAAAATCTTGTTTGTTTTTATTTTGCATTAATTGTATATGAAATCTTTACTTTATTTTTAAATTTTATATTTTTTATTCTAATGTTTACTAAAAATAAAGTTTTGTAAATTATTAATAAGTGTTACTTTACGTGCGGGCGCCAAAAAATTTTAAATTAAGTTGGCCCGTTGATTAAAAAGGTTGCTCACCCCTGCTTTAGACAGATGTCGAATCATGCTAGCCACCCACACGACACAAATACAATCAATGATGCATTAAACTATTGGAATATTAATACTACACCGAACTAATATGATATTCGTCACTAGCACCAATATAATGATCTAAATCAGCAACTGAATCTATTACTCTCAAGTAACTCATTAGGGCATTTGCATAATTTATTATCCTATATTATATAGGTATGCACACACAGGTTTCTCTGTAGTAGCAGTTGTTTCCATTCATGAACCGCACTCTAGCTTTACATCAGGCGGACTGTTGTCACATGCCGAGCTATAATAAAAAAAAACCTCGACCCCGAACTAGGATACCCTCTTTGGGTATCACAAACATTTTAAATAGAATAAGGTTCATGAGCGAAAAGAACTGCTTCCACAAAGGCAAGCCTGCTACTTCCAAGCTGAATGTTATACATACTCAGTGCCTGTAATAAAAGCTCTAACTTCTCGCTCTTTTACGAAACGGTTCGGCGCGTCCTTTTTGTGTCGGACAATTGACAAGTGGAATGCCTTGCCCTCCCATGTGTTCTCCCAATCCTTTCACCTTAGATCCTTCAAGCACTTACTCAGGCCGACATAGTAGTAGCGACTGGACCTCCACTGCGCTTACTATCAGGCCAGTCGAGGTCACGTGTCGTGTCAAAATAAAAAAAAAAGCTTAGTAGCACTTGAAAAAAGAAAGAGATAATCTCTTGTAGCAACATCTTTTAAAAACAAAATGTCAAGGGAATGAAGCATTAGATTTATTAAGTCAGACTCATTGATATATACAAGTAAATGTGCAATAACGCTCGGAATCTGACGCGAGAGAAAAGATGACCGCAGTCTCTTTTAGGTTCTCTGTCAGTTAGTATTTGACTTGACATTGCCAAAGCGTTTGAAGTGATATACGCTTTTTTTATGTCAGATGTGTGAAGGTTGCACCTCTAGTATATGGTCTATGGTCAGAATACAGATTATTAAAAACACAGAAACATCAAGTTTTATTTATGATTAATGAAGCATCTCTTTCAATCCAAACTCTCTTCTTAATTAACCTAATCTACAAATAAATGCGTAAAATATACAAAAAGATCTGTATTCCCTAAAATACCTTGTATTTGTTTACCAATAAGGATTTGTTAATGGTATACGGGTATCCTAAACAATCTCAGTAAACAAATCCTACAATCCGCTTTGAGTACAGTCGCGAACAGAATTTACCGTTTGAATACAAAAGCTAGGTACAATCGGGTATTTTTCTCCTTTTTTGTGTAAACAGTACGTAAACGACGTGTACTTCGATTGAATCCGCACCATGTTTGCATACTCGATTCATCTAAATTCACTTCGAGTTTTTCGGTTCTAGTCAGGGTGACGGCATCTAATATTTGTCTCAATTTCTTGCGTTAGTTAAAGTAATAATATTGTTTTTTTTTGTAATGCCTATACTAAGCTAATGATTGTATCATAAGCATTGAGCGACCAAAGCACATATAACATAGTTACATTGGTACCAGTCAGCAAGATTCTCATTGATCGTGAGTTCACGCCTTCAACCGCTAGACCACGGCCGCTCTATATTATATTTGTAGAGAACTTAATTTTAAAAAAAAAGAAAATATAAATTTAACACATTTCACTTTATACAAATATATTTTGTAAGACTGACTGACATTTGGTTTTTTTTTCTTATTAATTATATTATTATTTTATGAAAGCTTCGCTTTTGTTATCTAAAAATTATTACACAGTTTCATTATCTAATTAATACTCAAGAGTAAGGTCCGTTTTAAAATATTTAATAGTTAATTATTTTTGAATGTCTGCTCACAGAGAAAACTTCTTATATAAAAAAGAAATGCATCTTCTGCATGGACACACTGAATAATTAGAGTAAGAAAGAAAATATTTAAAAATACTTGCCGATTGATATAAAGCTTGTGCGAAAGAATGTTTTAAGAAAGTACTTTATAATTGGTTGTCGCAGAAATGTTTCTATAATGTGCAAGAGTTTTTAGATCATAAGTATTGACTAAATTAAATTGTATTGACATTAGATCCAGTAAATAAAATAAATAGATTTCATAGATTTGACATACTCTTAATAATAATAATTTAATTCTTAATTGACATACTAATATTGTTAATATACATACTATGTTTGTGCAAAATGTGGCGGAACATGTGGACAAATTGTTACTTAACACCCTTTTACTAACACCATGTTTCATGCAATAAAGAAATTTCATTTCATTTCACAGCTGCTATTGCCTAGACTACAATATCTTCCTTTTTCTATTTTCTTGTGTCCGATTGGGAGAGAATCGTTCTGTAACGAATTTCAAAATCGTAGCTTTTAATATTTTCATTGTTTTGTTGTCTTCTCAAAGAGTATCGTTATGAAATTAATCCGGTAGACAGTCGACAACTTTTTAATTAAATATTAAAAAAATGCATTTAATGTTTGACATTTATTATTTTTTGTATTTATACTAAATATACGTCTACTTTTCTAAATAACGATGTTTTATTGTTATTTTTCAGTTTAATAAATATAATCAAAATATGTCCCGAAGTACTTTCATTTAAAAAAATCTAGTTCATCATCCCATCTTAAGTTTGTTTTTATTTTATTTTGAGAATTATTTAAACATTTTTTTATTTGCAGCTGCCCTGGTGTAGCAGTCGCCCCCATTATGCCGGCTTAAGGAGGCGAACCGGGGTAGACAACCATCAGGTTGATGGTGCACACTAGACCAATAAAGACCATCAGTCTGCCTACCACTCTAATATATTGTTATAAATATACTCATGAACATCTCTCATTGGCTAGTTACATTATGATCATAAAATATAATGTTATATTTAACTATGAAAAATCTGACTATAAAAAATCGAACCAAATTTAAAGTCTCTAAGGAGAAAACAAATACTACATTTCCATATTTTTATTGCAACTTCCATGCTTGACATGACACCCGTTCATTCAACCGTAAAAAAACCGCTCACGGTGTTGTATTGTTTGTCTACAAACAGAACGAAAAAAATACCAATTTTTGGGGTAAATTTTTGATGCGGGCAACACTCGTTCGCGCGTGATGTATGTTTAAAACATTAGGTGCTTGATGACGGAATGCATGTATGAATACACATATCGTTTTACCCAAATTATGAATTAAAATAAAAACATAAACAAGTCTCGAATAATTCTACGTAAGAGTACGTTATTTCGAAAAATGACATCGCGTTCAGCAGATCGATTAAAATCAAGTAAATTGAACGTTACAAAACAGATTTTCTTGATTGATTTAAAGGGTGGTGTGATGATCTGATGATGGTTATTAACGCATTATTCATTTTATTAAGCCGGCATAGGGGAGGCGACTGCTGCCTGCAGATATCCGTGAAACCTATCAGTTGTCTTCGCTCATAATTCACACCATTATGATTTTATTTTAAGTTGTTGTTAAAAGGTCTATCTAAATAAAGGCTAGGCACACATATATAAAGTGTGTCACGTACAACACGTGTATATGTGGCCTGACCATAAACCACGATTGTCAAAAAAAACTATAATAACATAGATAAGCTGATCCATTTCACAAAGCGGCTTATCAAAGCGGCAATAAACCCTAAAATACCCTTTTCTTTATAAACTCAAAAGTTTAGAAATCCGCACAATGAATAGAATCCCTCATAGGAAGCATTGAAAAATCGTAACATTAAGTCGGATTTTGTAAATAAATACAGGTCCTTCGATTGCACAGTGGATAGGTTAAGCTTTCCCCTTTGGGCAAAAGGGTTATTTTAGTTTGGAACTGGTTTTGTATTCGCCACAATAGTCCTTTTATTTTGACAAACAACTGCTACTACAGATTAATTTTTACAGGGAGCAGTCACCTCCGCTATGCCGGCCTGAGGAGACGAATGTGCACTACCCGGATAGACAGAGCACATCAGGTTATATCTGGCTACTTCCAAAATGTTCCCGAAACGCGACAAGGTCACTTCACGCTGTTATTTTTGTTGTTTTTTAATTTTTTTAATTTAAGCCTATACTAAGTTTATGATTCTATCATGAGTACTAAGAGAAAAGCTTGTATTTGTGGTTTTTGTGGATATTTGTGGTATCAATTAATGGCTCTTAGATGTATATATTTATATTAAGTTATGTTTTATAAAAGCTGTTCGATGCCCTCATAAATAAAATAAAATAAAATAAAATAAAATAATAAAGTTACATTGGTACCGGGCGAGATTTTTGAGAGATTTGCGAGTCTACGTGTATATAATTGTTTTTATGACACTTTTCAGTACTCATGGCGAATAGTACTGTGACGAATGTAGATTTAAGTCAAAACAAAAATGACCCGGTCAAAATAATATGTTTATTTGTCAACATGTCAAAGTAGCCCTTTGAATTTTTACGGAAGTCACCCTTTTCCTTTGTGTGTTCGGAATTATGAAAATATGAGGGCTCTGAAACGCATCAATTTATTTTAATATGATAGGTTATACTGAACAAGCTTTTTGTTATGAACATTTTATTATTTGAACATTTTTTTTACACCAATTTTTTAAATATATTATATATTTTTAATGTGTATACCAAGCTTGCATCATAACGCAATGTGCGAAAATAGTACATTTAACATAGTTACATTAGTACCGATCAGAATTTCCCGAGCTTTAAACGCGGGTCTCATCGATCTCATAGTTCATGTCTACTAAATCACAATCGCTACACCGATCTAACTATTTTATTTCGTAATAAATCTTTTAATTATAATTATAAATATATTAGGATGTAATTTAGGAAAGCACAAAGTTTAATAAACTTGCAAAAATCTCAGCCGTAACAAAATAATATTTTAAAAGACAAATAAATGGAAAAATTCTTAAGGAATACAAATTTTTGCTTAATTAAGCTACTGAATTCTGTACACGGACTAACTGAATGTCCAGGGAATACTGTAGTGTTGTTTTCAGAAAATTTTCAATTGAAATTCTATTAAGTCGACTACAAAAACAATGTTTTTTAAATTAAAGATATACCCACATACATTTTAATTTTTTTATAACTTACATTTCCTTGCAATTATAATTTATTTGCTTATAAGTATAATTTCAAAAGTATATTTTTTAACTGGTTTACTGTTCAGAACTGTAGGCCCAGGGACGTGAGTTAAATTTTTTTTTTTAATGTTCATAAAAATTAAACATCTTTTTTAAATTATTAATCGTCATATTAATGGTACTTATCCCGTTCGAGACCTACATTAAATCAAAGTCGTATCAAAGAAGTACAAACAGTATAAATTATTAACAAAACAAGCTTATTAAATTCAGCTGTGTCTTTTACGATACTTAACCCTAGAAAATCCTTTTCTAAAATAGAATAGCTCGAGAACAAAGGAGCATTTCGCTGTCAGTGGTATTTCCGTTTCAAAATGGAATGCGGCAATCGTCGACCGTGTCCAATGGCTGTCTGTAAAGCGTTTGAAAAATTTAAAAGGATGAAGCTAAGATCTTCTTTTAGGTATTGATTTATTTATATTGATTAATGCGTTTAGTTCAAAGTAATAATAATAATAACTTTATTAATGACCTATGTATAAAAATGCTCTGCCATCGGAACTAGTCCGGGGACTGTATCTCCGATGGCAGTGTTTCACTCTTAAAACTTAGAGGCTTAACCTATCTTGAATAAATAAATATGTAATATAATGTGTGTGTGTGTGTATCAAATGTGTGTGGTCCTCTCAGTGTGTATTATGAAAATGTGAATGAGGTGAATTATGAATAATGTGTTTTAAATTGTTAGTTATTTTATTAGTAATGGTTCAATTTTTTACTTGTTTATTTAAATAATACGCATCTATTCTTACGTATCGAGATGATTAGGAAGTAGTGATTGGATAATTTGTGTCGTATTTTCATTAACGGTTGAGTCGACACGTCTTGTTTATTGTGTCTTGTTTAAATTGGTAATATTTTTAAAAATACTTCTAAGAATATTATTTTTTTTAATTACATTCGATCATAAAGTGAAAAATCATTTGCTAAGGAAAAAATATTTCAATAGCAAAGCGAACATCAAACAATTCATTCAATAACAGAAGTTCATAAAAATCTCCCGCCTTTGATCTTTTTCATTAATTACACTCAGACGCTTAAAGGGTTAAGAATTCTTTAGAGAAAGAAAATAATGCTTTAGGCGATGTTTTTAAAAAGTGCCTATTTTACCCCCGTGTCTATTCGCCGGTTTAAAATATTTTTTTGTTATTACCAAGACGTGTTATTTGTTTTTTTGTATGTTATATATGAATACATGGTTTTAGGTTCGATATCTATCCGGAGAACGATGCCATAATTTCTTTTTTAAAATTCTAGCTCGACATGTGACAACACACCGCCTGATGTAAAGCTAGAGTGCGGTCAATGGAAATGAACTCAATTTTCTCAAATATTTAACACTCAATTTTTTTTTCTCGTAAATGTGTCAAACAGTCAACCTTGAAAAACCCAGAGCCTTCTACAGTGAAATTTCTACAGACCTCGCCTCCGCTATGCCGGCCTAAGGAGGGAGAGGATGCACCGTCTAGATTGACAATGCACACTCCTCTCGTTTACCTGGCTACATTTAAACTGTTCCCGAAACGCGACAAGGTCACTTCACGGGTGTTACATTCGAAAGTGGTGGTACTACCCCAAGACCGCAGACTGGACAAATAACCATCTAGAGTCTGCCTACCACCAAAAAAAATTATATAAGTATGAAATAGTGTATGAAACCTTTATAAGAATCAGGAGAAAAATTAAAGTTTAAAAGTAATTTTGCACTTTTTTTCAATCCACAGAAGCGTTAATTCTGTAAACTTATTGTTTCCATTTCAAAGGAGTGACGTTGAAATATTGTAATTATTGCACTTGATGTCTTTGATTAAGATTTTTCACAGTTTTTTGTCTTATTTGAAAGTCCCCCTTTTAATAAAAACGCTATTAAGAGATGCGATTTTAGTTTGTAAAGGGATGATATTTTTATATGTTAATTATGATGTTATGTTTATAGCTAAGGTTATAATGATATTTGAAGCTAAAGGATGTATTGTTAATATTAATATTCGCCTCCGCTATGCTTTGCTAGCTAGATGAGACAAATATGCACCATTCAGGTTGTCTACTTTATACCAGGCCACTTCCAAACTAATCCCAAAATGCAACTACAACGGAACTTTATGGCCTTACATTGGTGTTTTTTTTTAAAGTTCTGAATATACTTAAATCATTTAAATTGTTATTGCTAGTACAAAATTAAGATTTACAATACGTTGATATCCAATCATTGGTGTTATGATTAAACGCCTTTAACGACCATAAAGCGGGTTTGGACAATTATGATCGTGTCCTTTTACGTTAGGGTTAACACAACATTTGGTTTGAAATAACTTTTCTATTTTTTTCAAGATTGATCTGTCGTAGTTTTTATCGATCTGAAAATATAACGAGAGGAGTGTGCACTGTCAATCTAAGATGGTACATGCTCGTCTCCTCAAGTCGGCATAGTGGAGGCGACTGCACAGGTTTCTCAGTTGTTTCTATTTATGGACCGCACTCTAGCTTTACATCAGGAGGAGTGTTGTCACATGCCGAGCTACAATAAAAAAGAATATATTTGTGTTTTTCTGATACATTTATTTTTTTAGTATCTATTATGAAGTATAATTATTTAAAAGCTGTTCGGGATCATATTTTTAGATGTTTAATTTTAGTCATAATTTTCCATTCACATAAATGTGTTAAAAATTAATAAAATAATAAAATAATCAAGTTAATACTAAATAAAATAATTAGATAGAACTGAAAGATGTTATTTCATAATAAGATAAATCACTTTTTTAATAGTAGCTCGGCTTATGACAACACTCCACCTGATGTAAAGCTAGAGTGCGGTCAATGAAAATTAACTCAATTTTCTGAAAAATTTTACACTCAATTTTTTTTTTTTTTTGTAAATGTGTCAAACAGTCAACCCTGAAAAACCCAGAGCCTATTATGCAACGATCTGTTAAT
Source organism: Tinea pellionella (assembly GCA_948150575.1). Classification (NCBI taxonomy): domain Eukaryota; kingdom Metazoa; phylum Arthropoda; class Insecta; order Lepidoptera; family Tineidae; genus Tinea; species Tinea pellionella. The sequence continues at coordinate 5,989,986 of OX411263.1, read as the reverse complement.
CACAAAACGGTTTATTGCAGTAGCGCCTCTAACCCATAGATCATACGTGTGTTATTTACGAGTATTGATTTACGCTAAAATTGTAATACGGTTAGATTTATTATGTGGTCTAAAAAATATACAGCTCTTTATGACGTCATCACTTTTTTTTTAATTGTAGCTCGGCATGTGACAACACTCCGCCTGATGTAAAGCTAGAGTGCGGTCCATGAATGGAAACAACTGCTACTATAGAGAAACCTGTGCGGGCAGCAGTCGCCTCCACAATGCCGGCTTGAGGAAACGAGCATGTACCGTCTAAATTGATAGTGCATACTCCTCTCGCTATTCCTGGCTACTTTTGAACTATTCCCGAAACACGACAAGGTCACTTCACGGGTGTTACATTCGAAAGTGGTGGTACTGTCCCAGGACGGCAGGCAGGACAAATAACCATCATCAGTCTACCTACCACTCTTTAATAGTGCCTATAGGCACTGAGCGACCAAAGTACATATAACAAACTTACTTTGGTACTGGTCAGAATTAGCGAGGTTCGAACACGGGTCTCACCGATCGTGAGTTCACGCGTCTTATCGCTAGACCACGGCCTCTAAAATTTTAAAATGATACGAATATATATGTGTTTAAAAATGTAATTAAACTACTAGATATTTTAACTTTGTCTAGTTGCCTTTGATATAAACGGTAGCCCAGTATAGGAAATAAATTATTTGTGAAACCTAATAAATAAGTAAAATCGGTTATTTTAAAATAACTTTTGGCATACACAAACGCTTTATTATTATTTAATTATGTTAAAACGGCGCGTTGGAGATGCCCTGTCACATTCGCCTCCTAAAGCCGGCATAACGAAGACGACTGCTGCCTGCAGAAGTTTCTTTGTGATAGCTGCTGTTGTTCATGGACCCTACTCTAACTTCAGGCGGAGTGTTGCCAATAAAAAAAAAAGAATGTGTAGACTTTTTTACCAAGGTTATAAAAAAAAAAAAAAAAAAAAAAGAATGGTAGGCAGACTGATGATGGTTATTTGTCCAGTCTGTCGTCCTGGGGTAGTACCACCACTTTCGAATGTAACACCCGTGAAGTGACCTTGTCGCGTTTCGGGAATAGTTTGAAAGTAGCCGGGTATAAAAGAGGAGTGTGCACTGTTAATCTAGATGGTACATGCTCGTCTCCTCAAGCCGGCATAGTGGAGGCGACTGCTGCCGTAGAGATTTCTCTGTAGTAGCAGTTGTTTCCATTCATGGACCGTACTCTAGCTTTACATCAGGCGGAGTGTTGTCACATGCCGAGCTACAATAAAAAAAAAAATTATTATAGGTACTCGAGAAGTAGATTATACGTAATTCAAGTCTAAATCATAGTTTGCAATTAATTCAATTCATTTAACTTAATGTTAATCGTCAATCATCGGTTTAGTTTGATATTTCATAATTGACAAGGCAAGTGGCGATCGCTTACTACTACTAGACTTGCAATGTCATCAAAGGTTCACGATACCTGACTAAAGGGTGTTCCATACGACCTTGTAAATAAAATACTCATATACACTCTTACGACTTTAGAGTAGATGTTTATAGTACCCGTGTAGCAGTCGGACAAATGCTTCTGTTCTGTCGGAATTGGGCATCGAAAATCATCGCTTTGCCTCCGCCGCATCATGAAGTACTTCGACTACACAGCGCGCAAGGATGGCGACAATCTGGAAAGGTTTGTGGTGACAGGGAAGGTTGATGGCAGAAGCCCAAGCCGCTGGACAGAATAGGTGTCCATTTGTCTGGAGATGCCGGTCCATAAAGCTCTCCATCAGGCAAGTAGTCGCAGCCGATGTAGATATCTAATTGAGCGATCCACCAGGAGTCACGATCCTCAACAACAAGGGACCGACGAGGAGAGAGAGAGAGCAGTCACCTTCACTATGCCAGTTTCAGGAGAGAGGAGAGGAATGTGCACCATTCATTGACAGGGCACACTCCTCTCGTCATACCTGGCTACTTCCAAGCTGATTTCTAAATACGATTAAGTCACTGAAGTGACAGGCAGACTGGGCTAATAACCATCCTTAGTCCGGTTACCACTATTGTAGTAGCAGCTAAAATTTTACGAGATTTGAACACGGGTCTCTTTAATCATAAGACGACGCTTACAATCGCTAGGCCACAGTCCAACCTCAGATTAAAAATCGTATTTTGTTAATAAAATTAGAACATGCTGTATATAAAATACATTGACTCGATAGATACGGAGGTGCACCTATCTCCCGCTGTCATTTTCAGGACGTCGTTAATCAAAGCCAAGGATATGAACAGAAATCTAGACTAGACCGCACCTAGGCTGCCTAGATTAAACCTAAATAACTCAGTCGATACTAACTCATCTATCTTTGTTATGTTACCTTCGATGGTCATATGTTTTGTGAACTGTAAACAGACGAAATTCGTATTTTTATAGCAATTTGCTACTACAGATCAACTTCTACAGGCAACAGTCACCTCCGCTATGCTGGCCTGAGGAGACGGATGTGCACCATCCAGATTGACAGAGCACACTTAACAATAGTAACGCGTATCGCGTTACTAAAACTACTCACACCTGACATAAACACAGAGGTTAGCTGGAAGAGAATGCTATTTAGCATTAAGTTCGCCTGTGTGCATGCTACATTAAGTTTTAAATAAATAAATAAATAAATAAAATTGTCACATACCTTTAAAAAGAAAGTAAAAGTCAAGCACTCGAATTAAGGTAACAGTCCCAATTGTTACCGCATCATTTGTTCTACATGTCATGTCAGCTGTAACAAGAAATCATTTGTCAAAAGTTGGTGTCATTGCGCCCTTTGATTTATGGAACGAGAGGAACTTAATACGTGTAATGGATAAATATTGTATTGCTTTTTTGTACATTCGTTTATTCGAACGAAATTGAACTGTCTTGAAGCTTGCATCAATCATTCGTACAGCAAAAAAAAAAAAACAGATTTACTAGATGACTGTTTATTATTAAATTAAGATGAAAATTGAAAAGTAAAAAACAAAACTTACAACATCCAGAGCTGCGCTCGGATTCCAACCCACTCCCTCGACTAACCACACAGCAATTAGCTCATTACGTTTCTAGGATTTCCACTTTACAGCACTAGCATGGTCTACTTTAGAGTTTTCTTTGCTAACTAAGACTCTTATAGGTATCAAATATTGCTAATTTTTAATACTACATTTATTTTATTATTAATATTTTTTTTTATTTTTTTATTGTAGCTCGACATATTATGACAAGATTACATTTATTTGGTGGCGGGTAAATCTATTGTATTTATGTTTAAATGCTTCTTTGTTTCTGCTTCTGCCTGTCGCTGTATTTTCTCCTAAATAAATAAAATAAAATAAAATAAGACTCCGCTTGATCTTAAACTAGAGGGCAGTTTATAAACGAAAACAACCGCTGCCACAGAGAAATTTCTTGAAGAGACGTATGTATACCATCGAGGTTGAAAATGCACACTCGTAAGAGACGTATGGTTAAAAATGCACTCTCCTCCGAGTGATATTAGTAAAGTTTTAATAAAAAAATCTAGACCAGTCGCAGGGTCTCCAACCTGATGGTTTCATCATCATCATATTATATAAAGTTCGATTACCACTGACTCACTGACTGACTGACATATATTATGAAGCACTTGCCGGGGGGTTAGAGAGATGATTCTTTTTGGGGCGTGTAGAGGGCGTTCCCGCGACCACAGGAAAACTTCGACTTTGACCGGAAGTGGACTTTGGACCGGAAGTGGACTTTGGACCGGAAGCGATGCCGATATCTCAGAAACGGAACGAGATAGGGCACAAGTGCCGGAACAAAAGTCGTAGGGAATGCCCTCTAATATCGAAATCCATAATTTGTTTTTTTTTTTAAATTTTTTTTCAAATTACCCGAAAAATAACTTTATCAGCGCCGCGAAGCGCGCCCAAAAAACTAGTTTATAATATATAAACAAACGAAGCAATAGTAATATTAATAATGACAATACAATCTGACAGTTATAATTAACTGACAAACTTGGACTGTCAATAGATAAGCAATAATTAGTTTACAATAATCCCACATAATTAAGCAGAAACAAGACAATTAAGGTAAACAGCGAATGCAACTGTTGACAATACCATGGGAATAATCTGCTGAAGTTAATTATGTCGCTGACAGCTCAACTGTTGATTTATTATTGCCAATTACGTTGACACTTATCCTGTTTTGTAAATATCTACAGGGTATATACACTAGTATTTTTTATATTTATTACTGTGGTAAGTAGAGTAATAATGCTTAGTAATTAGCTCAGTTTGCCGACCACCACGGTCAAGCTATGTAATGTGACCCAGTGAATCGCTTTTCGGGATCAGCCGAGCGACTCCTGCCCGCAGACATTCCTCAATGGTAGCAATTGTTTCCGCTTATGAACTGCACTCTATTTTAACATCCAGGTGGAGTGCGGCCAAGCTACTAAAAACTCATTACCGTATCGTACTTAACTACATCAAAAGAAATACAAAAAATAACGAGAGGAGTGTGCACTGTCAAGTTAAATTATATAATGCCTGTCTCCTCAGGCCGGCATAACGGAGGCGACTGCTGTCCGTAGATTTCTCTGTAGTAGCAGTTGTTTCCGTTCATGGACCGCATTCTAGCTTTACATCAGGCGGAGTGTTGTCACATGCCGAGCTACAATTTAAAAAAAACTTTATTTGAAAAATAATGTTACTAATTCATACAAAAATCTTTAAAAAACAAGCTGCATTAAAATGATTTTAACCCTATAAATGTAGTCTACGTCAAATTGACCATGTATGTATAATTTAAAATCTTTTTTATATTTATAGATCAAAGTTAAACCATAAAACGTACAAATGCTAAAAATAAAAACACTGTATGCAACTATACTACATTTCTCCCATCTGAAGGAATATGCACCTTTTATCTAGGTGGTGCATACTCGTCTCCTCAGGCCGGCGTAGCGGAAACGACTGCTGCCCGTAGATTTTTCTGTAGTAGCAGTTGTTTCCGTTCATGGACCGCATTCTAGCTTTACATCAGGGGGATTGTTGTCATATGTCGAGCTGCAGTAAAATAGCCTAATATAATTAAATCTGTACAGCACCCGTTAATAATATAATCAAACAACAACGAATACAATGACAAACAAAAACTCTATTGTATTAACTATTTGCATTGGTAATGGACATTGAAGTGACCAACAATTGGACCCTTCACCCCACTCAATAATTATACGAAACAAAAAGATGTACAGTCATCACATCAAATATGTAAATTAAATTCCTTTTCCACATTTAGTGTTAATGGAATCAATTTAGTTTATCAAAAGGGTAGAGATTTATTCTGTATGGTCAAGCTAAGGATTAGGACTCGCTGTCCCCAGACGCTTGGCCTTTTGTAAATGCAGATGCTCAATTTAAGGGTTAAACACTTCCGTCTATAGTTCAGGTATTGTTTAAAAAATATATTTTAAATCGATTTGATGTAGACATCATACTTAAAATAAAAAATAGTAAAAATTATAATAAAAAAAAGAACGGTGTAAATATATTATTATTAATGGCCTGTCCTAACCCTTAAGTGCACCGTCACGGTCAAAACGACTTTATGAATTGGAAAAGTCAAAAAAGACCCTCAAAAAGGGAAAATTAAAACACTTGACCCCACCCTAAGCAATTTATAAGGAAATCAATGTAGGAAATAAAAAGATATATATGGAAAATATTGCCACATCCTGCCTGTTAACCCTTCAATGACCACTTCCTCTTGACGCGAAATTTAACATTTTTTTCCTTAATAGAATGGGGTTCGTGCAACCCTCTTTCTTGTTTTGAATTAGGTACTTAATTTTTGTCAAGTATTTTGTCAATAATAGATTAGATAAATAGCTTACAATTTAATTTAAATGTAAAAAAATTTTTAGAAGAATGGTAATAAATTAAACAGTAATTCAAGACAGCGACTAGATAATACTGACAGAATATATTATGTCTGAATATCTTTTATTATACAAAAAAAAGTAAACAATATTCCATACATATTATTATAAATTATTTTACGAGCATTTTCTAATGTTTTAGCATTTACAAGAAATTCTTTTATTTTCCCGCCAAATTTATTGCAATACAAGCTAATAACAATAAATCTAAGGAACCCTTTTTTGTATACATTAGGTTCAAATCAAAAAGTAATCTAATATATCACCTAGAAGCTATAATTATACCAAAATACGAAACGCTTATCTTGTACATAATACGGTTGATTTTTGAATAAAATAATTTTGCTCTGCTTTACCTGAGAAAAATGCTGATGAGTAATAATAATAATAATAATAATAAATTCTTTATTGCATATAACACAGTTAAAGAAATACAAAATCATAAATAAGTTACTGCAATTGGCGGTCTTATCACTAAAAGCAATTTCTTCCAGACAACCAATTGATATTAAATAAATTGTAAGGAAAAGAGAAAAGCGGGTAATGCAGTCAAGAAGTACCTAATATTAAATATTTATTTTTTTTTAAGTAATTTATTGAAACGGATAAAAACATTTACTTTCTACATAAAAAAAAAACTATTTCTTATTGCAATGAAACGTCATTTCCCATATGTAAATATTTACTATATTGGATCCGTAGTGATGAGGAATTTTTACGATTTTTCGTAGCACAAATTATCCTTGTTAATTATTACAGTTGACGTACATGTAGATTCCTCGCGGGCTTCTTTTTGCAATTAAACAGTTATGGCCACTCGTTGTGCATGTAATCCCCGTCACTGTTGCCATCCGGTTCTTCCAGGAGACTCTTCACGTTCCTGCTCATCTCCAGGAATGTCCTTGCTGTGTCGAGGAACTTCTGACTGTTCAGCTTACACTTTAAAAGCAACCTCCGCATAGGGGTGGGTCTATAGCATTAGTGCTGTATTATATTGAGTTAGTACTTAATATGTTTTTTAAAATAGCAATATATTTTGAAACTTTTCATTCGATTTTACTGAAAGAAGATTAGTATCAAAAATATAATATCTCAGCGATATCCATTAATCATATAGTCGCCGACACGCTCTAGACTATACATTAATTACTAAGTTCACGTCAAACCAACACGTCTGCTGGTTTTCATAAAATATCCAAGTTTTATTTAACCTTAGCTTCGTCTAACAAATTGAAACTCATTAGAGAGATATTGCATTTTGCTGAGAAAAATATTACTATGGTAATAAATGTTCAACTCGTCTTTTCGTTATGAAGGAAAGTAACAATTATTTTTATGGTATTACTAATCTCTTGTTACTTATGTATCTTTGGATTTATCTATGTATATTTGATCAAATGTTAGATTTTCAGTAGATAATAAATAGTGGTAGGCAGACTGATGATGAATAACCATCATCAGCCCAGTCTGCTGTCCAGGGGTAGTATTACAACTTTCGAATGTAACACCCGTAAAGTGACCTTATCGTGTTTGCAGCAGTTTGAAAGTAGCCAGGTATAGCGAGAGGTCAATCTAGATAGTGCATACCCGTCTCCTCAGGCCGGCATAGCGGAGGCGACTGCTGCCCGTAGAAATGTCTCTGTAGCAGCAGCTGTTTCCATTCATGGGTCGTACTCTAGCTTGCCGAGCTACAACAAAAAAAAAGTAATAATATCACAATATTTCAATTAAAAGAGCAGATGCGAAATATTTCCACCTGTAAGTTATTATTCAAATTAACATAATAAGTACACTAGAATTCAACATAAAACCTAATCAACGACTCAAATTCTAAACGGCAATAAACATCTAAACACAATACACGAAATGAATTCAAACCCTCAAAATAGGGGCACATTTGCAACACCGCATAAAACCCGTAATCTCCAACTTGCGTTTTATGCTCCATCTTGCAATATCTGTCAATGCCCGATTCAATAAATTCTGGACATTTAAAGCAAACGACGTCGTTTGATGGTTACTCACAGGCAGGAGGTAATCCGGGGCGAATGAGACCCCATCTGCATTGAAGGGTTAAGTCGCGACAAATAGACCATTTGCAAATAATAAGACGCAACGTAAGAATAAATTAAGAGTTTATTTCGGCTTTTAAATTTGGAACAACGATTTCTTTCTTCAGTATTTTGTTGTTTTTTTTTTGACACATTTCAAAGTTAACAAACAAAATATATATTTGACCCTCGACGTATAAGAGATACACAAAACATACAGAATAACAATTATTTCTGATCACCCTCTTTGCAGGAAGTCGCAAAAGACCGGATCTAGGTGCTATAATTATTAATTGCATTTCTCAAAGACTGCGAAAATGTTAGTTAAGACATTCACAGTGGGGGGTCCAAAGGCGGACGAAGCGAATTGCTGTAAATTAATTTTATGATTGAAATAACTAATTAAATGGACTGTGCATTATTGTAATTTATTTTTGAAGAATCGTTTGTCGATTATTTTGTATAATAAAATAAAACTAATAATAAAAACAATGTTATGTATCAAACTAAAATATATCGATAATTAAATATAAAAACAAATGAATACTATAATGAAACCTGAGTATAACGAGAGAAGTATGTCCACGTAAGAAGCAAGTCGGCATAGTGGAGGCGACTGCAGCTTGTAGACATTTCTATGTGGTAGCTCATGAATTGCACTCTACATCAATATTAGGCGGAGTGTGATCGCATGCCAAAATACTATTTAAAAAAAACACTAAGCACTATTTAAAAGATTGTAAAACAAATAAAAATCCAGTAAATCTCTTAGATACTCGTAAATCGCTACATACAAACGTCTAGCGAACATTTATCAAGTTTCACCTGAAAGATATCAAATAAATGTCCGAGCGAGCGGTGATTTTTCACAACGGACAATATTGATGACTAGCAAGAATTTATAATGTAATGTACGAAAAATATTTATTTAAAATTTTCTATTATGAAATTATTTTAAAATAAACTAAAAAGTTTATAATTAATTATAACTTATTTAGTGTCCGAACTCGTTGGTAAATAAGTAGAAAAAAATAATTATATATTTTTTCTTGCATGTAAACTGCCGCGGCATAACTCATGTAGGTATATACATGGTGAATTTTCAAGCGTCCGTGGATGGCCAAATCCGAAATTATACGAAAGCGAAAAATACTCAAAGGAAGGAAGAAGAAAAGGAAAAAGAAAGAAGTATGATGAAAATAAAACTGCATCATTAGATTTTTGAAAAATCAATTTTTTCTAGCCAGAAATCGAATCGAATGATTTTCAAAAAAAAAACAAACACTGTATTATTGCACTCTCCGATAGTGTCGCTGATAAGGATCAAATTCCGGGAAGTAATGCCATACGGCAAACCAAAGGAAAGCGTTGACCCTGCATACTTTTACAAATACAGAAACATTGGAAATAAATTTAATGGTTCATAGCGGAAAATCCTTAGTTAAAATAATACCTCAGTAAAAGTGGCTGAAAACCGAAAACTAATAGAGGACATTTCACAGTCTAGCGGTTACCTTTGTGTCCTTAAAAGCATGGTACACTAAGCAAATATATCAAATGTTTTCCTATTGTTACAGTTTATAGTGTGCACTTTCGTAAAATAATGTAGATGACTGTACTTAATTATTATGTGTTATTTATTACAATTTTTGGATTGAAATTTCTTATCGCACGCGAATGAAGACTAGAAGAAGTAAAAAAATCGAGAAGGTTTTGTGTCAACATGACAAAGTCGAATTGAAAGATTTTATGTGGCTTACCATGGCATTTACTTTGATTAATTTGATCCGAAAATGTCGCAATATTTCGAAAATTCGCAGTAATCTCATCAAGCCGCATAAAATATTTTAATTTTATTTAAATACACGTATTTTTTAAATATTCATAAGTACACTGTAATACATAGTGGACTTTTGGAAAGTGTTTGCTGTACCAAAGTTGTAAATCCGATTCCAATTAGTGGAATTGAAGTTGTTGAAGGGAATTGCATCGTTAATGTTAACGACTCACCTAAACTGTCAATGTTTAGTATTTCTATTACTGTTTTAGATTTACAAACATCTATTTTGTTATTGTTTAAGTTTTGTACTAAATTGTTGATGTTTGCGGTTATGTTACTCAAGATTATTACATTAATGATTTCAGTTGTTTCAGTTGTAATTTTGATATATATCTATAGAAAGAATACACTAGTAACACGGTTCTAATTCTTTTTTTTGCATATTCAAATGTGATTGTCAGGCTGGGACTGAACTCTTTCGTTATACGTACAAATGACCTTCAGCTCAATGGGTCTCATAACCGCGTCTCTACGTTCTGCTTTTTCGGGACTGAACAGTTTTTTCTAATTATATTATTATTATAAAAGAAAAAAAATATCCCAATTTGAAGTCGAGGTATTTATTTTTATTCCATACTGATTTTTAATATTCTTTTATAAATTATTAAAAAAAAAAGCTAAATATTTAGGGGCTAGTTTCGTCGTTATCTTCATTTCATCCCATATATTCGATACGCCTAAACATGTTAGCTTCCTCAGTCCGACGTAACACATCATTAATCTCGGATTTATGTGACATTTAATTACTAACAACACCATATATTAAGCATTCTTCCTTGAGGACCCCACCCTTACCATTACGACATGACTTGTCTTCGAACATTTGTTCAAAGTTAATCGCTTTATCATAAAACGTTTTATTATTAAACTCTATATGCATTGCCGCTTTAGGTAAACTGGTTTTGTTAAATTCTAAAAGAAAGCAAGCAATGGATTTGTTTTAATTGTTTTAGTATGTTTGTTTTGTGTAAGTAGTAGCAGTATTGAGTTGACTGGTAGCGTAGTAATTAATATTGTCTTCGTTGCTTCTTCACGCCTCGGATTTTATGTCTCTGTTTATGTCTCAGGGGTTGTGTGTAACAATAATGTAGGAAAGTGAGTCAACAGAAAGAATTTTGCGTATGCATTAATATGTTTATTGTATTGTGTTCTTAAAGTCAGCAAGCAATGGTAGCGTACATCATATATTTTTTTTTTATTTATTTAATGAGCACATACCGCCTGATGTCAAGCTAGAGTGCGAATCATGAGCGAATACAACTGCTACCAAGATGAGGAGACGAATGTGTACTATCTATTGGCAGGGCACACTCCCCCCGTTATTCTTTTAACTGTAACACCCGAGAAGTGACCTTGTTTGCACTGCCAACCTAGTGCACATTATCTCCTCAAAACGGTATAGCGGAGGCGACTGCTGCCTGCAAAATTTTTTTTACACTTTAGCTTAAAACATCAGGCGGAGTGTTGTCATGATTTTATGTCGAGCTAAATTAATTTACATACGGTTTTCTTTTAACATGTTATTGTTAAAATTTTCAGCATTAAATTAAATTTTTTATATACTAAAATTTATTTATATATATTTTTTTTATCATATGCAAACATCCAAACACTAGATTCAAATACATCACTTAACCCGTCCACAGCGTTGCACTTTAATTTTGCTTAAATTATACCTCATCCCTTTCTACCACACTTACAACTTTAACTTTACAATCAACAATATCCCTTATTACATAAGCTTAAAGTATATAATTCTGAATTGTGGTGTTTTAGAGATCCTTCTTTAAAATCCCTACCCGTTTGTATACAGTTTTTCTAATGGGTTCTTCCTTGATTTCTATATTTTTTATTCATTTATTTATTTTGTATTACCCACTAACCGTTTAAACAATGGTGTTCTTGTAATCCGCCGTGGTCTAGCGGTTCACGTACTCACGATCGATGAGACTCGTGTTCGAACCTCGCCAAATTCTGACCGGTACCAATGTAACTTAGGTCTCTCAGTGCTTATAGGCACTATTAAAGAGTGGTAGGCAGACTGATGATAGGTATTTCTCCAGTCTGCCGTCCTGGGGTAGCACCACCACTTTCGAATGTAACACCCGTGAAGTGACCTTGTCGTATTTCGAGAATAGTTTGAAAGTAGCCAGGTATAACGAGAGAGGTGTGCACTGTCAATCTAGATGGTACATGTTCGTCTCCTCAAGCCGGCATAGTGAAGGCGACTGCTGCCTGCACAGGTTTCCTTGTAGTAACAGTTGTTTCCATTCATGGACCGCATTTTAGCTTTACATCAGGCGGAGTGTTGTCACATGCTGAGCTACAATAAGAATTTTTTGTTTTAGCATTTAAAGGCATCCATATCCATAGCGGGGGTCGTGGGTTCATATCTCTCCGGTTGTTATGCGCGTATTGATTTATTTTCTATTAAATTTTCATCATAATGCACGGAACCTTCAAGTCGCATATTGAGTTTGCACTTAACATTTTTTTAGTGTAAAAAACTCAATTGCTCCATCCGCAGCTGAATGCGCGCATAGCAACAATGCAGACATCCTAATGCGTTCGCATTATGCTCGTAACTGACGAATGTTTGGCCTTTGTTATTGTCATGGGGTATGTCATTGTCAATTTAAAAAAAAAAAGATGAGGTAGCTGGCTGAAAAGAATTTAAATGGATTTCTTTTATTTGTTTTTGTAATTTAATTTTCTCATACAAAAAAAAACCTTTAGTTTCATTAATTGAATAATAATAAATAGTGTAATGTGTAACGTAATAATGTAATATAATGTAATAACTTATAAAATAATAAATTATAAGTAACTCAACTTAGATTAAGGAAGACTTATATGACTATCAACAACGACTGTAAACCCTGATCAAAGCAAATAAATTATTATTATTATTATTATTGTTTATTTTTACAAATTCTCGGCTGTAGCCGGTTACTAACATGTTCGCGGGCCAAGGCCAAGGGAACAGTATTGGTCGGATGGTGAAGTGCGTCTGTTTGTAAGAATTTGCGGACAATTCTGCAGGTGTTAAGTATGGTGGCCTTCTGTAATGATATATATGTCTGTAGAGATAATTCTATTGCTTATTATTATTATTATTAATGACTGAATGCATCACCTTCGCTATACCTGAAACAAGAGAGAAACAAGCGTGCACCCTTCAGACTGACAGGGTAAATTCCTCTCGCTAACTTAAACGAGATTACACTGTTATGTATAGCACGAGGAATAGGTGTTTGATAGTTCCTGCCTTGATGGTGCATATTCGTCTCCTTAAGCCGGCATAGCGAAGACGACTGTTACCTACAGAAAGGAGAACGCCCATTCGCCTAAGAGGCCCACAATTTTTTTCTTAAGATTCACGATCATTTTTAGTTAATTTTGTTGAAAAATAAATCTACATTCCTTATTGCCAATCAGTTTTAAATTTTTCACCCAAGTTATTGAATAATTTTAGACATTTTCTAATGCAATATTTAGGGTTATTATTGTATTAAATGCTTTAATAATTAAAAATATGTTTTTTTAAGTATTATGATTTAACGTCGTCTATTGATTGGTAAATGATGTGTTGATACAATTAAAATAAACTATTAGGTATCAAGTGGGCCCGAAAATGACCATTCTCCTTTTTCTGTGATAGCAGTTTTTGTTTGTTTTATATGGCGTTAACAATTTGCCAGTGTCAAAGTAAATATTTTTGCATCAAGTTAATAATATTATGCACCAGGAGTCATTCATTCATCACACTATACAGTCAAGTCAAAAATTGCTCCAGTAAAGTGGTAGAATCTTTACTGAAACTTCCAACGGAGTTTTGGAGGGAAAATGGTAACACAGGTTCTCCTCTTTTGAATTGTTTGCCCACACTCACGCACGTTCACGAACACCATTACACATTAACACTCGAAGAAACACAAGTTTAGGAAAATAATTCAAAACAGACAACCTGACGTCTCAAGATGGCCGCCAAAAACCTCGTATTAACAGTTGTCACGTGATGTGAAATGTTGTCATATGCAGAGCTACAATAAAAGTGTATATTTTTCGTTTAACTTAATTGTGGACCAAAATGAAGCGTTAAAATATTTTTAAAACAAAATTTCATTTTACAGTTTTAATTCAAAATGTCAGGTCCATCTAAAGTATTCTAAAGTATAGTATTATTTTAATTAACCTAGCTAGGGGGTTTGTTATCCGGTTGAATACTAAAATCCTGTCACGTGCAGGAGTTATGTCGGTGCTGTTGTTTTAATAAATAGTTTTACTATGTTTTTGATGATAAAACAGTAATATATAAAAACATATTTTTTAAAAGTAAATAATTTCGTTGCAACACCTTTATAGCGACTGCTGGCTACTAATGTAAAGCTAGAGTGCGGTCCATGAACGAAAACAATTGCTACTACAGATAAATCTCTACGGACAGCAGTCGCCTCCGCTATTCCGGCTTGAGAAGACGAGTATGCACCATCTAGGTTAACAGTGCACATTCCTATGGTTATACCTGACTACTTTCAAACTGTTCCTGAAACGCGACAAGGTCACTTCACGGGTGTTACTTTCAAAAGTGGTGGTACTATGCATTTAACATTTGCATGGTGTGCAGGACGTATATTAATCCTGATCTAATGAAATAAATCGCTAACCCCTCAATCATTTTTATAAACTACACGAAACTTCAAAAAAGAAAGCGATTATCAAATTCATCACAAGGTAATGATACAGATAAAATTCATACATTTCTATAAATAAAGTGGACATTGACTGATGGTCGAAACTGTATAAGTCGAACCTATCTATGTCACTGGGGGCCTATTCGTACTATTTTGTCCTTATTTATTCATATTACCCTCACTGAATAAAACATGATCAGGGAAAAACGATTCAGCATCGATTCTAACGAATTTTGAATGTTTTTTTTTTATTTTATTTTGGCACGACATGTAACCTCGTCTGGTGGTAAACTCAGTGGAGGTCCATGAGCATTGACGACTAGAGAACCGCTCGCACGTAGGCTCCAGTCGCCACAACTATGCCGGCCTGAGAAGGTACTTTTTCACGCTCCGCTTGAAGGATCCAACTGGTGCTATTACCCCAGGACGAGAGACTGGACAATCAGTCTGCCTACCACTCTTTAATAGTGCCTATAGGCACTGAGCGACTACACTACATATAACAAAGCTACATTGGGACTGGTCAGAATTAGCGAGATTCGAACACGGGTCTCATCGACGCGTTCACGCGTCTTGAAATAGCCGCTCTTGAAATGTCGGGTAATTATTATAAAATATCAACAAAAATGTATTTTTTTCTTATTTGTCCAAATTAATTGTGTATTGTCGCCACCCCTAAATGCACTTGGACCGTGTAATCGCTTGTACGCGTCAATATTTACTTGTGTATCTAAAAGCAAAAGCGTAATTGTCTTATTTCCTCTGTATCTTGTTTGTTGACTGTTCGTGACATCGGACGTTTTTGTTTTTGAAGGGTGATTTTTTTAACATAACTAAAATCGAAAATATTGTTTTTGATTTAGTCACTCCTCACGATAAGCTAGAGTGTGGCTAATGAACGGAAAGCTACGGGCACTTTAGGTGAAAGCCAACACCTGAGCGTTTTGTTTTACAACGTTGTTTGAAATATAGCAGATTTATGTTGAAGTTAAGTAATTTTATAACTTTCTCAGCACTAATTATTATCGCAAATCACTATAATAAACAAATATATCATATAAAATATTTAAAATATTTCAAATGCATTTTATATATTCTGTGCCGTAGCTATTTGTTTAATATAGTGATTTGAGATAATAATTAGTGCTGAGAAAGTTATTAAATTACTTAATTTCAACATTAATCTGCTAAGTTTCAAACAATGTTGTAAATCAAAATGTGTGGACGCTTAGGTGTTGGCTTTCACGTTAAGGGATATAAATAATTGGAATTAGATGCATTAGTATTTTTGATCGATAAAATATCTCAAAACTTTGCGAACGTATAATAAATGTCATCACGTAAAACGTTATAGTGCCAATAACTGGGTTCCGTAGGAAATAGTTTTATGCGCTATTACCCGACCGATGTTTAACACGGTTTTGTGGAAATTTTATAACTAGTTTCCCTTCACTACACGTGAATAAATTTAATTGCTTTTGAGACGTAAAGTCACTGTACGTACACGTTTATGGAATACATGTCGTTAAACCGTTATCATTTAGTACAGTTTTCGAATACGTTTATCTAGTTTTAAAATGGTGCATATTCTCATACTCAGGCAGGCATAGCGGAGGCGACTGCTGTCTGTAAAAAATAATCTGTAGTAGCAATTGTTTATGTTCATGGACCGCATTCTGGCTTTGTATCAGACGGAGTGTTGTCATATGCCGAGCTACATACGATCTTAATAACTGAGCTACCGTGCGCTAAGCGGAAGGCATAGATTCGATTCCACTTAAGTTCAGACTGTTGTGTGCGTGTTGAATTAAAAAAAAAATGGATGAAAAATGTTCAAAGTAATACGTGGTATAAAAATAAGAATAAACATGTATGCATAATACATAATAAATCATAGGTTTTGAATAATAATATGCACTCGGAAAGTTTATCGAAGTTGAGAATATTTGATTTTATGCGACATATTTTAATGTGAAGTCAAGAAGGAGAAGACATTCGACATGAAACTTAACTTAGGAAAGGTAGAGCCCGAGTTATTTCTGTTTAATACTGTAACCATGTATTCAAGCCAGGAGTGGATAAAGATACCATGAATAGTTCGTAATTTTTTTTTATTATTTTTTTAATTTTAATTTACTTACAGAAAATTTATTTTACTTACATTTTAATTTATTCTTATTATTTATTGATTACGTTTTTAAAGTCAGTTTTTCCATATTTAGTTTCTTATGTTTATATTATCTAACATATTTTAAAATGTAACATTTTTATGAAAACTTCAGTTTTTTAAAAAGAATTAAACATGTCCTACTTTATGGTTATCCTACACATCAAGACTAGCAAGTCAAGTTTTCAAATTTAATATTGTTTATGACACGTTTGCTTTTGAAGTAACTTTTGTTGCGTCCCAGGAACCTTAATGTAAATAATGCTAATCATATTTTCAGTAACTCTTACTACGAGTAGTTTCATTTCATTGCTTTTAGAAATCCAGTTAATTTCTATTTGACTCTTGAGTTAATATATATTTAAAACCATTCCTTAAAATGTATAATAATGTTTTATTATTATACTAATAGTATTGGTAGAGAGTTATGTCAAATAATAATCATGTTCTTCCCTTGATTAAACAGAGAGCAGAGGTTAGGATTATTATTTATACAAAGTGGAATTAATAAACGTATTTATTAAGGGTTATTTTTATTAATTTTATTCACATTAAAAAACTGAATTTGCTGTTATTAAATTATGATGAAAATTAAATATAAATAAATTAACACGCACACAGAGGCTTGAGGATAGGCGGTGTCGAACCTACATCAAAATGTTTTGATGTTCTAATTTTTATTTATATTCTATCTTCATCATAATTTTATTTATTTATTTGAATTATTAAATAGCATTCAGTTGAATTGATATTAATACCGTTTTTCTGTTTGAACTAATTGAAAACGTCTTATTTGCTCAATTTATTATTAGCACATTAGTCATTCTATATTTAGGTAGTTGTTTGTATTGAAACCTTTGATGTTAAAATTACACACATGGCTTTTAACTTTGAATCTGATATGTAATGTTCGTATATAGTTGGAGAGGTAGCAATCAGAATTTTAAATTATTTTCAAATTAGGCAGATTTTTTGTAAAGAAATTTGTAGGTCATTGTGATTCGGAAATATACCGGTGTATAATAGAATGCTAATAAATGCTTGACAAAATTGTTTATTTATTTACTTAGAGAAAGAACAGAGATAGGCAGTAATAGATACATAGAGAAGAAGTATGATACAAGATACAAAAATTATACCCGCAACCAAAGATATTGCCCATTATAAACAAATGTGCACATTGTCTTAATCTACATTACACATTACAAATTATAATTATGGTATTGCTTTACTAAGTTGCAGTCCAGTCATGTTAATTAAACGATTTTAATTTGTACATTGTTTATTGATTTTTGCTACGATCTTTTGGAGATTTCTCAGTTTGTCTACCCCTGTCGACGATTGTAACTTTCCAATGAGTGCGAAAAGACCGTTACAAGAGAGCAATGACATGTATTTTCTTTTATTACAGTCCGGCATGCAATATTTAAACACTACGCCTGAAGTGCTAAACTAGAGTAACTCATTTACGCAAGCATTATAATGTTTTAAATTGTTATTTGATTTTGAAGTTTAAATATAAATTATTGAATAAGGTTTTTGGTTGCCAACGCACTGACAATAATCCCGCTACCATATTTGATTTACCCTAAGGTTATGGGAGGGTTATTGAATACAAAACGATTTACGTTTCAACATTATCTATGTGAATTTAGATTAGTTAATAATATGTTATCTTGTCTCTTTTGAATGGTGACGTTTGATTTTATAATGATTAAGTTATTATTATTTTAGTATTGCCTCTGGGCTGTAAGATAAGTTTTTTTGTTTCGAAGATAGGTTATTCTATAATATAAATATAAAATTTAATAATGGAAACATGAAGTAAATGTGTACTCATGTAATAGTTTTTTTTAAACAATTAAGTTAACTTATTTATAATAAAAAGAAATTTAAACCCTAACTTAATTTGGTTAAGTATGATATTCAACTAAATTTAAATAATTAAAGTTACGTAAATTCTGTTAGATAACAAAATATAATAATGAAAAGGGCAAATAAATATAAAATTATACGATAGATACAGTCAATAAATAATCTAGACAAGTGATCGATTGGGGATGTCCTGTTCCTCCCTTTGAGTCCGAGTGAAGTTTTTTTTGTTCACTATCTTCTAACTGAATAAGAGCTACTGTTCATTAAAAGCCCTTTGAAGAGGAGAAATTCCTGAAAATTAACAAATAAATACCTGTGATCATTACATGAAATTTAACGTTACTTTTGTATGTGTGTGTGTCTGAGTGTTTTTTGCATTATTCGGTAACTACAAAATTTTGCATCTTGCGCGTTATTCTGGGAACGGCTGCACAAGAAAATATTGTTATCGGTTATTCTTTTACTAATTTTAGACACATTAAATACTGAATTTGTTAATATTAATTTATTATTATTACACAAACATGAGTAATCTTCAATTTTCATCACAATTCGATAATATTTATTTTTTTACATTATTTTTCATGAATGACAGCCCTAAATTGAATAAAACATTCGAGAAAAGAGTAACGCGGGAAAAATGATCGTTTAGGTTAAATATTATGGTATTTCTTTTTGTAATAAATTGTTTTTGTGTATTATCATGATGTATTCGTTATATGCGAATATATGAAATGTTTTTGTTATAAAAAGAAAGTCATTGTTTTATTTTTGCTGATTTTTTTAATAAATTCATCTCATTTATCTCTTTTATTATTAATTTAGATTCAAAACATGTACAAAAACCTCAATAAATCAAGTATAATTAAAGAAGTGCATTGTCCTGATCGTCTCCCCAAGTCAGTATAGTGAAGACGATGGCTTTAAGTTTATTTTGTAATTTACTAGCTGACCCGGCAAACTTCGTACCGCCTCAGAATCAATAAATAAAAAAGCATTTCTGAACGACTTTTAAATTTAAATGATTTCTAAACGACATGAAATGTTTGACATTTAAAACTAAAGAAATAGTTTCTAAGGTAAAGCGAAATTGTTATTTTTACTATATTCCAAGCATTTTTTTCATATTTACTCACCTTTTAAACCTTCACTGGACTTCCACAAATAATTCAAAACCAAAATTAGCCAAATCAGTCCAGCCGTTCTCGAGTTTTAGCGAGACTAACGAACAGCACATATAGATGTGTGCATATATAGACAGTTAAAATAATAAATTTATTTAGTGTTAAGGAATACAATAACGTGAAATACAATGTAAAGTGACAATTCGACTTCAGACATTGCAGCATTTAAGAGACACTTGTCTTGCTACGATAACAACACTTAGCAGAGTATATCTCAGAGTACACTCTTAAAACTCACTTGAATTAAAACTATTAATATAATTAATAAAACTTGGATATTTTGTTAGTTATTTGAAAACGCTAAAATTTTGGTTTGTATATTGATGTTTTTTTTTTATTATGACACGACATGTGACCTCGACCGGACTGGTGGTAAGTACAGTAGAGGTCCATCAGCACCGACGAGTCGTCATTACTATGCCGGCCTGAGGTGCTTTTTCACGCTCCGCTTGACGGATACAATGTTAAAGGACTGGGGACATGGGAGGGCAAAGCTTTCTATTTGTCACAAAAAGACGCGCCGAACCGTTTCTGATGCTTCCCTCTCCCGGTGCGGGTATTGCGGGTGTGGAAGAAATTGTAATCAATATTAAATTAAAAAATAAAGAGGGGCCGTGGTCTAGCAGTAAAAGGCATGTACTCACGATTGATGACACCAGCGTTCAAAACTCGATAACTTCTTACCAGTACTAATGTAAATTGTACCAGCTTAGTACAGGCATTAAAAAAATAAAAATATTTGCATATTTAATACATAATTTAAAAAAATATTACGTCGTGAAAATATTACATGCATAGGTCCTTGCAGTAACTGTCTTACTGAGATATACTTACATAATAATAACGAGATGGTACCGTGGACAGTGTACCTTACATTAGTATAACTAACCAAGGGTTCCTAGACTTAAAGGAGAATGCCCATTTGCTTAAGAAAAATGAGCCCACAATTTTTTTCTCGAGTTTGTCGATGATTTTTAGTTAATTTTGTAGAAAAATAAATCTACTTCCTTATTACCAATCAGTTTTAATTTTTTCACCCGAGTAATTGAGTAATTAGATGTTTTATGATGCAATATTTGAGGTTATTATTATTTTAAAAGCTTTAATAATTGAAGATATCTGTTTTTGATGTAATTAAACATTGTCTGTTGATTGGTAAATTATGTGTTGCTATAATTAAAAGGAATTAATAAAAAAATAAGCTATTATTTTAGAATATTGTTTTGTTACCAAACTATTAGGTATAAAGTGGGCCCAAAAATGGGCATTCTCCTTTGCAATTAAATAGCTTTTTTAAACCTCTTAAAATCCTTATTATAGTACTTTCATCGCTCGAAAACAAATGTCGAATTGTGAGTTTTAACTTCGGGTTACAAGATTATAACCCTTTTATGTATTTCGCTCGTCTGTACCATTAGACTTATCAATTATTCACCAATTTCCTACATTTGCATCCTGCATGGGATGTAATATACCGTTCAAATTAAATATTATTTGTGTTTCTATTAGAAAAGAGTATTTATTCACATGTTTTTTTATTGTAGCTCAGCATATGACAACACTCCGCATGATGTTAAGCTAGAGTGCGGTCTATGGACGGAAACAACTGCTACCACATAGTTTAGAAACCAAACTATGCCGAATGTCCAGGTTGACAGTGCACACCCCTTTCTTTATACTTAGCTTTTTTTTATTGTAGCTCAGCATGTGACAACACTCCGCCTGATGTAAAGCTAGAGTGCGGTCCATGAATGGAAACAACTACTACTACAGAGAAATCTCTACAAGCAGCAGTCGCCTCCACTATGCCGGCTTGAAGAGACGAGCATGTACCATCCAGACTGACAGTGCACACTCCTCTCGTTATATCTGGCTACTTTCAAACTATTCCCGAAACGCGACAAGGTCATTTCACAAGTGTTGCATTCGAAAGTGGTGGTTCTGCCCCAGGACGGTAGACTGAGCGAATAACCATCATCAGTCTGCCTACCACTCTTTAATACTGCCTATAGGCACTGAGCGACCAAAATACATACAACAAAGTTACATTGGTACCGGTCAGAATTCAGCGAGGATCGAACACGGGTCTCATCGGACACTGGACCTCGGCCGCTACTTATAAACTGGTTCTGAAAACAACTGGGCCACTTTACGGTTAAAGGATATGATTTTAGGGTGCCATTAATATTGTATTTCTTAATTTAATTAATGGACAAATGAACAAATTTATTTAATGGATATATTAGTGTTAACCCTTCAATGACCGAGTGCAAAATGGACGTTGAATAATTGATGAGGTGGACACTAATTTCAGTAAAAGGGTTGGATTTGTTTTTGTATATTTACGCTTCTAATTTAAACAAAAGTAGGGTAGACAGATAGGTAATGAGAGTTTATTATGTAAGGTTTACGTATAATGCACGTATTTTTGTTGCAATTTTTAGCAGATCAAAATTATATAAAATATATAAATATAAAATATACAGCCTCTAGTGAGAATTGATTCCACACCCTTCGCTTTCCGCATAAAGAGGACGGCTAAGTCACGCATGATTTTTTTATTCCTTCGTGTCATTTTTTTATTATAATTTATTTATAAACCGCTTCATTAAAGAAACTATTTTTAAATAGTATCTGCTCACTTGCTATCTCGTTCGTACTATATTTGGTAAGTTCCCGAAACAATATTTGTAGGATACAGGATGGCTCACCTCGAAATATTCAATCTTGTAATTCCAAAAAAGGTGACGAGAGATGTTTCGCACCAGAAAGGGAACACTTGTGAGGAGAAGGTTTTACAGGATTCACAACTTTCAAATACAGATATTTTAATCTACAGGAATTACAAATACAGTTGCGAGTACAGAAGCTACAGTCCTTCGTTTTTAAAAACTCAGTGCAACACTGGGTTGCCAGTAAAAATCAATGTTAGTGTTTTTACAGTAAAAAAAAGATAAATATAATTAATATTAAGTAAATCAAACAATATTATTTATTAACAATAAATAAATGTCCAATGTTATTTTGTTACTCTATTTTATTTAGCTTATTTTTACCCTTTAGTAAGAGCGCTAAATCTTTCTTAACAGAATAATAATAAAATAGATAATTGCCAACATAAAAATAAAGGGGAAATTGATCGGAAAACGTTTGCGAGAATCACCTAACGTTGTACAGATTGTCCCGGACAGATACCGTGAGAATTCTAAATAAATTCTCTACAATTACTGTTGAAGTCGTTTTAAAACCCGTGATGCTGTATTGTTCGATTATTTCACAACGTTTGTACATTTTTTAAAGATTTTTATTCCCACATTTTACTGCCATGAAACTAATTTAATTCTTGTTTTTTCGTGACTGAATTTTTATGTTTTGTACGGCATGAAATAATTTTATTAATTGTTTAACATGTTTTACAAATAAAAAAAGAAAATTTACTAAATTTATTAACATTTATTGATCATTGTTAATCAAACGTTAGATTTCGTTTTTGTATATTTTTAATTGCTACATCAATTAAAATATTTTTTGTTCTAGTGAAGTTTACGTACATTAATGCGATATTGGTTTTAACTGTCGCAGGTAAAGACGTAGTTAAATTTAACAGCCCTATTAAAGTCAATGTTTGAACTAACACGAAAAAGGAAAACTAAATTTTAGGTTTTAAAAAGAAACCGTGTCCGTTGCCTCGAGCTTAGCAAAGATAAGCTAATACTGTTTCTTTTATTGAGGAAGTTATTGTAATAATTTCTTTAGGTAATATAGATATTAAAACGACCGAAAATTACACAAATAGATAGTTCAAACAAAAAAGTGTATTTGTGTAAAGTGTACAATTAAATAATTAACTTTTATTTTATTGTAGCTTGGCAACATTGAACCTGATGATAAGGACGGAAACAACTGCTACCACAGAGCTGCAGGCAACTCCGCTATGCCGGTTTAAGGAGACTAACGTGCACCGTTCAGGTTGACAGTACATACTCTTCTCGTTAAACCTAGATACTTCCAAACTGATCCCGAATTGGACAAGGTTACTTTACGGGTGTTACATTTAAACATCCTTAGAGATTTAATAATATTGTATAAAGATAATATAATATTATAATGATAGAATTGGCGATCGGGAATCGAACTCGCTAACAACTCTTATTTGTTCGATATTTATTTTTGTCTTTATTTAAATTTAATAAATCCTTATAATCAAGATAATACACAAAAGAAAAATAATTTTACATTGTCATTCGTTGTGATTTCAAATCACAATATTAAAGCAAAACAAAATCTTAACTAAAAACCATAACAAAAGATAGCTTTCCCTCTTTCTTAACAACAAATACTTTAAAGGAAATATACCCTTAATAATGAAGTCTAATAATGGAGCGGTCAGTGATACCCCGCGGAGTCAATTTTGTGATGTAATCTCCCTTTGTCACAGTCACGTACGGGTTTAAAAAAATATATACCAATTTATTTATAAAAAAAATTGAGAAATATTTACTGTTCATTTTCAACCGATTTCTATATTTAGTTAACATAAATATGCTTACCAATAAACAATGCCTATAAATGCATTGCCAAAGAATATCTTGGTAAAAAATAATAAAAACTTTTTAATGAAAGTTTTAAAATATATCTAATTTTTGTTATAATTATTTACGTGCTGTTTATTTTTACAATTAAAAAATTAATTTATTTAAAAGAAAATGGTTAATTTTGTCTAGATAATAGGTCAATTAAAATGCCTATGACGTACAAATATAGTCGTACTACATGTTTATTATAGAACCTAATATGGAAGTAATTTAAGATACAAGTATGTTAAGAAAGTTTCGTTTCTTTTAACTTATTAAAAACCAACCACAACGTATATTGAAAGAGCTAAACAACGAAAAACAATTTAACCCTTCACATAACAGCGTACGGTCACGCTGACCCCAGGCAAAGAATTAAAACCACATTCTTTGCTACACTCTAATATCAGTCTTATAGCTTCATCGATAGAGTTTAAAATTTTAAGATGTATATTTAAATGTGTGTCTCATTGTTCGTGTAAAAGGCTGTAACTTCCATCATGCTGCGGGGAAAAAGCTCTCTGGACGACGATGACGTGGCCAGTACTTCTGTATTCAGCCATTAATGTCGGTTTTGTTTTTGTTGAGAGGTGTGCATTAGAGTTTATTTACGTAACCATCGCTTTTAATATTATAATGATTGTTGAATTTTAAAATTATGTAATAATTGGGCGATATTTTTAATATTAAGCTCTGACTACAGATCAGAGATAACTGCCACCACAGAGAAATATCTGTAGTCACTGCCTCCGCTATGCCAGCTATATGAGGCATTAAGTCTTTATAAAAAAAATAGGTATTAATAGGTGATAGTTAAGTCATGTCGTTATACGAAATGTAATAACAATACTGAAAAACATTATTTCCAAAATCCTTAACAACTAATTTCATCAAAACTAATCCTCTATGAAGATTGGTCGTAAAACAAAAACAATAAACTAGTGACATAACTTAAGTTATTACAAGATTATTATGACATCTTATTAGTAATGTCACTGGTTGGGTTTGAGGCTTATTTAGATATGAACCATTCCGCACCAAACTAATAATGTTGCATTAAACGATTTTCAGTTACGACTTCTTTCATAACCGCGATCGTAAAACGAATAACACGCGGAATAATGTAAGACTGCAGAGCATATCTACGGTATTATGTATATTTACGTATTTAGGGATCTATATTTCAAAGGCATTGTTAAAATAAAAAACAATTTACAGAAGTTATTTTTTAAAGTAAAGATCATTTTAATAATCACGCCCATTTCTGTAT
Source organism: Tinea pellionella (assembly GCA_948150575.1). Taxonomy (NCBI): domain Eukaryota; kingdom Metazoa; phylum Arthropoda; class Insecta; order Lepidoptera; family Tineidae; genus Tinea; species Tinea pellionella. The sequence goes on along the minus strand of OX411263.1, from coordinate 5,964,345 downwards.
GCAAATAATTTCTTTTAATTTTTAACCCTTTTTTCTTATTGTCACTCTTAACCCTAATGCACGTGCCAAACGCACCCAGAAGACCGTAAATTTCTTTTAAACACCTTTCATTATTCTAAATGGCCGAATTACGTTTAACCCTTCAACGCAGATGGGATCTCCCGCACCCCGCGGTAACAAATGCCCATGCCTAACCATCAAACGACGTTGTTCCGTTACAAATCCACATTTTATTGGATTAGGTTTTGACAGATATTGCTAAATGTCATATAAAGTATAAGTAAAATGTGTGCTTAGGTTTCAAGGGTTTCAATTACTTGGGGTGTTTGTGTGTGTGCTCATTTGAGATCGTTTAAACTATTTTATTTATCGTGTTTCAATCTAGAAGAAGCCAGGCAAACGAGAGGAAGCTGTCAGCGGCTTGACATCGTGAGGGTGTTTTGGCGGCCATCTTGAGACGTCAGGTTATCTGTTTTGAATTATTTTCCTAAACTTGTGTTTCTTCAAGTGTTAATGTGTAATAATGGTGGATTATTAACCATTAAGTGTTCATGAACGTGCGTGAGTGTGGGCAAACAATTCAAAAGAAGAGAACCTGTGTTTCCATTTTCCCTCCTAAACTCCCTAGGAAGTTTCAGTAAAGATTCTACCACTTTACTGGAATAATTTAATGACTCGTGATGCACAATGTTATTAACTTGATGCAAAAAAATATTTACTTTGACACTGGCAAATTGTTATAACGCCATATGAAACAAAAAGAATAAAAAGACATCGTGAGAAGTAGGAGGAGTTATAAGTATTATAATATATTGTTTTAAAAAAATTAAATAAGTTAACGTTTATGATTAACGAAGCATTGAATATTATATTATATCATAACACTCGCTGTTATTTTCAAACCAAAATCATTTAACATACACACTCAACCCTCTAATACAACATGAAAAATTTAAAACTGCTCATCCGTTTATATTATACGGAAAAGAATATAAAAGAAATGGATATCATTCCCAGCAGGAAACGCCTCTGTATTTGTCAATGTCAAATTCCCCGATTCCAAAATGGCGAAGAAAAAAGTCATGACATTTTTTTGTCAAATGAACCGTATCTGGTCTGGCTTTTGCTTATTAGATTAACAGGTCGATTTGCAATTCTGTGTGAGGCCACGGAGCTCGCATGTGTTTGTATTGCGGAAATGAACCGCTATTTTTATAAAGAGGGGTTGTTTTTGTTGACTGTACAGAATATATTCTGTTTATTTTGTATGATAATATAATACTAATGGAAGATATATGCGTCCTTTTTTTCTTACTTATACCTGCAACAATTTCCCTACCCTCCAACTATTCGCTGCAATTTGTGTACCGAATGTTCCAAGAAAATTATAAAAATTAAATTAGACATTTATTTATAAAAACTTATATGCGGTAAAACTAATTTTATTTGGCAAGTAAACTTGGTAATAATAACAGACGTAAACATTATTGTTTAAAACATCAAATTGCACGTTCAAACAATTTACCACATATTAAATCCTCACAGCGGGTCACGTGTTCTTTTGATTGAGTTTCTACATTATTATTATTACAAAACATTTCATGCAAGAACAGCACAAAGCATTTGAAACTCTATTGCATACTAGCAAGTTTAAGTTCAGATAATAGATTCTTTAATCCAGTGTCCAGAATCGAATTAGATGAACTCCCGCTGGTAGAGCTACTTCTAACAAAAGATCTTTTCAAAATAAGCGTGTGTTGAGAAAATTAGTATTAGACATACTATTATTTCTCTCAGAACCACCCTTTAAACACAAAATAGGGATATCTATTGAAATTGCTATTTAATTGCTAAATTATTCATCAATTAATTAGATATATGTTTTTTTTTTCAATTGATCAATATTCGATTTAATGAAAGATATTCGTCGGTACCAGAATAAAATTAAAATTTACTTATTTTTATTCAATCTTATTTCGACAAATGGACAAGCAATTAAAACATATCGGTCAAAAAGACCCCAATATCGAATTAAGTATTAACCCGTGTGTTGCCACTAATATCGCTTTAATAGATAGTTTCGTCCATCTGTCACAAATGTAACCCATCATTTCATGTTATTAGTTAGTTAAAACATTAGTGCAGTTAAATTTTGATGGCTTCATTACTCACTTTATGTTTTTGCATATTTTATGAATTTGTGATTGGGAAAATTAATATGTTTTTCGTTTTTATTTACAACTTAACGTTTGATTGTCACGAAGATCATTAAATTATACTTAAATACGTCACTACTTTTAACAAAATCAAGTGAATTTTAAAAAAGTATAAATAGAAAAACTATTACAAAACAACAAATTTGGTTATTCTAATTTTATTGGGTAGGCTATACTTTAGTTTAATATTAGGCAAAGTGAGGCCACATATCTAGCTACTACTAAAAAAAAACATGATGACACAAAGACCCCAAACAATATTTTGTACTGTCAATTAAAACAGTAATCAGTGAAGGGTTAACCTATTTAGCGCATTTAAATGTTGTTAATTTGATTTCACGCACTAATTCACGCACTTTTTGGCTAACAGTTTGTTACTCATTCATTTAACAAGTTAACCCTTTAAAACATCTGGGTACAAACTTTATAAAAGGGGTAATATTTAATTATGACACCAAAATTAAAGTTTAGTTAGCTATTAGAAATATATGTCGGAACGGTCATGAATACGGACTCTAATTTGAACGATTACGGAAACTAACTTGGAACAAAATTAATACGTGGTCATGAGTACAAGCACTAACTGAATATGAAACAAAAGCATCGTTACGCTTTGACAGACTCTCTGAAAACACGTCACGCGGAGGACACGTTGAGACTTGTTTGTGCGGAGGAACTGTCCTGTTTCAGCATATTGATTTTGATATATCGCCCACAAATGGAGGATAGAAGCCTTGGACCGCTCTCCCGTTCTGTCATACTCTTAAACTGTCAGACTTACTCTTAAATGACTTACAATTTAATAAAGATTTATAATGGAAACTGCATTTGCATCTGGGTAATGTAATTTGACGTTCATGTCACAACAGTTGAAGTTAAAGCCAACCGCATATTAAATCGAATCGCGTGTTCCCGACAGCACAATAGAAGACCATACAGTGTATTAAGTTACGTTAGAGCCGTCTTAACCGTGCGTCTTGTCGCGGTCGTCTTCCACGTTAATTTTAATGGAACGGCCCGAAGTCATTAAGACCCACGCGTCGATATAAGTGCTAGATTTGTATGGCTAGCAATGTTATTGAAACTGGAAATAATATGCGATAATGTTTCTAGTTTTCTATCTCACTTCATTTTTCTATGACATTTTATATTTTAACCAAGGAAGCTTCTGGTCCAAGATTTAAAAAAAGTTTAATTGATGTGTTTACGAATTGAAATAATATTATATCCAACAAAAAAGTATTTAAATTTTATAAAAATATTTTTAAAAATTACGATGTTTTTTTAGAGTTTGTAGTTTTCTATGATATATTATATTTTATGGAAGCTTTTGCATCAAGATTTAAAAAAAAAAGTTTAATTGTAACGTTTACGAAATAAAATAACAATAAAATAATATTATTTTACAAATTAGTTTATTTTCTAATAAAAAAAGTATCTAATTTTTTAAAATTGTTTTATAAAAATACTCCGAATTTTCTGACGGTACAATTCACGCCCCATGAACTGAAACACAAACTTTACTTCATTTAGCTTTCTGAATACGAAACTTATACACGTATGTAAATTAATACAGTGGACAATTAATGCAATTCTCAAATGGAATGACATTTCCTTTGTTCTAAGTTCTTAGCAGGAAATATATTCTTAACGCAAACAACTGTACATAAACACAATGTTATGTATGTACCAAGATATTTACACTAAGTTGATTTTTTATATAGTTTAGTCATTGGCTGGTTTTACCATTTCGGGACAAATTATTAAATTAAAAGTAATCCAAATAACTTTTTATTTTCTTTATTAATTATTATTTAACATTATTGGTAGTTTATAGTACCTTAACACATGCCAACATGATGTTAACCTAAAGCAGAATCAACTGCTACAGGGAGGTTCACATGCAGCAATCCACTTCGCTGTGTCAGTCTAATAAGAGGAATATGCACCACTACTCTCAAGATGATCTTGAAACTCTACTCTACGACCATATTTTGTTTTATAATAAAAAATATTATTATGAAGAAAATGTACTAGTTATTGAACAAGATATATATCTCTCGTTAATCCAACCAATTACTATGAGTCTATTAAGCATTTACAATTCTAAGTAACGAGGCACTCTTAATCAACAAGGTAAAGCTCAAGTAAACATGTCGTCCTCTATATAAATAAGACCCATTTGACCTTTAAATTTTAACCTCTTTTTATTTTTTTAATACTTTTTTAAATTTTTTCTTGTGTCGTAGACCAAAGTGTATAGAATAACATTGGCACCAGCCAGTATTTTTGGGAGACTCCAAGACGGGTTATTAACAGCGAACCACATCTATACTAAAGCTATGATCACCCAGATTCAAGTTAATTTGTGTACAATGTTTTCAAGGAAATTAAGTAAAAACTATTTATAAAATAATTAGTTGTAATTACAGAAGTCTTTTGTATTAAATAAAATAATAATAATTAAAATAACTGCACCTTTGCATCTGCCATACAAATGAAATAACTTGCTTGTAATAAAATCAATCCTTAATAAATAAGTCCATAATTCAAACTCACAGGTCATATTATACAGGTTGAAATCGGACTTTCTTCTACGATAGCCTGAAGGTGTAATTGGTTAAATGAAGTATGTATGTTTGAATATGTTGGTCCGTATCAAATTTGCCTTTGGTTTGTTTGTAGATTGTGGTTAACAGTTTGTTTGGTTAAGCTTGTCTTACAAATTCCACGTGTAGAGTTCTGTTTCATCCTGTATATTAACTATATTGCTATATTATATAGTATTCGGTTCATATTCGGTTTAAAAGTTTTGTTTATTTTAAAAGATTAATCTCTTTTCAAAACGCAATAGAAGAAAAATATATATGCATTCAATTTAGGTAGCTTTGGTATTTAAAAAAAAAATAATTAACTAACTCTACAGAACTTTCTATTACCGATATTTACTTTATCAAATAGTGAAATTGTCCGGAAAAAATCAACGCGCATATACTATGCTGGGGTAGAAATGGAATTTACGTCTTTTGCTTTGCACACAAATGTTCTGACTACTAAGCTACAGAGTAGTTAGCTGCACGTGACCACATCTATATTCCATCGACAACTCTTACAATATTTTTTTCTAATCAATTTGTATCATAATTTAATAATAGTCGTTATTACTTAGATAAGGCAAAAAAAAAAAACAATTTTCAAATATATGACTTTTATTGTTACATAGAATTATTTAACATAATTCTTGCTACATATATCGCAATTTACATAATAAAGTCATTTACCTAAAATCCATGTAACCTGTCAAAGACTTTGTGAAACAAAATTCACCCCATACATTTTTATTAAAATCATTTTTACATAATTCTTTATGCGTTACGTCTTCACTTCCATCTCGCTTCACTCGCGACTTCAAACAAGTTTTTTCTATAGTTAACCCTACGCTAAAAGGGGGGATGTAAGTGTCTTGTGAATAATTGAAGGTACTCTCAAGAAAAGCGAGGGTATTATTTGGGTCACTAGTGCAGTATAGAGTTAGAAGTGTTGGGTCAAAGTACATGATTATTGGAAGAGTTAAAGCTGTTTAAAAAGTACAAAAACAAAATATAAAAGTACTTAAAAGATTATTTTAAGAGTGGTGGTACCAAAGTAACATTGTTATTTTTACTTTGGTTGTTCAGAGCCTGTGGTATCATACACGCGCATTGAATAAAAGAGTGGTAGGCAGAGTGATGTTGATTATTAACCCAGTCTGACGTTTTGGGCTTGTACCATAACTGTCAAGTTTAAGACCGGTTAAGGAAGGGAACTGTCATCATTGTCAACTAGGAGCGGGAATAGCGGAGGTGACTGCTGCTATAAAACATTTCCCTATGGCAGCCGTCTCATGGTCCGCAATTTAAGTAATAAATAAAATAAAGAAATAAAATATTAGGCGAAATGTCGGCCCACAAAAGGAGATGAACAAAAAAGTAATTAAAATTATCAAAAATAAAAAGTCAAATATATCAAGACTTTTCACCCTAAAATGTTTAAAGCTATCTGCATAATTTCAATATCAAAGGTAGCTCCGCAAAATGTTCTCTTTATGCAAATTTAATTATTTAAAAAAACAAAACACGATATTTATAAGGGACACATTCCATTGAACACATAATCGACCCTGTCACGATAAAATGCAGTAACTAATTAAACTTTTACTTGTGCTATAAAAAACTACAGTATATTACATGTTATAAATATAGTTTGTGGAATTGTGATGTTAATTAATTAATTTACTTTATCATACAATTGAATTGGTTTAAAATAAATTATAAACCATAATTATTATAGAGTGTAATATTATTTAAAAACATCACACGATTTGTCATTAGGAAACCGTTAATATTTAGCAAATGAATGCAAATTATTTTAAAAAATGTAAGCCGACAATTTTCATAAATGTACAATGTACATATAATGAATTTATTCGAGCTTGTAAATAAGAATTATTAGACTGAACCCGCGCTTTAGTGGCACGGCGCGGCTTTTCAAGTGTTACTGTACTTCTTTATATGAAATAACCGCCTCTCCGGTGCGGTTGCCACTTAATTGTTACTACAATTATTATAGTAGCTCGGCGTGAGACTACAGTCCACCTAATGTTCTAGAGTAGTGCCTATGAGCGGAGATAACGCTACCACAGATAATATCCGCTGTACCAACGTAGAGAGACGAATGCATAATAGCGAACACTTTTCTCATAATATTACCTTAATAATTAAAAATAATAATAGCAAAAACAATTAACTAACAAAGTGATTGATTTCCAAAGATTAAGAAGCTTTTGTCGTATTCTCGTCTCGTAGTTACGAACACACTATTAATCTATGTCATGTCTAGAGTTACTATCCATCCGATTACATCTTGACATTTTCATTTGGCATCTCACCCCTCGGTTTGTTCTCTATTAGACCTGTAAGTTCAGGTCTAAACTGCAAGAATTTATGTAATTTTTTTTTGACTTTGAATTAAAATTTATAAAACGTGTAAAAAAAATTACTCATCATTTTTAATTAGCATGTTATTATTTCTTTTTATAACCTAATTTTTGTAATGACTGTATGTAACCAAAATAAATGAAAAAAATTATTAAATACACTTTTAAATGTAACACTTACGGAGTAGCGGGGTATAACGAGAGAAGCCAGAGTAGGCCTACCTGGGTACGCTCATCTCTTTTCTGACCAAACCTTTATAAAAAAAATAGGTTAATTTGACATTTAAAACAAGTTCTTTTATTTAATAGTAGTAGGCGTTACTTTGCGGAAATCCATAACTAAATTATTATAAAACACTACTTTGCAACTAATTTCCGCTAATCAATGTTAGTGAGGGTAGGTGCACAGTCACATTAGCTGTTACTGTTAGACCCGTCACGAATTTAAAAAAACTTCTCTGACAGCAGTCGCCTCCGCTCATGGATCGCACTCTGGCTTAACACCAGGCGGAGTGCGGTCATATGACGTGCTAAAATAAAAAATTTAAAAAAAGTTATGGGTCAAATTATTGCATATCAAATTGAAAAATCCTCACCCCTCAAGTTTTGTTCAAGAAGGTTCACTTATAACCCGTCTTCTGATTTAGGCTTATATTGGTAATCTTTTCATTAATTAATTAACTTCTTTTTTTTTTAATATATGATGATTTTGAACCAGCTAAGGTCCACAGTCTTCAGTCCTCATTCTATCAAATCAAATAATTTATTACTGGTTATGGGTTAGTAACAATGGTCATATTTCTATGTTAGTGTTTCTTCATAACTATCCCTTTGGGTGCGTAAATAGCAAAATAATAATAATTATAGCTTATGACAACACCCCGCTTGATGTAAAGATAGAGTGCGGTCCATGAACGGAAACAACTGCTACTACAGAGAAATCTCTACAGGCGGCAATCGCCTCCGCTATGCTGCACATATATGCACACTTCTCCCGTTATACCAGGCTACTTTCAAACTGTTCCCGGTTATAGGTAAGACGATTTTAAATAAGTTGGAAACTCAATTTCTGCTGCATCTAAAAGAAAATGTACAGTGTTTCATTGCATAAGAATTAGAAGCTTAGTGTAAAATTAGCATATCTCATCTGAAAACCTTTCAGGTAGCACCTGAGACCTGAACATCTGGATATGTCTGGTCTAGACAACTTGATGCAGATTAAAATGTAGAAAAATGTTACTTTATTATATACGTACATTTTAAGATTAAATTTATTCTCACCTTTCGGGATCAGTTTGAAAGTAGCCTACGGAGTGTGCACTGACAACCTGAACGTTGCACATTCGTCTCCTCAAGCCGGCATAGCGGAGGTGACTGCTGTCTGCAGAAATTTCTTTGTAGTAGCAGTTGTTTCAGTTCATGAATCATAGCCATATTCCGAACTACACAAAAAAATTGTAATGTACGCGTAGTCGCCTCCGCTATTCCGACTTACGACGAAAGATATACGTGCAGCGGCTAAAATTCACAATGTGGTCTTGGTTGGTCTGGTATATATTATTTATTTATTTATATCTTGATGGCGACCAGCGGTGGTATACTAACCTAATCCTGCTTTACATTAATTGGTTTGTTGGTTGAGGATAAATGTTCTAGCTTTAGGTGCCACAGCGTACATATTAAAATTGAAATAATAACAATATTATAATAATTTAAAAAATTAATTATAATTAAAAAAATTAAAAATAAATTTAATAATAACAAAAATTAAAATCAAAAATTAAATAATATAAGATATACAATACAATATAATTCTCACGCCTTTTTTTCCCACATGGGATAGGCAGAGACAACGGAACGCCACTTACCACGATCCTGACACAACACCCTCGCTTCCTTCACACCCACAATTCACTTCATGCACGCCCGACGGTTATGGGCACTAGGCAGCCCAGCTTTCATGAGGATGTCTCCTATTTGATCGGAAAACACCCTTCTGGGTCTGCCTTGTTTAACGCATCCATTCACATCGGATTTTTTTTTAGATATAAGATGTTTTATAATAAATTTCACGTTTTTAAATTATGAACGTTGTGTTAGAAGTTGAATAGGTAGAAGCCACTTAAAGTTATTCAACCGTAAAATAGTACTGTTTTATTATTCTAAAACTATTCAGTGTACAGTAAAATGCACTTCGAAAATAAATCCAACTCCTCAACGAGATGGACAATAAACTTCGCCAAATAGTTTTGATCTGCATATGGCTATTCAAATCGAGCTGTTTCTCAAATCACAAAGGATAGAGCTATTTTATGTTCTGGAATAAATATTTGATAGCTTGCTTATTTGTGTTGGTATTAGAAAAGAACGGCTTATTTCAGTTGAAACATTTTGACTTGTATTTGATTTTTTTTTAATTGTAGCTCGGCATATGACAACACTCGGCCTGATGTAAAGCTAGAAAAATAAACCCATGTGGGCTTTGGGAGGCACAAGATTTTTTATTGTAAAAATACGAGTATAATGAATTTAAAAAAAGTGTGGTCCATGAACGGAAACAACTGCTACTAGAGAGAAATCTCTACATGCAGCTGGCATCCAGGCCGAAAGTGGTGGTACTACCTCAAGACGGCAGACTGGACTAATACCCATCATCAGTCTGCTTACCACTTTTAAATCTGTTAAATACGTTACATTCATGTCTAGTCTGCCGTCCAGGAGTCAGCAATCGAAGCAACCTGGTCAGTTTCGGGACCAACTTTGAAGTATCCAAGTATGACGAGAGCCTTAAGTCCTCTCTTGCAGGCATAGCGAAGCCGATTGCTGCCTTCAGGTATTTCTCATTTCAAATTGTACGCGCCTTTGACGAGACGCCTCGGTATATAATGGGTTTTAGTCGTAAAACTTCGCCATATTTTTTTATAACGACTACCAATAAACTATCCAATAAAAAATGAATTTTAAAATACAAAATATTGTATATTTTTCGTTAACAATACAAAAATGGTAAAAATAACAATGCCCCAAAGGTTACAAAGTTTGTTGTATACATTTACAACATTTTTTTCCAACCCTACCAACTAAAAGCTCGCTTTGGGCTACACTTTGTTGATGCATGCAAAAAAACTAATAGACAAGCCTTAAAAATATTTTTTGTAGTCCATAATGTAACTACACTATGCCTGATGTAAAGCCAGAGTGCAGTCCATCAGCAGAAACAACTGCCATCACATAAATGGGAAATGTCTGTAAGTAGAAATCAATAGTTCTATTAGACGAGTATGCACGGTCAAAATTAACAGGATAGGCTCTAATTCTGAGCTAATCCTGATACACGATCAGATTACTTTGTAGGCAGACTGATGATAATAATTAGTCCAGTCTGTCATCCTGGAATACTACCATCAGTTACTTCTTCACACCCGTAAAGTGACCTTGTCGCGTTCCGGGAACAGTTTTGAAGTAACCAGGTATAACGAAAGGTGTGTGTACTGTCAATTCGGACGGTGCACATTCATCTCGACAAGCTGACATGGTAGAGGGGACTGCTACCTGTAGAAATTTATTTGTAGTAGTTGTTGTTTCCATTCATGGATCGCTCTCTAGCTTTACATCAAGCGGACAATAAAAAAAGGTGAAACACTTCAAATTATTGTACTAGAGAAAATGAAAAATAATTATAAAAACATTTGCGTATGTACATTGAACATCCTTGCCCGTGAACCTCGTCCTTCACATTCAACCAAGGTTGCAACTTGCATTTAACAAAGACTACACGTGTACTGAAACTGCGTAGTTACTTATTTCTACATTGAAATTCATTCGTAGCAATGTGTCTACGCAGCGTAGCAATTTCGTAGGCATCAATGACTACAACGTAACATTTCGTAGATTTTTTAATGCCTGTTAGTGCTTGTGATAGGCACTGAGCGATTAAAGTACATATAACATAGTTACATTGGTACCGATCAGAATTTAGTGAGGGAACACGGGTCTTATCGATCTGTTCTCTACCACTAGTCACTAGACTGAATGACAAGTGCTTTATTCTAATACATAGAGTGTAAACCGGTACAGAAGATGTATTGCTCAAATACACAAGAATTATCTTGTGGTTGTTGATTGTTGGAGAATTTTTTAATAGTAGCTCGGTATATGACAATAGTTCGTCTGATATTAATCTAAACTATGATCTGTGAGATAACGAACTACTTTTCTCTAGAGCAGTTTTCGCCTCCACTATGCCGGCTTGAAGAGACGACAATACACATTCCTCTCGGTGTACTCGGCAACCTAACAGTAATAATGTAGAACATGTTATAGATAAAGAAAGGTGTCTTATTACAATTATATTAAGCAGTATTAATTCCTGTTCACATGATAGACCATTAGTTTAATTATGTCCTAAGGCAATAGTGGTATTCGAGTGAACTCTATATGATGGGTTAATTTAAGTGTAATATTATGTATATGTAATATGTATATTACTAAAGATCAATGAAAAGGTGTATCAGTAAAAAAATATATTTTTAAACTTTTTATATAGGTTAAAAGTAAAACGTGTTAAGCACGTAAGTAGTATAACCAGAACTTCACTAATTCACTTGTAATAAATACAAGATGTAAAAAGACAACTAGTAAAGATAAGTAGAAGTTGTATACATCATCTTTTTTATTTTTGAGACCATAATTTTCAAAAAATCGTAATTTTTTAGATATATATTGGTCTAATATCAACTGCATCACATTATAGTACCATAATTTGTTAAAAAAAAACATCGAAATATCAAAAAGAAGCAATGAAAATTCAAGGTCGATGGAGATCATTCATTCAACTTGCTCATTTTTCGACTACTATGGTTTCGGAAAGACGTTTGACGACAAGGCTGTCCCCAGAAACTCACACAGCCTGTGCAATGTGTACAGGGCCGCCGTAAGCGGGCGTGCAAAGCGTGCACCGCACACGGGCGGCACGTCCAGGGGGCGGCAAATCGAACGACTCATACCTAATTCAAATCATTGTACCCCTGCCCTGGCCGGTCGACTTGGGGCGCCTAGCCCGCAGCGGGCTAAAAACCGCCATCTATTGGCATCCGTTAAAACTAAGATGCATTACCAAACGTCGTCTGTCATTCTGGACTGGCGAAATTAGGGGAATCCCCTTTGCGCTTCCTTCTCAGTTGGTAGGTTAGGTACCTAGATACTTGTACGTATTAGAACAGTGCTATGGTAGATAAATAGTAACGAGGGCACATTAAATTCCAATTATTTTGTTAATAGTTCTTTTGAGGTGGGTTTCGGCTTAATTATTGATATTTAAACTTGTCTAGTGTAATTATAATTTAATTATCCGTCAGAATAAAACAGAAGTGTAAAGGAATCGTAATTATGGTAAGTACTAACCTACGTTTATTTATAGACTTATCACAATAATTACTGTTCAAGGAACAATAATTTATTAAAATGCCTTATTTATTAACAATATATTATTGTCAATTTATTTTTAATTATTATGATTTTAATTATTGAATATTGAATTCGTCTTTAATATTAATTTTGAAAATTAATGAATAAAAAGGATATGCTATGATTGAAATGAACTTATTGTAGAAAACGTTACGAGGGTTCGAATCCTATTTGTATGAACTTTATAGTATTATATCAAAAAAAAATTTTAAAAAATACCTTACATTTACAAATAATTTCAGGAACCGCATAAAAGGAAAAAACTTTCGGGAGCGCAATTTCGACAGCAAAAACGAGAAAAAGAGGTACACAAAGAAAAAATGGCGGGTTCTTTACTAAAATTTTTAGGCAAGCCAGAAAATAAGGAAACGGAAAGCCAAGAAGATATTGAGGTAGCTTTAACAAGCATAGCCTTAAATCAAGAACCTATGAACATAAATGAAGAAAAAGATATATGTTCTTCGGAAGGAGCGTCAAGTAAAACAAGAGAATGTACTACTGAAGAACCTGTAAGCAGTTTATCGTCATCAGTAATATGTAGCAATTTAGATTGTGGTGATGATCCAGGTTTGTGGCCTGTCAGTATGACTAATGATCTTGTAAATATTTTGGTTAATCGTGGTCCTGTACAGGCGTCCAACTGCAACTTTCCTATAAATGACCAAGGAAGAAAATTTACCGACAATTATTATTACAGAAATCTTCCCAATGGAGAAAAAATTAACAGGGAATGGCTTGTTTACTCTGTTTCAAAAGATTCAGTATATTGTTTTTGTTGCAAAATATTTGGTAAATCTGTTAGTAGTTTGTCTGCTTTGAACGGTTTTTCTGATTGGCAACATTTATCGTTAACATTGAAAAGACATGAAACAAGTGTTTCCCACAGTGAAAATGTGAAATCTTGGATACAGTTGAACACAATGTTAAAAAATAAAACTACTGTGAATCAAATGCAACTGAGACTATTAGAATCGGAAAAAAAACAATGGTGTGATGTATTAGAAAGAATCATAGGCGTAATCAAGTTTTTATCTCATCAGTGTCTGGCTTTCAGAGGGTCGTCAAAAACATTATATGAACATAATAATGGTAATTTTTTAAAAGCAATCGAAATGATAGCATCCTTTGATTCAGTCATGCGGGAACATATACATAGAATTCAATCCTCCCAATCAGATTCAAGTCGTATGACTCATTATTTAGGAGATCAAATTCAGAATGAAATAATTGAGTTGCTCGGCACGACTATAAAAAATTATATATTGAACAAAGTTAAAAAATCAAAATATTTCTCCATTATATTGGATTGCACACCAGATATAAGTCATACAGAGCAAATTACAGTTGTACTTAGGTATGTTATTTTAAATATTGAAACAAAAAATGTTGAAATATGTGAAAATTTCATTGGTTTCTGTCCGATCACCAGCTCCACAGGTGAAGGTCTATTAAATTTTGTTTTGGATTTATTTTCACAATTAAATCTCAACATTCAAAACTTACGTGGTCAAGGTTATGACAATGGTTCGAATATGCGCGGAAAACACAATGGACTACAAAAAAAAATTTTGGAAATCAATAACCGCGCATTTTACGTCCCTTGCTCGGCGCATAGTCTTAATTTGGTAGTCAACGATGCAGCAAATGTTACGTATGAAACTGTGAATTTCTTTAATATAATTCAAGAAATTTACGTTTTCTTTTCATCATCTACAAAAAGGTGGTCGGTAATTTGCAAACATTTACCAGATTTAAAATTAAAAGCTTTAAGTGCCACGCGATGGTCCAGCAGAATAGATGCAGTTAAACCATTACGCTATAACCTCGAAAAAATATTTGATGCTTTGCTGGAAATATGTAGTGATTCGTCGGAATGGGATTGTACTACATCTCACAAATCTCATTCGCTTGCTTTAAGCATTCAAAATTATAGATTTATTTGCTCGGTAATAATTTGGTACAATATTTTAAACGAAATTAATGCTCTGAGCAAAATGATGCAGAGCCCCACAATGAATACTCAAATCTGCATAAATTTGTTAAATAAGTTGATTGATAAGTTCACAGAATATCGCACGGCTGAACACTTTGAAACGGTGTTAGCAGAAGCTTCCAAAGTGGCTCACGAACTCAACGTAGAAACAGATTTCCCACCAATACATACAATTCGTCCAAGAAAAAAATCAACACAATTTCACTATGAACACAGTGATGAAGTTTTAGTAGATCCCAAAATCAAATATAGAGTAGAATTTTATTTTAGAATCCTAGATCAGGCAATAACTTCTTTAAAGGATAGATTCGACGAGTTAAAAACATTTACCGACGTATTTGGCTTTTTTAGCAATAACTTATTTAATTATTCTAATGATGAGTTAATGAAACATTGTAAAGATTTAAATCTGAAACTTAAAGATGATTCAAGTAGTGAATCAGACATTGACGGTATTGATTTATTTAATGAAATCATTGCATTAAAGTTTCATTTTTCAGAAAACCAGTCTAATGATCTACAAACCTTATTACAATATCTTTTTACCAATGACTTAATTTCAACATTTCCGAACACAGCAATAGCGCTAAGAATATTACTTACACTGCCGGTTTCAGTTGCATCTGGTGAAAGATCCTTTTCAAAATTAAAAATTATCAAAAACTATTTAAGATCAACAATGGTTCAGCAAAGACTAAGTCATTTAGCTATAGTTTCAATTGAACATGAAATTTAAAACAGTTTGGATACAAGAAAGTTGATAGAAGATTTCGCAAATGTAAAGGCAAGAAGAGTTAAATTTTTGTAAACAAAAATAATAAGTACTTAGTTATTTCAAATAAATGTTTTATCTTCGTTGAGTTGTTTTTTCCCCCACCATAATGAGAAAACATTAATTATCCTTTTTTTGACAAAACTCAGAGTAAGTAGTCGTAGGGCGGCATAATCGGTATTGCACGCGGGCGACGAAACAGCTAGCGGCGGGCCTGAATGTGTATACAATAATTACAAAAATAACTCAGAAAAATTTTAGAAAAAAAAATCCTAACTAACTTTAAAATATCGGGCAGGATGCTGTCGCAGTCGGGTAACATCAATAAACGAGTACATAGCTACATAGCAAACAAGATAACTAACTTGACACATATTTAAAAAGGGTTATACTACGTCAACATCCTTGACATAAATTGTGTGCATCAAAACCAGTGAGATATGTATTTTTGAAGTACTTTAGACGCGAAGTAAAATATAAGAGTTGTACTTGTAATATCCCCTCGCATCACTGACCTAGATATCTCCCCTTTTTTTCTCTAATTACTTGCAACTCTTTGTGAACAACCCTATAGGTTTTAGCATGTTGTATATTACTTTTTTTTATTACTGAAATAAGACTGTGAATAATTTGTACGAAGAGCATTAAGAATAGAAGAATAACATAAAAATAGACATATCTATATATTTTATAGCAGCCCGATATGTAGGTATTGTGAGTTTAGCAATAGTAACAAGAGAAAAGTGCAGACATTTCTCTGTGGCAACTTATTAATCGCAATTTGGCTCAACGTGAAGCCACGGTCGGTCATATGTCGGGCTACTATTATTATTAGTTTTTTTTTTGTCTAATTCCTGTACTTTTTTTTATTGTAGCTCGGCATGTGACAACACTCCGCCTGATGTAAAGCTAGAGTGGAGTCCATGAATGGAAACAACTGCTACTACAGAGGAACCTGTGCGGGTAGCAGTCGCCTCCACTATGCCGGCTTGAGGAGACGAGTATGTACCATCTTAGATTGACAGTGCACACTCCTCTCGTTATACCTGGCTGCTTTTAAACTATTCCCGAAACGCAACAAAGTCACTTCACGGGAGTTACATTCGAATGTGGTGGTACTACCCCAGGACGGCAGACTGGACAAATAACCATCAACAATCTGCCTACCACTCTTAAATGCACCTAATAAGCTAGCATTTGTTTCACAGGCATTGAGAGACCAAAGTATATAATATAACATAGTTACATTGGTACCGATTAGAATTTAGGTCGTAATTTAAAAAAATAAAAAACAAAAGAAATATTTTCTTCTATTTCAAAGTCGCTATGCTAGCACTTGTTTGTCACATCGTTGCCGCGTTGGGGTGACAGTACTTACAACACAATACTTTGTGTAATGCATCCATATTTATGATTCATCACCACCACCTCTAAATCTCGAGGAATGCTTAATGGAAACACTCGTGAGATATAACTTTTTTTATTATTATTGTAGCTACCATGACCACACTCCGCTAGAATGTGGCCAATAAACGAAAACAACTGTGTTAGCAGAGAAATCTTTATAGGCAACAGTCGCCTCCGCTATGCCGGCTTAAAGAGACGAATTTACCTCGTCCACAGACATTGGCACACTCCTATCGTTATACCATTACTACTACTACTACTTTTACTTGCTTTAACTACTACCAAATTGATCTCGAAAAAAAATTTGCCTGTAAGCATTAGTCGCCTTCACTATGCCGGCTTGAAGTACTGCATACTTCTCTCGTTCGATAGACGAGATACTGAATCGATCGAAAGCAAATACTGCAAGAATATACCAAACATAATAATTTTTAAAAAAATTACACTAAGCGAAGGAATACCTGTATAGTAGTTAAATATTTTATTCATTGATGTCAACTTACTGATCCATTTAAAAGTGTCTGATATAACATAAAAGCATCCATTTAATGCTCACTCGCATGAAACGCGTGTGGTTTTGATCACAGTTACCGATAACTTGGGGTTTATTATGACATTTTGATATTTAAAAGTTCAACACTAAAAATCAGCCGTGTTCGTACCTCGCTGATTCTGACCGGTACCAATGTAACTTTGTTATATGTACTTTGGCCGCTCAGTGTCTATTGGCACTATTAAAGAGTTGTAGGCAGACTGATGATGGTTATTTTTCCAGTCTGCCGTTCTGGGGTAGTACCACCACTTTCGAATGTAACACCCGTGAAGTGAATAGGAAATACTTTGAAAGTAGCCAGGTATAACGAGAGGAGTTTGCACTGTCAATCTAGATGGTGCATTGTCTCCTCAAGCCGGCATAGTGGAGGCAACTGGTTTCTCTGTAGTAGCAAGTGTTTCCATTCATGGACAGCGCTCTAGCTTTACATCAGGCGGAGTGTTGTCACATGCCGAGCTACAATAAAAAAAATGTTTAAAAAATCAAATTTTTAATTTTTATTTTATATATTTATTGATCATTAATAAATATTAAATTATTTTGAGTAGCCGTGATCTAATTTCAAATCTTGCTAAACTCAGACCGGTACCAATGTAACTACGTTCGTCTGTGATCAAGTACTAGTAATGCATAAGTGCAAAAAAAAAAGAAAAATATATAACGTTCATAATAGGTCCCTAAAAGTGATCTAAAAGTGAGATAATTCATTAATTGACCGTACCAATGAAAGGGAATATTTGAGAGGCTTTCAATTTGACATGGGGCGAATTATGAAAAGGCCCTTTGACTGATGTTACGTGCAATACTGTTTTCATGAATTTTAATTGGATTTTTTGTTTACAGTACTCATATGACTTCTTTTGTATTTGTTTAGTTTATTTTGGTACTTAATATGTTATCCAAATACATTGTATTGCTTTGAAGATAGTATACAGTCAATGTCTAGTCTAGTCTAGAGTTGCATATTGCATAACTTAAACTGACAGTTCAATTATTAAACATCAAATGCATTTGACACAACTATGCATTACATTTTAATGAAGTCGAGGTTTAAAAGAAGCTTAAACGCCCATGTATTTATATAACATTATCACACCTATAAGCGTGCTAATAAAGTAGTTATTTTTATTTATTTATTTGGAAAATTTACAGGTGCAGTGTCGAGGAATTTTTTATGTTTAAGTTGATAATAATAACATCACTGCACCCTGAAATAATTTTAAGGTTAATCGTGAACATGATTTAACTAAATTATCAAAATCATTATGAACTTAAATCTGGACGCGACGTTTGAAAAGCTTTGCAGCCAACGTGGCTGAAAGTGTTCATAGGAGCATAGCAGTTGTTTTCGTTCATGGGCCGCACTTCAGCTTAACTTCAGGTGGAGTGTTGTCAACTACAACATAGCGGAGGCGACTATTGTTAGTAGATATATCAATGGCAAAAATCTAGCTTAATCATCAGACGAAGTACAGTCATATACTGGACTACTTAAAAAAAAACAATAAAAATAAGAGCAAATCTAAATCCAATCGAAAAGCAATCAAAATAGCGATAACATGCAAAAATGTTAATCGTCAATTACAAGAGGTGATGGAAAGCAATCACGTCTCCCTCTTCACCCAACCACCTCCCAACTAACTCACACAAACGATTTTCAACAACATTGTAACATTTCCATTATTCAAAACAGAATACAATGATAATATGTGCATGTACACAACAGGAGAGTATATTATCCATTCTTCGAAAACGTTTTGTGAATAGCACATAACATTTTTTTTTGTTATGTTAAATCTGAATCTGATCTATAAGCGGCGACGACTGCCATCCCAGAAGAGAGACTTGCACAGAGCACTCGTATTTGTTCCGGACTGGTGAGCTGCGCTTGAAGAATCCCAGATTGTAGGAAGGAGGAAAGACGTGACTGGGAACATCATTACACGATTTAATGATTCTAAATTAGCGTCTGTCTCTAAATTAAAGTGGCAGGTAGATTGTTAATAGTTATTGACCTAGTCTGTCATTCTTTTGTCAAAGTTTTCTTATTATTTATGTATTATCGAAAAGCGGCTGTGGTCTAGCGGAACAGACGTCACGATCGATGAGACCGGTGTTCAAACCTCGCTAAATTCCGACCAGTACCTGTAAACTAGCTCAGTATGGGCATTTAAAATAAAATAAAAAAATATTTTCTTTGTGATATAAACATTAACCCTCTGGTTGTGTACAACATTAACAAAAGGGATTGGCTTTAAAGCTGTCAAGCCGTGGTTCGCAATTTAACCGTTTGATTGATGTTCTCTTTACGGCAAGGGATAGTAGTAACATATTATATAAACAAATAAAAATTGTTCTAAAATATAAATTCACACGTTAAATTTAGTCTTATTAAGAACAAATCAAAACTTTAATCTGAATTTTGGAGGGAAAATGAAACATTCCTATTTCAAATTGATTTATTTGCACATTTATGCACGTTTACGAACACTAATTATAGATAGCTAACGTATTAACACTCAAAGAAACATAAGTTTAGGAAAATAATTAAAATCCGATAATCTAAAATCAATAACTCACATTTTTTTTTCTAAAATACGCACACATAGACGCTTAACAAAACTCTTGTTTTATTTATGTTTGTTTATATGCAAATAAGGTACGGTCAGCAAAAAGAGTGCATCATTCCAGTTTTCCACTACAGTTTTGTGAGTGAATCGAAAACAATGTTTCACTTCAAATCCATTAAAATAAAGTGCGTAACCCGCTCTGATGGTAAAACAAATAATGCATTTTTATTCTAGGGATTGACTTTTTACTATAGGAAATTTTACTATATAAATCCTTGCGTTTTTTATTAATAAACTCATTAGACAGTTAGGTGAAGAAATATAGCGGAAGTAACTTATTTTTTATATCTCTAGGTTTCATTTGAAAATAAACAAAGTTTTTATTAGACTGTTTTTAATAAAACCACGAAGGTGATTTTCTGTACTTTGTACGACTACAAAAATATTGAAAGTGGGTCCATTAGTAATGACGTAACGACCTCCATGGTTTGTAGGACCTCCTGAAAAAATTAAAAGCAACCTTAAGGAAATCTACAGATAATACGAAAACATTTGTCTGGCAGTTTTAAATATTGTACGAGTATAAAAATAGGGTTAGGTTTGTATAAAATTCATGTAAAATGTATGATTTCTAAGCACTTCCATATTCTATTGTGGACACCTGAATAGTTTTGAAATATTCAATGAATACTGAACAGCGAGGTTGAAGGGGATAGGGTTCAACAATGGATAACTGCGAGTGACGTCTGCGTGATGGACATTATGCGTGGAGAAACTTAAACCATTTTCGATACTAAAATATAAGCCTGAAAACGGTGTAAAAAATGTTTTTTTTGTGTTTATTGCGATTCAAAGACAGTTTGAGGAGTCGAGATTACTACTTCTGAAATCACTTGAAATGTGACCCCGGGACGGCAAACTGATCTAATAACCATCATCAGCCTGCCTACAACTGTATTTAAATTAAAATAGGTAGCGACTGAAGCCGTTATTTATCAAATTGAAAACTTTAGAATATTAGCAATTTATGCGCTAGTGCGCTACCGTGGAAAAAGAAGCAAACAATAATATTTAAATTCAGCGCTGAAGTCGCTGACATGTGATAAATATAAGTAATAGTATGTGTTAGTTTAGACTTTATGAAAAGTGTTCATGTTCTAGAACAAATGTGGCGTCTCGTAGCTTAGTCATAGACACAAATAAATGTGTAAGCATTAGTGTACAGTTATGGGGAAAGTTTACGTAGAAATTTGTTAGGTTCAGGCCCGGTTTCACCAATAATACGTCCCATAATTAATTTTAGGTGAATTTTCTCAGACCACAATATGTTAATTTAAACGATTTAATTAAATTATTGTTTACGGATCCTTGGTGAAAATAGGCACTGATATTTTTTAGAATTTACACAATATTGCTTATTTTCTAGGTTATCGTTGGGTGGGTTGAGACCTGGGGGTTGCAACCCATAGAGAGTTTGCGTTTATGAATATTGGGGGTCGTTTTTCTACTTTTCAATATTTATTCTACATTTTCACTTCTGCCAATTTATACAGTTTTACATTACCTAACAATTATTATTATTATTGTTTTATATTTGTTAATAACAAAAAAAAGTATGAATAAATTGCATTAATAGGCAAATTATAGAAAGGTGTTCATAAACGTAGTCTAGCCTATTCAGTATGTAAATCTGACACATTATTCTGAACAAACAGACAGAGAGACAGATGTATGTGGAAATTATACGGTTTTGCGGTACATCATTAAAGTAGGATTTTGGGGGTCAAATGATGAAGTTTGTCTTATAGCTTGAAATAGTGAAGGGGTTTATTTTATGTTGGGATTTGTTACGTTATTGCTGTCGAAGGCTTGAATCGTAGCTTTGTGTTTTGAATGGCTGCGATCGTATAAATATTTATTCATATGGATTACTCTATTTTTATATTTAAAGCCTCTTTTTTATTAGTCTGGCACGTGACCGCAGTTTATCTGATATTAAACTAGAAATACTAGAAAATGCGGTCAATAAGTATTTCAATATACCTACAATTATTAATGATTTTTAATAAAAAGTTATGTCTATTTTTCAGAAGAGATTTTAGGGAACATAAAGTTTAAATTATTATAATTTGTGGCGTAATAATTACTATGGTAAAACTAAATTATTGTAATATTTAAAAATAAAATATGCTCATGTTATCGGTGTTATATATTAATTTAATTTATGGAAAATCGGGCACTCAACAGCCTGAGCTGAGGTGGAAATCGAACCTGCGACCGTGCGACTACTCCTACCATTAAACTTCACACCTACTAGCTCTATTACCGCTATTATCCCTTCACGACTGCTGGGTCGACACTGTAGCTCGGCATGTGACAACACTCCGCCTGATGTAAAGCTAGAGTGCGGTCCATGAATGGAAACAACTGCTCCTACAGAGAAACCTGTGCGGGTAGCAGTCGCCTCCACTATGCCGGCTTGAGGAGACGAGCATGTACCATCTTAGATTGACAGTGCACACTCCTCTCGTTATACCATTTCTTTTTCTATTAAATTTTCAACATAATAATACACACATCAAAAAAGTCTAAGCAACATATACTAATTTGAATTTTATGATGATTTTTCACATTATAACGTTAGTATTTTATTATTTAAATAATAATTTTAGTTTGTTATGGATGTAAAAACAACAATTGATTTTTTAAAAATTGTTCTTTTATTAGCATAAATGAACAATATCATGTGTACTGTATCATACGTACTACAAACTAAGATACCGAAGCAACTAAACTTTTTTTTTGTATAAATTGATAAACAAAATTAATTTATTGTAAAAGAATTTGATAATTTAATACAAAGTGTGGCCTCCTCTGTTGTTTAAAACTTGTCAGCACCGATTATTCATAGAATCAATGAGTCTGTTTATGTTATGCTGCGGCAATCGTTCCCAATTGGAATTTTGGTAAATCCTTCAGCTGGTACGTTTTTATCATCCTCTAAAATGCGTCTCCAGAGCATATCCTATGCGTGCCCGATGGGCTTGAGGTCTGGCGATTGTGCAGGCCAAGGCAATACCCAGATGTTTCCATTGCCAAGTACTCACTGGTCCGCAATGCTGTATGCAAACGCGTATTGTCATGCATTAACGTGTAATCGGAGCCAAGTGTTTGTGTAAATGGACGGACATAAGGCCTAAGAACATCCTCAACGTAATTTTCAGAGTTCATGTTTCCATTTACAAAAAGGCGCTGAGATCTTCTGTTCTTCATAATACGCGCCCACACTATAACTATTGAGCCGCTGCATGGATGGACTTCCTGAACGCACCTCAGTCTTTCAGTATTTCCGGGACGTCAATACACTCATGCCCTTCTTGTGTCAGACCTAAACCCGAATCGAGAGTCATCACAAAACAAATTTTTATCCCATTGCTCTTGGGTCCATGTTTTGTGTTCTCTGCACCATTCATTTCAACGAGCGCGATTCCCGTGGCGTATAGGTGGGAATCTGATTGGGCATCGAGCTCGTAGGTCAGACTAATGCAGCAGATTTCGCATGGTTTGGGGGCTGACAACAACACCACTTGAGTTTTGTAGCCTTAAACCTATCTCTCGGGCGGTTAACATTGGCTGACGTCTTGCAGTCGGTTGTATGTATCGGTCTTGGCGAGTGGTTGTACTTCTTCCGCGGCCTGGGTGCTGCTCAACCGGATCTTCTGTGTTAGTGTAACGCTGCCAAAGCCGGCAAATTACGCTTCTGTTGACACCAAAATGCCGTGATGCCTAAGATTGATTCCCCCCCGCTTGTAACAACCCTACAGTACTTTCCATTTCATCTGTGTTCAAATGACGTCGCTCCATGAAGTAAACAATGTTTTACAATTCAATTTTGTCTAAAACTCTATTCAAAATATTGATAAAATTATAAAATTAAGATTAAATACCGAATTTCAATTAGTACAGAAAACACGTGCATTTACATTTGCCTTCAATTTTATGAAAAAACAAAACACAATAGAAAAGTTTTAGCCAGTATATTATCTGGAAGAAAACAGGTTACATACCTACTTACCTTTGATGAGAAAAGATAGGATATTTCATTAATATAATTTATAGAATTTGTATCAAGATGCCTGTTGCTTAGACTTTTTTGATGTGTGTAATATGTTTATGTTTATGTTTATAAAACTGTAATAAATGAAACAAAATCATTAACTAAACATTTTGAAAGAGATAATAATGATTAATGTGTCCACACTATCAATGGAATAGCGAGACTGGTTCCGCACAAAACGAAACCCTTTCAGCAACTAACGATTTATCTCGTTTTGTTCTTTAAGAGAGAGATTTAAAATTAATGAACACCTCTTTGTTTCCGATACAATAGGATATTTTGAAGTTATATTAATTAATATTAAGTTTTCTAGAATAAGAGTTGTGCTTTTGTAAATTAAAACAATTATTAATAAGGTTGTAATGTCATTAGATGAAATGAAAAAACAAAAAATCATTGACATATACCTACAACTAGATGTGCAATAACGCTCCCAATGTGATGCGAGAGAAAAGATGACCGAAGTCACTTTTAGGCCCTCTGTCAGCTAGTATTTGACTTGACGGCAATATTGTCAAATCGTTTGAAGCGCTCATTTCATGTCAGATGTATGAAGTTTGCACCTCTAGTATATACCTCTATGACTTCAATGTATTTGTAGACAAGCTCCATACCTATCAGAATAGGTATATCACACAACGCCCTCTAGCGACATCTGAAGTAGACCGATAATAATATAAGTTAGATTAATGCTTTGAATAACTTATAAAAGTGTAGGCAGACTGATAATTGTTTAATCAGTTTATATGTAAAGCTTAGAAGTTCACCCTGTCAACCTGGATGATGTACACTCGTCTTATCGAGCCGGCATGGTGGAGGCGACTGCTTTAAGTAAACATTAGACAACTTTAGTTTGCTTAGTATCTTATAATATTTTCTCATATAAATCAACTTTCCACATCTTAAAGTATAAATATTTACAACAAAAACATGCTATCCATTTCGTTACACTTAACCACAATAAAAATATAGACAGAGTTAAGGCGTGTCGGGGGTGTCAAGCTGTTATGATTTATATGCTCCGGAGAGAGAACCCGACGATGTTTTGTGTTAAAACATTAACTAGCGGATATATAAAGAGAAGGGTAATTAAGTTTTTTTTAAAATGAAAGAACGTATTTTTAGGATCTATTATTTGGAATTTAGTATATAAATTGTATATAATTGCCGCTTGAAAGTCGATTTTCTTTTATTCCATTAATTCATAGATTTCCGAGGCAACCTATTTGACGTAAACCAAACCAAAATAAATATATCAAAATTTAAATCGATTATTATTGAAAACTTACATAACGTAGCTATTAACTTGCAATCTCGCGAACTAGAAGTTCTGATACAATCATACTGGTGTGGTTCAATTTTTTTTTTTTGAGGCCATATTTTTGCATTATTTATTGATATTCATTAGTCTAATTTTAACTACTCAACGTCATGATGCCGTTATTTGTTAAAAAAAAAGTAAAATATCATCCAAATATCAAAAACTAGTACTATCTCATGCACTACAATCTTTTTTTCCCTTTCCCACACACAAACACATAAAAATTGATTTTTTTCCCAAGCTTCGGACTAGCGCTGGATTTAGAACAATCATAAAAGTCGAATAATAGAAAGAATTTTTAATGTTTTCGAATAAATAATAATCAAAGTACAAAACTATTGAAATTCTGACATATATAATAATATAATAAGCATAAATCACACCAGTATTCAACTATAAATCAATATTAAGTATGCCAAATAAGGGACAATGGTCATATATCGGTATTTGCGCTGAGATACCATTAATCACGTTTACTGTTACACACACTATATTTGTGGATTGTCCGCAAATACAATGGGATGACTGGTCACCCTAGTCTCTCTTTTACTTCACCAGTATAATACGAGAAGTTTAATATTGGTATAGAAAAAAGTCAACAACTTTTATTTATCATTTTAAAGGTCATTAAAAAAACGAAAATTGAGTATCAGTTGGCAACAAATTTAACTAAAAAAGCTTGCTAATTTGTGGTTAAAAAAATCCTTAAAACATATGCATCGACACAGCAATTGGAAGGGCTGCCCAATTACATAGATATACCTAGTAAGGGGCTAGTGAAGAGTTTCCTGGCGTTCCTAGAAGATAATCAAGTGACTAAAGTGTTGAGTACCACCTCACGCACAACGAGCGACCATAGCTACACAATTGTGCAAAATGGAACCGCATGAAATCTACAATCTAGCTATTTCGGATTCTCCTAATAATTCAGGTTCTAATCGCCTATTTAGTGACTAGACAATGATATCACTAGTATCATACTCGCGTTACAAAGCGCATGCAATTAACATAATGATCTACATTACAACTGCTCATGTATTCTCTACTTTTAACGACATTAACGTTAACGAATTTTGCACTTTTTACGGCGTCTTTGGTGCAATGATTAGTGCGCCAGTCTCCGACACCGAGATTCCGGATTAAATTTTGAATTTAGTTCTTAATTCAATTTAATTCATTTATTTATTGATATCACAAAAATAAAGTTTTTTTTATGATGACACGACATGTGACCTCGATTGGCCTGGTGGTACTCTGCTTACCGCGCGAGGTCCATCAGCACTGACGACTCGAGAACCGCTTACTTGATGGCCTAAGCAGGTGCTTTTTCATGCTCCGCTTGAAGGATCCGAGGTGAAAGGACTGGGAGAACACTGGGAAGGCAAAGCATTCCATTTGTCAATTGTGCGACACAGAAAGGACGCGCCGAACCGTTTCGTTCGGCTACCGATTCGGTCAATACAATGCGGATGCTTCCCTCTCCCAGTGCGAGTGTGGAAGGATGAAATAGGAATAAGGTTAAGAAGCTCTTCGGAGCATTCACCATGGTATAGGCGATAGAGGACACGTAGGGATGCTATAGCCCGGCTACTTCCGATGATCCCGAAATGCGTCTAAATCACTTCAAGTGTGTGAAACTTAAAAGTGATAGAAGACTCTGGGACGTCCGATTGGGCTAATAACTATCATCAGTATGTCTACAACACCTTGTAATGAATGCCTATACTTGTTTTACCTATCGATATTTGTCTTTACCTAATAATACAGAATAGGTGTACCTGCTCCATTTATGATGTTTCCGCTTAAAATTGACTCCATTATACAATGTTATCAAAATGTAAATATTGTCTGATAATATAATAATACTGTTTGACTGTGGACTTTCACAACCGTAATATTATAATTTTAACGCGTATTATAACGTTAATGTTTGCTGTTGTAATGTAATTAATAAATTTTACTTTTAATATTCTCTAGTCACAGTGTTTATTTAAGTTTTGCGCGAACATGATTCAACTGAATTAAAGATGCGACTTGAATTTGAACACTGGTCTCTCGATCGGGAATCAGAGCTTTCGATCGCTAGGCCGTAACCGCTCTAAATATAAGGAATTCTTATTATTCTAGATAAAAAACACAATATAAAACCGGAATAAGTCTATTAGATAGGTAGTTGAAAATAGAACATAAAATTAACAAAACAAAAGCCAAATTAAAATTAAAAAATAATAACTTCCATATAAAACTTTTTTAATAGGCACAAAGGCATAGACATTCAATACGTAAATTCCAATCTAACTTAACCCTTAACTGCAGACCGACACGACAAACCGTGCCATTTCTAACCAAATGCACACATTTTATCACTAGCCGTCGTAACTGTATGTCACTGAGTACACTCAAATATGCCTGTGCGAGTTTACTTAACAATTCGCACTATTTTCGACTTAAGTTTATTTCTTGTATGTACGAGTATGTACATGATGATGGTGAAATGTGAATAGGAAAAATTATATTGATTTTTCAGCAATATAATATAATAGTAATAATATAGTAATAAAATAGTAATAAACTCAATTGCAAAGTAGGGCAAAAACAGTAATAAATTGTGACGACAACTCACCGACGGAAAAATAGAATAGAGGACTTTCGATTAAACAATCCAAGTAAAAAAACCTATCCAGCCTCATTACCATCAAAATATTTTGGACCTTACCCCTCTGGCTTTAAGATTTTTACGTTTTTAAACTTTACGCACAAGTTTGCAAGGAAGTACTAAAACCCCCTATTTATCTACACCTATAACTATTTCTTGTTAAAAATGAAACAAATCATATATTTTTAAGTTGTTTAATTCGTGCGAATTAATACAGTATGAACTGGTCGCAATCTTCGAATGCTCTCTGGGGCTTCTGTAGTCGAGTGTACCGGTCAGTGTTAATTTTGCACGAACTCCTGCTCCGTGTGGTTTATTTTGAAGTCTATGGGCTCACACGAGTGATTTGAGGGTGCTGTTGAATTCAATATTGTGTAATGGAATCTCTAGAACTTCTAATAAAGTTTACTTACCCACATCTACCTATATGTAATAGGTATATAAGTCAATATATGTATATTACTTAAACAGTACATGTATTTTTTATTGTACCTCGGCATATGTCAATACTGAGTCTGATGTTAAGCTAGAGTGCGGTCCATGAACTGGTGCTTCTAATTAAAAAAAAAACAAATAGTCAAAAACCTTAGTAATATTCACATATTCGTCACCGTCATCATAGCAGACGGAAGGCCGCCGATGGAAAGACAGAATAGAGGCATTCCTAAAGCTCCGATGGTCTGAGTATCCGCACGCATAGCGGAGGGGGTGGATTCAATCTACTTCGACTGTTGTGTGTATAATTTTATCCATTCAATTCTCATTATAATTTAATAATAATAAATACCGCGTTTTAATTTTCCAGAGATTAAACAATAACTACGATTGTTTTATTAATAAAAAGACTGAACTGTGAACTAGTTATAGGAATATGCAATAAGACTTAATGAAAACATCCAAACACGTTTATATGGACGGACACTGCAATATCCCAAACACCGGCGCCATATTTGATTGGTCACGTCAACGTTTGGCGTTGAAATAAACTAGATATTGTCTAGTTTATAATAGATCACACAGAGAGAACACACACACACACACAGACGCAGAAAGAGAGAGAGAAAGAGAGAGACCTATATTCACACTCCAACAATACCTGAAACAACTTGAAATAACTCATTCTAGTCTCCACTCAGACAGGTTTATAGTCTTTATTAACCACAGAGTAATGCAGCAAGAGTAAAGCAGTTGCTTTGATAAACAAATGCCTATCGCTACTCCTGAAACAATACGACATAAATAAGCTTACAAAGAGGTTCAAAGATTCTAGTTTATTGCAAAGTATAGGTCGTGTCAAACTTTATGGCGTCTCGAGAGTTAACTGCGGGCGCTATCTCGTGCAGGTACAGTCAAGTTCACAGTAATAAAATTAAGAGTGACTTTAAATATAAAATAGAACATATAAATGAATAACGTGCGGGCGGGTAGCGCGGGAGTGTGCCCTTACGGTGCTCCGCAGATACCTCAATTTGAGCCCAACTTCATAGCATCCATAAAGTTTAGTTTGTATTAAATAAAATATGATTGGTTAATAGAAATAGACATGAAGGTTGTTACATCACTTTACAAAGAAAAATAAGTTAAAATAATAAATAATAAATTGTGTGTAATTTTAAACTAGTTATTGTATTGGGTAGTATTTCACCACCGCGACCATGTCATAGTTGGTCACAGCAGCGTGCATGTAGTAGTCAGCTGCGACACAAATGCGTGCTGGAAGGTTAATTTCATATGCTAATGAAGCATGTGTAGCCACGAATCTCTGTTTTATGATTTCGTATTTTAATTTATTTCATTTTGTTTTTTAGTTTATTAAGTTTCTATTTTTGACCGCATGGGGAAATTGTATACATAATTAATTAATTAATTGCGTGTTTTCATTTGTAAATCATTGTAATTTTTTTTCTATTGTTGCTCGGCATAATTATGACAACACTCCGCTTGATGTTAACTGTAGACAATAGTCGCCAGATTGAGAGATCC
Source organism: Tinea pellionella (assembly GCA_948150575.1). Taxonomy (NCBI): domain Eukaryota; kingdom Metazoa; phylum Arthropoda; class Insecta; order Lepidoptera; family Tineidae; genus Tinea; species Tinea pellionella. The sequence continues at coordinate 5,934,316 of OX411263.1, read as the reverse complement.
AGATTGACAGTGTACACTCCGCTCACATTCCAAAGTGGCGGTACTACCCCAGGACGGTAAACTGTGCTAATAAGCATCATCAGACTGCCTACTATTCTTAAAGAAAAATCCTTTTAAATAATTATAAAACTGTATAATAATCATAACTTTAAACGAGACTATTTAGTTCAAAATATAATGCAAATATATCAACATAACGCTAAGATAGTTTGGTAATGATAAATGTGCATACGGTGTACTCTGTCAATATTGGTCTCGGCGAGTAATGTATGGCCGTCCTTGTGATTTATGACAACCACTTCATTAAGCTACCTCCTATACATATATGAACGCCTGGTACTTTACCCATTGCGATATTATTATAGATTTCATTTGCAAATTGTATTTATCATGATTTGTGTTATTATCGATTATGTTTTATGACTGATAACGGTATTTTATTAGTTCCGCGTAACCTAGCATTTGACCACTAGTTTGTGTAGGTTTAGGTAGTAAAAAAAGTTGACTCATAAGTCATACTGGGCGTCAGAGCGGCCGTGGTAAAATAGGCCTCTATAGGTAAACAGCGTGAACTTACGATCGATTTGCCGATCAATACCAATGTAACTATGTTTATGTACTTTGGTCGCTCAGTACCTATGATACAAAAACTAGCTTAGTATTTAACTTATATAATTAAGTTTTAACTTTAAATTAAGCTCTTAACGAGAGCGGCCGTGGTCTAGCGGTAAGACTCGTGAACTCACGATCGATGAGACCCGTGTTCGAACCTCACTACATGTAACTTTGTTATATGTACTTTGGTCGCTCAGTGCCTATAGGCTTAGGCACTATTAAAGAGTGGTAGGCAGACTGATGATGGTTATTTGTCCAGTTTGCCGTGCTGGAGTAGTACTACCACTTTCGAATGTAACACCCGTGAAGTGACTTTGTCGCGTTTCGAGAATAGTTTGAAAGTAGCCAAGTATAACGAGAAGAGTGTGCACTGTTAATCTAAGATGGTACATGCTCGTCTCCTCAAGCCGGCATAGTGGAGGCGACTGCTACCCGCACAGGTTTCTCTGTAGTAGCAGTTGTTTCCATTCATGGACCGCACTCTAGCTTTACATCAGGCGGAGTGTTGTCACATGCCGAGCTACAATAAAAAAAAAATTAAGGTATATTAAGTAAGTTGAGTAGGTAGTGACTAAGAATATTTCTGAACGAATATGAATTCAAAACATTTCACAACTTACGTTTTAGAAATGCCAGTACAAAAGTTGTATTCATATATTTCTATTCCAAATAATAATGTAAACAGGAATTTACTAAACAGTTTCTATTCAATTACTGAATATTTAGATAAGCGCCCTACTCCATTCTATCTTTGCCAATTTTCTAAATTCTATGCCATAGCAAAAATATCTATAAAGACGTTAATACATTTAATTAAATATTATTTTATATTTTTTTGAGCTTAAATTAGAGAGATTAAATTTTAGCACTGCTACTACAAGCTACAGTCACCTCCGTTATACTGCCTTGAAGATAATAATATGCATTAATAGACTTTTTAAGGATCAATATACTTAACTCACGTCCGGGGTAGGCGGACATCATATTTATTACCCCGCTATGTTGTGTTAACTATGTTTTAAAAAATAAAGATTTTATTATTATACACTCTTCATGCATACACGTCGGTCGGGTTCTCACTAAATCCTTTCTGAATCAATATAATATTAAAATAATTGCATTTATTTATTTATTTATAAGTGTAAAAACACCCTAATAAAAGTCGTCATCCTTATTTCTGTTTGTTGTCGAATAGCAACGTACCGGCTCTATATAAATAAGATTTTTATTATGTAAATTCAATGGCACACTTGATATAGATATGGCATGTGGATATCGAATACACGAGTTTTCTTTGTGCATTTTATATCTTTGCTTATATTAATGTTATTTTGTCATCGAATTAAATATTTATTTATTTTAAAACTAGGTTTTGACTTTGGAGTGATAGGAGATATTCCAATTAAATTAAATAAAACATCTTGTTGCTTGAGTAAAAATATATTCCTTACTGCCTAAAAAAAACAAAAGATCGAGCTTGTCATATTTCTGACATATTACTTTATAAAACAAAACTATTAAATAGAGGTCGTCACATGACGATAACTATTTTTTACTTATGAAATTTTGTCGGATACATCGTCACGTGTGCTATGACGTCACACGCTAACAGAATACTTGTTTTTCTTCATCATGTTTAACGCTAATATTTTTTTACTGAATTAAAAAATCTTACGTGGATGTATTTACGATATCGCGGCTATGTTAGTAGCAAAGCTTTCGACACGTTTTAAAAATCTATTAGAGCGGCCGTAGGACGCATGAACTCACGATCGATGGAGCCTGATAAACCGTAGATGATGAACGTTCGTTTCCTCCAGCCGGCATAGCGGAGGCGAGTGACTGAGTAATACTTTTAAATATTATAAATCAGTGTGCAAGGATGCTTCGACACTATAAACTAGACAGTTGACTTTACAAATTAAGTATATAGTTGCAATTTAATTCAAACTGTATAAAACAATTTGTTATAACTGCCTGAATTGTTTACCGATGTGTCTGTTCTAATTTTAAACCGAAAAGTTTACAGAAACTTTTAATCGTTTATGTGAATAGAGAACGCATATTGTAGCTACGTAGCAACCTCGTAGTCCCTAACAATAGTAGCTCGTAGCATTTCGTAGACGTTATTGATGTAATACTTCATTTTTTTTATTGTAGCTCGGCATGTGACAACAATCCGCCTGATGTAAAGCTAAAGTGCGGTCCATGAATGGAAACAACTGCTACTACAGAGAAATCTCTACAGGCAGCAGCTACCTCCACTATGCCGGCCTGAAGAGACGAGCATGCACCATCCAGATTGACCGTGCACACTCCTCTCGTTCTATCTGGCTACTTTTTGTCAGGCATTTTGAAAAATGCAGACACCTCCGCTGTACCTGCTCGAAGGAACGAATGTTTACCGTCCAGATTCTAACTCCAGTGCACGCTTCTCTCAGTATACTTGGTTACTTCGAAGCTCATTCCGAAACGTGACCAAGTCGCTTCTGCCATTATATCTGTCATTGGCCTAGTGCCTGTGACACAATAATTAGCCTAGAATAAATAAATAGATTAAAAAATGAACCAATAAAAATTAATTATTATTAATTCATGGGTTATACTTGAAAGTGGTAGTACTACCCCAGTTTTTTTATTTTTATTTTTTCATATAAAAAAAAATGTTTCCTCTATTCAAATTAAAGCCTTAACGTTTTCAGTAGCGAAGCAATTCGATATGTCCCCATGTCCAAGGGAATTATATCGGTGTGTTCGATATGAATTTATGGCGCCTGTACCGTTCAGGACTTAACGTTCACGACTAATGTGAAATTTATTAATAAACGTCTGTATTTGTTCATTTGTTTTTGCATACATATTTTTGTTATATTATTTACTGAAATAGGCAATATTATAATTGTTAGCGCCAAAATTGGACTATAAATTTGAAAGAAACGGATACTCTGAGCGACAGGTTGTAATCGTGCAAACCGGAAACAAGATCAAAGAAGCTCACCTTTTGCGAAGATTTAGCGGTATGCCCTGGCGTACACGCACTCGGCATCGACTTTTAACATCACAACTTAGGTGTAATAAACGTGCGACACACACACGAAAAGCAGCGAGAAGCAAGGCGAACGAGAGAGGACGAATCCACAGCGCAACTGTCATCGTTCTGATCGTCCAAAACGGCATATGCGCGTGCACTGACGCGGCGAGCGGGATGGGTACTGAACGAACAGGCGTGGGAGCAGGACAACGATAGGTATTATGCGACGGAAGAGGAAAGTTGCACGATATGTCACCATGCAACACAAAGACCGTACCTCCCTCGCATAACAGCACTATATGGCGCAAACAATAATCAATTTGCCTGCTTAGTACCCATAACTGTCGGGTTTGTATGAAGAGAATTGTGGATGTGAGGGAAGCAAGGGAATAGTGTCTGGATCGTGGCAATGTCTGCCTATCCCAAAAGGCGTGACAAATGATAACAGAATATTATGATTACTTATATTTCTTTAATTGTTAATTGTTTGATTTTTAGTTTCTTTATTTATGGAACCCTATAAAAGACTCCCAGTCTGTTGTATTGATTATTGAACTAGTTGGTGGTTTTGCAAATAAAAAATAAAATAATAGCATAATTTATTTTATATCATCAAATCCTTTAAGCGCAGTGTGAAGAGGCTTTCATCAGGAAGTAACAGCGGACTGCTATCCGCGGATCTCTTTTTGCAGCAACATGTTCGTGGATCGCACTTTGACATAATATCAGGAGAACTGCGATCATATGTTGAGCTAATATATAAAATATATATATTATATGGGCTAATATATAAAAGTTTTTTCTATTGTAGCTCAGCATATGACAACACTTCGCCTGATGTAAAGCTAGAGTTCGGTCCATGATCAGAAAACAACTGCTACTACAGATAAATCTCTACGGGCAGCAGTCGCCTCCGCTATGCCGGCCCGAGGAGACGAGTATGCACCACTGTTGGTACACTCCTCTCGCTATTGTTGTTGTCCTAATTTGGAGATATAGGGTCCCTGAAGAATATATATTTTGTTATTTATAAATAATTTAATATTAAATATATATCACGTATCTTATTTAATATGATGTACAATAATATAAACGTATAAAATAATAACAAAAATCCAATAAAACTTTCTCATAAATAAAATCATCGAAAATTATGAATAATGCGTCGTATAATTAACGTATCCGATATTCGATGAAATGCTCTTATGAATAATTTATAATGTGTTACATTGAGTAAAGTCTCAAATCTCGTTACTTCATGTCGGGTATCACTAACATCCATCATGCACCCAGATTATGTCGACATGTGTGTCGGGGTTTATGTTTAAATTACTTTTTTTTTATTTAAAAAATTGGTTTTTTTTAGCAGAATCTTTTATTTTGTGATAAATAAATACATTGTTTATTACGAGCGGTAGGTAGACTCACGATGGTTATTAACCCAGCCTGACAACCTATGGTAGTACCATCACTTTATTACAAGTGCAGAAGTGTGAAGTAACCTTATCGCGTTTCAGGATCAGTTTGGAAGTGAAAGACTGGTATAATGAAAGGAGCGGTTCTGTTAACGAACAGTATACATCGTCTCCTCTAACCGGCATAGCGGAGACAATGAACCTCACATAAGTTTAACTAATTTAACTTACTAACTTAACATTAGAATAACTTGACTTATCAGTCTAACTGAAGTCACCATTGAGATATATACTAGAGGCGCAATAACGCTCCCAACGTGAGGCGAGTGAAGATCTGCCCACAGCCATAATTAAGCTTTCTGTCAGTTGGTATTTGACAGGACGTATATAAACTCATAATGGGCAAATATGTGGTGAAAACGTGCAATTCTCGATCCCAAATGCACAACAAAAAAAGCGGGATTACGTTTCACACGTAAATATATCCTTTCAACGTCTATATTGTCCTTAAACAACCAAAAAACAAATAAAATTAGGGATATTTTTTACATTTAGTGTTGCTAGTAAAACATCGTTTCCCATAACCCGTATTATAATATAAAAAAAAAGAAATATTTTATTTTTAAGAAAGAATAATTTCAACTTATATTAAACAATTAAAACATTGAACTTTATTTTATTTAGCTAAAAATGCATGCCTCTAGATATATTATAATCGACACTGAATAAAAATATCTAAAGAAAAAAAAAATTAGTGTGTGGAAAATTTTTAATTATACCGGCAACACTAAGATTGACATTGTCAAATCGTTTGAAACGGCCTACGGCTTTTTCATGTCAAATGTATGGGGTTTGCGCCTCTAGTTATATATCTCAATGGTGACTTCAGTTAGACTGACGTTGCTAAATTCTGACCGCTACCAATATTTTATGTACTTCGGTCGCTTAGTGCCTGTCATACAAACACCAGTTTAGCACAGACCTTAAAAATAAAACTAATTAATTATCAACATATAATTCAGTCTACTGGTATACTTTCTATTTCCATATATATTTTCAAGTCTCTTTCCCGAACAGCCTGTATTTTATAGAACCAGTAAAAGGTGTCCAATAGCAATAGGGTAATAACAAGAAAATATAATAATTCAAATCGAGAGAAAACAAATAAAACTGAATCGTTAAAATATTTTATCTGTTATGAATATAATCCAAGTTTTACGGCCATCTTAAATTTAAACACTTTTAAGGGCAACAATAAAGAAGCCATAAAATTGCTTAAGAAAATAGCTTAAACGGATTATGTAACTCATCCCCCACCTCCATTTTTATTGCATTTTTTATATCATTAATTATAAAAATTTTGCTTGTTAAAACATTTTCCCTAGGCGCAGAATTCAAAAGAATGTTTTCGTATAAAATTTATCGTTGGACTAAATATTAATACTATATTAACTAATTCATTTATAATGGATTCTTTCAGGTTCTTTACAAACGTTTTGCATCCACGATGATTTGCATAGATGGACTTTATGGGAATCTTCTCTTTTTTATGAAGTCCACCATACTGGGATGGTACCACTACATTCAAATGTAACGCTCCTAGTCGTCTTTCTTGCAAGCTTGTAAGTAACTATCTATAACGAGAGGAGCATGCATTGTTCACAGTCAACCAGTCGTGTCTACAAGCCGGAATAGCAGCGTCTGCTGCTTGTAGACATTTCTCTGTAGTAGTAGTTGTTTTCAGATATATAAAAAATTTAGACTAAAGTGTTTATACGTAAATTGTATTTAATTTACGTAAATATATGCATTTAAAATTATCATTTTTACCATAGCTTCTTCGGTTAGACAGTTATTAGTCTTCAGAGTGCATCGACCGAGTTTTAGTGCATCTACTTTCATATGCCAAGCTCCAACTACATTAAGGATATCTCACTCTTTATCCGAAACCTTTGGGAGGCTTATTCTTATTGAAATAAGAACGGATTGAGATCGTTAAAGAAAACTTAAGTTCCTTATCCAAAGAATTAAAAAATAGTTAAGTAAATAAATGCTTTTATTTTTGTTTAATAAAAAATTAATTCGAGATATATTAAACGAATAAATATATTATAATAAAATAATAAATCCATTTATTAAAATAGAAATTTCTAGTAATCTATAAGTAATAAGTGTAATCTACAATTTAATACTTATTAAAGTTACATTGGTACCTTCGTATATTTTGGGAGATTAAATTGCCTGCCCAATCGACACCTACTACTATTATAATATGTATGTATATATACATATATATATCAGAACGGTCATAAATACGGACCATAATTTGAACCATTACGGAACACGGATTTTGGACACATGGAAAGGTGAATGAAAGGAGATTGACGAAAGGAATATAAATCTGATGTGAATGGATGCGTTAAACAAGACAGACCCAGAGGGGCGTTTTCCGATCAAATCGGAGACATCCTCATGAAAGCTGGGCTGCCTAATGCTCATAACCGTCGGGCGTGCATGAAGAGAGTTGTGGATGTGAAGGAAGCAAGGGTGTTGTGTCAGGATCGTGGTAAGTGGCGTTCTGTTGTCTCTGCCTATCCCTGTGGGAAAAAGGCGTGACAATTATATTGTATTGTATTGCTCAGTTATCGCCCACAAATGGAGGTTAGTAGCCATGGACCGCTCTCCCGTTCTGTAATATATATTATTGAGTTACATTCATGTATGATATGTTATAACAAAAATATACCAAGAATAGACCTCTCTGTTACGGAGCCGTCGTAAATTATGTATTCCTGTTATAAAACTATTCGTGCGAGAGTGGTTGAGATTCAAACAAATCCGATGTGTTTTAATGTTGAAGTTAGCTAACATAAGCGTATACAGCACTGGATACTCTTAATTGCATTATTATCTTGCATTTATTTATTAATATATTCTAATGTTTCTTAATAGGGAGTGGTAAACGGACTGATGAAGGTTATGAGACCATGATGTAGTCCCGCGGTACTACCACGACTTTAAAGAGTACAGGCGTAGAAGTAGCTGGATCCAGCAGATTCCAGTTCTTTTAATGGATTCGCTAAATAATGGTAATCGAGATAAGACTGATGTTGTAAAAATAACCTCGTTGTGAATTCATATTTTGGTCATTTTGATATAACTATTCGTTATACTGGAATATGACACATAATCACGTTGTTTTTTCAATAATTTTTTTATCATCGAACTCGTAAAGAAATGATGTAAAAATAAATAAACAATATAGATAGATACTCGTCTGTTTAAGCCGGCATACCGGATGCGACTGCTGCCCGTAGAGATTTCTCTGTACTAGCAGTTATTTTCGTTCATCGACCGCATTCTAGCTTTACATCAGGCGGAGTGTTGTCATATGCCGATATTTACAATAAAATTTTCAACACTCGCCTCCGCTATACCGTCTTGAGAAGCTTAACATTATAGCTTAGAAATATATATAAAATTACATGCGTACTCTATGTTGATTTTGTTGACTGTATAAATATAATAGCATATGTAATGCAAGCATCCATAAAAGAAACTATTAGAGACGCATCCATTGTAATCACATTCCATAAATTAAAACGTATTGGGTAGTACTCGATTAAATTTAACAATCGATCCACTTTACCTAATTCTTCGTTCGGCAACCCTGAAATAAATTTATTTATTTTGCAGCAACTTAAATCTCGGTGTAAGTATTCTTTGAAAACTTATATGTATGTATAATAAAATCTACATAGTGGTTTGTGGGGCAGATGAGAATATTCTATGCCAGATGTTAAGCTAGAATACGGTCAATGAGTAAAAACAACTGCCACCACAAAGAAAAAGAGACAAATGTATCAAGGCAGCAATCACAGACCTAAATAGATAGAAACGAGGAAGGGTGTTCACATGACGGGTGTTACACCCAAGCGTGGTGGCTGGCAGTCTAGGTAAATAACTATAATCTTACCTATCCTGGTGTCACTCTTATAGCTTTAATTTTATTTTTTATTTTTTGCTTAACTTAAAGATAAACTACCCAAAATTTATAAATATTTAATTACCATATTGTGGAATGCACATTTTTATTAATATGTGTTTTAATTCATAAATTTGTGTTGATATTTTCTCAGTTACGATACACGGAGTTAGAGATATTATTATAAAATATGATGCTGTTAGTAAGTGGTGTACAAAAACCATTGACTGAAAAAATTAAATTATTTAATAAACACTATTAATCGTTTATACATCTAACTATTCTACTACTACTACTTAGCTCACGCCTTGTTCCACTGGGGTAGGCAGAAACTATGGAGCGCCAGCGACTCCTCTCTCTACATACCACTTTCGCTTCGACCACATCCATTACTCCCCTCATGCATGCACGTCGGTTGCGGGTGAGGGTGCTCCTCGTCTGACCATTTCTCAGCAGTTGACCGATCTGACTGAGAAAGGTCTTCCTAGGGCGCCCCCTTCCGACACTGCCATCCACTTTCGCACAATAGATCTTTTTAGTTCATCTAACATCTAACTATAGCAGTTCATTATTCGTTTTTGCATTTATTCTTCTACTAAAACTATTTAAGTTAAATTTATATACAATATAAAATATTTTTTAATATTTTTTTTCCATAATTAAATAATTTCCCACAGTCTGAATTTTAGATTTTTGGACTATGCGCCTCGACATAGAAAGTAAGTAAAAAAAATTAAAATAAAAACAAGATAAAGTAACAAAATTTGACAAAAAAAAAAAGTAAAACATGTTATGCAAATGCTTACCATTTCAGTTTCAGGGTTTTTTCTATAGAGAAATTCTAGAATACGGCAAAAAGTTATTACAAATTTTAATGTGAACTGAAAAATAAAATTTTGTCAATACTCCAGCCTTCTTAGTCAAGGAATCCAGCTGGCTGGATTTGAATGGTTGTTTTTGTTAGATTTTTAACTAGTAAGTTTACATAAATAAAAAGAAAAGAGCCCAGTCTATCGTTCAGAGAATGCTTTCAAGTGTAAAATCCGTAAAGTGTCCGTCCAGATGGATCAGTTTAGTAAAATCCAGTCATGACGAGAAGAGTCTGCCTTGTCAACCTGGACATGTCGGATTACTATAAAATTATATTAACAAATTCACAACTTACCAAAAACCGAAAATATTGCGATATTAAAATTGAGACTTGAGAAGTATTTTCATAAGCTTCAATAATCTTATCCAACTTATTATTTTCTTGATTATCAACAATAAATATATCTAAATTATCTTCATGCATATAACTATCGAGATAAGCTGTCAAATTATTTTTAATTGTAACGATTTTTTTGTAAACTAAAACTAGAAGAATCACTCTCCAAAGACACTCTAATTCTGTGACAATTAAGGCTACACTTGTACTCATAATTCGAAATTGAAAGCCTTCTAATGACTTCATTGTCAATTTAACAGCAATCGACCATAGTCGAAATGTTATCATCAAAATAGCAACAACAGATACAGTGTTACTGAAATTTTTATAAGATGTCCAATGTACATGAAGTATTTCATCAATTTCTTTGAATTTATTAAAGATTTTTACTCTATATTTCGTTTCAAAAAACATGTTATAAATAAACATAATGTTATACTCAGATAAATAAATTAAACCCCATATCGAATTGAAGAACGTCATAATTTGATAACTTTTATAAAAATAAAAATAATTAACAATAAAAATACAAAATAAGGAGTAAAATTTATACAAATAGTCAATATTCCGTGATGATTTAGGAAAACCTTTGTCTACACCCAACATAAGAAACGCAAGTGAAAATATTTTAAAGTATTTATAAAAGAGAAAATCACTCTTTTTATTCGTCATGCTTAACCGAATGTTTTTTTTTTATAAAACATAAACTAGAGTTCATCAATTACTCCTGAAAAAAACAACCTAATCTTTTAAATACTTAATAAAGTATTTATTTATATTTTTTATTAATGTTTATATATTTAAAATTATAATGAATCGATGTATGTACACAAAACGAGCATAATTTATTGTTACTTTTTTAATAGTACTTCAGCGAACCCAATTTGACAGGGCACACTCCTCCCGTCCTTGGTTACTTCAAGCTAACCCCGGAACACGACTATAACTTGAACATTGTAGGTATTACACTTGAAAATGGTAGCACTACTCCAAGATGACAGATTGGGCTAATAACTATCGTCTACTCTAAAGTATAATTATAATTTATTTATTTCTTTTTGACAAATCATCACGAAAACAATTTACAAATGGCAATAATTAGATAGTTAGTAAACCAATAGTGCGAGAAAATACTAACAATAAATGAGTAAAATTAATTTAAAGATAAATGACTGCACTCTAGCTTTACATCAGGCGGAGTGTTGTCGCATGCCGAGCTACTATAAAAAAAAATGAAAATGACAAACAAAAACGAAAAATTGAATTAAAAGTTAAAACAAAAAAGTAACAAATATAATAATTAGATAAATAAAGTACAAAATAAACACATAACATATTAATGCAATCATACAATAACACTAACTTAGGAGATAAAGTGCTTTGGTGATATTGAACATGTCTTCTGTTCACAACTACTTAATTTAATAATACAATTTCAACTCCGACCGTTTCCTAGAAGTTAGTTCCCACAGGACTACCCGACGCAACCGCTTCTGCATAATTTCTTCCTGTAAACGATCAGCGATATTAGAATGAACTTTACGGGTAAATAGTAATAATAGAATTGCTTCTCATTTGCGAAAAACAAAAATCTATATACATATACTACAATATTATACTATACTATATTTTATTATTTGTTAAGGATATACTGTAGATACAGGACAATTGTTGTCAAATTAAACGTTTTACATTAATCACACACATGCGAAGATGAGAATAACAACTAGTATATAATAAATTAGTGAATTAATAAGTAAAAGTAAATATTATTAGAAAAGTGCTACTGTTAACATCTCTGTTAATATAAATAGTTACGTAATTTTAATGTACGCAAGCACTATTTTTTATTTTGTTTTGTTTTAACAGATATAACGTTGGTATACTACATTTATGAATATATTATTAATTTATAATAGTCGTTAAACTGTTCGTCTAATAAGTTTTACACATTATAATTTTGGATTATTTATCATTATTTTTGAGTGCTTTCGTTTTTATTACTTTTTAGACGTAATACTCGTACTTTCATGTTTTAAAACATTTTTAAACAAAAGAAAATTACATTACACATTTAATAACTACTAATATTGGTGTACTACTTCAAACAAATAAGCAAAAGTGAAAATGGTGGTATTGCCCCAAGAGGCACCATCATCACTCCCTGTCTACCTTATAATTGATGATTGTTGATGATCTAGGCACTGAGCGTTCAAAGTTACAATGGTATCACTATTTTGTAAGATTTGAGGGGTTTTCAATCGTGAGTCCACTTCTTCAACCGCTATTTAACCTAAACGGCTGAACCAATTGTCTTCTTCGCCTGGAGCCAAGAGCGGTAATCCCGAATTTAGGCTGCCGCTGATTTACTTGACTGGAATGGTGTTTCTTCCCGATAAGGTGGAGCCGAAGAAGGGTCAAGCGTCGTGTTCGTGGGGTCGCGAATAAATGCGAAAACGGGCCCATGAACGTAGAAAAGGACATTGTCGGGGTTTCAGTCGTGTATACCCAACACCATGACGAGTGATGTTAGTTCTACGTCACTCAATGTCTTTCCCGAGACACGAAGTATCTATAAAAGATCTACATGTCAAAGACTTGAAGACATAGTCTAAATTCTAGTAGTCAAGTATAGAGCTGGATCATTATTCTAACACAATAACGAAGAGAACTGATAAGGTAAGTATTGAAGCACTAAGTTCTAGTTCCAATTTGGCCAAATTGCTCGGGAAGTTCTGTTGAATGTGAACTGGCTGTTATCGTTAGTGGAAATGTTAGAAACTTAGAAGGAAATGAGGTCTGATGTTATATTTATTCATTGTATCTGTACGTATATAAAAGACGACCTTATTATGCGTACCATAAAGTTTATTTTCGCATTTTAATTTTTTAAATTATAGTTCGCGCATATTACAATACTCCGCCTGATGGAAAGCTAGAGTGCGGTCCATAAACGGAAACAACGGCTACTACAAAATTTCTACAGGCAGCAGTCGCCTCCGCTATGCCGGCTAGGTTGGCAGTGCACACTCCTAGCATTAAATGTAATTTTATTTTGATGTTTTACGTGTGTTTTTGGGCTCGGCTTGTGACGACACCTCGCTGTGGTGTTGAGAAACAATTACTACCACAGAGACATGGGCGCATTCCTCTCGTTATAATATACCACTCTATATACGCACTAAATACGTTAATTAATGATACACCTGAATATTGAAACTCCCTATTAAAATGCAATTAATTTGGATTGAATTAACACAGCCGGGTACACTATCCCTCCCTCCCGTCGGCTGAACGTGACCAAATTGTGTTAAACTAAAGCAATTAATCACTATTTCACTGACATAAATTTACTGCCTTCACAAGATGAACTTAACATTTTATTCAGCTATATTGTGGGCAGGTACTCGTGTAATGTATCAGTGGCGCAAAATCTAAAATGATGTATCTGTGGTAGCAATTGTTTCCGTTCATGAACCGCACTCTAGCTTATCAGAGTGTTGTCAATTATGCCAAGCTGCAATTTTAAAAAAACCTATTTAACAATACTATGCTAATTTAGCATCCCACTGCTAGGCTAGCCCCCGTGGCTCGCGGTCCTTTGACCGTGAGTGACCGTGTCGTATGGGAGGCACTGTTGGAGTTGCTGGTCTCCCATCGGGCGCGTCCTCAGGTGGTGGATAGAGAGTCCCGGGATACCTTCCTGAGGTACCCCGGCGCGAACCAAAACCAGCAAGGTGGGGTCTCTCCTCGGGTCACACTGCTTTCAGAGAAGAACTGAATAAGAGACCACCCTTCATCCTTCGCCCAGAGCCTAGAGCGGTAATCCCTGGGTTGGACTGCCGCTCATTTACTTGGCTGAAATGGCGTTTCTTCCCGATGAGGTGGGCCCTAACGGCCAAGCGTCGCCGGTGGGATCGCGGTTGAATGCGAAAGCCATATCACGTAAAGAGAGACACCGTGTGGGTTTTAGACGTGTATATGGGGAGTACCGGGGATCCCACATAACCTAGTCGTCTTCCTCCAGCTAGCCTCCTTTTCTAGAACGCACGATTCTTTAAAAGTTCTATTTGTTATTCCATAATGATACCAATGTAAAAAAACTTGTGACGCATTTTGTTCTTATAAAATTCTAATAAAACTAACTTTGAAATAACACCCACGTGCACTTATGTTTTGCAAAGTAAATCTAATTTATATTACGTTTCATTACAGCTGAACATCTACATCGCAGAAGAAACGTCCTTGTCCCTGAAACTAGAAAGGTTATACTCGACACACAAATAAATTTAATTTTCTTTTCAAAGTAGCTCGGCCTAATGTTAAGCTAGAGTGCGGTCCATGAACCATCTATTGATAGATGACACTCCTCTTGTTATACCTGTCTACTTCCAAATTGATCTACGGTTACACTTAAAAGGTACTATCCCGGACTACTGGGGCATACTGGGGCTAATAAACATCACGTCTGCCTACCATTTTTTCATTTCATTCTTAATTAATTTTTATTCCAATTCACTCTTTTTTTTTATTGTAGCTCGGCATGTGACAACACTCCGCCTAAAGCTAGAGTGCGGTCCATAAATGGAAACAACTGCTACTACAGAGAGACCTGTGCGGCCAACAGTCGCCTCCACTATGCCCGGCTTGAAGAGACGAGTATGTACCATCTAGATTGACAGTGCACACTCCTCTCGTTATACCTGGCTACTTTCAAACTATTCCCGAAACGCGACAAGGTCACTTCACAGGTGTTACATTTGAAAGTGGTGGTACTACCCCAGGACGGCAGGCTGGACAAATAACCTTTTTCTTACTCCAAGATTCCTAATTTTTAGGTATCTTGTATCTAATGTAATTTATTTAATTATTTATTTTATTTGTTTTTATTATTTAATATTTTTTCAAATTAGGTTGTAAAATGTAGGCAATGCGATGCCCCTCGTCCCGCCTTTTTCATATGTCAAATCAGTTATATTTCAAATTATTAAATGTCTTTAAAGTATAATTAAATTATACTTAAAATACTAATTAATAAATACATCTTCTCTCAAAATTGAAATAGAAATATTCGATTGCTAAATTGTTATATTTTATTTCGATTTAAAGTTTCTCAGAGTTTCCTTTGAAACGCGTGTCGGTGGTCTGTCCTTGGCCGTGATTTACAGTAACCTTGTACTGAGATGTGGTCGGGAAAGTTCGAGGACAAACGATTCTTCTCCCACTTATTTTGCGTCATATAAAACTCGATTATTAGATAGTTATTTATTTTATCCTAACCTTACTAACCTTAATCATCAGTCCCTCCAGGGTAGGCAGATTCTATGTCCACATATAGGGCAATTAACACATTTAAAAACTAAATAGATACATCCGACCCTATTATTTGCCGTTGTTTCATGAGCTGTTAAGCGCAAAATACACGAAACTAGTTTTTTTTTACTAGGATAACGTCAGAAGAGAATAAGAAAAATTAGTAAGCTAGTTTACTCTAGCTTCGTATATAGATAATACCTAGTTAGCTAAAAAATAAATACCAAAAAATACACGACCCCGGCCACTAGCGCCAGAAAAGGTAGAGCCAAAGAAAAAAGAGTTACCTATACGAGTATAATGTAGATTTACAACTATAGTGCCGAGAAAGCACAATAATGTTATCTTGAAAAACTACTCTCATATACATATATTCCGGGCTTTAAGAACAATAAATGTACAATATCATATACTAAGTTAATTTAAAATTATTTAATAATAAATCAAATATCAATATTTTGGTATAAAAATTTAGATTAAACATTAATGGCTAGCTATTGTTAATGACTACGTTTGTTTCTAAAACGATATCTATATTATAATAACTTGTTTCATTTAATACCAATTAATTAATGACTTATTTCGTAACAGAATGTATTGGTAATGCCTGACTGGAAGAAATTTAGTTTTATTTTTGAATTTGTGAATTTAGACGTGAACTTTTTATTTTGTTAATTTATTTAAATGATTTTTAAGAAAATATGAATAAAATATTAGTGTTTTTTGGAATAAAAAAGTAAGTTTATCTTATTCTCTTATTATAAACTATGATAAACTATTATATCTATGTTAGAATACGCTAATCTCAATAAATACTAAACCAATTTAAAAAAAAAGCGTTAGTCCGTTTATTGAGAAAGGCAGCAGTCTGAGACTTTATTTATTTGGAAAATATGGAGGTGCAGTGTCGAGTAGATTTTATTCTAAATAAAATAAACTAGATATAGACTCTCTATAAAATATTTCCTAGAGATCGAATACTCGTATTAATTATGGAGGATGTTGTGGGCAACAGCTACTCGTAATATACGTGTATGTGTACTAGTTATTTTAAAGATCTCTCTACCCATGATTGTTAAGAAATAGGGCGTAATTATAAAATTAAAATCATTTATTTATGTTTTATTATATTTATTTAGTTATAATAGTTTAATCTTAGTAAGATAACATTGTGGAAAATAGAATAAACAAATTCTTATCATATTAATTGTAATTTCTATTAAGAAAACACATTTCTATTAAAATGGCTTATTTTGTGAAAATATTTTTCTCTAGGTAAGTTAAATTAAACATTAATGTGATTTTTAATGAAAATATGTTTTTATTATTATTTACTGTGATTAAAATTAACATTTCCTCTGCAAAGCGAAGGACGAGGATTCGATCCCGACCATGTGGTGGACTACCACAGACCACCAGCTCAGGCCGTTGTGTGCGCATTAGTTTTTATTGTAATAAACATTTTATATGTGAAAGATTATTTAAAAAAATAACCGATAATTCATATTTTTTATATAAAAAAGGGCAGTTCGTATATTATTTGCATTAAAAATTGTTTAAACATTTTTAAGTGGCCACATTTTTATAAACTACGTAGATGTTCAAAATAGGATACTATTTTGACAATGTACTTAAAAATAACTGAAAGAGAGCTATTTACAATAATTTAAAATAAATACCCAACAATATAATATGTATTTTATTCCAGAATATTCCACGGAAAAAGAAAGATGTTTAGAAGACGAACAGTATGCCGGCACCCATCGTGTGATCGACTCGAATTACCTCAATTCCTAATGGGTTTATCAAAATATATGACATTTATTTCTGCATTGATTTGTCTCAGCATGCCTTTCGCTCTTTTAGAAGACCCCTGCCAGATTTTTAGACAATTTTTGGAAATAATCAATATCAAATTGTTGGGTGAAAAAGTAAATTTTATTACAAACATTTTGTGATTAGTATTCTAATGATAAATAATATAAATACAGTGATTTTAATTATTTATATTTTATTTTAAAGAATGTGTACAATTAATGATTAATATTACATATAAATTTTTAAAAAATCTAATAATATAAAATATATGACACAATATATAACCGTCGGGCGTGCATGAAGAGAATTGTGGATGAAGAGTGAAGGAAGCAAGGGTGTTGTGTCTGGATCGTGGTAAGTGGCGTTCCGTTGTCTCTGCCTATCCCTGTTAGAAAAAGGCGTGACAATTGTATTGTATTATATTGTACAATATAGTAAGGTGAATGTGAGGAACCCCTAGTTTGATTAGGTTGACAGTACACACTTCCCTCGTTATACTCGGCGACATTTTAGATCCCGAACCACAACTTAGCTTTTTGCCTGTACTAAGTTAGTGCTTGTATTACAGGCGCGACCAAAGTACATGTAACAAAGTTACATTGGTACCGGTCGGAGTTTAGCGACATTTGAACACGGGTCTCGTTGATCGTGAGGTCTTCCACCGCTAGATTACATTTAGACAAGATTACAAGAGCGGCCGTGGTCTAGCGGTAAGACGCGTGAACTCACGATCGATGAGACCCGTGTTCGAACCTCGCTAAAGACCGGTACCAATGTAACTTTGTTATATGTACTTTGGTCGCTCAGTGCCTATAGGCACTATTAAAGAGTGGTAGGCAGACTGCTGATGGTTATTTGTCCAGTCTGTCGTCCTGGGGCAGTACCACCACTTTCGAATGTAATACCCGTGAAGTGACCTTGTCGCGTTTCGGGAATAGTTTGAAAGTAGCCAGGTATAAGAGAGGAGTGTGCATTGTCAATCTAGATGGTACATGCTCGTCTCCTCGAGCCGGCATAGTGGAGGCGACTGCAGCCCGTAGAGATTTCTCTGTGGTAGCAGTTGTTTCCATTCATGGACCGCACTCTAGCTTTACATCAGGCGGAGTGTTGTCACATGTCGAGCTACAATAAAAAAAAAAAAAAAAAAAAAAAGACGTAACTTTAGCTAAAGCTTTATAATTAAAGAATCTGAGTTACCTCACAGATGTTACACTTGAAACCTCTAGTTTCCTAATCTAATCATACAAATGAGTGAACTGAATAATAACAATAAGGTATGTAGTACATAAACTCAGCAAAGATAAAGGCAGTGTCATATCAACGCGAACCAATCTAAATATTCTGTATCTAAACGGCCGAATTTCAATATAATTTAATAATCTTCTCACATCACGTATTGATTCTTCATCTGTAATAAAATATAATTTAAATTAAACATAATTTTTAGTTGTAAGGCGCTAGTCTGTATTAGAAAATCCATTGTTCAATTCCTAGTCGAAATAAATAAATATTATTAATCTATACTAAAACTTACTAGGTACTTATTTGTTTTGGGAGGATTACCCCCACAATCGTGGCGATGTCAGACCCTTTGAAGCTTAGTTTAATATATATATACAATTTAGGGTGGTCCAAGCTTGTATGGGAAAAATTTTTTTTTTACTTTTCTATCGGGCCATGGGCCAAAAGTGTGCAGATTAGTAAAAAAATGACCTCCTAAAAGTTTCAGCTCAATCGGAGGTGGTTTAGCCGTCCCGCATTGGACCTGAAGTTTTGAAAAACGGCAATTTTTGGCCAAAATTTGAACATTTTTAGCTTTTGTGGGACAACCATTATAGGTAGGAAGAAAAATAAGAGCTCATTTTAAAGAGGGTATTATTAGCTTTAAAACAAGTACTCATTTGTCACCCTAGGTATTACAGTTGAGGAGATATCCTTGAAATTCCAGGTCTAGTCCTTTTATGAGAAAAATGGCCGTTTTGGCCCAAAAGTTTCAAATTTTTCGCTTTTGCAGGAGAACCGTAATAGGTAGATAGGAAAGAAAGTGCTCATTTTAAAGATGATAATATTAGCTTCAAAATGAGCACTTACTTTTTGCTCTAGCTTCAGCAGATATACCTGAAATTTTAGGTTTATTTCAGGTCAGGTAGGCTAAATAAGATGTTTTTTTTTGTTGTTTTTTTTCCATACTATTACTTGATTTAGATGCCTTAAACCTAAAGTAAAGTACCAAAATAATTAAAAGTATTCTATATGATTATTTTTATCAGTCTTTTCCAAATAAGTTCAATAATTTCCAAATAATTTTATTTTTACTTAACTTTGAAAAGAAAAACCTAAAAAACAGGAAAATAGTACAAAAAGATTTAAAGAAGCTTCTCGACGAAGTTATCCTAGATGTGTTGGGATAAAGACTGTGACATTCCGATACCACCTAGAGGAGATATTGTTTTTTTTTTTTCTTTTATCTTTTATTTTCACGGCTAAACAGCTGAACAGATTTTACAAAATTTTCCAAAGAGATAAATTGCATGGAAATTGGGTGGAAGGACACAGACTCTACTTTTTATAATCAGGTACAGAATCGACCAAGAATCAACTCTAAGTAACTGCTTAACTCACGCCCTGTTTCCACTGGGGTAGGCAGAAACTATGGAACGCCAGCGACTCCTCTCTCTTCGACTAAGAATGCGTACTCATAAATAAAACGTTGAAACTAACCGTTGTTTTTTAATAAAAAATTGTTGAGTATCAGCCTGATATGATCCACTTCAACGGCCGTCATATCAGCAACAACGCAAGGGCCACATAATAACAACGCTATGTGTAATACATTATAAAATATGAATAATAATTGGAAACTATCACCCTGTAAAACAGAAATAACGCAATTAACGAAATATCCAACGCATTTTTATAGTAAACCGGCGTGTGGTCGCACTTCCGCCTGATGTTAAGTGCTGGTCCATTAGTGGAGACAACAGTGACATGTACAGACAGCAGTAACCTCCGCTATACCGGCTTGATGAGTGTACACCGACTGTATGAATAAGGTAACTCCTCTCGTTACACCAGGCTACTTTGTGCTACCTCATCTGAATTAATAAACTAGTTAATTATTTAAAAATATTGAATGGTAAACTTTAAGTTAGTTACTCACCCCAGCTTTTGACGATATTAAAGCTTGATAAATTAAAAGCATGAACTTTGGTATATTAAATATTAGACCCATTGTAAACTAAAAACACATTATTATGTAATCAGAATAAATAACATAAAATAAAATTATGAAAAAATTAAGGGACGAATAAGGGAAAAACGAGGAATTTCTTTTCTGTACAATCGTCTTGTATGACGAGGCCCAGATGTTAAGCGAATCCACGTTGCATCTAGTCTACAAACAGACTGCTATCATATAGAAACGTAAGCAGCAGTCGTCTCCGCTCTGCTGGCACGAATGTGCGTTACCCTGCTGCTTTCAAGTTAATCCCGAAACGCGACTAGGTCACTTGTAAGTAGGTTTTTTAAATTGTAGCTCGGCATGTGACAACACTCCGCCTGATGTAAACCTAGAGTGCAACAACTGCTACTACTAAGAAACCTGTGCGTGCAGCAGTCGCCTCCACAATGTCGGCTTGAGGAGACGAGCATGTACCATCTTGATTGACAGTGCACACTCCTCGCGTTATACCTGGCTACTTTTAAACTAGTCCCGAAACGCGACAAGGTCAATTCACGGGTGTTACATTTGAAATTGGTGGTACTACCCCAGGACGCCAGACTGGACAAATAATCATCATCAGTCTGCCTACCACTCTTTAATAGTGCCAACAGGCACTGAGCGATCAAAGTACATATAACAAAGTTACATTGGTACCGGTCAGAATTAGCGAGGTTCGAACTCGCTAGACTACGGCCGCTCTAGGTTAGGTTATTTGGTAGTACTTGTGATAGTACGGTTGTACTGAGAAAAAATACATACAAATATTAAAATAACTAAATATATAAGTGTGGACTTACCATAACATCTAGAGTACTTTTATAAAATTCAACAGCGTCCGCTATCGTCTTATAAATATTTTGTACAAAAAATAAATTATGCATATCAACTTTACTCCAACGGCGTACTTTGTTGTTAAAATTCTCTCCAATAAAACGTCTTAACAATTTCAAGCGATAATACACAATAAAAAAATAAAGAAATACGACTATTCTTAAAATATCCATCGCTAATAATGGATAGAATGAAAGTAGCTTCGAAGAAAATGTGGGTAGACATTTTTTAGGATACCAATTGCAGTAATAATAACAATACGATATTCTCGAAATAGATGTTAAAAATATAGACAAAAAACCACGAAATTGAAGAAAAAAATAATGTTTAGAATTAACTTTTAACTGTTGATCAACTACGTAGAATATTTTACAGAAACCCGCGAAATTATTTTTCGCGCACAAAGCTGTTGTTACTAGAAAAAAATATTCACTCACAAATAAATAATACCAAACAACATCTATAGTATCGATAGTCTTAGTATTATACAAGATGAAAATACAAATTATTGCAGCTGTAAAAAAACTAATAATTTTTAATATAATTTTATATTTATGCGTCTTAAGGAAGCCGTGGTCGTAACAAAAAATTAAGTGAGCAATCATGTAAAGTCTTAAACGATGATAAAGTATGTAATTAGGTTTATTTTTTATTAGAACACACATTCTGAATATAACAGTTAATTTTTTTTATTACTTAATCAAGGCACCGTCTATATACCACCCAGCCAAATCAAATTACAAGCAACACTGTTAATATCTAATGGTCTTACTAGACTAGAGACTACTTATAAGAAAACAAAAACAATTTATTTTAATAAATATTTAATTTTAATCTAACAAATGAACACCACGACTGTCTAATGAATTAAAAAAATACAAATACCTAAATTGCTTGTAGGTAGCCACTTATGTATTAATTAAACAATTATATTAAATTAAATTAATGTACCTCGTAATTTTAGACGATATTAAATGAATCGAATCATAAAAGTATTCTAGATCATTTTAGATCTATTTTAAATAAATATAAAAATAAGAATATTGTTTCAAATTAAAAGATTTTATACGGCTTACTATAGCTTTTTGAAAGCTTTGCATCGGATTCGTCGCTAGACTATAAAAGAAGCTTTCAAAAGTTGGTAGTTGGATTAATAAAATCAGAATTAATGCAATAGTTATCTGGATAAAATCTTTTAATTTGGTTAAAACTTAGCCCTTAACTAAATAAGGAGAGGTGTGTGCACTGTCAATTTGGATGGAACACATTCCTCTCCTCAAGCCGGCATAGTGGAGACGACTACTGTCTGAAGAAGTTTATCTGTAGTAGCAGTTGTTTTCATTCATGAACCGCACTCAAGCTTTAGATCAGTCGGAGTGTTGTCATATGTCGAGCTACAATTTAAAAAAAAAAAAGGTCTCGTTTGAAACGTTTACTTTAATATTTAATATTCAAATAAACGTGTGAACTGAGCGAGTACAATTAAAAAATAAATACAAATACTTATAACACTGACACTTAAAGATGTATCAACTACAATAAGTTTGAACATTACAAATCTAAAACATCTTGCGTGTGTGTATTGGATAAAACGGTGTATCTCCCAACACGTTGATCGATCTAAAATTAATAATTAATTATTTTTCTAAATTCCTGTACCAAGCTAGCGCTTGTATCATAGGTACTAAGCGACCAGAGTACATATAACATAATTACATAGTCAGGGAGATTTAAACACGGGTCTCATCGATCGTCACGACTTTTGCCGCAAGACCACAGCGGCTCTGAAACCAGGCTAGGATTGCCTGTACTGTATACAAATCAGTACAACACAAACATATCTTGTAGCGAAATAAATCCAAACTATTGTATCAATTACTTGTTCAATTAATCAATTAAGCTAGTCGTAACACTTCACCTTCATATGGCAACGTTAAATATACAGGGTATTTTTTTTTAAATGAGACAGTATGGAAAAATCCAAAACCACAGTAGATACAGGGAAACTGTCTTAGGAACCATTTTTTTTTTTAAAACGATTTTAGCATAGTAATTTTTCTGGTCAAACTTGAGTTGTCCATAAAAATGAGTCATTTTGGTCAACAACATTTTTGATGCGGTTCGACTCAGTTTCAGAAAAAAATCACAGCAGCAGAAGTTAGTCAAGTTAATAAACCATTTACAGATATCAAATTAGTCTATAAATCGGATAATAATTTAGTTTTTTTTTGTTTTATTGTCCGATTTATAAATAAATGGATAAAATTGACAACTTTAAATGTATTTATTTTTATATTTAATGTTGCCAGGTAAAAGGTATAAGAACAAAATTAACATACCAGTTTCCCTTAACCATTGATTATACAAAATCGATCGCATTTGATTAGTTTGTAATGTAGCGCTTTCAGCGGCAAAACATACAACTAAGAGACATCCCATTAAATACATAAAATCGTATAATACGAAACAAACATAGAGAAAATCTTTCTGGAAATAAAATAATTATTTTACATAATAACAAAAATGGGATAAGAGTGGTTGGCAGACTGATTTATTTATTTGGGAAACACACGACTGAAAATTCTAATATACATTGACATAAATAATAGATTTCCACTGATGATGGTTAATGGCTGTCCTGCCGTCTTGGGATATGTATGGGAATATTTGTAAATAACCAGGTATAACTAAATATATGTGTGGGAACTGCCGCCTATAGAAATGTATCTGTACAACAGTTGTTTCCGTTCATGGACTGCACTGCAGGCGGAGTGTAGTCATATACAGGTTGTCCCGTAAGTAGTGGTGTCAACGATATTTTACAGATAGAGGGGTTCAATATCTAGAATATAATTTGGTGATTTTTTTTAAAACCTCCTGGTTTAAAAGTTATGACATTTTTAAAGAATTATCATTTTTTCCCCCGTTTTATCACAAAATAATGTTATAAAAATTTGTTTACAATTATTTTCACTGATATTTTTATTTAAGTGGGTTGAGAAAATACAGGGCTTTCTAATTAAAATATTATTTGTAACCAATTAATAACCATGATTAAATAAAAAATAAAAATCTAAACAAGATTTAATTTATAAAATTTTAAGCAAAATATTTAATATTATAAAATATTAATAGTGTTGTCACATGTCGAGCTACAATAAAAAAAAAAAAAAAAAAAAAAAAAAAAAACGAAGCTGGGACCATTATTTTAAAAATATCTACAATTCACACGAACTCTAAAAACGTATAATAATGTTCACTGTCATTTTAATTAAAGTAATTTTTCAAAGTTAAACAAGCAACAAAGTACTATTTGTCGAAGAAATTTCATTATTACCTTATGCGAATTCCAATAAAACCAATGTAAATAGATACGGATATTTGTTGTATTTATGTCGAAAAAACATTGTAATTAAAATGATAGTGATCATTATTATACGTTTTTAGAATCCGTGTGAATTGTAGATATTTTTAAAATAATGGTCCCGTAATCTTACATACAATTTTTTTACACCAGCTTCGTTTAAATATTTTGCTTAAAATTTGATAAATTAAATTTTGTTTAGATTTTAATTTTTTATTTAATCATGGTTATTAATTGGTTACAAATAATATTTTAATTAGAAAGCCCTGTGTTTTCTCAACCCACTTAAATAAAAATATCAGTGAAAATAATTGTAAACAAATTTTTATAACATTATTTTGTGATAAAACGGGGGAAAAAATGATAATTCTTTAAAAATGACATAACTTTTAAACCAGAAGGTATAAAAAAAAATCACCAAATTATATTCTAGATATTGAACCCCTCTATCTGTAAAATACCGTTGACACCACTACTTACGGGACACCCTGTATACTTAGCGAAGCGATGCTTGGATGGAAAATATGATTTGAATTTTGAAAGACAGTCGCTATGTGATTATTTTAGATAATTTAAAAGGTTTTGTAGTAATCATGTAGTCATTACCTCAATTTAATTACCTCATTATTCTTCCAATATTTAATAAATTATTTAATAAACTACTTACTGTAAATCTATAAATAGTCATCGCTTCAAATAATAGACACATAAAACGTAGTACGTTTACGAACAAACCAACAGTGCACTGTAATTAAAAATAAAGTGAAACTTTAATTATAACACAATAAAAGATTAGACGCAGGTTGGCAGAGGTATTAGACTCTACATAACACGTCAAAAGGGAGTGCTTTCTCAATATACTGGTGTACTTAATCTTTATGCGTTGAATTGTTCGTTATCTGCACTAATTGAAGTATAGATCGCTTCAAACTTTATGGCGTCCCGGAAGTTAGCTGCGGGTGCTATTTCGAGCAGGTATAGTTAAGTTTACAATAACAAATCTGTGGATGGATAGTTCGGGAGTGTGCCCTTCCCTCAGTTCATCGTGCCCCGCTAATACCTCAACTTGTGTACTACGCAGCGATTTGTACCTAACTTCGGAGCCGCCATAAAGTTTGGTTTGTTATAATCTGAATTTACCATGAAAGTTCATGGAAGTAGCCAGATATAACGAGAGGAGAGTGCCCTACAATAGACGGTGCGATCACTGCCTGAAGACTTTTGTATGATAGCAGTTGTCTCCGCTGGACCGCACTCTAAGTGAACTGTAAGTGAAGTGCACTCTATGCTGAGTTACTATAAAATATATACTAACCAATAAACTCATAGAGAACTTGATATCGATAACACTGTCAGTTATGTCTTTATAAATATCTTGAAACACACGTATATCACGAATAACCCAAGATGCATTTAATTCATATTTAGTTTTAACCATATTGTTTAACGTTTTGACGCGGTAATAGATAACATAAAACTCTAACACCAGCAGAATATGTAAAAAATCCAACGCGACTAAAGGTACTAGGGAAATTATTGTTGTGGTATATGAAACACATTGTTCAGGATAGAAATAAGTAAAAGCGATCCTGTATATAATTCTCATTAAAGATTTAAATGTAATAAAGAAAATAAGATTAAATTGTATATGTGTATAATGTTTCTTTGGTATATTTAAACGACGATCAAGTTCTACGAAGCTTTTGAAAAATGTCGAGAAATTCGTGTCCAAATAAGTGACTACGAAAACTGTTGTGAAGTATTCTAGGACATAAGTACAATGCCAAAGGAATCTAAAAGTATCTAAGGACATACTGACAAAAAATACATATATACAGCAGCTTATTGGAGTTAATAAACATAAACCACGAAGGAATAAATTTAATTTTTCTGATGTCGTATTTATGAAACCGTGGTCGTATCCAAACATACATTTCACTATTAGGAAAAATTGTACTTTTTTATATAACATAGAATCATTCTCCATTGTTTTGTAAATTGGACGAGTGATTATCATTATAATTTACAATTAAACTCTACGTTCCACCATCGCATTGATGACAAAATTACTACTGTCATTTTTTTATTATAATTTTTTTATTTCTATTTAAAAAGGCATAGACAACGGACATAGACTTTTTTTCATACAGCATAATGCAATTTTTAAATTTGGCTAACGAAAGCGTGAAGCGTGTAAATCTTCATACACTAAGAAAGATCTGAAAAATTATTGAGCGGCCGTGGTCTAGCAGAAAGACTCACGATCGATGAGACCCGTGTTCGAACCTCGCTGATTCCAACCGATATCAACGTAACGTTGTTATATATACTTTGGAAATTAAAGAGTGGTAGGCAGACTGTTAATGGTTATTTGTCCAGTCTATTGTCCTGGGGTAGTACCACCACTTTGGAATGTATCACCCATGAAGTGACCTTGTCGCGTTTCGGGAAGAGTATGAAAGTAGCCAGGTTATACCTATATAACTAAAAGTATAAAAATGTGCACTATCAATCTAAATGGTACATGCTCGTCCCGTCAAGCTGAGCATAGTGTTAGCGACTGCTGCCCGTAGAGATTTCTCTGTAGTAGCAGTTGTTTCCATTTCATATGCTAAGTCGAAAACCATTTTAAAAAACCATTTTGAAAAACAGCGATGCCTATTACTTCTACATTATGGTGTATATTTGAATTTAATGATATTTAATAAGATCTGGTTTCGCTTTCGTTAGTCAGTCTCTATTTCATTCTTAAACTATCTGAGCAGACCCTTTCTGAGCAGTTGACCAATTTGGCTGAGAAGGAACTTCCTCAGAGCTCCCTCCTGAACACCACCATTCTCTTTTGCAATTTTTAATACAAATGTGTAAACTGTATAATAACAATAAGATACGTTGTACATAAACTTAGTAACGACAATAGTAAACTCAGGTCCATAGGTACTAATCTAAACACCCTATATCTAAAATTACGTAGTTCAGTATAATTTAAAAACATCTGAATTTCATGGGACTTGTAATCTGGAACAAACATATGATTATTATAAAGTATTATTAATATCATTTTTATTGTACCTGCGCTGCGGTATAGCGAGCGGCGTAACCCGCACTAACGCGCTCGACCAATGAGCGAACAGCATGTGCTACGTCACTTGTAACGAACTACAAAGACGTCACCGTTACTTATAGGGAATCTAACGATGGTTATTAGTGTTTGCCATTCTTTTTTAAGTAATTAATGGGGTACCCTTAAATATAGTGACAATTAAATACCTTCCTCTCTCAGTAAAAAATTATGCAATATTAGCTTTATACGATCGACTTCGGCCATTGATAATTCAGATGTAATGCACGTCGCCCATAATGGTGTATTAATATGTATAATATTAAATAGGACACCTAATAATCGCCAATCAACCTGAAACATTGATAGAAAGATATAAAACTGGAGAATAAGATATATTTTTTTATTGTAACTCTTGACAACACTCTGCTTAATGTTAAGCTATAGTACGAAAACAACTGCTACGATAGAGAAATTTCTGCAAGAAGCAGTCACTTCCACTATACCAGCCTAGCAGATGAATGTGCACTATCCGGGCATTCAATGTTTTAAATTTAGACTTACTTGTGTTTTCGTCATTATTAAAGTTTCGTAGATCAATATTAGAAACTTAGGAAAATCAATAATTAGGCTAATTGTTACCTGAAATTTATTTTATTTATTAATTATAAAAATATTTTTTGAAGTATCACACCGCTAAATGACGTTTTCTAGTTGTGTTAACATACTTTATATTTACGACAGTACACAATTACGGGTTGGCTAAATATTTGCCATTTTTTAAATTGTAGTTAGTTAAATTGTAGTCGCCTTATTTTAAACTAGAGTGAGAAACGACTGCTATCAGAGCAATCTGCAGACAGATTGAGGAGGAAAGTGCATCATGCAGCCTGACAATGCACACTCCTCTCGTTATACCTGGTTAATTCCAAAACGCTCCTGAATCGTAACTAGGTCACTTCGCGGGTGTTACGTTTGAAAGTGGTGGTACTACCCCAAGATGACAGACTGAATTTAAAACCATCATCATACTTACCAAAGAATCAATGGTAGGCTTAATCAAATCATTACTATCAGCTATACCTTGATAAATTTCTTTAATTAAATCAATATCATATTTTTTATTTTCAATATTGTTCGTCCAACATTTTATTATTTTATTCCCGAAAACGTTCGCAATTTTTTTTCTTAGCATATTCAAACGTTTGTATGTCGCATAAAATGTAATAAAAATTAATATATTTACCGTATCTAAAGATATATTTACCATATAAGTCAAAAGGAAGATAAAAACGGACGGTACACACCTATCTAAGAAATGTTTGCAATAAAATATACTATATCCGATTCTAAAAAATACGATCTGCAAAATGCATAATAAAAACACTAGTGTCGTTTTGTTATGTTGTTTTTTTGTTATTAATAATTTTGGATCTATAGCGTCGAAACTTCGCAAGTAATCTGCGAATTTTGAACCTGCTAATACGAAAGTTAAGACACCAGTTAAATATTGAACCAAGTTTAAATAGTACCACATTTTACTTAGAAAATCAACGTGTTCAATTGAATTTATAATAATTGTAACAGTCATTATTGTGGATGTAAAAACACACATGAATTTTATTAAATATTTCCAAAATTTCGATTTTGTTCTTACAAATCCGTGATCGTAACCGAATATTAATTGTGTTAACATTATTATTTTCATACATTTAAACCAATTGTGTTGTTTATTATTTTTTATTGTTTTTATTTTCATTTCTTTCGATGATTCTGATAAAAAAAATTGTGTTAAAAGTCTCTCTCTATAAATAAGAACGCGATTAATATGATTGTAAGCGATTGCCTCTATGGATAGTAAACCTTACTCGTTAATATAAAATATTTTAAAATAATAGTGATATCTAAGATTTATTTTATTCGTAATTGCCTCGACCACGATAGCTGTAAAACTTTTTGATATTTCTTTAATTAAAATAAACACTATGGTAATTTACATTAAAAACATTTTAATTTGTTATTTTTTATATTATTATTATATTTAAAAACCGAGCTATATTCAAAAGTTCTGTCTACCCTTCTGTCCCCAGACTAGTTCCAATGGCAGTGCACTTTGTATACAGGACTAAAAAAAATATAAAGTCGTAAATATATACTGCAATAGTTGCCTTTACCAGTAAACATTGTGAATTATGTATAAAAGAAATGTGAAAGCGATATTCGTATAATAAAAAATTTACACTTTTTTAAACAAAATAAATACAAATTCAACTTCTAGTCCATTCTACTTGAACAATCAATATGAAAATGAAGTGTGACAATTTTCCAGTAATCAAATTAGTTGGAAAATTAATGGAAAGTACAAAGTGCGTATCTATGAAATAATGTTACTCATTTTACATATTAAAATAGTAAAATTACTACCGAATAAACAGTTTAATAAACATTTTAACTTAAATTTAATTAATGTTTTATGCTTTTAAGATATTAAATTTAAATTAAAAACAAAGACAATTTATTAAATATTTTAATGCATTAAAATATACTACTATATGTGCAATAACGCTCCCAATGTAACGCGAGACAAAACATGGCCACAGCCACGTTTAGGTTCTCTCTGTTAGTATTTGACTTGACGGCAACATTCTCGAATCGTTTGAAGCGGCCTTTTTTATGTCAGATGTATGAAGATTGCACCTCTAGTATATTTCTCAATATTTTAATGTAATTATTTGCATAATAATTCTATTTATTTTTAATGGTTTGATTCAGATCAAACGTGTGATGTCTTCTATAAAAATAATAAGAAAAAGAATGTGACTGTATGGGCGGTTTGAATAAATAACTTATTAGGTTATAAAAAAAAAATCCGTAAGTCTTCTGTTTTGGTAAGCTTAAAATAAGGAGAAGCAGGAAACAGTCGCCTCCACTATGTGGACTTGACGAAACGCCATCCAGATTGACAATTCACAATCCAACATTTATACAGGCTACTTTCAAACTGATCTTAAAACGGCTGACTGGGCTTATAACCATCATCACTCTTCGGAATAACGATAATTATTATTGTTATACCAAAATACATAACATAGGATCCTTCAAGCGCAGTGTGAAGAGGCATCTCGCAAAGCCGGCATAGCGGATGCGACTGCTAGACAGCAGTGGATCCCTTTCTCTGACAGCAGTCGCCTCCGTCGATGGCTCGCACTCTAGCTTGATATCAGGTGGTGTACGTTCATATGACGTGCTAAAAAAACATAACAAAGTTGAAATGGTACAACCAGAATTTTTGTGAAATTTGAACACGGGTCTCTGCCGCTACTCTCAAAACAAAACACTGCTATACTATTAATACTCGTGACATAGTAACACACTATTATACATACGTACTTCTATAATAGAACAAATAAAGGGTCCATAATAATAGCTCGTAGTGCATAAGGCAAAGCCCCTAGGGTAGGGGGTCCAATTATTCATCACCATACCTTACAGAAAAACTACTTTTTTAACCTACATCATCAGCTACCTTTGACCACAGGTTAAAAATAACTAAAAAAATCCTTCAAAAACATTTTTTCTTTTTTTTTTAACTTTGTTTTATATGGCATTATAACAATTTGCCAGTGTCAAAGTAAATATTTTTACATCAAGTTAATATTGTGCATCACGAGTCATTCATTCATCACACTAAAAAGTCAGGTCAAGTCACAGTCAAGTCAAAAATTGCTCCAGTAAAGTGGGAGAATCTTCCTACGGAGTTTTGGAGGGAAAATGGAAACACAGGTTCTCTTCTTTTGAATTGTTTGCCCACACTCACGCACGTTCACGAACACTTAATGGTTAATAATCCACCATTATTACACATTAATACTCGAAGAAACACAAGTTTAGGAAAATAATTCAAGACAGATAACCTAACGTCTCAAGATGGCCGCCAAAACTGCTTCAAAAACATGTATATTTTATGTGGTTAATAATAATTATGTGGGTATAAACGATAATGCCCATTTTTGGGCCCACTTGATACTAATAGTTTGTTAACAAAACAATATTCTAAAATAATACCTCATTTCTTTATTAATTTATTTAAATTATATTAAAACATTGTTTCCCAATCAAAATACAATATTTAATAACATAAAAAAATAAATATTACCAATTTTATTAAAGCTTTTAATACAATAAAACCCTAAAATATTGTACCAGAAAAAGTCTAATTACTCAATAACTTGGGTAAAAAAATTAAAACTGGTGATAAGATTGAAAATTATTTTCCTACAAAAGGAACTTAAAATAATGGTGAAACTCAAGAAAAAAAATTTCTTAGGTGAATGGGCATTCTCCTTTAGTCTGTGACAATCGTTCTTAATAGTTAGTTAAATGTGAACGCGTATTATGGAGGAAATATAAAAAGGGTTACCTAGTGACTGATAAAGAAAAATGTAAAGTAGTGGGGGAGATTATATATAACTATAAGCAAGGGATGAAGGGGTGATTAGTGCTTTGTAAGTAAAAAAAGTGCGTACTTCATTCCTTTGTGTTGAAAAAAAATGTTCTAGATTACTTGAAAATTATTATTTATTATATATAGCGTAGTATATTTATTATATTTTATAGCAGTATTTATTTTATTGTGTGTATATATATATTGTATATTTTATTTATGTATTTACTATAATTATATACTCTATCCCCCTTACCGCCTCTCACCTACCCAAAGGTCGACTGGCAGATAAAGCCTCACGGCTTTAAGTCCACCTTTTGTAAACTTACAATAAAGAATATAAATAAATAAATAAATAAATTATTTGAGGTCCATCTTGGTAAACAACTTTATCTTACTTTTCAATTTTAAATCTTTTAATAAGCTAGAGAGAGACGACTGTTGCTACAGATTCTGTAGTCAAGCCGCCTCCACTATGCCGGCTTGAGGAGACGAGCATGTACCATCTTAGGATGACAGTGCACACTCCTCTCGTTATATCTGGCTACTTTCAAACTATTCCCGTAACGCGACAAGGTCACATCACGGGTGTTACATTCGAAAGTGTCAGTACTACCCCAGGACGGCAGACTGGACAAACAACCATTATCAGTCTGCCTACAACCTACCACGGCTTGAGGAAAATTTGTATTATCCCAACTGATAGTGCACAGTGTCTTACACGGCTTCTTCTAAGCTATACCCTAGGACGGCTAAATAACCATCATTAGTCTGTCTACCAATCTTTCAAATCATAATCTGCTAGTCTTTTAAAAAATACCCATAAAAATTGCAATCAACGCCCCGAATATTAGTAAAAATAAAATGTCAACCTTTTTTGGACCGCAACTTTCGAATTTCAAAATGGTATGCAAATTAGTCGCACGCGTTTCGTACCTCATTCCCGCGTCGGCCGCATCATTCATATGCCGAATGACGTCATTAACGGCGAAACAGAGATGGATTCACGCTATTACTCTCCGATGAGCCCCAGCGAATGGATAAATGGTGCTATTACTGACTATTCTTGTTTTATTACCATATGTATTGAGATATAGAATGTATTGTTCCAAAATGTTTAGTCCATTTTGCTGTGAAATTAATGTTTACTATTTATACCCTCAAATTAACATTGATTTAGAACTCAATGCAAACAGACGCGTTTTTTCTTAATTGTAGCTCGGCTTATGACAACACTCCGCCTGATGTAAAGCTTGAGTGCGATCCATTAACGGAAACAACTGCTACTACAGAGAAATCTCTACAAGCGCGACTGCCTTCGTTATGCCGGCCTGAGGAGACGAGTATGCACCATCAAGAGTGACAGTGCACAGTCCTCTCGCTATAACTGGCTACTTTCAAACCGCTCCCGAAACGTGACAATGTCACTTCACGGGTGTTACATTCGAAAGTGGTGGTACTATCCCAGGACGGCAGACTGGGCAAATAACCATCATGAATCTGCCACCACTCTTTAATAGTGCCCATAGGCACTGAGCGACCAACGTTACATTGACACCGGTTAGAATTAGCAAAGTTTGAACACGGGACTCATCGATCGTGCGTTCACGCGTCTTACCGCTAGACCACAGCCGCTCTTATATCTCAATACTGTAAACCTCTTTTTTAACAGAAGGAAATCGAGATTAAATCAAAGCAAATGTAAATTTTAAATTTTACTTCAAAAATATTATTTTTAAATAGATAAGTAAATTGTTTTGTTTCTTTGTCTGAGTAAACAATACTCGTCCGTTGTTTCCATTAAAACAGCAAAATGGGCAAGGCTGCCTTAAGGGGAAATAATTAGAATACTCGTATGAGCTCCAAAATATCAGGTTTCATGAGTTTTTCTTTTTTTTTGTGTGTGTTTACGTATATTTTAAAAACAATGGCAGGATGAATATAATTTAAAATGAAACAAATACAAATGATAATCTTATATTTTCATGAAACAAGCGCTTTTAAGGTTTTTTTTATTATTTTGTACAGCGGGAGATGTGTACACTATCAACCTAGATGGTACACATTTAAGCCGGCATAGGGGAGGTTGCCCACAGAAATTTATCTCTTTTTTAGCAACAGTTGTTTCAGTTCAGGACCGCACTCCAGGTTAACATCAAGCGAAATGTTGTCATATGCCGAGCTACAATTAAAAAAAAAGATTTGGCTCCTTTCTAAAATTTTAGATTGTTTATTTTGTTTGATTATCATTACAATTAGAAATGCATTAACGCTCCCAATGTGACGGGAGAGAAAAGATGATTGCAGTCTCTTTTAGGTTTTATGTCAGATAGTATTTCATTGTCGACAATATTATCAAATCGTTCGAAGTGGCTTACGCTTTTTTCATGTCCGATGTACCTATGAGGTTTGCTCCTCTAGTATGTATCTCTATCCATATTATGTCGAGAAGTGGCGAAAGAGGAAAAATCGATAGCCAGATGAATCCCCAACAAACAACAGGAAGGCAAGTTACCAACCTATATCTACAATATACAATTAACCAAACAAATGTGTAAACTGTATAATAACTATAAGATGTGTTGTACACAAACTAAATAAACCAATCGGTAGACTTATATCGATTGGAATTAATCTCCAAATTGTAAATTTGAATGGTCGCAATTGTATGTATTGAAGGAATAATTGGACTTCATGCTGATCTCGTTCATCTGAAATAAGAATTGTATAATATGAGTAACCTTTAAGCTTTAAGAGCGGCCGTGGTCTAGCGGTAAGACGCGTGAACTCACGATCGATGAGAGCTGTGTTCGAATCTCGCTAATTCTGACCGGTACCAATGTAACTTTGTTATTTGTACTTTGGTCGCTCAGTGCTTATAGGCACTATTAAAGAGTGGTAGGCAGACTGATGATGGTTATTTGTCCAGTCTACCGTCCTGGGGTAGTACCACAACTTTCGAATGTAACACCCGTGAAGTGACTTTGTCGCGTTTCGGGAATAGTTTGAAAGTAGCCAGGTATAACGAGAGGAGTGTGCACTGTCAATCTAAGATGGTACGTGCTCGTCTCCTCAAGCCGGCATAGTGGAGGCGACTGCTACCCGCACAGTTTTCTTTGTAGTAGCAGTTGTTTCCATTCATGGACCGCACTCTAGCTTTACATCAGGCGGAGTGTTGTCACATGCCGAGCTACAATAAAAAAAAGCCTAAACGCTCCATGGTTTCTGCCTACCCCAGTGTGAACAAGGCGCGAGTTAAGTAGTAATAGAGTAACCTCTTTCTAGAACGACCGTGTAATGAGACCCATGTTATTTTGTAATGTACTATGTTATTATGTACTTTGGTCGCTCAATGTCTATGTACGATATAGGCATTAATTGAAGAGTGGTAGGCGAACTGATGATGATGATGATTAAGTTTTAAGAGCGGCCGTGGTCTAGCGGTAGGACGCGTGAACTC
Organism: Tinea pellionella; assembly: GCA_948150575.1. NCBI lineage: Eukaryota > Metazoa > Arthropoda > Insecta > Lepidoptera > Tineidae > Tinea > Tinea pellionella. The sequence continues at coordinate 5,898,549 of OX411263.1, read as the reverse complement.
ACGATCGATAAGATCCGTGTTCAGAACTCGGTAAATTCTGACCTATGTCATATGTACTTGGTTCGCTCAGTGCCCATAGGCACTAATAAAAGAGACAGACTTATGTAGCCAGGTATAATAATGGGAACTGTCAAATAAAAAAAAATTAAGAAATTTACTTGTAAAATTTAAAAGTTGATGCAGTAAAATATTTGTAATCTTATCGACTTCCGCTGCACCCATTTCTATAACAAACGCTGGTAGACATGGCATCAATGCGACTTGAACGACTTCCAACAAGGATATCGCCAGCGAATTTATTGGTAACTGCAAAAAAAATTTATTTTACAGTAGTCCGGCATGACTGCTGTCGGCTCCGCTATGCTTGCACAACTTACCCCAGTTTTAGTTTCCAAAAGAAAACTATATAATAATAACATTATTTTAGGGAACGCCAAAATCAGGCATATCATGAACTGAAAATAAAACGAATAACATTAAATATTATTATAATATTTCTTTTTTATGATATGACATGTCGCGGTTTTTCCCACGTTAATAAAAAAAAGTAGTTGCCAGATTGCAGGCATAGCGGGTCCGCTGCTAAAAAAATATAAAACTTACCAAAATATTGGACTCCTTATGAATAGGTTCAACACTATCTAACAGCTGTACGTACACCCGAAAATACTCTTTCAACTGCGTTTCTTTAATCTTTCTCAAGTTATCAACTTTCACGTCAATATAAGCGAAAGTTGAAACCGAAAATTTCTTCAAAATACATTTCTTTAGCCATCGCATTCGATAACTTAGAAAGAGATACCACAAAGCCCTTTCAATTTCATTCAAATCTACAGCTAAATGTATGAAAAATAACGTAATTGCAAGTGGGATGGATAAACAATTTGTTGTTAAAAATGTATATGATGTTAGCGTGTACAAAGATCTAGCTAATATTGTTATTAAAACGATAATATTGATAATTTTTTTTAAACATTTATATTCTTCAAGAGTGACTCTTAAAACATCGTCAGTCTTTTCTAAATCTTTGAAATATTTCATTTCTCTACTACGATTACTAAAAATAGTGAATAATGTTATAATTAAATACTCTAAACAAGATAAATTGAAGCCGATATTTATAAAATAAATTATTAATGTAGATATTGAGACAGAAATGCAGTATATTTTCAAAATATTATTAGCGATTTGTGATTTCCAAAAAATTGTGTTGCAACCAAAAATTAAACACACCACATGAAACAATTCTAATGTTGCAAACGGTTTAGAATTTATATATTTATTTTTAAATAAATTTTGTATTCTCATTTTTATTTTTCCCTAATTATACTTAAATAACTTAATAGATGTGCTATTAGTTGAGCCGATGTTCTTGTTATATTATTAATTTACAAAGTAATTTTCTATAAATCCATTAACTTAATTAAATAACACAAACATTTTATCAAAACAATTTGTTATTTATTTTTAAAACAGAAAAGTTTATTGATTACTTTTATTTATTTATATTATGTTTGTGAAGTTATTTATACAACTTCCGTATTACTGTTTTTTTATTACTTAAATTAATTATATACATATAATTCATTAGCTCGTCGCCCATAGCACCGTCTCCAATTTCCCTTTTAAAGCGAAACTTCCTTACGGACGTAAAAGGGAGTAAACTGGGGAAAACGTAGCCGTCACCATTACCGACATCTCCCTCCTTCCATTATCTCTCTTTCGATTGCATAGGTACTCTTACTCCGCCGTTTATTTCGCTTCTCTACTTCGTCCATCTCTACTCACTGGAAAGACTAATAATTTCTACCTCAATTAGCTATTAATAACCTACATTATGTATCTAGTAAAAGCAAATATTGATGTTAGTTATTGTAAACAAATATCAACCCAGATCATCTAACAAATTAGCCGCATCACTGACTTGTCTATAACACTAATTGGTTGGCTTCTTGCAAAAAGCAACCGGGATAAGTGGACATGCGTTTGATAGGGCTCAATTGACCGTAGATGCCCTTTCATAAGGGATTATTTAATAAAAATACTTTCCTAGGGATGTGTTTCCGATTTCAATCAATTTAAAGAATACCTTAGTAATTTCGTACCTTTACGATGGTCATAGCTAGGGAAGCTAACATTGTTTCCGCGTATTAAAGTATTTTTCAGAATTAGCTATAAAAAATATTGTATTTTTTGGAGAACATACTATTGGCTCTTGAATTGTCATAACTAACTCTACAACTACATAGTATAGCTTGGAAAGGACTCTATCAGTGATTAACTATTATTGCTATATTTACGTACTATATATTTCTTCATCACTATACATATAGTATAGTACGTAGACCCAAAATATAGTTCAATACTATAAATTACAATCTAGATGATGTATATTCGTCTCCTCAAGCCGGCTTAGCGGAGGCCACTACTGCCTGTAGAGATTTCTCTGTAGTAGCAGTTGTTTCCGTTCATGAACCGCACTCTAGCTTTACATCAGGCGGAGTGAATAAAAAAAATTATAGCATGATTGACAACCCTAGTTCTAGTTCGTTTTAATTTTTTTTTTAACTAACCGTGCTCTAGCCTTGTGTCAAACTACCCAAAGAAAGCAGCAGCGTCATGGCGCCATAAAAACACTAATACAAACGTAAAAGTAAATAAAAAGATTAGTGTTATGTAACTTATGAAGAATTTCCCACTTCGTGTGCTGAAAAGTAATAAAAATTAACAAAGAGAACATATTATAGAACATCAACGTCATTAGAGCGAAATAATAACGGAATATTCTATTAAAATAAACACAATTATAACATTTTAAGGTAATAACATGCTTTTTATCGTATTAAAGTCAACATTGAATGGTTATTGTCGCGACCTCGATCTAGATTAAATTGCAGTTAGCGAGTGCCCATTATATTGATGATTATCATTCTATAAATATTTAAAGAGTGGTAGACAGACTGACGATGGTTATTAGTCCAGTCTGCCGTCTTGGGACAGTACCAGCACTTTCGAGTGAAACATCCGTGAAGTAACCAGGTATAACGAGAGGAATGAGGATGGTGCACATTCGTCACCTCAGGGCGGCATAGCGGAGGCGACTACGTAGAGATTTCTCTGTACAATAGTAGCACTTGTTCCGTTCATGGACCGCACTCTAGCTTCACATCAGACGGAGTGTTATCGTATGCCGAGCTACAATAAAAAAAATTAAATTATATGTAAAAGTAGGTATATTTTTAAATAAAATATTCATTCATTTATTTATTTATTTATAGGTAAGCATAATAGGGTAAGATAGAAAATAAAACATTTATAAAATAACAAAAATACCTAAATCATATTTTTATGAGTTACAAAACTACATTTTAGGTGAATTAATGTTATTTATTTAGAAGAAGGGGGTAAACGATTTATTTCCTAACATAAAGGTAAAATCGGATGGGGTCGATTTACTCCGGGAAAATGCTGAAATGGCGATTTGTATGATGCTCGTATATTTTGTAGGTACGCAGTTAAGTTATTATAATATTATAGCATTAGACAATTATATCTAGTTCCTTGTAGTCCTTTTTTTGCCGGAGCCAAATCTAAATACAGTAATATCACGCGTTACGCGAGGGATACGTTCCGGAAAAACTCGCGTTAAGTGAAATTCGCGTATAAGGGGATCACGTTTAAGCATAACCAAAAGTCAGTACAAAATGCAAATCAATACATACTTTAATTCTAAAAACACATTGTGTAGCGTTACATTAAGAATTTTTTTTTACAGAAAAATGTATCTACGAGTATAGTCTTCAGGGTTGCATTTCGTTTACGGTCTTGTAAAATATTTTCGTAACACGCAACACTGTTTTTTACTGATTGACACACGGTTAAAACACGGTTATCATCACTGTCTATGCCTTGCAATATGTCCAAACCTGAATAAATCTTTGAAAGAGCCATTTTAGCGCAAAATTTACGCACATAACGGTGTCGTGTAAAGGGGTATTACGGTAATTGTAGAATAATCTGTAGGTATATTTAAGTACAATGAAGTATAGTTACACCTTTTTTGTGAGATTATATGTCGCTCCATATATATTTTTTATGTGGAGTAATCCTTCAAAGATAACCCTGGCTCTTGGGAAAGGTGCCGAGCTCTCCAGGTGCTAACGGTATGCGGTGAGTCGAAAATCTGTCGACCGCTGATTTTATGTTTAGTTTAAAATCAAGCCATTCTAATGAAACGTAAAATACTTAAATATAAGTAAATAAAGCAAATCTTTGTATTTTATAGGATTCTAATTTCTGGCTTATGTATGATAGGGTCATAATAAATAAAAATAATAAAGCGATTAAAAGATATTTTTTTTATTATAGCTCGGCATATGACAACACTCCGCCTGATGTAAAGCTAGAGTGCGGTCCATGAATGGAAACAACTGCTACCACAGGGCTGCAGTCGCCTCCACTATGCCGGCTTGAGGAGACAAGCATGTACCATCTAGATTGACAGTGCACACTCCTCTCTTATACCTGGCTACTTTCAAACTATTCCCGAAACGCGACAAGGTCGCTTCACGGGTGTTACATTCGAAAGTGGTGGTACTGCCCCAGGACGACAGACTGGACAAATAACCATCATCAGTCTGCCTACCACTCTTAAAATATATTGCTGGACTTGTTTATGTTTATTTTATTGTTGATTCTATAAAATGTAAATACGTCATACAAAGTTGCATTCAAAACATTATAAAGTCATAAGAACCTTTAACTTCTAAGAGGAGATAATACAACGCTGTAATTTTCTCTACTCACCGCTAGAGGGCGTCTTATCTACTTATGTTACCCGCCATCCGCGTCTGTTTTCTAAGCAAAGCGCTCGCGTCGTTAGGGTTAGTATCATTTTGTATTACTTTTAAAAAATATATAGTATAATCAATTTTTTCCTAGTGTACCGTGTCCGGAGTGGAGACGACCGTTACCACAGAGAAATGTCTGCAGACAGTGATCACCTACGCTATGCTGGCTCAAAAAACAAACTAGGATTCTTCAGGGAGACAAGACTCTGCTCATGGACCATACAAGCTTAATATCGGGGCTTTTTTGATCTGATGGCTGGCAGTGCCGGATTTAAGCATAGGCAACATAGGCAGTTGCCGCCACCACAAGGGGGCAAAGGAATCCGTGCTGAAAAATTAAAAAACAAATGATCGTGTAGTAAGTGAACATTTAACTTCTCTATTTGCCATCATATATAAAAAGTTACTGTATACGTGGCTGTATAGGCTTTGTTCTCTTTGCCTTCCCAGAATGGGAAATCACTTTTTTTAAATTTCTTTAATACAGACTCAGATGGTAAAACAGGAACAAACCTTATAAAATACATTATTTATAAGATTATAACTCACGTTAGAAATGTAATATGAAACAAACTCTAAACTTAAATGCGATATCAGATTAAATACCACTTACTTAGGATATCTAAATACTAACTTCTTATATTAGAGTCAAATTTATTTTAATTTAACTTTTCCATTTATTTAAGTATTAAAATAAAGTTGCCCTATCAGAATACAATATGGATACTGTCAACCTCAAACCGGCATAGTGGAGGTGACTGTAACAGTTGTTTCCTTTCATAGATCGCACTCTAGCTTAACATCGGGCGGAGTATTGACCACATATTAATTAGAAGGGTTAGTTACCAAATAATAACGTAATATGTTTTTCTTTGTTAAAGAAATGAGTTCTGAAAATGTGTAAAGTGCCCTCCCTATGATGACAGCAGCTGTAGTCAAGCAGTAGAAGGTGAACTAACGACCTATGAGTCCCGTATTCAAATCTCGATAAATTCTGGTTAGTATCAATGTTATTATGTACTTCGGTCTTAGCTTAGCCTAGTCTATACGTTTACTAATCATCAATCAATGTATTTCTTTAATTTCCTCAATATTTGCGAATATTAAAAAATAATTGTAAATAAACCACGTCTTTCCTCCCTCCTATAACAGGGAATCCTTCAAGCACAGTGTGAAGAGGCATCTCATCAAGCCGGCATAGCGGACGCGTTTGCTGTCTGCATATCTGACAGCAGTCGCTTCCGTTCATGGATCGCACTGTAGCTTAACATCAAGCGGAGTCATATGACGTGCTAAAATAAAAAATTATATTATATTCAATCATCCATTCGTGATTTCACTTTTGTGTTAGGTTAGGTTAGTTAGGAATTTGTGTCTTGAAAAATATATGAGTTTCAAAACTAAAATAAGTTTCAATCATAAAAGCAGAATCGTTCAAGCCGATTGCACTTTTCAATCTATTCCCGTGATTTTATGACCTAAGTAAGTATTCCGAAATAAAAGACGGAACAAAAATTTATTTAACTATTTCTAAATTTGTTTTTTGAACAATATTTATTCATACATGCATTGCGTACATAAAACATATTTCTTTTTTAATACCTTGGTACACATCAAACGATATTCATAATATCTGCAATAAAACCATTGTACTCATTGAATTGTACTTTACTAAAAACAAAATAAAAACTTTTATAAAAACAAATATTGAGTTTTGTCGGCCATCTTGAGACGTCTGGTTATCTGTCTTGAATTATTTTCCTAAACTTGTGTTTCTTCGAGTGTTCATGTGTAATAATGGTGGATTATTAACTATTATGTGCTCGCGAACGTGCGTGAGTGAGGGCAAACAATTAAAAAAAAGAGAACCTGTCTTTCCATTTTCCCTCCAAAACTCCATAAGAAGTTTCAGTAAAGGTTCTACCACTTTACTAAAGCAATTTTTGACTTGACTGAGACTTGACCTGACTGTTTAGTGTGGTGTATGAATGACTCGTGATGCACAATATTAACTTGATGCAAAAAAATATTTACTTTGACACTGGCAAATTCTTATAATGCCATATATAAAAAAAAAACAAATAGCTAAATAAGGGAATTTAGTCAAATAATATCAACTCGTAATGTTACATGTAATTTGAGAAAACAATAATATAAGCAAATATGCATCTATTTGTCACAGTCATACGAAATGAAAACGTAATGCTCTATCATCACATTTGCACATTGCTTTCAATTCCATCAAAATACAGCGCACTACGAAAGATTTTGGATAAGTTATTATTAGAAACGTTTTTAGAAACTATAATTTAATTTTAACTAATAAAACAGCTATCTAAGTTGGTTATTGTAATATTTTTTTTTATATTTGAGTACCTACTAATTAATTAATATGCGATGCCTACTTGAAATAAAGAATAGACAGAAAGCATATAAAAATATCCTATCTATAACTGTGCTCATTTTATTTCTAATTCAATGTACCGCATCATAATAAAATGATGCACAATTTTTCAAACGTGTAACCAATATAACATTTTATTTGACTGAGTGCTATTCAGACGTATAATAAATAGGTGCACTCTACAATTTTCAGCTATCATTTCTTCATCATATTATTTATAGAGTAGACTAGTGACGAGACAAAGTAATCAGGAAATAACGTTTTACATGAATTGATATCTTCTCGTGGTTATTAGCCCTTTTTTGTTGTAGCTCAGCATATGACAACACTGCGCCTGATATAAAGCTAGAGTGCGGTCTATGAACAAGTCCTTCTATTGGCAGCAGTCGCCTCCGCTATGCCGGCCTGAGAAGACGAGTGTGCACCATCTAGATTGACAGTGCACATTCCCCTCGCTATACCTGGCTACTTTCGAACTGCTCCCGAAAATAATTATCATCAATCTGCCTACCATCTATTGTTTTTAAAAATACTTTATAATAATAAAATATATTAATTAAATAGTGCATTAATTAATGATTTACCCGTATGAAGTATGCCGTCAATGGGTAGTACATATTCGTCTCCTCAAGCCGGCATAGTGGAGGGGACTGCTGCCTGCAAACACTTCTCTGTGGTAACAATTGTTCTCGCTCATGACATGACATCAGTCGGAGTGCAGTCCAAAACCTAGTGATGCCGTAAATGAATGGTACATATTCGTTTCCTCAAGCCGGCATAGCGGAGAGGACTGCTGTCTGCAGTCACTTACCCGTTCAGAGTGCAATCAAAAATCTAGTGATGTATCATAGACTGAGTATAAAACACTAAAAGATTTTTCAGGAGGAAATGTCCGCATTTGTAGTATTTTTTCTTAAATTATTTGTAACAATACAAAGTAAATAAAACGAACAAGTATCAATGTAATCGTGTTTATTTTTATAATACTACAATTTAAATAATATTTATTTTTTAATAACATAATTCGATTTTACACTATAGATGGCAGTCAGTGGCGTGGCTAGCATAAGTGGCGCCCCAATCACTCCACAACGCCACTGATGGCAGTATGTGTACGATAAATACACGATGTAACTAGAGTGGATGGTTTTTTTAAATTATTGTAGCTCGGCATATGACGACACTCCGCCTGATGTAAAACTATAGTGCGGTGCATAAACGGAAGCAAATGCTACAACAGATAAATTTCTACAGGCAGCAGTCGCGTCCGCTATGCCGGCTTGTTTTTATTATACCAACCAAGCTTAGATCAACTATCCACGGAGGCTTCTTTTATTTTGTTCCCTTTGTATTTTACAGTACTCTTTGTGAACAAACGCTTTAGGTTTACAGTTGTATTACAAGGCACTGTGTTTGTGCGTGTGTATGCGTGTGTGGGTGAGAGAAAGAGAAGAGAGAAGGAGAAAGAGTGCAATCTCAAAGCGTAAATCACAACAATTTATCCCTCACTACCCTCACTAACATTGATTAGCGGAAATTAGTTGCAAAGAAGTGTTTAAAAAATAATTTTGGTTATGGATTTCCGCAAAGTAACGCCTAATACTATTAAAGTATTAAACATATCTTTCTGAGCAGTCGACCAATCTCCTTTCATCCATTCTTTCCAAATCTCCAACCAAGGAACCATCTCTCTATACAGGATGTAAGTAGATAACTATAGGTTGAAACAATAAGTAGATATTCTATATTATAATTCTTACTTACAATTAATAGCTACCTATTTTTTCCCCTTTTTTTAGATATAGATAATATAAGTATATAAAACAAAAACTAATAATAATAACATGCGAATTCTTCATTTTCCCATTAAACAAATGAAGATCGATATTTATTCATCATAATCATCCATCATCGTCACCTTTTTCATCATAATAATAAATAAAAAAATACGTTAATTGTAACATATCGCACCCTCCAACTGAAAACAGTTTCTCTTCACAAATCAATAAAAACTGATAATCGAAAATTACAAAAAATAATTTCTACAAAAACTTTTTATATGTTATATGGTATGATATAAGGATAAGTGCACAGTGCAGGGAGAGAAGAGTGTGGAAGAGGGGTGGTAAAAAGTTGCAACTCATTCACTCTGCTTATCCCTGTGTGACTTATAAAGAAAATCGTTACAATGGATACATTTCACTATATTATAATATAAAAAGCAAGTCGCTCCCATTATGCCGACTTAAATAGTTTAAAGTTCAAATAAGCTAGTTTCATAATAAAAACATATATTTATATTAAACTTATTATTGATATTAAATACTTTATTTTATTTATTACATTGCAATACAACCTTTTTTAAAATGTAACTATTATATAAGTAGCTATAGTACGACCCCAACTTTATGGCGGCTCCGAAGTTAGGCGCGAGTCACTGCACAGTAACAAATACCCGCGCCGCACACTGGGTCGAAATTGAAATTTGAGGACTTAGGAACAGAATTGCATTTTTCACTTTTTTCTGTATGCCAATGGACAGACCTAATTAACCTTAACAAAAGCATTGCCGTTTATTTTTATATGTTATATTCATATCTAAAAATTAAGAGTTATTTTGTTATTGTGAACATGACTGTACCCGCTGCTAACTTCCGAGACACCATAAAGTTTGAAGCAATTTTTTAACTATTAACTATTAAATAAATATATATTTTTTTTATTTGATTTATTTCTAATAACTGTTACAAATATTCATAATTGTTGAATCTTTAAAAAATAAGTAACTCAATCAATAAACAGACTCATCTCACTACCTGAATTGATATATTCAATTATTTTTACAAATTCTAATTAATCTATTATTGATTTATCAGTCAACTATGCACATCACTATCTTTAAAAAGCTGACAACACCACAAATGTTACTTTAAAAAAAAAACTAAAAATCTATTTCAGAATTATCATTATCATTCCCATTCCTTTCGACTCTCATTTGCAAATCGTTATTTTGTTCCTGCGAATTATTGTCTAAATTATCAGACCAGGGTATCGGTCTGAACCCATGATCGCTTCCAGAACCTGAACTTCCGGAGCTATCTCGACCGACCGAAGGCACCTCAGTATTCAACCGAGGCATCCGCTGAGCCAACGAACGCAAACGATTAGACTCCGGCACTCTATTGTCTTGTTGAATGAGTTGAGAGAAGCTACGATCAGCTGAGCGTGCAACATTGTTATACAATATATTTTGATATCGTTGTACCTCCGAAGGCAGTAGAGGTCTAGCGTCTCTACCTATCCTTTGTACAATAGGGTGTCGTGGTACAGACTGATTTTCCGGTCTTATTTGTTCAGTTGACACAGCACTGTCTTGTGGTACGCGTTGAGTTGAATTTGTGGTCACCAATTTCGGTCCGTAGAGGTCGTGAGGGACATTTAAAACTCCTAAGTCATCCTGAAATTCAAATTCCATTGTTAGGTAAAACATTAATGTAATTTCTGGTCACCGCAGTGGGATCAGGTTTATTTTTATATAATTACCTTATCATCACAATCCATATATCTCTTCTTATTCTTATAATCCTTCTTTTCTTTAACCGGCATTTGAGGAACTACTTGTAAGTCTTCAGGTGTCTTCGGTACTGCTATATAACTCGCTATGATACTTGATAACTGATCTAAAACCTGGAAGTTATAATTATTCATCAAAAAGGAAGTTTATGAAAACTTGAAGAGCCTAGCCCAAGAGCCGCGTCTGAAATCGACAGCAACAAGTAACATGTTTAATGCCTCTACTAAGTTAATGCTTGTACCATAGTTACATTGGTATGGGTCAGAATTTAGCCAGATTTAAACATAGGTATCATCAATCATGAGATCACACCTTCTACCGCTAGACGATAGCCGCTCTAATAATCTAATCTCATCTCACATTAAAAAATACATGAGATAAAATAAAATGACAATTTTATTAAGAATAAATTTTTATACACAATATAATGAAAAATTACGTAATGGTGCCAAAATCAAGATTGGAGTTGCATAGATCTGGCCCCCCACACCATGTCGGCAAAAATATATAATAGCCTGCCAGAGACGATTAAAGAAAATACATGTAACGTGGCTATTGAACAAGAACTAAAAAAATTTTTAGTAGAAAAAGGCTTCTACGGTCTAAATGAATTTCTCGGTAATTAGATGTTTATTAGATTTGACATTTTGATAAATTTTGACATTTAATTATATACTTATTGTAATGTATAGTATTGTAAATTTTAATCAAGATTGAAATGTAATTTTTATTTTATTATTATACGACATATGTATGACATAGTAAATATTTACACGCCCAAAAGGGCAGTTATGGTGAAACTAACATAGATATAAGACCTTACTAACCCAGATAAATAAATAAAGAGTGGTAGGTAAACTGATGGTAATTATTAGCCCAGTCCGTCGTCCTGGGGTAGTACCATCACTTTCAATGAAGTAACGCGTTTTTCGGTCAGTTTGGAAGTCAGGCTTGAAGAGACAAGCCAGTATAGTGGAAGCTACTGCTACCTGCAGAAATTTCTGTGGTGCCAGTTGTTTCCATTCATGGACCGCACTCTAGCTTTACATCAGGCGGAGTGTTGTGAGTCATATGCCGAGCTACAATAAAAAATAATATAAAAAATGTGGTGTTACTAGACAATGACAAATAAAATGTTATTACCTCATCAGCCAAGAGTCTGTGTTTAGGATCCTTCACTAATAACCTTTGTATTAAGAATACAGTATTTGGAGATACTTGGACATTGTTGCCATCACTAGAACATAATTTAAAAAAAAATCAATTTTTCACATTAAAATGTAAGTTAAGTATTGAGTAAAATAAGCATAAAAAATACTTAGGCATAACTTCAGAAATATGGAGCGGCCGTGGTCTAGCGGTAAGACGCGTGAACTCACGATCAATGAGACCCGTGTTCGAACCTCGCTAATTCTGACCGGTACCAATGTAACTTCGTTATATGTACTTTGGTCGCTCAGTGCCTATAGGCACTATTAAAGAGTGGTAGGCAGACTGATGATGGTTATTTGTCCAGTCTGTCGTCCTGGGGCAGTACCACCACTTTCGAATGTAACACCCGTGAAGTGACCTTGTCGCGTTTCGGGGATAGTTTGAAAGTAGCCAGGTATAAGAGAGGAGTGTGCACTGTCAATCTAGATGGTACATGCTCGTCTCCTCAAGCCGGCATAGTGGAGGCGACTGCAGCCCGTAGAGATTTCTCTGTGGTAGTAGTTGTTTCCATTCATGGACCGCACTCTAGCTTTACATCAGGCGGAGTGTTGTCACATGTCGAGCTACAATTAAAAAAAAAATCTAAATTGTAATGTTCAAAACTATTGAATTGTACACTGAGAAGGAAGTTTCTGAAAACTCCGTCAACCCTCGATGAGGCATGCCGGAATGTCGACGGGGTACTATTGTCCTCATAGAGAAAATTGGGTGGCTTGCATAAAAAGCGGAACAACGCAATTGTTACCCCACATGGAGAGTCTGGATGCGGAAACCAGCCTCAAGCGACAGCTGGCCATAGCTGACACAACTACTGTCTGTAGATCTCTATGTGGAGCAGCAGTCTAGATTCCACTCCAAGTTAACACTAGGCCGCTCCGTGATAGAAATGTCGCATTTATCTTGGTACTATTCTTTTTATTACAATTTATACACAACACAGTAATAGGTTCAGTTAAAAAAGTTCCACTGATTGTGGAACAACCTTCCTAGCCACGCTTTTCCTCCTTCCTATAACCCTTCAAGCCCAGTGTGAAGAGACATCTCAAAGCCGGCATAGAGGACGCGATTGCTACCTGCGATCTCTTCTCTGACAGCAGTCACCCCCTTTGACGGATCACACACTGGTCATATGATGTGATAAAATAATAAAAAATGTGACACCAACTCAACTTGGAAAGACTAGTAATAAAAAAAATAGAATGTAGGAATTTCAACACATTCAGTGCTGTGTCAGCTTAGTGGTCAGAGCAAAGGGGAAGATGCGGGTTCGATCCCATCTCAAACTGTATGATCGCTGTCATTTTCTTCTATTACATTTAAAAAAGACTTACGGCGGTATATTATAACTAGCAGCCTGAATTCTAGTAAATAATTGAGCAAGGCTTGTATCACAGAAAGGAAATTGTCCATAGAGCATCGTGTACAGTATTACACCTAACGCCCACATATCTGATGGTTGCCCTAAGTATGGTTTGCAGAGCAGCACATCTGGTGACACATATGCTGGAGAACCTGAAATTTAAAACACATAATGACGCTGTCAATCTGGATTGTGCTATTCATCGAATCCAGCCGGCATAGCAGAGGTGACGGTTGCCTGTAGAAATTTCCTTGTAGTAGCAGTTGATTCCGTTCATGGACTGCATTCAAGCTTTACACCAGGCGGAGTGTTGTCCTATGCCAAGCTACAATAAAAAAAAGTAGTGGCTGTTCTCTTGCAGTAGAGATTGTGTAGTCACAATCGATGAGACCCATGTTCCAATCTCGCAAAATGGCTGGTACTTTAAACATTTTATATTATTTATATTTCACAAGCATTTTATATATTCTGTGCCGTAGCTATTTGTTTATTATAGTGATTTGCGATAATAATTAGTACTGAGAAAGTTATCAAATTACTTAATTTCAACATAAATCTGCTATGCTTCGAACAATGTGGTAAAACAAAATGCATGGATGCTCAGGTGTTGGCTTTCACCTTAACACAAAATTAAATCATAACTTGACGTTTAAAAAAAAGCCAGTTTCCACAAGTGTCCACAAGGACCATAACAGTGGTAGGAAAACTAATGATTGTCATTATTATCCATAATATTACATATAACCAAGATGACAGCGTTTTAGGATCAGCTTGAAAGTAACCATATGATTATAACAAGAGGAGTGTGCTCTGTCAACATGGATGGCGCACATTTGTATCTTCAAGCCAACACATACATTTCTCTGTGGTAACAATTGTCTTAGCTCATTAATCACACCAAAAAATAAATTAATTGTTTGATACTCAGTTATTTTTGTTTCTAATAAATAAACAAACGTCTATATTCTATAATACAGTAATTATTGTAATTATTTACCTCTCTGATCTTTCAACAAATCAGTCTCACTGCCCAAATGTGTTCCGAGACAAAAATTTGTTAAAATAATCCTACCAGTCCTTTGATTCAATACTATATTACCCAATTTTAAATCTCTATGGACTATGTTTCTCTGAAAAATAAATATAAAACATTTTTAAAATAATTTTTAAACACTACTTTGCAACTAATTTCCGACTCTGACGAGACTCCGGTGCTCCATCATCAGAGTGAAGTCGAAGTGCCAACACGTCTCCTGAGGATCCCACGTCGAGATCGTGAGGATCCCATGTGAAGGGTCTAACATTAACAGCTGATGTGACTACGTACCTACCCCGCACTAACATTGATTAGCAGAAATTAGTTGCAAAGTTGTGTTTAAAAATAATTTTAGTTATGGATTTCTGCAAAGTAACATGTAATACTATTAAACATAAAACATTATTATTATCTTACAATCTGTGGAAACAAGCACTGTGTCATCACATCAGTCCATGTGTCAGAAACAATTTGGAACTAAGCATGTATAACAAGAGGAGTGTGCACTGTCAATCTGGATGGTACACATTTGTCTCCTCAAGCTGGCATTACTGAGGCGTTTGTAGCCTGTAGTAGTTCTGTAGTAGCAGTTGTTTCTATTCATAGAGCACTCTAACTTTACATCAGACAGTGTTGTCATATGCAGCTACAATATATTTTAAAAAAAAAGGAGCGTCCGTTGTCTAGCATTAGAAATCGTGAACTCACAATTGGTAAGACGTGTGTTCGAATCTCACGAAATTCTGACTGGTACCAATGTAACTAACATTTGATATATGATATGAGCCCTAGTTTAGTATATGTACTTTCTATATACTTTCAGTATAATTTTCTGTTGATTTTGTTAAATTTACATTAAGTAGTTAAGTTGCTATGCCTCTAAAATAAGCCCATGTGGGCTTTGAGAGGCACAAGATTTTTCTATACTAAAATTGCAAAAATATAATAATTTAAAAAAACCTTTAAAATGCAAACTTTAATGAGCATAGGGTGTTCCACAGATGAAAGCAATGACAAAAATGAAGGGCCTAAATATTTATTCTTGAAGATTTTTTTTCTATTCAATTTTAAGAACTGTAGCATTTGAATTTCTCAAAAATTCAAACCTCTAAATTGCAATAAAAAATCCTTACCTGATGCAACTTAGAGACAACTCTAACAATATCATAAAATATAAGTACAGCATCCCGTTCAGGAACTTTCTTAACTTTGGTAACATATTGTTGTAGATTAATTAAATCACTGCCTTTCTCACTGAAATTGTGAGCTGTCACATTGTCTAGAACTAAGAAGTATCTTTCTTGTAAACGCCCTGTGTGGATGAAGCCACGACCCTCAGAATTCGGTATTTCTTCAAAGGAGTGATCCTGGAATTAAGTCATTTATATTTATTAGTAAGATTTAATGCAATACTTTTTTATCTCATTTTCCTTCCACATCCTTAATTTTTTATAGAATTATACATATAACAAAGAAATATATGCCCAAGAACTATTAATATTAGACGAATTCTTAAGAAATAATACAATAAGTACCTTAAACAAGCCATGGTGATGTATTACACCATCTTGATCATGTAACATTGACAACAAAGAAAACTCTGTATGTAACAACATTTTCCCCTGCCTCTCATCCTGTGACTCGTGAGCATCTTCAGTCAATGTCAAAATCTTTATTTGGTAAAAGTCATCAGTCTTTTCTTTTCTCGCTAAACATTGTACAATGCTTTTTACTGGACTGGGCCCTAATACTGGACCTAGAATATAAGGACCAGCCTTTTTTACTGCGTTTTCTGGTACAACAGTCCCGTACGGAGGTGCCTTTAAATTCACATTTTTTAAACTACTCTTCATGGATGTGTTTTTTCTTGTCCGAGGTATTTTTGCTTTTGGAACCAAACCAGAAACAGGTCGTGTTCTTTTACCGAGATTACTAGGCCCAGGTTGATTAGGATCCATTTTTGTTTATTCACTGTAGAGAATAATTTCTGTTAAACACAGATACTAACTGTGGCTGAGTAATATCAATAAATCATTGAGAAAATCTAATTTAATCACACTCAGCAACTCTCGCTCAATAACGTCAATAGAGAAAAAATACACTGACAGTTTTATTTTTCTGTGGTAAATAATATTTTTGTGCAAAATATATTTATGTGCATATAACATTATTTTACATGTTCGTCCTATTTACTAAGTAAATAAAAATAATTATAGTTGTGATCTACTACGGTTTAAACCAAGACTTAGTGACGGGAAAAATAAAATAATTATCTATGACATGAATTTTCTAACCATGTTTTTCTCGGGTTGATATTTGTCATTTTTTTGTGATTACATACGCGATTTAAATTGTGTAATAACCATAATACATTAATTAGAATATAAATAATTGCTATTTCAATAAAATGTGGAAAGGACTTAGGTTAACCCATTCACAAATTGCTAAATTACACTATAGTACTAGTAAGCTAAAACCGCTAGGTGTTCCTGCATTAGATTCAGTACTAAACCAATGGCTAGAGTTCTGTAAGAAACCCCCAAAGGGATTCGAAAAGTATTTCCAGCCGGGAGCTGGTAAAAAGGAAGCGAAACCTGTTGACAAAAATGAAGCCCCAGCGCCCCCTAAAGCTGCCATACCACCAAAGCCCAGTACTCAGGATAAATGGAATATGGGTATATTTGGGCCCACACCACCAGGCAGAGGTGGAGGCCGAGGTCCTTACGATGGAGGAGAAGACAAGGAAAAGTGGATGATGTTTGGTGCATTGGGTGTAATGGCCATTTTAGGTACAGTAGCCTATTTTGAAATTAAGTACAGGGAAATAAGTTGGAGGGATTTTGTGAATGACTATCTAAATAAAGGACTTGTTGAGAAACTGGAAGTTATTAATAAGAAATGGGTCAGAGTAAAACTGAGCCATGGCTCATTTGAAAGTAAGACAATTTGGTTCGCTATTGGAAGTGTAGATTCATTTGAAAGAAATTTAGAGAATGCACAGATAGAATTAAATATTGAGCCACCAAAGTTTGTTCCTGTTATTTATAAGGCAGAAGTTGAAGCTTCAAGTTTAACCGGCATTTTACCAACTTTATTGATCATAGGGTTTTTAATTTATATGATGAGAAGGTCTGCAGACATGATGGGACGTGGAGGGAAGAAAGGTGGCGGCTTATTCGGTGGGGTAATGCAATCGACTGCAAAATTGATCGATCCCACGGATATTGGAGTCAAGTTCAAAGATGTAGCTGGTTGTGAAGAGGCTAAGATTGAAATTATGGAATTCGTTAACTTTTTGAAAAATCCCCAGCAGTATATTGATTTAGGAGCAAAGATCCCTAAAGGAGCCCTACTTACTGGTCCACCAGGTACAGGTAAAACACTATTAGCAAAAGCGACAGCAGGTGAAGCGAATGTCCCTTTCATCACAGTTTCTGGTTCAGAGTTTTTAGAGATGTTTGTCGGTGTGGGCCCATCGAGAGTAAGGGACATGTTTACCATGGCACGTAAGCACGCACCTTGCATTCTATTCATAGATGAAATTGATGCAGTCGGCAGAAAAAGGGGAGGGAGAAGTTTTGGCGGTCATTCAGAACAGGAAAATACTTTAAATCAACTTCTAGTCGAAATGGATGGCTTTAATACAACAATAAATGTTGTAGTACTTGCTGCTACAAACAGAGTAGATATTCTAGATAAAGCTTTATTGAGACCTGGCAGATTTGACAGGCAGATATTTGTCCCAGCACCTGACATTAAAGGCAGAGCCTCAATATTCAGAGTACATTTAGGTCCTCTAAAAACAACTATTAATAAGGATAACCTTGCTAGAAAAATGGCTGCTCTCACACCTGGATTCACGGGTGCTGATATTGCTAATGTATGCAATGAAGCAGCATTGATCGCGGCTAGAGAACTATTAAATGATATCACAATGAAAAACTTTGAACAGGCTATTGAAAGAGTCGTGGCCGGTATGGAGAAGAAATCGAATGTCTTACAGCCTGAAGAAAGGAAGATAGTCGCATACCATGAAGCAGGTCATGCTGTTGCAGGCTGGTTTCTACAACATGCTGATCCTCTTCTTAAAGTATCTATAATACCTAGAGGTAAAGGTCTAGGCTATGCGCAATACTTACCAAAAGAACAATATTTGTATAGCAAAGAGCAATTATTTGATAGGATGTGCATGACATTGGGCGGTAGAGTCAGTGAAGAGATCTTCTTTGGCAGAATAACAACCGGAGCTCAAGATGACTTAAAAAAAATAACTCAAAGTGCATATGCACAAATAGTACATTATGGTATGAATGCTAAAGTAGGTAATATATCTTTTGAAATGCCTCAGCCTGGCGAGCTAGTGACTGAAAAGCCTTATTCAGAGAAGACAGCTGAATTAATAGATTTCGAGGCCAGAAGTCTTATTAACACAGCTCACGCTCACACATTAGAATTACTTACAAAGCATAAAGATAATATAAATAAAGTGGCAGAGAGGTTGTTAAAACAGGAGGTATTGAGCAGAGATGACATGATAGAATTGCTAGGTCCGAGACCTTTCCCAGAAAAGAGTACTTATGAGGAGTTTGTTGAAGGCACAGGTTCATTAGATGAGGACACGACACTACCAGAAGGATTAAAAGAATGGAATAAAGAGAAAGAACCCAGTACTTCACCTAAAAAATAATCATAGTTATTGTATATCTTATCAAGCAATTACATGTAAGATGTATATTTATATTTTGTAGTTTTTTAATGCCTTGACATAGAACTGTATTTTGAACTAATTCCAATGTGTGCATTTTTTTCAGTATTGAAAGGTGTCTCGTAACAGATTATTACAATGTAGAATTAGTACCTAGTTATTGTGTTGTAAAGCTTTTAATAAATAATATAAAATTCTAGTTATATTCGTTGTTTTTCTCCATCTGATTCTAGAATATTATCAATTAATAATAATAGCTTATTTATTTCATTTCATTTAGCCTAATGTGTTTAAGCAAAAGAAAACAAATTAAATTAAGAAACAATAAAAGCCTTAATATCTATTTTAAACTAATTTGTGTAAAAACAAATAAAATCAGACTTTTAGAAAACAATAAATAGATTATACTAATATAATCGTATCGTCACTGTTCTCGAGGTATGACTCCTTTCTCATTTGTCGGTAGAGCGGGACCTTACTCCGATCTAGCTGCAAAGTCACACTTGCTTTACTTGTTGACTGGATCAGACGCTTCACGTCTGTTCCTCTCTCAGTCACGCTGTAAAAACCCTAACGGCTGTCTCAAAAAACTCGTGGCATGAAGCAAAGTAGTGGGGGTGGTTCACATGTCACACGCGTGAGTCTAATTTAGTGTAAAAAAGCGTTTATAAATTATCCAGCAACAACATATTATTAAATGTTCACTGTGTGCATTAACAGTGTATTCTTGCCTTTAAATTGTTATTTTATAAACAAGTAAATAATGACAATGCACGCAAGTGAGAGGGCGGCTGAAGGCGCGAGGTAAGCAGTAGATTCCTTGCGGGCTCTTTATCCTGCAATTGAGCAGGGATGGAATTGAGTGATCCACATCAGTGCAATTGCCTAAATTTCATAGAAAGGCTAAGAGACTTCACGTTCCTGCACACCTCTGGGAATGTCCTTGTCGTGCTGAAGATCCGATGTGATTATTCCAAGCTACAGCACTCCAAGAGCACGTCAGTCTCTTCCCCATGAAATCTCTGCACAGATGGCTATCTGTAACGTCAGGTAAGCAGGTAATTGAATAGCGAACAAATCGTGTTAACTTTATCTCACTAAAGAAATCTAATAAAACGCTTTTCATTTAAGACAGGATGGTGCTGGTATCCTCCATGGCTGGTATACATATATAATAATACCTTACCAAATAATTTTAAAATAAACTGTATTTGGCTTAAAAATTGTGACCAGTGCCTAAAACAGTTTAGGCTTGTGAAGGCGCGAAATACCGATATTAAAAATCTATACCATAAATATGTACATTGTATACATTGAGATATTGATATCTCAGTGATTGTATATAGTCAAAATTGATAACTGATAAATAGGTTTGCTTTTGCATGATAATATATAGACACTATGTTTATTTGCAAGACAAAATTAGATCAATACTGAGTATTATTGCTTTGTTATCTCGCAAGTCTACAAGATGCGCGGATAACCGTTTGTTCGCTTATAGGCACACCGTGAAATGTGGTGTCTAAAGTAGTAAAGTTCAAGCAAGACAGTAATAACTTAATGTACTAATAATTAAGGTAGGTAGGTATCAAATAAAGTAACAATAATTTTGTAGCAATAGTTATTTAATTGGCCACTGGCTGAAATTAAAGATTTACACTGGCCTCCAGCTTTATGATAAAAATTAATCTTGTACATAAAAAGGAGGAACAAATCAACAAATAAAAAAACAGGTTATATTAAATTATATGAAAATATTATTTAAATATTAGCCGAATGTACATCCAGCTATCTTTTATTTAAATATTCTCTACACTAACTTTATACATCACCAATTTCTTAAGTAAATTCAATTTTGTACAATATAAAAAGAATTATCTTATGTTACACCTATTAAGTTTACACACGGTTCGCGTATCACACACCCGCTCACATACATTCCATCGATTAACGAATATCCAAACAAATTACCGAAATGTAACAAAATATTAATATTATACTAATTAATCGTAACTACATTTTTTATGTTCAACATTTTATGTCAATCTTCTTTTATTATAACTATACTTAATAATAACTTAAACATAACTATAAAGATGAAACTTTTTCAAGATATCATTCAACAAATAATCCATTATAACAATTCGCATTTACGTTAATGAATAGAAACCTAAACCTAATCTCAGTAACAAAGAAGGCGAATATCCATCAGTGACAGTCTTTAACCCTGTCCATTTTGGACTTGCGGCCGCGCTTCTTGGAGTGCGTGGGTTCCCCGGCGAGCGCCATGGCCTCACGTTTGGTCGTACAGCGATTACAAAACCAATCCTCGGCCGAACCGGGCTCCTCTGAGATACCAACGCAGACCCAATGGTACCAGCAGTCGCAGCCGTCGCAACCGATCATGGGAGAGCCGTTGTCGGGCCGGCTGCACGCCGGACAAACCCAGATCTTGTTGCCGTCGTCGTCCATGTAGTACGGCGACGGCAGACCGCTCGTCGTCTCTGCTGGAGGTTCAACTATGGACTCGGAGTCGTCGTACGTATCCGTATTACCCTTCTTAGAGATCGGCTTGAACAGTATTCTCTTGTATTTGGAATGACTTGAAGGCGGTCGGTTTTTTCTGGGAGGCGAGTTGATGGGTTGTGTCGGCGACTTGGGCTCTGGTAGGTCGGCTACATGATTTTGCTTACCAGAATGTTTTTGTTTAGGCGGACGCGTCACTAGCGCCGATATTTGTGCTAATTCTGGTGAGCGACTGTGTCCTCGAGATACAGATTCTTTTGTTTCTTCCTCGACTACATCCTCATCTCTTTTCACTATAGGTTTAATATTTAATTTGAATATGTCTGGTGAACTGGGTGGCATAGGAGAATTAGTACCTAATCTCAGTGTCAGTTTAGGTACTAAACCGTCCACAGAGGACTTTTCTTTCTTTTTCTCCTTTTTTTCTTTCTTTATTTTATCCTTTAATTCTTGTTTCTCCTCTTTATCCTTTTTCTTCTCAGATTTGTCCTTCTCTTTATTTTTGTCTTTCTTTTCCTTTTTCTTTTTAAGCTTTGTACCATCCTTTTCTTTTTTCTCTTTTTTATGTGATTTATCCTTTTTCTTTTCACTTTTCTCTATCTTAGGAAAATTTGTAGAAGATAGAACTTCTGGTTCTGGTTGAAGAAGTCTATGATGTTCGAGAGCTGGTGGTGGTTCTGGAGACGGCAATCTTATTTTTGGTTCTTCTTTTACTGGTTCTACTCTAGGAGGATTTAACTCAATTGTTATATCTGGTTGTATGATAGGCATTTTTGAGATGTTCGATTTATGATGTTCTTTGTGTGACTTTTTATGTTTTTGCATATTTGGAATGGGATGTATTCTGTGCTTTTCATGTTTATCCTTTTCTCTCATTGCATTAACAAGAGGAGATTTATGCATCATATTTATCGCAGCATCATTTTCCACAGGTATTACTTCTAAACTAGGTCTTCTTAGCATAGGAGGAATATTGCGAGTTTGCGATTTAGATGAATGACCAAAATTTCCCATTGACATTGGGAGCATCCCAGGTCCCATACCCCCAGGTAAAAAGTTTGAATTAGGAATTAAACCAGGCCCACCTGGTACTAATCCATGGTATGGAGATGCAAGTAAATTAGGATGAGACAGATGTAACGCATTATTAGCAAGACTTGCAAGAAACTCCGCATGGGGAATTAATCCTGGATTTGGAGGCATGAAACCTCTCCCTGGTGGTAAATTAGGGTAAAGTGGAAATGCCGAGGGAATATGAGACATTTTTGATTCATTCTTTGGCCTACTCGATTTGGAAGGTTTTGAATTTGACATTTTAAAATTACTAATATTTTGATTCGCCACTTGGGCCATAGACATAGCTAATTGTTGCTTCTTCAATAACTTGGCAGCCTTTTCTATTGATTTTTCTTTTTTGTCTTTGTGTTTCTTTTCTTTTTTTATCTTTGGACTTACACCAGGGATATCTTTGCCATACGCCAAATGCGAATTCTTATTAAGAGTCATTGGAATTGGACGTGGTTCTGGATATTTTCTTCTAAAATTATTTTCAAAGTTATCATCTACATTAAATAGTTCATTTGTAGTTAAGTTTACCTGTTTAGTCAAATCTACAGCAACATTATCGTTATTATTTACTAACGGTCCTTGTCTCTTATGTTCTGAATTATGATTTCTCAAACCATCTTCGGATTGTAATCTTGAGATCAAAATGTCCGAATGAGATTTATCATGCACAACCTCTGAAATATTTCTATCTTCTTTTGTTTTGTTCGTTATTCTCTTAAAAATATTAATCTTTGATCTATCTGGTTGAGAAGTTAATTTTTCTTCATTGTCTACTTTTTCCTTTTTTATATCTGTTTCTGATAATAATGGATTTGTGTTACCATGTTTATTTACAGGAGGGGTATTAGCTACTAGAGGTGATTTGGATATTGGTATTTTTCTTGGGACAGGAATACTCTCCTCTCCCGGTAAGGCCACAGTTCTGCTTGCGGGTGAAGCAGGCGTATCTAGAGGCTCCTGCTTGATGACAGGCACCAGATTGTCTGTAGCAGGAGGAAGCATCATAGGTAATGGGACCGAAGGCCCGGGTGGCGGTTTGGGCGCAGGCATAGTCACATGATTATGATGTGTCGGATGAATATCTTTATTTTTTGAAGGGTACCCTGGAGGATATTTATCCAACTTATTATCTTTAGATTTGCTACTTTCACCTTTGTGGGTCTTATCCTTTCTTTTGTTCTTTACAACTTTGCCATTAACCAATTTAGACTTTTTAGATTTCTTTTCACTTTTGTCTAATGGATGTGGTCCTTTTACAAGATTAGGATGGTGTGAATTAGCTTTATGTCTTTCATGTTTTTCTGCTATAATTATTGGCGGTCGTGCTTCTGGTAGTTTTCCCTCCCGTGCAGGTGAGAGGAATCCTGACATAGTCATCATTACACTGCTAATTTCTCTAGTTCTCTCCTCTTCTTCTAATCTTAACCTTGGTCTTTTTGACGGCAAAGAAACTGGGTCAATTGGTCTCTTAAATATATCCTTATGTTTTTCTGGACTATCTGTAACAGATATCTCTGGACTTTGACATGTACTACTACTGCTGGGCCCTGCTGTTTCAATACCATTTTGTTGTATTTCAACAGTATCCGCAACCACCGGAGTGTCTCGTTCTTTCTCTGGATACATCGGAGGTAGATGTTCATGAACATGCATCGGCCGTGTGACCACCTCATGACTGCCAGGTTTTAAAAAGTTGAGATTTGACTCCTTTGGTTTAGGAAACTTGTCAACATTGAACGGTGGCGGCACTGGAGGCACGCTTCGTGTGTATTCTGCTAACTCAGGTAAATGTACGTGAAGATCCCGAAACACTAAACCTAGGTCATTTAAATTTGGTTCAGTCCTATTGAATTGTTCTGCATATTCATTGGCCTTCGTCCCAAGGGTACGGATATATTTCTCCAAAACATGAACAAGAATATCCAGAGGTGTAGAATTGATTCCGTTCCATCCAATAGTTTGGCATATTTGCGCAACATTTCTTTTTAGTATCTCACGAGCGTACGCCTCTGACATTATGACACCAACAAAGTTATCTGGAACAAGTGACAATATTATGATTTATTATAAACAATAAGCGAGTAATCACAAATTATTACTTAATTAACATTTCCTTGAAGTACTCGACTAAAGTTTACGAGGTTAAACATGCAATAATGACTAAAACAACAAAATTTAACGTTTTCGTACCTGCAAGTGTGAAGAGACGAGACGATGTTTGGATGTGACCAATGTTTCAATATTAGGGCACACATATATGCTTTTTTTAATTTATAATTTGTTTCTTACAAATCCTGGAAGTACAAAAATCACTTACAGTAAAGAACAATAAAGTGTTTACGTAAAAACTATACAGCATTCTAATAACACAGAACCCCGTGCGCCATGATTGCATTTTGGGTTGTCAATGGCTGTGTTACTATATGAGAAATTGAATATAGTTCTCGATTCGATTTAGATACTCATAATAAAATAAATATTCGTATTTATTTTATTTTGTTTTTTTTATAAAATTTCTAATAAAGTGTTATTAATTTTATCTTTATCGTAGAATAATTTAAATAATTTGAATGATTGAATATTATTATTGAATCAATATATGAACGTTTGGATGATTCATTCGAACATCACTAATCGTTAGTTGTCAATTTTTCACTCATGCTATGGTTTTCTGTGGACTTTACGCATAAAAAATATATTTTTTTTATAAAGTATAGCAAATAAATAATCTGAAAAATTATGTAAAAGATGTGTATTATTATCACATAACCAAAACATACCTAGCGAGCCTTTATATATAACAGGTAGGGAGCCACTACGTTGTAAAAATAAAAAAAATAAAAAAAAAATTATTGAAAAACTAAAATTTATTGCATTTTTTACTATAAAGATAATTTTCAGAATTAATAATAAGGCTTAATAATGACTACCTCATCCGAAGACGTGCTTTTGAGTGTTGGTTATGTTAGATATAAAAAAGGTGATGGGACCCTATATGTTATGAATCAGAGATTGGCATGGATGTTGGAGAATAGAGACACGGTCGCGGTATCCCACAAGTACGCTGATATTAAAAGTAAGTTTTTAACCTATAACTTAGTACTACCACAAAGTAATTATTAAAGTATCTCACAAACTGGTATATTGTCATTTTTTTTATGCACAAAATAAACTTAATTACAGAGTATAGTAGTATAATTTAAATATTTTATACTGGTAGATGATTGCATGTATTAACTGTCATAATATTCGGTATTTTGCCAACTGAAGGTTATCAATGTCTACACATCAGGCAATCTGGACGTATAGAATGTAACACCAGTAAAATAGTATATAATGTAAAACCAGTAGAGGAGTGCGCACTGTCAATCTAGGTGGTGCATACTTGTCTCCTCAGGTTAACATAGTGGAGGTAACTGCTGTCCGTAGTATTTTATCTGTAGTAGCAGTTGTTTCATGAACCGCACTCTAGCTTTACATCAGGCGGAGTGTTATCATATGTCGACAATAAAACGAAATGCATCGGGATCAGTTAGAAAGTAGACAGGTATAACAAGAGGATTCTGCATTGTCAATCTGGATGGTGCTCATTCGTCTCCTCAAGAGAGCCGAGAGCTGCCTGTTGAAATTTCTCTGTAGTAGCAGTTGTTTCTGTTCATGGACCGCACTCTAGCTTTCAAATGGAGTGTTTTTGCTTTTAAAAGACTGTCAAGGTGCATTAGAATCATATGAAATACCTGAATGCATGACCACCTTCTAGTGTTTGCATCATAGTCACAGAGAGAACAAAGTTCTTACGAGTTACATTAAAAGCAGATAAGATATTTGGGGAATTTGATCCAATTTGTCAATCGCATATCTATACTAGTTCAGCCATGGTTGTTCTGTCTATTTCCTCAAATAAATTCTTTGTATATGGATGAATAAATCTGGCAAAGGATACAAGGTGTAGGTTACTGTGAGCTTGATTAGATGGGTACCACAATAACTACTTCTATTTATGTGATATAGATGTGAATAATGATGATTAATGTTTGTTCTCAATTTATAGCACAAAAAATCTCACCAGCTGGCAAACCGAAAGTTCAATTACAAGTAGTATTACATGACGGTACATGTTCAACCTTCCATTTTGTAAACCCCGGAGGTCCAGACGCCCAAGCCAAAGACAGGGATCAAGTGAAGGGCATGCTCCAGAATTTATTGCCAAAATTCAAACGGCAAATTGATGGGGAACTTGAAATGAAATCTAGGTAGTTATTTTGTTAATTATTAGTTATTTTTTAAAGTGTAGAATGGTGTACATTTGTCATATGCCAAGTTAAGTATATTTTTATTTGCTAAGTACGCAAAAACAATATTTTTTTGCTGGTTGTACTTATGGAGATTGTAGATTCCTCGCAGGCTCTTTTTCCGCAATTGAGCATCTATGGCCGCTCGCGTGAGGTGGACTTCTTCACTGCAGCCACCCGATGTCTCCCAGGAAGGGAGCGTCCTTGTCATGCCGAGGAACTTCGTCCACGCTGCTGCACACCAAGATCACATTCTTTGTGGATCGTGGATCATGGATCGCACTCTAGCTTAACATCAGGCGGAGTGCGGTCATATGACGTGCTAAAATAAAAAAAAATAAAAAAAAACGCGCAACTGTTTTTACAGCCGCCATGCAACCTCTGCACAGGGGGCAGTAACATTAATGTTGTATAAGTGTTTATGGTTGTACTTATTTGATAACTGTTAAATGAAGTTAGCTACTAGTTAGTACAAATAATATTAATATATTGTATACTGTTTATTTTAGATTATTATCCCTTCATCCTACATTGAAGCATTTATATGAAGACTTAGTTATATCAAAAGTAATTAATAGTGAAGAGTATTGGAATACGCCGACATTAAAGAATTATACTGAATCTAATAATATAAAACAGGAAGCTGGTATGTATTTGGGGTGTTGCTCACATTTCTCCATACAAAATTAGTCATGGGGAATAAATACTGTACTCAAATCATCTATAAAACTACTCAGAGAGAGACCGCGGCCTAGCGGTAAGACGCGTGAACTCACGATCAATGAGACCCGTGTTCAAGTCTCACTAAATTTTAACTGGTACCAATGTAACCATGTTATATGTACTTTGGTTGCTCAGTGCCTATAGATACTATTTACGAGTGCTAAGCAGTCTGATGACTTACATGTTTTAACATGACGTTAGTCTACTATCCTGAGGTAGTACTGTCACATTAAAATGTAACATCCATGAAGTAACATTGTCGGGATTCGGGACCAGTTTGCAAGTAGGCAGGTATAATGAACCGAATATGCACTGTCAATCTCAATAGTGCACATTCATTTCCTTAGCCCGGCATAGTGGAGGCAACTGGTGCCTGTAGAAATTTATCTGTAGTAGCAGTTGTTCCTGTTTGTAGACTGCACTCTAGCTTAACATTAGGCGGAGTGTGATGACGTGAATACTCAACGCCGGTAAAAGTATTTTAAAGTTAGCACATAAAAACTTTTCAGGTGTATCGGGAGCATTTTTGGCTGATATTCAGCCGCAAACAGATGGATGTAACGGTCTGAAATATAACCTAACACAAGATATCATAGACGCTATTTTCAAAACATATCCAGCTGTTAGAAAGAAACATTTAGATTATGTGCCTAATAAAATGACTGAAGCGGAATTCTGGACCAAGTTTTTTCAATCACATTACTTTCATAGGTAAGTTGTCTATTGGTTTTTGCCTCAACAATACAATACAATACAATTGTCATGCATTATATATAAATATTTGTTTTGGGTACTTGCTTTTATGCGCAATTACCAACCCGGCTTCGATTTTTTTTCCAAATCTTATTTATAGAGCTTTGGCTTCATGTGGCTCGCAAATAATTTTTTTTTTTGTTATAGAGACCGAATAGCAGTGTCATCATCAAAAGATTTGTTTGGTGAATGTGCTAAAATGGATGACAATGCAATAGCGAGCGCTATTAAACACACCACGCCTGATCTTACAGTAAGTATCTTAAAATAAGGGGGGTCAAGTAGTATTTAATGAAATATTTAAAAAATAGTAGATTGAACGCTGTTCCGCCTGATGTTAAGCTAGAGTGTGATCCATGAACGGAGATGACTGCTATCAGAGAAGGAGATCAGCAGTCACCTTCGTTATGCCGGCTTTGTGAGATACTTCTTCACAAGGCGCTTCTTCTGCAAAGTAGAACTTTATAGTGTTCTGACTGATGGTCAGAGCAAATGTGCACAAAGCACAGAACTTGGGTTTGATTCCCAACTCAGTGTGCTTGTTTTGTTAAATTTTCATCATAATTTAATCATACTTTCGCGTGGTACTGTTTTATATATGAATTAATATTTTGTAGGTTGATTTACCTCAATTTACGGAACCCCTACCATTTCTACCTAACGCTCAGGAGGACGTGCCTGTAGATAAAACTGATAGTACTAGCATACCTAGAAATATGATCAAAAGGTTTAACCAGCATTCTATTATGGTATGTACTTTGCAAACACGTTTCGAGTTACCACAACAGTCACCTCTACTACCTATACTTGATAAAAGATGATATCCAGGTTGACAGTTAACACTACATTCATTATAGCTGGATATTTCAGCTGAATCCCAAGGTTCACTCAGACATAACCCTGGCATTATCCCAATAGTGACACTTAAAAGTATTAAGTACCCCAAAACGACAGTCTAACCTAATAACCATCTCAAAATTATTTTTTAAACACTAC
Source organism: Tinea pellionella (assembly GCA_948150575.1). Classification (NCBI taxonomy): domain Eukaryota; kingdom Metazoa; phylum Arthropoda; class Insecta; order Lepidoptera; family Tineidae; genus Tinea; species Tinea pellionella. Next base: position 5,869,050 of record OX411263.1, on the reverse strand, counting down.
TTTGCAAATAATGTCTGCTAATCAATGTTAGTGAGGGTAGGTACACGGTCACATTAGCCGTCAATGTTAGACGCTTCACCAACATGCAAAAAACCTTTCGACGCGTTTCGCCACTCCACGTGGCATCCTCAGGAGACATGTGGTCGCTTCGAGTAGTGAATAAAAAATAATTTTGGTTATGGATTTCCGCAGAGTAACGCGTAATATTAAACATATTAGCCATCTACGCACTCTTATTTAGTGCCTATATTATAGGATAGGCACTGATGGACCAAAGTAAATGTAAACATTAAAGTTACTTTTGTACCGGTCAGATATTTACGAGATTTTAACGTCAAATCACGACCGCACAATAGTGTAATAAATATTTTGTTTTTAAATCCAGGTGCTCAAAGCTAGTCAAAAATCAAATAATAATAGCTCGAGTAGTAATAAATCTAAGGTCTTAGAAAATGGTATGAAAGAGAAAAAAGATCAGAATGGTATATGTGAGAAGAGGATAGCAGAGGAAAACTCTAACGGTACTGAACCGCCGGACAAAAAACGAAGGATATTAGAAAAAATACATTTTGAAGACTTAGAAGACAATAATAGTAATGATGATTCACAGGAATTAAAATTATCTAAGGTAATACTGTTTTTGTGGAAATAAGATACATATTCATTCACGAATTTCTCCCGTAAAAAAAAAGATATCCCCTATGAAAATGTATACAGGATTTGGCCAACACTTTGCTTTGAGTGAAGTAAGAAGAACGAGTCAGGACAATTGTTACTAAACTAAAGTTTTAGTAAACCTGCCATTTCTCCATCTCCATTCTGTCTCGCTCTTTCTCGCGGGTTATTGCGTTGGCAAGAGCAAGAGGTCTGAGGAGAAGTTCTTGCCTTACATGCCGGTGTCCATACAGTACCCAATTGTAATTTTCCATTGCAGATAGAAAGATATTTACTAGGACCTTCAACATCAACAAATAGCACAAGTACAAAAACTAATAACCCACCTCCACTCTCGGCTTTATCATCTGTGTGTCAAGTAAGTATTTTTTAGTATTTTAATAATAGCAACACCGCCACAACTGCTACATAGAAACAATTGCAGACAGCAGTTGCCTCCGCTATACCGTCTCAAGAAGGTAAATGGGCGTTGTACACTACTGTACCATCTCGTTATATCCAGCTACGCGACAATGTCAGCCTACTTAAGTCAGCATAGCGGAGGCGTCTCATGCCTACAGAAATTTATCTGCAGTAACATCAAGCGGAATGTCATACGCCGAGCTATTATTAAACAAATCTACTCTAAATCTTTACTTGACTGAAAGTTGACATACATGTGTCCAGGCATGGAGCAGTGGTCAGGGTGCCCAATCGAGCCGCCGCGGTGTGTCTGCAGGTGGTGCAGTGGGGGCATTAGGAGAACTCAGTCCGGGCGGTGCTCTCATGAGACACCATCATGCCGCTTCTATGACACGTAATATGCTACAAATTATATGCTCATATTAACTGCTAATTTAGTAATCCCATTTTTATGTGTGCTCCTCACCCGAGCTTTAATGAGATATTGACCAATTTGGCCGAGAAATGTCTTCCTAGGGTCACTTTGGCACTGTAAACATCGGAGTTTTGTAGGCCATCTTGAGACATTAGGTTATCTGTCTTCAATTGTGTAATAATGGTGGATTATTAGCCATTAAGTGTTCGTGAACGTGCGTGAGTATGGGCAAACAATTCAAAAGAAGAGAACATGTGTTTCCATTTTCCCTCCAGAACTCCGTAGGAAGTTTCAGTAAAGATTTACCACTTACTGGAGCAATTTTTGACTTGACTGTTTAGTGTGATGAATGAATGACTCGTGATGCACAATATTATTAACTTGATGCAAAAAATATTTACTTTGACACTGGCAAATTGTTATAATGTCATTAAAACTAAAATTTAAAAAAAAGTCTGGTCACTACACCGTTTCAGGTTGGTTGTTCCACGTATACCAAGTTACCAACCAAGTAGTATGCGTGTCTATATATATTTTTAAAAATAATACATTAAGTTTCCAAGGCCTTTATACTGGGTGGGTGTATTAGTTAGGAAAATCTTTTTCTTTTTTTTTTACAGAATTAATACCATCAGACATAAAAGCGGAGCTACATAGGATTTATCTGTCCGGTGGTGAGCTCCTTCGCGAATTATGGAGGTGTTTTCCACAACCAGGTTCGACTATAGTAGACGGCGAAGATAACGCAGCTAGGGCGGCAAAGTTTTACGAAGCTCTGTTAAGGTTTAAGAATGTTAAATTGAGGCCTTTCGAGGTAATTATTAACGTTTTTTTTTATTGTAGCTCGGCATGTGACAACACTCCGCCTGATGTAAAGCTAGAGTGCGGTCCATGAATTGAAATAACTGCTACTACAGAGAAACCTGTGCGGGCAGCAGTCGCCTTGGCAGCAGGCGGCTTGAGGAAATGAGCATGTACGATCTAGATTGACAGTGCACCTTATTCACCTTATTGTGTTCATCGGGATCAGTTTGAAAGTAGAGCTGGCATAGTGGAGGCAACTGTTGCCTGCAAAGACTGTATTAACAGTTGTTTCCGTGCATGGACCGCATCCTAGCCTAACATCAGGCGGAGTGCGCCTGGCTATGAACAAAAGGAGTATCCACTGTCAACCTGAACGGTTCGCATTTGTCTCCTCGGGCCGGCATAGCGGAGGTGATTGCTGCCTGCAAAGATTACTTTGTTGTAGCAATTGCTCGCGTTCGTGGACCACACTATTATATTAACATCAGGCGATGCTTTCACCCCTATTTAAATGAAAATATATTAAATTTTCAGGAAAAAATGCTCCGAGACTTAACTCCGTTAGCGACAACATTAACTAGACATATGAATCAAATGATAGAGACTGCATGTGCTAAATACGCATTATGGCAACAAAGGCAAGCTAAACTTCGGTAGTATATGAAGGAATTGTTTGGTTTGTTGATTGAGATAATGATAAATGCCATTGTATCGATCACATGAACACTATCACACGAAGCCTGTCAAGAAAGTACTCTCACAGCCCCCTCTAGTGGTACCTAGACATAGTTTGGTCGATCATCAGCTTTACATTAAATTAGTGAGGTGAAAATATTTGAGATCATCGAGTTTGTGGCGGCTCCGAAGTTAGGCACGAGTCGCTGCGCAGTACACAAAATGAGGTGTCAGCGGGGCTCAACTCCGCAGGTTATTTTATGTTCTATTAATATTTATCTCTTAATTTTATTATTATAAACTTTACGGTAGCTGCGCCAAGTAGCGCCTGCAGCTAACTTCCGAGACGTCATAAAGTTTGGTTCGACTTATAAGCGATGTAATGTAATTCAAAGCAAGATTGAAATATTGTGCCTCTGAGTCTATAGTAAAAAGTTGCTTAACTTTGGGCATATACAAAGCTGTTATTAAGGTTTAACCCACACGTACCACCTTCCTCCAACATTAAAAATTGGGAGGAAGAGAGTGGGAGACCCACACAAAAAAGTGATCGTGTGTTGAGAGTACTAAATTAATATGGGATGTCACGTCAGTGATAGCGCTCAGACGAACGACAAATTGTGATCGGTTTTAACAACAGTCGCTATGCCGGCTCGAGGAGACGAACGTCCACAATCTATTGACAGGGCACACTCCTCTATTTATATCCTATTTCCGAGCTCGTCCCGAAACGCGACTAGTGACCTACGGGCATTACACTCGAAAGTGGTGGTACTTACCCCAGGATGGCAGACTGGGCTAATAACTATCGTCAGTCTGCCTACCACTCTTTAATTAGTATATAGAGCAATAAAAAAGTAGTTAGAATAATTTTGTATGATAAATAATAAATATTAATGTTGGGTTGAATTAATTGTTTTTGAAATGCATTATTGGACAGCTCCATCTAGCGGCAATTAAATTATTCAGTCTATTAATAGTATTCGCAGTTCGATATCGATTAATCAATTAATAAAAATTGCATGTGATAAAAAAAGGCGAAATAGATTTTAGATTTATACATAGATAAATAATAAATTAAATACCTAATCACGGCACTCATGTTCAATGAAAAATTTTAACTTAATCCACATATTATATCTATTTGCAAAGTGTGTTTGTCTGTCTCACAGAGGTTTTTTTCAAGTCTTAAGATGAAGGACAATAATTATTCAAAACCTTAATTTATTTTTTATTTAATTTTAATTATTCGAATCTAATTTAAAATTATGTTGATTTTACTCCCGAAGCACGAACCCAGCTTCGACTTTTGAACCTCTATTTGGCTGAGTGGTGCTTTATTTTACCTCAGCGCTCAAAATAACATTGATTGGCGAAAGTATCACTTTACGCGGTGAGCACGTATATTTAAAACATTCAGCCTTCAGAGCCCGTTTGAAAGTTGAAGATTGCTTCGCTCTTCGGAGGCAGATTGCTTTCGAGCACATTTTGTTGGCGATAATATCACAAATATTATGTTGGGTGTTATATTGAAAAAATAAAAGTGACATAAGAAAGCGCGGCAAATTCAAAATATATGTATTAGTAACAGGCAAGGACCAAAAAAGGTATTTTTTAATTTTTCGTCTGAAAGAAGAAACTAAAATGGATGTATTGTTGTTACTTAGGTTCGTTTGCACCAGAAGGTCAAAGTTACTTTAACTATTACTTTTACGCTTACCTTAACCGTTACATAAAGTTAAAGTAATCGTCAAACCAAGGTCACTAACGTCAAATGTATGAAAGAAACCAATTATGTTTTTCTATTATTTTTCGGAATCAGCCAGCTACCATTTTAACGATAACAATATGAATTTACAAGATATTGCAACGCGTGTGGTGTAAATGTAAACGTTTAACGGTTACGGCGGCGTCGCCGTAAAAGTAATTTTAACGGACCTTCTGGTGCAAACGGACAGATTTTTTGAATTTGCCGCGTTTTGCTCCGGTCACTCTTTTGTTAGCCAGAATTAAGAATAAAACTTAAAGATAAAATAATTTAATAAAAACATTGTTTCTTATATTACCCTAACAAAGTATCTCTGACAATGCTGCTGTGAAAATGAGCTCGAAGCGAATCCATTCTGATTATATATATTTATAGAAGTGTGTTCCTAGGAGTTCTTCTTTATTGATAAGTAGTTATAGTTAATTTTTTAATGTATTTAACAGTTTTTTATGTGCCTAATTGTTTCAAAATGATCATGTTAAGTTATCCATGTTTATTGTTACCTTATTAATATTACCGTTTTTTACTATTAGCAAAATCTTTATTGAAATTATTGTGACTTCGACTTTCGAACAGATTGGATTCGGGCATATTTTATTGGCAACACCGCAACTGAACTGTCAGAGTGATACTTTGTATGTGTAAGAAATAGTGTAAGGAATAATTGTCAAATGTAATTAACAAGTTTTAATGAATCTTTAAAGAATTATTTTTTAATATAAAACAGCGAAATATCTCTTGACAGTTGTGCTGTGGTGTTGCCAATAAAATATGCGATCTTTTCGAAAGTCGAAGGTTGGTTTATGGGTACGGGGGTAGTTTTGATTACCAATCGTGGGCACCTATTCATGTGAAATTAGTCTAGAAAAAGTGTGAAATAAGAAATTAGTAGTAAATTGACGTTGAATATTGATGCTTGCATTACATTCTTACTTACGTCGCTTCTAGACCTAATTCAACGTTAATTTAGAACTAATCTGCTCGTATTTTGTGTGCCTGCACACACTGATCACGGTTACTATTTCGACTTCTATCAATATTTTTCTTTTTTGAGTAATTTTGTAGGAATTTGAGTGGAGGTGGTGGAAAATGGAACTAATAATCGCGTGCACGTCGTCGTCTTGTTAACGAGTTCGACGCACTATCGTGTAAATGAACGAATCCTTGACGGTCATAGATTTTGTTTGTCAAGTCATAATTTTCTAAACCTGCTAAAGCCCGTCAGAGACGTAGCTATAATTTATTTTATGTATACTATATTTATTTACTATATGTATACAGGGTGAATTCTAAAGTTCTCTCAAAGCAGATTTTGATGAAACCTAAAACTGCATTATTAGATTATTGAAAAATCGATTTTTGCAACCAGGAATCGAAACCGTCGATTTTGAAAATTCATGTATTATATTATCAGCGTCCCTGAGCCTCAAATGGAAAGTAATGATTTACGGCGATCATGTATATGTAAAAAACTAATTAATTAATATTATTGCAAAAAATTATAGTAATACGTCTGTGACGGACTTAATTGGTTATATATTTTACAGCAGGACCCGATACCATGTAAAGTAGTGTTGCTTTTATATCGATATCGAAAGTAACAAAAAAATATCGACAATCCAATCGAATTTAATGGTATATTTTTATACCGTTACTTTTAACGGTATTTTCTCGATATCGATACCAAAATTAGAGTGACACCACTTTTGAATTAAGAATTAATCAACTCCCTCATTACATAATAAAAAATAAAGCACTGATTGCGTGTTCCATATCTTTTTTTTAATACCAATTTATATTACCTTTTTTTTACATTATAAAACCGAGAAATAAAAAATTTTTGAAGTTGATATTTGTTTATTATTGAATTAAATATTTATCCGTTGTTACCTTCTTATTTAAAATACACTTATTAAATATGCAATTTAAAATCAAATAACCGATATTATTACACATTTTCCTATTAATTACGTTACATTTTCTAAATAAATTTAATTTATCAAAGATAACACAATTATACTTAATAATAAAACTAAACAATAACAAGGCAAAATATCCACAGCAAATACATTTAAATTGCAGCCAAATGAATAGTTTAATTTCAAAGCCAACAATAACACAAAAAATATATGTATATTGCAATTTTTTTGCATATTCTAATTGTGTTGAGGTTATAACGACCAAATCATGATTAAAATTGAGCAGAAATAAATTCTGAGAACTGTGGTGTTGCCAACAAAATCTGTTCAACGGTTGAGTTGGAATAATTTCAAGACCCGGTCTGTCTCAAGTATTAATTCGGGGACACTAGCATCAGGGGAGTTAAAACCCAATCGAAAATTGTCACCTAATCGAATCGAAAACAAAATATATGGGATTTGACGTTTTACCAAACAGTTGGGTCCTAACTGATACTACTGAAACGTCAAATTCCATATGTTTTGTTTTCGATTCGATTAAGTGGCTTTTGTCCATTGGCTTTAGCCTTAGCTTAACTTTTGACTTGGAAATGTAAAATCTCATTATCTAGACCAGTGATTCTCAACCACTGTGCCGCGGCACTTTTGTGTGCGGCAAAATTCTAAAAGTGTGCCGCCAAATTTTAGATAATATAATTATGTTAATATTATTAAATAATTATATTATTATTAGGTCATTTGGAAAGGATGGATGAAAGTAGATTAACTAAGATCTATTGTGCGAAAGTGGATGGCAGTGTCGGAAGGGGGCGCCCTAGGAAGACCTTTCTCAGTCAGATCGGTCAACTGCTGAGAAAGGGTCAGACGAGGAGCACCCTCAACCGACGTGCATGCATGAGGGGAGTAATGGATGTGGTCGAAGCGAAAGTGGTATGTAGAGAGAGTAGTCGGTGGCGCTCCATAGTTTCTGCCTACCCCAATGGGAACAAGGCGTGAGCTAAGTAGTAGTAGTAGTATTATTAAATAATATGATTTAAAGAAAAAAAAATTGCATTACAAGTATTCTTATTATTAACTTGTAATTAATCCCTTAATAAACGTACTGTTATTTTTCTAGTACATATTATTTTATTTAGCACATTTAAAATTATTACCATAAACTATTTTACGCAGTGAGTTATTAAACTTGTCTTTTTCTTTGTGTGCCGCCAAATTTTTAAATCGTGAAAAGTGTGCCGCATTAAAAAAAGGTTGAGAACCACTGATCTAGACTGAAGAAAACTATTTGTGGTTGAGAAAGAGTTAACAAACTCAATTAATAGCGGTATGTAAAGTTAAAAAAAATTAACTTATTTTACTAACTGGGAAATGAAAGGGGCCTAGCAAAGCTGAGGTCGCCGACGACGTCCAGTGCCACCATTGGACGATTGAGTCTCGTAATCAAGGCCCTGGCTCGAGTATAGCCAATAGAGGGGCCAAAATAATTGTCTGATAGGTAGAGAGCTCTCACTTTACGCTGTGACAACGTAAACGCAAATGGTCTATTTACTTTCTTACTCGATAAAAAACTATTTTATTATAGACATTCATTTGTTTAATAATCACAGTTACAGTTAAAGATCATTATGATAATAAATAGTAAAAGTCATTAAATAGGTTCCTGTGACCAATTTGTATTAGTCTAAATTGATACTAACCCGAATACTTTAATGCCTGAACCCAATAACTGTGCCGTCTTATTAATTTTTATTTAAGCACATTTGTTTGATAATTTTTTTGAATTATGTGCCTATACTTCCTCTTAAATTAACGGATCCAGACATAAAAAGCGACGTAGCTAGGGGGCATCGGGGGCAGTCCCCCTCAGTTACCACCAGTTTGAGGGTGACCGTAGAAATCACTTATTTAACCCAAATTATCAAATTTTTTCAAATTTTTGTGACCACTACAAACACCACCCCAGATCACTACCAGTTAGCTAGAGGAGTGTCCACTGTCAACCTGATGGTACTCGTTCGCCGGCACAGCGGAGGCGACTGCTGTCTAGAAATTTGTGGTAGCAGTTGGACCACACACTACACAGAGCTCACATGCTGAGCTACAATTTAAAAAAAAACCGAGCTGACACTCCCGGAGGTGTGTAGAAGCATGAAGTCTCTTATACTACCTGGAAGATGTGGTGGCTGCAATGTTATTGTCCACCTCATGCACGAGCGAACATAGCTCCTCAATTGCGGAAAAAAGAATCTACGATCTACCGCCCCGGGTCCCACCCATGCTACGCCATTGGACATAAACTTAGATAAATATTGTCAAATAGTTCAAATATTATCTCATATTAGAATTTAAAAGTTCATAATTATCTAAAAGCCTTTACAATCATAACAATTATTATTACACCAATGATAATTCCAATTATTATTAAAATGAACATTTTTCTACGATATCTCCTTTGATATTCTGCCGCTTTAGCTAATTCATCGACCCCCGTCTCTACATTCGTCGATGCGGCTTCAATGTGGCTTTCAACGGTATCTGAAAATATTATATTAAAGATGTTTAATAAATGCTTTTATTGTAATAATAATCCTTCATCAAGCCCCACTAACACTTCAATTTGTGTACTGCTTGTACCTAACTTCAGAGCAGCCACAAAGATTGGTTCGTACTATAGACAAACTGATGATAATTATTACCCAAAGTCCTGGGGTAGTACAACCACTTTAGAATGTAACACTGCCTGCAGAAATTTATACACATATTACAACACTCCACCTGATGTGTTTTCTAGAGTGAATGGAAACAACTGTTACCACAGACAAGGCGCCTCCGCTAGGCCGGCTTGTGAAGACAAATGTGCACCATCCAGGTTGACAGTGTACACTTCTCTCATTATACTAGGCTGCTTTCTACTGGTCCCGAAGCGTGGCAGGTCACTTCACGGTTGTTACACTTAAAAGTGGTGATACTGTCCCAGGATGTTTGACTGGGCTAATAACCATAATCACTCTGAATACAGAATACAGTCATATGTCTGCTAATCTACTATAAAAAAGAATGAAAGGTACTTACCAACAGTTTGTCCCTGACTATTGACTATCTCCGCCAGGTCCTGCATAATCTGATTGACATCCAACACGTCAGCTTCAATTTTGTTTATATATGCCTCTCTTTCTAATAGCATATTTTCCTCAAACTCTATAATACGCGCCTGAAAGAAAAATATTAAGAATCACTATCCACTGAGGCATCACGAATAAAGTAACCAAGTATAACATGAAGAGCGCTGTCAACCTGGATGGCATAGCGGAGCCTGCAGACATTTCTCTGTGGTGGCAGTTGTTTTCGTTCATGGACCGCACTCTAGCTTAACATCAGGCGGTTGTATTTTATAAACGTATTTTTGAGAAAAAAAAAATATTCTTATAACCTATTTAAATACAATCTACCTCTAATACATTGGTACCGGTCAGCAAGAACTTTGACGGAAAAATCAAAATTTATGTCGGTACAACTATTTTAACCAATTCAAAAGTTACTTTAGGGCTTGAACTGGAATCCATAACGCATAATACTAAATACAAATGTAGTGAGAAATAGATACCTGTGCTTGTTGATTAGCAATAAGTGTGGCTTCTTCATCGTCAGCTATCGCCTGTTGTTCCATCATTTGTGGTGTTGCTTTAGGCCGTGGAGCCTTCGGTGCGTGCGCTTGCAGTTTTTCTGATAGTTGCTGTGAATTGCAGAAAATTGACATATTTTGGATTTAATATTGCTATACTTAGGGGTACAGCAGTTCCGTAGGGCTAGTTTCTAGTCAGTTCAGCTCAGTTCAAAGATATTAAGGAAACAAAAGCGTGTACAATGAATAATAGACAATAATTATTAGATTATTTGTGGAGTCCATACCTTTTGCACGCTAGAATACTTGGCTAAAGCTTCTTTGAATGCGCTAGTGAGTCGTTCCACTTGTAACTTCTGTGCCTTGTCACCTCGTCTTACAACTACACCAAGTCGCTGAAGATCACGAGCTGTCACCGATAAACTACTGTTTACCGTTTGCTGTTGGTTATGTCTGAAATATTTTTGCTATTAGTTGAATTTGCATTGATCAAGTAATTCTGTCGGTTGTTATTTTTGTTCAAGTGAGTGATATTTCTTATTTATGATTATTTTATTTAGTATTTATGTTTATCTCTGAACAATCAAAAAATCAGCAGTCAGCAGCAGGCAACAATAAATAAAATTTCAAATTTGAGGGTAGGTTATTAACCCAAATATTTTAGTTCTGTTTGTTTTTTATTTTCAAATTTTTTAAATTTTTTTATTGTAGCTCGGCATGTGACAACACTCCCCGCCTGATGTAAAGCTAGAGTGCGGTCAATGGATGGAAACAACTGCTATTACAGAGAAACCTGTGCGGGCAGCAGTCGCCTCCACTATGCCGGCTTGAGGAGACAAACGAGCATGTACCATCTAGATTGACAGTGCACACTCCTCTCGTTATACCTGGTTACTTTCAAACTATTCCCGAAACGCAACAAAGTCACTTCACGGTTACATTCAAAAGTGGTGGTACTACCCCAGGATTGCTGGGCTAAAACCATCAGTCTGCCTACCACTCTTTGATAGTGCCTATAGGCACTGAGCGACCAAAGTGCGTATAACGTAGTTGCATTAGCGAGGTTCGAACACGGGTCTCATCGATCGTGGGTTCACGCGTCTTACCGCTAGACCACGGCTGCTCAATAACGCTCTATTGTACTTACATTCTCTCTCTCAAAGCAAGATTATCGCTGTTCCCGCCAATTTGTTTCATCATTTTCTCTAAAGACCTTAATCCGGTATTAAAAGAGTTGATATTATTTGCGATACTCTCGCACAAGTTGTACAGCTCTGTTGGGCTGAAGTCAGCAAATCCAACCGCGGGAACAGCAGCAATGGTTCCATAATCACGACTTGTGCCGCTTATTGCTTCACGTTCAGACATTTTTTACTGAAATATATTAAGAATTAAAGTTGCTATTCAATTGTTTTAATATACTGCAGCTCAGGCGAGACGTAGCCTCCCTTTCAGCATTCTACCGTTATTGCTATGGTGAATATTCAGCAGAGATCTATGATTTAATCCCTCCTACCCCACATCGCTTGAGGTCGACGCGTGCAGGCGATCGAATGCATCGCCTCACTATTGTAACAATCCCCTCGCGGACCAAAAGGTTCGGGCAATCCTTCTTCTGTCGTTCCATCAAATTGTGGAACGACCTCCACAGCCACGTCTTTCCTCCTTCCTATAACCTGGGATCTTTCAAGCGCAGTGTGAAGAGGCATCTCATTAAGCCGGCATAGCGGACGCGACTGCTGTCTGCGGATCCCCTTTTCTGACAGCAGTCACCTCCGTTCATGGATCGCACTCTAGCTTAACATCAGGCGGAGTGCGGTCATATGACGAGCTAAAATAAATTTAAAAAAAAAGTATTCATATATATTTTTTATGAGTAGAAACAACTGTTATCACAGTAATGTTTGCAGGCAACAATAGTGGAGTGTGAGATTAGTGGGCACCATCTAGGACCTAGATTCTAGGTTGTCAAGCACTTATACTTGGCTACTACCAAACTTTTCCCAAAACAACTAATTACAACAATTTCACCAGCAACTAATTTCATCAGTCTCCCTATTACTCTTTTATCTGGCTAAATATTCGATTGGTCAGGATTAAATGTGTTAAATAAAATATCTCGATTGTAACAAAGGCATGACATGTAATTGCATTAGTCATCAATAATAACAAGGTCTGTCAATAGTTTAAAACCATTCTATACATATTAGGTGTAACTGTGTACAGTTTATGTATTTAAAATGCATTATTGTATGTCTATTATTGTGTTTTTAAATGATAATGATTATTTTAATCAGCCAAAAACCTAAAATGGCTACAAGACAAATATTTTTAAAATAATTAAGAGGCGTATAGTGATACTGAAATCACATTGTATATCTTAAATAACTATTTATATTTTATTGCGTTGTATTTATTATTGTTTTCAACGTTTTGTCAAAATAAAAACCATTGTGGTTCAAATACGATCACACGTCATAACCAAAATAGCGTAACAAGTAATGCAATACTTTAGATAGTAAGATTGTTTTCTTATTATTCTTACCAATTAAATAATACTGTTTTAAAATCGAATCACTGTTTATTCCGAGAACTAAATAAAAGTCCAAAAACTATGTTGACAATTCACAATATTTGACAACAGTTTGATGTGCTTTGACGTTTCCTTGCTAGCCAACCTGGTGTTGCTGGTAATGCGAAAAAATGCGTTCAAATTTTTAGTGAGATAATTTTTAAATAATTTTACATAAAAAAAACAATAGTTTCTCAAAACCAAAGATTTCGATTCATTAGTTAAGTTAAAAGCGATGTTGACTATATTAACCCTCGCAGGTAGCTCTTTGACAAAAAAGAGTGCAGTCTTCCACAATATTTTTCATGATTTCCGCTCGGCATAATAACATTAATAACATACTCCGCGTGATGTTAAGCTACAGTGCGGTATATGAACAGAAATAACTGCTACCACACATTTTCTGTAGGCAACAGTCCTCTCTGCTACGCTGGCTTAAGGAGATGAATTTGCACCATCTAGGTTAACAGTGTACATTTCTCTCGTTGTACTACTTAGCTAACGCCTTTTGCACTTGAATGTACTTAACTAGGTTGATTGACCTAATAAGATTGATCCTGCAAAACTACACAAACACTGCCCAAAAATACTAGACTATATTGATTAACAGTTCATAAAAAAATTAATTAATTAAACGCCAAATACTACTTTCGTTTTTAACAAAAATAAACATTTTCTGTTCCCAGGTACTGCACTATAGTGTTAAAATAAATAAGAAATCGTGTTTATTAAATTAACATTTAAAGGAACGCATGTAATAAATATTTACGAGGGCATTTATTATGAGATATTCTGATAAAAAACGTGATGTACACGCAGGATGCATAAAGTGCTTCGTGCAAGGCTGTACGCGACGTCCTTTGCCAACATGATTTGTCAGCAAGATAAAATACCTAGAAAAAAGGAAAATGCCGGCCTGTTCGCGCGGGAATGCAACAGAAAGTTGCAAATAAACGATGCACTTATCTTGCTGTACTTAGTTAAAGAATTTTAAATTATTATTATTTACTTTGCCGTTCTTAGAATTATAGAAATTGTTTATTTTTCTATGGCTACAGTCTTCACTAGACTCTACAGCAACACAATCCTTGGGCTAGCTCATATTTTAATTTTGTAATTTATTTTATTTTTCAAAGCTAAACAACCAAACCAAATAAATATTATTTTGGGCTTATTGTCACTTCCTGAGTGGTAATTTAAATTCATGTACTCACGGTGTAAAGCGGGCATTCTCCGCCAATAGGATAGGTTTTTTAAAAATTCTTTTCACGAGGAAAGATCACTTTACGCGGTGAAAGCGTAAATGAAAACGACCAATCAGCCTTCTGTTGTACAAATACGGGTGTGAAGATACAAATAGATAAATATAAATCTACTTTTAAGTTTGTTTAGGGATAACAAGCTATATCCGGCATTAATTGAATGTTTGTTTTTAAACTAAATTCATCGATTATCTCGATTATAATTGATCGAGTAAACATTTTACAGTGTTACACTTTTTCCGGTAATGTAATTGTAGTATAAATCAATAAACAGTTGGGTTATACAATGGGGAATATGTGTTTATTTATCTACCTAGGGATATTAAAGTAGAGAATATTACTTAGTAGCTTTTTTCAAAATTAAAAACCAAAATCTTTATTTATCTTCTTGCTAGATGTAAGGAACAAGCAAGCACCCCGCTGGGACACTGTAACAAACTTAACTTAAATAAATAACTTAGATTATAAAAACTTCTTTCCAATAAAAATATTTTTAATATATCAATTTTAAAGTAATTTGGCTCTTCCCTTATATGGCCAGGCAAACTTTTATAAATTTTTAGAGCTATAGCATTTTTCCAGCTGGTAAGAACACTTCTGTAGGTGTGTGTCCTGGAGGAACCTGAAGAGTCTCTTGGCCTTGGAAGATGCAGTGTGCAGCGTCTATAGCTGCTCAATTGCTAAAAAGAATTCCCCCTGGACACCCACTGTCAGTCTACCACGCGTACAAAATAATTACTTAACTATTAAATCGCTTCTCTGTATATTTATGTACTTACGTCAAATCAAGTTAATTAATGTGTATTTATTTAGGCATTTCTATTTACGTTTGTTTTGCACGAGAACCGAAATACCCGCGCAGGTACGTTGACATTTAATTATAACAATAATGTAAGAAAATAATTTGTGAGTGTGCAGAATTGATTCGGTAATTTTTGTATGTATTGGAGCAGAGTTGAAGCCGATTACACAAGAAATTTACCGGCATTTAAGCTTTACGGCTATCCGTAGACCGTAGTGCCCGTAGTTTTCTTATAGTGCTTCTCGATGATGTTTTTTCTGGAGTCTTGAAGTAATATACCACATCCAAACACCCTGTGACTTCGTCATAATTAAAGGTTTTCATCTACAGGAAGTTTGACTGGCACGTTCGGCACGCAGTTTCCTCGTTCGCAGGATGTTATGCGAACTTATGCCAATAGTTTAAATTCGGAACGCGATTTACTGTCTGCCTTTATTTCTTTTGGCCTAGACTTCTAGATACCTAGATATCTACATACTGAATATATTCACTTTTTTTATATATTGGGATGATGTATAGTTCAAAATGTACAGGGACCTATTTTAGCTCCGCAGTGATGAATATTTGGTTTCGAGTTGCAAATAACCAGGAGTTGACGTAACGCCAGTGAACAACGTTAATTGGTCGAACGCGATTGCGGATTACGCCATCTACTATGTATAATAGCGCTACAACGCCATTTCACCAAATAAATAAATTCTGAATAATTAAAGATATATCTAATGATTTATTAAAATGCAATTATCAAAATATTCATCTTTTAAAATGGTTTTTGTTTGTCTATTTATTATAATGGTTTGGCTTATTCCTTAGCACACGTAAAAGCTAAGTAATAGTGGGTAAAGACGTGGACACACATTTGTGAGCATCCGTGGTCTAATCTTACAAAGACAAAAACCGATCAGTAGTGATCAATTACGAACTCACCGCGTAAAGTGAACTCTTTCCGCCAATCAGACAATATTATTTTAACAGTCAATAAGAAATTGCAAATAAAGTATCCTGTTGGTGATACCTAGCTAGGTACCTATTTTTATAAGGGTTAACACGTTGCACGTATGCACATTGTTGCCGAAAGTATACATACTATCTTTTTCAAAATATATATTCTTTATTAATACCTACATTTCCTGTAATTCCATTCCATTTAAGGGTTAAAATAGTCATAAAGAAAGCAAAAAATATATTCAATTTACCATAAAATATCAATTATTGCAATTCTTTATTAGAGGGGCAATCTATAGAGTTATTTATGATTAATTAAAGCGGATGCGGAGGCAATTGCAATCATCATTCAGTTATTGTTCGTCTACTCTTAACTTATGTGTGTACAAAATTATACACTAACGTACATATTCATTTTGCCTATCACGTATACATATTTATATTTGTAATTGTTGCATATTAAGCAATGAGTGAGTTTTGAATTTGCTTACAGCTGTTATGAGCGTAGTTAGGTGGGAGGCAGCTCCTGAAAAAGGAGAATGCCCTTTCGCCTAAGAGAAATGGGCCCACAATTTTTTTCTCTAGTTTCACGATAATTGTTAGTTAATTTTGTAGAAAATAAATCAAATTTCTTATTATCAATCAGTTTTAATTTTTTTCACCCGGGTTAGTGAGTAATTAAATGTTTTTTATATTATTTATTATATTATTAATATTTTAGGTTGTTTTATTTTAAATGCTTTAGTTATTCATAAAATCTATTTTTTATGTATTGTTTATACATTTATGTCTTTATATTGTTTATATGTTTATCTATTTTATATATCTATCGGTTGGTAAATAATGTGTTGATATAAAATTAAAATTGAATTAATATAAAAATTAAATATTATCTTAGAATATTGTTTAGTTATAATAATTTTATAGTTATGGTTATTACCTCACAAGCTTGCCAATATCTTTTCTTTGTGTTTCCTTACGATAACAGTATTTCATACAAATAACCACTGCAGTGTAATGAACAAAATAGTATACTATAAACATCATGCTTTAATTAAAATAAATCATTTAAAATTGAAAGTTTGTTCGAATAATTTAACAAGGATTTAGTTTTTATGTGTACTGGCAATGGTTTAGTTCCGTCCGAAACGTTACGATTACTAATTACAATCGCAATTTTTATAAATTAATAAAAAATAAAAACTAAGCAATTATCAAAGTTTTCCTAAAACACGTGTCGGCTAAATTAATCTATATTATCCAAAAAATATGTAAATTTACAGCTGTCACCAGATTTACCTTCCCAATTGCTTAATGCCTATGACATAAGAATCCACTTATTAGCATTCAAAAAGAATAAATAAATAGGCAAATAGTAATAAAATTTTAGAGTAGACCCCACCTTTATGGGGTTGTTAATTTGTCTAATTTATTCATTGCACAAGAAAGGATGTTGGCTTTATGTTTTCTTATTTGCATTCATAAATTATCTATCTATCTCTATGTGGTGGATTCAATTCCGGTTGGAGTTAGGCTAAAAAAAATTTAGTTAAAAAATAAGTTAAGCTAAATTTTATTATTTATTTATTTTGTTAAAAGTTTGTGTGAATTGGTTACCTATTATTAGACACAGCTTAAATGACTGTCTCGCTGCTGGACAAAGGCCTCTCTTCCGTCTCTACTTACTTTATTGTGAATTTTATAAGTGAAGCTAGTCTCGCTAGCTATTTCTGAGCCTGTCGCTTGCCTGAGCTTTGACCGCATACGACAAGCAGCCATAATAATGAAATTCAATTAATTAAAGTTATAATGCATGCGGCATAGATTAATAATAGCTTATAGTTAATAATAAAAAAAGAATGAAAATGTAATCAAGTCATTCTAGCGTCTAGATTACTTTTGAAGTCTTCTTTTAAATTGTATCGGCATGCAGACCGATTATTTGTACGTAAAATTATATGTATGGTGTCTATTATCTACAAATCTATGAACGTATATTTTTTTAAGTAAGGACTGTCTATTGTTTTCTGAGAACAAACAAACACATAGACAGTGACGGCTGTTACTATAATCGAAGTAACTGTATAGAATAAATATTGTGCATTTTAATTTATGTATGTCTCGATCGCCTTCATGTAAAATAATATATATTTTTTTAAATTAGTTTAGTATAATATGACAGCACCTGGCCTAATGTTAAGCTGGAATGCGATCCATGAACGGAGGCGACTGCTGTCAGAGAAGGGGAACTGCAGACAGAAGTTGCGTTCGCTATGCCGGCTTGATGAGATAAAGGAGGAATGTAATCCCGTGTCGGGGCATATGCCGTCGCCGTCTGCCAATGCTGTTTAACGTCTGCTGCGTCCCTTGTTTGAAAGTAGTCTGTCAAGTAGACTATCAACCTGGATGGTGCATATTCGTCTACTCAAGCCGGCATAGCGGAGGCGACTGCCGCCTGCAGAAATTATCTGAAATTTTGTGTTCTTCATACTTTTTATACTTGTACTTGTATAAACTTTCATAACCGTTTAAATTAAATTACTTACGTAGGTACCTATAATAATTTATATTTTAGACACTAGTAATTAAGTCTGCACTCTGATACAGGCGTTGCTGCATAAATCTATGTCATGATAATTTCTAGACGCTTATTTCGGTATGCAATGTGCACTAAGTATTATTTTTATGGAGACGATAATAAAATACATCAATTTAAAATCGGCTGTTCACCCGACCTATAATTAAAAATATATATTTTATTATTGCAACGAGGTATATTTATTTTTATTTTACAAATTTATACCAAAATGTAACAGAAAAAGAAATATAATATATTAAATATACTTTTCCATTAAACTAATGTAGTGGTTTTAATGATATGCAAATATGGGGTTATTCCAATTTCTATCAGGATTTTTAACCTATATATTTATTTTTTCGTATTCAAAATGTTTTACTGTTCAATTGCGTTCTTTTGTATTTTTGCTTAATTTAACTTGTCAATTTACGTCCAATAAAGTACTGATAAAAGAGTAAATCACATAAAGAATTGCGAAAAAAAATTATAAATCTTTATAAGTCTTTAATCCCATTCTTTATTATTTAATCAAGTATATTTAAATACTTGATATTTAATATTTAAATACGGGTTAAAATTCTACTAATCTTATGCAGAATTCGTTTGATTACCTAGACTTGATAATTGTATTTGTACCTAATATTAAGCTGACATTTGACATGAATTTTGACATTTAATTATAAACTTATGACATTGTTGTAATGTATGGTAATGTAATTTAAACTAAACTGAAATGTATTTTTTGCTATTTTATTATAATACATATGACATGGTAAATATTTACACGCCCAAATGGGCAGTTATGGTGAAACTAACATAGATATAAGACCTTACTAACCCATAACATGTAAATAAATAAATAAATACATACTATAACATCTTAATTTATAACATTGATAATTACATTAAGCAAATGCTAATGTAACGTGAATTATTATGAATATATTATAGGCGCCAAGTTGTAATAAGACCGACTGTGTCTGCATGCATTTTGTTATTATTTTGTACGCGCTCAATGTACGTGACGAGCTCTCATTGCAGGTATCTCTGGGGAGCAGCTCTTAAACAACTATGAATGTATTTCTATAATTTTTAATTTCTACTAGATTTTTTTTTTGTAGCTCGGCATGTGACAACACTCCGCCTGATGTAAAGCTAGAGTGCGGTCCATGAATGGAAACAACTGCTACTACAGAGAAACCTGTGCGGGTAGCAGTCGTTATGCCGGCTTGAGGAGGCGAGCATGTAGCATCTTAGATTGACAGTGCACACTCCTCTCGTTATACCTGGCTACTTTAAAACTATTCCCGAAACGCGACAGAGTCACTTCACAATTTTGTAGAGTTCGGTGCATGAACGGAAACAAATGCTGCTACAGATAAATTTCTACAGGCAGCAGTCGCCTCCGCTATGCCGACTTGAGGAAACCAATGTGCACCATCCAGCGTACAGTCCTCTGTGTTACTTTCGAAAGAGGTGGTACTACCCCAGGACGACAGACTGGACAAAGAACCATTATCAGTCTGCTTACCACTCTTAAATTAAATTTGATAGCCAATAAGAAAATAACTTGAAGGCATTAGGCAGACTGATGACGGTTGTTAGGGCAGTCTGCCATCCTGGGGCAGTACCACCTCTTTCGAAAGTAACACAGAGGACTGTGCGCTGGATGGTGCACATTGGATTCCTCAAGTCAGCATAGCGGAGGCGACTGTTGCCTGCAGAAATTTATCTGTCTAAACTGATACTGCTATGAAATGTGTGCGGGCAATAGTCGCTTTCGATATACCGGCTTCAGGAGACGATTTCGTTATTTTTATAGTTTATAGGTAAACCTATATAAAATTGAATAAATAATTATAAATTAATTGTATATGTTTTTCCAATATTCTTAGTTTTCCATTTATTTAACCTTAAAATGCATGATTTATTGTTTTGAATTAATAAAATATAATATTATAGGTTTGTCATAGATTACGTAAATAATAATAAAAAAATCAATTCCGGTTTTTGTTATGACACAGTACAAAGTAACCTTCCATTTGATGCACTCAGTACGTGAAAGTCCTATGCAAACGCAGACACTCAGATTTTTGAATAATTTTATGTGAAAATGAATGTAGACAATTGGCAACAATGTGCATTTATAAAAACCACTTTTTAGTGAAACAACCAACACGCGATAAATGCTATTTCGATTCGTTCGCATCATAAAATTAATTATTGTTCACATTAAAACTGATTTAGTATATTTCTCTTTGGGAAGACGCCCACGCTTCTTTAAAAATCAAAGGAAATTATTTCAAAATGCATTGGTATAATAACCTTAATCAAATGTTATAGGTACTTAATTAGTTCTTTTATTAGCGATTAAAAGCATTTTAAAATTCGTTTGCCAAATCTTACACTTCAATGTTGAATCGAAGTCATTTGAGCATATATATTTTTTTTACCGGACTGGGCTGCCTAGTGCTCATAGCTGTCGGGCGTGCATGAATAGCATTGTGGAAGTGAGGGAAGCGAGGGTGTTGTGTCAGGATCGTGGTAAGTGACGTTCCGTTGTCTCTGCCTATCCCTGTGGTAAAAAGGCGTGACAATTGTATTGTAATTTTGAATGAAAGGTTTCGTGCTATAACGTCAAATTAAACTGCTTTAATGCAAGTACAAGGGAAAATTTAGTTCTTTAACTTTCTTTTTAAAAAATCCTCTAAACAAACGGAAGCATAATCTCTGCCATAAATTACCAAAAGTAATGTGTAAAGTAAAACAACATGAACATGTTAAACTATTGTTAATTAGATCCCAAAAACCTTAATTACTCACTTAGACACAAATATGCACACATTTCTAACATTTCGAGTAAGGGCTCCGTTTCATTAAGATTTGATTAAAACGAGAATTCCGTTCCTTAAGCCGGCATAACTGAGGCGACTGCTGCATGTAGAAATGTATGTATAGTTGCAATTGTTTCCGTTCATGAACCGTACTCTAGCTTTATAGCAGGCGGAGTGTTGTCACATGCAGAGACACAATAAAAAAAAGTTCGTTTTAACTCTGACATCTTCTCCAAGGGCCAGGACATCCGTGACAGGAATTTCCCTAAGTAAATAAGGGATTCTTCTTAGAACTCTATGCAAGATTTATACGACCATCCGTTCTTCAAGGAGGACCTTTGAAGGAGGTTGCATAATCTTGACAGGACTTGGAAAAAATATATTGACGCCATAAGTACCACTCTTAAATTTGAAGAGTATATTTTCTCACATTAAAAAGTAAGTTTATTGCAGCCCTATTCTAGCAGATAACCAAGGTGCTTTCAAAAACTACACACATCGTTTAGCGTTATTGTTAGAGTTCGAGTAATTCCTAGATAACGCTTTCTTTTGTTTAGCAAAAACAAAAAAGCAATTAGCATATTGATACAATACTAGTACAGTTAAAATACTAGAGAGAATTAGATAACTGCGTGCTACATAGATTGAAAGGAGAACGTCTTTGTCTGTGAAGACTCGTACCGCAACACTTGTACGAATAATTTCGCCAAAAGACACCAAAAAAGGTAATATTATTAATCTTGCAAAGGAAAAAAAATGTCTTTTCCATGTGTCCAAACCATCGAAGCATTTCTTTCTCAATCCTCGTCACTACATCATCTTTCAAAGCACATCTATCGCGCACAACACTATTCCTCATTTTATCCGCTATAATAACAAAAATCTTCATAAAGTGAACAATAATGTACATACTTAAAACATATAGAGCATAGTGTTGGTACATCTGGAAATAGGTCGAGACCGTGGGGAAGAACGTTGTCATTGGTCGACAATGCATGTTCTTCAATTGAATAACGATTCTAATGTGTCCATCGCGGACAGGGGTCCTCGTTACTAGTGACGCATTAATAGTATTGATTGGATATATCGATAATTTTTATAGTATTTAGCCGGAATGAAATATATATTGTCATGATAAAGTGATGCTAATCGGAAGTCTGTGAAGGAATTATAAGAAATAGGTGTCTCTGCCTATATCTGTAGTACTAAAGTAAGTATACAGAACATATAATAATAAGCTTGAATTTTTAGCTGACGGTTTCATTTCTTTCATTCTTACGACTTTATTTACATTAAAAAGATACATTGTTAAAAGTATTTTTAAATTCTAAATGTAAAAATAACCTAGCTTAATGAGGTTGTGAATCGAACCCGGGCTCCTCGAATTCTACTATTTTATTTTCCATCTGTTGGAATGACCATCACAAATTATAAGGTTTTTTTAAGATAAATAAATATGTAAATTACAATTTTTTAAAATTTTATCGATAACGATACAAGCACAATAAAAATTACATCACTAAACAAATTGTTTTTCGAGTGCACTTACGGTCCAGATTTACGGAGCGAACAATAACATCGTACCTTTTGTTTAAGTGGATACGGGATAACATTTGGCAATCTAGAACAATCACTATGAATTGAGTAGCCAATTGGCAAATTTTGTGACGCCTGTAACATGAGAAACGAACTCGTAAACAAGCTACATACCTACTAGAAGTAGACGGTAGAAAAACAGATCCATAATGAAAATATACGCGAAATTGTAAGGGAATTATTTGTTATAACGAGAGAAATGTGCGCTGTCAATGGATTGTAAAGGTAAGATGTCTGCGCCCATGGGTCTACCGTACTCTAGCTTAATAGCAGGCGGACTGCGGTCACAATGCGGTCTACAATAAAAAAATCAACGCCTTCATTTGACAGCCCCTGTGGCACAGAGGTTAGCGCGAATTAAAGAATTAAATTTAATTTTGAATCAAGAAAACTAACATACCGGGCAAAACTTTATTAGTAGTGAACATTGTTTAGTATATTATAATAGGTAAGTATATCTAGTGCATGATATAAATCTAGTTTAAAGGTTATAATAATATTTTCACAAGTTTTCCTTGCTCTATTCCTGGAATTGGAACACAACTAAAATGTGGATCACTCGAGAAAACTAAATACGTTTGCGATTCTGATTTAATATTGATATTATGTCGAAATTATAGATTTTTTTTATTGCGACATTATAAGTTATTACGAGGTTTACAAAACACCCCTAAAACCGTTTTTTTATTTCAGTCGTGCCACGACTGATAAAATATAGTACGCCCGCCATAGCATGGTGTATAGGAGAGTTAAACATGGATTACGGGATAAATATTACGTCAGTCGAAGTACAGTAACACCCCGCTTTACGCGACCCCGTTATGCGCGGTTTCAGTTATACGCAAATTTCAAATTTCGCGTTAAAATGGCTCTTTCAAAGATTTATTCAGGTTTGGACATATTGCAGAGCATAGACAGTGATGATGACTGTGTTTTAACCGTGTGTCAATCAGTAAAAAACAGTGTTGTGTGTTATGAAAATATTTTACAAGACCGTAAACGAAACGCAACCCAGAAGGCAATAGATACATTTTCTGTAAAAAAAAAGCTTAATGTAACACTACACAATGTGTTTTTAGAATTAAAGTATGTATTGATTTGCATTTTGTACTGACTTTTGGTTATGCTTAAACGTGACCCCCTTATACGCGAATTTCACTTAACGCGAGTTTTTGCGGAAGGTATTCCTCGCGTAAAGCGTGGTATTACTGTAATTCCATCCGTTTTACGTAAAACAATATCTTGTGCTATTAATTATTCTTGATGGTATATGATGATAGAGGAGCAGAGTTTTCCTCCCGTGAACTCATGTTACTTTTCAGCACTGCTTGTCATAATGTGCTGACCATTGGGTTGGAGTGGGTGTCCATTAATACTAGCTGTAAAGAGTTTAATTTTTCTTCTTATTTAGAAGAAGAGTTTTATTTAAACAGTTGTGTATGCTACAACGACCACTGCGCCATAGAGGCCGACAAAATAATAGATAGTATCATCTCGTCTTTATTTTAGTTATTTTAATTCGAGTAGAATTTCAAGAGTTGTTCTTCATAGTTTTATGGGAGTTTTTAAAAAGAAAACTCCATTAGTTTTTACGAGCAGGTATAGGACTTCTGTCCGCAACATTACAATGTCGCAATTATTAGAGTGTGATATAAATTTTATATATTTTCTGTTTTTAACGTAAATGTCTCCAGAGCATTTGTGTGTTTATTTTTTATTTAAAAAAAAATATTATTTTTTCTTTCCGTAACATTTTAGTGCCTTTATGTGGTGGTTTTTATTTTCTGAAAAACAGGAAACTAACTCACTTAGTGGTGATAATGCAAAAAAAGTTTTGTCATCGATATAACGATTTAACTTATAATTAAATGCACATGCGACATTCGTCTTTAATTAAGATCAACAAAGAGTAATTGTTTTAACCTTGCTTCTACAAAATTGATCGTATCCCATCTTATTCTGAATAAAGGTCAAATCGTTGATCGCAATTTAATACTGTCTGGGAAGGTCCGGGTCGAATCGCAACAAATATATTATGACAGAATTTTATTTTATTTATTTTGAAGAAAATACAGATCCCTATCCAGCCAGAAGCAGAAACAAAGAAGAATTAAAACATATACAATATACAATAGATTTACCCGCCACCAAATGTTTTTTTTAATTAGATATAAATAAAATTTTAAAGTTAATGTGTTAGTGCTAATAATAATTAGCAATAAAACTCGACACAATTTTTCACTTTTATATTTTTCTATAATTTTTTTTATAGTTTTATATTCTTGCCAGTGTTTCGGCAATAAGCTACTCCTATCTGCTTTCATCCGTTCAGAAGGTCATATAATAAAACGAGAAGAGTGTGCACTGTCAGCTTGGTTGATTTTGTTCTATTCAGTTTTCATCATAATTTATCTAATAATAAGCTCTAAGAAATATTTTTATAATATCTACCTATCGTAAATGAACCTACCTATGGTAAATAGAGTTCAATGTCAAAATAAAATTTAAAAACATTATCACTAAAACGTTTCCGGTGTCCAAAATATAAATGTTACTTTAAATAGTTATTTGCCATTGTGTCACTTATTTGTATTCTGTGTTCATGTTATTTTATAAAATCAATTCAGGATATTGACTTTTTTCTTAAACAAGGCACGAGCGAAATTGGAGGGGATAGTTGCTCATTTGTACACTCGCCCACAAAAGTGTAAAGTTAGGTTACTATATTAAATATTGAAAACACACAAGTAATATTGTAGATAGATAGTAATTATGAATATTCTAATTACATAATAAGCTTTTTTCACCCAGAAATATAATACTCACTTCTTTTTTCCCTTCTTTTTTTTAGAGTAGTTCGGCATATTATGACTTCCGCAAGAGTGAGGTCCATTAACGGAAATAACTGTTATCACGGTGAAACTTCTGCAGGCAGCAGTCGCCTCCGCTATGTCGGCCTGCGGAGACGAATAAGCGTCCTCTAGATTGACAGTGCATACTCATCTCGCTATATCTGGCTACTTTCAAGTGCTTCCGAAACGCGACATGGTCACTTCACGGGCGCGACACACAAAAGTGGTGGCACTACCCCGGGACGGCAGACTGGGTTAAGAACCGTCATCAGTCTGCCTACCACTCTTTAATAGTGCAAATAGGCACTCAGCGACCAAAGTACATAAAACATAATAACATTGGTACTGGTCAGAATTAGCGAGGTTCGAACACGGGTCTCATCGATTGTGAGTTCACGCGTCTTAGCTAGACCACGGCTGCTCAAAAATGTACGGAAATAAATACATAAAATAATTACTTTAAAAATATTTAAAAGTAATAAATTACTTTGTATTGCAAGTGTGAAATGACCTGATTTCGTGCACACAGCTCTTCCTTATAGTCTGCTTTGAAACTACAGAAATAAAATGCATTCCGACTCGGGTTAAATATTTAGTACAAGAATATATTTTATTTTAGGGTAAAGGTGATACTTATTGTATAGTATTAGTTTCAATTCGTTTTGTTTTTGTCGATCCCTTATGCCTCTATCGACTGCGGCTGCTTGCCTGGTGGAGGGCTTTATGCACTGGCATCGCTGGTTGGTCCATTTACATAGTCAGAAATCATTTCACAATAAAAAAATCACTAAGAATTTCACTAATTTAGGAGAATTGAACAAAAATGGAATGGAATAACTATTACAGTGATACAGATAATAATTTATAACAATAGTTAGTATCTCTATAGTTTTTTTGTCACACTTTATTTTTAAATGTTGTTCTGTAGTCTGAATATATTTTGAAAGAGATAAATATCTTGGAAAACTATGAAATGTGAATTTAAATGAAAGATGTCTACCATAGACAGACCAATTAACATTATTAGCCCAGTCTTTTGTCCCTAAGCAGACTAAAGTGACAAAGTTGCATTTCGGGATCAGCTTGGAAGTATCAGGTGCAGAGTGACATTTTGTCTCATCAAGCACAACATAGTTCATGGACTGCACTCTATTACCAGCCGGAGTATGGTATATGTCAGGTCACTATAAATAAAATTGTAGAAATCCAACGGAAAAAACTTATTATATGCACATTTTTTTACAGTCAATCTTTAGTATGTTTACCCTATTGTTTACAGTCTGGTAACCTCAAAATAGTGACAGTTTAGTAATTGGCGGCCCTTGTTTACTACAAAGTCTATTATAAACGAACATTGGTTTATTTTGACATTTTCACACGTTGATTAATTTATATTTGTTGTTGTAGATTAATAATATCATTTTATCATTGTAATTAGATGTAATTTTATAAATTTACCGTCAAAAAAATAAATAAATGAAGAGCGACGGTGTTCAAAGCTATCAGTATCAAACCGGGCGGTACACAGTCGTTGCCAACTGAACTTTTTGAAATAGTTTAACTCAGTCACTATAACGTTTACGATTGTAAAAAATATATATATTAAACTACGATATATAAAGTAGAGTTTTTTTTTATTTATGCCCTATAAATATGATTTAAAAATATCATATTCAAGTGGTCTCTTTGAGTGGTATTTTTGATGCAGTTTTACTCGGTGAAAACTTATCGAACTAATTTTTCACCTAATTTTTTTCGCAAATTCATGATTTTGAGTTATGAACCTGGTTATTTTTTAAAATTAATATAGGTATATTAATTAAATAATATTCAGTATTATGTAATGGGAAAATAATAAGTTTTTTGCGTGTTTATGAACAGTCAAGTTCGAAGCAATCGTATGCGCAAGGAGATTGGGAGATGTGCGCAGATATTTCCCCAATCTATGTCAACCGACCGTAAAAGAGTAGTCACCAACCAAAAGTAGAAATAGAAAAAGATTTCAAAGTTCCTATGTAGTAGGCATATAAAATAATCAATTTTTTTGCAATGGATAGCAGGCTTTAATAATTGTACTAGACGAGTTTTTTTATTTGCAAACCATACAAATTAACCTTCAAAACCTTTAGGTGGTATTAACAATGCATAAATCTAACAAGGTCTCGTCCAATAGGTGATTGATTGCATTATACGTCCTGCATACAAAATGCAATTTTGTCATCATTATATAATTTTATTAGGGTTTGCATTGTTTAAGTTTTTTTTTATTGTGTCATTATTTGAGATTCAATTGCATAATTTACTTAATAAATAGCATACGTAACTATTCATTGGGATTTAAAAAAAAATTGTCATAAAAATTATAATGAAAAATTAACACGCTCACAACGTCTTGAACTGAGGTGGGGGTCGAATCTACGACCTCCGCTATGAGCGCGGATGCTGGCCACTAAACTAAGCAGAAGCACAGTCATTGGTGCTTTACGTGGCCGTTTCCAATTCGGTTGCCGTTCAGTATACTGATTTTTTTTTCGCCACAATTAAAAATCAACAGCTTTCAATTAAAGATTAGCGCATGTTGATTTTTTTAATTCAAATTTCATCATAATTTAAATATAATATAAACAAATACGATATAAGTCTACGTTTTTAATAAGACAAAAATTAATAAAAATAATATAATCGATAATTAATACGTATATGTACTTATTAAGTATTTTGTAAATAAAATCAATTATTTTAGACTTAATCAAATCTTAGAGTCGAGAGCGTAGTCTAGGCTGCCCCCGAATAACATTACTTTATCTTCTATATTGACACATATTTCTTGATAGACAGAGCGATCTTACAAACCTCTTTCGCCTCTTCCACATCCATACACTTTCCTCAGTCCATGTTAATGTGTAATTAATTGTCGTACACAAAAATCGGAGACCGAACACGACCAAACGGATGCATTCAATAAATCCAAGCCACAAATAATACTATAGAATATAAAAAAAAACTTTAAGCTAAGTACACGTTGATATTTCCGTTGTGTAGATATTTTTATAGGTGTATAGGGAGCATTTTTTCAATATTTAAATTTAGAATAGGTGTTTTTTGGACGGAAACTCACTAGATGTCCGCTTCTGTATCGAAATAGCTTCTTTGGGATGATATCCACTTAATGATGTCCTGTTCGCTAAGTTAATATGGAGTCAGAACTTAATATTTTATCGGAGATATGATAGATTAGTAAATAATAAAACTCCGTTAATGCAGTAATTTGCAGTTTTTCTTTTAATTTGTACAAGACATGCTATTTTAAAATATAATTTCTTTTATTATACGTATTTAGGAATTAACAAGTATTCTAAGTAACAACTAACTCTAAAATTATAAGTGTGTTAATTGTACAATCTCAGTTGGAAATTAAACCTTTTTTTTTAACTTTATTTAAAAGTTTATTTTAGTTTATTTATGACGAAAGGAGTTTCACGATTATTTTTATTCCTTTTGTACGTAAATAAATCTACTCGTACATTCCTTATCACCAATTAGTTTTAATTTTTTCACCCAAGTTATTGAGTAATTAGACTTTTTCTGATACAATATTTGAGGTTATCATTGTATTAAAAGCTACAATAATTGGTAATATTTATTTTTTATGTTATTAAATATTGTATTTTGATTGGGAAACAATGCTTTTAATATAATTAAAATAAATAAATGAAGAAATAAGGTATTATTTTAGAATATTGTTTTGTTAACAAACTATAGTATCAAGTGGGCCCAAAAATGGACACCGTCCTATAAATATATTTTATAACTGTTTTTATGGTCAAATAAATATTATGAATTTTATTTCCTTAAAACATAACTATTTAAAAATGGTATAAATTAAAATATGTGTGATTTTTAATAAAAATAATAATAATCTGTCTCCATAAAATTGCATCGTCATCAAAGTCGTCCAATAGAAGTAGGGTTGACAGACAACGTTACGCGTGTCATAGGAAGTCATTAGTTACGCGTGCTGTTACGCTTTGGTCTGTACTACCCCTTATTGTGAACTGTGAAATATTTCCTATTTGCTATTGGACCCCTCTTATGGTTTCCCTCAACATCTAATGAAGATTCACTACTTATGGTATCTTCCACTGCGAGCGGGCCGGCAAAAAAGCGCTTCCCATGAAACTCTTTCTTGGTTGTAGGCAAAACTATTTTACTCAGTTCCCGCTCATTGCCCTTTCTTGGTGGAAAGCTGGCATAATGCCCTCACCATCTAAGGAAGATCGAAGTTCCAATACAATTTATATCACCCACAATATACGTATACTTGCCGTGTGGTATTTTTTTAATAACCCGGCACAGGACATCCGTCTGATGTTAAGATACCGCGTGCAGAAACTGTTACCAAAGAGAAATGTCTGAAGGCGGCAGTCACCTCCGCTATGAAGATTTAAGGAGGATATTGTACTCCGACCAGATTGACAGGCTACTGATACTGATACTTGGCTACTGGGAGTCAGCAAAAAATTCGACTAATTTTTAATAAATAGTTTTATTTAAAGAGTATAAAAATAATCTCTACGGTACCTATATTTAATGGTGTGGTCAGGATTAAATGTATAAGATTTACTTTACAAGTTCAATTCGAACAGATGCTGTAGTTTAAGTACTGTTATAGAACAATGAAGTCTATTGAGACTCTTTTGGTTTTAAAAAAATATTACAACGTTTTAATTTGATAATTTCCTACTACCTAAAATAGGAAAAAAGAAAATAGAAGTACTAGCATCTGAGTTTGCTATTTTGGGGTAACATTACGCGTATAACGAAAGGAGTGTACACTGTCAACATTGATGGAGCAGAGTCTTCTCCTCAAGTGGAAGCGACTGCTTCCTGCAGATATTTCTCTAGCACTTGTCGAGTTAATATAAAAAAAAATAACATCCTCTCCACGTAATTCTATATTAATTCAGTATAAATGTACATTGTCGAAATCGATTTATTGATACGAGCAAGTTTATGAGGCGGATCATCTACATAACGACTGGATATACTTCATATTGTTGTTCACCATCTGTTTACTTAACTATACTTGAGGTAATATGAATGTACTAAAAATATAAATAGTAAAAAAATAAGAAAATCGAAAACAAAAATGCACGATGCATAATTTCATAAGTAAAATTTCCTCCGCATTCGTATCCTCAAGCCGACATAGCGGAGGCGACAGCTGCCTGGATAAATTCCCCTGTAGTAGCAGTTGTTTTCAGAGCTCTAGCTTAACATGAGGCGGAGCCATTGTCAAGCTGATCTAAAATAAAAAAATTGTGACCGCACAACGCAGAAGACGTTGGTTCTTTAATTCCCGCCTTGTGGGCTTGTGTAAGTCTGTAAATTTTTCTATTCAATTATGATTATTAGTAAATGATATTTACTATTATTTAGAGATTCGGTTTAGTTATAGATTTTAGTAATAGTTTTTGTATTATTTAAATTTTTTTCTCGTTTATTTTTAAAATTATATTGTGAACAATAATTGATAAACGGTGGGAATGCACTGGTCTTCAGAACACAGGGCAACCTTATCTGAAGACCAGGGACCCCGCTATGTAGTACTATGTTAAAAAAAAAGATTTCATTATTATTATTACTTACCCACACGCCCATCTCCATGGAGTGTGGAGACATGGGAACACCACACTGCCACACCACATTAGAACCTAAATTGAATAGAAAGTTTATATTTATTAAAAATTGAAGTTTTATTAAAATAAACTATAGTTTGGTATCGACATGAAAATTGTTGTACAAATATTATAAAATTGTATTGTCTCGTCAATATTATCGTAAAAAAAATTACATTGCAGTTACTTTCGATTACAACAACAATATATAAATATATTATAATATTTCAGCTTAAACTTAACATAAAGGCTCAACGTCATAATAACATCGCTAAGGGTAGCACGCTCTGTCGTATGTCGTGAGTTGAATGGCATCAGCCATATTATATCCCATCCTTGCTTGTTTTTAATATTTTGAAGATGTTTGGTATTTTTTTCACAAAATAATGTTACCGTAATGTTATGTAGTTGATATTAGACTAATTTTATTTTTAATATATTTTTTATTTAAATAATTATAAAAAAATGAACAAGAAATACATGTACCTCTTTTGGATGATGTTTAATTCTGGTACGCGTGGATGGTGCCTCTATTTCTACACCTCATATTGTATAATAAATTATAATAAACGAAAACATTATTTCCGAAATAATTCAACAAGAAACTAAAACGAATGGCTTTGCACAAACAACCGCAGGAAATGCTAAATCAAACAAGGCAATTATTTTTAACACCGCTTAAAATTAAGCTAGAGAAACGAAAACAATCGCTACCATAGGTAAATTTGTTATGTGCTATTGGCGCAACAAGCAAATAAATAAATAATTTTCTGTAGCTACCAGTTGCCTCCGCTTTGCCGGCTTGAGGAGATAAGTATGCACCAACCAGGTTGATAGTACACATTTCACTCGTTATACCTGATTACTTCCGAACATTCGAAAGTGGTTAACTAGGACGGCAGGCTGGGCTAATAACCATCATCAGTCTGCCTACTATTCTTTAGAGTAGAGACAACTGTTGACTGTAGTCTTCATTGTGTTCGCTCAAAAATCTATTAGATGGAGTGTGATCTTCTACTAATTACTGATATCAATGCCTACCATCTGTATAACGTTATAGAAGTCTAGACACTAAGTCTATAGTACTAATAAAGGTTGACATTTGAAATTGTTATTTCTGTACAGGACGTCTAGCTAGAATCTAGATGCTTACTAAGAACGTCTATTAATACACTTTCTAATTTAGATTTCATTCAATGTAACATTGTTTAATGAAGTTCCTAAACTCTATGAATCAACGTTTATAATTATGAGTTAGCAACTGTTTTACGTTATAGTAGCTCTTATTTATATTTATATATAGGGAAGGAGGGATAAAGCTAGGCGGAAACAGAATATCTAATCTTAGGTACGCCGATGACACCACTCTGATCGCCGCCTCTGAAGAGGAGATGGCCAACCTTCTAGAACGACTTACACGAGTCAGTGGAGAGTTTGGACTTGTAATGAACAGGGCCAAGACCAAACTCATGATCCGCGCGGTAGAAGCCCAAGCCGCTGGACAGACCAGGTTTCCATTTGTCTGGAGATGCCGGTCCATAAAGCTCTCCATCAGGCAAGCAGTCGCAGCCGATGGAGACATCTAATTGAGCGAGCCACCAGGAGTCACGATCCTCAACAATGAGGGACCGACGAGGAGAGAGAGAGAGAGCTCTTATTTTAAGCTAGATGTTGATTTTAAGCTGCTACAGATGGATTGTATAAATTTATTTGTATAAATAAAGAATTAAAAAAAAAATAGAGCGACCATGGTCTAGTGGTAAGACGCGTGAACTCACGATCGATGAGACCCGTGTCCGAACCTTGATAAATTCTGACCGGCACCAATGTAATGTAATACACTGCAATGTAGTACAGTTTGCCGTCCTGGGGTAGTACCACCACTTTCGAATGTAACACCCGTAAAGTGACCTTGTCGCGTTTCGGGAATAGTTTGAAAGTAACCAGATATAACGAGAGGAGTGTGCATTGTCAATATAGACGATGCATACGCTTCTCCTCGAGCCGACATAGGGGAGGCGACTGCTGCTCCTAGAGTATTCTCTGTAGCAGCAGTCTTATGCCGAGTTACAATAAAAAAACATAAAAAGTAAAAAAAATCGTTTATCTCATTTAAAAAAGAACAACATTAATCAATCAAGTTGTAAGTCAAAGTTCGTGCCACAAATTTGTTAGTAGAGGAAAAGCTCACTTCCGTTTTAATTTAGATATTTGTTCGAACTAGGATATGCGTCTTTCAGCGATACTCCAACAAAAATACACGAATTCCTGGCAATAAGAGGCGCGTGCGACACTACTCTGGATTAGGGTAGCTAAAATTTAATTAATAAATTGTAGGACTTTTTTATATCTCTCTCTCTCTCTCCTCGTCGGTCCCTCATTGTTGAGGATCGTGACTCCTGGTGGCTCGCTCAATTAGATGTCTCCATCGGCTCGACTGCTTGTCTGATGGAGAGCTTTATGGACCGGCATCTCCAGACAAATGGAAACCTGGTCTGTCCAGTGGCTTGGGCTTCTACCGCGCGGTCTTCTGCCATCAACCTTCCCTGTCACCACAAGCCTTTCCAGATTGTCGCAGATTATATGTATTTAATTTAAGAGTAATGGCTAATTAACATCAAAGTTAGATAAGTGCTTATTTCTACAACTCCAAAACCACACACAAAAAAAAAAAAAAACGACGCCGTGGCAAATATTTATTAGTAATATGTAATTATGAAACAAATGACAAATATGTTTATTTAAAAAAAAGCGAGTGTTTTAAATCTGTGCGTATAGGTTTGTGTTGTTTTTGTCCTGGTGTATAAGTACACTAGTTGGATTCACGGTATTGTATAATTGTATGTAATTATATTATAATATATTTAACATTAAACAAAATCATGGTTACCCTACTCAACATAGAGTACATAAATTACTCCCATAAACAGATGCGTTTAAACGTGAATATGAGGCTAATAATGTACTCTGCATCTTAGAGTAAACTTATTTTTAGGATGAGCAAAAATCAAATGCAAAACCCATTTTAAGGTCCACGAGGAAAGTATTTCAAATAGATTTTTTTAAATTGCTTTTGTTTTATCCAAAAAAGTAACCCAGTTACGTTTCGGGATTAGCTTGGTGGTATTTTCTACCCTTAGTGGTAAGGGTAAATTCGTTTTATTAAGCCGGCATAGTGGGGCTGATTCATCTATGGCATTTATCGTCCTTAGAATTGTGGAGTTGATGGCAAGTTTATTGGTTAAATAATATTGAAATTTATAGATATTCAGTTCCTTCCTTTTCGTGTAATTTTATTACTGACGTTTGCTTTTTGGTTTGTCTAATTTAATAATTAATTATTGACGACTCCGATATTTTAATATTCAAAAAATTACAATAAAATAATATTTAATATTACATTTTTTATAACAATATTATGCTTTTTTGGATGATTTTTTTCTGTTTATTTTTATCATTTTTATGTTATCATCATTTTAGATTATCATCTGAGTTTGTTTTTGTTTATTCGACAACTCCATATTCGAATCGTCCAAAAATCTCGGCCGGTGCTAATGTAAAATTTTGTTACAATAAAACTTTTAGTCGTTCAGTGCCGTTACTTACTTACCGTTTTAAATGTAAAAAATAGTTTTTCTTTCATAAATATTGCTAACATTTTAAACTAGACAATCGCAGATTCTAGTAACGAGAGACGGACGGACATCTCGAGTCGACCGCTGGGAAATAGATACAAATTAACTTCTTAGAACAACAAGGAAACTGACTTCCTACACAAGATGTGTATGTAAGAAGTGATTGAATTTACCGTGATTTATTTATATATAAATCGAAAAATTAATACATACTATTATTATTATTGTTAAAGCAGTCGTAGTGGAAGGTGTAAACTTACAATCGATGAGACCTCGTTCAAATCTCACTAAATCCTGATCGATACCAATGTTATATTATCGTATGCATTTTAAAAAAACATGTCTCCCAATCCTGCTGAAATGGCTGATATTTAGACAGATTAGAGACTAAGATAGATTATTATGGAATACTTTTTTTTTTGTTTTTTGTGTTGATAATTTCGCTTATTAGGGAAGGTTTTTTGAAGGGAAGGGAAGGACTTTGGGTGTCACCTACCCCAACCGGTGATACCGTTTGCAGTGGTCACGTGAAATAAATTCCGAGGTAAAGTTATTTCAACCCATTTAAAAGGTTTCCTACGGATGCAACGGGAACACTAAACACGCAATAATAAATAATATAAATTTAACCGCATACATTAATTTTAACACGCATGTTAACACAGATAGGTAAAGATGAAAGTACCTGTTTATTTATAAGTCTACAATTATAAATTACAACAATTAATAATCTCAATTAACTATAGGAAAGTTATCTACGTTTTTTTTATTTGTTTTTTTTTTACAATTCTAGCGCGCAAACAACAAGTTTAGAGAATCCAAACTAGGCCAAGCCTGTCTTGTGAGTCCAAAAATAATAAATAAAGTTAAATAAAAAAACTAATTACTTTTGTTATAATTAAATAATTTAAATATTGATAAAAAAATAAAAAGTAAAGATGTACTTAAATAGAACGAAAAGAAATTGTTAAAAAATATTCACCGGAACATTCATTCCGGAGTTCATTTATCACCGTACAAATAAATCAAAGTAAAGCTTCTTCATTGCGTAATTCGGTCTCCATCCGTTTTAAATGCGCACGCGCGAGCGCTTTTCTTTGATTTCCACTCTAAACATACCGTGTAAGCGAGAGAATATATTTGGGAGATAATTATCTGTCAACAAAAGGTACGCCAGAAAGAGATAGATATATTTTTGTTGAGGCCGTATAAGAAGCGCGCGCGCAACTTGTCTCAGCTGAAAGCTTGAATTTTCTTCAGTCTCTCGTTACGTATCGGCGCGGGCGGTTGCGTGTACGTCATACTGAGTTATTATTTTGAAAAATAATATTATTTGCGAACGATTAATTTTAGCACTGGTGTTTATAAAGTACATTGTGTGAATTAAAATTTGTTTATATGAATTCGAAGTGGTTCTTGTGGTTCCTTTGACGATTTTTGCATAAAAAAGTGACAATTCGTAGCGATTTTGTGTATTTGCGGATGCTACGGCCCGGGCTTGTCGTTATTCCAAGAAGTGTGTAAGTCAATTTGTGTTATTTTTAAATGTAATTAAATATAGAACATATTTTTTATTATAATTAGTTTTAAATATATTTTAGATGAATCAGAATTCCTCGAAATGTTTTCAATAGCATTTCAATTCATGTATTGTGTGGGAACTTTATTTATAACAATGATTGTTTATTATTTATATTTAAGTATGTTTATTTAACAATTGTTTATTGTAATGGGTGTTTGATTTGTTGTACCTACATATGTTTTATACTGTTTAACATGCCGGACTGCTATAGAAATAAAAATATGGCGCGAAAATTTCGTGCCTTCGCTTTTGCTGCTTTAGTCTTTGAGAAAACTATTTTATTTTCTTATTCAATAAGAAAATAGGTTATTTTTATTTTTTAAAGTAAAAAATACTATTATTTACTTACTTATTAATTAAAATACGCAAATTTTAAACATGAAATTGATTTAAAGTATAATAGAATTGAAGTTTAATAGCTAGATATTTTTATTTTTAAATTCCTCGGGTATTTAATATAATTTGTTACGGTTCCTTATGGGATCAGTTTTGGCTTCAAATCCCGTTTTTGCATTCACTCAACGTTCTAATGTTTAACACGTGTCTTACAATGTGTTTTTGTTAACTTGGGCCCATAGAAAACTGTAGAGATGCTGTGTATAAATAAATAGATTGATTAAAAGATTTCTTTGTCTCAGTCTATTCTATTGCATACATTTTTTAAAAGGATTTCTTATGTAGAAGTTTTTTTTTGTTAAATGATATTTTAACTTTAGTTTACTGTATCGAGTCCATGCCTATCTATGTCCAAAAGTTAAATATTGTTTGGTAATAACGTGTGCCCAACACGTGGGGTGTAGGTAGGTAGCCAAATTGAAAAAAGGACCCCAAATGGTATCAAATTAACGACATATTTTCGTTAAATCGGTAGTTTTGCAAAATTTGATATTTTTGACATATTGTGTATTGTATTCATAAATCTTGATTGTTAAGTTAAGGGATAGGTAGAGTGATACACTTCGCCTAATGTAACTCTACCTAAACTTTCATATATAACTAAGTTACGAGTACATTGGTACCGGTTAATTTTACGGCTAGCGGCCCACGTCCGTCCTAAATAATGTTTTTCTTGAATCTTTAACTAATAATTTATTTCCTTGTAACGATTTCTTTTGATAGAAAATAGGCCTCGTCATATTTCTAGTAAGTTGCTTTTATAGCCATAAAAATATATTTTATTGACTTGGCATGAAGAGTTAAAATCTTTTTGATTAAAATGATCTTTAAAGATATTTTTCAACAAAATCTCAGAATTTTGCTCAATTCTATTTAATGGCAGTGTCGGAAGGGGGCGCCCTAGGAAGACCTTTCTCAGTCAGACCGGTCAACTGCTGAGAAAGGGTCAGATGAGGAGCACCCTCAACCGACGTGCATGCATGAGGGGAGTAATGGATGTGGTCGAAGCGAAAGTGGTATGTAGAGAGAGGAGTCGCTGGCGCTCCATAGTTTCTGCCTACCCCAGTGGGAACAAGGCATGAGCTAAGTAGTAGTAGTAGTAGTGTATTTAATTCAATAGCTATGTGAGAATAATAATATAATTTACAGTGTTTTATTATTAAATTATAAAAAAACGTTGTGGAACCCCAGAAAGATAGAGTGAGGTATGATTATTACATCTCAGTATCTTTAAAGGGTGAAAATGGTGATTTACATTATGTTTATTTATTATTTATATGCTGTACCAACCTCCGCCTAACTGTAACACTTAAATGCATATTGTTGCCAATTGTCTACATTCATTTTCACATAAAATTATTCAAAAACCTGAGTGTCTGCACAGGACTTTCACATACTGAGTGCATCAAATCATGTCAAAAGCAACAAAAACCGGAATTGAATTTTTTTTATTATTTAAGTAATCTGTGACAAATTTCCTATAATACTTTATTAATGCAAAATAAAAAAAACTTGCAATTAAGGCTTAAATGCATTTAAGACAACTGCTACCACAGATAACTGTATGCATTCAGTGAGGGTCACTATGCCAAATAGATAAGTCGAGTATGCGCGCTATTCAATAATTTATTTGTTTTTATGTACAACACAATGTTATTTCTATTTTATACAACAGATCTATTTCTGTATAGCGTTTCAGAGATGTCTTTCTGTTATCCTGTTTTGTCTCTTCTCTGTACATAGGATATTATGTTCTAATGTATCTATTTACGATAGGAGTTTATTACCCTTAAAGAAGTTGAAATTACTTTTATCTTTATTTATGGTTTGGTGGAAACGCGAGTCACTTCATGGGTGTCACACTTGGAAGTGGTGGTACTACGCCAGGACGGCAGACTGGGCGAATAACCATCATCAGTCTGCCTACCACTCTTTAATTAATGCCTATAGAATACTATAGTAAGGTACTAAGCGACAAAAGTACATAACATAATTGCATTAGTACTAGTCAGAATGTAGCGAGGTTCGAACACGGGTCTAAGCCGTCGCGTCTACGTAGACCACGGCGCCCTAAACTGTCAAAATTATATTTCCTAATGGGCAAGGTCCAAAAAAAACTAACCCATAGTGAATCGAAAACCATTTCGAGATATTACTTCAATTAGAAGAATTTTTTGATTCTCGTCTGAAAATACTTAAAAATCGAGGAGATATTTGAAAAACTGTAATGACCGTCTTCGACCATTCACTTCGACTTTCGTACAGTTTGACAAGATAGAATACAAAGTACCAACCTAACAGTTTTGTAGATTATTTTGTTGTCTATGGTTGTCGCCTCACAAGTTTGTCAAATATCTTTTGTTTGCGTTTCCTAACAACAACAGTGTTTTATACGAATAACTATTGTAATTTTTAAAACAAAACTACACTATAAATACGATGTTTAAATTAACAGGAACTTTTAAAAATCAAAAGTTTGTTTGAACTTTTGACAAATGATTTTTTTTTGTTCATTGGCAATGGTTTAGTTCCGAACGAAACCTCTTTTTTGCTATGTTTGCTATATTACGAAAAAATAAAAAAAAGAACAAAGCAATTACAAAAGTTTTCCAGAAACACGTGTCGACTAAATTAATCTATATTATCCAAAAAATATGTAAAAAAGATAGCTGTCACCAGATACACCTCCCCAATTGGCAAAAAGGAGTTTTGAAGGGAGGATAGAGATAGAGGAACAAGGAAGGAATTAAAATCGTTCAATAAATAAAATAGGTCTCAATCTAGACTCTAGACTTGAGACAATATTATGTTAATATGAAATTCAATTGAAATAACGATAACTCCGCACTTCCTGATTGTTAAGAACGGTTAGGTTTCTTTATATAGCCTGTAG
This sequence comes from Tinea pellionella, assembly GCA_948150575.1. NCBI lineage: Eukaryota > Metazoa > Arthropoda > Insecta > Lepidoptera > Tineidae > Tinea > Tinea pellionella. The sequence goes on along the minus strand of OX411263.1, from coordinate 5,829,145 downwards.
CTATCAAACAATAATCGTGTTTAGAAAGGAAATGGTTATAGAACTAAGGCTTATTTTGGTATGCAATTGAAGAATACTGTTATATTATAATATAGGTCCTTAGATTATTCTTTCTTAGGTTTTGCCCTAATATATTGCAACTAAATCAAATTTAACCATCGTGATTGCAGCGAAACGATAATCTACGAAAAAATGGGCATTCTATTTGTCGATTCCTAGCAATTGAGCATCTATGGCTGCGTGAGATGGTTCGCATGAGATTTAAAATTTGTTAAGAAATGAAAAATTTATTATATGCAGTATTTTTTAAAAATTACACAAGAGGGTAAAATAAGGAATGAAAGATTATATGGGGAGCTCAACATTTCTCAAGTTAAACGCGTAGGTATAATTAAATACCCATATGAAGTCGCGGGCAGCAGTTAGGGCACTATAAATGGGTTTCCAAATGGATTAGGGGAGAATATACACAACAAAAATTTCACTTCTTAAAACAAAGTTATCTAATCATTAAAACGTGAACCCGAAATGGCCATTAGGGTAAACCACACGAATACAATTGTGGGAACATTGTGTAAATATGTCAATGATTGTGTAAATGACATGCCCTTGTCACGACACGTTACCCTATCTTGATCATTTTTATTTAATGATAGCTTTTTTAGTATACATAAACTGGTATAAAAGCGCCTTTATTTCTTTTCGTGAAATAAGTTTAATAATGAGTGTATACTGTCGATCTGGATGGTGCTCACTCCTCAAGCCGGCATAGCGGAGACGACTGCAGACATATTTTTGTACTGACACGTACGGAGTAAATATCCAAAGCATGTCCTTGAATAGTAGACTTTATGACCCAAATGAAAAAGCCATTAATTTATAACGATATCTGTCAAATAGGACATGTTATTTAATATAAACAAATGACTTAAACGAAGCATTAAATTCAAACATAACCCTGTTTAATTTAATAATATAAACGGCCCAGTGATTGTTTTAAATCACAAGAGTACTGTTTGAGTGCATCTTTGATTGTCCGACAACAATAAATAAATTTACGTTACTGGGGGCCTACCTACAGCTTTCGAAGTGTACTTTTATGCTGGCTCCACACTTACGAATGCTACGACGATCAATCAAGCTGTTGATTGAAAATGTGGTAATGATTCATTAAGTATCTATGTATGTAACGCACTTGAAGGTAAAAAAGTTCGTAATACGTCTAAAACTTTGCTTTACGAAACCTAAATGAAGCGTAGGCCCCCGGTATTAATCGGACCACAAATCTTTGTACAGAAAAATCAACCATGTATTTATAAACTTAAGGTATAAAATTGTGTAGTATTCAAGAAGTGATATAGGTTATTTTGCATTTCCATTCGACTCAGAACGTAATAAATTTCAATTAGTATCGACGACAAAGCGTTTGTTAGGGTATATCATATTACATTAGTTTTGGCTACCGAATTGTTTTTGCGATCTTTATTTCTAACATAGTTATGTTAACATAAAATATGACATGACATAAGCCATTAATTACAGCTTTTTTACACTAATGTTCTTTTTTTTGTGATACCGACGTTTTAAGCGTATCTACATAGTGTATGGTAATCTAATCGTTTTTTAATTACAAATGATGAAAATTTAACAGAAAAAAGGGGAGACATCTCAACTCAAGCTGGTTTCTTTTTCAGATTCTTTTTCTATCAAATTTTCAACATAATTTAATAATAACAAATTGAGCTTTTTGATATTCTAAAAATTAATTGACAATAAACTGCTAGTAGATATTGTTTATAGCATCTTGTAATTTTAAAAATATTATTTTTTATTTGAAATTACTAGCTATAGTATTGGACATTTTCTTAAAAAATATAATTGATATAAACTTTAAACATTTACTCAATCAAGTACAAACATATTTAATACTGGCTAGGTAGTAGGACTAGTAGGTATATGTATATTGTGTATTAAAAATTAAATTCAACGATTGGGCATTATTACTAGTTTTAATACCTATTTAATAATAATAATCAAGAAAAATAAAATATCTTCAATTTACGAATAAATAAAATATCTTCAATTTACGAATAGTTACACAGCATTAAGTTAAATAAATGGTGTAGGTAATTTACAAAGAAACAATTGAAAATGTCTAACTCTAAACAGAAATTTATATAAAATTACCATATATATTGCAGAAAATCCGCTACAGTATCCATAATGATGGATATTTTGAAGTAAATTACCTATTATATGATTATTTTATAGCAATTGGATATGCAACACGATGAGTATAGAAAATAGATAAAGTTTACGTGTTTTGAAGAATTGTGGGTAAAGTTATGATGGTTGTAAGCTACTCAGTATGACATCCTGGTGTAATACCAGTACCATCTAGGGCCGTCTTTAAATATTCTTCTTTCTAGGGCCAGTGGAAGATAGCCCCTCTCCCCCCATAAAAATATAAGATAATGTTTTTTCTATAATAATTTCGAAATAAATATTAATGCTTTATTAATTAACTAAATGCTTTATTACGATTTTATGTTCACTTTATTGCACGTTAAAAAAATAAAAGCTTGGCAGAAAAACAAAGCATTTTTTTTTGTATTATTTTCGGGAACTTTGGGGGCCCTAGTACCGCTTACGTTTTAGACTTACGTAAGTATGATCACATCTCTCGTAATACGTTACAGTAGCTCAATATCCGACTCGTAGGTCTTTTCATCTTCTCATCTGTTTATATAATATCTTGTATGACCCTCTCGCTCCTCCTTACCTGAATAATCTTGAAAATTTGATTTGAAAATTATTATTATTATTACCGTCAATTTCAAGCGTAATACTGTGTAGTGATCTAGTTGCATTTCGATGTTAGTTAAGAAGCTGTACTCTGTTGAAGATGCATACAGATTTAATCATGGACCGTACTTTACGGTGTGTTCACATGCTATAATTTCATTTAAAGTTTCAGTCCCGCCTATAGGAAGTGTTAGGTTTTTTATTATTATTATTTTTAATCTAATATATTCCGTACGTTATAAAAGTCGTTACTTGATAACATATTTCGATTAATATTTCTAAACTGCCTATAGTTGAGACTTCCTGGTACGTGAAGTGCATTTGATTATTGATCACCTGTCTCGTTCTATTCCGTGTCAATGTTACACATGTGTGAAAGAGACATAATGAGTTACTGCATTTAAACATCTATATTCTGGTTGCTAGTATTAACGATGCTTCCGGTGTCTTCAGTCCAATGACTTTACGAAAAATTTCGAGATCTTTTTTATATATTTTTCGTAAAATTATAATGGAAGATTCTATGCGGTATTATTATCGTCGTGGTCTTCTTTCTTCCTTAGTAAAAACATGTTCACGCAAAACCTGTGAAAAGCGAAAATGGATTTGTTTTTAAAAATAATAGCTATTCTATAAAAATATATTTTAAATTCTCAAACGATTGAATTGAAAACGTTAAAAATCTATTCTCAATATATTTAAACATGTGTTTGTTCGTTACGCGAAAAAACAAAAGACAGAAACGTCTGGCTGGCACTTTGTACTGACAAGTGATTTAAAAAAAAACTCTCTAAAATAATATCTGTAGGACATGACGCGTTGTGTCCAAGATAGGGGACAATGGGACTTTATTGATGTATTACTTAGGAGTATAGAAAGGTATTGAGTCGTTTTCGTTCGTGAAAAAAAAAAACAATGGATTTTATTGTTTAAACAATAAACTTATAGTTTATAAATAAAATACCTTATTATATTACTGTTCTAGCGAAGTGTCTATGAATTATTTGTGATATATTGAAATGATTTTTATGTCAGCAATCACCTGAACGAAATCGAAAAAATAATAATAAATAAATTTATAATAAAATAAAACACTACTCAATACATTCGAAGTTCGCATAAACTACGTTCCCCTCCCGATCTTGAAAGTTTCAATGTGGTTCTGTAGCTTAAGTGTTTCAATTGGTCTCTTAGATTGTATGCCTAATTTTATATGACGAAAGTTACCTTATGTATCGACCATACAGAATATTCTCACACTCGATCCTATGCCTGGGAAGGCTTTGCAACAACTGCTACTTGATAAAATTATCAGACAGCAGGTGCCTCCCCTATGTCGGCTTGAGAAGATGAATGCATCTATTAACAGAGCACAATACTCTCGTTCTACCCGTCTTCTTCCAAACTGTCCTCAAAACGCGACAAGGTCTGTTCACGGGTGTTACATTCGAAAGTGGTGGTACTATCCCAGGACGGCAGACTGGATAACTACCATCCGTCTACCTACTAGTCTTTAATTAATGCCTAAATTATGCCATAGGTACTGAGCTTTACATCAGGCGGAGTGTTGTCACATGCCGAGCTACAATAAAGAAAAAAAAACATTAGTACCGGTCGGAATTTAGCGAGGTTTGAACACGGGTCTCATCCATCGTGAGTTCACGCGTCCTACCGCTAGACCACGGCTGCAAAAACCCAATCCCTACCTACCCTAATAGAACATAAATATGTATCTAGTTTCTTCATAGCCTCACGTGCCATATACCGCTATTCACACACAACTCTTGCAATATTAATTACATTAATTAATTATTAAGATTTACATGCTAAGATAGAGTTGGCTTAATGAATTACTATCTAGCCGTTAAGGCTGGCCATGTTGACTATACTTCTATACGGAATTACTCCGACGATTACCTCATGAATTTATCAAATGTTCATTTGCCTAATAGAAATGGACTCACAATTTTTTTCTCGAGTTTGTCGATGATAAAAATCATATAGGAATTAAAATTTTCTAGGAAAAATAATCCACTTATTATCACTAATCAATTTAAATTATTTTTACTCGGGTTGTTTAATCAGACTTTTGTTGATGTAAAAGGAGGATGCCCGTTTCTGTGAATTATTATGCTGAAATAATATCTTATTTTTTTATTAATTCATTTTAAATATATCAACACATCATTTACCAATCAATAGACAACATTTTATTACGTAAAAAACAGATATCTTTAATTATTAAAGCATTAAAAATAATAATAACCTTAAATATTGCATCAAAAAACATCTAATAACTCAATTATCCGGGTGAAAAAATTAAAACTGATGAGTAATAAGGAAGTAGATTTATTTTTCTACAAAATTAACTAAAAATCATCGACAAACTCGAGAAAAAAATTGTGGGCCCATTTTTCTTAGGCGAATGGGCATTCTCCTTTGAGGTTATTAATATAATAATGATAATATAATTAATGATATCTGATTTTATGTAATTAATACACAATAGTATATTGATTAGTACACAATGTGTTGATATAATTGAAATAATATAGAAAAACTAAGATTTTATTTTATTACAGAATATTGTTTTGTTAATAGGCTATTAGATATCAAGTGGGCTCAAAAATGGACATTGTCCTTTCACGTCTATTTAATGAAACTTCGGGTGCAAATGTTACTAACACTTTCCATTCATACATAACGTGCATAAAAGGCATGATTTGTTTTGAAAGTTAACTGGAAAATACCGTGATCATCACCATCACCACAAGAATTCTCCCTCCCATTATCTGATTCTCTCTATCTCTTTCTTGTAAGTAATCTAACAAACAAGTACATTCTCCCAAGAAATACGTTCCAAATACATTATGAAGGTGTATTCTTGGTACTCCGTGGACTCGATCTGGCATCGGAATTCGGAACGTTCAACGAATGTTAATGTTATTACAACTAACTTAATTTGTATACGATCGGTTGACGTGTCACGTAGGTATTTTAACTTTAGAGATCTTACAGAAATAGGCCACCCAGGAAAAAGTGAGCTACACGGCTACACCTTCGCGTACATGCGTAACGTATGATTAAATAATACATTCGTCATATCAAGCCGGCATAGCGGAGGAGAGTGCTGCCTGTAGAAATTTGTCTGTAGCTGAGTTACGTTCATGGACCGCACTCTAGATTCACATCAGGCGGAGCGCTGTCATAAGCCGAGCTACAGTAAAAATAACTTATATTCGTTTTGGAAAAGTCATGGGAATCCAACCCAGAACCTCCGCGAATTAGACTGGGGCGTTTTCACCACTCCGCCACAATGAATTAAATAAATATATTGTATATAAATAAATAAATAAATCCATGTTACACAGACGGTTCCAATGTTGTACAAAGACACAATAATTATAACAAATTGTTTTTTGAACAATCGTAGAGTTTCCCAGAAACTTCCTATTCATGGATTCTTCTCACACCCTCCCCTTCCTAAGGACAGCACGACCGACTCGTCGGCCATCACGAATGACAATTACGTTTAACAGATAAAAATCTTGTTTAAAGCGCGGGAGTTCACACTTCTTTAAGGTTGAATAGTTATTTTTTTTCGTTTCAAACTTTCAACGGGCTAATAATGACATCAAAAAAAGTTATTTCTCTGATTTTTACAGGTATTCCAAAAAGAATACCGTTTTTTTCATATCGATACAGAAAATACGAATGGTAGACTGACTGATGATGGTTCTTAGTCCAGTCAGTCGTTTAATTGTGCTTCAATTTCAAGTGTAACATCCGTGAAGTGACCTAGTCCTAGTCCAGGCCTGAGTCAAATATATCGAGAGGAGTGTGCATTGTCAACATGAATAGTGGACGATCGTCTCCTCAAACCTGGAATAGTTATTCTCGTTCATGGATTGCACTGTAGTAGGCAGAGTTACAAATTTAAGAGTGGTAGGCAGACTGATGATGGTTATTTGTCCAGTCTGCCGTCCTGGGGTACTTTGTCGCGTTTCGGGAATAGTCTGAAAGTAGCCAGGTATAACGAGAGGAGTGTGCACTGTCAATCTAGGATGGTACATGCTCGTCTCCTCAAGCCGGCATAGTGGAGGCGACTGCTACCCGCACAGGTTTCTCTGTAGTAGTAGTTGTTTCCATTCATGGACCGCACTCTAGCTTTACATCAGGCGGAGTGTTGTCACATGCCGAGCTACAATAAAAAAAAAAATGCCTTAGCCCAATTTTTACTGGAGGTATAATATGAGGAAGCAAGGAATGAACTTTAAGCTTTATTTTTTTTGTATATTTGTACAGTTTTGAAAATAAAGTTTCTTAAGGTACATAAATTACATAAGATGGTAATTTTTATATGCGCTACTTTAAGGTTAATGCGGTTTTAATAAATATTTTAGTAGATTCCTGTGTTGCAATTAAACCGACCCATTTGGTTTGCTATCCGTTGCGGTTCTTTTTGCTTGCAACTCACTAAATGCATTTATTTATAGTATTAAAACATACACACGCCAACGTATTTATAGGAACATTTTTTTTTGTGGTGCAAATAAAGTATGGCCAATGAAGATTTCCTTGAAAGTAGCCGGGTATCTGGAGTGGTGAGACTACGGGGTGAAACTACTAACCACACTTGACTATTAAAATAATTAAAATAATTGATGTATTAATGTAGTGTTCACACTTTGAGTTGCAGCCCAGTTTTACTGACCAGATTTTAAAATATATGTATGTGACTTTTTTCGGCTGCAACTTGTAGTGAGCATCTAAATAAATAAATAAAGGTATAACGAAGGGAATGTAACCTGTTAATAGTTGATGCATATTTATCTCCTCAAACCGTATAATAGCGGAGGTGACTGCTGCCTGCATATATTTTTCTTTTTAGCTTTTAGCGATCAGGCGGAGCTTGGTAACATGCTAAATTAAAATAAAATGCTACTTTAAATATCCCCACGGTTGTGTTTTTAAATTAGTATGTGTTAAATCCAAAGAATTCACTAACCAGATAAAAAACTACATTTTAATAGATTTAAAAGACAAACACAATATATTAGAGTATCAAAAGTAGTCAGTTTGTCAGTTTGAATAGATTTTTAAGACTTATTTTAAAAATATAATAATATAACGATCATTTTGTTAGCAATCGCCAAGAAAATGTTTTTAAATTATAGTTAGTACTCTCTGAATTATGTTTTTTTTTTCGACTTATAATATATAACGTTGGACTCTTGGCTCAAGGCTAGGATATCCGTGCCTCGTAAGAAATTATTTTTAAAAAGAAAACTCTGCATACAGTGGTATATTTTGATAACTCGAAAATATTTTTTTTTAACTTACAAATCTAATTTATTTTAAAATTGAAATAGAAAATACGTTTATTTATTTTTTTAAACTGACAGGTACTTGAAATTGCCAAAAACTAATTAAATAAACATTATAATTAACCACAATATTCATCCCCATATCTACGTCAAATTTTAACATAATTTCAAATTTACTTTATTTACAGTCCGTTCACAGTTATTTTACCTCTAGCTATTAGGTTGGCTAGCCTGAGCTCTGTGTTGCTACATTTGGTTTCCACGACTTCCCTGTTCGAATTATTTTAAATATTTCAATATAATTCCGTATTATAAGTTTATTAAAAATCAAACTTTATTTAAGTTTATTTTAAACAGAGTTGAATATTGGTAGACCTTTAAATATGTACCTAAAGTGTTTACGAGTAATTTAATACAATATAATTTAATTTCGTTAATTTTATTTTGAATAAGAGTGATCCAGGCGGACAGCTAATGGAGAAAACTCGCTATCAGATGAACCTGAATCTTCAAAAGTGCTGTCTGATTCTGTATCAGACTCGTCATTAAGTTCTATGATAAACTTATCAATTTCAGCATCCATACATCCATCTGTTTGATAGAACTTATCTTCAAGGTGACGTACATGTTCGCATTGCTTTTGCCAGTCTTCCGCGCACCAGTAGAGTCGCTTTTTAGGACACCTTCCTCATCCTCAGTTTGCCAACATTTTTTAACGGAGTACGAAGCGTGTATATATGTCTCATCAAGAAATACGACAGGTCGGCCTTCAGTACGATTTTGTCTCAAAACGTCTAAATATCTGTGTCTCCAAGCTACAATATCATATCGTTCCATAAGTAGTTTTCTTTTAGAGCCACATTTTTTAAAACGAAATCCTATTTGTCGAATAATTTTCCATAATGTGGTCCGACCGCCACTAAAGTTAATGTCAATTCTTAACTCAGCTAATAGCTTTCCCAAAGTCGGTACCTCTTTTCTGACTGTGTACATAGAGTGTATTTTATTTCTGATTGCACAGAGATCAAAGTCATCTAAATTAATTTTCTTTTGTTGATTACGTTTTTTTCTAGGTGTAGAAATCTTTTGTGATGTGGAAGCTGCAACCTCACCTTCTTTAGTAATAGTACTGACGGTTTTCTCAGATATACCTGAAATAATAAAAATAAAAGATTTAAAAAAATAAATAATAAGTACATTTTAAAAACAAATTACGTATGAAATCACTGAACTTGGGAACTTTTAGTTGTTATTGTAAGATTTAAGATTACAATGAAAGTATTAATACACGACAGTGACTGAAGTTTGAAAAATCCCAGTTGTCGATAGTACAAACTGTACTGCGTCATTACGAACTACCACTAATACGGGGAAAAATTAATTGTTGGTAGCACTATTTTACATACCTGTCATGGCAGCTACACGCTGACGAACATTTTCAAATGGGATTAGAGGGGCTTTATTAGCCTTTTCCCTTTCACAAAAATCACGCACGGACAGTACAATTTCTCTACCGCTACTTTGAATCCTTTTTGGCATCTTTTAAGCTTAAATAATCACCGAAACAATAGAATAATAGAGAAGCTGCACGAAACGACCGATACACTTCATAGCAAGTACTGCCAACCTAACGGAAAATTAAAATGACATCTGTCAGAGGTAAAATAAATGTGAACGGGCTGTAGTTAATTAAATATAGCTTTTCAAACTCTTTTATTTTGTGCTTAGTAATTCAGCATGCTAACGAAAGATCCAAAAGTGGAGACAAGTGTTACCATAAAAAAATGTATGCAGGCTTTATGAGACGAGTGTACATCGTCCTGGTTGACAGAGTAGACTTCTCTCGTTAATTAATTTAAAGCCAAAACATTTATTTATAGTAAACTATGAATATTTATAATATACTCCATATTATAGTAAAGACTTGGCTCGAACATCAGTTGCGTATATCTGTAAAAATAGAACTTATTGGTGCGTATTAGAAAAAAACTCGTAAATTATTATAACAAGATAATTATTTACATTTACTGTTTAATACAGAGTGCAGTTGTATAAATTTATCGTTTCCTCTTCAAAATTCAATGAGTTTTGTGAAATTAACACTAGTACTACATCAACGCTAAACAAAGTTCAGTTTTCGCTAATATTGAACTTACTTTTTGTATATTAACAATTGATTACAAACAATGTTAACATTGTAATAATTTTATAAATAACTTAATATATAGTCAAGTTCGAGAGGAGTGTGTCATGTCAAGCTAACAAGGCGACTTCTGCTCGCAATACTGCAGTTATCTCTGCTAGATACTAGCAATCTAGCCAGCGCGATTGTGGTCACTGAGGAATAAAGGCGCATGTAATTAAACTTATTGTTGTTAAACGCATTCGTAGCCTATACAATATAGACAATATTTCTATATTCAATCGTGGTATGTTATTGTAAGTACACAATATTTAATTTTATTTTATAAAACAGAAATTAGCTGATCTTCAGTCTTAATTTTACTAAATAAAAATACTTCAATTAACAAATTGATAAAAATAAATAATGAACTGAAAAAATGGCGTACTTTTTGTTGCCAAAAAATATAAGACGTCATAACAAAATTTGCGTAAAAGTCGAAGCCAAACTTGAAAGCTTTGAAATAAACATGATCAATTCAATTCACATTACTCTGTTTTATTTACGTTACAGATGCGTTGAAATCTTCACGGCAACCATATTCAATCTTATTTTAATTTTCTCTATACACTCTTGTAATTCAATTCATTCGTTATACATATATTATTAACATTGATCAGCAGCTGTGGAGGAAACTCAGTGTAATAATCTAGGATAGAGCGTTTCGGGTTCAGCTTGGTTCAGCCAGGTATAATGTGAGGTATGTTAACCTATTTATAATGGAGACGACTGTAAATTGCTTGCAGACATTTCTCTATGATGGCAATTGTGTCCACTTATTAAAGATTGCACTAGTTAAGTTAGAGGTGGAGTGTGATAACATGTCGAGCCACTATAAAGAAAAAGACTTCCCGGGATTTTTGTTTTTGTTGATACTCCTGTCAAATCTAATTTGGAGTTTAGGGCTTGTATAAATTATTGACATTATTTTGTATTGCCAGTATATTGACAGTAATTTAGTGTAATTAAGAACGAATGTGCAACGCCAAGACAAACCATTATGGTTTACTGGCGCGAAGCTAAATTGTAAAAAAAAAAAAAAAAACTAAATACTACCAATAAAACTACCAAACACAAGATCCTATTCCATAGAAGTGACACATCAAAATTGTTAAATTACGTGCGACTTACTTAGCTCACGCCTTGTTCCCACTGGGGTAGGCAGAAACTATGGAGCGCCAGCGACTCCTCTCTCTACATACCACTTTCGCTTCGACCACATCCATTACTCCCCTCATGCATGCATGTCGGTTGAGGGCTCCTCATCTGACCTTTTCTCAGTAGTTGACCGATCTGACTGAGAAAGGTCTTCCTAGGGCGCACGTGCGACTCGTGCGAATTTAAAATCGAGTTTGCAAAGCATACACCGTGGGTTTAGTGAGATTAATTCAGTTGAAGGTCGCACCATATGCATTCGACATAGCATGGGGCGTCATGTATTTATTTATTTACACAAATTAATGTATGTATTCCGCCATGACATTTTGTTTTACATTTTAAAAATGTTTTTGTTAGACGTCCCTTGGCCGTTGACTTTTCTTTGATTCGAATTTAAGTTTAAGAAAATATTTTTTATGTCTTCACTTATTTAATAAATTTGTGCAGCTCTCGAAATACCGATAATGCTAATAAAAAGCTATTATTATGGATTTTCTGAATTTGAAATATTAATTTTGTACATAACTTAAGTACTGGATATTTTATTTCTTCACGAAAGTATTTGGGGGCCAAGTTACCATTTAAAACTGGTATTAAACAAAACATAAAATAGCACTACTTACCATCTAGTTTATTTAGATGTCCAGTTTTTTATACATACCAGTCAGTAGCAGACTAAGGCAAAAGCGGGCCCTAGGCAACATTGTAATTCTGGGCCTTTTTCAGTCATGATACATACTTTGCGTTTGGTAGTTTGGTTTCAAAGCATATAGTATGTAGTTCTATTTAATTATTGAAATCCAAGAAAAAAAATGGAAAAAATGCATGTACAAAAATTAAATTAACATAATTAAAATTACGGGCCCTAGTTATTGATATATACAATTAGATGTGCAATGACGCTTCCAATGTGAGGCGAGAGAAAATATGGCCACAGCCACATTTAGGTTCGCTGTCAATTGGTATTTGACTTGACGTAAGCCGAGATTGGCATTGTCAAATCGTTTGTAACGATCTACGCCTTTTTCATGTCAAATGTATCAGGTTTGCTTCTCCAGTATATATCTCAATGGGCCCTAGGCTCGTGACTAGGGCTTAGTCCGCCCATGATACCAGTGGTACCAAGGTTATACTCATATAATTGTTAATATAGTTTGGCCAAGACAAGTTGGCGAAACTTTGAATTGGCAACCTAAATTTTTTTGTATGATATCACCAAATATTATACTTTAATTAAATAACTATTAAATTTTGTTTTTGTCCGAGCTTCGGTCAAAAGTAAGTAAAAGTTATTATGGCCAATTAGCCCTTACTATAAATTGTCTACCATAATAAATTCCTTTGTAAAATGTATTAAAAATTGCTATTATATTGAAGTTATTGTGATTTATTGATAAATAAATACAATGTCCGAACATAATAGATCTTTTAGTGAGTATTTAATACTGCGGGCGTTATTTTTGAGGGTATACCGTTCGTTCAAATTTTTTTTGCTTTTTTTTACACATTTTTTTAAATATACAATTTGAATGGCCCATTAATATGAGTGGCCCATATTATATACAAAACATTGAATACATTGTTCCCTGAGCACCATTAAAACTTAGTGTTTTTTTATAGTAGCCCGGCATGTAACACTCCGCTATAATTGCGATCCATGAGCAGAATCAACTGCTAACGCTCTAGGAATGTTGCAGCAGCCCCCTCCATTATACCGGCTTAAGACGAGACATACTCTTTTAGTTATACGGTTCACGATTGTTTTTAAGAGTGATAGGCAGACTGATGATGATTATTTACCCAATCTGCCGTCAGTAACCTTGTCGCGTTTCGGGGTCAGTTTGGAAGTAAGCCGGTATAGAGGAGACACCTTTTGTATGCAGAAATTTCTCTGTGGTAGCAGTTGTTTCCGTTCATGGATCGCCCACTAGCCTAAATCAGGCGGAGTGTTGTCATATGTCGAGCTACAATCAACAAAAAAAGTGGTAGTACAACCCCAAGACTACATACTGGTTTTAATAAAGCTATTTGTGGTTTTCATTTATTGTTTTTTAAACCGCATAACAACGGATTTGAACGCGAAAGACCAGTAGCTCTAAATAAAGTGATAAAATCGTTATTCAATTGATCATCTACTTACTACATGGGACAAACCATAACGTCTACCACACACGTACGTGATTTGATTGTCGAAAATACATTTCAATAGTAAACAAAATTATTATATTGTTCTTATGTTTGTATCTTTATGACTTTATGACAGAATGAGGTGGATAGTACTGCTATTGGAAATAATAAAGTAAGAAAAGAAAAACTTTTTTAACTTAAAAAACAATCGCAGAAATTTTACTTTTTTTTAAGAATTTTTTTATAAATAAATACAACATTCTAATCAGGATGGGATCGAATCCTAGGACCTCGCTTTGCGTGCGAATGCCCTAATCACTAAGCTTTAAGTCATTGGTCCATTTGTCGGCTTACTGTAATTATTGATTTAATTGATTGGTTTCGATCGAGTGGTAGACAGACTAGAGTTTTAGCTTAGTCTGCCGTCCTGGGGTAGGACCGCCACTTTCAAGTGTAACTTCTGTGAAGTGACCTTACGTCCCTAGATTAGTTTGGAAGTAAGCCGGGTATAACGAGAGGAGTGCACAGCGGAGGTGTGCCGTTCACGAACCGCACTCTAGCTTAACCATCAGACGGAGTGTTGTGATATGTCGAGCTACAATAAAAAAAGGAATTTTTAATTTTATATTTTTATATATTAGGCGTTACTTTGCGGAAGTCCATAATCAAAAATATTTTTTAAACACAACTTTGCAACTGATTTCCGCTAATCAATGTTAGTGAGGGTAGGAACACAATCACATCAGCTGTCAATGTTAGACCCTACATCAACATTCAAATACTGAAAATACTGAAATTAGTGGCAAAGTAGTGTTTAACAAATATTTTTCTATATATTATTTGCACATGAATGCGTTTTTCTCAAATTTCTCAATTTTTACATTTAACAGCCTTCATAATCTAGGTGAAAGATGTCAGGATATATGTATATAGGTACATATAAAAGACAGGTAGCAAAATTCTGTTATTTTAAACAATCTCATAGTCATCATTTGTGTAGCAGAAACTATAATTTAGGTTAAGAACACCATTAACAAAGATTATGGTTACAAGAAGGACGTATTCTTTAACAAAATTAGATTTGGTTGAAATTAGATTTCAGTTGTCGTTTAATTTTTTTTCCACAGAGAAGAATAGTTCTTTAAACTTTCTTAAATTATTAAGTAAACAATTTGTTGTATCTAAAATCTAAATAAGATTTTTTTACCTTTATTTTTTTTTGCGTAGATCTGCACTTTCATTCTTATAATGTAGAATAATTAATAAGTGTAATACGAAATGTTATTTATATGTGTTCTCTCAGTCCTATCACCTTCGATCCTTCAAGCCGAGTAAGAAAGAGCACTTTCTCCGGCCGGCATGGTAGTGGCGACTGGGTTTTCCATTCGTCAGTGCTCATGGACCTCCACTGGGCTTACCACTAGGCCAGTCGAGGTCATATGTCGTGTCAACATAAAAAAAACTTTATCCAAGCAACCAAAGCATATATTACAAAGTTGCAATAAGATTTTTAGGAGAATTAACATGGGGGTAATATTTACAGCGTCATTTACTTCAAATAATTTATCTGTAGATCAATTAATATTATTATTTTAAATCCAATTTAATTTAGAACACAATTCGTTTTTACTAGTCCAAGGAATAGATGTATAACCGATTCGTTGTATAGTTTTGCAGAATCATGAACAGACAGACAGTATCCAGTAACGTTTTATATGTATACAAAATACCAAAAATAGATTGGCCTGATAAGTTTACCGCCTTTACTCATCAACGTTTAATTAGTGATTAAAAAAAGATTCGCCTCTGATCCGGTTCGGAAAGATAAATACATTTTTTTCTCTGAATTTATTTGTTTGACATTGTACGAGTATTTCTGATATCGTTTAATTAAGTTGGATTAAAGCCCACAGATCATGACTGCTGCTTAGACAAGTCATTTTTTTTTATTGTAGCTCGGCATGTGACAACACTCCGCCTGATGTAAAACTAGAGTGTGGTCCTTGAATGGAAACAATTGCTACCACAGAGAAACCTGTGCAAGCAGCAGACGCCTCCACTATGCCGGCCGGAGGAGACGAGCATGTACCATCTAGATTTTTTTTTTCTTTTTTTTCTTTTTCAAATTCTTCCCGAAACGCGACAAGGTCACTTCACGGGTGTTACATTCGAAAGTGGTGGTACTACCCCAGGACGGCAGACTGGATAAATAACCATCATCAGTCTGCCTACCACTCTTTATTTTCAGCTTTTTTGTTTTTTTCCACTATGTTACTAAGTTAGACTTTTTTATTCTTCATAGATTAGTGTTTTATATTTAGATATTTATAAGGCAGGCAGCAGCCGCCTCCTCTATGCCGGTTTGACATCCATGGAGATGGCACACTCTTATTGTTATACCTGGTTACTGAATATTATTGAAAGCGGCAGATCGGGCTAGTTAACATCATCAGTCCGTCTATTTTTCTTACTATCTCGAGTATTCTCGAGCCTAGTTATAGTCAAGTAAAGTAACCCTTCTAAAAGCCGCTGTAAATAATAAACTATAAATAACTAATACATTTTGTTATCAAGAGCACGTCCATTTTCACTCAACCCTTTCAATACCTGAGGCGGGTCTTTAGGACTATATATAGAATATTTAAGTATGTAGCACAAACCGCACTTCAGTCTAATGCATCGATAACTGGCAATACAGCTGAGAAATATATTTTGGTACTCAAATTGGTATTTGAACTTTGAATTAAAGATATTGTGTTAAAAGATTCCATTCAATTCATTTTATTAGACAAGTAGGCTGACTTTCAGCACTTTTGTACGTCAAAATATTTAAAATAATAACAAAATAATAGTAGCTGCTGTAAAGAGGCGTTGTCAACTTATAAATAATAATTAACTGTTTTAATAGTTTAGTTTTCTTCTCTTTTATTGTTTTTCCATCATCCACAATTCATCATTAATTAGGTACTTCGACAGACAACGCCCAGAACCCTAACTGGGATACCCTGTACTATTATGAGTACTACCAGAACCAGAACAATAAGATATTACTCCCGTTCTGTGTAGGATGCGAAACCAGGACCTCTATGTAACTGGTTAGCCGCTGTGCCATAGAGGCCGTCATCTTTGACTAAGAAACATTATACGTTATATTGGGATAAAATGAGAGAAGTATGCATTGTCTACCTGGACGGTGCGTGTTCGTTTCCTCAGACATAGTGGAGGTGATTACTATCTGCAGACCTTTTCTGCAGGTCTTTGCTCTATAGGCGCCTCATTTTCATGCTATATGCCGGGCTAACTATTATAACTATAATATAAAACTATAAAAAAAAATATTTAGATGACAATGATTAAAATTATTGTATTAAAAAAATATCTAATAAATGTCCATTACGACCACGGTTACAGATGTTAATTCTTTTATCAAAGTTTTTAAACACTTTTTTCAAAATGACGGGTCTATTTCGATAATCACTTCACAAATTTACAAATATACAAAAAAAAAACTTTCTTTTTTTTAACTTGTAGCTCGGCATGTGACAACACTCCGTCTGATGTAAAGCTATAGTGCGGTTCATGAATGGAAACAACTGCTACTACAGAGAAATCTGTGCGGATAGCAGTCGCCTCCACTATGCCGGCTTGAGGAGACGAGCATGTATCATCTTAGATTGACAGTGCACACTCCTCTCGTTATACCTGGCTACTTTCAAACTTTTCCCGAAACGCGACAAAGTCACCCAGCTTTACATTTATTAGTTAAACATATAAAAGAAACCTCTTTCGGAAGTGTTTGGTGCCAAAAATTATACGCCAAACCACCATCAATGACGTAGTATTTTATAAGAGGTATTATTAAACTATAGTTTATTTTCATCACTGTCTATTTCATCCTTGAA
The DNA here is from genome assembly GCA_948150575.1 of Tinea pellionella. Lineage (NCBI taxonomy): Eukaryota > Metazoa > Arthropoda > Insecta > Lepidoptera > Tineidae > Tinea > Tinea pellionella. Next base: position 5,811,644 of record OX411263.1, on the reverse strand, counting down.
CGTTGAAATATAGCAGTCTTACTTTACATGATCTAGATTATTATTGATCTAGAAGATGTGAACTCACTGTCCATGAGACCCTTATTTAAATCTCCTTTAATTCTGACCGGTACCAATGTTATACGTACTTTAGTACTAGTACTAGTCTAGTACAGACATTTTAAAAAATATATTATTCAAAGTATTCAAATATATTGGACTGAAAAGATATAACTCCTGTGTAAAGATTTGGTCGCGTTTCGGGAGTAGTAGAGCATATAACGAGAAGAGTGTGCACTTATCTCATCAAGTAGGCATAGCGGAAACGACTGCCGACTGCAGATATTTCTCTGTTGCAGTTGTTTTTTACTCATCGATCACACTCCCGGTAGTTTAATTTATATAATATAAAGAAAAATAAATTCGTTAAATAATAAATATTGATTTTTAACACATATAGTATAACTATAAATGTTGTGTCGTGTACGTGGTCGGTATCCATGCGCAGGCGCAGGAAGTTTACTGCGCGCACGTGCCCCTTTCTACAGGATGTTTTAAAATTAAATCGATCCGACGATCGGCTACGAATGTTTGCAGCATTCTGAATCGGGTCTCGTTCTATTATTGCTATTATGTGTTTATTTTTGCAAACTCAATTAGGTAGCCTTTGCATTTGTTTTAAATTGCGTGGGTGGTCGTTTTTCTTGACTTTAATATTCTTTTATAGTTCATTTTATCTTTATTTTAAACGAACTTTATAAATCTCTAATTATACTAACCTATAGTCAAGATTAAAATTAATTCGTTGTTGAAAGTAGTATCTGGGACTTTTCCAGTCAGAAATTGACTCAGCTTTTAAGCTCTTGAGATTATTTTTTTCAAAGCTCTTATAACAACATGTCTTGGGAATGTTTGATTTCACAAAGGTACTCTGTCAATTTGAACCTGTCCTTTTGTATCCTCGAGCCACCATGGTGGAGACATTTCTCTGTAGTACTCGTAATAGTTGTCTCCACTCATGGACTGCGTTCTAGCTTACTTCAAGTTAAGTGTAGTCACATTCAGAGCTGTTATATGTGAGAATAATTCTAATAATCAAAGTACGATACGATATTTAAAACTTCTAATCAATAATTCATATAAAATTAGCATAATACCGGAAGCTAATTTCGCGCCGTCCTAAACCCAAAAAAAAAAATGAAGACATCAACTTAACCATTCAAAACACACTCCCTATTGACTCACATTTATAATTCACTCAGGTAGATTTGGCCCCTTAACAAAAAAACTATATCTATTCATATTGACTAGAAAAATATGAACAGTCAATAAAAGATAAAGATCAGCCTCTAAATCTACTTTTAAGGTTTGTTTACTATTAATAATCATAAAACAGTCGCCGCGTTTACCATCTGGTGCCAGTGAAAGACAACGCCACGCCCACTGAAAAAAATGTTATGTAATTATTTATTTTACTTACCAAATTAGGTGTAATGCAGTGCTTTGAAAAAATGCACTCTTCATTCAAGACTAACGCTCAATACCTTGATCTAAACTGTTATGTCGAAACCAATTTTAAATTATTTTTATATTGGCTTGATATCTAAACGCATTCTGCATCATGATCAGTCAAGCGTGGACCATCCAGGTTGACGGGGTACACCCCTCTTGTTATAGCCGGAGGATTCTCAGGTAATCCTGAAACGTGATTAGTATGAACACTTTATGGATGTTTGAACGGAGTAGAACCACTCTGGGATGGCAGACTGGGGTAATAACTAACATTGATCTGCCTATTTAACTCTTAGATCAAACTAATACTCCAATATAAATTTTGTGTAATCTATCTATCTAAAAGAGTGGTAGGCAGACTGATGATGGTTATTTGTCCAGTCTGCTGTCCTGGGGTAGTACCACCACCCGTGAAGTGACTTTGTCGCGTTTCGGGAATAGTTTGAAAGTTGCCAGGTATAACAAGAGGAGTGTGCACTGTCAATCCAAGATGGTACATGCTCGTCTCCTTGAGCCAGCATAGTGGAGGCGACTGCTACCCGCACAGGTTTCTCTGTAGTAGCAGTTGTTTCCATTCATGGATCGCACTCTAGCTTTACATCAGGCGGAGTGTTGTCACATGCCGAGCTACAATAAAAAATATATATATATGGATTTGGTATTATAATGCACTTTAACAGAAACAGAACTCTTCGAGACTTGTGTTTACGTTTTGGACACGGGTCTTAGATAAAAGTTGAAACAACCGAGGTGTAAAAACTTTAAATATTATGATTTGTTTATTTAATTTTCGGTTTTTATAAACTTTTGTTTTCATTGTATAATTAACAATGGTTTTTCATGTTTATTTGAACTTATTTTTCTCTTCTGTTCTATTCTCGTTTTTACTTAAACTTTTGTATGTTGGAAATTTTTATTTTGATTCATGATATCTCTAATATTTCTTGACACTACAGAATGTCGTCATAGACGCGTACAATAATACGTACACGGAAATTAAAATTACATGGAAATTATAGTATTTTACACTGCGTTGATATAGTTTTAGTATTTATTATGACATTTCAGTGGATATTTTCGCATAACAACTGTTATAATTTTAAGTACGGTTTTTTTAGTTTAAATTTTATTGTTTTCTAATTATTATATGAGTTGAAGTTGAGTTATTGTGAACTTATAATTAGGCTAATTGAATTTATGTATTTATTTCATAATAATAAATATTTAGTAAATAAATAAAAATCACAAATATACATTAAGAAGTACAAAGGTACATTCATTCATGAAGTAAAAAGGTACATTTGAATAAATCTAACCCTTTCGAGTACTTGATGTATCCATTTTTAAAAAGCCCCGGTCTATTTGACCCCGAGGTTAACCCGTCAACACACATGATATACGACTGAAAGGCACGTGTTATATTATTAAATAGAAACTTACATTAAACTGTAAGTATAAGACTTAGGGCTACGTTTTAAATAAGTTTGAAGTTCTTTTTTTTTAAACACATTGCTGTAGATGTCTTTTCAAAAGATAAAAAAAAAATCTCAAAAAAAAGGTGTCATCAGTGTATAGTTACTTTTTATTTTGATTCTGTTTATCACTAAAAATAAAATAATAAAACATATTTTCCATTTTCCTTAATTTTTTTTATAACGAAATTATATTTATAAAAAAAGATATATAAAACATTCCTTTACTTTCATAATAATAATAAAAAAGCTAAACAAAATATTTTATACGTAACCAAAATGTATACAGAACCAAAAATAACATTGCCCAAAGGTAATAAAACAATAAGTGAGCACGCTGTTGCTACGTGGCTGAAATATACAGGGTGTCTGAAAACTAATAAACGTCAAAAATTACAACTATTCGAACTCCCACACTATTTCAACGAAACTAAACTTTAATCCTTATAGATTTAAGAGTGAATTTTCTTTGTAAATAACATTTAACCATTAAACATATACAAGGTGTTTCTTAAACACTTTTAGCGCGTGACATAATAAAAAGACGGTGGGGAAAAATTTAATGCATTTTCTGCAGTTATTTTTTTCTTCATGTTATAAATACAGGCCATGTCTGTTAGCGTTTTAGGCACGGTTCATTGGCATCGTATAAAATTAAACATTAAAATAAACAAGCATATGAAATAACTCCCGTTTTGATTTACTATTTATCGTTACCATTTAGTTTAAGATTTTTTTTGTGTAGCACTACTTTAAAATATATTCTCTAAGAGTAATATTTACATAGATTAAAGTCCTTTTTAAATGGCTTAAGTATTAAGGTTTGACAATTGTGGAAGAATTATCGATTTTTTTAAATTAATTTTTGACGTTTTAAATTATTATTATTTTTAATAGATTTTTTTCAATGAACTTTTATGATGGCATTGGCTACCACAGAGAAACGTCTGCAGACAGTAAATGCCCCGCCATGCCGGCTCGAATGTACCGTACCAGATTGAAAATAAACACTTCTATTGTTTTACGTGGCTACTTCCAAGCTGATCTCGAAATGCGACTAGATCACTTTACGGTTATTACAATGGTGGTATTACCTGGGACATTTAAAGCACTAAGTCTTTATGAGATTAAATGTCAAAGCTCAGTACGAAAAAAAGATTGGTTTTAAAAACCAAAATTCACCAATCATGGCCTGTTTTAAAAAAGGTCAGTGTGTATTAAAATATGTGTTATTTTGTTTCAGAAAGCTGATGGATCGGAATAGAAGTTGAAAGTAGATCAGTGCAAAATGAGACTTGACTGCTCCGTCATGTCTTGGCGCGAAACTATTTTGAGGTCGGTGATCGTGATCCTGGTGTTGTTCAGCCAAGTTTTCGCTAGAGATATATTGCTAGGTAAGCGTTAATTTATTTAAAATTTTATTTAATTTTAATAGCTATCGCTGGACATCGGCCGCTGTGTAATCAATATGATGTTTAAATTATCAGTCATATCCGCTTTGTGGCCTACGGAATAAATACTTAGTCAGGTTTGATAAGCTAGCAGATTGAATATGCAGCCTATCTTACTGCTCACTTCCCTCGCTGAATCATTCAAGGTGATTCTGAAACGCGATTAATTTGCTGCGCGGTCTTTGAAATTGAAAGTGGTGGTACTACCCCGAACGTCGGCAGGCTGGTAAAATGACTGCATATATTTTTTTAATAATTAGGAAATGTTTAAAATAAAATTCAAAGGATGTCTTCAATCTTTAATCGCTAAACACTTGTAATTTTAAATGTTTCTTACCTTTATTTCGACGTACAATGAATTTTATATTATTTCATCCAAACGGATAATTCGATTTGTATTCTGTATTTGTACAACATAATAATATTAACCAAAAATTTCGATACGTTACTGGGAATTCAAAGTGGTAAATGATGGTTTGAATTTTAAACTCTTTTTTGGATGTAAATTAATTCTAATGTTTACGTCGGGTCTCTCTTTACCCCAATACTTCAATCAACATTTTTGTCATAATTTTTTTGTCTTATTTAATGCACCTACAAGTAACTTATTCAATTTATGCTGCCATCATAATTTCCTTCTAATTGCCATCATATTCAATATACTGCTATCGGACATACAGTCTCCAGACTAGTTCCGATGGCACTTTTATTTTAATAAAGGTTATTATTATTATTAAAAATTTGAAAACCAAACTATCAAAAAAGGTACAATTTAAAAATTTTTAAAGCTAAACTAGTGACTGACCAAAACACTCATTTGTTGATTTGAAACAAAATAGTAATATTTGGGACATAAATGTAAGTTTTCCATTGCGTTCCCATCTCTCAGTTCAGCCGACTACGTTCACATTAAAAATTAATTTCGTTTGATTAAGTTGTAATATTCGTTTAAGATTACTTTTAATTAATTTAACAGTTAACACTGTACACATATTATACACTTACTACTACATAACAATAATATATGCTTTTTCTTTGATTTTAATAACAAAAGAACATTCGGGCGGAACAGGTAACTCATGGACCGAACTTTAACACACTTAAGGCGGAGTCACCACGATAAAAATCGATGAGCCTTTAAAAAGTTACTGCTGCATCAGATGACAACTCCTAGGCGGTCATGACATTGAAGGAGATGTATTTAATTGTCTATACATCCGGGTGGTTTTAATTGGTCCCGTATGAGCTCTCTCAATCGATTAGTTTCCGTGAAGACGTTTTATGTTCCGCCTTAAGTTTTATAGTTTTGAAGGGTTAAAATGTTTTAATTAAGGGTCTTTTTATAGTAAAACTAATTCGTTAAAGTTGCAGGTTCGATTCGTAATCGTATCTATAACATTATTATTGTTTGATTCGAGACTGGGTTTTCTTATCCTGATATCCTAGTTTGGAGTATGTTTATATGTTGAATATGTATTTAATGATTTGCGTATACTAGGAAGTTTATCCTGCAAAAAAAAAGAATAAATGGGTCGTTATGTGTATTTTTATTAGTCATGTATTGAATACCTATAATTCTTAGAATATAAGTTGTTTTTTTTTTGGTAAAATCGATGTTTATCTATGTGATGTGTATTTAGGGTTGCGCAAATATCATTGATAAGGATGCATCAATACAAATTTACTTTCGATGACTATTGACTACAATTTTTTTTTCTCGCAGAATATATTTGTGGTTAAAATTATTAGGCATGTACTCTGTTATTGCACGTTACACCAGATTTCCGTAGCAAATATTTCTTATATTTATTAATAGCCTAGGCTTAACATTTCTCTGCCGGCCTACTATAACAATATCATGTATTATTTCATGTGGTTTTCCAAAAATATATCTCACTTTCTGCAGATGGCATACGTATAGCATACGTATGCTATATTCTCGCTGTACGGTCAGCAGTCGGCTTGATGAAGGAGTAGAGAAGGAGAAGGGACGTGGAAAGAAATAATGTTACTCGTATAATGGAGTGCAGACTGCAGAGTGCAACAGCGTTGACGTACCTCGACAAAAGTTCCTCGGCACGACAAGGACGTTCCCGGAGGTATGCAGAAACGTGAAGAGTCTCCTGTCCTTCCTGGGAGACATCAGATGGCTGCAGTGAAGCGGTCCACCTCACGCCATAGCTGCTAAATTGCGAAAAAAGAGCCTCCGAGGAATATACAATCTGCTCGTATAATTAAATACAGCTGTCAAGTTGATTGTAGAAATAAAAAATAAAAATGTCAAATAAATCAATTTAATTATTATTTAGTATCAATCGACTATTAAAGTTGAATAAACAAATAAGCTTGCGAAAGGATGTCGGCATACTTTATGTTCGCTACTGTTGACGGGACACCGCGTCGTGCGTACGCGCATGCAAAAGAACTGCACACCGTTGGAATATACAATCTTTGTGTGGGAAAATTGATTGTGTATTATCATGTCATTAGAGTCAGGAAGAGGGTAGACAGGACTCTTAGAAATATTTGTATAACACGTACAAAGTGATCTTATCGTGTTTCAGGACCAGCTTGGAAGTTGCCAAGTATAACGAGCGGAGTTTGTGTACTAGGGTTTTATTTGGACGGATTATATCATACTATTTTTCGGATTTAGCCATAAAATGCATTATATTATGGAAAAAGTAAAAAATCCTAAGTCGATTTTAAAGTTTCAGTCCTACACTGAAATATAGTATTTCTGCGCACTAGTTATTATATTCTTCAACTGCATATAGTACGCAGACGCGAAATATCACTTAAAAATCTAAGATGGTTTTATAAATACATGAAATTGATTTAAAATTACTAGTATGATGTTAATGACTTATGCACTAGAAAAAAAATCCGGAAAGCGATTTTGTGTAAGCTTTTTAATTTAAAGTAAAACAGAAAAATCTTTCTAACTTATAACTTTAGGAAAATCGTGGTTTTTATAATTGACACAGAGTTTGCTTCTCTGTGTAACTTTAATGTCAATGGATGGTGCATATTCGCTTCTCAATCCGGTATAGTGGAAGCGACTGCTGCCTGCAGACATTTCTTTGTGGTGGCCCATGAACTGAAGTCTCGTCTTTACCAGGCTATTACTTAAAAAAGTTAGTTGATTCAAAATTAACCAAAATAAATGTCATTAACGAATGAAAGTTTTGTTGCCACTAAAAGTAAATTTTTATAGCCGGAGACCACCAAAGGTTAAGCAAATAAACACAATGCTATCTGTAACTTTATACTGAAAGTAAAATCAGTCACGTAATGGACTCCGAAACGACATTAACTCTTAAACTGTCGTAAAAATTTAACGATTCGAAGGAAAAATAAATATTTCACTAACTAGTAGATATCCACTTAAAATTTGAAAAAACTATAAAAATCTTTTATTACTTACTATCGTTGCCATATGTCTTGTTTTGCTCCGTGTCCCATAAATGTCCCGGTGATTTTCGTACATTTAATTTGCATGAAGTGTGAAAAGTAATTTTTAGTATAACAGAGAGATTCTTGTTAGTGGGCCCTTAACGATCGATTTATTTATTCTAGGCAATCGCTTGTTATTATGTTAATGATATTATTTGCGTATTGCCTTGGCCTTTGTTTCGCTTCTTAAATTTAATTAAGTCTCTGAACATAAATGAGATTGAATTATTTGACCACTCCATTTGACGCGTTATTCTCTGTGAAATAAGGTATATTTTTGCATGTTTAGTACTCGTATAAAATTCATATTAATTCTGCACATTCGCAGTGGAAATACCACTTAAATTTATGTGCTTTATGTATGCATTCGAAAGTTTATGGACGATCTGACAAATTTCAAACAAGATTTGCTGCGTTTTGTACAGTCAGTAAAAACAGTGATTAATTTATTTCTTAAATCATAATAATTTATGAAATTGTACAAATTAGTCTACATTCTACTTCTGAGTGAGTTTTTTCTATATTAATAACTTTTTTTATGTAATAGCGTGACATGTGATCCCAAATGGTCTGATGGCAAGCGATAGACGATGGTGCCAGGAACCGTCACTATGCTGGCCCAAGAAAAACTTATTAATAACAAATTATCGACTACAAACCTTGATGATTGGTCAAGCCTACTCCAAGGTTTTCAGGGATAATGTTTTTCAATTATGTTCACAAAAAAATCTAATAATAGCAGTATAAATAAAGTTTTTTATTAGTAGTCCGGCAAGTTTAGCAAGAGTTTTTAAAACGGCAGAGGCATCGGCATCGAAACCCTCGATTAAAACCTCGCTAAATTCTGAGCGGTACTTATTAATTATGTTTCTGTAGGTTAACCATGTGCTTTTGATACAAGCACTAGCTTAGTACTGGCGTTAAAATAAAGTTTGTTTTGCTAACTGTACAAATGAGTGATATGAAATTCCATATTTTCAGTATGCGAGTCTCAGTGAAATTTTCACGAAGCTGTTCATTTTATATTTAATATGGTGTAGAGGATTTTATTTTGTGTTCCAATTAATCCGAGCGTAATTCCTTATGATATTTATTACAATTTTACATAAAATTTTGTTGAATTTCTTGTCCGTTTAGTGTAGGCCAACCCAAATGATCTCGCAAGCTACTTTGATGACGTGTTACGTTATTTAGGGCTGAATTTGCTTAAAAAAAACAAACGTAAAATGAGTAAAACTTCATTGTTATATTTGAACTCCTCAAGCCGGTATAGTACAGGCGAATGTTGCCTGTAGTTTATCTGTAGTAGCAGTTTTTACCGTTCATAGACCGCACACTAGCTTTACATCAGGCAGTGTTGTCATATGTCGAGCTATAATAAAAAAATAATATTTTTTGTTTTATTATAATCATGTTTTTTATTTGATTTTTTTATCGTTTACATATCCCCATTAAATGTATTTAATTGGCAGACAGTAAAAGAAAAAGAATACTTTAAATAAGTACTTACTACGTTTGTATTCCCTATAAGTAGAAATTAATGAGTGTAATTAAAATAGTTTATTGTAAATTATAGTATTTTATATTCGCACCTGCGTTAGTACGAATAGATTGGCAGTAACTCTTGTTTCGTATCTTGATGACAATTTTACAATCTTTAGTGATGTACTGACTTACAAATGAGTGGGTATTCTTGGTATTGAAACGTTTTTAAAACTTCTTTTTGGCGGAGAAATATATAACGGAGAAGTGTGGATTGTCAAAGACATTTATCAAATTCACGTTTTCTGCATTGTCCACTGCGCTCATTGAACGCTTTGACATTATTATGTCCTTCTATCGGCAGTTCGTCAAACTGTTTTTTCCTTTTTTTATAGCATTTCTGTCAGAGTCAGAGGATTTGACGATTTGTGCCAACCCTTTTTTTTTTGTTTAATTAACATAATAATTTAAATAGTTAAAGCATTATCTTTTTAAAATTAAATTTATTAATTTTTGTCATATAAAAAAATATTATTATTGTTATTATTATATTATATTATTATATTATATATATTATTATATTTATTTACGAATTTCAACAATTTAATATATACATATAAGCAGAGATCCATGATTTAATCCCTCCTCCCCCACATCGCTTGAGGTCGACGCATGCAGGCGATCGAATTCATCGCCTCACAGTCGAAACAATCCTCTCGCGGACCAAAAGGTTCGGGCAATCCATCTTCTGTCGTTCCATCAAATTGTGGAACAACTTTCCCAGCCACGTCTTTCCTCCTTCCTATAATGGGATCCTTCAAGCGCAGTGTGAAGAGGCATCTCATCAAGCCGGTATAGCGGACACCGCCTCCGTTCATGGATCACACTCTAGCCTAACATCAGGCGGAGTGCGGTGATATGACGTGCTAAAATAAAAGAAAATTATACTAAAAATTAATAAATAATATATACGTGGATAATTCATTTTTTAAAATGTATTTTATGAGAATATGCCTTCACTTTGTCATTGATGGATAGAGTTAAGAATTTATATGTAGTGTGAGCAGCTGTCTTTGCTAAATATAAACAATATTATGATGAAGACATCTATATATACTATTTTGCTAAATACATCGCTAAAGTTGGTATAAAATTAGACGATATTCGTACAGTTGGATAAGTCGCAATACATTATACTGGACACTCGTGCTTAGTTCTTTGTTAGACAGCGATTAAAATTTCTAAACAATCGCAATTTTTTATAGTAACTTTTTCTCTCTTCATACCTCTTTTGATTCTACCACACCACTTACCTTATCACGTCGGTTAAGGTTGTTTCCAATTTGGCTTGCGTTTCAGGATCAGCTTGGAAATAGCTAAGTAGAGTGTGCACTGACAACATGGTTGGTCCATATTCATCTCCTCGACCCGGCATAGCGGAAGTGACTGCTGCCTGCAGATACTTCCCAGTGACAGCAGTTGTTTTCGAAAAAAAAAACGTAAAATCTATAAAGTAAATATAAAGTGTAATTTATATTTTTTTAATTTGCTTGGTTTGTTTATGACAAATAAAATACGATTTAATTGAAAAAATATGTTTATTAAAACCATGCCGGTTGCAGTCACCGTAACGTGTGTCCCTTTAGGACGAAGTCAGTTAGGGGTTCCAGACTCCAGCATCATTTTACAGTCTGTTGCTATTCTAGGAATAATAACCTCCATATTTTGTGCGTATTTTAGGAACAGGTGCACAGATGTCGGGTTTGCGGACTTGTTTTACGTTTTACAGTATATTTTAGTTTAGACGCGTTTACTTTTTTTCTTTTTACGGCATTATTACATTTTGCCAGTGTTAAAGTAAATATTTATATCAATTAATAATATTATCATTCATAACACTAGGTCAGGCCGAGTCCCAGTCAAGTCGAAAATAGCTTCAGTAAAGTGGTAGAATCTTTACTGAAAGTTCCTCCGGAGTTTTGGAGGGAAAATGAAAACACGTTAAGAAGGCTCCATTATTACACATTAACACTCGACGAAACGCAGGTTTAGGAAAATAATTCAAGACAGACCTAATAGCGAGAGGCATGTGCACTGTCAATCTAGATGGTGCATGCGCGTCTCCTCGAGCCGGCATAGTGGAGGCGACTGCTGCCCGCACAGGTTTCTCTGTAGTAGCAGTTGTTTTCACTCATGGACCGCACTCTAGCTTTACATCAGGCGGAGTGTTGTCACATGCCGAGCTACAATATTAATTAAAAAAAAATGTCTCCAAATGACCGCCAAAACTGCTAGCAATTACGCTAGTTATGTTTTATTTATTATCCCACTGCTGGGCAAAGGTCTCCATTCATCATAACTCACGGCTCTTTGCGACATTTTTCTATTCACCGTCTCTGATTTCTAGCGGAATCTAGCGACTCTAACCTACTCTAGAAAAAAAATTAGAACTGAAAAAGCATTGCCATCACCGTAGGCGACTGCTGGCTGTAGAAAATTTTCTGTAGTAGCAGTTATTTCCGTTCATGGCCCGCACTCTAGTTTTGCATATGCCGCGTAGACAAAAAAAATCTCAATAAAATAAATAGGTACAATACAACCACTTTAAGAAAGTTGACTTGATCGTGTAAACGCTCCATAAAGGATGTATTTTAACTTTAGCAATTAGTCTTATTTCGTCTCGATGTCTGTCTGGATTTATTAGTAACATGTCTAGATTTTATTTTAGATCATATTTCCATGTGTGTACTTGAGACGTGACGAAGCGTGTCGTGTGTTCTTTTTAGCTTTGTTATTTTTTTATAAACTCATATTTTTATATAATATTATTAGACGGAGATTTATATTGTAGCTGGCGTGTAGTTGTTAACTTTAATATGAACAATTATTACTTAACTAAAAACGTAATGGTTTAAGATTGGCCCTTATGGAGGTGCCACGCTTGTTACACGCACGATAGGATCGAATCGAAACAACTCTCGTTTGAGAGTATTATGTTCCTGGAAACGAGTAATGGCGGGAGAAATAGAGATTGAGTATGCCGTGGAGAAGAAAAAAATCGATGGTGTGTGTGTGTGTGTAGAAGAGAGAGTGTGCAATTAAAACAGAGAGATAGAGACTGATAGTAGACCAGGAAAAATGTTAAATATTAAATCGAAAACATAAAAATTTCGAGATATTATTTTTAAGGGTCGTTTGCACCAGAAGGCCGGTTAAAGTAACTTTAACTATTACTTTTACGTTTACTTTAACCTTTACCAGCGAATCTTGGCTTGGATAATGTTAAAGTAATCGTCAAACCAATGTTGCTAACATGAAATGTATAAGGAGGAGCCAAATATGTTTTTCTATTATTTTTCGAGATCAGCCATCATTTTAACAATAACAATATGAATTTACACGATATTGCAACGCGTGTGGAGTAAATGTAAACGTTTAACGGTCGTCGTCGCCGTAAAAGTAATAGTTAAAGATACTTTAACCGGCCTTCTGGTGCAAACCACCTAAGGGTGGTTATCGAATCTAATACGATAAGACGATATGATTATTTACCAAACGTATTTTTTTAATCTTGCACGCAAAATTCTAATTTATAACTTTTAATTCCGGCTATTAAAAAAAATATTTTGAAAGTTGTATCATTGACTCATGTAATCATTGACGCCTAAAACATAAGTCATTGTTAACTTTCTTGATGTAGGTATTATTTTCTTGATAGTTTTGTCGTAATAAATATAAACAATCTTCAAGCCATGTTCTGTGTAGGATGTAGGTAGGCGGTGCAACAAAGAAATACATCATTGCCTCACACAAACTCTAAATAATAATACATATTTTCTCACGTCTAACACATGTGATTTTATTTTGAATATAAAAACTGTTGAAACGATTTTATTTAATTTATTTCAGCATTACTATGACTGACTTTAATTCTAACGTTTGGTCGATTTCATTCTTAAATTCACAGTGCACTAGTTAATTAATATAGTTTTAGTTTATTCCCCTCTCCGGACTGGTAGAGTACAATCTATGAGCGGAGACAACTGCTACGACAGGGAAATGTCTGCAGAAGCAAAAGCAGTCGCCTCCCCTATGCCGGCTTAAGGTGACAAATGTGCACATCTCTCATCGCACTAGCTCACTTGACGGGTGTGTAACTTGAAAGTGGTGGTACTGCTCCAGGACAGCAGACTAGAAGAATAACCTTCGTCAGTCTGCCTATCACAAGAAAAATATTACATAAAGCCATATTCTTGTAAGCTTTATTTTATTATATCGCGTCTCCATAGCATTCTATGTTTATGGGTGTTGAGTTAGAACTGCAGATTTATGGCGAAAAAAGATTTTAGTTTTGTTTACGATTTGAGACAAAAAACGATAGTGCCAAGTGACGACAAAAAATAAAGCTACTGACTGAATTAAGGTAAAAGATAAATCAATTTATCTAAAAAAAAAAAATTAGGTTATCTCGTATCAAAAAAAATTTTTTTTAAAGCTTATATTAAGTTTATGCTCGGCAATGAGCGATGAGAGTACATTATACTCGTAACTTATGAGCCACAATATAATTTTTAAATGACCGTAGTCTAGCGGTAAGACCTCACTAAAGGAGAATGCCCATTCGCTTAAGAAAAATGGGCCCACTAGTTTTTTCTCGAGTTTGGCGATGATTTTCAGTTAATTTTGTACAAAAATAAATTTTTAAGTGGCCGTGGTCTAGTGGTAAGACCTCGCTAAAGGAAGGCCCTTTCGCTTAAGAAAAATGGGCCCACTATTTTTTTTTCGAGTTTGGCGATGATTTTCAGTTAATTTTGTACAAAAATAAATCTACTTCCTTATTACCAAACAGTTTTAATTTTTTTCACCCGGGTTATTGAGTAATTAGATGTTTTCTGATGCAATATTTGAGGTTATTGTTATTTTAAATGCTTTAATAATTGATCTTATCAGTTTTTTATGTAATTAAACATTGTCTATTGATTGGTAAATAATTGAAATTAATTAATAAAAAAATAAGATATTATTTTAGAATATAGTTTTGTTACAAAAATATTAGGTATCAAGTGGGCCCAAAAATGGGCATTCTCCTTTTGATCAATGTAACTTTGTTATATGTACTTTGGTCGTTCAATGCCTATATTCACTATTAAAGAGCGGTAAACATACTAATGATTGTTATTAACCCAGTCTGGCGTCCTGGGGTAGTACCACCATAACGAAAGGAGTGCGCACTGTTAATCTAGATAGTATAAAGCCGGCATAGTGGAGGCGACTGCTGCCTGTAGAAATTATTCTGTATTAGCAATTGTTTCCGTTCATGGACTGCACTCTAGCTTTACATCAGGCGGCGTGTTGTCATATGCCGAGTCACAATAAAAAAAAGATCAAATAGGAATTAAAACAGGCGTATAATATAGCGATGTGTCGCCTCCGTGGACAGTGGGCCTTATTGTTAAACAAAGAGGGTTTTTGTAATCTATTTTAAAACCGTTTATGACTTTACTTCGGTTGACGCTGCAAAACTACCTATGTCTTAAATTAGACGGATTTTCTTAAACTGTTTACAAAGCTACCCACTAAATAAATATTTTAGTATTGAATAGGTGTGTTTTATTCAAATTTAAGACTTATTGTCTGGAACTAAAGTTGAAATTGTATTACAATTTTTAAAATAATTTATCTAGCTTTTATTCTCTTTAAATTAATTCTTTTACTCTATTTTCTTTTAGACATTGATGTACCCTTTTATAACAAAAGTAAATAAATACATACATACATACATAGCAATTACATACATACCCTAAAAATGTAAAATTCTTCCAACGATGCGTCAAACATGAAAGATTCTATGAAGACCGTTCATTACAAGACATTGCTAGAGTTTCAAGAGTGGTATTCTGACTAATGATGGTTATTAGCCCAGTCTGCCGGCCTTGGGTAGTACCACCACTTTCAAATATTGACGCCTAGTGATCTTGTCGCGTTGCGGAAACAGTTTGGAAGCAGCTAGGTATAACAACTGGAGTGTGCACTGTCTATCTGGATGGTTCACATTCATTTCTACAAGCCGGCATAGCTAAGGCAACTGCAGCTTGCAAAATTTTTTTTGTGGTAGGTTTCTGTTCATGGACCGCACTAATGATATACATCAGACGTTTAGGTATATTTTAAGGTCAAGCCACATATGCGCTTGGTATGTGTTACCTACGCGTACAATTGTCATGCATAAGTCAGAAGGTGTGAATTCTGTCTGGAGTTTTGGCGGCCATCTTGAGAAGTTAGGTTATCTGTCTTGAATTATTTTCCTAAACATGTGTTTCTTCGAGTGTTAATGTGTAATAATGGTGGATTATTAACCATTAAGTGTTCGTGAACGTGCGTGAGTGTGGGCAAACAATTCGAAAGAAGAGAACCTGTGTTTCCATTTTCCCTCCAAAACTCCGTAGGAAGTTTCAGTAAAGATTCTACCACTTTACTGGGAGCAATTTTTGACTTGACTGTGACTTGACCTGACTCTTTAGTGTGATGAATGACTCGTGATGCACAATATTAACTTGATGCAAAAAAATATTTACTTTGACACTGGCAAATTGTTACAATGCCATATAAAACAAAATAAAAAATGAATTCTGTTTGTTTTTTTAATCTTCAAATAATGATTTCGCACGATGTCTTAAAATTCTTTCCCGTAAACGAAAGACTACCGTTTCAAACAAACGTGTATTTAACACAAAATCGATGTTGGTTTAACACTCGAAAAACAACATAGATATTGACTGGCCACTTGTAAACCATTTAAAAACTTGTCGCTTTTAAATAAAACAAAGATACGCAAAGTGGACACTCAGACGGTCTGAAACTATACATTTTCTTTTTATTGTAGCTAGATGTAAAGTTAGAGTGCCGTGTATGACCGGAAACAACTGCTACTACAGACACATTTCTACAGCCAGCAGTCGCTTCCGCTGTGCCGGCTTGAAGAGACGAATGTGCATTATCCAGTTTGATAGTGCACAATCCTGTCGTTATACCTGGTTACTTCCAAACAGATCCCGAAACGCGACAAACTGATCTTGTCGCGAAAGTAGCCAGGTATAGCAAGAGAAATCTGCAATGTCACTCTAGTTGGTGCATACTCGTCTCCTCAGGCCGGTATAGAGGAGGCGACTGCTGCTCGTATATATTTCTCTATAGTGGCTGTTGTTTCCACTCATGGACCGCACTCTAGATTTACGTCAGGCATAGTGTTGTCATATGCTGAGCTACAATAAAAAAAAATAATTGTAAAAGACTGTGCATATAATAGTATTAATTTAAAAAAAAAAATTATTTCAGAAAAAAATATCGTATATAATTGTCATCCATAATAAATAAAAAACGATATAATTATATACATAAAACCCAGATTGCAATCACAGAGGTGTCAGAATTATTCCTAGGTAGTTAACCAAACTATTGTGAATTAATTTATGTTAATTTACAGGAAAATGTTTAGTATTCTATAAATACGGGCGTTTTGTTTTTGTTTACATTCAAACGTGACTCCTGAGAAACGTTTCTGCGTACACGCATCGAAAATGGTGTGTTGCGTCAATATACATCGTGCCAACCGCGAATTAAATGAGACAAATATACATAAATCATACAACTAATTTGTAATTGTCATACATTTTTTAAATATACTGATAATAATTGAAATATATATATATATTTTTAAATTTATTTATATTGTTTATGCGTACCTTCTCACTTTTTAACTAGTTTTAACACACAATTTTAACTAGTTAGGGATGTACTCTTATTGATAAAGATGGGCTTGTAGAATTTTTTTTTTTATTGTAGCCCGACATGTGACAACACTCCGCCTGATGTAAAGCTAGAGTGCGGTCCATGAATGGAAACAACTGCTACCACAGAGAAATCTCTACGGGCTGCAGTCGCCTCCACTTGAGGAGACGAACATGTACCATCTAGATTGACAGTGCACACTCCTCTCTTTAAAAATACAAGCAAAAATAGTCCTCAAGGTGATTAAGGTGGCCGTGGTCTAGCGGTAAGACGCGTGAACTCACGATCGATGAATCTGTGTTCGAACCTCGCTAAATTCTGACCGGTACCAATGTAACTTTGTTTTATGTACTTTGGTCGCTCAGTGTCTATAGGCACTATTAAAGAGTGGTAGGCAAACTGATGATCCAGTCTGCCGTCCTGGGGCAGTACCACCACTTTCGAATGTAACACCCGTGAAGTGACCTTGTCGCGTTTCGGGAATAGTTTGAAAGTAGCCAGATAGAACGAGAGGAGTGTGCACTGTCAATCTGGATGGTGCATGCTCGTCTCTTCATGCCGGGTGACTGCTGCCTGTAGAGATTTCTCTGTAGTAGCAGTTGTTTCCATTCATGGACAGCACTCTAGCTTTACATCAGGCGGAGTGTTGTCACATGCCGAGCTACAATAAAAAAAAAGTAACCGTTTGCCTATAGTACTTAAGAAATCATTTAAATTAACGACTTAAGTTTAGAAAGTTAACACGTAATTAACTTATAACAATGTCTAATCTAATCAAGTAAAATAAGGCGCTTACATACTGCTGAATCACGAATAAACAGTCTAAACACGACCTAACATCACGAACAATACACAAGTATTAACCCAATTGAACCAAAAATGGTCTGGATTATTCAAATCTTTTGACTCATAGTCTAACAATTCCGTCTTAGAAGCAACATGTGAATTTAAAACGGAAATACCTCATCTTTGCATTAAAACGATCTAATACGACTACTTGCTACAGTTGAACCATATGGCTTTAGTTCTCTTCTTATAAGGTGTTTTAGATGCGTTATAAACACAATTATCGTCGACTTTCGGTCATACATACATATAGAAATAGCCGGCATAATGGAAACGACTGCTATAAAAAAACAGCAAAATAAAAAAAAACTTTAAATTCGGATATTTCTTGATAAAAAAAACTACGAAAAGTAAGATTGGGAAAAATGTATTTTTCCCTTTAAGGGAGGGCTAAAATCATTATTCAACATTTTTATAGTAACTTGGGAAATGACAACATTCCGCCTGATGTTAAGGTCCATGATGGCAAATTCTAGTACGTGTAGTACAAGAGTAAGTACTCTCTTCAAACCGGTATAGTAAAGGCTACTACTGACTGCCGACATTTCTTTGTGGTAGTAATTAATTTCGCCCATTGAAGTGTGCTCACATGCCTAGCTGCTAATTTAAAAAAAAAAAGGAAATAATGCTTTTAGCCTTTGTTTTAAAAGGAAGATTTTGATTTCAAATCTCACTTTTCGTACTTTACTTTATTTATTGTCAAAGGAAAAGTATTAATAACTTTTAAAAGTGCATTACAGCTGTCCGTGGATAAGAAAAATTCCCGGTGCGATGTTAGGAAGTCATTAGTTACGGACAATGTGACCGCTTCCCGGTTTTTGGAATATTTTGGACTTGTGTGGAATATTTTATATTAATGGAGGGAAAATATTAAAATTTTGTGACAAATATTTGATGATGATCGTTTGTGAATAGCGCTTGATCTTTCTTCGTGCAATGAAAATGAAAAAAATGAGTCGGCATAGTGGGGTCAACTTTTTAAAATTTGTATTTTGCGTATAACGTAGCGAACAACAAGTTAAGAACGAGTTACTACTAAAGTCTATGATAATAAATAATGAAAATTATTTTTTATAGTAGCTTAGAATACCACAGAAAAATGTCTGCAGACAATAGTCGCCTCTACTATGACAGTTCGAAGAGACCTATGTGCACCATCCAGATGACAGTGCACACTTCTCTCATTATATGTGGCTACTTCCAAGCTGATCCTGAAACGCACATAACGGATGTTACCCCGAGATGACAGACTATCAGTCTGCCTACCACTCTTAAATTCTAACTTAAGTTCACACACAAATGACCAATTTTAACTCATGTCGTCGCAGTTGTTCAATAATGGTACAAAATGAGCATAACACTAACGATAACCCTTATGTACGCATATTATTTTTCAAAAACGACGCCATTATGGAACAAACTAGCGTAAAATATTTCTAGTTTAAACTTTAAAGTAAACTAGACACTATTGCCAAGAGATCTTGGTTCAAAATTATTTACAAATATATTTTTTAATGAAGACAGGAAGCGTGTAAAATCTGTCATAACTCCTGAGACACGGTAATCAAAAATGTCGCCACCAATTACTATGATGTGTGTTCTAGTCTCTAGTCTAGTTAGTGTGTTATTGAACATTTTCTTATTTCTATACAGTTTGTTTGTTAATAAGGGTGCAATTCCTGTGTTAAATTATGAATGGTTATAACTGTATTTTAAGAAAGATTGAAGGAAAACATGCATTGTTTTAATTAATTCACAACAAGATTAATTATCTATTAGCAGTAGCCACAACCTCCGTAGCGGAGTCGTTAGAGCACTGGTCTGTTATACAGCAGTTCGATTCCCGATAGACACAAATGATAAACATGTATTTATATTATACTAATGTTTATAGGTCCCACAATTACGTTCAAGCGGGTGAACGGATCTAAAATTTAGTATAGGTGGTTTAGATTATGAACTATAATTAGGGTTGATAGACGTGCTAAACAAAAACCGGACTACGTCTATAACCCAATAATATAATTTTAAAAAATTAATAGAATTACACTCCGGTTCATTGTAATTTTTCAGATATATTTTCTTAATAGTCAAGCGTTTGACGGCATCAAACATCAGGCGGGGTGATGTTTGATGCGGCTTGCCTACGAGATTCCTATCGGACACGGTACAGATTGGACAGAAGAACCGGGTATCTGGCAGCTCTGAGTAGAATAAAATACTTTGTTATTGTTCTTTGTTTCTTTTGAGGGCATATCTCATTCTCCTCTGAACTTATACGATTATTTTCTAATTTACTGATAGTACTTAAAAAAGACAAATTCCCAAAATCAGCTGCTTAATAAATACTTTTAAATAACTCATTAATTATTTACACAGAAAATCAAGTACTATGAAATCGATTTCTAACAAATGGTACTAATTGAATTCAACTGAAAGACATCGGCGCGAGCGCATGTTTAAAAATAAAAATCTTTAGGGTGACGGACCCTTCTTCCGATCCACACATGCCCTTCAAAAAAAACTTCGTTTACATGTAAAATTTTAAACTATTGCATTTACTAGGTCGAACTGATAAAAGATTTACTGTTTTGGTTAACTTGTTAGTTAAAATGTGTTTTTGGAAATGTGATGATTATAAATGATGAAGAGTGTGGGTTGATGACAACCAGGTTCGAATCCCGATGATGGTATACTAATTTGTACCTTATAAAATGGACTTATAATTTTAAATATTTATTATATTTATTAGTTACCCCTATTGTGTATTCTGAACTACCAAAAAAAAAACTTATATTCCTAGCATTAAAGATACTTTTTCGTCTCTATCACAAGTTCTCATTAGGGTTGCCAGATGTGTTGAGAAAAAAAACGGACAAAAAATTAATAACATAAACTCAAAAATTAATAAAATGACATACTATTTGTACGGTTAATTGCGATTTTTTTTAGACCGGACAGACATGTAAAAACCTAGCAACCCTAGCTCTCATGAATGTATGTATATTAATTATATGTATGTACAATTAATTTTGAATAATTATATTGAAAACGGATACAAAATATCATTTAACAAATTAACTTTGATTTGACAAATTTGAATCAGGAAATCCTAAATTTGTGTCAAGTCTGATCTTATGTTATTTTAGTACGTAATGGGATACCGAATATTATCTGTCAACGATGTTCGCAACAGCTGCCGAATGCACCAATAACTAGCCGCAGGAAATTATATTGCATATCTGAAACTTTTGACAGAAAGCATTTTTTATTGTGCTTTTTAAAAACATTTTTTTATAATTTTAACGATGTAACCCATGAACTGCGTTTTGGGATCAAATTGGAAGAGTGTGTAGTGTTCAACTAAAGGGTGCACAAGCCGGCATAGCAGAGGCTGCTGTCTGCAGAAATTTCTCTGTGGTAGAAGTTGTTTCCGTTGATCGATCGCACTCTAGGCTAATATCGGCAAAAAATGCATTAATATTTAGGATTTGTTCATTAAAAACAATAAGGGTATTAGATAGAAGAAAATAGATTACATCATAATGAACATTTCGGTTCTTGGTTTTGGGTGTTATACGGGTACGGATTGAGGGTGTCCTCATTTGCGGTCAGGGTATAGACTATATATTTATAAGCGGAAAATAAATTTTGTTAGCATAAAACTTGGTAAACATATAAAAAATATTAACCAATAATTTAGAATAAGAAGAGTAATTTAAAAGCAGGAAAAAACATTTGTTTCTTTGATATGAAGTAATTTATAATAGAGATACGGTTAAAAGTAAATAAATTGGTCAAAATCGGCGCGCACGCATAGAAATAAAAATTCGAATTTTGAATGTGAGAGGAAACGGATGCGGAGCGGTGTCAACTTTTTTAATAAATCCTATTTAATATTCTCTTTCCGTCTGCGACCGTTTCTGATTATAAATACAATTCTTTCATCTTTTAGACAACTGCCTCTTCTGATGTTTTGGGGATTGTATTATTTTTTTTTATTCGTTGTTATGAAAAATCATTTGATCCAATCGTTACGATTGAAATTCATGTCAACTGACAGTGCACTAGCGCTTCATGAAGTTGCCATAGCGGAGGCGACTGTTAACATGATTTACAATGTCAGCGTTGATTGTAAAGCGGTTGTTAGTGTGGGCGAAATAGTGTTCCTAGTTTGAATCTAGCTAGTATAAAACATTGTTATTTATTTATTTTATATGGCTTCGGAAAGACTCCGTGGGCTTCTTGTGTTGGCCAAGCAAAAGAGTTCAAGTAGACTTATTTGAAATAAATAATAATAATAATAAATAATAAATTCTTTATTGCATATAACACAGTTAAAGAAATACAAAATCATAAATAAGTTACTGCAATTGGCGGTCTTATCACTAAAAGCAATTTCTTCCAGACAACCAATTGATATTAAATAAATTGTAAGGAAAAGAGAAGAATAATTTGAATTTTAATAATTTTGAGATGTCATATTGTGCTTGATAGACACGTTTATATAAAAACTTCAATATTTTTTAAAAAAACATTTAAAAAAAGGGTATTGTTTATCAAATTATGGTGAAAAAGAGAATGCCCATTTTGGGCCCAATAGTTTGATACCTAATAGTTTGGTAACAGACAATATTCTAAAATAATATCTTATTTTTTTATTAATTCATTTTAATTATATCAACACATCATTTACCAATCGATAGGTAATGTTTAATCACATAAAAAATAGATATCTTCAATTATTAAAGCAAGGGTAAAAAAGTTAAAACTGATTGGCAATAAGGAAGTAAATTTATTTTTCTATAAAATTAATTAAAAATCATCGACAAACTCGAGAAAAAAATTGTGGGCCCATTTCTCTTAGGCGAATCGGCATTCTCTTTTAATTGAAAGAAATCAAAACGCATACGGAGCTGAGGTGGACATCGAACAACGTCGAAAAGAAAAACAATTTTCAATTTTCAGCATAATAATTTTTAATCATTATTATAAATATTATATTAATTCTTTACTACCAGAAATACTGTTTATGTACGAGTAACTATTTTTGGAGTGATAGGAGGCACTCCAATTCAATAAAATATAACATGTTGTTGCTTGAGCAAATATATTTTTCTTACTGCATAAAAAAACAAAAGATCGAGCTTGTCATATTTTTGACATATTACTTTATAAAACAAAACTATTAAATAGAGGTTGCCACATATTCATGAAAATAATATTTTGCTTTTAAAAGGCGATATAAAATCAATGTTCCAAATGAAGTAATTTTAACTATTGCAACGTAAGCGCAAGAAGTTTGACAGCGAAACTTGAGTGGTTTACAGTTCATCCCTAAAAAAGAGGGTAAGTAAAAAATATACACGTGAAATAGCCCACGTCAGGCGTCAAGTATCAATATCAACCAAAATAGATACTTTAAGAAATCGTTTAAAATTTAAATGGATACTAACGAAGTAAACGTGAGTGTTTAACGTTGGTTCATTTTTTTTTCGTTAAAATGTTTTATAAAACCTCTCATACGCGACGTTTGCGTATAATATACAGGGAAATTTTTTTAACTGGGACACCTATGGGAAAATCCTAAACCACAGAAGTTACAGGGAAACTGTCTTAGGAACCATTTACTCTTTTTTTTATGAAAACGAATTTGGCATAGTAATTGAGCCATTTTGGTGAAAAAATTTTTTAATGCGGTTCGACTCAGTTTCATGCAAGGATCATTTCATTGTATGGGAGAAAAAATTCGGAGCAGCAGACGTTAGTCAAATTTAATGAAATGTACCTATTCCCATACAATTCGTAAGTGATCTGAAGCTTACATTAATAATACTAACGCAAAAATGTTACGGGCACGTTTCAGAACTACTCTAGTGACAAAAAAATGTGTGGTGAATTACCCTGTATATTTGTATATTTTATAAATGCCTACTAAGGTAGTGCTTGTATCACAGGCACTAAAGTACATATATGAAATGAAATTATAAGAAAATAGTTTATGCATGCACGAGATGACTACCACAAGAAACTCGTCAATTATAGCCTGTGCATATAATAAGTCGGAATAATAATAATAATGACATAGTTACATTAGTACCGGTCAGAGTTTAGCGAGGTTTGAACACGGGTCACATCGATCCTGAGGTCCGTTCTCTACCGCTAGACCACAGCCGCTCATATGTAGAGAAGAAGAAAATATTAAGAACACTAGATTCCAATTTTAAAAACCGCCGCGACCTAAAGATTTGGTCTCACAATTAAAAAAAAACAACTACCTCAGAATAATTGCAAATTCAAGGATATTCAAACATTGATGATGTAAATCAATACGTGAGATAAATTCTAAAAACAATTGCCTACCTTATGATATGACAATAATAACTAATAAGAAACTCCCGCGCAACCTAAAATCAAACTTAATACAATTACAAATTCAAGACGCTCGTTCGTGTGCCCATCAATGGGATACTTTAACCATCATAAAAGGTCGGATTGTAGTGCGTACTACGACACGCAATTATACATATATGAATTCTATGTTACAAGCAATAGAGGTCAATTTGGACTGTGTAATTGGGTATACTATAAGCACTAGTAGTTCAATATCAAGTACAAATCAGGCTTTGTCCCTATTTCAGGTTTGTAAGCAGTTATGCGTTATTATGACTTCGTAGAGGGGTCAAAGAGGACAAAGAGTCTGTAAAATTAACAATAACTCACAACACATTAAAATTAAAGCAAAATTTTAATTCCTCTTCGAACGTGATCCATATGGTAACAAAGAAACAATAGCTTTTATTGTTCCAAAATGTCCTCAGTTACAAAATTTTCAAATACAGTCACCGACATAATATTATAAAGGAAAAAAATACATACAATAACGTCAGTCCTGACTCCGAACTAGGCTACACTGAAAATCAGTATTTATTGATCGAAAATTATTTTTTAACATGTGGGTAGTGATGAAAAATCAAATAGAGCATTGTTTGTAAACAAACTAATGCAATATTTATGGTTATTATTATATTAAATGATTTATTAATTGACGATATATGTTTTTTATGTAATTAAACATCGTCTATTGATTTCGAAATGATGTGTTGATATAATGAATGAATTGATAGAAAAAAAATGTTATTTTAGAATATTGTTTTGTTACCAAACTATTATGTATCAAGTGGGCCCAAAAATAGGCATTCTCCCTTGCAATAATATTCGTATTATGTTTTTATTACAGGTGGGTTTTTTGAGTAATTGAAATCTAAACTATTATAAAATAAATGTTTATTTTATAAAAATCATACATTCTTTTTTATCTAAATTTATATTGTTAAAAGCTATAAAAATATTTGCAAACATTTTTCGCACAAAACAAATCTCAGAATGTATACGAATATTTTAAAGTCGACGTTTCTTATACGTTCTACTTGAGTTTTAGTGAAAAGTTAACGATCTCGGTTAAGATTTGTTAGCATAAGGACGTCACCCTTTTTGGTTTATTTGTCATCGATATAAATCATGAATAATTTATGTTCAAATTTGTCAAGTATAATAATTTTGCTCTCACAATTTATGTCGGTGACAGATTTTGAGCTATTTTTAATTTTATTGATGTTTTTGAAAGAATTCGAATATTGTATTTGAATGTGTCAAATACGATTAAACTATACTTAATTATTATTCTTATTACTAGTATACCATAGAGTAAAAACTAATTATAATCATTAAATCATTATGAAAATCATACAGAAAGAAGGCCCGCCATAACTTAGGCAATAATAGTAATAATTTACATTGAACTAATCGGGTTTTAATGAAAAATACATTGGCAAAAAAGTTATCGATATCGATAGACTTTGTAACGTTATTATCGATTGCAAGTTCTTAAGGTCGACTTAGTGGTTGCACGTGTGTAGCAGATGTATTTTTGGATGTAAAAAAAAGGTAAACTAAGTTTCGAAAGTGCCATTTAAAGAAACAATAGGCCATGTGGTGGTCAGTGTATGGGAAGGACCAGGGGAATTTTATTTTAACATTTTTTTTGTATAAAATATTCAGTTTTTTACTTATGCATAATTTGTATATACCTATAGCGTAATTCATTCTTGTCTAGGTTTTGGTCTTGTACATAACTTGATTAATAAAATAACGAAAGGAGTGTGCACTGTCACATGCCGGTCGGTCATGTGCCGGATTACTTTAAAATTAAAAAAAATACATTAGATTTTTTAATGTAAGTAATTTGGATATGTTCCAAAGATTTTGTTGTGCGAGTGTGAATTTTAAAATACTACTGATATCATTAATTTACGTGCAATTTCTTTCTAAGAACAAATGTCGCAGACTGGTTAATGGTAGGTCGCGGGTTAATAAAAATAAATTCTGATGAAAAACCCCAGTACTATATCATCAACCCAGCAGTTGCAAGGGCTGGTCAGAGCATCCATGCGCAAAACGGAGGACGTCAGTTCGATCCCCATATAATTTAATAATATTTAAAAAAAATAGTACTATATTGTTTTTTCGATTAAAATATTTTTCAGTGATCATAAAATAATAAATTTGTTTCAGATGACAGTATAGTGGAAGCGTCACTGAATGACAAACTTCGGTTAGATTGTGGTGTGACAAAAACTCCAGGACAAATTCTCAAATGGTTCAAAGATGGTCAACTTTTGGATGTCAGCCATTCTTCATTAAAATCTAGAATCATACAACAGAGACAATGGTAAGGAAAATACGAGTAATAGGTATTTGTAATATATAGTACTCGTAATATTAAATTTGTTTGGGAAATAGTGAGAATCAATCACATAATAACAGTTGCAATAATATTACTTACTCGCAACTCTTTTATACGGGTACAATATTATTTTAATTTTTTTTATTGTTGCTTCAATATTATATTGACAACACTCATGTATCTAATTGTTTGTATTTCTTCGTTGTTATTACTTTCTGTAACTTCTATAAGTTGTAGTGTAGTTCCATTTCCTGTAGCACTTTTTTTTGTTTATTTAAATATTTTCTAACTTTTAATATAAGTAATTTACTCCAAAATGTTGTATTCTAAAACTAAGATACACTGTAAACCCTCCTCATAACACCTCCCCTATGTGCAAGTTAAGTAGAAGCACAATTTTATTGTTACAAAATCTTATTATTAAGTAATTAAATAGATTTTTAAGTTATTTTATTTTTCTGAGAAGTAATTGTTATGTTATGTTTTTATATGATTTATAATAAAATAGAAGAATGAAGGAATGTATTGAAATTATTTTGCATATAATTTGTACATATAAATAGTGAGATAAAGATCGGAACAGACACGTTAGCGTCAAGCCTATTAAAATGTTGATCATACTGAGGCTGAGACCATAAATAACGCAAATATTCCAGGCTAAGAATAAAGGGGTTCCGTGCAGAAGATGCAGGCGTTTACACATGCAAAATACGTGATGATAAAACTAAGAATATGACCAGTGTCACCATTAAACTTGCTGAGAGAATAAAGAAACAAGAATCCATTGAAGGTATGTGTTAACGTGTTTTTATGAATAGGTACCTAATAAAAGTAATTTTAGCATTGGAGATGCGTGAAAATGCACTGTTTAAACTATTTCATGTATTATTAGACGGGACTAAAATGAATTCTGGTTAAGATGCTAGGTCTAGACGTTTAAGTTTTGCATATTTAGTTGTAAAAAGAGTTTAAATGCTTTTTAATAATTTTAAGCGGACTTTTATTTGGCTTTTTATCCAAACATACAGCGTGATACACAATGAAAGTTTTTTTCTATTAGATTTTCATCATAATGGATAAAACTTAAAGAATTCAGAAACCTTATGAAGCTACCTATAATTGGGATATAAAAATATAAGAGTTATTATATTATATACAGCTCGATTACCACTCACTCACTGACTCACTGACATATATTATGAAGCACTTGCCGGGGGGTTAGGAGGTGATTCTTTTTGGGGCGTGTAGGGGGCGGTCCCGGGACCTCGGGAAAACCTCGACTTTGACCGGAAGCGGACTCTGGACCGGAAGTGACGTCGATATCTCGGAAACGGAACGAGATAGGGCACAAGTGCCGGAACAAAAGTCGTAGGGAATGCCCTCTAATATCGAAATCCATAATTTGTTTTTTCAAAAAAAAATTTTTTTTTTTAAATTACCCGAAAAATAACTTTTTCAGCGCCGCGAATTATATTATATACAGCTCGATTACCACTCACTCACTGACTGACTGACATATATAATGAAGCACTTGCCGGGGGGTTAGGAGGATGATTCTTTTTGGGGCGTGTAGAGGGCGGTCCCGGGACCTCGGGAAAACCTCGACTTTGACCGGAAGCGGACTCTGGACCGGAAGCGACGCCGATATCTCGGAAACGGAACGAGATAGGGCACAAGTGCCGAAACAAAAGTCGTAGGGAATGCCCTCTAATATCGAAATCCATAATTTGTTTTTTTTTTTAATTTTTTTTTCAAAACTACCCGAAAAAAAACTTTTTCAGCGCCGCGAAGCGCGCCCAAAAAACTAGTTATATTATATACAGCTCGATTACCACTCACTGACTCACTGACTGACATATATTATGAAGCACTTGCCGGGGGGTTAGCGAGATGATTCTTTTTGGGGTGTATAGAGGGCGCTCCCGCGACCCCGGGAAAACCTCGACTTTGACCGGAAGTGGACTCTGGACCGGAAGTGATGCCGATATCTCGGAAACGGAACGAGATGGGGCCGAACTCCCAAAACAAAGGTTGTAGGGAATGCCCTCTAATTTCGAAATCCATAATTTGTTTTTTCAAAAAAATTTTTTTTTTCAAAACTACCCGAAAAAAAACTTTTACAGCGCCGCGAAGCGCGCCCAAAAAACTAGTTATATTATATACAGCTCGATTACCACTCACTGACTCACTGACTGACATATATTATGAAGCACTTGCCGGGGGGTCAGAGAGATGATTCTTTTTGGGGCGTGTAGGGGGCGGTCCCGTGACCCCGGGAAAACCTCGACTTTGACCGGAAGTAGACTTTGGACCGGAAGCGATGCCGATATCTCGGAAACGGAACGAGATGGGGCCGAACTCCCAAAACAAAGGTTGTAGGGAATGCCCTCTAATTTCGATATCCATAATTTGTTTTTGCAAAAAAAAAATTTTTTTCAAAACTACCCGAAAAATAACTTTTTCAGCGCCGCGAAGCGCGCCCAAAAAACTAGTCATATTATATAAAGCTCGATTACCACTCACTGACTCACTGACTGACTGACATATATTATGAAGCACTTGCCGGGGGGTTAGAGAGATGATTCTTTTTGGGGCGTGTAGAGGGCGTTCCCGTGACCCCAGGAAAACTTCGACTTTGACCGGAAGTGGACTCTGGACCGGAAGTGATGCCGATATCTCGGAAACGGAACGAGATAGGGCACAAGTGCCGGAACAAAAGTCGTAGGGAATGCCTTCTAATATCGAAATCCATAATTTGTTTTTTCAAAAAAATTTTTTTTCAAAACTACCCGAAAAAAAACTTTTTCAGCGCCGCGAAGCGCGCCCAAAAAACTAGTTAAAGTATATAACTAAAGTTGTGAATACTTTTTCATATTGAAATAAGCCGGGATAATGGGATGTATTTTGCTTATTTTCTATACTGATCTATCACCTCGTATACTCCTCGACGATACTTCTCTTGAATTTTGTTTAGCTGGATATTCCTTTTTATTAACGTCAAAATGTGACGTAATTTTACACGTATTTTCAGCAAACGTGGTCGTTTAACGACACTGAAGTAACTGTTAGCTTATAAGTTAAATGTTGTAAGAGTTTGAACTGGTGTTAGAAGAGTGTGGGTATCAAACACCCAATTTTATAGATAGACGGTAGCAAATATTTGTAGAAGCTTACAAAAGATTTCAATTTATGACTCTTAAAACTATTTTACAACCAACAATATTTAGTTTTATGATTTAAACTAAACTAACTGAAACGTTATTGATTTTCAGAATACCAATCTGACGTCGATATTAATAGGATTATGCCAGAAATACTCTCACAGCACAGTGCTGCTGCATTAGTCAATAATTCTTTAGATGTTATTGATAACAAAAAGGAGAATATTTCAAACAAGAATGATGATTTGAGAGATGACGACTTATATGATAAGGGTGAGAAGGACGGAGACCATGAACATGGGCATTTGGATAGCTCAGTAAACGAGTTTGCACCTCGTTTCAAACATTTATCGAAAATGTATGAAATGGACATGAGACCGGCTGGAAATTCTGCAAAATTAAAGTGTCACGCTGATGGTAAAGATTTATTTGCATTTATTTGGGATTAAGCTATTAAAAAGAGAATGCCAAATGAGCCCACAATTTTTTTCTCGAGTATTTCGATATTTTTTTGTTAATTTTGTAAAAAAAAAATTACTTCCTTATTACCAATCAGTTTTAATTTTTTCACTCAGGTTATTGAGTAATTAGATGTTTTTTTTAATGCAATATTTGAGGTTATTATTATTTTAAATGCTTTAATAATTAATTGAAGATATCTATTTTTTATGTAATTAAACATTGTCTATTGATTGGTAAATGTTGTGTTGATATAATTAAAATGAATTAATATAAAAATGAGATATTATTTTAGAATATTGTTTTGTTACCAAACAATTAGGTATCAAGTGGGCCTAAAAATGGGCATTCTCCTTTAAAAGGGGAAGACAGATTGTTGATGGTTATCAGCTCATTGTTCAATAGTAAAGCACGTGAAGTAACTTAGTTGAGTAGGCCGGCATACACTGCTGCTTTGGGACCGCGTTTATCATGAAGTAGAGTGCGGTAATGTTTCCGGGTTACGAGTTTATATAGTCCTTCTTTAGATACATATAGCATAGGGTTAATTTAAAACTAGAGTACTGTATATATTTAATTATTCCTTGGTAAATTCCAGGTAATCCCACACCAAATATAACGTGGCAGAAAGATGGCAAATATCCAATAACGAGAAGTCTCGGGCAAGTTACTTATGGAAAATGGGCATTGACTATAGACGAACTTACCAAAGGGGACGATGGCAATTACACGTGCATTGTTTGTAATTATTTGGGATGTATAAATCATACGGTTAAATTGCAAGTACTTGGTGAGTTTTTCAATTTTATACGTTAAGTTAGAATTATACATGGTCAAGATTTAGGAAGGGGCAAGTCGGGGTGCATGCCCCGGATGTCAAGTTAAGGGGGCGCCTTATGGTTTCACTATATGGCGATGGAATTAGGGATAATAAAGTGGAAATATATTTTAAATATTAACTTCATTCTTAGAGCGATATCCATCAAAACCTTACATCAAGGAAGGCTTCCCGGGAAACGTGACAGTGTTAATAAATGAAACAGCGATTCTAAATTGTCCCCCAATATCTGATTTGGAACCACACACGCAATGGTACAAAATTGAACCAGACGATTTCTACGAAGTTGGTCCCAGTGACAGACCTATACCGCCATCTTACAATCTTATCGAGGTTCATTATTTTTACATAATCTATTGGTGATGGAGGTTTTTAAAATATTATGCACAATACAATAATTACAAGATAATAATTATGGGCTGTAATTTTTTCAAAATCACATACTATAAGTTATTCTCTCCTTATTTTGGAAGTAAACGTCCTCGGTGTTACGTATTGTTACATTTCTCTCTTGATTACTTGGTAGATCTATTTTAATTTACAGAGCTTTTTTTGTTTTAAAATAAAGAAAATAAATTACTTTTCTTTCTATAATTGTTTTTAAGCGTACGTGGTCGTGTTAATTCGACCTAGACCAAAAAATCCCGAACAGTGTAACGTAAATTTGTTATATTACGTACTTTGGTTTATTGTATAGGCACTAACTTCTCATCTAAGTATAGCAGTGGCGGATTAGATGTCGACATTGGCGGCATTTTTACTGTGGTAATCTAATATATGTATTTAAATATCGACAAAATTATGTGAGAAATGATGAATAATGAAATGCGCGTATCTGGAATCCTCGCGTTTTGCCACTAGGCACATGCATGGTTTACCTGAAGGACAATCCGTCATCGGCCTATCCATATAAATATTAAAAAACAGAAAAAAAATAAAGTCTAACGCTCCCTCTCAATAATTTAAGTCCTTAATTATTATCTGAATCTACTTATTATGTAGTTAAAATCTTGGTATAGGAGAAATCTAATTTTATGTTGGTGAAGGCATTTGTTAATAATAAAGTTATTATAATATTTAGGGTGATGGAAAAGCTGTGGTATTTATTCTATTGTAGTTTGTAGTGAGTTAACTTTACTGGGCTTGTGATCTTCATTTGATGTTAAGCTAGACTGCGATTCATGAACGGTGACATCTGCAAAAGTGTATACAACCAACGATAGCTTCCGCTATGTTGACTTGATGGAATGTACGACCCTGGTAACCTCTCCTAAGCTGCTGGTTCCTTGGCAAGCTATTCCCCAAACATAATTTCGTACTACATTGGGACGGCAGACTGCATTAATAACTATCGTTAGTCTGCTTGCAGTGGTAATAGTTTATTCTAGTCCTAGGGTTCGGTCGGCAAGTAATTTTGGGTGGGGACTCGATACATATGAAGAAATTTAACACAGTTCAGACATAAGTCACTATTTCTTGTTTTTTAATTTTATACTTTCAAAAAATTTTGGCTATCCTTTTTTTTTACTTCCATGGGCCGGAAGCCCTTGGTGGCTCCTGTACATAAGTATTATAAGGTAAATCTCTAAAATAAATAATTTGTATATTTTAGAGAGACTTTTCGCAAAACCAGTCCTTACACAGTCACCTGGAAATATAACAGTACTCATGGGCGAAGATGCCATTTTCAATTGTGAATTTTTATCAGATTTACAACCAGCTTTTTATTGGCTATATTTTAAAAAAGATGATTTGAATGATGCGTTTGAGGATAACATAAATCAATTTCAAGTTAAGGTGAGGGGTTTTGTTGTCGAATAACTTTTGCATGCGTTTGCACCGAACTAACATAACTTCATGTGCTAACTTTGATCTTTATCTAAAATATTTGATTTATTTAGGTAAGCACAGTCAACTAAAAATGTATTAAATTGAAATAAAATTGTTTTCTGTGTATTATTATATTATATTTATTTATTTATTGTCATATAAGTATTTTTCAGTTATTAGAAATTATAAATAGACAGTGCATACAAGGCGTGTACTCATATGAAATATTCTAAAACTTAACCTAATTTTAATATATTATTTTTATTAAATATTAATAACAATCTTCAATTTATCAAATAATATTAAACATTATCATCGACTAGCTGCTGTTTGCTTTGTATTTTGCGGGAAATTTACTAAAATTTTACCTAAAGGAGAATGCCCGCCTAAGAGAAGCTTTTTCTCGAGTTTGTCGATGATTTTTAGTTCTGTAGGAAAATATATCTATATTTCTTCTCACTAATTGGTTTTAATTTTTTTTTTACCCGCGTTACTGAGTAATTAGACTTTTTCTGATGCAATATTTAAGATTGATTATTATATTTTTTAATTGTCTATTAATTAGTAAACGATGTGTTGATATAATTTAATTAAATAAATATAAATAAACAAGATGTTGATTTAGAATATTGTTTTGTGGACAAACAATGTGGACAAAAATTAGATATTAAGTGGGTCTAAAAATGGGTATTTTCCTTTGCATGGTAATTAAAAAAGAAAACAACGTGTGTTATTTGAAAATGTTAGTTCAGAGTTTTTTTTAATAAATAACATAATTATTTCAGAGTCAAAATCCTTTTGATAAGTCCGATCAATTCACTATTTATAATGCAACCAAGGAAGATGAGGGATGGTACGTTTGTGTGGCTATCAATAATTTAGGCCATACTACAGCTAGGGGTTATTTGCAGGTTCTTGAATGTGAGTATGGAAAAGTGTACAAGTAATAGTCAGAATGATGATGGTTATCCGGTCCGCCGCGCCGTCCTGGGATAGTACCACCATTTTCGAATGTAACACGCGTGAAGTGACCTTGTCGCGTTTCGGAAGTAGTTTGAAAGTAGCCAGGTCTAACGAGAGAAGTGTCAAACTAAATGACGCATACTCGTCTCTAGCGGAGGTGACTGCAGTCTTACCGCTAGACCACGGCCGCTCATTTTCTAACTATCATTGCTTTGTCTTCATAATACAATTATAAATGTTCTTTCAGCGTTACCAACTTCAGAAGCGTTAGACCACGGAAAACATACGTGGCTTATTAACATTTTGACAGCGGTCATTGGCGCCATGTTTTTTGTTGCCGCCATTATAGTTGTTATGATATTCAAGAAGTTGAAACGGGAGAAAATTAAGAAACAATTGGCAATAGAGACCGCTAGAGCTGTAATTGTTACACATTGGACCAAAAAAGTAACTGTTGAGAAACAGATAAATGGAACTGTTAATCCTGCTGGAGAGGCATTTGTAAGTTACATTTTAGTTTAGTTTAGTTTCATTCTAGCTCGGCATATGACAGCACTCCGCCTGATGTTGAGCTAGAGTGCGGTCCATGAACGGAAACAACTGCTACCACAAAGAGATTTCTACAGGCATCAGTCGCCTTCGCTATCCCGACTTCGGGAGCCGTCTATGCTGACAGTGCACATTCATCTTGTTATACACATATTTACACACATTTTCGCTTCTAGAAGGAGGAGCCTGGACACGTTTCCAGTTTGCCTAAAGGGTAATCCGCCACTTGTCTGTGTTGTGACACCTTTCTGGGACTAGGCAAACCAAATATTCAGTTTGCTGTGTTTGTACTATATCTTAATTTTCCGGAGTGGTTACTATGTCGGAGGTTCTAAGCTCGATCTTGGTTTCCTGGGGTCAGATTTTTTTATTAAATGCCTTTACTAAGGTGGTGCTTGGCCGACATTGGTCAGAAAATAAATGATTTATTATTCTTTATTATAAATTTCAGATAATGCCGGTAGTGAAAATAGAAAAGCAAAAGTTGTCCCAAGTCCAGAGTAATTCGAATGGTGATTGTACTGGAATGTCAGAATATGAGCTTCCAGTGGATGTTGATTGGGAAGTGCCAAGAGAAACGCTTGCTATTGGAAAAGTTTTAGGGGAAGGGGAATTTGGGAAAGTAGTGAAGGCAGAATGTATTGGAACTCTTAAACCAGGGATGCAGAGTGTTGTTGCTGTTAAAATGTTGAAAGGTATTAAATTTTAACATTAATTATAAATAAAATCATTTCTGAAAAAAATAAAACCGACTTCTAAATAAAACATTAAAATCACTAAAAAGCAAAAAATAATTTTAATTGAGAGTACCTACACACAATTTAATAAGCATAAACAAGAATAGATGCTTATTATCTATTTACAAATTAATTTTCTACATATTATCCAGCATATTTCAGAAGTCGGTGCATGAATTTGAAACATGTTTTATGTACCTAGGAAATGTACCTAGGTATCAAACGATGCGGAGTTTCATATTTAGTTGGCACCGACTTCAGAAATATGCTAAATAATATGTAGACAATTAAAAAAAAAACAAATACACGACAAATTGATAATCTCCTCCTTTTGAAGTCGGTTAAAAAAGTCAGTTGCTGAGCTAAAGCTGTGCTTTAATTCAATTAACAAATGTTTTAAAATTAAATACATAGTGTAATTTTCCTTTTTTTACATTTTTACAAGAGTGGTAGGCTGGCTGGTGATGGTTATTAGCACAGTCTACCACCTCTATTTACCCGTGAAGTGACGTTGTGGATCAGTTTGGAAGTAGCACATTTGTCTTCTCAAGCAGACATTGCAGAGGCAACTGTACTGACCGGTTTTTCTGTTGATGGACCTGACTCTAGCTCAACAGGGGCTAAGTCAAAAGCCAAGTTGTCACTTGATCGAATCGAAAACAAAATATATGGGATTTGACGTTTTACTGTCACCTAAGTGATAACGTAACGTCCAATCCCATACATTTCGTTGTCGATTTAATTAAGAGACAACTGTTGATTGGGTTTTGACTTTAACCCCAGCTAAAACAAAAAAATTATATCGGTTGAACAGAGTAAGATTTTATGTGCTGCAGCGCCATCTAGTGACGAGTTACAACAATAAAAACCTTCTCTGTGAAAGTAACAGGATGATATCTACATAAATTTTTATGTATTTTACTATTTTAGAGGGTCATACTGACGCGGAGATGATGGCATTGGTATCCGAAATGGAAATGATGAAAATGATAGGGAAACATGTTAATATTATTAATTTACTCGGTTGCTGCACTCAAGATGGTCCTTTGTATGTCATTGTGGAGTACGCACCTAATGGAAATTTGAGGGAGTACTTGAGAAATCATCGACCCGGAAATAGGTAAAATTATTTAAGTAAAACCTGTTGTTCACAGAGGCGTAACTTAATTGTACGTTTGCATGGAAACTATATCTACCATTTTTCCTTTTATATTATATATTTTAAATTTTTTTGTCGTTATTTTAAATTAAAAACTAATTAAAAAATCAAATTAAAAGTGTTTAAAGTTGAATTGTGTAATACAATTTTTACTGCGACATCTATCGGCTAGCAACATAATTATGGTATATATGTATGTCTTCTTGCAGATACGAATCAGATGCAGATGACTATAAAGATAAAAGAACATTAACACAAAAGGATTTAGTGTCATTTTCGTATCAAGTTGCAAGAGGGATGGAGTATTTAGCGTCTAGAAGAGTAAGTATAAAGTTTTTATAGTAACTCGGCTTTTTCTATAGGCAGCAGACATGACGAAATTATTTATTGTAAAATGAAAACGTCGTAACATACAAATATATTAATTATAAGCTTTGGATTCACTAGGGATGTTCTATAACGTAACGCGAAACATTGAGTCTACAAGACGCTTAACCGCGCGCCGTAACGTTACGCACTATTCCACTCTTATTCCCGCAACACGGGTTGCAGAAACGCAAAAGTTCTACTTACCAAGCTGTATCAAAATCTACAAAGTTAGGAAAAAGTTCATCCTTCGTTCACAATTTCTTTACACATAACCTTCTCGGACGATATTTCTGCTGCACTTTCTTGTCGTGTGTGCGACATTTACCTCCTCTAGTGAATCTATGTCTTATATTTAATTATACGTCTCGAAACTGTACCTACGCGTTAAAAGTAGCCTAATCATTAGACTAGACTCCGTTTAATTAAAATATTTCTTTTCAGTGCATTCATCGTGATTTAGCTGCGCGCAATGTTTTGGTGACAGATGATTGCGTTCTAAAAATAGCTGACTTCGGTTTAGCTAAAGATGTTCAGAGTAACGATTACTATAGAAAGAAGACTGAAGGTCGACTCCCGGTCCGATGGATGGCACCAGAATCTTTATATCACAAAGTTTTTACTACCCAGACTGATGTGTAAGAAGCCTTTCTCCTTTTTTTTAAAGAAAGATCTTGAATTATACAGCATTTTTCATCTAAAATACAAGGGGCTCCTAAAAGGCTTACTTTTATTATATATTTTAATTATATTTACATTTTTCAGCTGGTCATTTGGTGTGTTATTATGGGAGATAATGACACTGGGTGGTACTCCATATCCGGCTGTACCAGGACAGTATATGTATCAACATCTCAGCGCTGGACACAGAATGGAGAAACCACCGTGTTGCTCATTGGAAATGTAAG
This sequence comes from Tinea pellionella, assembly GCA_948150575.1. Lineage (NCBI taxonomy): Eukaryota > Metazoa > Arthropoda > Insecta > Lepidoptera > Tineidae > Tinea > Tinea pellionella. The sequence goes on along the minus strand of OX411263.1, from coordinate 5,773,942 downwards.
TAAAATTATATTGTATTGAGTACCTTGAAATGCGCGATTTTTGAGTTGATTTTAAGGTTACAAACGTAGCTACCGCGTAAGTTTTTTTTCATGGGGAGTAGTTGCGTTTTTTTTATACGTTAAAATCGACACTAGGAGCTTTGATCTGTTTCTAATCAATTTTCTGTTAATTTTACTATTAAACTGTTCACAGATACATGTTGATGCGCGAATGCTGGTCTTTCCAACCGAACGATCGGCCGTCTTTCACAGAATTAGTTGAAGATTTGGATAAAATACTCACTGTGACTGCAAATCAAGAATATTTAGATTTAGGGTTGCCACAGTTAGATACACCGCCTTCGAGTTATGACGGCTCTGGTGATGAAAGTGATAGTGAATTTCCATTTATTAGTTAAATTGGTTTAACCTTAAATATCCGCTCAATGGTGGAAGTCCTTTGTGATTCATATACCAAGAAACGATAACGTAGTTCGTTCGGCCTTAATGTCAACCTCTATTACGCTTCTGGGTTTTGATTCTCGATTTGAAAGAAGTGTTTAAATTTAAAAAAAACCGAGTAGGTTTGGTTGTTCTTATCCTGATACCCGTGGTACAGGGATAATGCATTGAATGTTATATTAAGTAATTTAAAAATGTATATTATTAAAAAAATATATTTAAATATGAATTTACTGGTAAATCGTACATTTTTGTACCTAATACATACTTTAAACGCATCGTGGGGTTTTGACGTTTGTAGAAGTTGAATCAAAACCGAATTTTATGTATTTTCGGCTGATGAGTTTTGAGGTCAGAAAATGACGACGAGATACAGACGAGATATAAATGCAGGCAATTTATATTTTGTAGATAGTGGGGTAGTGTTGGTTTATATTATTTTTGGAAATTAATAATTCAAACTTTTTTTTTAGTGGAAAAAGATTATTTTTTATTTAGAAGATTTTTTTATTGACGTTCCCACCTCTTGACCTTTTATTTTTGTAGGTCAAAAATATATTTTTAATGAAATAAAACTTTGTAAGATATATTTTCTTTGTAGTCAATATTTGTAATTATGCTATGTAATTAAATTACGAAGGAATTTTTCGTGTATATATTTTTTTATTAGAATTTATTTTATTATCTACTAGATAACCTATTTTTTTTATAGTAATTGATTTGACGATAGTAAGTTTTTTATAATCAATTTATTTTTATAAGAAATCATAATTATATTGTCTTATTTGTAAATTATTTATTTTAGTTTTTATCAAATAATGCAAAACGAAGTATTGCGTAATTTAAGTTTTTTTTTTGTTAAATTTTGTCAGAGATCGACGCGGGAATAGAAACACCGTGTCTTCCATTATAATATGTATGGATGCTCTATCTAACCACTGAGCTTTGTTGCTCTGTTTCATCAGCAGTCCAGCCAACTGCTGGGTTGGCGTCACATGTTAGTGATTTTTTTTTTACCCATTAACAAGTTCTACTTTTTTCTACGTTCTTAGAAATCTAGTTTTTTTTTAATTTGTGGAATAGGTTTAAATGCTGGGGTTGTTTATTATATTATTTAATGTTCTTAAAGTTGTAAATAATACAATGTAATGTGGATGCATCGATTTTACTTGACTGTGAATATTTCTTTAGTTTCTTAGATATTTTACAGGTCCTATCTGGATCTAGATTGTTTATTTTTAGACTTGTATATATATTTTTATTTTAACGAGGCTAAACATTAAGTTTTTGTGTCTTTAAACCAAAATGTACTTAAATTTATATATAGGTTGTCCCGAAAAAATGAAATAATGACTTAATTTTGTAATCTATTATATCGAACAAACTGTAGAATGTTATTGCTCTTATAACATCCACCTAAATTTTAGCCTTCGCTATGCCGGGTTGGTGAGACGAGTGTGCCCTGTCGAGACTACTCTTTGTTATACCTAGTTAGTTCCAAAAAGTAGTTGACCAAATCTGTGGATTTAGTTTATGTTTTTATTTCGAAATAACCTGTATGTAACCTATAATATAGTTTAGACTGAGATTTTGTGTATAATATTTAAGTTTAAAAAAATTATAATAAGTTCATATATCTTTGTTTTTTGTCTGTAAGTATTAGGACATAAATAAAATATTATAATTTACCTAAAAAAAATTACTGCGCTCAATTCTTGAGTGTTTAAATACATTAAACATATTTTTTAAAGAATAAAATTGCTGTATACGCTTTGTGTTGTCTTGTTTATTGTCTTGCTGTTAGCATATATTATAAGAAATAAATAAATAAATTGAGATCCTCCAGTGTGCAGTAATAGAAAAAATATGATATATTTTCGTCTTACTATCTAGAATCTTGTATATTTAAGATAGAAATTTAGTAATTAAGTTTGTAAATAAAGTATGTTAGGGTTGAAGAATTGCAAAAATATAAGTATGTTTTTAAAAGAACCACTGATGGAAATATTTAGGATAAATTGCATTCTAAACAATATAGTGGCGTAGCTAGCATAGCCTTGGATCCGTGGACGGAATTCATGGTACTAAAAAAATAGCAGCTCCTCAAGCTGGTCAAATATTCATACACTACCGAAACCATTTCACTGGTTTTTTCAGTGCACTGAATTCGCTACCCAGATCTATTAGGTTCGATTGTAAAGTTGTTAATTTTCTGATTACCTACTCAAATAAACGTAAACTATTTTGTTTCTAACTCTTGCATTTTTATTTTTGGTTCCTACCCGCTTTTTGTTTTAATCAAAGAGACTTAGGCAAAAATCTAATTATCTTTATAGCAAAATCATAATATATAAATTCCAAATAAAATAAATAATTTCATCTTCCATAATTTAATATTCAACCAATACCTATCAACAGACAAACATCCCCAACTCGATTTATTAAAATTTGTCGTTATTACGAGTTAAACAAACATTTGTCATGAATTTTATACAATATGTTTGAAAAAAGTAGAAATAAAACAAAAACGGATTCACTAAAAGAATATTTAATAACTGATTTACATTTCCGGATCAGTCCGATCCTCGTTTTGGGAGCACCCAAACAAAAATATAATTTAAAACAAAACATTTCAACAAAATATAATTTCACATTTTAAATTAACGAAAATTATAAAATCACAATTTTGCTTATAAAATACACTTTTACAGTAATACTTGGTTTAAATTATATTTGGTTATCACATCTTAAACCTAAATGATATAATATAACCATTGATTTGTTAAACATTAATCTACATGAGGGTACCACAGACAATGAATATATCTAATATTTTATTCTAGGGGGCAATTCTTGAACTTAAAAGGTATTATAGGTTCATTCTATCACTATGAGGGCAAAGTATGAGTTCACGTTTAAGCAGTCACGGCGTAAAGTGACATTAAATAATAATTTTAAACAAATTTCACGTTCCAGAATTGCCCCCTATTCTCTGGCATGTACAGTCAGGCGCAAAAATAAATTATAATTACATTTATGTTTAAATATTATTTATTAGACCTGAGTACAGTCAAGGCACAACTAAACTTCGATAGCGATAATATAAAAATTTTAGCAAAAAAAAATCGTCTATCAAAATATTCTGATGCGTAAACTATACCTACATATATGTAAAACCGAGATAAACAAAAACTTAGTTTAGTTTAGTTTTTATTTTGTTTCCCGAATGTAGGTATATTCTATAATAATAAACATTTTAATACTAAATGTCAATTTTTTTGTTTTTTTTTTGTAGCTCGGCATGTGACAACACTCCGCCTGATGTAAAGCTAGAATGGAAACAACTGCTACTACAGAGAAACCTGTGCGGGCAGCAGTCACATCCACTATGCCGGCTTGAGGCGACGAGTATGTACCATCTATTGACACTGCACACTCTTCTTGCTATACCTGGCTACTTTCAAACTATTCCCGAAACGCGACAGTCACTTCACGGGTGTTACATTCGAAAGTACCACCAGTACAACCCTAGGACGGCAGATTGGGCTAATAACCATAATCAAACTGCCTACCACTCTTTAATAGTGCCTATAGGCACTGAGCGACCAAAGTACATATAACAAAGTTGCATTGGTACCGGTCAGAATTAGCGAGGTTCGAACACGGGTCTCATCGACGTGAATTTACGCGTCTTACCGCTAGACCACGGCCGCTCTAAAATACATAATTAGCACAAATAATTAATAAAGTTAATTACAAATGTCAAAAATATGTCGAGAGCGTACCAGCGCTCAATTTATAAGTAAATATTTTATTAAAAAGTATAAAATCACATATAAATCTTAACAATTTCTAAAGTTTAAACATAACCTAGTTAGTCAATTGTTGATCTTTAAATACATCAAAAAACACATTAAAATTAATAATTTCCGTTCAAATTAAATAAGTAATATTAAATGTCAGATCAAAAATTGTCTAAAACTTCATTTGAGTGTAGACTGGACGTTGGTCGCCAAAAATTAACCTTCCATCCATTTAGCTAGTTTTTTTTTTGTAGCAGCTTAGTTTGTGATAACACTCTGTCGGATGATAAGCTAGAGTCGTCTTCGCTATGTCGGCTTGAGGAGACAAATGTGCACAATTCATGGCCAGGCCACACTTTTCGATATAGACCAAAACAGTGAACGAAATAAGATAAATTTTTGTCAAGGAACTATTCCATATATTCATATAAATGTTATACTTAACACTAAATTATTTCTTTAAACTGTTAAAATTAATGACAGATGTATGTACCTTACCCGTGTATTCTTAGTTTTACTAAAATCACATTTCATCATATACTTAATTAAATAAAAGTATTACTTTGAACTGTCAAACTTGTGCGTGAACATATAACATGGTTACATTGGTCAGAATTTAGCGAGGTTCGAACACGGGTCTCATCGATCCACCCTAGACCACGGTCGCGCCTAAAAGCTTTGTGAATCTAACTAAATAGAATACAGGGTAAAAATAATTTAGTAAGAACGGATTATAGGTAATAAAACCACTGGAAGAAAATCACATGTTGAGACAACGCAATTTCTTCTCCGGAATCCTCGATGCGAATTGATTACTGCTCCTAGGTTCAGATCTCTCACCACCCATCAGCGTCCTCAAACAAACCCCCATTCTCGCAGCCAAACTGTGCACCAGCCTCTCCAAAGAAAATAGATGATCGTCCAACGCTTCGGGAATCTCGTCTCTCATGAATTCGGCTAGTTTTAATAAATACTCCACGTTCGAACCGGATGGACCGTGACATTCTAGTATTTGTTTGGCAATGTCAGGTAACGCTGCCGACCCGAGCCAATGTCTATTGTCAGAGGTAGCTATATATAAATGTGCTGTTTTGGGAAGCTCTGTGCTGGTAGATGAAGTGGAACTTGGTCTTGGATAGAAATCTACGGTGAATTCTTCGTAGCCGCCCAATTTGCATTCTCTATTTGAGAGGTAAGGTAAGGCTGCAGTGTTCTTTGATGAGACGAGGAACGCTTTGCCCCATGTTATACCCTGAAACAATAAGGAATGACATATTTATTTAGACATATATTCACAGTCGCTATATCTGTTAGACGAGGAGCTAGCGACATAAAAATGAACGTGAATTACTCTTCATTTTTACTTCAACCAATTCACATACAGTTGTATTATCTAGCAAGTAAATTTACAAATTGACAAGGCTGTACCTATCACACATTTTTCAGTATTTGAAGTTGACATCTGCCAATCAAGCTTTTGTTTAATTTAGGAAACATTCCGAGCTAAAATTACCGTTGTATCTTATCACGTTAAATTTTTTGTCGCTAGCTCTTGGACCATGCTAAAATATGGGGGTTTCATTACACTAGTCATCTTAAAGTTGTAAATATATAAGAGGTTATGACCTAGACTTTCGGAGAAAATCAGGCAGATGAAGCAGTTGGTTCTTTAGACAGACCTCACGATCGGTCTCATCGACCGTGTTCAATCAAACCTTGCTAAGTTCTGACCGATACCAATGTAACTATGTTACATGTACTATGGTCGCACAGGCGTTAAAAAAATCCAAAAAAAGTAAATGTGTCTTTAAATTAAATAGATCAAATAAAGTCCATCAACATCTGCTTTATTTGTTCACATTATGAGGTCATGGTAATGATGAAGCTGTATAGAAGCGAGCTATTTATATTTCGGTAAATATCAACGGCCTAATTCTAATAATTTTCACGTGTATTTTTAAAGTTCAATGAAACGTGCTAACTAAAATATTATTCTTTTACAAATTTTCTATAAGCCAATATTAACTCTCATATTGGATTCCAGTTATCTCTAGACAGTACCGGTTAAAATAATAAACTAAGATGACTGTTAAACCATCCCGGAGGTTATCAAAGTTAACCGCCACTGTTTATTAAACAGTAAAAGCGTTAACAAACATTATTATTATTAATTATCTACGAACATAAATTATCTTTTTTTTTTTAGTTTGACGTAATTCTTGTACAATCAGGTACAAACATATACGTATATTCACTTTTACACTATTTTTTTATTATTAGTTTTTTTTAAAGATTTAAAAATCGCCGAGAAACGAATTTGGCAAGATATTAAAAATTAAAAAAAAATCTATTTTTATTAGCCAATATTAGAATGTGCCAGGTACAGCTCTAATTTTCCTTCCTGTATATATATGTCTTATTACGCAATTGACGATAAATAAAATAATAAATAAAAAGAAAACAACGAATAAAATAATGATTAGAAATAAATAATTGTGACACTTAGTATAACGAATTAAGTGGCCGTATTGATTATTGCGGTTATTTTATTAGTGATTGTATAACTAGAAATGTGTTACAAGTGCAACATTGTAACAAAGGCATGCTTTAAATGTATTATATGATAAGTATTGTAAACATCACGTGCCCCACGTGTTCGTCAGAAAGCATCTGTGCGCTTGTCAATACATAACATACTAGCCTAAGATCTCTGTAGTAGCAGTTGTTTCCGTTCATGGACCGCACTCTAGCTTTACATCAGGCGGAATGTTGTCATTGCATTTGCATTGCATACTAAACTTATGTTTCTATTAGTTCGGCATACTCGTATTATGACAACACTCCGTCTAATGTTAAGTTAGTGCGATCCATGAATAGAAACAACTGCTTGCTACCACAGAGAAATTTTTGCAACAGTCACCTCCGCTATACCGGCTTGATGAGACGAATGTGTAGCACACTCCTTTCGTTATTTCTTATTTTGTATTTAATTAGTATTATGCGTTTCATCCCTGGGAAATAGCAAAGCCTAATCTTCCCTAATTTACGGGATATACAGTTTTTTTTTATAAACCGGACGGGTATAATTCCGGTACGCATGCAGGATAATTTTTTTTTTAATTTAGAAGACGAGTGTGGCATAACTACATAAACTTTTGATTATAATTCGCTTGGTTGGCATATTTATCGACAGGTAGCAGTCGCTTCCACTATGCCGCTATGAGTCGCCTCTCGTACTTATCCCGAAACGCGACTGTCACTTCGCCGCGTGTTACACTTGAAAGTGGTGGTCCCCAGGGACGGCAGACTGCCTACGAGATTCCTAATTGTAGACTACAAAACCAGGTTTTAAGTACCTACGTCATATCTTTATTACATATGCGAAAATCCTTTCCATAATCTTGCAACAATAAAATATATTAAAATAACGATTAATGACGTACGAGCAAGTTATTTGGGAGATATATTATAATTAAGATACTTAAAAACAAAGATTATGATAGCGAAAAAGAAAAAAAAAATACAACGCAGTCCACGTGTATTGATAAGTTACGTAATTGCGTCAAGAGAGATTACTTATCGAATTACTAATTGTCTACGAAATATATATATTTTTTATAGTAGAGTGACATATGACCAAAGTCCGCCTGATAAAGTTCTCAGTTCATGAATTTTATAAGAGTAAAACGCGTGAACTCACAACCGATGAGACCAGTGTTCGAACCTCGCTAAATTCTACTATGTTATACGTACTTTGATCGCTCAGTGCCTATTAAAGAGTGGTAAGCAGACTGATGATGGTTATAGGCCCAGTCTGCCGTCCTGGGGTAACGGTGGTATTACCCGTATTATCGAATGTACCAAACACGAAGTGACCTTGTAGCGTTTCGGGATCAGTTTGAAAGTAGCCAGGTACAAGCCAGGTACAGAGGAGTATACGCTGTCAATCTGGATCGCCGCGACCTAAGGCCGGTATAGCGGAGGAGACTGCTAACTTAACAAATTTATCTATGTAGTAGCGTTCATGGACCGCACACCAGGCAGTTGAAAGACGAAAACAAAAATAATAAAGGAATTTTAAAATGAGGAATGTGTCACAAGAAACAAGGAAGAGGTGAAGCGAAGTGGCCATGTAAATGAGTTTTCTCGGGACAAATTTAGCAAAAGCTTATTATAGACACCACACATGACCCACTTTCGTGTTGTTGACGCGTGCTGTTATTATCGAATAATGACCGGTTAATATCGCAAATAAGATAATGCGGTTAATTAAAAACAATTATTGTCGAGCAAATATTTAACTAAATTTGTAAAGCTTTTTCAACAATAAACAAGACTAATAATTTACAAAATTACCTACTATGGAGGATGACAATACTCCACCTGATGATAACCTAGAGTGCAGTCCATGAACGGAAACAATCGCCACCACGAGAAATTTCTGTAGGCAGCAAGCAGTCAGACTAATGTGCACTATCCTCATTTGACAGTGCTTTGTTATCAATCAATGGATCAATCAATCAATTTTGACGCTTTTCCACCACAGGGATAGGATAGGATAGGGATAGATTTCCACACAACGGAACGCCACCTGCCACGATCCTGAGACAACTCTTTCGCTTCCCTCCTCATATCCACAGTTCCACCCAAATATTTCCAAACCATTTAATGGCTAATAACCATCACCAGTCTGCCTACCGCTCTCTATAAACCTTATTAATTAAACGAAAATCGATTGACAAATATGTCACTTGGCCAGGGTCATAATAATTCAACTTGGGATAAACAAATAGAGGTCACGTTTTGGTAACTAAGCAGTTAACAGTACAGGGTCAATTCTGTTAATTTAAAGGGCCGATTGTACCAAAATTTTATTACCATATTATTCAAACGAGTGGTAGGCAGACTGATGATGGTTATTATTAGCCCAGTCTACCGTCCTGGAGTACCACCACTTTCGAATGTAACACCCGTGAAGTGATCTTGTCGCGTTTCGGGAGTTGTCAACTTGGATGGTGTCTACTAGCGGAGGCGACGACTACCTTCAGAAATCTCTCTATAGTAGCGTGGACCGCACTCTAACCTAACATCAAGTGGTCATATGCCAAGTTACAATTAAAAAAAAATTCGTACACAAATAAACATTCACAGAGAGATAAGAGTATCTACCGTTCATAATCGGAAATTACGCAATCGTCTACGCAAAAATTTATCGCAAAATATTTTTTCTTTATTACGGTTCATAAAAAGGTTATTTCGGTTCGGCAAACGGCGCAGTAATATTACAATGGATGACAATATTGAAGTCGTAATTTTTGTGGAGTACCTAACTTTAAATAAGGGTTGTTTTCAACCTACCATCATACCATCAACATACCTCTCTGAAGCCGTGCCGTCAACCAATGCCTAACCTAACCATAAAAAAAATCTTTAGAAAAAAAAAAATTTTTTTTCAAGTTTACTCAAAATCGTACAGAGACTTACTAAATACGAAATTAACATATAAGGTTATTATTTGTGATAGTGCCACGAGCCACTGCAGCACTGTGTCCCACCTTTTAATCATTAAACATAAAAGATTTTTTTTTAAATACTTACCTACAAAAAAAAAATATTTTTTATTGTAGCTCGGCATATGACAACACTCCGCTTGATGTAAAGCTAGAGAACGGTCCATGAATGGAAACAACTGCTACTACAGAGAAACCTGTGCGGGCAGCAGTCGCCTCCACTATGTCGGCTTGAGGAGACGAGCATGTACCATTTAGATCGACAGTGCACATTCCTCTCGTTGTATGGTCACTTCACGGGTGTTACATTCGAAAGTGGTGGTACTATCCCAGGACGGCAGACTGGACTAATTACCATCATCAGTCGGCCTACCACTCTTTTTTTTTCTATTTCTACCTGTACTAAATTGACATACAAGCTATACTTTTAAGAGCATTTAAAAATTCTTTATAATCTAGGAAAATAATCCAAATATACCGGCATAATCCACATTGCCGTAAAATTACGCACTCGCAAGTTAGCAATAATTGCGAAAAGCAACGACAAAAATACTTCGCTAACATTTCGCGGGAAGCGGCGAGATTTTTTTTTAAATACTACATCTTAAATTATTGAGTGTTAGTGCGTAGTATTTACACAACAACATTCCACGTCTACGTCGATTTATTTGTAAATAAAATGCGTGTATTTTTGCAAGCGTTTTCAGTGGCAATTTTTGTTTCTTTCCTTTTGATACAGATTTACCAAAATCTCAGCAAACGATAACAAATATTTTATTTTATATTAATTTTTAGGATTAATTTTTTTTTTTGTTTTATATAGCGTATAACAATTTGCCAGTGTCAAAGTAAATATTTATTTATTAACATTGTGCATCACGAGTTATTAATTCATCACACCAAACAAATCTCAGTCAAGTCAAAAATTGTTCCAGTAAACTGGTAGAATCTTTACTGAAACTTCCTAGGGAGTTTTGGAGGGAAAATGGAAACACAGGTTCTCTTCTTTTGAATTGTTTGCCCACACTCACGCACGTTTACGAACACTTAATGGTTAATAATCCACCATTGTTACACATTAACACTCGAAGAAACACAAGTTTAGGTAAATAATTCAAAACAGATAACCTGACGTCTCAAGATGGCCGCCGAATATTTATTAAATCTTATTTTAATATGACAAATGACAACTGTTATTACCGTGTGAAAATCACATTAATCATTATTTTTACAATGCCATGAGTTCCTGGTACACCTCTCTCTACCTATTAATATAATATTTGTTCTGACCGGGAATCTGACAACCACTACGTCACAGATGGAATATTCAATTCATAATACAATTTTCGAAGCTTATTTAGTTTTTTTTTTTCAATGCCTAAGCTCTCTCTTGATCTCAGGGGTACCGGACAGAATTTAGTGAGGTCTGAACACGGGTCTCATCAAAATAGATATAGTAGTTATACTTACATCTTTTTCAGCTATTAAGGTCGCAACACGTCCTGGCTGAAACAAAAAAAAAAAAAAATTAAAATAAATTAATAGATTAGGGGAAAATCTTAAAATCTCTACCCAATAATATTATTTAAACAACAGTTAAAAATTTGGTGATATCAGTCCTCAAACGCAGACTAGTTTGATAAAACTAAAGTGTAATCTATTGTTTGGTTAAAAGGTTCAACGGCCATGATTATAAAACAATAAAATAAAAACAAATCGACACATAAATTGTTTGTTTTAAAACATACTAGATATACATTGTTTTTAAATTATATATTTATGTAAATAAATATTGTGTCCAATCGGGAATTGAACCCGGGTCCCATCACATAGCAAACTGTACGCTTACATCAAAAGTGAAACACGAAAGCGTACGCATGGAGGGTAAGCAATAAATACGCCGGCAAGCATTCAGAATGATGACGAAAAGCCGCTAGAACAGTGGTCTAAGAAAACAAAAGAAAACTACAAAACAATAACGACTCATTTGTATAAACTTTCCGAGTAAAAAGCGAGTACTTAACAAAAAATAGAAACCGATCTAAGATTCAAAGAAAGTGAGTATTAAATATACGGAAATAAAATTAACACTACGCATTTTGAGATCACGCAGAAAATGCGCAATTCCGCTAAAACAGTTCAAACATAATTAAATCCAGTTTAAATTTAAATTTCAGATTTGCGACGTACCACACTACACGTGCCATAGTCCATACTGAACAAGTTATTTTGAAATAAATTATTCATTGCAAATATAAAGATCAAGTTCAAGATCTCCTATTTTTAACTATTACGTAAAATAAACTATTACGTATTTGCAATTCTTTACATAATAATATACTTATTAAAAAAAAGACGATCGCGCTAATTTTATCGATCTATTGAATTGTGTCTCGATTGAATTCATTCTTTGACTACACGTGCCGCATTAACAGCAGGGCGATCTTTACTTATTTGAAGACAATGGGAAATTTTCGTTGAGTGGTAATATAACTAGCCGTTGGTGCTTAATGTGACACTATCGGCAGCCCTTCCAACAGCTGAGTTGGTTTTTTTATACAATGAAACGACAATCGACCTCAACTGGCTTAACCATTAAGCATTACTAAAGAAATAAATAGATCCTGTGACAAGTACTACCCTACATTGCAGTTGAGTTCATTGCTAGGTAATTGACGTAATTCTTGTTATTTTGTGAAAGCAGTGCCTTGAAAAGATGCCAAAATATTTTTTTATACGCTGGCTTGTTATTTCAATTGGTATTTAATGGGCATTAATATAAACCAAGTAGTAGTATTGCGTGTCACAAATATTTTATAGGTCGGCACAGGACGCGAGTTCAACTTATAAAAATGCAGCATTTTGTCAAAATACCTTGATAATATTGAAAATAACAATACTACACGATCACAAAATCTTTTTTTTAGCAATTATTAAATTCTTGTATTTGACATTGTCGTTGATAGCCGCCAGTGTCAATGTTTATTTTTCAGAATTGGGACTTGACAAATTTTATATATTTGATAGAAAAAAATTGACTGGATCGAATTCACGAAAATAAAAGCATGTAAAACATGATTTCCGAACGAGTTTTCTTTAACTAAATCAATAAGAAATTACTCAAAATCCGGTCCCAAAAGACACTAGGGTACCTAGTTACAAAACTACATTTTTAAATACTATTATTAAAATGTTTCTCAATTTAAACCGCGAACAATACGCCATGAAAAAAACAATTGACTTGCGGTTGCATTTGTCAAATTTTGCAACGATTTAAATATTGCAAATCTAACAAGGATTAGTTACTTTTTAATCGTGAAACCAGTCCACTATTTTTTTAATTTTATTTGTATAAGACATTATGGTACAATAACTTTCTGTGCAATTAATAAAAAGATAGAAAGATCGCATGAAGTATTAATAAAAAAAGAGGTTTTACGATCGTGTTAACTATAAGAAATTAAAGGTAAAACCCACATAGTTCCGTGAATTGGTGACGCAAGGTCCGGCGTAGGAGGAGGCATATTCCATTATTAATTAAGATTATTAACTATTGAATATTTTCAATGAGCAAGGTTACTATCACAATGTTAAATGGTTTATTTGCATGGGATTTTTTTATTTTTATTGTAGCTCGACATGTGACAACACTCCGCCTGATGTAAAGCTAGAGTGCGGTCCATGAATAGAAACAACTGCTACTACAGAGAAACCTGTGCGGGCATCAGTCGCCCCCACTATGCCGGCTTGAGGAGACGAGCATGTACCATCTAGATTGACAGTGCACACTCCTCTCTTATACCTGGCTACTTTCAAACTATTCCCGAAACGCGACAAGGAATCTTTTATCTACAATATATTTTATTATATAATAATTATTATTACATAAACACAAGTATATTATCCTCCTTTGCTTCCCTTGTATCCATCATCAACTTTTATCTGTTTAATTTGTTTTTAATAAATTAATTGTGATAGAAATTTAACAATTGATTGAATCAGTGCAGCAGAGGTGAGAATAATTATTCTTTATTAAGTTTTCAAAACTTATTTAAAATTATCCATTATTAATATAATGCAAAGTAAAATCCAAAGAAAAATCCGTCATATACTAATATATTGTATATGAAATTAAAAAAAAAAACATGCATTTTTTTTTAATTCCGAGACTCCAAAGCTTATAATTTAGTATGTGTAAAAGATAAATAATGACATACATTTATTATCAGTATCAAACGCTGTATTGTTAATTTGTACTGTAGTAAGTTGATTATTTACATCAAGCCAAATTGCATGATAACTTATCAAAATAACACATGAACTTTATCTTGTAATTTTAATAACATTTAATTTTATTAATTAATAAATAAAAAGTGGCCGTGACCATGGATTTTTATGAGACAACCTCTCAAGACCAGTGTTTGACTCCCAATTCGAACAAATATCAGAACACCCTAACATACTATAGCGGAGATTGGTTTTGATTTTTTTTCTTCTCGATTCTATTCAATTTTTGTCAAAATAAAAAAAAACTGCCAAAAAAAAACTTAAATACGATAATAATGATCCAATAGAAAAACAATTGAATAAATAGTGAACATATTTTAGTCCCCTAATTTCATATGCATATAATTGATATTATACATTTCTGTTTCTGTCCCATCCCTAGTGAGCCTTTTACGTAGGGAACAAAAAAGCCCTAACTGCCTCTAATAAATGAGTTATCTAACAAAAAATAATTAAAATTATACTATTAGATCTAGAGTATATATAGGACAAACATAAGAATCTCCTTAGATATAAAGGCTATAATAATTGAGAAATCACATCAGTCTAGAAATAAAATTAACTGACATAATAATATAAAAAATGAAATAATATTGTTATCTACATAATATTTATTTTGTGTAAAAACTTCATATTTTTTATTACATTTTGTTATGTTTATGGTTTAATTAGCTTTGGTAACTAGGGTGCTTGCATCATAGACACTAATAAAATTAATAGAAACTGATATTAACTTAAAAACTCTGTTTGTATCATCTTCTATTAGATTATTACAGAAAGCCATTTGTGGTTAAAAAAAAGAACCAATTTATCTTTTATTGCATTATTAACTTTTATAATAAGAAAAGTAATTGAGCAATAAAAATGTTGTGACAATTTATTGCCACATACAAATAACTCAGTTTTAATTTTTTAAGCCAGAATTGGAGGTCAAAGCTATGTTGGGAAAGTAATAAACTAAAAACAAAACTTTAATAAATACCTTCGATTCGGTTCCACGATGTGTTGTATTGCCTTGCCAAAATCTTCTGGAGTAACCTTTCACGTATCCAGTAATTGAATGTAAAAACTCGAAACCGGGGTTCCAACAGAGCGATCCATATCCGAAAATCCATATGAATTCCGGCTTAACCTCTTGCTTTTCAATTCCCACAATATTTTTAGCTTCCATCTTCAGACTTTTAATTCAAAAATACTGCAATACGAATAGATACGCCTTTCAAATAATTACGAAAATAGTAGGCACAATTCCTCTCCAAAATATGAGTGAAAGTGTATGAAAATTGACTCGGGCGTGCAGTAAATATCACAGAAAATTGTGCATTATTATTATATTTATTAAAGCCACATTGTGGATATTTTTTAAAACGTGCGGTTTATCATAAAGTAGACACTATAATGACGAAATATTCACGAAAAATAGTAAACGAATCCATCGCGCCGATTATTGAAAACTGACTGACAAATGTTGACGGCACATATGACATTGACATTTACAAGTTTTGCTATTTTTTTGGGCAACACTTCGTTGTCGTTTGCAACTAAAACTTTAATTTAGCTAATAATATTACAAAATAATAAAAACCAATTACTAAATATTATATAATATTGAATTTCAGTAATATTTATATATATTACAATAAATATATTTTTACGAATTAGAAATATATTTTTAGAATGGGAACACTATTGTTTATTTCTACCAACCGGCAACTAGTCACGCGTTTTCCGATTGGTGCAAAAACTTTACTAAAGATGGATTGGTGAATGATGCAATAAAGCACGTCGATTGCATTTTTAGCTCGGAATTTAAATAATCTAGTTTTTTTACTATATTTATATTATTCGTGCTACAATGGATTTCCAAAGGTACTGATAAATCTAATATTTTGTAATACTGTGATATATTATTTTCAATACTTACCCTTGATGAACGAGAATGGCAAAAGCAGGTAAATTATTACACTTCACACGATTAAAATTTTTTTATAAAACAGAAAATGTTCAGATGGATTCAGTTTCAAAATTGAATACGTTCTCAGACTCAACGCATCTTTTATACTAGGAGACTACATGCAATCGTTCCCGGTTCAAAATATATGTTTCGGGAAAATCCCGCACAAAAATGTGTCCAGTTCCAGGTCATTTTAAATTTTTACATTGTGAAATTTCATACAATTGAAAATTACGAATTAGGATATTTTATATAATTGAAATTCCCACAATCGTAAAAAGTGGTAAGCAGATTGGTGATTGTTATTAGCTCAGTCTTCCGTCCTAGTATCACCACTTACTTAGCTCACGCCCTGTTCCCACTGGGGTAGGCAGAAACTATGGAGCGCCAGCAGTTTTTCTAGTGTAAAATTCGTGAAGCGACCTTGTCGCGTTTCGGGATCAGTCTTGTTTTATGCACATTTGTCTCCTTAAGCTGGCATAGTGGAGGCGATTAGAGACAAATAGAGGCGCGTCGAAACATTCTCTTCGCGTGCATTCGTCATAGCTATGGTTGGTGGTTGGTGACCAAATGGCCTTGCAGCGGTCTATTTTCGCTCCACAGTTATGAAGGTTTGGTCTCAAAGCAAAAAAAGACGAATTTCACTAACGAATTGAAAGCTGAATTATATATAGCATAATTTAAAAAAAACTTTTATGGAACCTAGTGAAAATTTGCCATGTAGCAAGGCAGATTTTCTATTCACGAGTGAGGACTGATGCGATTCGTTCCGCCTCAACCTATCTTAAATGTGCGTAGAGGGATCAAAGGGAAACGAATAAAAAAACTTGTTTTATTTTTTAATTTTATAATAATGGTCCATTTTATTTATTTATTTAATCAATAATCATTAGATCACAATGTATAATTAATCTACATCTTTTTTATATTATTATTTGATATTTTGGAGTATTTAACAGAATAAACATAAGGATTACAATATTTCCTCTTTTAACACATAACATATATATGTATATATTACTAATCTACTTTTTTAAATTGCTTTATCTACTGTAATGGTATTTTATATATATATATATATATTTAAGCTATTTATTTGTTGTATTTTGGAATGATTACGGAATGATATTCACTTAGTGGTTTATTTTTTCTTAATTTGGGAACAATTTGGGCTCAATTACCTTTACCGACACCGTACGTGGTAGCGCGTAATGTATGTATTCTTTCTTTTGTTTAGTGCAGGTACGTTACTGCCACGTACGGTGTCTGAAGATATGAATCGAGCTTTATCGAACATATGTCTGTATGAGTTTATCCATATTATATTGATTATCAGGGCTAGCATAGTAAACGTAGCCACGAGTTTTGCTCATAACTATCGTTCAAACCATGGACCTGTGATATCGTCAGACGGAGCAATACACGTTACCGCTTTTATATCTGTGTACCTAACAAATGTGACTAGGAAAACATTCAAGATCTGGAAGGCAAATGTCGGGAACATTCCATCGTCACGTCTATGTTTTTAAACTATACTCATGACTAGGATTACTTGGGCTCTTCAGTCATGATGTGATGCTACAATTACATGATATAGTTTGTAAAAACTTTGTAATAAACTAAAATATCGTGAAATACTATAAATTATAGTACTGTAGGCAACCCTATGTAGCATATGCACGGAAATCTATCGACAATTTTCTTTCCGACTTTAATTAGCTTTTTACTAATTTTATTATTATTAAATTAATATCTATTTAAATATTTAGGTACAAAAGTACCCTATTATCTTCAAAGTATGTGTCATTTCTTACTTCTACACCTCATAGTAACCCATTTTAATTTTTTAACACTGTTAAATCCATTATCATTGCACAAAAAGTATTATTGAATCGCTATTGAAAAAGTTTACATAAGTTTGTAGTACAAATTAAAGCCAATCGTGGCGCTAATATGTCGTCAGTCACGTCCACTATGCCGGCCCTGAGTATCAATATAATAATGTAGATAACTCGTATTTTTATAAGTTTATATTGCATAGATTTAAAATTTAACATTATGCATATTTTTCGTAAATCTAAGTAACACATTCATATACGTGGAACAAAAAATTGCATTAATAATAACTTAACACGTTAATTAGCGCTTTTGATTGACGCATTACATCAATGCGGTCATGACTTTAACGTGTTATTCTATTAATGTCAATACTATTGGCATTACATGCTAAACGCTAATTTGAACAAAACCTCTAATATTCTCGACTAATTACATTTGTTTGTTTATGATTTTTATTTGTCCCAAATTCAAATTATGCGATATAAACTTAAAATATATATGTGTAAACAGATTATTTTTATTATCTATTTGAGACTCAATATGAGATTAATTCACCATAATACATATTATTACATACACACATATATATTTTTTAAATTATTTAAAGATATTTTTAGAATTAAAACCAAAAAAAAACAACAACATATAAATACTTTTAAAATTCTATTTAAAATCGTACAAATATGTAGATGTGGGTGATAGGCAGTGAGTGGTAGGCAGATTGATTATGGTTATTAGCCCAATCTGCCGTCTTGGGGTAGTACCACCACTTTCGGATGTAACACCCGTGAAGTGACTTTGTCGCGTTTCGGGAATAGTTATAGCCAGGTATAGCGAGAGGAGTGTGCTCTGTCAATAGACGGTACATGCTCGTCTCCTCAAGCCGGCATGGTGGAGGCGACTGCTGCCCGCACAGGTTTCTCTGTAGTAGCAGTTGTTTCCATTCATGGAACGCACTCTAGCTTTATATCAGGCGGAGTGTTGTCACATGCCGAGCTACAATAATATTTTTTTTATAATTATAATAAATTTTAAGTACTTAATAATAATCACTTTATTTCAATAGTGCCAACAACTGATGAAATTATTATCGTGTGCTTGGATTTAGGTGAAGTTAAATTGCTGTTACAGTCGTTTCTTTTTTCAACTAAATTCCACTTTTGTAGATATTCATTGGTTTTGGTTTTAACTCTAAAAAATCTAATCTATATACAATTTTGGTGTATATTTTATGCACCCGAATATAACAATTATAATAATAATAAATTTTGGTAGGTAACTAAATACATTAAATGAGATTACACAATATTAATTTAAAACTTTGTATTTCTAACTGTACAATAATATATTTGGCTTGAGTATGTTTCCATTTTGGAAAATTGTCAACGAATATTCTTCGCCTGTTATTTGTTCTCGTCCTATTTTTGGTACACACAATAAAATAAAATAATAACAATGGCATGTTTAAAAATTAGCTTTATTTTATGATTACAATAGCAATATCTTAAACTGAAACGATATGTAAGAGGTCTGTGGCCAAATGTTTGGTGGTCTGTTTTGATCCGGCAGTGATGTAAGTAAGCCAAAAGAAGTTTCACCAGAGAAGGCATAGCTATATTTAGATATGAATATATGTGTCCTTCAATATTCTTTAAGTGCAGTGTGAAGAGGCATCTCATCAAGCCGGCATAGCGGACGCGACTGCTGTCTGCAGATCCCCTTCTCTGACAGCAATCGCCTCCGTTCATGGATCCCACTCTAGCTTAACATCAGGCAAATATACACAATAGTAGTAGCTAGTGTTTCATTGGTCTAACTACCCCAACGGGTCAGGGTGAAACTTTTCTTTTGTATAAAAAATATTTCGAGAACAATTAACAAAATTATATTAAAATTTAATTATATATTTCTTAAAATCTACAACGAAAATTGTGATATATTAATGATTAAAAATAATTAAAAGAAATTTTAATTTATTAATTAAAAAGAAAACTAATTACAATCAGACTTTATACAACTTGTATTATACAATTAATACTAAATAATATAACAATATTTATTTAAAATTTAAAAATATATTTTTATATGATTTTGGATTTTGTTTAGATCCTGAATACAGGTCACAGGTACAAAATTATTATGCGATTTTTATACAATACTTAACTGCGTAAGTTCGTGCCAATAAAAAAGGGAACATTGGCTTTTTTAAAAAGATTAAATTAACTAAATAATAGTAAAACTGTATCTCTATTTCGGAGAATTACATTTTACTTAATAATTAAATTATGTGGATTGATTAATTTATAAAGTGCAATTTAAAAAATATATATATGGTAAGAAAATTTTGCACGAACTTAAACAATCATCTTTAATTATAAAAACTGACCTCTTTACTGGCCATACTTGTTCTAAAATGTTCATATAATATAAATAAACCTATTAAAATACATTTTCACAGTAATCGGACAAAATATTTAAATAAACGACTACCATGGCGTCATTTTCGAGTCAAAATAAAATTGTACATAATTTATATTAAAACATTGTGACTAGTAGTATGTAACAAACATTATAATTAAATGGTAAAAATTGAGGTTTAAAACCCTCATTCAAAGGTCTAAGTCAAAAAGTAAAAAGAACTGTGCAAAAAAAATATTTTTAAACACTATTTTGCAACTAATTTCCGCTAATCAATGTTAGTGAGGGTGGTACGACTGTGGACATTAGCTGTCAATGTTAGACCCTTCACCAACATGCAAAAAACTCTCGACGCGTTTCGCCACTCCACGTGACATCCTCAGGAGACGTGTGATCGCTTCGACTTCGCTCCGACGACTGACATTGCATAGTTGCAAAGTAATACAAGACAATTGTCACGCCTTTTACCCCCAAGTAATGTTTAAAATTTTTTTTTTTCTGCAAATTTGGATTTCTGAATTTCTGCAAAGTAACGTCTAATACTGTTAAACATAATGTGAAATATTCCTAAAGCAGATCGAAAATTTCCTCCAACAAAACAGTAGTTCGACTTTGCACACTAGCTGACGTTAAGTTGTTAAATAATGTGATGAAAATTTCTGCAGGCAGCAGTCGCCTCTTTATGAGACAAGTATCGCTTCGACATCATTTGCAGTGTCTACATTTTTTAGTCTTAAGGGAAATTCGTGGATATACTTATTTTTTATATTTATCTTTATCTTATGTTTAAATAGTGAGAGGTTATAGTTTATAGCTACATATATTAAGTTTTAAAAACCTTTTTTTTTTTTACTTTTTTACTTACCTACTACTACATAAACACGATATAACTGACATCAGTTCCTATTCTACAAAATTAAATAGACAAAAATCGAACGGCAATAATTGTCTATGCGTTTGCGACAGTGTTTTTTTTTGTACTGTAATATTTAATTTTTTGACTTATAAACCTTTTCATCAGAAAAATAGATATATGTATAGATAGATATGTATATAATTATAATATTTTCTGATTAACTATAAATGCATGCATTTTATATTAATAGTTATAATTTATTCCAACTATAGTATTTTCAAAATCAAAACAAATTATTTAGAATTAACTACGATAACAATTTTACCCTAATAACAATTAAAACCATAAAACTGAGTTCTTCTAAGAACTTAAATAATCTTTTTAATCTAAACGAGACAAGGGACAGTTCAATTTAAATCGACGAACTAAATTCACCTCTATGTCGAGAGGAATAAAGACGTTAATACATTGAACGTTTTCTAAAAATATGAATCGAATTGAAACTGTCTCAAACTATCACATCAAAAAGAGCTTAAGGCTGACCTTAAGCTTTTCACTTGGATCATACATTCGATTCTGGTCCCTCCGTATTGTGTTTGAAGGATGCACGGATTCTTGCCAAATGCAGCGCACAAATATGTCCATAACATTTGTTATACCATTCCGGTGTTCGGCCCCTGAAATATATTAGACACTGTAATATAATATTAATTTGAAAGTATGTCCCCAGAGCACGCTTTTTTAAAATTGTAACTCGACATATGGCAACACTCCACCTGATGTTAAGCTAAAGTACGGTCCATGAACGGAAGTAACTGCTACTACAGAGAAACCTGTGCGGGCAGCAGTCGCCTTCACTATGCCGGCTTGAGGAAACGAGCATGTACCATCTAGATTGACAGTGCACACTCCTCTCGTTATATCTGGCTACTTTCAAACTATTCCCGAAACGCGACAAGGTTACTTTACGGGTGTTACATTCGAAAGTGGTGGTACTACCCCAGGACGGCAGACTGGACAAATAACCATCATCAGTCTGCCTACCACTCTTTAATAGTGCCTATAGGCACTGAGCGACCAAAGTACATATAACAAAGTTACATGGTACCAGTCAAAATTAGCGAGGTTCGAACACGGATCTCATCTATCGTAAGTTCACGCGTCTTACCGCTAGACTACGGCCGCTCAAAATTATTGTAACTCGACATATGGCAATACTCCGCCTGATGCTAACCTAGAGTACGGTCCATAAACGGAAGTAACTG
Source organism: Tinea pellionella (assembly GCA_948150575.1). Classification (NCBI taxonomy): domain Eukaryota; kingdom Metazoa; phylum Arthropoda; class Insecta; order Lepidoptera; family Tineidae; genus Tinea; species Tinea pellionella. Next base: position 5,751,569 of record OX411263.1, on the reverse strand, counting down.
TTACAAGATGATTTCTCCTAGAAGCATTTGATTGCGTTATGTCGGCTTGACGATATGAATGTCTAATGGTTTAACGGTGCACATTTCTTTCGTTATATCTGACTACTTCCAAAATGATCCCGAAATACAACTAGGTTCACGTAACACTTCACGGGTGTTACGCTTGAAAGTGGTGGTACTCCAAGATATCTAATTAGTAGACTTAGCTACCTTCAGCCATCATCAATTTGCCAACCACTCTTTATAAACGATAAACGGATCTTGATAAAATTCCACATAGATTATGGGGTAAAATGGGTTATAGAATATTTTGTTAATATTAGAGCTTTCTGTTTTTTTGGATTACCTGAAGAAATTTTTGCAAGATTTGAGCTGAGAAGGAGATGAAGGCCCCAAAGAATATAATAATAATAATAATAATAATAATAATAATAATAATAATAATAATAATAATAATAATAATAATAATAATAAGCCTATTTATTTCCCAAAAAATTAAATTAAAATTAAAAAGTTATGTCAATAAAGAAAAATTAATGTCTAAGTTGGGACACCCAGTGACGGGTGTAGGCCTCCTCCATCGATCTCCAGACGTCTCTGTTCTGAGCGAGTCTTGTCCACTGGGTACCAGCAAAAGAGACTATGTCGTCTACCCAGCGTTTCCTTGGCCGTCCGCGAGTTCTTGATGCGTCTTTTGGGTACCAGTTTATTATTCTATTGGTCCATCTGTCATCACTATCTCTAGCAACATGCCCAGCCCATTTCCATTTAAGTTTGCATAGCATTTCTAGCGAGTCTATAGACGAAGAAAATTATGAGATATTAGAGAATAATAAATACTTGCTAATTGAAAACTTACATGGTATCAACTCTAGCTAAATGCACCAGTCTGCTCCGCCCCTTTCCAGCGGGTTGTGCGAGGTATCGTGAGGCGAGTACCACCCCACGTGCTCCTTCACACATTGCACTATTGTTGGCGGGAGGAGCCACTGACGTCTCTGCTATCGCACACCAACCACCATTACCACTGCCTCCTTGTTGCCATGATCTAAAAGAGGAAACATAAATGATATTCTGCGTTGGTATAAAGTTGGAAATTGTAAAAAAGTCGGAGAAAAATTAACAAGAATAAAAAAGCGCTGGAACTGCCACATTACGTCACATTACAAGGTGTACGTCACGTATTTGTACGCTGCGTACATATGCGCAACATCAATGCACATATAAGTCAAGAAGGCTGTGTGGCCCAATACAATCCATAATATATTTTTTAACAAAATTTTTATAAACAAAAAAAGAGCAAACAATGGGTGTTCCTCAAGGCTTAATCCTTGGGTCGTTATTGATTATTACTATTTCAGAGTAAATGCAAGGGATGATAGGTTAGCGGCTAAACTTCGTAGAGTGTTGTCTCTGTCGGACGAAGCACGAGGGTGTAGAACCTAACTATAGGTGAAAGACATACCTAAGTACACAATAATCTCTTGGTGGCAAATTAATACTTGACGCAGTGATATATTGAAAAACTTCAGCGTTGGTGCCCAATTTTTCAGCAATTCGCCATTTGACTAACGTATCATCCCAGACGTGACGTTCTCTTAGTATCCTGAAATAGAAGAAAGTTATCATATTAGCCTAGTCATTCACTCTAGGGTAGTACCACCACTTTCGAACGAGAGAAGTGGTTTCGGGATCAGCTTAGAAGTAGCCTGGTATACCAAGAGCAGTGTTCACTGTCAACCTCGATGGCGCACATTCGTCTCCTCAAGCTGGCATAGCGGAGGTGACTGCTGCCTGTAGAAATTCATCTGTGGTAGCAGTTGTTTCCGTTCATGGACCGCACTCTAGCTTAACATCAGGCAGAGTGTTGTCATGTCATGGCATTTGTATTTAAATGTATTTTCCGTACCTTTGCATGACCTCCATAGGAGGTGCTTCAATATCAGTAGAAGCTCTCCACAATCTCAAAGGATGACCATCGCCAACTTTTTTGCAGCACAACTCCACATGTGGCGCAGCACCTGACACCGACATCCAACCACGTGTCCTGGAATTATCATAAAATATTTTAAAATGCATATATTTGTGATTTTTTTTACTTTTCAGCAATTTTTATTTTTTGCTTCGAGATAATTATAATGTGTATAAGAAATTTTCAAGTGTTATTATTTTATTGTAGCTCGGTCTAATGTAAAGCTAGAGTGCGTTCCATGAACAGAAACAACTGCCACCACATAAAAATTTCTGCAGGCAGCAGTTCCCTTTTCAATGCTGCCATGAGTACACCATCCAGATTGATAGAGCACACTCTAGTTACACCTTAGCCAGGTTCTAAACTGATCCGGAATCGCGACTAGGTTACTTCACTGACGTTACATTACTGTCTTGACTTGACTTGCTTTGACTTTTATTTTAATAGTAATTAAAAGAGCTAATAAAAAAAATATTTAAGCGCTTTATAAAGAAGTAAAATTAAAATTAAGTATTAAGGAACGGTAATTCAATTCTTCCTCGAGTAATTGTTATTGCTGTAACTCTTACTTCAAGAAGTGACTTAAGTCAGTTAAATTGCTTTATTTCACAAAGCAACACTAAGGTGCTATCAATATGGTGACCTGACCAATCTTGTATCGGACGTCCAGACACCCGGAGAGGTACCATCCATTTATGGTCCAAGTTCCTAAAGTGCGTACGAGGCGTTTCGACAACACGTTCCCCCTGCGTACTGCGAAACTGTGGAACTCCCTCCCGGTGTCTGTGTTTCCAGACATTGTCAACATGGGTCTCTTCAAATTGAAGGTGAATAGGTACCTCATAGGCAAGCGTGCGACACCTTAGACAGCACCAATGCTTAACACCAGGTGGTCAAACGCTTGCCTATTAAGCATTAAAAAACCTGACTTAAGTCAGAATTGATTTACCAGCCCTAAGCTGTTAAATTGAGTGAATGACAACATTTATTGTGTACACAGAGGATATATTCATTGCAGTGGCCAATGGAAACTACATGAGAATGGTGTTCTATTTACAAAACATAAAGAAAACTGAGCCCCGACCAGTTTAAGGCTTATACAAGGAGCTAGTTAAAATTGGTAATCCGGGATTGAGAATCGAACCGGTACCGTCGAGATGATTCTAATGATAAACAATCAACGCTTAGATGATTCTGGATATGAATGGCTCTACGACACCAATATCTCACCTTTTCCCCGAACGGCCACAGACTCTAAAAAAGCATGAAAAACATTTAATAATAGCCTATAAGAAAGATTTACGCCACAAAATCCAACGCACTTGTTTATTTTGTACATTTATACCTAAGTTGGACTGGGTCCTTGTATTATATACACTGAGACACCAGTTACCACGATAACTGAAAAGCTTTCGAAAGGTTGGAATAAACTAACCCAAAGAAACGCGATAATAAGCCGTACAATGTATTTGAATTTAGGAACTGTAGTTTGTGAATTCTCCGAAGGTATACCAAAGTTTAAAATTACTATGGAAATGCTGAATATCTTCAATCAAATACTAAATAATAGAATATCTTCATTAGAATGTTAATTATAAGACATGATTAGGCAATGCCATGAAACGGCAATTGGCAGAAGATATTAAAACAAGTGCATTAGATAAACAATAACAATACAATAATTGACAGTACACAAGGTCCAATTACTTCTACAATTACAGATTTTAAGAAGAACATTATCTACTCAAATGAAAAGAGTAGTAGAAAAATAGAGACAGATTATACAGAAATAGAAACGAATTATTTTCTCAATGCTGCATAAATTAAAACTTAAACAGCTTTTCTTAATTTTTAAATATATTCCAGAATTAATACTACGCATTCAGCCGGCACATTTGAGGAATAGATTACAAGAACACATTTTACTATAAAAAACCCTAAAAAAAATATCGCATCTTAATTTATTTCAAAATTTAAAAAAAAGATAATATATTATTTAATAACGTAGTACGTACCGATGTTAAATTGGAATTAATTTATACAGTAGATATTATTGAGTAAATTTATAATATTTTAGAGGTTTTTTTTTTTAAAGTCTAATAATTAAATAATATAATGTCTTTGTTTTCCTTCGGAATAAATCAGAAAACAAACATCTAGAAGTGTTTCCTATAACTAAAATACACTGAGAAAATAAATCCGTTTTAAAATACAAAATTTATGATAAATTCAAAATATAACTAACTTACTTTTCTTTGGCTTCTTTTAATAAGGCCTTAATACAGGCCTGCTGGAACCCTTTCCAATCTTGATTGAAATCAGCTCCTAGCTCTTCAAGCGTTACCTGTATTTTGTATCAAAAATAAAACTTATTTCATATTTAGCATAACATAAATAACATATATTTTATTTCAAAAACAATCATATGATAGCAAGCCGTTTCCTCTAAACGAATATATTTTTTAATAGTGCGGTATGTACAAATTTTCATTGCTTCCAACAGTTGTTCAACAGTCACTTCGCTATGCCGGCTTGTGTGTACTCTGCATGTATGTCTATATGAATAAACTTACCGGCACACTCTCTTCAAAATAATTAAATTTGCATCGAGCGAGCATATCGGCTGGTGCCAAAAACAATTGCTTATGTTTCTGTATTAGTAACAATAAACACGCATGCGCTGCTCTACTCTCGCTTATTTGACGCTGATCTGCCACGCTTTCTATGACCATTCTGTTGAAATTATTCATATTTTAGTTAGTTAAATAACAAAAAATTAAAAAATATATTATATAACCATTCAGGACTTACCGATTAGAATGGCCTTCTTTGGTACTGCCTGTAGTGGGAGGAGCATGATGTAACCTTAACAATGTTGGAGCGAGACATACAGCAAGGTTAGATGCTGTCATTTGGTTAACTGCTGAATGCTCTGCAACCTTAAAAATTTCAATAATATTAATATATCCGGCTTCTTCACTAGCTACTGTAGCACTGGTGATACTACACTGGGATGTTACGACTTTTTTTTTATTTTAGCTCGACGTCTGCAGACGCTCTGCTTGATGTTAAGCTAGAGTGCGAACCATTAACGGAGGCGACTGCTATCAGAGAAGGAGATCCACAGACAGTAGCCGCGTCCGCTATGCCGGCTTTGATAAGATTAATAAATATCATTCTGTTTACAACTCCTTAATAACTAAATTTTTCTATAAGTAACTGGGGGATCTTACCTCTGATAAAAATGTTAGAAGCGACTGGAGCGACTCCAAATGCTCTTCTGGTAATAATAGCAAAGCACACTGAACTGCATCCGGTCGAAGTGGTTCCGGTACATCTGAAGAAATCAATACTAGATAGACAACATCGATAGAAATCAATGATGATAAAATAAATAAAGCGAACGGAGCATGCACTTTCATTCTAGATGGTGCATACTCGTCTCCTCCGGCCGGCATAGGGGAGGCGACTGCTGCCCGTAAAGATTTCTTTATAGTAGCAGTTGTATTGTGTTCATGGACCGAACTCAAGCTTTACATCAGACGGAGTGTTGTCATGTCGAGCTACAATAAAAATATAATATAATACGATGGCGAACCAGCGAAATTTTTGGTGTAGCTAGTTCAGTCATCTATCAAAGTCTTAACAAATAAAAAACAAAGCAAAAAATCAAACTTACGTTGGAATATAGCGATAAAAGTTTCACTAAGTTTATTAGTAAGTAACGCGTCGGGTAACTCTCTGAAATACTGCTTCACCATATCAGCTACATCATGCGCTTGTGAACCATCGAAATTTAAGCTCGATTGACTAGGATCAACTGTATTCATGTTTTCAATGGCAAAAGCCGCATTGGTAGCTCCTGCTGCTTCAACCATCGACCTCAGTTTAGCTATACGTGATTTTACACCAGCTTTTCTAAATATACCCATCTGTAATTTTTTATACACATGATACTATAAAATAACTGTTTATTATTAATTTTTTTTATTGTAGCTCGGCATGTGACAACGCTCCGCCTGATGTAAAGCCAGAGTGCGGTCCATTAATGGAAACAACTGCTACTACAGAGAAACCTGTCTGTGCAGCAGTCGCCTCCACTATGCCGGCTTGAGGAGACGAGCATGTACCATCTAGATTGATAGTCCACACTTCTCTCGCTATACCTGGCTACTTTCAAACTATTCACGAAACGCGACAAGGTCACTTCACGGGTGTTACATTCGAAAGTGGTGGTACTACCCCAGGACGGCAGACTGGACTAATAACCATCATCAGTTTGCCTATCACTCTTTAAATTTTGTATTAAAAAAAGGAAAAAAAAAATTACGATGAAAACTGAATAGAAAAAAAATCAAGACGCACACAATAGCCTGTGGTGAAGTGGGATACGAACTCACACATTGAGTTGTGAACTCTGATGTTTGGACCACTAAATTACATTCATTTATATTTGATAGATGCTTCTTCTATCGGCCTGCCTTCTATTAAACAGGAGTTTTGGCGAGTATTTGTACATGAAGATATCCATCTAGATTTACTTAGCTAAACTCGTGTTTCTTTGAGTGTTAATATATAACTATTGTTATTTTAATTTATTTCATTATTAATATTAACTTAGTAATAAGTGTAATAGTAATAACATAGTTAATGTGTAAAATTTTGCAACATTTGGTGAATGTTGGATTCGAAACGTATATCATACAGGATGTATTGAACGCTGAGGACTCTTAAATGTTATGTATGTTATGCCATTGGCGCAGCAAATAAACTTGACTGGAACTAACTTGCTTGTTGTATGTGGTAAATAAATTATGTGTGATGTACTAAGTAATTGCAAATTGTTTTACCTGATCCAGTGCATTTTTCTTTAACCAATTCAGGGCAGATTGTATTGGCTTTGGTAATGAGTGTCCTGTTCTTTGTAGAGATATTGTCAATGGTACACCAAATACTGTCTTATCTAGAAAGCAAATAATACATTTCAACCAGAAAATTTAGCAATTTAACGGACTCTATAGTGCAGTGATTAGCAGTAACAAACTGGTGTAGTTTATTATGTGAAGTTTCGATTCTCGGTTGGAATTAATTATTAATATATCTAATATAAATAAGATGATATTACTTTTAAAAAGAAAGCATTTGGTTCAGACTTGAGTACGTTTATTGTAATTTTTTAGGCAATAGTAAATTCCACAAAAGTAGTATAGGCTGTCAAAAGTACTTAGCAGAAAAAATATATATAAATGAATCTACACTAAGTCAACTGCATTCAAGGATTGTCATTATTATTTCTAACTGGGATTGTGTTGAAAAATATGTAAGGGTGTGTAATAAAACTTTAGTTACCTATAATTATTTTATATTCCAAAATGCGTATTGCATTGTTTTTTAATTGGCATTTGTCTTGATATTAAAAAAAAACTTACCTTTATAATCAGGCGTCTTTATTTTCCGAATTAACTTTGGTAATTCCCAATTCCAGCCAGATTTATGTGAAGGACAATACCTTTCCATACAAGCTGTGAGTCGTAGCAATGCTAATTTTCTTAAAACATGTAACTGGCCGCATGATAATGAGGACATAGGTCTTGACACTAAAAAAGACGTAAGTTTGTAAAGAGTTTTTTAATTCACCAAAAAAATTACACCAAACTAGAAAACCTTTTGATCGTGTTGTAGAAGTCATAACACTAAACAATGTTGACTAAGAAAAGAGAGATTTAGTATAAAAAAGTATTACACTATTAAAAATCTTCGCATACTGCCAGTTACGTGTATTACAAACTCAATGCAAATAAGCATTGCTCATAATTCATGCAATGATTAGCAAAAGAAATTAACATACATCGCGAAACAATGTATTTTTGTATGTACATTATTGTGACTTATGTATTCTTTTAAATATTGTGGGGATGCGAAAAGAGAACGGTTGACCTTGGAGTCCTAGCACTTGGCCGACTGTGACACATCAGTAAATTGTTGGAATTAAACTGTTTGTACGGACTAACAACAACTAATATATCGGAACGATCTGACGGTCTATGCATTTCTAAGTTTGTCCACTGTACCTCAGACAGCGGATGGACATATCGTACATCAATATTTCACCTTGATCGAAGTTAACGATAACTTTATCGGATTCACTCGCAACAGAATATTATTGCATAGTGGATAAGTATTCACGACAACTGTTAAATAATTGTTCATTAGAGTTTCGGTGAGATTAACAAACAGGCTCCGACATCGTCGGTCCTAAAACCATTCAACCGCCGACATATCGTCGTCGTTATCAATCATGTGTACTCTATCTGGAGGATCTGTGGTAGCTCTATCAACCGGTCACTCGCGACGGCGACAATAAAATTTCAGTATTTCTTGCTAATTTTATTGAAAATTTGGTAGAAATGGGTATTGTATTTTATTTATAATTTTGTATAAAATAGAATACTTACAATAGCTTTCCGGATCTTTTTGGTTAGGCGAGACTTGCAGAGTATTGCTTGCTTTAGGACCTCCATTGAGGGCACTAGTCCGAAAGGAATACCATCTTTGAATGTTGTTCCTGTAATTCAATGATTTCATAAATATTAAAACGTGCAAAATATAGTCCTTTTTTAATATAAGTTGTTTAATATAAGTTAACATACTTTTTGCTTTTAAAATCAATACTGTCATCATCATCGTCATCTCCATCATGTGACCTTGAACTTGGACTTCCTTCCATCTCAGAACTCCTCGAAGCTGATTTATCTCTCTTCAGACTACGATCTCTAAACCTGAAAAATAAATAATTTGGTCATTTCTTTACAACACAATGGTCAACACAATAGTACTAAGACTCGTAAGACAACACAAACACAGAACATCTAAGACCGGGAATTAAATGTTCTTTGGAACAAATATTTACAGAAATCAAATTTTTGGTTATAATAGACAGTTATAACCAAATAATATTAGTTAAATAAAAATAAAACAGTTTTATAAATTAGCAAAATGAACTCACATCCATAAACCGCAGTTCATTGTATTTTATATATTTACATTTATTTAATCCAAGAAAATAAAAAAGTTAACCTTGTTAATAAAAACATCAGTACTTAAACAATACAATAAACGGAATAAATTAACAATAATAAAAACAGATCTCATTAACAGAAACAATTTCTAAAATAATGCAATTAATGATATTACACCAAGTACGTTTAAATACTTATTTAACCACGGTTCCGTATCAAAGGAAAACTGTTATTTTTCTCTGCTTATGCAACCTAATCTTCAGTTTTTATTATAAATTGAAAATAAATAAAAATGTAATTAAAATTATAAAAGCTTTACAATGTTAAGTCCTTGCCTAAGTTTAGGAAAATATCACTTCGCAAATTCCTAAGGAATCCAAAATCCAAAAACCCGTTATACAGTACATTTAAATAAATTATTTTGTAGAATGACTGTATTATTTTGTGTTGTTAGCTGTTAGACGTTTGGATATAATTAAGTTAAACTAATTAACATTTCACAATCATTTGCTATGTGATATTTAACTTTGTGAATTGACTGCAAATATTGCTTTGTAAAATACAATATTTATTAGTACACGAGTGTCTAAGAGATAAGTAAGCAATATTAATGTGTTATTTTTTTATTATTTTTTTGGCATATCAAAATGCTGAATTATTATTAAATTATAGTAAAAATTGAACGATAAAAAAAACTACGTGCACTCAACAGCACGAGCCCACGTATTCCGCTTTACACAGCGCTTTACGTGACCGCGTTAAACTTCCTTTCTAACCGCAAAAGGGCAATTCTAGGCTTAATAATTTCTACTACTTTTGATAGCCAATAAAAACTATTTATTTGTAAGGAAACTATTTCGTATTGCCTAAAAAATTCTTAAAAAAGAAAAGTGATAGAAATTAATCTATACTTTTTAATTCGACTTCATCCGAGCTCTATTTTTCTATAATTTAAAAATTAAAAAAAAAAAACACTACTTCACTTCCGCAAAGCAAAGCAAAAGAAATGTTTACATACTTTTGTCCATCTTTTCCTAAATTGAGTGAACTCGTCCGTATAGCTTGCCGCCTATGTGTCGTATGACCGGGAGATTTTTGTACTTCTTTCAATATCGCTGGATCAGGCTTCAAATCCACTGGAGACGGAGGTTCTATGTAAATCTGGAATACATACACACTTTTAATATCAGTACTATTTCAAATACAAGAGCGGCCGTGGTTTAGCGATAGAAGACGGACCTCGCCAAATTCTAGTAAAATGTAACAATGTTATATGCACTTTAATCGCTTACAGGCATTGAGAAAAATTATTAAAGAGAAGGACTCATCTTTTGATTTCGATATGTGACTCAGACATGGTGTGTGTAGTGGTAAGCTATTGTAAGGTCTGTGAGATGTATTGTGGACCTTAAGCGACTACCTGACAGGCGAAGTGGGGTCATATTCCGAGTTACTATAATACGTATATTAAAAAAATCATTGTACTAACCTCCGTATTATGAGAATTATGGTCTTTATAATAGTTATGCCTCCAACTAGCCGGTTGACATTCCGAATCACTTAACGCACTGTCATCATTTTTGATTCCTCGATGAAAGATCCTCTTCGCTCTGTGCCCGAGTTTTGATTTAGAACTTTTATTACCTGAGCTCATACTACCATCTGACGCGTAACTCGATGAGTCATCTCCGAAAGGTTGATTTAAGACGAACGATTGTTCTAAAGGAGCTATAGGAGATGGAGGTAGGATTGTCATCGGAGAAGGTGGTTGGGTTCTACTAGCAGGTTGGTGTAGAGGAGAACTGTTGAAATCGGGGAAAGGAAACGCCGTCGGAGTTGTCGGCGTCATATCAATATAATTTAATTCAGGATATCTATCCTGAGATGTATCTAAAAAATGTGGTGATGAAACAATAACTTCTGTTCTGTTTTGACGTTTTCTTCTTCTGGTTTTGAGTGACTCCACTCTTCTTAATAGAGCTTTTGCAGAATCTCGTAGTCTTTCTGATCCGGTTCTTCTGAATCTTGTGCCGTTGCCATTGTTATCGTCGTCATCTTCTTTATCACTTTGTACTTGTATCATTTGGCCTGGTACGTTTAGTCTGCAAGGAATTTTAGTTTATTTTACTACATACTAAATATCTATGAAATATTTCACACCTTCTGACGACCCGTATCTGACTTTGCCTTTAACGAGTACTTTTCTAACCAAAATATTAAATATAGGGATTTTATACATTGCAATTTCTTCACAATTCAGGTTGATGACGTAATATACCTATTTATTTACACCCAATTTTATTTTTTATTTATATTATGGAAAAGCATCTGAAGTGTTAGACAATTAAGAACTTGTTACTTGGAATTGGCTTGTGAGAACTTTGTTTGGGAACTTGGTTGTTAATAATTTTAGGCGCGAAACTGAAATTGGTTTGTTAAACAAACTTTGGATCGTGAGACTAGACTATAAATAGCAAAATATAGATGAAAAATTAAGGAATAAGGAAAAATACTTTGTAAAATAATCAATTAAAATTTTTTGGACCGTTAATCATATATTACCTAATAAAATGTACTAATGTGTTATTATAGGTGATCATGTAAGTGGGTATGTACTCTGGCCTACGATACAATCACTAGTTTAGTAGTTATGAAAGAAAAACCATAACAAAACAAAAATCTGAATTAAGAAATTGGGTACAAAAGTTACAATTATGTTTTGTTTTCATTTTTATTTGGTCACGTTTAAGTACTTACAAAACGATTGCCCATAATTCCGGTTAGTAGGGCTCCAAAGTACCTTATACTTATGATTATGACAGACTATCATTAAATTACGTTTTGCAATTTGAAATAAAATCGTGATAGGTGAAGGGCTTGACGAGTGATAGTGAACAAATTCTATTCGCCCTCAATTACACTATTGTTATTGGAAGAATATTTACTTTTATTACAGAAAAAAAAAACTATAAATCTTCTTACAACAATGCAATCAATATGAAGCGATCTATAATTCAGAGAGTTTTTTATTGTTACCATTTTACTATTCTTTTATTTTACTACGATTTTATTCAATAATTTTAGATTTATTTATTTTTATATTTTTGTTTCTGCACTGAAAACACTTTTCACATCTCCCAAAGGTTAACTCGTAGAAAAAGTTAATGCATTAAGTTCGCCTTTTGCAATTTTTATATTTTATAATCTTGTGCAATAAAGTATTTTATTATTATTATTATTATTATCCTTCGATAAAACATACTATTTATAATTGTATGGTAACCTCAAATATTGTATCAGTAAAACTCAAATTACTCAATAACCCGGGTAAAAAATTTAAAACTGATTGGTGATAAGGAATCTAGATTTATTTTCCTACAATGCACTAAAAATCATCGACAAACTCGAGAAAAAAATTGTGGGCCCATTTTTATCAGGATTCGCCTATAGGCATTCTCTTTTAAATCTGGATTAAGAATTAGGTCTTAAATAGGCATTCCCTTGGCAAATATTGGTGTTAATAGAATTCATTCGATTTTTGAAGATTTAATTACTATAAAATGAGTATACCAAATTCTAATCACGCTTGTTTGTTAGAATAAATATACATACATAAATATGCAAGTAAACAAAGAGATAATAAATAACATGTAACCTCATTTAGTGAAATTATACCAACTACCGACACAACATAAAATTAATAAGCCATTTCAAAAGCGGAAGCTCCATTAAAGGTTTCTATATACGAAACTGTATGTTAATGAGTAGGTAACAGTACACGAAGGGCCGATCACGCCCAAATAATTGAAGTTCATTTCGAAAATACACTTAGATTCACTTCAAAGGTAGAAAAGATAAAATCTTTCATTGTCCATTACTTGTTTAACAATAAAGATGAATTAGTAAATATAAACAAAGATGGTAATGTAATGGGTGTAATACATTTGTTTTTAAACAGGGGTCTTAAGATTGAAATGTCTGATACAATAATGTAGATGATGTCAATTTGAAGACCGCTAATGGTTTTCTATGAAGTACCCAACATCTTGATATTTGTTTTTCAGTTATTTATTGCGTGTTTTATTTATAGAAAACTTTTTTGTTGGAACAAAGTAATTAGTTTTTTTTGTATTTTGATTTCATTTATTACGCAAGTTCAATAGATTTTTAAATTAATGTGGCGCCTTGAATAAGTGTTTTGTTATTCTATGTTTTCTTTTTGTATTATTAACTACCAAATAATAATATTTTAGAACGTAATTTGTATGTATTTGTCATGTTGTGAGTGAACTAGCTTTGGCTAATAGATAGATACATTTAGTTCTATTCCAAAGAAATATTTAATTTAAATATCTGTTTCTTTTTTGCTTTAAAAAAAAATCTTTTAAAAATTATTACTATATGTTAATATTTGTTAATATCCTATAGTATTATAATTTAATCATCATTATATATATTTATTTTAGCACGTCATATTACCGCACTCCGTCTGATGTTAAGCTAGAGTGCGATCCATGAACGGAAGCGACTGCTGTCAGAGAAGGGGATCTGCAGCTATGCCGGCTTGATAGATGCCTCTTCACACTGCGCTTAAAGGATCCCATGTTATAGGACTATAGTTCCAGAATTTGATGGAACGACAGAAGAAGGATTGCCCGAACCTTTTGGTGGTTATTTTTTACAATTCTAAAAGGAAAATACAATAATGTTTCATACAAGCAATATGGTGCTCTATTAAATTATTTATTAATAATACATTTTCCCTGAGCAAAAGTTAGTTTACTTAGGCCATTTTCACACTCTCCTTTGTTTTTATAACAAAGTAAAATAAATTGAAACGGTGAATGTTCACGTGTACAACATTAGGGTTATAAATGTTGCTCTCATCTCCAGAGTACAATTAACATTAATGGATTCTCGTCAGATTTGTTTAGAGGACGTAACACCCAAGGGATCACTTCTACTAAAGCGTTTAGTTATACCTATATTTAATTATAGATAAAATGTCGTTAAAGTTTAGATCAAATATTCTGTTTAGTCGTAAAATAATTATTTATTAATACTCTCTGGTTATATCAATGCTAGAAAAATTGAGAGCAGTACGCAATATAGTACTGAGACCTGGGAGAATAGTTTGTAAAAGATATTACATAGTGTAGACGATAACCAGAAAGAGTGATAGGCGGACTGGTGATAGTTATTAGTCCAGTCTGCCGTCCTGGGGTAGTACTACTACTTTCAAATGTAACACCCGTAGCCAGGTATAAGTGGAGTGTGCACTGGCAATTTGAATAGTGCCCATGCGTCTCCTCAAGCCGGCATAGTGGAAGCGACTGTTGTCTGTAGAAAATTATCTGTAGTAGCAGTATATCTGTTTCCGTTAGCTTTACAGGAGTGTTGTCAAAGGCCGAGCTTTAAGATTTTTAATAGAGAAAGAAAGATCATTTTTCAAATAAGTGACGTACTTGCCAGGAACTGTATGTCGTGGTATATACAAGCGTAAGTTACTTACAGATCTGGTTCAACATCTGTGTAGTGTCCATCAGCATCGACTAGAGCCACTTTGATGGTAGGTAATGTATCATCTTCATCATCCTCTCTTTCTCCTCGTGCTTCTCTCGCGTCACGTTCTGCTTTTGCTCTGGCAGCTATTACCTGAAAATGTTATGATATTGTCATTATTTTGTATGTAATAGAAATATTATATGTAGAATTCTTTTATGCGGTCGTATAATATAGAAACGATAAAAAGTAGGTAGTCTGTAGGCGTTAGATTTTACATAAATATTTTCTTTTATTTATAAGATTTTTTTTGCGAATAAAACGACATATTTTCCACACGATCACGCTGAAATAAAATTATGCAAATAAACTAAATTAAATTTAACATTTACAGTTCATTTCATGACTGGAACAGAGTAAAATATTCATAAAACAATTTCACATTTCACGTTACAATCATCTGAATTCTTTTATTTTATATTTTACTTCTAACTTAATGTTTTAGAAATGATTATGCAAATTTGAACTTTATTTTATAAGATTTGCTTATATTATTAACCTAAAATTAAGCGTAACGACACATCATTTAACTACTAATTATTGCATTTTATTTATATCAAAACGTGGCGTTGTTTCACCCTCGATTATAAAAAGGAGAAGTCCCGGTCTAGAACTGAGTTCGACTATAACATACCTCTAATCGCCTTTGCGCCTGAGGTGTAATTTCGACCACTCTTGACCACCTCCTAGATTTACGTTCATACTGCCATTTGTCACTTAACGCACATTGCTCGTCATCAGAGTCATTCTGTAAAGAAAATAAAAATTATCTATCTAAATAAACAAACATAATTACTGTAATGACAGACTGATGATGGTTATTAGCTCCATGTTCGTCTGTCGCCTTGCAGTAGTGCCAATATAGTGGAAGCGACTGCTGCCTGCAGACATTAATTCTTTGTCGTAGCAGTTATCTCAGTCGAGGGCCACACTTCGTCGTTCTTCGTTCAAATCCCCACACAAAAGGCCATAACGTTTTTCGACCCTTAAATATTAGTGGGTTTTGATGATATTTGGGACGTTGGAGACAGGCTGTACTACTATAAAGCAATATTAATAGGTAATTGTAATAAAATAAGCTGGGTTTACTGAAATTAGATTATAATCTTAAAGGCTGTCTTTGGGGAGATCTAAGCCCCGTAAAATTTCGTTATCCAATTTATGTTAATAATTAGTACGGTACAAATATGTAAATGTATTTATATGTATGTATATATTATAATATGTCCCAAGAGTGTGAGGCAGACTAATGACAGATGTTAGCCCAGTTTGCCATCCTGAGATAGTACCACCACTTTCAAATATAACACCCGTAAAGTGACTTAGTCGCGTTTCAGGATCAGTTTAAAAATAGCCGGGTACTTGTCTCCTCGAGCTGGAAAAAATGCTGCTTTTTTATTGTAGCTCGGCATGTGACAACACTCCGCCTGATGTAAAGCTAGAGTGCGGTCCATGAATGAAAATAACTGCTACTACAGAAAAACCTGTGCGGGTAGCAGTCGCCTCCACTATGCCGGCTTGAGGAGACGAGCGTGTACCATCTTAGATTGACAATGCACACTCCTCTCGTTATACCTCGCTACTTTCAAACTATTCTCGAAACGCGACAAAGTCAATTCACGGGTGTTACATTCGAAAGTGGTGGTACTACCCCAGGACGGCAGACTGGACAAATAACCATCATCATTCTGCCTCCCACTCTTTACTTTACTTGCAGATATTTCTTTCTTTTAGCAGTTGTTTTTGTCCAAGAATATCAGGCGAAGTTTTAACAAAAGAAAAAGCAGTTCTTGTTCTGTATCCGCAGATCCTAGTTCTGACTTAGGTCTTTGTCAATGTCTCAGTGTCATTAAATATACATGATGATGCGAACATATATAAGCATACGAATATAATACGAGGTAACATACTCACCTCAAGCTTGTATGTATACACCACGATGTCAATTAAGAAATACTAGTGTGCAAATTAAATTGCCTTTATTAGCGTAAAAGCGTTTGTAGATCTAACAAAAGACTAGAGGTGACACTTAGTGATAGAATTAAAAATGTGAAATATTATTACATATTTAATCCGGTCATTATCAGAAGAGCAGAATCACTGGCTATATTTAAAAGAAAAATAAAAGAATACTACCTATCTAGTTGTCCCTAATATTCTCATCTCCTCGATTACTTCTTCCTTCTAAATACAAATATCTTATAAGTATTTTATTATTTTATATATACTCTATTTATTTATTTTCTATTGTGCACACTTTGTTTCTATCTCTTATACTATTCTCCGTCCTCTATAGGTTGCCTGGAAGAAATTGCTGCTCAGTAATAAGGCCGTCTATTGTGTTACCTAATTTTCGAGAAATTGTATAAATGTTCTGTTTTTATTTTGTTTGCACAATAAAGAGTTTTATTATTATTATTATTATTAATTGTTTTATATTTATCATTATTAATATACTGAATTCCTCTGATTATTAAAATGATATATATCCATACGATCATATATATAACTATAAGAGGCATTCAGTGTATTTTAAAATAAGTTTTATATTATATTTTCGTTGTTTTAAATATTCTAAAATTTCATAATATAACCTAATTAAGCTCTATAAACTAAAAAAATATCAAAAAATAATTTTATCCATCTAGCTTGTTCTACGCTACACACCGTGCATCAGTCCAAAGTCTTCTATATACATACATCTCTTATGATTTATTTACAATTAAATATAAATTTTATGTGGGTTTAACGCCACGACAACTAAATGCAAATATGCCTCCGAAAGTGGCGTTAGTAATAAAAGAAACAAAATAAACGCGATAGCTTTTTTTTTCTGTTTTCTATTTAAAATATATTACCTCACAACATGATGCAGAATTTGCTAGTACAGTGATATATTCGTACGTATAAGAAGAAATTAATGATCATTTCTTAATTAAAATTCACATGAAATACAAGTACCGTATCTTTTACTTATAGAGCCATTTTCGGTCCTGAATCGCACTTTCATATCAGAGGGAGTGCGGTCAAATTGTTGGGTTACTATAAAATGTATATACGCATCTAATTATAATATAATTCTATGGTAAATGGTTTGATCAATTCCTAAGATGGCTGACAAGATCACACTTCCTAACCTTGACACCGGGTAATTATTTTAACCTTTAGTATCTTAATAACGGCTAATAAATAAATAAATCCATTAAATTTATTTATTACTATGTACTCATCTATCCTAAAATTATGCTAGACTACATGACCGTTAGCACAGTAAAATGTTTGCAAAAAGTAGTTGCATCCGCTATGCCGGTTTGATGAGAAAAGTACGACTGTACGCTATCCAGATTGATAGTGCAGACTCCTCTATTCATATTCGGTGACTTCCAAATAAATAATTGGTTCAAATCCCTTCATCAAAACATCCTGTTTTAAACATAGAGTATACTAGAGGTGCAAACTTCATACATATACATGAAACTTCATAAACAAGCGTAGGCCGCTTCAAACGATTTGACAATATTGCCGTCAAGTCAAATACTAACTGACAGAGAACCTAAACGTGGCTGTGGCCATATTTCCTCTCGCGTCACATTAGAAGCGTTATTGCACATCTAGTTGTAACTTAAAGTTTAGAGATTTTTTAATTATATACATTTTTAGAGTGAGTTTTTCAGTGGGAACAAGCGAAGCAGCACTTCTGTCCTCCACTTCTTATATTCAATCTTAAACTCTACATTTCTTTGTTCGTCAATAACATTGATATGTATACTACCACCTCAGCTTTAGCCACACAAAGGTCGACAAAAGAATTTAAACCGATAATCCAATTATCACGTCAAAAACTGCATTTAGAATAAAACTGATGTAATGCTGACATTTATAATAACTTTTGGATACAATGGATATACTTTTAAAACGTCATCGTTTTAAATTGGGAGTATTACACACGCAACTTATATGACAGCACCTAACTATAACAATATAATTTATATATCATTGTTTGTCAATCAATGCGATCCATGAGTGAATACAGCTGCTGCCAGAGAGACAGTAGCTTTCGCTATGCTGGCTTAACTAAATAAATGTGCAACGTTCAAGTACGTCCGAGTACTGATTCCGAAAAGCGACTTAACGAATGATAAATCCATGGTGCACATTTGTCTCCTCAAGCCGGAATAGAGGAGGTCACTTCGTAGTGCCACATACCTATCAACACTATAAAAACATACAAATACATCCTGTATATAATAGTTTTTATATGAAATAATTTTAATTGGAACTCTTTATGTAATAATGAACGTATTTCATAAGGTAGTACATATAAGAAAAAGGATGATTGCTTAAATTGTTAAGACGAACGCTTGGACAGCATTAAGGCGCGTTTACATTGAGTCGTTTAGACTTGTAACAGTTCGGTTCGGTTCGGTTGACCGTTTTCGGAATCGCGATATGTCCGATTTGTTGAAACGTGCGTTCTGTGTTTGGAAGAGCGTGCGCCACACGAATTTGGACTGAATACCGTCGACCTAATGTAAATACACCATTACTCCTTCATTCAAAATAATTGTCAATAAAAAGGGAATTACGAGTATATTGTTAATAGAGGTAAAAATACGCATACGTGTATAATAAAGTGTTTTCTTAGGCTTCGTGCGAACATGTTTTAACTAAACAAAACATTATATACAGTTTACTATATGTTTTGACCACGACAATGGTTGTATAATGGCAAAATAAAGAGCATAATTGTTTTTTATTCCGTTACTTATAATTGTACTACTTTAAAGATTTTTTTTTATTCAAACCTACGAGTTATTGAAAATTTAATTGATTTTGTTTTTAATATTAATTTTGCTTTTTTTTTTCTATACTTTATTGTGTAAGATGTGGCACCTAAAGGTGGATCATTTGCCAAAAAATTAATCAACTTCTATTAAGCATGATTTAATGATTCCCACCACTGGTCGCCCTTAAAAGTATATAAAAAAATAAAAAAAGTGATATTTTATAGATTATTTAAAATATTATATTTCCTATATTTATTCTCCTATTATATTATCATTATTAACTAAAACCTCTAAACAATGTATATTAATGAATAACTCCAGTTATAATTACAAAAACTGCTCTTATAGAAAAATACACAATGAAAAAAAGTTAAAATAGGTCACGAGCTAGTTCCTATCAAATTGAATTCATAAAGTGGCACCAACTTTTTCGCCATAACAAGCAATTAATTAATATTTCCCAAGGGTAACGCAAATTGAGAAAATATTGGGGTAAGGATTTACGTTAAAATAGATTCATATTTTCTTATAATAATAGATAGATCTACGAGCAATTTCAATTTCGTAGAAGCTATCGTTCACATTTTATAAAAAAAATCTCAACATATTAAGTGTTTCAATCAAGTCTACTAAAACAGTATTTTTTTAAATTATAGCATGGCATGTGACAACACTCCGCCTGATGTAAAGCTAGAGTGCGGTTCATTAATGGAAACAACTGCTACTACAGAGAAACCTGTGCGGGCAGCAGTCGCCTTCACTATACCGGCTGGAGGAGACGGGCATGTACCATCTAGATTGACAGTGCACACTCCTCTCGTTATACCTGACTACTTTCAAACTATACCCGAAACGCAACAAGGTCGCTTCACGGGTGTTACATTCGAAAGTGGTGGTACTACCCCAGGACGGTATAACCATCATCAGTCTGCCTACCACTCTTTAATAGTGCGTATAGGCACTGAGCGACCAAAGTACATATAACAAGTTACATTGGTCAGAATTAGCGAGGTTCGAACACGGGTCTCATCGATCGTGAGTTCACGCGTCTTACCGCTAGACCACGGCCGCTCTTGGCTCAAAAAATAGAAACCCATCCTATTAAACTTCTTGGCTCGACACTGGCTTACTAGCTTCCTCACTGGCTTATTGGCCTGGCTTCCTATACGCCGGGCGTGAATAACGTAATAATATTTTAATGGTAACTTTGTAAATATACGCAATGCAATATAGGGACCAATATCCTGTCAACCTTTTAGTGTTTAGCTGCACCATAATCCTATCTTATCATAATAGTGTCAGTTTTCTTGTATTAAACTTCTACCAGACAATACTTAAGGAATATTAGTTCTTATAGCAGTTAAGGAATAAGGATGAAAATTGTGTATTTTTGTATGCAATGTATTAAAGGTTAGGGTCGGTAAACATAAAATATGGTAAGCATAAACCGCAGATAATGCTAAAAGCCTTATGATAAACAAAAACGTATTTTAAAAGATACGTGTAGACTTGATGGTTATTGTTTACAGATCAAAATCCACCTTTCCTTTAATTTTTTTTTAAATGTAGCTCGGCATGTGACCGCCTGGTGTAAAGCCAGAGTGGAGAAACAACTGCTACTACAGAGAAACCTGTGCGGGCAGCAGTCGCCTCCACTATACCGGCTTGAGGAGACGAGCACGCACCATCTAGATTGACAGTGCACGATCGAGAGGATGCCGTCCTGGGGTACTGCCACCACTTTCGTATGTAACACCAGCGAAGTGACCTTGTCGCGTTTCGGGTATAGTTTGAAAGTAGCCAGGTATAAGAGAGGAGTATGCACTGTCAATCTAGATGGTACATGCTCGTCTCCTCAAGCGACTAGTGAAGGCGACTGCAGGCCGTAGAGATTTCTCTGTGGTAGCAGTTGTTTCCATTCATGGACCGCACTCTAGCTTTACATCAGGCGGAGTGTTGTCACATGTCGAGCTACAATAAAAAAAAATTAGAATATATCAGTTGTTATAATTCTCAAGTAAGACACGCACACAATGTAACAGATTAGTTCGTTTAAAAACATCTGACAGATATGACGTCACAATATTTTTTTAAAACTTAGGCAAAGGCAGACAGAATACGTTAATTTGGATGTTTGTTTTTGTGATAGAAGAGAGCGGTCATGGTCTAGCGGTAATATACGTGGACTCACGATCAATGAGGCCCGTGTTCCAATCGCGCTAAAATCTGACCGTTCCCATAGTTACACTAGATGACCTATCACAAAATTAACCACTAAAGTCCACTGTCACGTCTGCAAATTCCTATCAAATGTTAACACTTTCATAAACCATAATTTTATATAGTTTATCAACAAGATAGTATAGTACAGATTCTGTTTAAAATTATGCAAATAGCATTTCACCAAGCGCCGGCTATCGGAACAGGATGATTATAGATTGAATAATGGCAGCCGGGTCTCGCTACGTAAATGAACTTGATCGGTATAAAATTAGGACTACATGAGCGACATGATTTTACATGACGATTCAGTACACGCTTTTATTTGCGGTTATAACTTAACCACTCTTGGCTCTGACGTAATAAAATTAATAGTATAAAAGACTTGTATATACATATGTTACTACCAAAGAGATGCAGGCAGCTGTCGTCACCATTATTCTTCGCGGCTTGAGAAGACAAGGTATAATGAGAGGACTTCTCATTGCTTACCACAGTTGTAACATAATATATATATTTTTTTATTTTGACACGACATGTGACCTCGACTGGCCCGATGGTAAGCGCAGCGAAGGTCCATGAGCACTGACGACTGGAGAACCGCTAACACGGTGGCTCCAGTCGCCACTACTATGCCGGCCTGAGAAGGTGCTTTTTCACACTCCGCTTGAAGGATCCAAAGTGAAAGGACTGGGAGAACACATGGGAGGGCAAAGCATTCCACTTGTCAATTGTCCATGCATTATCTAATAAATAATTTGATTGTTTTTGTGTTACTATTAAGTGATTGTGCTGATATAATTACAGTTTTTTTTAAACGTAAGAACACGTGAAGCAATCTAGACCTAGACAACTTGACCATTGCACATTTTCCCCGTCTCATTAGACCGTGGACTTTAGCGGAAGTAATAGATAATTCAATTTGACAGCAATCGTCTTCGCTACAGTTACACTGAACAATTGCTAGAGATCGGTCACAGTTAATATGCCGGACTATTATGAATAAAAAACGAATCTACGTTAGCATGTAATCCTAGCTTTACGTTAGGAGCATGTAACGTAATTGTAGCGGTTAGGTAGTTATCGACTCGTCCCGGGGCCTTCTCGCGCCTCTTCCACGATTAGAAATTATTATTCATTTTCACCTCTTTAAATTGTTCAGGTTAAAGTGAAATAAGCCTTTGATGTTTTTAGATGAGAATTAAAAATATCTATCTATAGATTCTCGCCGCCTGAACATTACCAAATACGTTTTTCTGAAATGCACTTTATTATTATTATCATCATATTATATAAAGCTCGATTACCACTGACTCACTCACTGACTGACATATATTATGAAGCACTTGCCGGGGGGTTAGAGAGATGATTCTTTTTGGGGCGTGTAGAGGGCGTTCCCGCGACCCCAGGAAAACCTCGACTTTGACCGGAAGTGGATACTGGACCGGAAGCGATGTCGATATCTCGGAAACGGAACGAGATAGGGCACAAGCGCCAGAACAAAGGTTGTAGGAAATGTCCTCTAATTCCGAAATCCATAATTTGTTTTTTAAAAAAAAATTTTTTTTCTAAACTACCCGAAAAAAACTTTTTTAGCGCCGCGAAGCGCGCCCAAAAAACTAGTTATATTATATAAAGCTCGATTACCACTGACTCACTCACTGACTGACTGACATATATTATGAAGCACTTGCCGGGGGGTTAGGAGGATGATTCTTTTTGGGGCGTGTAGAGGGCGCTCCCGCGACCCCGGGAAAACCTCGACTTTGACCGGAAGCGGAATCTGGACCGGAAGCGACGCCGATATCTCGGAAACGGAACGAGATAGGGCACGAGTGCCGGAACAAAAGTCGTAGGGAATGCCCTCTAATATTGAAATACATAATTTGTTTTTTCAAAAAATTGTTTTTTTTTTCAAAATTACCCACAAAAAAAATTTCTGCGCTCGCGAAGCGCGCCCAAAAAACTAGTTATATTATATACAGCTCGATTACCACTGACTGACTGACTCACTGACTGACATATATTATGAAGCACTTGCCGGGGGGTCAGAGGAGTGATTCTTTTTGGGGCGTGTAGAGGGCGGTCCCGGGACCTCGGGAAAACCTCGACTTTGACCGGAAGCGGACTCTGGACCGGAAGCGACGCCGATATCTCGGAAACGGAACGAGATAGGGCACGAGTGCCGGAACAAAAGTCGTAGGGAATGCCCTCTAATATCGAAATCCATAATTTGTTTTTTCAAAAAAAATTTTTTTTTCAAAACTACCCGAATTATATTATATAAAGCTCGATTACCACTGACTCACTCACTGACTGACTGACATATATTATGAAGCACTTGCCGGGGGGTTAGGAGGATGATTCTTTTTGGGGCGTGTAGAGGGCGCTCCCGCGACCCCGGGAAAACCTCGACTTTGACCGGAAGCGGAATCTGGACCGGAAGCGACGCCGATATCTCGGAAACGGAACGAGATAGGGCACGAGTGCCGGAACAAAAGTCGTAGGGAATGCCCTCTAATATCGAAATCCATAATTTGTTTTTTCAAAAAATTTTTTTTTTCAAAACTACCCGAAAAAAAACTTTTTCAGCGCCGCGAAGCGCGCCCAAAAAACTAGTCATATTATATAAAGCTCGATTACCACTGACTCACTCACTGACTGACATATATTATGAAGCACTTGCCGGGGGGTTAGGACGATAATTCTTTTTGGGGCGTATAGAGGGCGGTCCCGTGACCCCAGGAAAACCTCGACTTTGACCGGAAGCGGACTCTGGGCCGGAAGTGATGCCGATATCTCGGAAACGGAACGAGATAGGGCACATGTGCCGGAACAAAAGTCGTAGGGAATGCCCTCTAATATCAAAATCCATAATTTGTTTTTTCAAAAAAATTTTTTTTTTCAAATTACCCGAAAAATAACTTTTTCAGCGCCGCGAAGCGCGCCCAAATTATACTAATATATAGCTGCAATACCACTCACTGACTCACTCATTGACATCAATTATTTCGTACTTGCCGGTATAGTGGAGGGTAGCGGTTTTTTGGGTCGTATAGAGGACGTCCCAAAACCGTCGAGAAAAATACGACTTTGACCGGAAGTCGATTCTGGACCGGAAGTGGTAGCGATATCTCGGAAACGGGGCGAGTCGGGGCAGTCACCCCGTAGAGAAAGTTGTAGACAATGTCGTCTTATGCCGAAATCAAAAAAAAATTTTTCAAAATCGGGCAAAAAAAATTTTTCCTCGATCGTATTTATATCCTTTTCCCGCCGGTACGCCAATATGAAACGGAGCATGGCGGTGGGCGTGGCCTAACAGCATCCGCGACGAGGCATTTTCGGGACGAACGATCGAAACGGCTTTACCTCGGTCAGTCGGACGGTGAGCGCGGCCGCGTGAACATCGAATTTGCTCCGCGCGGCGGGCTTTCTTTTAAATATCTCAAGAAGTAGATACGTCAGAGTAACCATGTAAAGAACAATTTTGTTCAGTGTGACCAGCACTATTTTTTTAAATTTTTGTTTTAGTTTTTTTTTTAATTTTTTAAAATCTTCATATCTCGAAAAGTAGATACGTTAGCGTCACCGTGTAAAGACCAATATTGTTCAGTATGACCAGCACTATTTTTTTTTTAAATTTTTGTTTTTTTTTTTAATTTTTTAAAATCGCCATATCTCGAAAAGTTGATACGTTAGCGTCACCGAGTAAAGACCAATATTGTTCAGTATGACCAGCACTATTTTTTTTTTAATTTTTGTTTTTTTATTTAATTTTTTAAAATCGCCATATCTCGAAAAGTAGATACGTTAGCGTCACCGTGTAAAGACCAATATTGTTCAGTATGACCAGCACTTTTTTTTTTAAATTTTTGTTTTTTTTTTAATTTTTTAAAATCTTCATATCTCGAAAAGTAGATACGTTAGCGTCACCGTGTAAAGATCAATATTGTTCAGTATGACCAGCACTATTTGCTTTTTTTTTTTTAATTTTCTAAAATAGCTATTACTCAAAAAGTACATACGTTAGCGTCACCGTGTAAAGACCAATATTGTTCAGTATGACCAGCACTACTTTTTTTAATTTTTTTTTTTTTTAATTTTTTAAAATCGCCATATCTCGAAAAGTAGATACGTTAGCGTCACCGTGTAAAGACCAATTTTGTTCAGTATGACCAGCACTAATTTTTTTTTAAATTTTGTTTTTTTTTAAATTTTTTAAAATCGCCATATCTCGAAAAGTAGATACGTTAGCGTAACCGTGTAAAGACCAATTTTGTTCAGAAACGTAAACGCTTTTAGATGGCGAGCTAAATATTTTCAAAACTGCCTAAAATCTATTCGATCTAATACGTTTTACGACAAAAAGGGCCTCCGCGGGCCGCTTGCGCCCGCGGCTTTTACCCAACAGCTAGTCATATTATATAAAGCTCGATTACCACTGACTCACTCACTGACTGACATATATTATGAAGCACTTGCCGGGGGGTTAGAGAGATGATTCTTTTTGGGGAGTGTAGAGGGCGTTCCCGCGACCCCAGGAAAACCTCGACTTTGACCGGAAGTGGACTTTGGACCGGAAGCGATGCCGATATCTCGGAAACGGAACGAGATAGGGCACAAGTGCCAGAACAAAAGTCGTAGGGAATGCCCTCTAATATCGAAATCCATAATTTGTTTTTTCAAAAAAAATTTTTTTTTTTCAAATTACCCGAAAAATAACTTTTTTAGCGCCGCGAAGCGCGCCCAAAAAACTAGTCATATTATATAAAGCTCGATTACCACTGACTCACTGACTGACATATATTATGAAGCACTTGCCGGGGGGTTAGAGAGATGATTCTTTTTGGGGCGTGTAGAGGGCGGTCCCGGGACCTCGGGAAAACCTCGACTTTGACCGGAAGCGGACTGTGGACCGGAAGTGACGTCGATATCTCGGAAACGAAACGAGATAGGGCACAAGTGCCGGAACAAAAGTCGTAGGGAATGCCCTCTAATATCGAAATCCATAATTTGTTTTTTCAAAAATTTTTTTTTTCAAATTACCCGAAAAATAACTTTTTCAGCGCCGCGAAGCGCGCCCAAAAAACTAGTTATATTATATACAGCTCGATTACCACTCACTGACTCACTGACTCACTGACATATATAATGAAGCACTTGCCGGGGGGTCAGAGGAGTGATTCTTTTTGGGGCGTGTAGAGGGCGGTCCCGGGACCTCGGGAAAACCTCGACTTTGACCGGAAGCGGACTCTGGACCGGAAGCGATGCCGATATCTCGGAAACGAAACGAGATAGGGCACAAGTGCCGGAACAAAAGTCGTAGGGAATGCCCTCTAATATCGAAATCCATAATTTGTTTTTTCAAAAAAATTTTTTTTTTCAATTACTTGAAAAATAACTTTTTCAGCGCCGCGAAGCGCGCCCAAAAAACTAGTTATATTATATACAGCTCGATTACCACTGACTGACTGACTGACTGACTGACATATATAATGAAGCACTTGCCGGGGGGTTAGAGGGGTGATTCTTTTTGGGGCGTGTAGAGGGCGGTCCCGGGACCTCAGGAAAACCTCGACTTTGACCGGAAGCGGATTCTGGACCGGAAGCGATGCCGATATCTCGGAAACGGAACGAGATAGGGCACAAGTGCCTGAACAAAAGTCGTAGGGAATGCCCTCTAATATCGAAATCCATAATTTGTTTTTTCAAAAAAAAAATTTTTTTCAAAACTACCCGAAAAAAACTTTTTCAGCGCCGCGAAGCGCGCCCACAAAACTAGTCATACTATATAAAGCTCGATTAGCACTTACTGACTCACTGGCTGACCGACATCAATTATGGATCACTTAAAACTTTCGGGGTGAGTAAAGGAGGCCTAAGCGATCTCGGGAAAACCTCGACACGTTCCGTCCGGTTCCGAAATACGTTATCTCCGGAACAAGATAGAGCCGAAGTGGCGGAACAAAGGTTGTAGGAAATGCTCTCTAATTTCTAAATCGACACTCTTTTGTTTTCAAAACTACCCACAAAACTGCCACGTCACACGCCACAAAAAAACTAGTTATTTATATAATCTTACTTCTCTTACCATCCCCTCCTCCTCATATTTTATCACACTTACATTCTCCCTAATAAAGAGCATAATCTTAGCATGCACTTGCTTATCGTCAGACTCTACCATGGCTTCAGAAAGGCATATGACTAGAAGACTGCCACAATGAACTGGTTACACGACAAAGAAAAGTTATATTAGCTTTACTTAGCATTCTTTTTAGAATTCTGTGTCGGATTAAGGTTTTGATCTTATCTATATTCCATACAAAAAATGTTGGTAACAGCTCATGAATAATAAATATTCTAAGCCAGGTAGTATTAAAAAACAATTTATTTTTGTAATTGCTTCGTTGTACGTGTAGATATACTAAAACAGTATATCATGATCATCATCAGATGTGACTTCAAATCCTGATCTAGAGATTAAGCAATTTGCGATAATTTTTTTTGTTCCTGATGTTAAGCTAGAGATGAATGAAAACAACTGCTACTAAAGATAAATCTCTACAGTCAGCTCCGCTATGCCGGATTGAGGAAACGAAGCACCATATAGATTGACAGTACACATCCCTCTTCAGGTCACTTTATGCAACTTCTCGTTCGCGGCATTGTTAGATGTATTTTTACACCTTGTATTATTAAGCTTTATGACGGTGCAATTTCGCCCAAGTACAGTCAAGTTGACAATATTAAAATTAAAGAGTTAATTTTATATATGAATAGAATATATAAAAATAATCTACGCGCAGGAGTGTGCCCTTCCCTCTCACGTTTATCGTGCCCCGCCTATACCGCAATTTGTGTACTTGTGCCTAACTTTGGAGCCGCATTAAGATTGGTTCGTACTAGACTAAAATAAAGGTTGAAAATTCTATTCGTAAGACTAAAAGAGAGTTGTCTTGTATAATTATAATAAAGGTGGTTCTTCTTATAAAATGCACATAAAAGTTGTTTAAAAGCTTCTAATTATACACGAAACAAAATCACACAATTTATTACCTTATGCAAATTGTAATAATGTCGATTATTTCGCGAAATTGCTTATGCGTTTGTTTATATTGAGCTTTAATGTTTTTAATGAGAAAGTACTGGAAAACCTGACTTTTAATGGTGAAGTTTGACAGTAAATTGTAACCGTCACTATCGGTTAAACGAACCTTTATATTTGAAATTACTCTTTAATCCTTTGTAATTAGGTTTAGAATACAACGATAATGATTATTAAATGTATAAACAAGGTCGTTTACCAAGTCGGTCTTATGGTGTTAATACAATTACGCTATTTATGGATTTCCAGTGAAATTGCTTATTTAGTGAAAACACGTAGTTTGTTAGGGAAACGGCGGATATTAGAAATTAATAGCATGTCATTTATATAATTAATATGTTCTTTCTATTATATTTAGTTAATTGCTTATTTTAATTAGTTAATTACTTTCTATATGTACCTTGTACTAATACAAATACCCTGGCCATAATAATATTGATATTGACAACGTCCAACTTAAAAAAACACATTTCTTCAGACATAATTAATATCGTGTGGTTCATAAACGGATACAACTGCTACCACAGAGAAATTTAAAAGTAGTCGTCTCTGCTATGCCGGCTTAAGAATTTGCACGATCAGGTTGACAGTAGTTGTCCCAGCCCGATTCAGTAGCCGCTATAGAATTATATTTTGTTTGTTTTTTTTTTTAAATAGATAGATTGTTTGTGTTTTTGTTTATTTATGGATTACTTTTAGTTGTATATATCTTTCAGTTTTTGATATTATGTTAATGCCACGGCACGTGAGCGTAAGTCCCTAATTAAATAAAGATGAAAAAAAAAAGATTGACAGTGCATCTCGAAAAGTGCGATTTTTGACCAGTTAGTTTTAATCTAAGGGTGGGGTATAACAAATACTAACAAAGCTTTTATTTAAACCAGACAACTTAGCGTAAAATTGTTTTTGCTATTGCAAAAAGCCTAGCACAGCCTATCTAGAGAAGGGCTTTTTAAGGAGTATAGAAATTCCACGCTACAAATATTTACATCAGAAAATGAGATATTTTATTAATAATTTTCAGGCAAAAATATCCTGGCTGTCCAATACTCATAGATACAAATCAGAAGTTTGATCTGATGCAAGCAATTTTTTCTACCGGTGTGAAGTTAGCAGCCAATTTTCGGCAGCCAATATAATCCGGTCAAATTAAGAAGTTATTTTTTTAAATCAATTTCTTTTCTAAATAATTTAGTTTACGAATCCCAATCAATAAAAATCATATTAGAGCAGAGTTAGACGTCAGTAGAACGCAAAAAAAAAAGAGTCCAGACATTTACAGCAATGAATACTGACCGTAATACGTAGTTCAATTCTACGTCATTTTCAAAGTTCACGCGTTACTGAAGTCAATTACGACTATTGGGTCGACATTCAGAATATACTGCCTATAACAT
This sequence comes from Tinea pellionella, assembly GCA_948150575.1. NCBI lineage: Eukaryota > Metazoa > Arthropoda > Insecta > Lepidoptera > Tineidae > Tinea > Tinea pellionella. Next base: position 5,721,507 of record OX411263.1, on the reverse strand, counting down.
ACAAAAAAATAATCAGAGCATCATGACTCGTTTTTGAGAAAATTAACTTTAAAGATTTTGCGAGGAGCGAATTTCTCCACTTTCCTAAATCGATGACAAATTTTCAAAGAATAAAGTTACTGAAGTGCATAAGCTATATACCATTTTAAAGAACATGAAAAATGTAACAAGGTCACAAAGTAGCATCAGAGCATCACGACTAATTTTTGAGAAAATTAAATTTGAAAATTTTAATATGAGCGAGTCTTCTAACGACAGTTAATCGACGACAAATTTTCACAGAAGAAAGTTACTGAAGTACATAAGCTATATTCCATTTTAAAGTACATGAAAACAGCGACAAGGTCGCAAGGTATCATCAGAGCATCACGACTAATTTTTAAGAAAATTAAATTTGAATATTTTAATAAGAGATTTTTTTTTTTCACTTTAACCAATTGACGCCAGATTTTCACAGAAGGAAGTTACTGAAGTACATAAGCTATATACCATTTTAAAGTACCTGAAAACAGCAACCAGGTCGCAAAGTATCATCAGAGCATCACGACTAATTTTTGAGAAAATTAAATTTGAAAATTTTAATATCAGCGAGTCTTCTAACGACTGTTAATCGACGACAAATTTTCACAAAAGAAAGTTACTGAAGTACATAAGCTATATACCATTTTAAAGCACATGAAAACAGTAACAAGGTTACAAAGTAGCATCAGAGCATCACGACTAATTTTTGAGAAAATTAAATTTGAAAATTTTAATATGAGCGAGTCATCTAACGACAGTTAATCGACGACCAAATTTCACAGAAGTAAGTTACTGAAGTCCATAAGCTATATACTATTTTAAAGCACATAAAAACAGCAACAAGGTCGCAAAGTATCATCAGAGCATCACGACTAATTTTTGAGAAAATTAAATTTGAATATTTTAATATGAGCGAGTCATCTAACGACAGTTAATCGACGACAAAATTTCACAGAAGAAAGTTACTGAAGTCCATAAGCTATATACTATTTTAAAGTACCTGAAAACAGTAACAAGGTAACAAAGTAGCATCAGAGCATCACGACTAATTTTTGAGAAAATTAAATTTGAATATTTTAAAATAAGCGAGTCTTCTAACGACAGTTAATCGACGACAAATTTTCACAGAAGAAAGTTACTGAAGTCCATAAGCTATATACTATTTTAAAGCACATGAAAATAGCAACAAGGTCGCAAGGTATCATCAGAGCATCACGACTAATTTTTGAGAAAATTAAATTTGAATATTTTAATAAGAGATTTTTTTTTCACTTTAACCAATTGGCGCCAGATTTTCACAGAAGGAAGTTACTGAAGTCCATAAGCTATATACCATTTTAAAGTACCTGAAAACGGCAACAAGGTCGCAAAGTATCATCAGAGCATCACGACTAATTTTTGAGAAAATTAAATTTGAAAATTTTAATAAGAGATTTTTTTTTCACTTTAACCAATTGGCGCCAGATTTTCACAGAAGGAAGTTACTGAAGTCCATAAGCTATATACTATTTTAAAGTACCTGAAAACAGTAACAAGGTAACAAAGTAGCATCAGAGCATCACGACAAATTTTTGAGAAAATTAAATTTGAAAATTATAAAATGAGCGAGTCTTCTAACGACAGTTAATCGACGACAAATTTTCACAGAAGAAAGTTACTGAAGTCCATAAGCTATATACTATTTTAAAACACATGAAAACAGCATCAAGGTCGCAAGGTATCATCAGAGCATCACGACTAATTTTTGAGAAAATTAAATTTGAATATTTTAATAAGAGATTTTTTTTTCACTTTAACCAATTGACACCAGATTTTCACAGAAGGAAGTTACTGAAGTACATAAGCTATAGACCATTTTAAAGTTCATGAAAACAGTAACAAGGTTACAAAGTAGCATCAGAGCATCACGACTAATTTTTGAGAAAATTAAATTTGAAAATTTTAATATCAGCGAGTCTTCTAACGACAGTTAATCGACGACAAAATTTCACAGAAGAAAGTTACTGAAGTCCATAAGCTATATACTATTTTAAAGTACCTGAAAACAGTAACAAGGTAACCAAGTAGCATCAGAGCATCACGACTAATTTTTGAGAAAATTAAATTTTAAAATTTTAAAATGAGCGAGTCTTCTAACGACAGTTAATCGACGACAAATTTTCACAGAAGAAAGTTACTGAAGTCCATAAGCTATATACTATTTTAAAGCACATGAAAACAGCAACAAGGTCGCAAGGTATCATCAGAGCATCACGACTAATTTTTGAGAAAATTAAATTTGAATATTTTAATAAGAGATTTTTTTTCACTTTAACCAATTGACGCCAGATTTTCACAGAAGGAAGTTACTGAAGTCCATAAGCTATATACCATTTTAAAGTACCTGAAAACAGCAACAAGGACGCAAAGTATCATCAGAGCATCACGACTAATTTTTGAGAAAATTAAATTTGAATATTTTAATAAGAGATTTTTTTTCCCTTTAACCAATTGACGCCATATTTTCAAAGAAGAAAGTTACTGAAGTACATAAGCTATAGACCATTTTAAAGTACATGAAAACAGTAACAAGGTCACAAAGTAGCACCAGAGCATCACGACTAATTTTTGAGAAAATTAAGTTTGAATATTTTAATAAGAGCGAGTCTTCTAACGACAGTTAATCGACGCCAAATTTTCACAGAAGAAAGTTACTGAAGTACATAAGCTATATACCATTTTAAAGCACATGAAAACAGTAACAAGGTTACTAAGTATCATCAGAGCATCACGACTAATTTTGAAGAAAATTAAATTTGAATATTTTAATAAGAGATTTTTTTTTTCACTTTAACCAATTGACGCCAGATTTTCACAGAAGGAAGTTACTGAAGTACATAAGCTATATACCATTTTAAAGCACATGAAAACAGCAACAAGGTCGCAAGGTATCATCAGAGCATCACGACTAATTTTTGAGAAAATTAAATTTGAATATTTTATAAGAGATTTTTTTTCACTTTAACCAATTGGCGCCAGATTTTCACAGAAGGAAGTTACTGAAGTCCATAAGCTATATACTATTTTAAAGTACCTGAAAACAGTAACAAGGTAACAAAGTAGCATCAGAGCATCACGACTAATTTTTGAGAAAATTAAATTTGAAAATTTTAATATGAGCGAGTCATCTAACGACAGTTAATCGACGACAAATTTTCACAGAAGAAAGTTACTGAAGTCCATAAGCTATATACCATTTTAAATTACCTGAAAACAGCAACAAGGTCGCAAAGTATCATCAGAGCATCTCGACTAAATTTTGAGAAAATTAAATTTGAATATTTTAATAAGAGATTTTTTTTCACTTTAACAAATTGACGCCATATTTTCAAAGAAGAAAGTTACTGAAGTACATAAGCTATAGACCATTTTAAAGTTCATGAAAACAGTAACAAGGTTACAAAGTAGCATCAGAGCATCACGACTAATTTTTGAGAAAATTAAATTTGAATATTTTAATATGAGCGAGTCATCTAACGACAGTTAATCGACGACAAAATTTCACAGAAGAAAGTTACTGAAGTCCATAAGCTATATACTATTTTAAAGTACCTGAAAACAGTAACAAGGTAACAAAGTAGCATCAGAGCATCACGACTAATATTTGAGAAAATTAAATTTTAAAATTTTAAAATGAGCGAGTCTTCTAACGACAGTTAATCGACGACAAATTTTCACAGAAGAAAGTTACTGAAATCCATAAGCTATATACTATTTTAAAGCACATGAAAACAGCAACAAGGTCGGAAGGTATCATCAGAGCATCACGACTAATTTTTGAGAAAATTAAATTTGAATATTTTAATAAGAGATTTTTATTTCACTTTAACCAATTGACGCCATATTTTCAAAGAAGAAAGTTACTGAAGTACATAAGCTATAGACCATTTTAAAGTACATGAAAACAGTAACAAGGTCACACAGTAGCACCAGAGCATCACGACTAATTTTTGAGAAAATTAAATTTGAATATTTTAATAAGAGCGAGTCTTCTAACGACAGTTAATCGACGCCAAATTTTCACAGAAGAAAGTTACTGAAGTACATAAGCTATATACCATTTTAAAGCACATGAAAACAGTAACAAGGTTACTAAGTATCATCAGAGCATCACGACTAATTTTTGAGAAAATTAAATTTGAATATTTTAATAAGAGATTTTTTTTTTCACTTTAACCAATTGACGCCAGATTTTCACAGAAGGAAGTTACTGAAGTACATAAGCTATATACTATTTTAAAGTACCTGAAAACAGTAACAAGGTAACAAAGTAGCATCAGAGCACCACGACTAATTTTTGAGAAAATTAAATTTGAAAATTTTAATAAGAGATTTTTTTTTTCACTTTAACCAATTGACACCAGATTTTCACAGAAGGAAGTTACTGAAGTACATAAGCTATATACCATTTGAAAGTACATGAAAACAGTAACAAGGTAACAAAGTAGCATCAGAGCATCACAAAAAAATTTTTGTGAAAATTAAATTTGAAAATTTTAAAATGAGCGAGTCATCTAACGACAGTTAATCGACGACAAAATTTCACAGAAGTAAGTTACTGAAGTCCATAAGCTATATACTATTTTAAAGCACATGAAAACGGCAACAAGGTCGCAAAGTATCATCAGAGCATCACGACTAATTTTTGAGAAAATTAAATTTGAATATTTTAATAAGAGATTTTTTTTCACTTTAACCAATTGGCGCCAGATTTTCACAGAAGGAAGTTACTGAAGTCCATAAGCTATATACTATTTTAAAGTACCTGAAAACGGCAACAAGGTCGCAAAGTATCATCAGAGCATCACGACTAATTTTTGAGAAAATTAAATTTGAATATTTTAATAAGAGATTTTTTTTTCACTTTAACCAATTGACGCCATATTTTCACAGAAGGAAGTTACTGAAGTACATAAGCTATATACCATTTGAAAGTACATGAAAACAGTAACAAGGTAACAAAGTAGCATCACAGCATCACGACAAATTTTTGTGAAAATTAAATTTGAAAATTTTAAAATGAGCGAGTCATCTAACGACAGTTAATCGACGACAAAATTTCACAGAAGAAAGTTACTGAAGTCCATAAGCTATATACTATTTTAAAGTACCTGAAAACAGTAACAAGGTAACAAAGTAGCATCAGAGCATCACGACTAATTTTTGAGAAAATTAAATTTGAAAATTTTAAAATGAGCGAGTCTTCTAACGACAGTTAATCGACGACAAATTTTCACAGAAGAAAGTTACTGAAGTCCATAAGCTATATACTATTTTGAAGCACATTAAAACAGCAACAAGGTCGCAAAGTATCATCAGAGCATCACGACAAATTTTTGAGAAAATTAAATTTGAATATTTTAATAAGAGATTTTTTTTTTCACTTTAACCAATTGACGCCATATTTTCAAAGAAGAAAGTTACTGAAGTCCATAAGCTATATACTATTTTAAAGCACATGAAAACAGCAACAAGGTCGCAAGGTATCATCAGAGCATCACGACTAATTTTTGAGAAAATTAAATTTGAATATTTTAATAAGAGATTTTTTTTCACTTTAACCAATTGGCGCCAGATTTTCACAGAAGGAAGTTACTGAAGTCCATAAGCTATATACCATTTTAAAGTACCTGAAAACGGCAACAAGGTCGCAAAGTATCATCAGAGCATCACGACTAATTTTTGAGAAAATTAAATTTGAATATTTTAATAAGAGATTTTTTTTCACTTTAACCAATTGGCGCCAGATTTTCACAGAAGGAAGTTACTGAAGTCCATAAGCTATATACTATTTTAAAGTACCTGAAAACGGCAACAAGGTCGCAAAGTATCATCAGAGCATCACGACTAATTTTTGAGAAAATTAAATTTGAATATTTTAATAAGAGATTTTTTTTCACTTTAACCAATTGACGCCATATTTTCAAAGAAGAAAGTTACTGAAGTACATAAGCTATAGACCATTTTAAAGTACATGAAAACAGTAATAAAGTCACAAAGTAGCACCAGAGCATCACGACTAATTTTTGAGAAAATTAAATTTTAAAATTTTAAAATGAGCGAGTCTTCTAACGACAGTTAATCGACGACAAATTTTCACAGAAGATAGTTACTGAAGTCCATAAGCTATATACTATTTTAAAGCACATGAAAACAGCAAAAAGGTCGCAAAGTATCATCAGAGCATCACGACAAATTTTTGAGAAAATTAAATTTGAATATTTTAATAAGAGATTTTTTTTTTACTTTAACCAATTGACACCAGATTTTCACAGAAGGAAGTTACTGAAGTACATAAGCTATAGACCATTTTAAAGTTCATGAAAACAGTAACAAGGTTACAAAGTAGCATCAGAGCATCACGACTAATTTTTGAGAAAATTAAATTTGAATATTTTAATATGAGCGAGTCATCTAACGACAGTTAATCGACGACAAAATTTCACAGAAGAAAGTTACTGAAGTCCATAAGCTATACACTATTTTAAAGTACCTGAAAACAGTAACAAGGTAACAAAGTAGCATCAGAGCATCACGACTAATTTTTTAGAAAATTAAATTTGAAAATTTTAAAATGAGCGAGTCTTCTAACGACAGTTAATCGACGACAAATTTTCACAGAAGAAAGTTACTGAAGTCCATAAGCTATATACTATTTTAAAGCACATAAAAACAGCAACAAGGTCGCAAGGTATCATCAGAGCATCACGACTAATTTTTGAGAAAATTAAATTTGAATATTTTAATAGGAGATTTTTTTTTTCACTTTAACCAATTGGCGCCAGATTTTCACAGAAGGAAGTTACTGAAGTCCATAAGCTATATACCATTTTAAAGTACCTGAAAACGGCAACAAGGTTGCAAAGTATCATCAGAGCATCACGACTAATTTTTGAGAAAATTAAATTTGAAAATTTTAATAAGAGATTTTTTTTTTCACTTTAACCAATTGGCGCCAGATTTTCACAGAAGGAAGTTACTGAAGTCCATAAGCTATATACCATTTTAAAGTACCTGAAAACGGCAACTAGGTCGCAAAGTATCATCAGAGCATCACGACTAATTTTTGAGAAAATTAAATTTGAATATTTTAATAAGAGATTTTTTTTTTCACTTTAACAAATTGACGCCAAATTTTCACCGAAGAAAGTTACTGAAGTACATAAGAAGTACATAATTTCAAAAAACATTAAAACTGTAACGAGGTTACAAAGTAGCATTAGAGCATCACGACTAATTTTCGAGAAAATTAACTTTTAAAATTTTAATATGAGCGAGTATTTTAACTTGATTCGACGGAAATTTACTTGAAAATTTAATTTGGATAAAATTTATTTTATAATATTTAAATGGGAAGACACCTATATCTTTTTATATTGTCGATGTATTCAATTAAACTTTTGCTAGAATATAAATTATATATCTAAGAATATGAGAGTGAACTGACCCTGTACTTCAAAAGATCATGAAATCTGTAATTGATCAGCCATTTTATGAGTATTGATTTCAACACGTATGTCTGTAACTGCTGAATAAAATTTCTCAATATTATAGCTTATGTACTTCAGAAACTTCCTTCTGTGAAAATCTGGCGTCAATTGGTTAAAGTGAAAAAAAATCTCTTATCAAAATATTCAAATTTAATTTTCTCAAAAATTAGTCGTGATGCTCTGATGATACTATGCGACCTTGTTGCTGTTTTCATGTGCTTTAAAATAGTATATAGCTTATGTACTTCAGTAACTTTCTTCTGCGAAATTTTGTCGTCGATTAACTGTCGTTAGATGACTCGCTCGTATTAAAATTTTCAAATTTAATTTTCTTAAAAATTAGTCGTGATGCTCTGGTGCTACTTTGTGACCTTGTTACTGTTTACATGTACTTTAAAATGGTCTATAGCTTATGTACTTCAGTTACTTTCTTCTTTGAAAATATGGCGTCAATTGGTTAAAGTGAAAAAAAAAAATCTTATTAAAATATTCAAATTTAATTTTCTCAAAAATTTGTCGTGATGCTCTGTTGCTATTTTGAGACCTTGTTACTGTTTTCATGTACTTTAAAATACTATATAGCTTATGTACTTCAGTAACTTTCTTCTGTGAAAATATGGCGTCAATTGGTTAAAGTGAAAAAAAATCTTATTAAAATATTCAAATTTAATTTTCTCAAAAATTAGTCGTGATGCTCTGATAATACTATGTGACCTTGTTGCTATTTTCAGGTACTTTAAAATGGTATATAGCTTTTGTACTTCAGTAACTTTCTTCTGTGAAAATATGGCGTCAATTGGTTAAAGTGAAAAAAAAATCTTATTAAAATATTCAAATTTAATTTTCTCAAAAATTAGTCGTGATGCTCTGATGCTACTTTGTGACCTTGTTACTGTTTTCATGGTCTTTGAAATGGTATATAGCTTTTGTACTTCAGTAACTTTCTTCTGTGAAAATATGGCGTCAATTGGTTAAAGTGAAAAAAAAAATCTTATTAAAATATTCAAATTTAATTTTCTCAAAAATTTGTCGTGATGCTCTGATGCTACTTTGTAACCTTGTTACTGTTTTCAGGTACTTTAAAATGGTCTATAACTTATGGACTTCAGTAACTTTCTTCTGTGAAATTTTGTCGTCGATTAACTGTCGTTAGAAGACTCGCTCATATTAAAATTTTCAAATTTAATTTTCTTAAAAATTAGTCGTGATGCTCTGATGCTACTTTGTAACCTTGTTACTGTTTTCATGAACTTTAAAATGGTCTATAGCTTATGTACTTCAGTAACTTTCTTCTGTGAATATATGGCGTCAATTGGTTAAAGTGAAAAAAATATATATCTTATTAAAATATTCAAATTTAATTTTCTCAAAAATTAGTCGTGATGCTCCGATGATACTTTGCGACCTTGTTGCTGTTTTCATGTACTTTAAAATGGAATATAGCTTATGTACTTCAGTAACTTTCTTCTGTGACAATTTGTCGTCGATTAACTGTCGTTAGAAGACTCGCTCATAGTAAAATTTTCAAATTTAATTTTCTCAAAAATTTGTCATGATGCTCTGATGCTACTTTGTAACCTTGTTACTGTTTTCATGTACTTTAAAATGGTATATAGCTTATGTACTTCAGTAACTTCCTTCTGTGAAAATCTGGCGTCCATTGGTTAAAGTGAAAAAAAAATCTCTTATTAAAATTTTAAAATTTAATTTTCTCAAAAATTTGTCGTGATGCTCTGATGATACCTTCCGACCTTGTTGCTGTTTTCATGTGCTTTAAAATAGTATATAGCTTATGGACTTCAGTAACTTTCTTCTGTGAAAATTTGTCGTCGATTAACTGTCGTTAGAAGACTCGCTCATTTTAAAATTTTAAAATTTAATTTTCTCAAATATTAGTCGTGATGCTCTGATGCTACTTTGTTACCTTGTTACTGTTTTCAGGTACTTTAAAATAGTATATAGCTTATGGACTTCAGTAACTTTCTTCTGTGAAATTTTGTCGTCGATTAACTGTCGTTAGATGACTCGCTCATATTAAAATATTCAAATTTAATTTTCTCAAAAATTAGTCGTGATGCTCTGATGCTACTTTGTAACCTTGTTACTGTTTTCATGAACTTTAAAATGGTCTATAGCTTATGTACTTCAGTAACTTTCTTCTTTGAAAATATGGCGTCAATTTGTTAAAGTGAAAAAAATCTCTTATTAAAATATTCAAATTTAATTTTCTCAAAATTTAGTCGAGATGCTCTGATGATACTTTGCGACCTTGTTGCTGTTTTCAGGTAATTTAAAATGGTATATAGCTTATGGACTTCAGTAACTTTCTTCTGTGAAAATTTGTCGTCGATTAACTGTCATTAGATGACTCGCTCATATTAAAATTTTCAAATTTAATTTTCTCAAAAATTAGTCGTGATGCTCTGATGCTACTTTGTTACCTTGTTACTGTTTTCAGGTACTTTAAAATAGTATATAGCTTATGGACTTCAGTAACTTTTTTCTGTGAAATTTTGTCGTCGATTAACTGTCGTTAGATGACTCGCTCATATTAAAATATTCAAATTTAATTTTCTCAAAAATTAGTCGTGATGCTCTGATGCTACTTTGCGACCTCGTTGCCGTTTTCAGGTACTTTAAAATGGTATATAGCTTATGTACTTCAGTAACTTCCTTCTGTAAAAATCTGGCGTCAATTGGTTAAAGTGAAAAAAAAAATCTCTTAATAAAATATTCAAATTTAATTTTCTTAAAAATTAGTCGTGATGCTCTGATGATACTTAGTAGCCTTGTTACTGTTTTCATGTGCTTTAAAATGGTATATAGCTTATGTACTTCAGTAACTTTCTTCTGTGAAAATTTGGCGTCGATTAACTGTCGTTAGAAGACTCGCTCTTATTAAAATATTCAAACTTAATTTTCTCAAAAATTAGTCGTGATGCTCCGGTGCTACTTTGTGACCTTGTTACTGTTTTCATGTACTTTAAAATGGTCTATAGCTTATGTACTTCAGTAACTTTCTTCTTTGAAAATATGGCGTCAATTGGTTAAAGGAAAAAAAAATCTCTTATTAAAATATTCAAATTTAATTTTCTCAAAAATTAGTCGTGATGCTCTGATGATACTTTGCGACCTTGTTGCCGTTTTCAGGTACTTTAAAATGGTATATAGCTTATGGACTTCAGTAACTTCCTTCTGTGAAAATCTGGCGCCAATTGGTTAAAGTGAAAAAAAATCTCTTATTAAAATATTCAAATTTAATTTTCTCAAAAATTAGTCGTGATGCTCTGATGATACCTTGCGACCTTGTTGCTGTTTTCATGTGCTTTAAAATAGTATATAGCTTATGGACTTCAGTAACTTTCTTCTGTGAAAATTTGTCGTCGATTAACTGTCGTTAGAAGACTCGCTCATTTTAAAATTTTAAAATTTAATTTTCTCAAAAATTAGTCGTGATGCTCTGATGATACTATGCGACCTTGTTGCTGTTTTCATGTGCTTTAAAATAGTATATAGCTTATGTACTTCAGTAACTTTCTTCTGCGAAATTTTGTCGTCGATTAACTGTCGTTAGATGACTCGCTCGTATTAAAATTTTCAAATTTAATTTTCTTAAAAATTAGTCGTGATGCTCTGGTGCTACTTTGTGACCTTGTTACTGTTTACATGTACTTTAAAATGGTCTATAGCTTATGTACTTCAGTTACTTTCTTCTTTGAAAATATGGCGTCAATTGGTTAAAGTGAAAAAAAAAAATCTTATTAAAATATTCAAATTTAATTTTCTCAAAAATTTGTCGTGATGCTCTGTTGCTATTTTGAGACCTTGTTACTGTTTTCATGTACTTTAAAATACTATATAGCTTATGTACTTCAGTAACTTTCTTCTGTGAAAATATGGCGTCAATTGGTTAAAGTGAAAAAAAATCTTATTAAAATATTCAAATTTAATTTTCTCAAAAATTAGTCGTGATGCTCTGATAATACTATGTGACCTTGTTGCTATTTTCAGGTACTTTAAAATGGTATATAGCTTTTGTACTTCAGTAACTTTCTTCTGTGAAAATATGGCGTCAATTGGTTAAAGTGAAAAAAAAATCTTATTAAAATATTCAAATTTAATTTTCTCAAAAATTAGTCGTGATGCTCTGATGCTACTTTGTGACCTTGTTACTGTTTTCATGGTCTTTGAAATGGTATATAGCTTTTGTACTTCAGTAACTTCCTTCTGTAAAAATATGGCGTCAATTGGTTAAAGTGAAAAAAAAAATCTTATTAAAATATTCAAATTTAATTTTCTCAAAAATTTGTCGTGATGCTCTGATGCTACTTTGTAACCTTGTTACTGTTTTCAGGTACTTTAAAATGGTCTATAACTTATGGACTTCAGTAACTTTCTTCTGTGAAATTTTGTCGTCGATTAACTGTCGTTAGAAGACTCGCTCATATTAAAATTTTCAAATTTAATTTTCTTAAAAATTAGTCGTGATGCTCTGATGCTACTTTGTAACCTTGTTACTGTTTTCATGAACTTTAAAATGGTCTATAGCTTATGTACTTCAGTAACTTTCTTCTGTGAATATATGGCGTCAATTGGTTAAAGTGAAAAAAAAAATATATCTTATTAAAATATTCAAATTTAATTTTCTCAAAAATTAGTCGTGATGCTCCGATGATACTTTGCGACCTTGTTGCTGTTTTCATGTACTTTAAAATGGAATATAGCTTATGTACTTCAGTAACTTTCTTCTGTGACAATTTGGCGTCGATTAACTGTCGTTAGAAGACTCGCTCTTATTAAAATATTCAAACTTAATTTTCTCAAAAATTAGTCGTGATGCTCTGGTGCTACTTTGTGACCTTGTTACTGTTTTCATGTACTTTAAAATGGTCTATAGCTTATGTACTTCAGTAACTTCCTTCTGTGAAAATCTGGCGTCCATTGGTTAAAGTGAAAAAAAAATCTCTTATTAAAATTTTAAAATTTAATTTTCTCAAAAATTTGTCGTGATGCTCTGATGATACCTTCCGACCTTGTTGCTGTTTTCATGTGCTTTAAAATAGTATATAGCTTATGGACTTCAGTAACTTTCTTCTGTGAAAATTTGTCGTCGATTAACTGTCGTTAGAAGACTCGCTCATTTTAAAATTTTAAAATTTAATTTTCTCAAATATTAGTCGTGATGCTCTGATGCTACTTTGTTACCTTGTTACTGTTTTCAGGTACTTTAAAATAGTATATAGCTTATGGACTTCAGTAACTTTCTTCTGTGAAATTTTGTCGTCGATTAACTGTCGTTAGATGACTCGCTCATATTAAAATATTCAAATTTAATTTTCTCAAAAATTAGTCGTGATGCTCTGATGCTACTTTGTAACCTTGTTACTGTTTTCATGAACTTTAAAATGGTCTATAGCTTATGTACTTCAGTAACTTTCTTCTTTGAAAATATGGCGTCAATTTGTTAAAGTGAAAAAAATCTCTTATTAAAATATTCAAATTTAATTTTCTCAAAATTTAGTCGAGATGCTCTGATGATACTTTGCGACCTTGTTGCTGTTTTCAGGTAATTTAAAATGGTATATAGCTTATGGACTTCAGTAACTTTCTTCTGTGAAAATTTGTCGTCGATTAACTGTCGTTAGATGACTCGCTCATATTAAAATTTTCAAATTTAATTTTCTCAAAAATTAGTCGTGATGCTCTGATGCTACTTTGTTACCTTGTTACTGTTTTCAGGTACTTTAAAATAGTATATAGCTTATGGACTTCAGTAACTTTTTTCTGTGAAATTTTGTCGTCGATTAACTGTCGTTAGATGACTCGCTCATATTAAAATATTCAAATTTAATTTTCTCAAAAATTAGTCGTGATGCTCTGATGCTACTTTGCGACCTTGTTGCCGTTTTCAGGTACTTTAAAATGGTATATAGCTTATGTACTTCAGTAACTTCCTTCTGTGAAAATCTGGCGTCAATTGGTTAAAGTGAAAAAAAAAATCTCTTATTAAAATATTCAAATTTAATTTTCTTAAAAATTAGTCGTGATGCTCTGATGATACTTAGTAACCTTGTTACTGTTTTCATGTGATTTAAAATGGTATATAGCTTATGTACTTCAGTAACTTTCTTCTGTGAAAATTTGGCGTCGATTAACTGTCGTTAGAAGACTTGCTCTTATTAAAATATTCAAACTTAATTTTCTCAAAAATTAGTCGTGATGCTCTGGTGCTACTTTGTGACCTTGTTACTGTTTTCATGTACTTTAAAATGGTCTATAGCTTATGTACTTCAGTAACTTTCTTCTTTGAAAATATGGCGTCAATTGGTTAAAGGGAAAAAAAAATCTCTTATTAAAATATTCAAATTTAATTTTCTCAAAAATTAGTCGTGATGCTCTGATGATACTTTGCGACCTTGTTGCCGTTTTCAGGTACTTTAAAATGGTATATAGCTTATGGACTTCAGTAACTTCCTTCTGTGAAAATCTGGCGCCAATTGGTTAAAGTGAAAAAAAATCTCTTATTAAAATATTCAAATTTAATTTTCTCAAAAATTAGTCGTGATGCTCTGATGATACCTTGCGACCTTGTTGCTGTTTTCATGTGCTTTAAAATAGTATATAGCTTATGGACTTCAGTAACTTTCTTCTGTGAAAATTTGTCGTCGATTAACTGTCGTTAGAAGACTCGCTCATTTTAAAATTTTAAAATTTAATTTTCTCAAAAATTAGTCGTGATGCTCTGATGCTACTTGGTTACCTTGTTACTGTTTTCAGGTACTTTAAAATAGTATATAGCTTATGGACTTCAGTAACTTTCTTCTGTGAAATTTTGTCGTCGATTAACTGTCGTTAGATGACTCGCTCATATTAAAATATTCAAATTTAATTTTCTCAAAAATTAGTCGTGATGCTCTGATGCTACTTTGTAACCTTGTTACTGTTTTCATGAACTTTAAAATGGTCTATAGCTTATGTACTTCAGTAACTTCCTTCTGTGAAAATCTGGTGTCAATTGGTTAAAGTGAAAAAAAAATCTCTTATTAAAATATTCAAATTTAATTTTCTCAAAAATTAGTCGTGATGCTCTGATGATACCTTGCGACCTTGATGCTGTTTTCATGTGTTTTAAAATAGTATATAGCTTATGGACTTCAGTAACTTTCTTCTGTGAAAATTTGTCGTCGATTAACTGTCGTTAGAAGACTCGCTCATTTTATAATTTTCAAATTTAATTTTCTCAAAAATTTGTCGTGATGCTCTGATGCTACTTTGTTACCTTGTTACTGTTTTCAGGTACTTTAAAATAGTATATAGCTTATGGACTTCAGTAACTTCCTTCTGTGAAAATCTGGCGCCAATTGGTTAAAGTGAAAAAAAAATCTCTTATTAAAATTTTCAAATTTAATTTTCTCAAAAATTAGTCGTGATGCTCTGATGATACTTTGCGACCTTGTTGCCGTTTTCAGGTACTTTAAAATGGTATATAGCTTATGGACTTCAGTAACTTCCTTCTGTGAAAATCTGGCGCCAATTGGTTAAAGTGAAAAAAAAATCTCTTATTAAAATATTCAAATTTAATTTTCTCAAAAATTAGTCGTGATGCTCTGATGATACCTTGCGACCTTGTTGCTATTTTCATGTGCTTTAAAATAGTATATAGCTTATGGACTTCAGTAACTTTCTTCTGTGAAAATTTGTCGTCGATTAACTGTCGTTAGAAGACTCGCTTATTTTAAAATTTTCAAATTTAATTTTCTCAAAAATTAGTCGTGATGCTCTGATGCTACTTTGTTACCTTGTTACTGTTTTCAGGTACTTTAAAATAGTATATAGCTTATGGACTTCAGTAACTTTCTTCTGTGAAATTTTGTCGTCGATTAACTGTCGTTAGATGACTCGCTCATATTAAAATATTCAAATTTAATTTTCTCAAAAATTAGTCGTGATGCTCTGATGCTACTTTGTAACCTTGTTACTGTTTTCATGAACTTTAAAATGGTCTATAGCTTATGTACTTCAGTAACTTCCTTCTGTGAAAATCTGGTGTCAATTGGTTAAAGTGAAAAAAAAATCTCTTATTAAAATATTCAAAAATTTTCTCAAAAATTAGTCGTGATGCTCTGATGATACTTTGCGACCTTGTTGCTGTTTTTATGTGCTTTAAAATAGTATATAGCTTATGGACTTCAGTAACTTACTTCTGTGAAATTTGGTCGTCGATTAACTGTCGTTAGATGACTCGCTCATATTAAAATTTTCAAATTTAATTTTCTCAAAAATTAGTCGTGATGCTCTGATGCTACTTTGTAACCTTGTTACTGTTTTCATGTGCTTTAAAATGGTATATAGCTTATGTACTTCAGTAACTTTCTTTTGTGAAAATTTGTCGTCGATTAACAGTCGTTAGAAGACTCGCTGATATTAAAATTTTCAAATTTAATTTTCTCAAAAATTAGTCGTGATGCTCTGATGATACTTTGCGACCTGGTTGCTGTTTTCAGGTACTTTAAAATGGTATATAGCTTATGTACTTCAGTAACTTCCTTCTGTGAAAATCTGGCGTCAATTTGTTAAAGTGAAAAAAAAAAATCTCTTATTAAAATATTCAAATTTAATTTTCTCAAAAATTAGTCGTGATGCTCTGATGATACCTTGCGACCTTGTCGCTGTTTTCATGTACTTTAAAATGGAATATAGCTTATGTACTTCAGTAACTTTCTTCTGTGAAAATTTGTCGTCGATTAACTGTCGTTAGAAGACTCGCTCATATTAAAATTTTCAAATTTAATTTTCTCAAAAATTAGTCGTGATGCTCTGATGCTACTTTGTGACCTTGTTACATTTTTCATGTTCTTTAAAATGGTATATAGCTTATGCACTTCAGTAACTTTATTCTTTGAAAATTTGTCATCGTTTTAGGAAAGTGGAGAAATTCGCTCCTCGCAAAATCTTTAAAGTTAATTTTCTCAAAAACGAGTCATGATGCTCTGATTATTTTTTTGTATGTTATAGGCAGTATATTCTGAATGTCGACCCAATAGTCGTAATTGACTTCAGTAACGCGTGAACTTTGAAAATGACGTAGAATTGAACTACGTATTACGGTCAGTATTCATTGCTGTAAATGTCTGGACTCTTTTTTTTTGCGTTCTACTGACGTCTAACTCTGCTCTAATATGATTTTTATTGATTGGGATTCGTAAACTAAATTATTTAGAAAAGAAATTGATTTAAAAAAATAACTTCTTAATTTGACCGGATTATATTGGCTGCCGAAAATTGGCTGCTAACTTCACACCGGTATTTTTTCTGCTAGATATATCATATGAGATATGATATTTATCAGTAGCAGAAGTGATTTTCAATATTTCCGCGGACGGAGACGCAAGTTGACAGCTACTGTTACATGATGTAATGTCATGTCTGCCCTTGACCTTCAAAATGATAATCAAAGAGATCCAATTACAAATGCAATTACGGTGTTTAATCAAACGTAACATCAGACTATAATAGAAGTAGGTCAATAAAGTCGAAATCATTTTGCATTGCGGTCTTTGTTCTTTGTTTTCATGATATTCTTCAATTAGAGAAGTTAATGGATAAGAAAAAAAAATCATTTTCGTCTTGATTAAAGGTTGCAATGTTTATTAGAGAGATTTGTTCCTTATCATTAATCTAGACGGTTTTCAATTGATTTTTTACATTTATCAAGTTCGATTCCTAGCTGAATGACGTAAGCGACGTTTAAAAATCACTAAATGCAGTTTTACTTTTTATTAAAAATAAAGGTACTCTTATAATATATTTTTTAAATTATTTATGAACAGAATTAAAAACTGCGAAAATGAAAGCGACGCGATGGCTGCAAAGCATTTGTAATATCGCGTCAATTCGCGTCACGTCGTGTCAGATTGATAATAATAATTTCGTTATCTATAAAAAATAAACCTAAAAACGAACTCGTGAAGTCGTGGTTTGACAGCTAGTTTTTCTTCTATAAAAGGATTATACATAACAACAAAATATGTGCAAAGAAAATCGAGGAAATCCAAACAGTGATTGATTGATTTCATACGATTATTGTACAGGAAAATGTTATTACATTTATTTTATTTCTTATTTTTATTACGTATTTAATAATGAAAATAAAATAAAGAGAAAGTTGTATTTATTTCATCTTCTCCTTTGAATAATTTAATTTAACATAAAAATGTATTTATGCCATTGTATTTTCGCCAGGATAAAGCCACAAAAAACATGATATTTGCGTGTACGACATGCGTTATAATTATACACAGGTTAATCAAAATTAAAACGCATATTATCTTTGCTAACATTTTTGGCTTGTTATTTTTCATTAGTCCACTAGATTTTAAATAAATAAATAAAAAATTACCGATCTCTTTTGATGATGATGTTCTAACTTCATATTTGCACATCTGTTCAGTGCAGTTAATCTTCTGAAGAGTGACTGAAGAGAATCAGGATCCAAGAACGGATGGTCGTTCTGAACTCCTGAAATGTCGATTGGGAACTGTAGATCTGTAACAATGCGAAAGAAATAGAAATTAGACACAGTTTTTTTTATGTTAAGATGGCTCGTGCAGGGCTCAGGAAAATGATGATGCGGTCCATGAGCGGAATCGAGAAATATCTGCAGGCAGCAGTTGCCTCCGCTATGTCGTCTCGACAAAGTAAAATCTTCTCTATATACCCACCCAGCTACTTCTAACCTGATTCCGAAATGGATCTAGAAGATTTTAAAATTTAAAAATTTGCTCTTTATACGAATAATAATAAGCCCTACTGTCCTATGAAACTATTAGAAATGTTGTTAACTATAAAGATCTGTACATAACATATAAAACTATACTAAAGTCCTAAAATGTCAAAATAGGAGACATGGATCACATATCTTTGCTTATCTTAAAATGAAAATTGCGTGAATATATTGTAAAGTTTAAAATCACGTCTAGGAAACTTAGCCTTGTTTCATTTTGTAAATAACTTCTTGCGACTGGGATGAACTTTAGAATGAGTAAAGTTTTATGAAGTTTTGCAAATGTGTTTTACATGAGACACGTACTGTAAATATTGTTATAAGTTTCACACTGAAAACTGTATTTGATAACTAAATGTACTGAGTATTAACCGGAGTTTTAGCCGTAGAGAGTATTAACCACGATGGCTAAAAAGCTTTCAAAGTATCGAATCAAAATTGATCAAAATAAACGAGGTGGTATGCCGCAGAATTTCTTTTAATTCATGGTACATGAAATAAAATCACTATTTTAAACTTAACCCTTAAAAGCATGATGTTTTCGTATATTACAGGAAATTTAGGTGCGAATAAAGAATATATGTTTTGAAAAAAAATGTATACTTTTGGCAACAATATGCATTTGAGGGTTAAAGGAGATCTAATCGATTATAATAAGTA
The DNA here is from genome assembly GCA_948150575.1 of Tinea pellionella. NCBI lineage: Eukaryota > Metazoa > Arthropoda > Insecta > Lepidoptera > Tineidae > Tinea > Tinea pellionella. The sequence continues at coordinate 5,702,514 of OX411263.1, read as the reverse complement.
ATTTATTATAGTAAATGGGCGAAAGAGTATATAAAAATTTTACCGGAATATGAATTTATTTAGTGACCGTGGTCTAGGTGTAGAGGATCTCACGAACGATGAGACCCGTATTCAAACCTCGCTAAATTCTGACTGGTACCAAAGTAGCAATGCTAGATGTATTTTGATCGCTCAGTGCCTGTGACATAAGCAATCATTAGCTTAGTACAGGCATTTAAAAAAAATATTGCCTAGTTGTTTATAATCGACTTCAAAAGGAGGAGGTTATCAATCCTTCGTGTATTTAAAAAAAATCTATTTTTCATTATTTCGGTTAGACATTATAAACTTAATATTACCACTATAATGTAAAGATTATGAGTAACAAATCGATTTTCATAAAAATATGTTACAATTAGATATGGTGGACCTATTTCCCATACAAAGAAAATTGTCTACTCTTAAATCTAGATTTTATTAAGTACTTGAATGAAAACTTAAAACAAAAAAACAAAAAAAATGTCTGTGGAAAGCAATGGAAGTTGGAAAGAATGCTTGTACGAGACCCAAGAATCTAGATTGACAGTGCGCACTCCTCTCGTTATACCTGGCTACTTTCAAACTGCTCCCGAAATGCGACAAGGTCACTTTACGGGTGTTAAATTCTGAAATGGTGGTATTACCCCAGGACGGCAGACTGGGCTCTTTAATAGTGTCTATAGGCACTGAGCGACCAACGTACATATAACAAAGTTACATTGGTACCAGTCTTTAGCGAGGTTCGAACACGGGTCTCATCGATCGTGAGTTCACGCGTCTTACCGCTAGACCACGGCCGCTTTATTTATTTTTGACTTAAAAGTATAGCGGAGGCGATTGCTGCCTGCAGATATTTATCTGTGGTAGTAGCAATTGTTTCTGCTCACGGACCACGTTTTAGGTCAACATCACATGTCACATGTCGAGACAGAAATTTAATCAATTCCCAAAATTGAATTTCAAATTAGTTTCTGCTATAACAACAGAATTCACAAGGTGTACTTTCGTGTACTGCGTCAATGATCACAAATTCATAAAGGTCTTGTATTTAACTCTAATACAGTCACGACAACGATCGTCGCATTGTTCGGAAGTTTGCCTATACGTAGCAGTTTTGTTCAGTCAATATCGACGTCTATTGCAACTATTACATAAAACATTTTACATACATAAATAACCTATTTTGTCCCGGCCATGCTCGCTCTTGAAATTTTCAATGTTTTTAACACGTGTGTTAAATAAAATAAAATAAAAGTTATCGATTATAAATTATTGTTCAATTAAGAGTGGTTTGTTCAATTAGGCCGGCATAGTGGAGGCGACTGGGTAGCAGGTTTCTCTGTAGTAGCAGTTGTTTCCATGCACTCTAGCTTTACATCAGGCGGAGTGTTGTCATATGCCGAGCTGCACTTAAAATAAAAACCTTTTAAGTTGCATACGAAAAATAATAAATTCACTTCATTTTCAACCCTATATATCTATATCGTATATACAAAGTGCCCTAGTTCACTAACAATCGTGTATCGTCATCGCTACCGGTCTGCCAGAAGAACCATCGGAAATGTCATGTAGACACCGCAGTTCCTGAAAGCCGCCGCAACGTGACAAGCTACACTTAAAATAGGTCACGTTTCTTTGTACAGTTTAAACCTACTTTTTTATTAAACTTTTTCTTTATTATTTCTCTACATAATTTAATAATAAACAATTATTATTTTAGAACGACATAAATAAAACTTTAAAAAAAGAACGTTAATTGGTATGTTTTCATTTTGTTTTATATGGCGTATAACAATTTGAGATATCCAGGTCTTTCTATGTATATACTGCTTCTAAATTCACCTGAATAAATACGGAAATGTTCAACATCCAATTTACCACAAGTGTTCATACCACAGTAATTAAAATGCCTGTCAAATACAAATACTTAATCAAAATTAAGTATCTCAAATGTACATACATACTTTAAAAGGCATTGATAGTAAGCGCTTCCGACCGCCAATTATCGATTGGTCAGGTCATTCCCACTTCGTCCAATAAAATTTATCCGTTTAAGTTCGTATGTTTTGTTTATAAATCCAATTTTTTTATCACACTCCGCCTGATGTAAAGCTAGAGTGCGGTCCATGAACGGAAACAACTGCTACTATAGAGAAATACTAGAGAGCAGCAGTCGTCTCCGCTATGCCGGTCCTCTCGCTATGTGAAAATAATTTGTATAATTGACTGTTTACATAAAGATTTTTTTCGAATGAAGTAATTTGTTAAATATCCTTTTTGAGGTTATAAAAACGTTAATAACTTAATAATAAAATGTAATTAATTGCAATAAAGGACCGAGTGCAACGAACATGGAAATAATTGTAAATCTTCGTAAAATCTTACACCAGTGCCGTTGTACGAGTAACTAAAAATGAAAATTAAAAAAGTTTAATTTCGTGTTAAAAACTTGAGTACAATAGTGCAAAATATTGTCACACGTAAAAGGTCAAGCCAAAGCTTCAATTGGAAAAACTTCACTATATTTACACGTATATGTCAAGTGTGACACAGAATTGTTTTAAACACGCGTCGAAAAATTAAGGTTGAATGGAAACAACCTTACTTAACTGACGTGTACAATGTGTGTTTACCTATCAAGTCATTGGAAAGCCAAACGGCCACTTAATCGATATTAATCTTAGCAAGAGCTGCGTTGAACGGAAATTACAATCAAATAATCGATTTGTGTTCACGGTTCACGCTTCATATTACAGGGGTAATCAGGAATGTTGGACAACTTTTTTAGACTAGAATTTAGGCTCTAAACACTCCGCCTGATGTTAAGATGGAGTACGGTCATGGAAACGACTGCTACTACAAGATAAATTTCTACAGGCAGCAGTCGCCTCCGCTATGCCGGCTTGATGAAACGAATGTGCATAATCCTCACGTAAATGGATACTTCTAAACTGATCTCGAAATGCGACCAAGTCACTTCACGGGTATTACATTCGAAAGTGGTGGTGCTACCCCAGGACGGGGGTTTTTAATTATTGAAGTGTAACTTAGCGGTCAGAATGTTGCACACAAAGCGAAGGACGTGGCTTCGATTCCCACTCCAAGCTCTGTCATAACTTAATAACGAAAACCCCATATTTAAATAAAAGTTTTTTTTAAATCAAGTTACATCACACCATATAATTTGAACCCATTACAATTTTTACAATACTACATAAAAGTATTACATAATTTATTATTACTAAACAAAATATCGATGATGGATACAAATCTACAAACCCACACTATCTCATATAATGCAAATTGGTAATAAATAATTCAGTACAGCCTGTATATAACGATCAAATGGGGCCGCCGTCAAGCTGTCTGCCGATTGGATGTTGCCACATTCTACAGGTTGATTCATAAATGTGTAGGCTTGCTATTTTATTGACGTCATTATTTAATTGAGCAATCTTTTAGTTGGAGTTCTGTTGGCCGATTTATGTATTTTTAAGTTGAAAATTGCACAGTAAGAAACACGATCTGAGCTGAGGTGGGAGGTGGATGGGACTCGAATACACGTCTTCCGCTTTGTTCACGAGTGGTCCGACCACCGAGTAACACAGCCGTTGGCAGTTCTAATAAATATTTAGTTTAAAAAAAGTTTTTAATATGATAGATACATTCCATTTTAAAGAGTAGTAAGGCAGACTGATTTTAATTGTAGTGATTAGCCCAGTCTGCCGTCCTGGGGTAGTACCACCACTTTCGAATGTAACATCCGTGAAGTGACTTTGTCGCGTTTCGGGAATCAATCTAGATGGTGCATACTTGTCTCCTCAGGCCGGTATAGCAGAGACAACTGCTGCCCATAGAGATTTATCTGTAGTAGCAGTTGTTTCCGTTCATAGACCGCACTCTAGCTTTACATCAGGCGGAGTGTTGTCATATGCCGAGCTACATTTAAAAAAGAAAGTGTAATTTTGGTCAACTATCTCTCATACTATAATACAAGCGGCTGATAGAAATAAATTACAACCTACGGATTTAATTATGCCGATGATTATTGGGTGAATGGCAGAAAATGTTAGTTCTGTCGATAAACCTTTAACTGGCGTGATTCATGATCGGTATTCATTTTTACATAATTTCTACAATATAATAAGCGGCTCTTTTAATAATTTATTATCAATTAGCTATTACTAGCAACTTTGCATGCGTATAATTAATTATTCGTTTAGATTTCACGCCAAAACCTTTCCACAATAAATGGGCTGTCTAACGTAAAAAAATTATGAACACATAGGGAACAAACAGACATTCATTTTTATATAATAGTAATATAAAACAAAGTATTTGATGTTGATATACTAATATACAAGGTTTCAATTAGAGATGAAATAGATATCCGGTAACTATACGATATCCGGCCTATCCGGCCGGTAAATTTTTTTTAGGTGGTTAATTGCTTTATTTAGTATCACTTAAGAAATGCAATCAGTAATCACAAGATAATTCTACAACTTAGAAAATGAATTAGTACTCATACTGCACTAAAACAAATTGTGGTGAATAAATACTAATTTCTCTGCATTAAGAGGTAGCATGCGGTTTCGCTTGTTTTTGTAAATAAGGCCATATTCAGATAAAAGTCTTCCGCTGTACACACCCGTTCGTTCGCGTGCCACCTACGTAAGTGTGCTTCTTGCGATGCACCGAACGGCAACGTTCCGCCGGATATTCGGTGGCCGAATATCCAGTATCCAGCATCCGGCTAAACTGCTATCCGTTTCATCTCTAGTTTGAATACAAATAATTTTTAATGCCTATACTAAGCTAGTCCTAAGCAACCAAACTGCAAATAAAATACTTACATTACTACCGGTCAGTGAGATTTGAACATGGGTTTCATCGATTGTGAGTTCACGCCTTTTACTACTAGACCACGAGCGCTCTAAATCGAATCTCAATCGGTGGAACATAGCGTTAACATATACCGTGAATGAACCACGTCAGAAGCTCCTCGATACGGCAAGGATGCCCCCGAAGGTGTGCAGGAATGTGGTGAGTCTCTCGGCCTTAATGGGAAATATTGTGTGATGAGTCTACGAGGAATCTATAATCTACAACATTTTAATAAACATGTAAATTGTAAATTGTGAAGTTTAATAATAAATTATTATGAAAATATAAAGAAAAGATGAGATCTGAAAATGGTATTAGTTTTGGGTCTGGGCGTTAGGTTGCCCTTGTCGTGGGCGTTTAGGCGAGACAATTCAAATGAACTCAAATTGTATACTTAGTAACAAGCCTAATATAAAGACTCCTACCTACCTATGCGAAGGGTCGCTGAAGCCTTGAGCTGAAGTTTAAATTTAGAATACCTGAACATGTTCGTTCGTTCGTGATAAACGCTCGATTACTCTCGTCTCTTGCTGACTATAAGCCTCTTATGTCATAACTGTGTTATTTTAAAATACATATTATTTATTTATGTATTATTTAAATTAAGGGCCACTGTCCACGGTCACTCTTCGTTATTCAGTACATTCAGTACAAAGGGAAAGATATGCCCTTTGTATATCTTCTCGGTGATTTCTACGGGACGACGATTTAACAATACGCGTTACGTTTCTTTTTTATAGTAGCTCGGCATATGATAATATTCCGTCTGAGGTTAAGCTAGAGTGCGGTCTATTAACTGAAACAACAGGGAATTTTCCGCAAGTAGCAGTTGAAACGAGTGTTTGGCGCGCTTTTGCCCGGGAAGGTTGAGGTGTTTTTTATCTTTCCTTAATTAGTTTAGTGGTTATTATTGTGTAAAATTTGTGTTATTTTGCGTAATTTTATGCTGCGCATGTGAGTAATTGTGGAAACATTAAAATTCACTCTATATAAGGCAACGGAAGCGATTTTTTTTGTGGTTATCCCACGCCGCGAAAACGCTCATATTGTGACGTGACCAGGAGAATTGCCGCCAAATACTCCAAGAAAGCGTCAAATTGTAAAACACCATTGCAATTTGATGCAAAATCATTAAGAATTTGCTACTCGACATTGAAAGAATTCTCGTTGTTATGACATTTGAGGCCATTTAACAAAACAAGAAGAAGAAGAAGAAGCAGTTGAAACTGTAAAAGTGATGTTGTAGTTTAATAAATTAGAATAAATAGTTTTGGCGGCCATCTTGTGACATTAGGTTATACTCGTATGTCTTGAATTATTTTCCTAAACTTGTGTTTCTTTCAGTGTTAATATGAAATAATGTTGGATTATTAACTATTAAGTGTTCGTGGACGTGCGTGAGTGTAGGCAATTCAAAAGAAGATAACGTGTGTTTTAATTTCCCTTCCAAAACTTTCTATCAGTTTACTTAACTTTTGACTTGACTGGGACTAACTGGGACTTGATCTGACTGTCTAGTGTGATAAATGAACAGGTCACGTGATTCACAATAATACTAACTAGTTGCAAATATTTACTTTGACGCTGGCAAATTGTTTTAATGCCATAAAAAAGGAAAAGAAAAATTTAATACCATATAAGGCAAAAAACACATCCAAGTAACTCTTACCAAAACATCTTGATTGTAATGATACTCACTTGAAGCGCTTTAGCTATCATGTAATCAGTATTTACAATTGTCTTAAGCCCACGCTACCACTTTCACACCAAAATATGTTTGTTTTAGATATTTAACTTAAGATTAACACGTCTAATGACATAATCCTTACATGATGTGGAAGAAAGAGAAATAACGAAAGTGTTTTTTTAACCTAACTACAAAAAAATGGTGGCTAAAGACTAATCTGTCGCCCTCCCTCGTAATCCGTGACTCATCAACTTGGAAGTACCCGTATAACTAGAGGAGTGTGCTCAATAGATGCTCGTCCGCAAGTCGGGATAGTGTAGGTTACTGTTGCCTGTAGACATCTTTCTGGTAGTAGTTGTTCTGACTCTAGCTTAACTAGCCAGGGCGGGGTGTTATCATTGTTGTTTCGTAATTCAACAATTATATTATATGTGATGATAGTTATCTTTAATAGCTATGTTTTGAACATCATGTAAGTGAATATAAAGTTTTTTTTATAAATGTCGCCTCCGATATGCCGGCTTTGATAATGCGAGTGTGCACAATCCAGGATTGAACAGGTATTGTTACAGTCGACTACTTCAAAGTTGACCATGAAACGCGACTAGGTCACATCACCGGGGTTAGATTCGAAAGTGGTGGCACGATCCCAGGACGGCAGACTGCACGGTATAGACGGTAATAACCATTAGTCTGCCTGCCTCTTTTATCAAACTCTGCTTTGGTAAGACTTTAAGTAAATTTTGAAACGTAATATAAAATTATATTTTTTTTATTAATAAAAAATAATTTAATTTTCATACCGTTCTGTGTTTTATTAGAAATAATTAATGTGGAGAGACAAACCAAAATTGATGTTCTTTTTACGATGAAATTAAATAAAAGATCTTTTCTTGCGACCGTTAGTTGTTTTTGTGCTTAGATTTAGGAAGATTCTACATTATATAAATAAATACAATATAACATAATGTCCCTACACCAAGGAACCATCAGATCATATTTTTTTTAAATTTAATTCTCTCACCCTGGGTAGGCAAAGGGAACTAAGCCCATACATCCACGTCCGATTCTATATGTATATTTTTTCTTTTTGTACATTGTGTGACAAAAATACGTTTGTTTGTTTTTCTCAATACATCTGCCAACCGTACACGTATTCCTGAGCCATAATGTGTGAAATTTTGCTTAGGTTTTTGGCGGCCATCTTGAGACGTCAGGTTATCCGTCTTGAATTATTTTCCTAAACTTGTGTTTCTTCGAGTGTTAATGTGTAATAATGGTAGATAATTAACTTTAAGTGTTCGTTAACGTGCGTGAGTGTGGGCAAACAATTCAAAAGAAGGGAACCTGTGTTTCAATTTTCCCTCCAAAACTCAGTAGGGAGCTTCAGTAGACTCTACCACTTTACTGGAACAATTTTTGACTTGACTGAGAATTGACCTGACTGTTTAGTGTGATGAATGAATAACTCGTGATGCACAATATTATTAACTTGATGCAAAAAATATTTACTTTGACACTGGCAAATTGTTATACGCCATATAATTTTTTTTTTGCATAAGTATAAAAGATATTTAATATAATAAATAAATATAGGTATGCACTATACACACGTCTACTAAAGGTACAGAGATACAAACAGTAATATTATGTTTATATTATATGCTTTAATTACTTTAATTATTAGCAGATTTTCAGAGTAGAAGGCCGTGGGCGCATCTGTTTCGTATAAACCATGGCCAAGGTTAATTTATAAAAGACATGCTTAACTTATTTAGCTAAAGACTATGTATAAATGTATAGATATTATTTTATTTATTGTAGCTCGACATGTGACAACACTCCGCCTGATGCTAGAGTGCGGTCCATGAATGGAAACAACTGCTACTACAGAGAAACCTGCGCAGGCAGCAGTCGCCTCCACTATGCCGGCTTGAGGAGACGAGCATGTACCATCTATTGACAGTGCACACTCCTCTCGCTATACCTGGCTACTTTCAAACTATTCCCGAAACGCGACAAAGTCACTTCACGGGTGTTACATTCGAAAGTGGTGGCACTACCCCAGGACGGCAGATTGGGCTAATAACCATAATCAATCTGCCTACCACTCTTTAATAGTGCCTATAGGCACTGAGCGACCAAAGTACATATAACAAAGTTACATTGGTCCCGGTCAGAATTAGCGAGGTTCGAACACGGGTCTCATCGATCATGAGTTCACGCGTCTTACCGCTAGACCACGGCCGCTGTAAATATACCTAATAGCGAAACCCAGCAAACGTTGTAATGTCTGTCTTTTTCTTTCTTTTTTGTTTATGTTTATTTTTTATTTTTTGTTCCTACAAAATGAACTAAAAATGATCGTGAAAAAATTCTGGGCCCATTTCTCTTAGGCGAATGGGCATTCTCCTTTATACAAAACGTTAAAATTAAATAACTTTTTCAATTTACACTACTACATAGAAAATTGATTAGTTATTGATAGTTAAAAAATTCTAACAACTTCTCTAACAATAATCAAGTTGTATTGACGGGTGGCTGCACACAGGCCTTTGTTGTCAGCCATTTTTAATTCGCGCTGTTCCACATGAGATGCTGCGCTCCATTTGAAAAACAACTACGATGGTTAGTTATTTAAATTTTAGATTCCGTAGGTACTTCTCATTTAAATAATTAAAGAAGAGTCGTGGACTATTGGTAAACACACGATCGACGAGACCCGCGTTTAAATCTAGTTAAAATTTCGTTAAAATTCTGCCTAGTACTTTGGTCATATATTATAAAAAAGTAGTAGCTTCGCATGTGATCAAGTTGACAGTGCATATTCCTCTCGTTATTTCGACTCCGGCGACTTAGTACGCCATATTATAACAATAAATATCTTTATCTTAATAATTATCTCTCTAAATTCTCCGAGCGTCAAATCCTGGTTTTCAGGAACCCAGTGTGAACTGCTGTCTGCGGATACCCTTCTCTGATAGCAGGCAACTCCGTTCATTGCACTCTATTAACATCAGGTCATATGATGAGCTAAAATAAAAATAAATTGTATAACCTGTGTGCAGTCGTTTTTTTTTTAAAAAGTTCCATAGTTAAATTGCCGTTAAAAAAAAAGAAGATGCGCATGCGAAATTAAATTATATATTTAGGAAGAGCGAATAGGATTGCGGGTTACACCACCTACTACTTTTTCACACAGGGATAGGCAGAGACAACCCTCGCTTCCTTCAGATACACAATTCTCTTTATGAACGCCCGACGGTTATATGAGTTTTGTATACGAGTAAAATAAAAAATGGTTTTGATTCCAAATAAACTATATAGGTACCTAAGTAATACTAAAAAACAAATTATCAAATAACAATGCTTATTTGGTATATAGAAAATGTTTTAAGAGGGAAAGTGTGTTTTTCTATACTACGCACAAAATTTATTACATGCAATTTTCATACGTAAAGTGTTGAAAATAAAGCTGACGATTGTATATACTTGTAAACGAACGAGCCATTTGTTTGCCGATCGAGAAAGTATAGGAACCGCATTTTATTTCGGTCAATTGGTAAGAGCTCATTACAAAAGGCTTATAAGAATTTGTCGATTTGTATTTTAATTAATTTCTTATATAAATTGTAAATATTTTAGCGGTATAACGCGTGAACTCACAGTCAATGAGACCAATGTAACTATGTCATACGTACTTTGGTTGGTCAGTGCCTATAGGCACTATTAAAGAGTGGTAGGCAGACTGAAATGACCTTTTCGAGTTTCCAGATTGGTTTAGAAGGAGCCAGAAGCTACTCGAGACGAATTTTACTGTTAATAATTTTAGATTTATTTATTTCTATTTTTGTTTCTGCGCTGAAAACACTTTTCACATCTCCCAAAGGTTAACTCGTAGAAAATACCTTAAGGCATTAAGGTCACCTTTTGCAATTTTTATATTTTATAATCTTGTGCAATAAAGTATTTTATTATTAATCTGGATAAAGCACATTCGTCTCCTCAAGCCGGCCATAGCGAAGGCGACTGACTGTCTTTAATTTATCTGCATTAGCAGTTGTTTTCGTTCATGAACCGCACTCTAGCAATACATCAGGCGGAGAATTGTCATAGGTTAGCCTACAATAAGAAAAAACATATTTTTTCAACCGCATTAAATAAAAATTGATATACATACGCATTTTTTTCTAATGATGTTTTACGCATCCTACTCATCCTACGGCTCTACCTGCGTCTTAACGCGTTAATTAAAGCAATAATTTCTCAGTGTTGTTGGACAAATGAAATCCAAATACCTAACCTAACTAATACGACAAAAGTCCATTTAAAATATTTTAGAATAATCACTATCTATTATTGTAACTACTGGTATCTATTGTATTTGTCTGGCGCCTCTATAGGAAAAAAAATCGCAACTGTTTGTTCGACAACTTATTACGTCACAAGTCTTTGTTAATTTTTGCATTGTACAAATTTTTGCAAACAAAATAGTTTTTAAAATTGCTTAGTAGATAGTATTAAATAAAATAAAAAATAAAAATTCGATCGTATAATCTGAGACGAGGTTAGGCGGCCATCTGAAGACATTAGATTAGACTATCTGTTTTGAATTATTATACATAATATGTAACTAATTATTACCCTTTAAGAGTTCGTGAATGTACGTGAGTGTGGGCAAACAATTCAAAAGACAAGAACGTTTTCACATTCCCGTAGGAAGTTTCAGCATAGAAGTGATAGAACCACTTTACTGAAGTTATGTTTTGACTTGACTGGAAATTGACCTGACTATTTAGTGTGATGAACGAATGACTGCGGTGCACATAGCATTAACTACTACTACTTAGCTCACGCCTTGTTCCCACTGGGGTAGGCAGAAACTATGGAGCGCCAGCGACTCCTCTCTCTACATACCACTTTCGCTTCGACCACATCCATTACTCCCCTCATGCATGCATGTCGGTTGAGGGTGCTCCTCATCTGACTCTTTCTCAGCAGTTGACCGATCTGACTAAGAAAGGTCTTCCTAGGGCGCCCCCTTCCGACACTGCCATCCACTTTTGCACAATAGATCTTTTTTGAGCATTAACTACATGCAAATATTTACTTTGACACTAGCAAATTGTTATAATCTCTTTTAAAAATAAAATAAGGAAAATATAAGATTGTTTTGAGTTATATTGCTACCGGGGTTACGGGGTACGGGGATCGACGCTTGCAATTCTAGCAATCTAATATCATCTATTAGCTATGGCATCTACGCTATGTATGATTGCAAAGCTTTTCAAAGGAACATCATTAATGGAACTCAAGTCTTAGTATGCAAACTCGTCTTTACACGTAATCAAATATATACGTAATCAAAAATAAAAATTCATTACTTCAAGGAAAAACTCGTAAAAAACTCAGCAATGAAATCTACAACTTTGTTCAAATAAATTTGGTAGATATTGTTCGTAAAAGGGTCAGTAATTTGGGAAACTTTTGAAATTAGAGAGGATAGAAAAGTTTGACGTCAATGTATTCGGAAGAGGCAAAAAAAAGTCGGACAAATATGAACCGACAAATACGTGAAGTGACCTTGTCGCGTTTCGGGATTAGTTTGGAAGTAGCTATGTATAGCGAGAGGAGTGTGTACTGTTAATCTGGATGGTACAGATGCATCTCCACAAGCCGGCATAGCGGAGGTCACTGCTACCTGTAAAAAAATATCTGTAGAAGCAGTTGTTTCCGTTCAAGCAGCGCGCTTTATTGTTACTTTTTGGACAAAAATAAAATCATGTTATAATGTATTTGATTCGTATTTCATATTATCAGAAAGGGAAAAATTTTCTTTGAATAGAAAATAGGCCCACCATGCCATAAACATAAATTGTGATGTATTAAATTTTTTTTAAATTTATTTATTTGTACACAAAAACGAAAAGCAGTAGTATTAAACTTAGACTATTACAATTTTACGATACATAGCAGTACCCTTCCAAAAGAATGTGTACCAACATCCTTAAAATTACTAAATTACTTACAACCTGTTTACTTAAAACAACCCACCACCAGAATGAATGATGAATGATATATACAGGATGTATCGGACAACGTGTAAAAAATTTAATGTAATGAAGTATATTATGTAGATTTGGCATAATAGAGAAAAACAAAATAACAATTACAACGTATTAATAAAACAATTAATAGCCAAATAATTAGTAATGAACTTTGAAGTAATTAATTAGTACAAATAATATAGAAACAACAATTATTTGTTGTGATAATAATCGTCATACTCGTATTGCATGCATATGTAGGTAGGTATATGTTATAATTAATCATATTATTATTTTTAATAATTTTTTTGCCCTAATGAAAAAGGTAGAGTGCGGTCCATGAACGGAAACAACTGCTACTACAGATAAATTTGTACTGACAACAGACAGCAGTTACCTCCGCTATGTTGGCTTGTGGAGGTGAATATGCACCGTACATGTCGGCAGTGCATACGCCTCTCGTTATACCTGGCTACTCCTCCATGTACTACCCGAGACGACAGACGTTATTACGATCTCCAGTTTACGAGTCTACCACTCTTTAGTCTCTCAATTTTCATTATTTTTAATTGCTTGTTGTCAGAATAAAAAAGGAGATTAAAATATTAAACAATCAGGATACAATACAATACAATACAATACAATTGTCACGCCTTTCAATCACGCCACGCAATCAGGATATTGATTAACAAATGAATTAGGGCCAGTAACTCAAGTCTGACTAAAGTCAGGTAGCAAACTTAGATTGCCTTACTGATGCTGTATAAAGTAAGACGATCTTAAGCACTCAAGCAAGCCCATATACGACTTAAAATATCATAAAAAGCGACACTTTTTGAGCTAACAAATGGAGTTAAAGTCGCCTTACAATTAAGAAAAGTTTGAATTACCGGCCGTTAATCTAAGTTTAATACTATCTTATTTATATTATTTGGAGACTCAAAAATATTACTTACCATATACATAATAATTATGCACTAAAAGTAGTAACTACAAATAAACTTAATAAAATAATTAATATTTAAAATACCACAAATATTTTCGTCTACACGCCATCTTCTCACTAAATGCAAACGTATACTAGCTTAGTCCTAATCGCCGTTTTATCACTCGTAAGTTTTTTGTTGAACCTATTTACTCAAAGAATAATGACCTATTGTTGTCAAAATATCCCCCACCCCCTGTGGTTAAGACGTGAGAAGAGGGGTATGTTCAAGAATTTAGTCATTTAAATCTTTCCATTTAAGTATCTTTTTTCATACGAATTTTTCTCCCGTTCTCGTAGATTTTTATTAAAGTGAAACAAAAGAAAAAAATTAAGCGTAGTAGGCACTAGTAACTGATGATAGTTATTAGCCCGACCGCCATTCTGGGGTAGTATCACCACTTTCGAATGTAACACCCGTGAAGTGACTTTGTCGCGTTGCGGGAGCAGTTTGAAAATAGCCAGGTATGGGTAAGCGAAAGCAGTGTGCACTGCTAACCTATGGTGCGCATTCGTCTCCTTGAGCCAGCATAGCGAACTGGGTCGAAATTGAAATTTGAGGACTTAGGAACAGACTTGCATTTTTCACTTTTTTCTTTATGCCAATGGATAGACCTAATTAACCTTAATAATAGTTGCTCTCTTCAATTTTTTACTAAACCTTATAGACAGAAAAGCAAATTTTCAAATTTCTTGTATGGGACGAATCAAAAAAAAAGTGAATTCCTGCTTTATCCTGATCGATCCCCCTGCGAAACCTTTTTTATCTTAATCCTTGCCTAGTCTGTTATATTTCTGCACATTGAACGTTTGCATCGCGACTGCTGCCTGTAGAAATTTATCTGTAGTAACAGTTGTTTCCGTTCATAGACCGCACTCTAACTTTACATCAGGCGGAGTGTTGTAGTATGCCGAGTTACAATAAAAAATGAACTTACCAAAGACATCTACTGTGTTTATTTAAAATATATTTAAGGTAATTAAGTAGTTTTTAACTCTTTTTTTTTGCAATTATAATGATCTATGGGAGTACTATTCTACATATTCGTTCGTCAATTGTGATTGAGTATAATCTTTCACTTTACAGTAATAATCAGAGTTTTAAAAGTAAAATAGCACAGAAGACGCTGTGTTCTATTCTAAATTTGAAGAGAGAAAAGAGTGTGTGGCGGGAGAAAAATAAACGTCAAAATGGAACTCTATTCAAATAAATTTTTAGGATAGAAATATTTACCTGGTGGTTAAAGATTAGGCACATAATCACATTTTACGCGTGTTTGTTTTACACACAAAAGCGATACTGTTTGCTTTTGTTTCGAGCCAAATAGGGTGCTATTTAAAGGCTACTACGAAATATAATAACAGGGGTAGGCAGACGTCTGACAGAGACAGACGTTACGTCGTGTATAGAGATTAGCTAGTACCCGGGTATAACGAGAGGAGTGGGTATTTTACATGGACGGTTTAAATTTTCTTCCTTACGTCTTGTTTCTATACAATTTGTTTGCCTATAAGCTTCATTAACACAACACCATACAAACGTTGATACGAAAAAGCATGGAAACACGTGTTACATTCGAAAGTGGCGGTACTACCCCAGAACGGTAGACTGGACTAATAACCATCACCAGTCTGCCTACCACTCTTTAATTTTTATTAATTCAAGTATTGTAAAAATAATAACGGCAAACCTACAAAAATTTTCAATGGTAGAACTGTTATAAGTTTAAATGCTTTAAATGTCTTGGTTTGATTATTTTTTATATTAAAATATTTGAAAGAGTTGATGTATCTTATAATATGTAGAGCATACTACTAAAAAAGTGTCCCAATACCAAATAAGGAATGTCATCTTTGAATGACTATGCATCTTATGAGACCCCATTTGCCCTATTAAATCCTATAATTTAGTTTATATTGTCAACATAAATACCTACATTCGAATTATATGGATATAACAACCAAAATTATTGATTAATATTTTTAGGGATTTCTTTTTTGTTTTCTAAAGTCATAAATACGGTATGTGACTACTGAAATTAAGTAATAGCGGCCACCTCCGCTATGCCGGCTTGATGATACAAGTGTTACAGAACAGACTCTATAACATTTAGAAATGTAAGTGAAATAAAAATAATCGTAGATTTAAAGACGTTTAAAAATATTTCCGATATTATCTTTCCTTGTAAAAGCTAGGTACCGTTTTCTTGGACATTTATTTTTCCCTGAAACGTTGAATAATATTATTTAAATTTCATGCTGTATATTATTCTTTCGTTATTTTGATTGCTTTTTTCTCTGAATAAATCCAAGAATGGTTTTCAATTGGGTGACATGGTTTATTTATGAATAATAAAATATAGGGTGTTTATTTTATGGAACAAATTACGAATCGTTGCTCAAGTAATATTACCGTCTATGTGGTGGTCGGACCATGCCTGTGTGGTCAGCAAAAAAGTAGCGTAACAATAATATTAATACATAAAAGAATTAAAATACAATTAATAACAGTTTCACACAGAGTATTTTATCTAAAAATAATGAAAACGGTCACAGGAGGTAGCCTTAATGCAAAGCGGCTTAAAGGTCGCGTATTCAAACGCTAAGTTCAGATCGGTACCAATGTTATTATGCTATTGGTATAAACACTAGCTTAGTAAAGGCAATAAAGCAACTTTTGAGAATGAACGCTTCAAAAAAAACAACAAAATATCTGTGTAAAAAGATCATGCTGTATAAAAACATCAACAATAGAAGACGAATGATTAATTGATATACACTGATACATCTAACTTTTGGGTTAAACCACAATATTTGTATAGGATTTAAATATTAGAGATAAATTTTTATGAGGCATTTTGAAGGTTCTTTTTATAGGACCTTGAAAATTGGATCAGATTAGATAAAAATTCTTTGTTTAATTTATAAAAAAAGTTCTCTAAGGATGGTTAATGTATGGCAGTTTAAGAGTGGTAGGTAGACTGGCGATGGTCTACCGTCTAGAGGTAGTAACCATCACTTTCAAGTGTTAACACCCCGCATTTCAGGATCAGTTTGGATGTAGTATGGTATATCGAGTGGAATGACTACACCCCGCCTGATGTAAAGCTAGAGTGCGGTCCATGAAAGAAAACCACTGCTACCACAGATAAATCTCTACGGGCAGCAGTTGTCTCCGCTATGTTGGCTTGAAGAGACGAATGGGCACCATCCAGGTTGACACTTCTCCTCCCGTTATACCGGGCTACTTCGACAGTATAAGAAACGCGACAATAACAATGTTACATACTATTGAACAAAACATCATGTTTTATCTATGGTATAGTTAGTCTTTGGTAGTTAAGATGGTTTTGTTTGCTTCCTTGAGAATGATTTATTTTATTGTGGTGTAAGAAATAAACGAATATGGAAGTAATTATGAATATTATTTAACCAGCAGACTGTGCTTCATCCCCAACACATACTACCTCAGGACGGCAGACTGGCTAATAACCATCATCAGTCTCTTTGACTTAACTATAATTTAGATACCTCTTACCTTCGTACATCTGAGCGTATTGTGGGAAGCCGGCAGCTCGCAGCCATTTGCATGATTCCGCCGCTTCGATCTCTGTAAAACAAAGAAAATATTTACATTAGTTTATTAAGATATTAATAAAAAAATAACTTTTAAAAATGCGTGACGGTCACATTTGTATTCGCAGATATACGCAGTAATAGTGAACGTGGAACGCACTCGCAATATTCTCGTTAAATAAGTGGTCTAGGTTCTCAAACATACATAAAAAAACAGGAATAGCGAGATGACGACAAATATTTTAAAATTGTAATAAAAAAAAGAAACTAGTAATTTAAAAAATATCTATAAAATTCTAATAAAATATGTACAAAATAAAATATTTAGACAGATCTGCTCGTAAAACAAAAGTTTTTAACGAAGTATCACGAAGTATAACTGTTGTTAACTTTTCTAAAAAAGGGCTTTTGTCGTACAAAAACAAAACTTTCACATGATAAATATTAATATTGTTGTAAGTGGTTTGGTCGACAGAGCGAAAAGGGCCAATCAGCACCATTGTGTTAGAGACGTTAACAAATGTCCAAATAATTAGACGTAAAACTAATTTTGTAGGGAAACACGAAGACTGCATGACTGTTATTAGTTTTAGATGCGGTAAATTAATATTAAGCAATGGCGAATAAAATTCTTAAAAGATTTTCGTTTATATTAAAAGTACTTGATAAAATTCGATAAGAAGAACGTTATGAATGAAACTCACT
Source organism: Tinea pellionella (assembly GCA_948150575.1). Taxonomy (NCBI): domain Eukaryota; kingdom Metazoa; phylum Arthropoda; class Insecta; order Lepidoptera; family Tineidae; genus Tinea; species Tinea pellionella. Next base: position 5,684,609 of record OX411263.1, on the reverse strand, counting down.
CGAGTTATGTTACAAGTTCCATATCAGAAATACAGCGGACACTATCAAATTGTTTACTGTTAGTATAATATTTGATAAGAAAGTATAATTGTAACAAGAGCAAGAACCGGAGTGTTCTTGAATTTAATTTCATATAATTAAATAATATTTTTTTATCCGAATATAAATATAAAAATTATTTAATTCCAATAATAATATTGTTTCATTAACTGTTTTGCCGCATCCAATTGTGCACACATCATACTACTTTTATTGTACATCATCTGACAGTTACTTACAAAAGGTCAAAAGGGCTAAATTTAAGTGTTGAATAATATAGTCATTTTTCATCATATACTTTTGGTATGGAAATAAATTTTGGCAAATGATTAATGGTTCTGTATTTATGTTTTACTTGTTGATACCTTATTAAGTATTTGAGGTATTTTCTTAAACTTTGTAGTACAGAAGCTACGAGGATTTTTTATAAAAAATCTCTCAATTTCTTTATATTTGTTATCACGAACAATAATAAGCAACTGTTTCCATGAACTTAAGTTTGGTAAAACAATTGAAAGTGTAAATTCAAAAGTCTACTCCAGTCGGAGAAAGGGAAATAAGAATATGTATGGACCGTTTCCAGCGACCTGTTAATGAATTCAACAAACATAACTCATAAACCTAAAATGTTCTATAAACATGCGATTAAAACGCCGCGATTATCTATTGTACCAAAGTTACTTTTATTTTCAAGTCGTATTTTAATTTTTTATTTATTTAATTGTAATTTTTCATATGAAATACGGTTGGTGTCTTGATACAGGATTATAGATCACATCTAATCCACATATCAGTGACCACTGCATCTCTAATATATGTATACATGTAATTATTATTCATTTATAGAATTCTATAACAATTATTTTTTGATTTTATATTTTTGTATTTCTAAAAAAATATGTACGTTCCATTTTAGGTTAGGATCACTGGTGTTTTGATGTTCGATGAGCTATATTTAAAGCAATTACTAAAATAGGAACTCGTTAGCAATAAATCACATCTGTTATCCTCTCTGCCAGACTACTTTGATAGAAATTTCAATAAATGTTCAATAAGTTACGAACGCGCGTTTAGAAAGCGCATGTTTGTGAATAATAACGGTCTTATATTCATTGTTTACCGCACTCCATTGTAATTACGGTCTGCAATTAGAGTTTGGCGGATAGAAGAGTTTTAGGCTAACGGTTTTCTTTATTAACTAAAACCACGAACAAGATTTATTATGAAGAACATATGAAATTAGTAAAAGTACGCCCACAGATTACGGTACACACGTATGATTTATTCATATAACAATTCCATAAGTATAGGCGTACAAAATTATGAAGCGCCGCCTGTCAAGTCCTTAATGAACTATTCAAGTAATCTACCATTTAACTCCTGTGGTAGATACCAGTATTTGTTCGTTAAACCTGCTTACCACATGAGTTAAAACTTAAAACGATTTATCAATACATCGATATATTTGTTTACAAAATAATAAAACAATTGAGAATAAATATTGGAATTGAAAAATGGATGAGTTGTAGGCAGACTGATTATGGTCATTGGCCCAGTCTGCCATCCTGGTGTTGTACCACCACTTTCGAATGAAACACCCGTGAAGTGACTTTGTCGCATCGAGAGGAGTGTGCACTGTCAATCTAGATGGTGCATATACGTCTTCTCAAGCCGGCATAGCGGAGGACATAGTAGGAAAAAATCAAAAATTACCTATTATATGATCATCGGTTAAATTAGGTACACTCATTGTCTTTAACACTTAAACTTTAAGTACAGTTAACACGTCTGTTTACACTAAGGATCTATAAGTCACTGATATAAAAACAAAATGTCGAAATCATTAACAAGTGCGTTTTTCTTAGAAATCAACCGGTCACGCCGACCGATGCAGTTTTCCGCTATGCGTCATAAAAATCAACATCAGCTTCTTTCTTTACTACATTATCAATTTCACTTTCCTCTGGTCTAGTTTAGGTTTTGTGATCCGGTAGTGTAAATTGTATAGATTTAAGTATTGTAAATGAATTAATAAGTTATGTTTAATTCTGAAATTCATTTGCCATTCCAGTTAAAAAGACTGGCCTGGACACCGTTGTTGATAAGAAAGAGATGAAGACCGCAGACAGGGATAAGGTTGGCAGGTCTGTCCAGTATTGGTAGGCAATATGCTGATGATGAAGATAGTAGGTACTAAGAGCTAAATTAAATAAAAAATGGTTGAATTAAAATTATTACTATTTTTTAATTTCAAATAAGTCACAAATAGGGGAGCACTCATGATTGGGCAAAATAATATTTTAATTAAATTATGGTGAAAATTGATTTTTAAAAAATCTCAAGATTCCGTTTAGTTTTCATCAAAATTTAATAATGACAAAGATAATTGAGTTTTTTTAGTTCAATTGATATAAATAAATTAATAGAAACACAAAATAGGGGATAGAGTTTTCTTAATCTAATTGACGTAGGTAAATCTACAAAGACTTATATGAGTTAATATTATAAACTTGTTTTATTGTGTAGTTAAAGATTTATTTGAGTTTGAATCAAGAGGTGGTTAAAGATAGATCCTACATACAACAGATAGATCACGCTGTTCTTATAATATCTATTAATTAATCAATATTTATCACTCAATAATCTTTAAAAACGCACTTTCTGCGAAATAAGATAAGATAATGACTTCTTAGAAATATGATTATTTTTCTGAAAGGTTTTAATTTAACTAATATTTAACTATTTGGTGAGGAACGCACGCACACTTAAAAATCAAGTTAAAAACTGAAATTATACATGTTTATCAGTTTTTAAACGACCAGCCCATAATCGCTGGTCACGTCACTGATAGTGTATTTCCCTTGAATATATTAATTTATGGATGCGGTGATTTTTTATTTTTTTTATTTTTTTTTTATTTTGGCACGACATGTGACCTCGACTGGTCTGATGGTAAACGCAGTGGAGGTCCATGAGCATTGACGACTAGAGAATTTTGACTAATGCTTTGTATAAAATAAAATAATGAACATAATTTACTTTCACGAAAATAAAAATGTAGCATTATTAAAATATAAGATCGGTTAAACATTGCACGAATCGCATTCATTCGCAAACATTGCATCGACGAAAATATGAATAAAATGCAGAGTTTTAAATCTATAACACGGTTAGATCTACAATATTCTGGGATCGGGGTCTCTATACAAGTTTTCAGTGGCAAGTCGATTATTTTTTATTTTATTTTATTATAAAGTATGTACTGAGTAATGAGTGACGTTGGTAGAATTTAGCAAGGTTTGAACACGGGTCTCATCGATCGCGAGGTCCGTCCTATACTGCTAGACCACGGCCGCTTTATTTGTTTATTTAAAATACACATTGTATTTAAATAATATTCTATGATAACTTTCTTTAGTATGTAAAGGAATGAATTTTGAGTGGTATATTTAGTGTTATATTTTGTTAGTCCCGATGGTATTTATTGTTTTCATTGATCAAAGTTAACTCGCGACATTGTGAACAACTGTAAAAAGACTCGGTTCGACGAATGAAGTTATTCTATGACTCATATTTAATCTGATTCATAAGAGACTATAAACATTTTATTTGTAAGATAAGAAAAAGAGAAAAAAACATTGAAATTTTAATGTTGTTTCCTTAGATTTCTTTGAGATTGAAATGCTTAGGAGTTTTGAAAAACTTAAAGGATATCGATGATTTTTAGTGCATTGTGTAGGAAAATACATCTAGATTCATTATCGTCAAATAGTTTATTTTTTACCCGGGTTATTGAGTAATTATTATTATACTAATATATAGCTGCAATACCACTCACTCACTCACTCACTGACTGACATCAATTATTTCGCACTTGCCGGTATGGTGGAGGGTAGCGGTTTTTTGAGTCGTATAGAGGGCGTTCCAAAACCGCCGAGAAAAATACGACTTTGACCGGAAGTCGATTCTGGACCGGAAGTGGTAGCGATATCTCGGAAACGGGGCGAGTCGGGGCAGTCACCCCGTAGAGAAAGTTGTAGGGAATGCCCTATAATTTCGAAAACGATACTTTTTTTTTCAAAATTGCTCGAAAAAAATTTTTCCTCGATCGTATTTTTATCCTTTTCCCGCCGGTACGCCAATATGAAACGGAGCATGGCGCTTGGGCGTGGCCTAACAGCATCCGCGACGAGGCATTTTCGGGACGAACGATCGAAACGGCTTTACCTCGGTCAGTCGGACGGTGAGCGCGGCCGCGTGAACATCGAATTTGCTCCGCGCGGCGGGCTTTCTTTTAAATATCTCAAGAAGTAGATACGTCAGAGTAACCATGTAAAGAACAATTTTGTTCAGTGTGACCAGCACTATTTTTTTAAATTTTTGTTTTAGTTTTTTTTTAAATTTTTTAAAATCTTCATATCTCGAAAAGTAGATACGTTAGCGTCACCGTGTAAAGACCAATATTGTTCAGTATGACCAGCACTATTTTTTTTTTAAATTTTTGTTTTTTTTTTTAATTTTTTAAAATCGCCAACTCTCGAAAAGTTGATACGTTAGCGTCACCGTGTAAAGACCAATTTTGTTCAGTATGACCAGCACTTTTTTTTTTAAATTTTTGTTTTTTTTTTTTAATTTTTTAAAATCTTCATATCTCGAAAAGTAGATACGTTAGCGTCACCGTGTAAAGATCAATATTGTTCAGTATGACCAGCACTATTTGCTTTTTTTTTTTTTTTTTTTTCTAAAATAGCTATTACTCAAAAAGTACATACGTTAGCGTCACCGTGTAACGACCAATATTGTTCAGTATGACCAGCACTAATTTTTTTTTAAATTTTGTTTTTTTTTTAATTTTTTAAAATCGCCATATCTCGAAAAGTAGATACGTTAGCGTCACCGTGTAAAGACCAATTTTGTTCAGAAACGTAAACGCTTTTAGATGGCGAGCTAAATATTTTCAAAACTGCCTAAAATCTATTCGATCTAATACGTTTTACGACAAAAAGGGCCTCCGCGGGCCGCTTGCGCCCGCGGCTTTTACCCAACAGCTAGTACTAATATATAGCTGCAATACCACTCACTCACTCACTCACTCACTCACTCACTGACTGACATCAATTATTTCGTACTTGCCGGTATAGTGGAGGGTAGCGGTTTTTTGAGTCGTATAGAGGGCGTTCCAAAACCGTCGAGAAAAATACGACTTTGACCGGAAGTCGATTCTGGACCGGAAGTGGTAGCGATATCTCGGAAACGGAAAGAGATGAGGCAAAAGTGCCGGAACAAACGTCGTAGGGAATGCCCTCTAATTTCGAAAACGATACTTTTTTTTTCAAAATTGCTCAAAAAAAATTTTTCCTCGATCGTATTTCTATCCTTTTCCCGCCGGTACGCCAATATGAAACGGAGCATGGCGCTTGGGCGTGGCCTAACAGCATCCGCGTCGATCGCTCGTCGGGGCTCGCGCTCTCTATGTTCCGCCCGTTCAGAGCGCGCAATGAAAATATAACGACGCATTTTCGGGACGAACGATCGAAACGGCTTTACCTCGGTCAGTCGGGCGGTGAGCGCGGCCGCGTGAACATCAAATTTGCTCCGCGCGGCGGGCTTTTTTAAAATATCTCAAGAAGTAGATACGTCAGAGTAACCATGTAAAGAACAATTTTGTTCAGTATGACCAGCACTATTTGTTTTTTTTTTTTTTTTTTCAATTTTTTAAAATCACCGTATCTCAAAAAGTACATACGTTAGCGTCACCGTGTAAAGACCAATATTGTTCAGTATGACCAGCACTACTTTTTTTTTTAATTTTGTTTTTTTTTAATTTTCTAAAATCGCTATTACTCTTAAAGTACGTATGTTAGCGTAACCGTGTAAAGAACAATTTTGTTCAGTATGACCAGCAATATTTGTTTTTTTTTTAATTTTTCTTTTTTTTTTTAAATTTTTTAAAATCGCCATATCTCGAAAAGTAGATACGTTAGCGTCACCGTGTAAAGACCAATATTGTTCAGTATGACCAGCACTATTTGTTTTTTTTTTAATTTTTCTTTTTTTTTTAATTTTTAAAATCGCCATATCTCGAAAAGTAGATACGTTAGCGTCACCGTGTAAAGACCAATTTTGTTCAGTGTGACCAGCACTATTAGTTTTTTTAAATTTTTTAAAATCGCCATATCTCGAAAAGTAGATACGTTAGCGTAACCGTGTAAAGACCAATTTTGTTCAGAAACGTAAACGCTTTTAGATGGCGAGCAAAATTTTTTCAAAACTACACTAAAATCTATTCGATCTAATACGTTTTATGAGAAAAAGGGCCTCCGCGGGCCGCTTGCGCCCGCGGCTTTTACCCAACAGCTAGTACTAATATATAGCTGCAATACCACTCACTCACTCACTCACTCACTCACTCACTGACTGACATCAATTATTTAGTACTTGCCGGTATGGTGGAGGGTAGCGGTTTTTTGAGTCGTATAGAGGGTGTTCCAAAACCGTCGAGAAAAATACGACTTTGACCGGAAGTCGATTCTGGACCGGAAGTGGTAGCGATATCTCGGAAACGGGGCGAGTCGGGGCAGTCACCCCGAAGAGAAAGTTGTAGGGAATGTCATTTTATGCCGAAATTAAAAAAAAATTTCATAATCGGGCAAAAAAAAAATTTCAAATCGGGCAAAAAAAAAACCTATACAAATTTCGGGGTGTTTAGGGACGGTCCATGTGACCTGAGAAAAAATACTACTTTGACCGGAAGTCGATTCTGGACCGGAAGTGACAGCGATATCTCGGAAACGGGGCGAGTCAGGGCAGTCACCCCGAAGAGAAAGTTGTAGAGAATGTCATCTTATGGCAAAATCAAAAAAAAAATTTTCAAGATCGGGCAATTTTCAAAATTCCCATACAAATCGGTCGGCCCTCGATGATACTTCCATCTCGCTCTTTTCCATCGGTCAGCGCATGAGGCGAGAGCGAGAGGTTTTCATACGGCCGAATTTTCGGGACGAACGATCGAAACGGTATTACCTCGGTCAGTCGGACGGTGAGCGCGGCCGCGTGAACATCGAATTTGCTCCGCGCGGCGGGCTTCTTTCGAATATTTTAAATATCTCAAGAAGTAGATACGTCAGAGTAACCATGTAAAGAACAATTTTGTTCAGTGTGACCAGCACTATTTTTTTTCAGTTTTTTTTTTTAATTTTTTAAAATCGCCACATCTCAAAAAGTACATACGTTAGCGTCATCGTGTAAAAACCAATATTGTTCAGTATGACCAGCACTACTTTTTTTTAATTTTCGTTTTTTTTTTTAATTTTTTAAAATCGCCATATCTCGAAAAATAGATACGTTAGCGTCACCGTGTAAAGACCAATTTTGTTTAGTATGACCAGCACTAATTTTTTTTTAATTTTTGTTTTTTTTAAATTTTTTAAAATCGCTATATCTCGAAAAGTAGATACGTTAGCGTCACCGTGTAAAGACCAATTTTGTTCAGTATGACCAGCACTATTTGTTTTTAATTTTTTTATTTTTTTTATTTTTTAAAATCGCCATACCTCGAAAAGTAGATACGTTAGCCTCACCGTGTAAAGACCAATATTGTTCAGTATGACCAGCACTTTTTTTTGTTTTTTTTTTTAATTTTTTTAAAATCGCTATATCTCAAAAAGTACATACGTTAGCGTGACCGTGTAAAGACCAATTTTGTTCAGAAGGGTAAACGCTTTTAGATGGCAAGCTGATTTTTTTCAAAACTACGCTAAAATCTATTCGATATAATACGTTTTACGACAAAAAGGGCCTCCGCGGGCCGCTTGCGCCCGCGGCTTTTACCCAACAGCTAGTTAGACTTTTACTGATGCAATATTTGAGATTATTATTATATTAAATAATAATAATAAAAAAGATTTTATATTGATTGCTATACAATGTGTTAATATAATTACAATGAATTAATGAAAAAATAAGGTATTATTTTAGAATATTGTTTTGTTAACAAACTATAGTATCAGGTGGGCCCAAAAATGGACATTCTCCTTTATTTTAAAATACATAACAAGATATAGATTATTTTTCTTTTTTTATTATATTTTTAGGTATATACAGTCAAGACCTCTTTCCAATTTTTTCGCTATCTCTTATAGTTTGGGATTTGGCCATGAAAACCTAATTGAAAAAGTTTTTTAGCTTCAGGTACAAATGAGTTTAAAAATTAAAAATATATTTAGGAATAGGCATCTTATCAATGCTGATATCGTAGTTCAAGGTAAGAAATTAAGGAAGGTATGTTGACATCGGTCTAGCGTATGAGATACCGTATATATTTATATTTAATATATTTATTATTAAGATAATACTAATTTATTTATTAGTTTACTAGTCAATCTCTTCTTATTTCTACACTTCTCTTCAAATATTAATATTAATATATAATTTTCTTCATTTTGGTGCCCCATATTGTGGTTTAGTTATGTTTGTTAAATTAGTTACGACTATTATTATTTTTATTTTTTTTCGGAATTTATTTATATATTTTTTTTGTTATTATAAACACAGGCTATAATTGACGAGTTTCTTATGGCTGTCTTCTCGTCATATGCCTTTCCGAAGCCAGAAGTAGATTCTGACGATGAACAAGTGCATGCTAAGTCCATGCCTACGTTAATAAAGGATTTTCATTTCATTTCATTTTACTACTCTCCGATTCTTCATGGGTTCAAGAGCGGCTGTGGTTTAGCGGTAGGACGCGTGAACTCACGATCTGTGAGACCTGCGTTTAAATCTCGCAAAATTCTGACCGGTAATTGTGTGTTATATGTACTTTGGTCGCTCAGGCAGGCACTATTAAAGAGTGGTAGGCAAACTAATAATGACTATCAGCCCATCCTGCCGTTCTGGGGTAGTACCACCACTTTTGAATGTAACATCCGTGAAGGGACAATGTCCCGTTTCGGGATCAGATTTGAAATGGTCACGTAATAACGAGAGAACTGTGCGCTGTCAATCTTTATGTTGCACATTTGTCTCCTCAAGCCGGCATAGCGTGGGCGACTGGTGCCTGTAGAAATTTAACTGTAGTAGCAGTTGTTTCCGTTCATAGACTGCACTCTAGATTAACATCAGGCGGAGTGTTGTAATATGCCGAGCTACAATAAAAAAGGTTGCCTGATAGAAATTGCTGTCCGGATATTATCAATCTATTCTAATGTTATATTTTTAAAACTATTATTGTTGCACATTAAACATTGTGGTCGTGGTCTAGCGGTAAGACGCGTGAACTCACGATCGATGAGACCCGTGTTGGAACCTCGCTAAAAGACCGGTACCAATGTAACTTTGTTACATGTACTTTGGTCGCTCAGTGCCTATAGGCACTATTAAAGAGTGGTAGGCAGACTGATGATGGTTATATGTCCAGTCTGTCGTCCTGGGGCAGTACCACCACTTTCGAATGTAACACCCGTGAAGCGACCTTGTCGCGTTTCGGGAATAGTTTGAAAGTAGCCAGGTATAAGAGAGGAGTGTGCACTGTCAATCTAGATGGTACATGCTCGTCTCCTCAAGCCGGCATAGTGGAGGCGACTGCAGCCCGTAGAGATTTCTCTGTGGTAGCAGTTGTTTCCATTCATGGACCGCACTCTAGCTTTACATCAGGCGGAGTGTTGTCACATGTCGAGCTACAATAAAAAAAAAATATTATTATTATTATCATATTGCATAAATAGGTAAAAGTTATTACGGAACTTTCAAATTATATAACAATACTTTAAACATAATCTCAACTTGCCTACCAAAAATATTAATCACAAATCTTCGCGGTAGGTCAATTGGATACAAAATTTTTATCTTCCTATAATTGACAAATCACCGTACATATTTGACAAATTGTATGCACAAACAATTTGTCATCAGAAAATTGGCTATTGTTTCGTATTTTATGACGATTTTGTGATATTTATTCAACGGTGAAATGCAATGTTGCATTGTTTTGTAACTCTCGTGAGAAATCATTTCACTATATTTGGAAAGGGGAAATATTATTTGTTTATTTAACCTTATTTATTGTAGCTCGGCATATGACAACACTTCGCCTGATGTAAGGCTACAGTGCGGCTCATTAACAGAAACAACTGCTACTACAAATAAATTTCTACAGATACCAGCCACCACCGCTATGCCGGCTTAAGGAGACGAATGTGCACCAACCAGATTAACAGTGCACACTCCTCTCGTTATACCCGGGTAGTTTCAAATTGTTCACGAAGCGGGGGTAACTCTTGGCTGCAGATTGCATCAGAGCTCCGCCGTTACATACACCATACTGTTTATAATTTGTAACAGTCAGCGAAACAAGTTTATTTTCAATATCTTAATAAATTTCTAACAACATATACTAAAATAAGTAATTGACGTTTACTGTAAGTGTTTAGAAGCTTAATAAAAACCAAGGTCTAGTAGTCTCGTATAAAATAGTCGCTGTATAAAACGCAGTTTTAAATAAAAATACATTAATGTCGTGTAAATTAACAGTTTAGTTTTCCTTTGCAATAAAATTGAACTAAAGTTTAATCCTATATTGGAAATTTAAATAATATAAACATTTATTAAGGACCGGTTTTAAATAAACCTTTATGGTTGCCCTCTAATTTTTAGGTTAAGTTTTTGTGCATAATGAAATCGAATTAGTTTTTTAAAGAAATTAAATATCAATTTAAAATAATTAATAATGGAAATCCGTTGATAATTATTACAGTAGTTATTTTGTAACGAAAATGGAAACGCGGTTTAATAGTTTCGAAAACGTTTATAGACTTCGACCTAAGGTCTTGAGTTTTATCTTAATAATAAAACATTATTATTAGTGTATAATAAAGGTTATTTAGATGTCGCAAATGCATACATTGATCCATTCAAAATTTTATTACATATAATATAATGTAACTTTCTTTTGCACATTAGTGCGAGAATTATTTACGTCGATTTTACATTTATTAGGTACTATAATTTCACTTTTATGTTTGTATTAGGTACCTACACAATTTCTTAATATACAAACAACGATCGTAATATTAACAACAAAATATATAACTATTAATACTAATATAAAATGTGAATGTCTGCTACCTTATTACGGCTAAACCTCTAAACAAATTTCATATAGGGTTGTCAGATGTGTAAAAAGGGCAGTCCGGTCAGAAACCGGATATCCGGCAAACCTAATTGCGTACTGGCGAAAGACATAGGATACTCTTTTGTAACAAAAAAACTGAAAGGGGTGAAATAATATTAAGGCGATTCTCACACTGCCATGATATCTAAATCGAATATAAATCGATCGATATCGAGATCCATATCGCAATAGTACGTCTAGTCCTGTCAAAATCACGCACGATACTGCAAAACTCAGTGTGCGTCTTTCTCCGCAGTAGGCACGTGATCTGCGACACCGCGCGTGAATGCGTTTTGTGTGTGTTGCACTACGCGTGTTTTCTATACAAAGGTACTTGCAAACAACGTAAGAACACGCACTCCCGCGCTCCGCTGCGTGATGCGAGCAGTGTGCGAAATGTCTAATAATAGTTAGGTTTCGGGTAAGAAATTAATTACTACGTGTTTCAGCGTTTTTGCAAAATGATACCTCAGGGGGGATAAAATAGAGGAAGATAATTCGTATGGTGAACCCACAATTTCACAAGTTAAACGCTAATATTAATTACGCATACGAAGTCTCTGGCAACAGCTATTTATGTCGTAAAAAGGAATAAAACCTAACCGTTAACGATAATTATAACCAATTTAATAAAGTTATAAAATAACAAATAATTTATAGTGGTTATTACTCAAACGCATAAAATTAGTACTCGAATGCAATCTGTGTGTAGGTATACGTTAGTTTCAGAAACTACTGCAGCGACTTTCATTCGGATTTCACTAAGACCGAAAGCGCACGGCTGCGTTGGCTCCCGGAGAAGATGTGGCCGCGCCATTCAAGTGCGGTTTTCCCTTAATAGATAAATTGAAATTTTTTTAAAATGATACTCTTAAATTTGTGTTGTTCTGTCCTAATTTCAGGATTTCAGGTCGGGATAGTGACGTATGTACTACAGATAAATTGTATTTCTAATTTATATTTTCAAGTTAATACTGGTAAACGGTATATTAGTTTTGGGGTAGTACCACTGCTTTTGAGAGAACTGGTCCGTCTTGGGATCAATTTGGAAATAGCCGGGTATAACAACAACCGGGGTCTGTGTCCTGCAGTGTTCACCTCAACCACATTCATCTCAAATCGGAAGTTCAGAGGCAATTTTTTTTTTATTGTAGCTCTATTTGTGACAATACTGCGCCTGATGTTAAGCTTAAATTAATGCGGTCCATGAACGGAAACAATTACTACCACAGAGTATCTGCAGATAATTTCTGCTGGCTACGCAATCTTAAGGGGACATTCTCCTCTCACACGCGACAAAATGACTTCACGGGAGTTACATTCAAAAGTGGTGGCACTCCCCCAGGACAGAATAGTTCTCTTGATTCTTCTAAACTTATATACATTCATAGAAGAAATTTAACGTGTTTGTTTCGTTTGTACGTTTCTTGTGTGCCTGAATTCTTTTAATCAAATATTATAATTAACTGTATGTCAATCATTTAGTGTGTCGCCCCCGCGCCCACATGATGTTCATTCAATAAAATTTATACAATAATGTTGCATAAAAACGCAGTGAAACTATATGTTTTATTCATCGCGAATATATTTTATGTATTGTATTCAAATGCGTTTGTGACTTTCGCCAATTACATGCAGTTTGAGCTTTCTAGGAGGCTTCCACTCTAAAACTAGAATGTGTGGGTAGAACTTTAAAAGCTAATCTATTTATTACTTAACCAAAATCATTGCATAGGTCCTAAGAAACGGCTTTGAAGGCCTAAAATTCAGGCAGATATCGATGTAATTTTTGTTATACGTACTTTACTATCTATCGTCCCGCGCTAGCACTACTACTCTAGGGTGATCTAATCGCATTTCTGAATTGGTATGGGTATTCCTATTCGAATCCTAATCAAGTCAAAAATAGTTTTAGTAAAGCATAGAGATGCAAACTTCATACATCTGACATAAAAAAACCGTAGGCCGCTTTAAACGATTTGACAATGTTGCCGTCAAGTCAACCGCCGTCAAGTCAACCGCCGTCAAGACAGAGAACCTAAACGTAGCTGTGGCCATGTTTTCTCTCACGTCACATTGGGAGCGTTGTTGCAAATCTAGTTGTATATATCAATGTAGTAAAGTAGCAGAATCTTTACCAAAACTTCCTACGGAGTTTTGGAGGGACCATGAAAATAAATGTTCTCTTCCTTTGAATTGTTTGATCACACTCATGCACGTTCACAAACACTTAATGGATTATTAACCATTCGAAGAATTTCGCCACTCGAAGAAGCACAAGTTTAGGAAAATAATTCAAGACAGATAACCTAATATCTTCAGATGGCCGCCAAAAATCAGGTGTTGCTCGCTCTTTCAATTTATTGACATCGAAAAAAAAAATTGTGAAAATATCAGAACTAAATATATAAATCTTGAGTTCATCTCTTATGTAAAAGTATGACATAATTTTGTTATGAAATGAACGCCCTTTGTCATGCTTTATATCAATGTCATTTTAGCGTCATAAACATCATGAATTATTATATGCTTTTATTACCTATTATATTCTAATAAAGTCCATATTTCCTTATGTGCTTGTGTGTGTGTTATAATAAATACGCACAAAGATTTTTAATTGAGCCTGCAACTATTTACCGAAGCGTCTCGTCATGATTTATAGCGAGTTAATTTTTCTATTAATTATATAAGGATTTTTTTAGATTATTGTATTTGTAGTAAAAGTAAAACATTTCGATTACCCTAAAAATAAACAACTAATTTATTGTTTTATTGTTTTATATTCAATGTTTAATATTATATCTATATCCATATACAAATAGGTACATGCGCTGATGAAAAAAAAATGTTTTAAAAAGCTTATTTCGACCTCAATGTTATAAATATATCGAAATATGGACTAATCATATAAATAACTAAATCAAATAAAATAAACTAACCTACTTATAAGGTTTTTTTATTATTATTTAAATGTTTTGTTAGCACTGGCAATAAATACCAGTCGGTCTTATCTCGCTTTCTAATTAATCGAGTAAACTTTTTAATGAAAGAGCGGATGCTTTTAATTTACACACAGATAATTATGACTGGACGTATATTAATTTTATTAAATTATTATGAAAATTTAACAGAAAAATTAATAAAAACAAACTCCACGCGCAGAACGCACAGAACGCGTGTTAATTTTTTTCTATTTAATTTTAATCATAATTTAATAACAAAAAACGAATATTTTAATATGTCAAAGTAGGTAAGCACCACTATACGTATAAATTTTATTATACAAAGAAAAGGCTCGGTATCGCGTTTATTTTGATGGGTGTTGGAGAATGAACTCTTTTACTAATTTATATTACATACTGGCCATTTGTTACTGGTTTAGTTTATAAGTATTATGTTCTCTTTTGCCATTTGAATTACAACCTTTTGACGGCAAGACGAAGTTTCTTTTACTCCGATCTGTTTACCCTTAATATAGTCGAACTGTTGGAGAATGAACTCTTTTACTAATTTATATTACATACTGGCCATGCTATCGTGATCGCGGCAAAGCTCATGAAAACAGCACAGTTGTAACTACGATTATAGTTTAAACAAAAAATATTTTGATTCATGTAAAACATGTGCGCACAACCTCAGAATAAATAAACATAGATAAAGGGCATTATTAAAATTTATTTAAATAAAAAATGCCTTAAAAAAAATTTTACTTCGCATCTCAATGTAATTTAACGAAATTACAAAAATTGAAAAGAAAGTATCATTACCGTTATAAAATTCATCCATTTTCATTCGAATACATCTTCATAAAATTGTATTTCATTGAATGGCAACTGCCGCATTCGGATACCGCGATAACTACATAATGAAATCTGATAGCCGAATTCGAATCACGTCCCTATAAGAAACAATGAATTAAACTTAAGCTTTTTCATGTGACTTGTTCGAAATACATGCGCGAGTGCATTCAATGTGCAGACGCCCAAAAAATCTGTGTCGACGAACTGGGGGAAGTAGCGTCAGCAAATTCAAAATTTATAACTCATATATAAATATTTGTAACTCAAACTAAGTGTGATATTATAATAATATAATTAATTAATAAATTAAGTTATTTATGTAGATTTACAAGTTGTTTTTTTTGCAATCAGTACCAGAAATTTGTTTCCAAAGCACATAGCGTTGAATGCGGTAGTAATTTTTAAAAAACAGACCACGTAGCGCTCCAAAACATACTTGTCAAGACTTTTGAATGGGGCCCTCAAAAAACGCAAACATCCAGTTTCCTCGGCCAGTTAATTCTTTTACTGAATGAAAAATACATTTTCCATTCAATGTCTGTCGGCAACTTTAGAGAATTTGCAATATGGCGGGCGCTTTTTGCAAATCATAATAATTATCTTGCGATAAAATTTTATTTTGTTAAATTTAATTCTTCATTTTTATAAATTATTAACAACTGTAATTTCTATAAAATAATTTTATTTGCTTAAGGATAAATAGGATTAAAATTGCGAAAAAAAAAAAGTTTATAATACGCATTTGATGGCTTTGCGTGAACATTTTGTTAACTAAAAAAAAAAGGTTTCATGCAGATTATTAATTTCTAATTTTTTTATAATTAAAATTACCTATTAATTTTTTTATATATGACGCATATTTTTTTAAAATTTACTTTAATCATAAAAATTAAAGAAATTCTTATACCTATTATTAATTAATAGAATTGTATATTTTTCTTATTGTTTTCCTGAAACTATGTTTTATATCTACTTACATTATATTTTTGTTTTTAAAGTTAACACATACCTATCTATATACATCATAAAGTACTTAAAAGCATAGAGATATATTCTAGAGGTGCAACCTTCATACATCTGATATGAAAAATGCGTACGCGCGCCGCTTCTAACGATTTGACAATGTAGCCGTCAAGTCAAATACTAACTGACAGATAACCTAATGGTAACTGTGGTCATCTTTTCTCTCGCGTCACATTGGGAGCGTTTTTGCACATCTAGTTGTATATATTAATGCTTAAAAGTTTCATTACGGAATGTATTTAACAAGAGCGAACCTTTTCGTGTAATTAATTTACTCGTTCACCCTTATAAATATTTGAATACTTTGCATACAACATTGTTGAGCAAGAACTTTAAAAAAGCTATACTTGCCTATATAATATGAAATGAAATGAAAATCCTTTATTAACATAGGCATGGACTAACGCCCGAAATTAATAATGTATCCACAATCCAAGATTCAAATCAATCTTAGATTAATACATACCGACGGATAGATCTCGATTCAATTTCGATTGGCAGATAGGTTATTGGCACGCTTTATTCAAAATCTTTTTCAAAATTGATTTTTCTATCTGAGTCAGTGAAAAAGGGATCAAGATTGATTATTAATTTCGGCCGTAAGCGTGCACTTGTTCATCGTCAGAATCTACTTTTGGCTTCGGAAAGGCATATGACGAGAAGACAGCCATAAGAAACTCGTCAAATATAGCCTGTGTTTATAATAACAAAAAAAAAACTGAATTATAAATTCAGAAAAAATATATAATAATAGTCGTAACTAATTTAACAAACATAACTAAGCTACAATATGGTGCACCAAAATGAAGAAAATTATATAAAAAGTTATCTCACGCAAGAAGCTTTCTTCAAATTGACTTGTAGTTTTGGAATGCATACTGGATAAATATGTTATTTTTTATAAGTGTATTAGCGAGAGGAGTGTGCACTGTCAATCTAGATGGTGCTATCATGTCTGTAGAGATTTCTCTGTAGCAGCAGTTGATTCCGTTCATGGACTGCACTCTAGCTTTACATCAGGCGGAGTAGTCTCGTTATACCTGACTACTTCCAAACTAATCCAGAAACGCGACAAATATGGAATGGAAAGTGGTGGTGCTACGCTAGGACGGCAAACTGAGCTAATAACCATAAAAAATCCGCACTTTAAAACAATATTTCCATATCAATAATTTTTGTAATTAAAAATTAAATGGGCGTGTTGATTTTGCTTGAATTATTTGCTGCAATAAAAGTTAGCCCTACCCATTTTTCAATCATCCCTTTCTAACTTATAGACCTTATTATAGTTTTGTCTCAAACACAAAGTGTCAATGTAATAAATACAAGTAAACGTTTATTGAAATAAAAAAATCGGTGTGTGTCTCACTGAAAGCTATAAAAAACAAAAAAAAAAATCCTTGAAGTTTTCGACCCTGCAGACATTTCTCGTTGGTAACAGTTGTTTTCGTTCATAGTGCATCAGGCGCTGTGTTGTACTTGTTAGATACTGAACTATGTACTATATTGAAATACAGTGTAAACTCTATATATAGCGACACTGAAGGGACTGCGCATTTTACAGCGTTATAGAGAGTTGTCGTTAAATGGAGAGAAGAAAAATCAATACTATTTTACTAATATAATATTATTTACCAATAAAGTATATATAACATTATGCATAACAACCTAACGATAGAATGTTCGATCCGTATGATGCCGATAGTGAAGGTAAATATGGGCTAGACAATAAAGCACAAAAAAAAACAAAAGAACGTACACAGCTGCAGTTTTTAATAATTTTGGCAACTGAAAAGTACTGTTCATTGTTTAATAAGGACATATTGTGGTCGTTAGAGTTGGTGTGATGCTACATAGAGTGTATCATTGTATGGACAACAATGTAAACCAACCATAGTCAGGTAATTTAGACGTTTTAAGGAGTTTGTCGTTAAATCGAGTTTATACTGTATATAATATATTATGTAAACATGTAAATAAGTTTTATTTATTTTTTAAATATTGTTTAAAATTGCAATATTGCAATTAATTAGAATAAGGTTTGAAAATCTTTAACTACTTTCAGATTAATTTATTTATAATTATCAATAATGTTAGCTTAGCTCCTATCCAGTGTGCTACACACTTTACACGAGAACGTTTGTCGATCGGGTGGCACTGCATTTCATAGCGAGACGTGCGAGTTGCTCTTGCGCAGGTTTTTTACTTGAATTGAAAATTAATAAGACTCTTTATTCAACCATTCAGTAAATTCCAAGAAGTACAGAGTTTTATTTAGGGTTGTGGTAATTTAGTAATTAAAAAATCAAGGTTTATTCTTGTTTAGTTATATAAAATACTTATTATTTACTTAAACCTACAAGATTGAGGGGGGACTTTATTATTTATTAATATATTAATATATATTAGCTACAATACAATACAATTGTCACGCCTTTTTCCCACACAGGCAGAGACAACGGAACGCCACTTACCACGATCCTGACACAACACCCTCGCTTCCTTCACATCCACAATTCTCTTCATGCACGCCCGACGGTTACGACGGTCTTTCATGAGCTACATATATATATATATATATAGTATACATATACATATAAATATACACAAAATATATATAGTATAAGAGTATACTAGCTGTGACCTATAATTTCGTGTGCGTATAATTACTGGCTTGTATCAGAGGCATGTACATTGGTACCGGTCAAAAATAAGCGAGGTTTGTACACGGGTCTTATTGGTCGTGAAGTCCGTCCAGTATCGCTAGACCACAGCCGCACTTATTAACTATTAACAGGTAAATTGATAATATAATGGGATGAAGAACGTAATAGTAATTATTATTGATAGTGAAATAAATCCTAAAACTTCAAATATTATTATTTTAAACTAAATTCTTGGCAACCCTAACAAACAGAGTCGGCATCCATTGATGTGTAGCCCGCGTCCACACTGACTTCTGAATAATGCATAGAAAATTGTAATTGAAAAAAAAATCAAAAGAAAAGTAATTAGGTATTTATTGTCTATACATTTTCAAATTAAGTATTTAGTAATTAATTGTGGTGAAAGAAACCTAGTGACGCAAAACATATAGGTATTATGTGATGTTAAAGCGGCCAGTATGATGGGCTGCCCGGTGGAATACAGTTTTATATATAAGTACCTACCTACCTGTATTCTTTGAAAAGAGATCCTTAAAATAAACCGTTATCTAATTTAATAATCTCAGTTAATCTTATATATATAACACGGCCGATGTGAACTCTATTTTAAGGTACAACCTATAGATCGACTAGTTTCAAATGTTAGGTGGATTTATGAACCAAGGTTTTTTTTACTATTTTGCATTCCATTATTGAAAGGGTATCAGATTAAGGATAATAAAAATGAACGCGGCTCTTAGTTTACGGGTACTTTTTTTAGGAGGACTTTTGTCTGTAAATAACGCCATTTAGAAAGAGCTGCTGTTGATCAGAGAATATTTAGACTAAATGACATACGTATTATTATTTTAGGACATCTTTATGACATTATGACCACTTATTTTTTAACAAAATTACATTATTTTACTATTTTATTTTTTATTATTATTATTATTAGTGGTTTTTAGTATTATTACATAATTTACTGATTGTCTGAATTAAAAATGATATATGTAGGCTTTAGAGCTGGTATTACAGATCTGTAATATTCACTTTCAACAACTTATGTATCATGTACCACAAATAAATGATTTGATTTGATTTCAAACATCAGAGCATTCGTGCATAAAACGGAAAGGACGTGGGTTCGTTTCCTACCTTATTCAGGCTGTTGATTTTTTTAAAATTCATATTCATCATAATCTCCTCAAGCCGGCATAGTGGAGGCGACTGCTGCCCGCACAGTTTCTCTGTAGTAGCAGTTGTTTCCATTCATGGACCGCACTCTAGCTTTACATCAGGCGGAGTGTTGTCACATGCTGAGCTACAATAAAAAAAAAAAAAAAAAAAAAAAAAAAAAAATTAAAAATAGCTTTATTTAATATTCTCCTACTGACATTTATTTTTAAATTGTCTACAAAAAAAAAACCGACACAAAATAAAGTTTTTTTTTGTACGCATTTTAAACTAGACAATATTAACATTCATATTTATTAGGATAATCCCGCTTATGAGGTTCAGGGACATGGTGTACTGTACTGATCCTTATGATCCATCTGTTTTAATACAGCATGTTCTTAAATTTAGATATACCTATTGAAATATTTTTTTAAAATATAGTAACTTTATCAAAGTAAATAAATTCGTTGATTGATCATTTTCTACAGTTTGCAATCACGATGGATGTCAGCCGCGGCGAAACTTGATGATAGAAAAGCTTTCAAATGACTTAAAATAAATGCAATAATTAGTCACATAAAAAAATTTAATTTAGTTAAAATATGTATGCAAGTATTATAAAATCACCACACAATTGGATTTACCAATATATATTGTCTTTATGTACAGGTATCTCTATTCTAAAACACTCAATTCTAATAATTTCAATAGCGATGTTAATAATAATAATAAATCCTCCTGTACATTAAATTTTAATGGGGATAAATATTAAAATCCCTAGTGACACGAATACCTTATTTGTCGGCAGGTATTGTCAACATTTTTTACCCTTATCCTCTTACTACCGTTTCGAAAGGATCAAAACTTTATTATTTTGTGGTATTTTAGTTTTTATAATACATCTAGCGTCATTGATCTTACTTTGCACCCTCAACTGAAAGTGAAGCGAAAATGGTACGTAGATAGTTCCTCCTTACCTCGTTGGGACAGGGCATGAGCTAAGAAACTTAATTTTTTCAATGGGTACTGTTGTTAGCCACTTAGAGCTGCTCCAGCTAATCGCAATAGAGACTCGAAGAAAAAGAGATGAAATTGACACTAGTCGAGGGTGAAGCTCTGAAGGACCTAATAAGGGGTGACTTGTTAGACTGAAAGTCATGTCAGTCGTCGTATATTCAGCGCGATGCATAATGTCCGTAGTAGGGTAGTGTGACATACCATAAATAAAAATATTTTTACAGACTAGCTGACCCGGCAAACTTACGTACCGCCTCAGAATCAATAAATAAAAAAGCATTTCTAAACGACTTTTAAATTTATTTGATTTCTAAACGACGGGACGAACATCAAATGTTTGACATTCAAAACCGAAGGAATAGTTTCTAAGGGAAAGCGAAATTGTTGTTTACTATATTCCAAGTATTTTTTTCATATTTACTCACCTTTTAAACCTTCCCTGGACTTCCACAAATAATTCAAAACCAAAATTAGCCAAATCAGTCCAGCCGTTCTCGAGTTTTAGCGAGACTAACGAACAGCAATTGATTTTTATTAAATAGATTGGAATACTAACTTAAAAATATGATTAAGTAGATTTAATTTTACAGTAGTAATTCTAATTAAATATTAATTTGTGCGTCAATATATTTTAAATGATATCATATCATACATAACTATTTCTGAAGTATGTACGAGGCGTTTCGACAATACAATCCTCGTGCGTACTGCGAAACTGTGGAACTCCCTCCTGGTGTCTGAGTTTCCCGAGAAGTACAATACGGGCCTCTTCAAATTAAGCGCAAGCGTGCTCCCCTTTAGACCGCATCACTGCTTAACATCAGGCAGAGTGCGGTCAAACGTTTGCCTATTAAAAAAAACATTTAAGAATCCTCAGCAACCTGTATGATATGCTTTTCCAGGGGCATCCAACATTCAACAAAATTTATAAATTTTTACACTTTAAACGTTATTACTGTTGCACTACACTATTACATACAATTTAAATATAATATTAATTTAAATATAAATTAGAACTTATTGCAAGAAACATATTAAACATCTAATAACGAAAGGTTGTTTGTAAGAAATAAACATGTCAACATGAAAAGAAAATAAGAATCGTCATAACAGCTAACAAGGTTTTAATAATATTCATCTCAAACGAAAGCAGACAATTTTTGTAATAAAATTTGTCAGACACGAATAACATATTTTATTATAAGATATAATAATGACTTCTTTCTACATATAAATTAATTTATAGAAATATAACCTTTATGAGTTGTCTATTAAAGCTTATTTTTCTACAACAAGTCGCTCAAAGTCGAAATGTAACAATAAATTGTTTCAAAACAATAATTTAATATTTAAAAATAGTTGTATATAAAAGGAATAAGAAGAATTGTGGTAGGACACACGAGCGATGAGATTTCTCACTAAATCCTAACTAAAGTTTGCATACATTTATCTGTAGTGCTGACTGACTGCTACCAAACAGCAGTAGGCTACTATTCACTTCTGTGAACAGTAACGACCTGCAGACGTTTATCTGGTAGCAGTTGTTTTCGATAGAACTCAGTTTAACATCAGGCGAACTGCGGTCACATGTTAAACAAGCTTTTTTTATTATTGTAGCTCGGCATGTGACAACACTCCGCCTGATGTAAAACTAGAGTGCGGTCCATGAATGGAAACAACTGAGAAACCTGTACGGGCAGCAGTCGCTCCACTATACTGGCTAGAGGAGACGAGCATGTACCATCCAGATTTGCAATTGACTAAAAAAAGTCAATTTTTTTTTCAATTGAAAATCGAACCCGTGACTCCCACATTAGACTAGCTCGATGGCGCCACTATCACTGCACCACCCTCGTCGAACTTAGTATCTATAACTTATCTATATTACCAATAAAATAAAAACAAAAATCATGTTAAGGAACAAAGGTCAAAAATTAAGGCACTCATTACACGATTGCTTTTTTTTTTCTTTAACAACAATAATATATTATTAGGGTTGTATTGTGATGGAGGTCGGATGTGGATTGCATTGTGTACAATCTACCTATTGAAAGTTTAATAACGACTATTATTAAACCCCATGATTTTGATAAAAAATTGTACAATGGGACCTTTCTATGTGGTTTTAAACATGTCTTCGCAGGAAAAATGATGTATTAAAATGTAAATTAAGTTTTTTTGTATATCACTTTTAACACTTATAATACCTAAACAAATGTATATATAACTACTATAAACAAATGAATACTCGATGCTACGCCTATCAGGACAAGGACAAGACAAACACAAACTGAATTTTTGATACATTCAATTAATACTTATTCAAAAAATTATTGTTTCTTTGATTGTCGCGTATCCGTCCCGAAACTACCAGTTTAATATAAATAATTATTTTTTACGTTTATTGACGAAGGGCTTTTTATTAAGGTGAAAGCCAACACCTGAGCGTCCATACATTTTGTTTTACCACATTGTTCGAAGCATAGCAGATTTATGTTGAAATTAAGTAATTTTATAACTTTCTGAACACTAATTATTATCGCAAATCACTATAATAAACAAATAGCTACGGCACAGAATATATAAAATGCTTGTGAAATATAACCAATATAAAATGTTTAAAATATTTTAAATGCATTTTATATATTCTGTGCCGTCGCTATTTGTTTATTATAGTGATTTGCGCAAATAATTAGTGCTGAGAAAGTTATAAAACTACTTAATTTCAACATTAATCTGCTATGTTTCAAACAATGTGGTAAAACAAAATGTATGGACGCTCAGGTGTTGGCTTTCACCTTAACATGACTAACGACGCGCGGCAAAGGTATTTTATCTCTATAAAAGGTTCCCTGAGGATGGAAATGTCCCATTCCATTTAAACACATAATCATTTATTAATTTTGCGTTTCATGCGGGAATCGACCTGGGACCTCCGCGTAACAGAATGGCGCGGCACGCACACTGCTACGCGTATACATGTAAAATAAGTAAAATTATATTTATTGTACCTATATCATACATTGTAATGTCTGCTAAGTTTGATTATACTTACATACATCTATTTAATCACCTGACTACCTAATTTAAATATAAGTAAACAAAATATAAAACAGGATATCACAAAGCAAATGATATTAAGCCATGTGTTTATGTCCCTAGTAACTTTTACTAACACAAACATTATATAGTCGTTGTAACTTGATATTACCTAACATAAACACATCTCTTTATTTCCTTTCGCAGTTGATTATCTACCTTTATAATATATACGCGAGGGAAAATTTATACATCTTTACATGCGACTCTACATGTCAAAACAAATGAAAACCGAGTTTAACGAAAGAAGTTTGACCTGTCAATCTATATGATGCACACTCGTCTATATCATCAAGCCAGTATAGCGGAGACAACTCCTGTCTGTAGACGTGTCTTTATGGTGACAATCGTCTCCACTTAGAGAAATAATAGTATAAAATCTGCGTACATATGTTCACCCGATTTTTGTGACGAAAATTTTTATAAATAAATTCATTTTAACATTGATAAGTTAATATTTTACAATCTGTATACGAATAAATACCAACCCCTTCATGTACTTGTAATGTTGTAACCTTAACTACATAAGATTAAGGTACTATTATTTGATAAAAAAGCCTGTATAATAATAATAAATAAAATGAATAAAGGCTTTATTTTCTCACACAATAATAAAAATTAAGATCTAAGATTAAACTAATGTTTACAATTTCTCTCAAAATAACCAGAAAGTAGGTCGAAACCAGTATCTAAGGATCGCAGGTAAATAAGCTCTTTTTTACTCGGTACTTATTTTATACATAAAATAATAACGATATATAAAATTTTAAAAATAATACAATAAACGAGTGCAAAAGAGCGCCTTAAATAAAACGGACGAAAGTAAAAACCAAACAATTCAATTAAAAATAAATCATTATCACAGGAAGTTTTATAAGCCATCAAATAAATCAAAATGATAATCTTTAAATTACTTTGAATTTAAAACGATATCGTTTTAATTGCCTCCGAATAATAAATTAATATATCTCTTTGCCTTCACAAAACTACCGGCGAATGGTGAAAGTGGTTTTTGGGTAATTTATTCTTGATGCTATTTTAGGATTCGCCACAATATATGGACATAATTAAAGCACCTATTTATTTAAGCGTATCGTCGTAGACGTGTAGAATTATACGCAATTATATTATACCTATAATATGGGATCCATCAAGCGCAGTGTGAAGAAGACTGCTGTCTGCAGATCCCTTTCTCTAAAAGCAGTCACCTCCGTTCATGGATTGCACTCTGGCTTGACATCAAGCAGAGTGCGCGTCATATGACGTGCTACAATAAAAAAATAAAAAAACAAAAATACCTACAGCTATCGTATATTCTAGATTGCAGAGCGATTGTGGCCGAATCAGTAATGATATTGCCCATATTGTACTACAATGTACTAAACATTGGTCACCTAGTACCCACTACTAACTTAGTATTGGTATCCTAAAAAATGCTGTTCGTTAGTCTCGCTAAAACTGGCTGGCTGGACTCATTTGGCTAATTTTGGTTTTGAATTATTTGTGGAAGTCCAGGGAAGGTTTAAACGGTGAGTAAATATTTTCGCTTTCCCTTAGAAACTATTCCTTTGGTTTTGAATGTCAAACATTTGATGTTCGTCCCGTCGTTTAGAAATCAATTAAATTTAAAAGTTGTTCAGAAATGCTTTTTTATTTATTGATTCTGAGGCGGTACGAAGTTTGCCGGGTCAGCTAGTACCTAATAAGAATTTTTCAATATATTTCCTTAACTTTTAAAACAAGGTAAATATTTTTGTTTTTCTTATTAAAATCTACTTTAATATAATCTCATTTGGACTATCAGTAAAAGCTTTCTAAGCTTTAAATTTTCAACAAAAAGCTGAGATAAAAATACAAAACTTCCTTATCAGTTATTTGAGACTTCAGATTTATAGTAACCAACTTAACCTTACGTTCATGTTGTTATTTTCTACATTTTAGATAGACACAGATTAAAAACTGGTCAATGGTCATACTATATCACTTTTTTATTCATTCAGGTGAATTTCTTGGAAGTAGCCGGGTATACCGAGAGGAGCTTTATCCTCACGAGCTTTATTACATGCACATTCGTCTAAACTAGAAATCATTGTGAAAGGATCCCTCGCGGACCAAAAGGTTCAGGCAATCCTTCTTCTGTCGTCGCATCCTTCAAGCGCAGTGTGAAGAGGCATTTCAACAAGCCCGCATAGTGGACGCGACTGCTGTCTACAGATCCTCTTCTCTGACAGCAGTCGCCTCCGTTCATGGATCGCACTCTAGCTTAACATCAGGCGGAGTGCGGTGATATGACGTGTTAAAATAAAAAAAAATACGAGAGGAGTGTCATTGTCAATCTGGATGGTTCGTTTCCTCAAGCATACTGAGCACCACCGTTAATTAAAAAAGAATTACAGTCTCGATTAAATTTTATTTAAGAATAATTAATGTATCAGTTAAGATAATTAACACTTAGTTAATGAGAGAATCGTGTAATTGGGTTTTAAAGTATATGAGATGGTATGATAAAACACCTTTTCATAATTCTAATGGCGTTACTATAAAGACGTGCTTTACTGGCAAATGGAGAGGTATTTTTATATCGATTCTAATTTAGATAAATTGTAGGTAATTGTTAGGCATTTTTAATACTAAAGAACATTCCGTCAGATCTATTTCACCGTAGTGTAATATCACTAGAAGTTTTTTTTTTATTATAGATAAAACCTCAGGTTTCAGAATCAGTTTGAAAGTAGCCGAGTTTAACAGGAGGAGTGTACATTGTCAGCCTCAATGGTGCCCAAGCCGGCACAGTGGAGGGTTATGCTCATAGACAGCATTCTATTTTAACTTGAGGTACAATAAAAAAAGAAGAAATTGTATTACTGAAGACGTGGCTGTATGGAGCTTGATCATCTTGCTTTCCGAGAGTGGGAGAACAGAACTAAAAAATAATTCAAACAACAAAAATTAATTTAAATTGAAAAAGTTGTAATTATTTTTAAAATTATTATCAAATCAATAACAACATCTAAAAGCCATTACGTTGCATACATATTACCTACTACAGACGCGGCGTAGATTAGAAAAACAGGTGTTAATGTGGGCCACATTATTTATGTTTGAATCTTATTAACTGACCGTTTGGTTAGGTAGGTGGGAAAATTGGAGATAGCATCTGTCGTGCGTTAACTAACTACTATGCATACATTCATCTATGAAGAAAAGAAGGAAGAAAAATTACTTTTTTTAGTGCAGCTCGGCCTGATACTGGAGTGCGGTCCACGAACAGAAACAACTGCTTTTACAGAAAAAAATCTGCAGGCAGCAGTCGCCTCCGCTATGCCGGTTTGATGAGAGTAATATGCACCATCCAGAGAGCGCACACTGTTATATTAGTAGGAGAGGCATTGTCGACCTGGATGGTGCACTTTCGTCTTCTTATGCTGGTAGAACGGAGGGCTGCGCTCATGGACTGCACTCTAACTTAAGAGGTGGATAGATACCGTTGACCTTTATGTAAAAATAATTTGAAAAAAATAAACCAAAGATTCCCTAGGTATTGTATTGTCTAATATCATGATGAAAATAAAAAAAACCTAGCAATTAATAGTTTAGAAGAAAAATGATTTTATATTGCTAAAATGTATAAAACCATTTTTATATACATATAATACCTATACTAGGGAATCTTCGCTTTATATTTTTTCAAATAACTTTTCGAATTATTTTTATTTTTTATTTTTTACATAAATCGACACACAATCGCATGAGAAAGGTCAACGGCGTCTATCCAGCTCTTAAATGCCGTCTCCATAATAAGTTAGTTTATACTCGTACATCCTTGGCAGTTTGGTATATGATAAGCTCTAACGTTAATGAGTCTCAAAGTATAGTTGACATGGTATATAGTATATCTACCTATGCAGTATGTACATTGTACGTACACAGAATATGAAGTAGTGTTTAGTATTCACAGTTCAGGGGTCCTACCAAATACTTTAAAGAAGCAATTAGCAACCTAGAGTTTATTTTAAAGAGAGGTACAAAATTCACTACAATTTTTTTTTCTTTTTTTTTAGTAGCTCGGCATGTGACTACACTCCGCCTGATCTAAAGCTAGAGTGCGGTCCATGAATGAAAACAAAATCTGGGTGATGCATATTCGTCTCCTCAAGTCGACATAGTGGAGGCACCTATTCATGTGAGTTATACAAAAGCTGCATTGCAAGCGAAACAAATTATTTTATTTTATTATTTTTAAATCTAAACCACAAATGTCGCTACTGTTCTTACTTGCCTACTTATGTGTAGTAATGTACCCTGTCGACCGATTGAACGTTTTTATATAGTTTCATTTGTTCCTGTTAAAGACACTCAAAACCGTAGAAAATCTTCTCTATATTTCTATATTTAGTTAACAAATCGAATTTTCAATGTAGCAAAACCGTCCCTAAACTCCTTACATACGAATGCGTTCTTTGATGTGTCAAGTGTGTCGCGCTTTGAAAATTTTCCACAGAGGATGCGATGTAGATGAGATATTAATGTGTAGGGATATTATTAGATGTCTAAACCATTTGTATTGTATTATTTTTTGTTTAAAATATAACGTATGCAATTCCTAGGGGTATTTTTGTTAATGCAGACAGGAGATTAGCACAGTTTGACGTTTTTTTTAATTGTAGCTTGGCATGTGACAACACTCCGCCTGATGTAAAGCTAGAGTGTGGTCCATGAATGGAAACAACTGCTACTACAAAGATCAGCTACAGGCAACAGTCGCCTCCACTATGCCGGCTTGAAGAGACGAGCATGTACCATCCAGATTGACAGTGCACACTCCTCTCATTATATCTGGCTACTTTCAAACTATTCCCGAAACGCGACAGGGTCACTTCACGGGTGTTACATTCGAAAGTAGTGGTACTGCCCAAGGACGGCAGACTGGGCGAATAACCATCATCAGTCTGCCTACCAAACTTTATTCTTTTTATTACGTCCTGGAACTACCACCACTTTCGAGTGTAACTCCATGAAGTAATCTAGTTGCGTTAACATCAAATGGAGCGTTCGGCGTTCGAATTTTCCAAAAAAAACACTAATCAATTATAGGTATCTTATAGGCAAGCGTGCTCCAGCTTTGACCGGATAATTGTTTACCATCAGACAGTGTGTAGTCAAACGCTAGCCGATTAAGAATTAAAACAAAAAAAAATCTCAGAGTCTACGACACAAGCATTAGCTTTATTTTAGACCTCATTAATAATAGAATAAATATTGGACATTATTTGTTTTTTTTTTATATACAGGATGTCCCGTAAGTAGTGGTGTCAACGGTATTTTACAGATAAAGGGGTTCAATATCTATATTCTACGATACGTTTTTAGAATCCATGTGAATTGTAGATATTTTTAAAATAATGGTCCCGTAATCTTATATACAATTTTTTTACACCAGCTTCGTTTAAATATTTTGCTTAAAATTTGATGAATTAAATCTTCTTTAGATTTTATTTTTTTATTTAATCATGGCTATTAATTGGTTACAAATAATATTTTAATTAGAAAGCCCTGTGTTTTCTCAACCCACTTAAATAAAAATATCAGTGAAAATAATTGTAAACAAATTTTTATAACATTATTTTGTGATAAAACGGGGGAAATAATGATAATTCTTTAAAAATGTCATAACTTTTAAACCAGAAGGTATAAAAAAAAATCACCAAATTATATTGTAGATATTGAACCCCTCTATCTGTAAAATACCGTTGACACCACTACTTACGGGACACCCTTTATATACTAGAGGTGCAAATTTCATACATCTGACATAAAAAAACCGTAGGCCGCTTCAAACGATTTGACAATGTTGCCGTCTAGTAAAATACTAACGAACCTAAACGTGACTGTTGCCATGTTTTCCCTCGCGTCACATTGGGAGCGTTATTGTACATCTAGTTGTATATATCAATGGTTTTTGTTAATTGAATATTAACACATAATAAGTATTAATAATATGATATAAACACGTGTCATCTCAAGACATATAGAAATTGTTACAAACGCAAACAATAGATAAATAGATAACGGGTGTCGCCAACATTCAGCACGGCTGAGTGACGAGGGTCAAATTGATATACTTATATACTAACAAATATATACCAAGGCATGAAAATAGAAATTAGAATGATTGTTGCTAACGCTGTTTATAAAGAAGTACGTTAAGCATGCTCAAAGTTTTGCAGCTAAGTTTTTTTTTTTTTTAATTTATTGTAGCTCGGCATGTGACAACACTCCGCCTGGTGTAAAGCTAGAGTGCGGTCCATGAATGGAAACAACTGCTACTACAGAGAAACCTGTGCTACCCGCTACCCGCAGTCGCCTCCACTATGCCGGCTTGAGGAGACGAGCATGTACCATCTTAGATTGACAGTGCACACTCCTCTCGTTATACCTGGCTACGGGTGTTACATTCGAAATGGGACAAATAGGTATTTTTATTACCACGTATCATAAAAGAAGTCAATTAAATACAATATTTACAAAAAAAAATTGAGAACAGCAGAATGTCTATTTCGCTTAAGAAAAAAGGTGGCGGACAATTATTTTCTCAAGTTGATCATTGGTATATAATTCATTATGTAAAAAGTGAATTTTTTTCACTATCATCATTCAGTTTTAATTTGTTTACCTCGGTTATTAAGTAATTTGAAATTTTCTGATACAATTTTTGAGGTAATCAATACGTATTTAAAAAAAAATTTAACAAACTATCGAATATTAATTCTTATATCGAAATTTCTTTCTCTATATCGAAAATTATTCTTTTTTTATTATGCCACGACATGTGACCTCGACTGGCCTGGTGGTAGCACAGTT
This sequence comes from Tinea pellionella, assembly GCA_948150575.1. Classification (NCBI taxonomy): domain Eukaryota; kingdom Metazoa; phylum Arthropoda; class Insecta; order Lepidoptera; family Tineidae; genus Tinea; species Tinea pellionella. The sequence goes on along the minus strand of OX411263.1, from coordinate 5,653,779 downwards.
GGTAGTAGCGCTTACTCGGTGGCTCCAGTCACCATTACTATGCCGGCCTAGGGAGGTGCTTGGGCCCAAAAATGGACATCTTAAAAATCTAATACATTTAGGTGTAGATACGATAATAGATCAAGTTCAAATGTAACAGTCGGACCACCAAAAAAGAGATATTCTAACAAGACGATCTCTGACCCCTCGTCTTCATCATAATGATAAAGATATTATGAGTGATGTGCGTGCATTTTTAACACTACTCTGCCGCGAGTGACTTGCGCGGGAGTTGTGTAATACTTTTCATACTGATGGACGAGTGATTTTGATCGTAAATAGGGTTGGCACGAGTTTTTAGTTTTATTTTATTATAATATAAATTTTTAATAAAATAATATTGGAAATGATGGTAGGCAGAATGATGATGGTTATTAGCGCAGTGGGGTACCAGTCACCATTCAAATGATAATCCTGTCAAGATCAGTTTGGAAGTTGTCGATTACTCGTATCACGAAAGGAGTCTGTCCTATTAATAGATTGTGCGCACTCGTCCAAGTTGGTAATGTATACATTACACACGTTACACTTAAAACACATATACCGAGCTACAATATAAAAAAAACTGAAATGCTGAATAAAGCTGTGAAAACCATTGAATTGAAGGATTGAACCTGAATAATTAGTAATTTTAATATGCGTATTTTTTTGTCTATACAGATGTGATTATTTTACACTAGCAACCCTATAGACTAAGTAGCATGTTCAAGTGCGGGTCTCAATTTTTATGTAGCAACACTAAGTTGGTATTGAAATATCTCTAATTACAAGCTATTTGTAAAGTGTGTCAATACATATTTTGGTACCATTGTTTTTTCTACATGATACCTCATATTTAACTAACAGATATAAAAAAACTGATGGCAACCCCGTTAACCACGTGTTACACTAATAATGTTAAAACGTTATTGCAAGATAGCAATTATTTTCTTTCATGGACCGCACTCTTAACATAACATCAAACGGAGTGTTGTCATATGCAGAGCAACAATAAATACAATGCAATCGAACTGCAATTGTTTTAGGATTGAATTAGTAATAGTACTTCTAGGGTTAAAAAAAATAAAGAAAAACTTTATTTGGTAGTTTGATTAAGGTCAGGAGGAGGAGTACTAGTCTAATGACTATTTTACAGGCATCAGTGCCGTCTCTTATTAATCTTAATTATTACATTTGTTTGTGCATATAGTTTTCTAGTTACCTAGCTAGGCCACCTGAAAGAAAATGCCTTCCGGCACTAAGCACGCCTTTTGATATACTAAAACTATAATATGTCAATTAAGTTTTTAAATAAATAAATATAATTGCTCAAACTTTACTAAATTCTTGCTTTTATTTATAAGTACATATAGGTGTATATTCCATTACAACAATGGCTAAATATCTGAGTATAGTTCACGCAATAGAATATATCTAAGAGCCCTTACAATAATGATGTTTCGCAAGATTCCCAGTTCTAAGACAATGGTGCGTGGGTGTCTAATTTGAAGGGTCACGATATAAACGTTCCATATAGTGTATTAACATAATGTACCATATGGTTTGCTTGAAAGAGCTTTTAGTACTTTAAGGAGGTACCTATCTACTTTTTTTAAACTTGTATCCTACGCCTCCGATATGACAGTTCTGTTTGGGTATGCTCATCTCGTTATCCAAGATAATCGCCACTGAGTCATAATATTTGAAAGTGGTGGTAATTGTGGTGACCGTGGTCTAGTGGTAAGACGCGTGTTCAAAGCCCGCTAAAGTCTGACCGCTACCAATGTAACTTTGTTATATGTACCCTGGTCGCTCAGCGGTAGGCAGATTAATGATGGTTATGAGCCCAGTCTGCCGTCCTGAGGTAGTACCACCACTTTCGAATGTACCACCTGTGAAATGGGGGCAGTTTAAAAGTAGCTAGGTATAGCGAGAGGGGTGTGCACTGTCAATCTAGATGGTGCTTGCTGCCCATAAAGATTTCTCTGTAGCAGTTGTTTCCGTTTATAGATCGCACTCTAGCTTTATATCAGGCGGAGAGTTGTCATATGCCGAGCTACACCTTAAAAAACATAAATGCATGTGTTAATAATATCTCTTTCACGTTGCAATAACAAACAATTACCTCCAAATTCACGTAATGGGAACACAAACTTAGAAATTAGTATTCAGTTAGTGGAACGACTTTGAAAGCAAATTAATGTAAATCTAATTACATTAGCAAGTCAATAAATGAAAACTTAAAAAAACGGGTCAATGATTCTCATTTCAATACTTCGCTAAACATTGAGAAAAACAATGTAATAGCTCGTAGTTCAAACCTGGGGTTCTACCTAGTACGGAGCTCAAGAAATTTCGATTTTCCTTCGATCGAATGCGTGAATGCGGTGTTTCGGAAATGAATCAAATGAAATGTTTGCTGATTAATAAATCACATCTTCTCGTACAAAGATTCGATCGGAAACGAAATTTTATTTATGAAGACAGTATGAAAAAAGATAAAGCTTTATGTCCTCTGGTTTAGGGTCCCATGGATACTACATGCATACTAACAATCGTCATTGTGAGCTTAAGGAAACGTAAACGCCTCCTTTTTTAATAGTAGCTCAATGTGTGACTTTTTTTTTATTTATTGTAGCTCGACATGTGACAACACTCCACCTGATGTAAAGCTAGAGTGCGGTCCATGAATGGAAACAACTGCTACTACAGAGAAACCTGTGCGGGTAGCAGTCGCCTCCACTATGCCGGCTTGAGGAGACGAGCATGTACCATCCAGATTGACAGTGCACACTCCTCTCGCTATACCTGGCTACTTTCAAACTATTCCCGAAACGCGACAAGGTCGCTTCACGGATGTTACATTCGAAAGTGGTGGTACTGCCCCAGGACGACAGACTGGACAAATAACCATCATCAGTCTGCCTACCACTCTTTAATAGTGCCTATAGGCACTGAGCGACCAAAGTACATGTAACAAAGTTACATTGGTACCGGTCTTTTAGCGAGGTTCGAACACGGGTCTCATTTTTAGGTTAGTGCGGTCCATAAACATAGACAACTGCGAAAATCTGGCTACAAAACTTTTTTTTTTGTAAGAGATTATTGAAGACTATCTGTAAATAAATATAAATAAATAAAAATAAATAACCCTTTTTTTTTCAAGTAAATGTGTATTAAATTGCCTCAATGCGATTATGCAATAATATGCAATGCGTAGGCGCATCCAGGTCAGAACACTTCTTGTTAAACAAATTACTTTTACATGCAATTATAATCCTTATACGAAAAGAATAAAGGTGAAAATTTCGTATTACAAATGAAGAGTTATTCTCAATTTTATAATTTTCGTTTAGATATTAAAAAGATAAACGTATACGCGAAAAGAGAAGAATTTTGTCAAGAATAACCCTTTAGTATAGCTAAAATGTGGTTTTACGAGTAACAGCAAATTTCCCAATCGTAAATGACCAATATTATTGAAATTGTACAAATCGATGATTACCGAAGCGTTAAAACATCGATTAAATACAAATAAGGAATCGATCTTGTGACCGCCAGTTAGTGTGGATAATTGAGGAAAATAATTATTTTAAAATTCTTTTTGCGTAATTGAATTCTTGTAGTCATACTTTTTTCACACTGGTAACTTAACGCCTTCTTGCTTCTCGTCCATTCGTGCTCGTGTTTTTAACAGTAATTTTTCCTACTAAAAGATACCACAAAGTTAGGACCTAATATAAAAAATACATTGGTACTTTATCAGAACAATAATATTTTATTAAAGTTTTATAAAATACCTACTATAATATTACTTCAAACCATTGATATATACAACTAGATGTACAATAACGCTCCCAATGTGACGCGAGAGAAAAGATGACTGCAGTCACCTTTAGGTTTTTTGTTAGTTAGTATTTGACTTGATAGCAACAATGTCAAATCGTTTGAAGCGGCCTACGTTTTTTTCATGTTAGATGTATGAAATTTGCACCTATAGTATTATATATCTCTATGCTTCAAACATGTTCTCGCGAAACAAGAAACAATTAGATTGAATGATAGGCAGACTAATAACCAAGTCTAGTCTGCCGACCTGGGGTAGTACTACCACATTCGAATGTAACACTGGAAAAGTGACTTTGTCGCGTTTCGGGATCTGATTTGAAGTAGCCAGGTATAACGAGAGGAGTGCACACTGTCAACCTAGATGGTGCACAATCGTCTCCTCAAGCCGGCATAGCGGAGACAACTGTTGCCTGTAGAAATTTCTCTGTTTTAATTGTTTCCGCTCGTCAGGCAGAGCTGTCATGTAAAAATGCATTGCTCTGTGGTTGTTTTCGCTTATACTCGTAGATCGCATTCGAAGCCTGCATTACTAGCAGAGTAAAATGCAACTTTATCTAAATATAGCACCTATTTGAAATGCACTTGATGCATAACGCATGAGTTGTAGCGGAAGTGAGCAAACAGGCTGACAGTCATGGCAATAATCAATAGTAACGTTGACACTTCCTTTAATGCTCCATACATACAAACTCGCGCCTATTAGTTCCTTTTTTAAACTTGATTTTATGTTGAGCTTAATTATGTGGAAAGGGATTAATTAATCTAAATTTCTAATATGTGAAAGTAGCTCACTCCATCTTTTCATTACCTTTTCACGCCTGCTGCAAGGCATCTTGGGGAGGGAATATTTTTTTCAACACTCCGCCTGATGTAAAGTTAAAGTGCGGTCCATGAACGGAAATAACTGCTAATACGGATGAATATCCGCAGGCAGCAGTCGCCTTCTCTATGCCGGCTTGTGCACCATCCAGATGCGCACCTTCCAACGTTAAATGCATACGAACTTGAGAGTAACAGTTTATATAAATTACTGATTTTCTTATTTTTATTTTGGTAATTGAAACTTACTGACTGAGGTACCTACTCGTGCCTGCATATTTAGTATAAAAATATATTAATTGCTTATTCCTGAGTTGAGACTAGAGTTTATGAGACGTTAAAATGCGCGTAAACATGGTAAAGAAAGCAAAAAATGTCATACTTAAGAGTTTTCCGACCGACTTTTCGGCAGTTCATTACAATAATGTCGTTAAGTGGGTGTTATTTGGTGATAAACAACTGGTTTAGATAAGATATCAGCATTTTTGAGTTATTCTCAGGATTTTTCTTTATTGTAGCTCGGCATGTGACAACACTTCGCCTGATGTAAAGCTAGAGTGCGGTCCATGAATGGAAACAACTGCTACTACAGAGAAACCTGTGCGGGTAGCAGTCGCCTCCACTATGCCGAGACGAGCATGTACCATCTTAGATTGACAGTGCACACTCCTCTCGTTATACCTGGCTACTTTCAAACTATTCCCGAAACGCGACAAAGTCACTTCACGGGTGCTACATTCGAAAGTGGTGGTACTACCCCAGGACGGCAGACTGGACAAATAACCATCATCAGTCTGCCTACCAATTTACATTTACATTTTTTTTTACTTTTACAAATTAAGTAAACTTTAAAAAAAATCGACTTGATAGTAAGTAAGTTTATTTTTATTATTTTTATTTAATTCTAATTCCAATTCTATATAACGCAGTGATAATAAACGCGATACTTAGTAAGCTGCATAAAATATTTTAATATGGGTAGTTAAAACAATATGTTGGGGAGTTTTTGGAGCTTTATAAACGCTAATTAAATATGACGCTAATGCCAGATTTAACTCAAATTGTATTATTAAATGAACTGCTTTATGAATGTAAACGTTTGTTATTTTAGTAAAGAATATATTTATATAAACACTAAAGCGTTACAGAATGACCCATGTTGTTTTTCTAGAGATATTGATAATTTTCATTAAAACTAGAAACCGGATAATTCCTATGTTAATTTTTTATGACTTCCGAAGAACTAAAGATGTACACCCACATGTTATAACTATGTAAAAACTATAAAGATAATAGATTAATTTGAGAAAGATTTCATATCTTTTGGAAATTTAAATTTACGTAGGCACCGATTACGTGAACCTACCTACCTATTTTTATTGTTGTAGCTCGACATATGACAACCCTCCGCCTGATGTTAAGCAAGCAGCAGTCGCCTCCGCTACGCCAGTTTGAGGAGACGAATATACATCATCCAGGTTGACAGTACATATTCCTCTTGTTATTACTAGCTACTCGTACTTCCAAGCTGTTTCCGAGACGCGTACTCTTACGTACTTAAGTGGTGGTCTTACACGGGCCTAAAAACTATTATCAGTTCGCATACCACTCTTTAAAAATTCTAAAAAAGTCTTCAAAAAGTTTCAAATCATTTCTAAATTAATTGGTGGTTACCAGGGTAGGTAGGCAGAGATTATAGAGCGAGATATTCTCTATATCTATAAAACCACATCTATTACTCTTTCAGGTTAAGGGAGGAGGCCCTTGACCCTTTCTGATCATATGACCAAATAGATCTTTCATTAAGACTTTGTATGAGAAATCTATTGCGTTAACCATATCTCATTCGTTCAGCATACCAAATACCACCCATAGAAACTGCAAACTTCACAAGAACCGCGTGAAATCTTAGAAATCATAACTTAGGCACATAAAACTTTTCCCAACACTTAAATATAATATTAACTGCTATGAGTAATTTCCTTTATCATATAACATGACTGTATGTGTTAGAAGCGTGTTTTAGACGCCGATTTATAGCACCTTCACCATACCCTCAGGGAACAATCTAAATCTATGACAATTTTGTGCTTACAACGCTTATTAACGCTGGGTTAATGTGAAAAAGACTTCTTTCATATTAAATATTTGTGAGCGGCCGTAGTCTAGCGGTAAGACGTGTGAACTCACGATGGATGAGTCCCGTGTTCGAACCTTTCTAATTTTGACCGATACCAATGTAACTTTGTTATATGTACTTTGGTCGCCCAGTGCAGACTGATGATAGTTATTAGCCCAGTCTGACGTCCTGGGGAGTACCACCACTTTCGAATGTAACACCTGTGAAGTGACCTTGTCGCGTTTCGGGAATAGTTTGAGAGTAGCCAGATATAACGAGAGGAGTGTGCACTGTCAATCTGGATGGTACATGCTCGTCTCCTCAGGCCGGCATAGCGGAGGCGACTGCTGCCCGTAGAGATTTTCTCTGTAGTAGCAGTTGTTTCCATTCATGGACCGCACTCTAGCTTTACATCAGGCGGAGTGGTGTCACATGCCGAGCTACAATAAAATAAAATAAAAGTTTGTCAACAACTCGAGGAGTGTGCAATGTCAATCTAACGGTGCACATTTGTCTCATTAAGCCGGCATAGCGGACGAGACTGTTGTCTACAGAAATTTCTCTGTAGTAGCAATTATTTCCATTCATATATCGCATTCTAGCTTTACATCAGGCCGCTTGTTAATAATATACGTATGTAGATAGATAGAAGTTAATTCTAATATCCAATATTGAGAGCAAATGTATTGCCCTGGGACCTATATCAATTTGCCAATGTAACGTAAACATAAGCGTTCCTATAAAAGAAAGGGAGAAAAAATTACTTTTATTAAATAAACCTTGAGATAATATTTTATGACATTTATTTCAAATATTGGAAATTGCGCAAATATGAATAGGTATTTACTAATTGTTCACGAGAAGATAAACTACTAAATTATAATTGAAATTAACCAAAAAATCTAGCAATTGGAAACAGGGGAAAGGCTAGGCTAATAACCATCATCAGTCTGCCTACCACTCTTTAATAGTACCAAAGTGTACATATTGTACATACAAATTGTACATAGTGGGAAATTTATTTGATGGCGGGTAAATCTATTGTATCTATGTTTTAATGCTTCTGCCTGTCGCTGTATTTTCTCCTAAATAAATAAATAAATAAAAAAAGTACATATAACAATGTTACATTGGTACTGGTCAGAATTAGCGAGGTTCGAACACGGGTCTCATCGATCGTGAGTTCACGCGTCTTACCGCTAGACACGGCCGCTGACAAGCTATATCCTTCAGCAATATCCTTGAGGTAATTTTCATTACATTTTAATAATAACAAATGCAATGTTTAATATGTATAAAAAAATTAATAACTCATAAAAGATAAAATTTGATTAAAAAGTAATTATTTAACGCCCAGACTGTGTCAATTACGTACCTGAAAGAGGCTGAATACAATCTAAATAAACGTAGCCTTTTAAAAATTATCCTCAACCTTTTTCATGAATACGATGAAATATTTTAGACTCACTAATTAACTTTGCCGCGGTAATTTCTATTATCACTTTTATTCGTAAACTGAGGTTTATAAAAAAAAAAAATTATATTACATTGCCCGACTTCTACATGTGTTTGTATATTTAAAATGGAAAATTATTTTTACAAATAAAAAAAAATGCAAAAAGGAAAAATTGAAAATAAAGCCACATTTTTCCATAATATTATTATTTTAATAGTAAATTTTTTTAACATTACATATTCTTTAAATTTGGTTAAACGTTTAATATAATAAAAATTACGATGAAAATTATTCAGAAAAAAAAATACAATACAATACAATTGTCACGCAAAAAAAAACTGTAGCATAATTTAATAACAGCAAATTCGTACATAAATTAATAGAATAAAACTAACCGAGAATAGTTATATGAAATAAATAAATAATCTCTTTCCACAATAAGTTATCTCTCGCGAAGTACATCAGCACGCGTTGTAAGCGAAAGCTGTTAATTATTTGTCTATCCATCCGTCTGTCGTTTTACGATCTTTTCGTGGTTCTGACGTTCAGTCATAACTCCCACTATTATGACGTTATTAACCGTTACCAACCATTAAATTATTTATAGCTTAATATTAAATTATATTTAGCCTTACTTTGAAAATATCAACTTGTTCTTAATCTTCCACCAAAATTGTTCTTTTTGACTTACCTGTAACAATTAATAATTAATTATAATAATAATAAAATATTTTATAATATAGCACGGCATATCATTCGCACATCATCATTCAGTCAGGTAGAATTAAACTTATACATTAAGCCGGCATAGTGGAGGCGACTGCTGTGTGCAGAAATTTTCCCTGAGGTATTAATTGTCTTCGCTCGTGTACTCCATCTAACCTATCTATATAACTTCGATTTATTCATTTTCTTACAAAGTAACATTTCTTGTGCCAGCCTTCTTGCAATACGCCTTTCCGGCATTATTTGGTAGAATAGTAAAAAAAATATATATTCATAATTTTATTATTAAAATGCTGCAATAAATAAATAAAAATTAAGAGAGGTATTAAATAAGGAAACAATACAGAGTTTTCCACGTCAAACTAAATTCCGCTATTCACATGAAAAGCTTACCTACATCGTTAATTAGTACAGAGTAGAAGTTCTATCATATACGGGCGAATGCACATTTCAACAATTAAGGTCCTCGCTATTGTTCATCACAAGAACAACAACACATTTCCAGTTAACCACTAAAATAAATTGAACTTTATTTTTATCAACATAAGAGGTTGTATCAAATCGTGTAGCGAAAATTGTGGTTAGGTCACCTCATTCGATGTGAGCACCGAAGCGCAAATAATTGCTCAGTTTGCGAGGACGATGTGGCTTGGACAGATGCTTTAGTGTAATTTTCATCAGCATAACCACCTAACCTAACGTTCATTAGTGAAACGCACAAAAACATGCAATTCACTCTATACTCGTATTCCCTATGATTAGGGTAGGTATTGTTACGGCGTTATTATGAGTTATGAGGCATTGTATTTTGTTATTTTAATTATAATTAACAAATTTATCTTTCTGATGGCCTGTCATGTAGAGTCCACCTTCGTAGGATTTTTCCATTGTAGCTCGGCATATGACTATACTCCACCTGATGTTAAGCTAGAGTGCGGTCCATGAATGGAAACAATTGCTACCAAAGAAATTTCTGCAGACAGAAGTCGCATCCGCTATGCCGGCTTAAGGAAACGAATGTGCAACATTAGGCTGACTCTCGTTGTTGATTGTATTATAAACGCAACGTATTGCGACAGAGACTCCTCCATGTTTCTCTGTTGATTTTATTAATTTTTTTTAGTTAATAATTAGGTAGTTAAGGTGCTGTGCCTCTCAAATAAGCCCATGTGGGCTACAAATTGTAAATATAGTGAATGAATGAATAAAAAAAACCTACTTACAAACTTATCCCGAAACACGAAAAGGTGTTACACGAGTGTAAAACATCGTCCTGGGGTAGTACGTGATGGCACTTTCTAATGTAACACCCGTGAATTGAGATTGTCGCGTTTCGGGAATAGTTTCAAAATAGCCAGACAACGAGAGGAGTGTGCACTGTCAATCTAGATGGTGCACACTCGTCTCCTTAAGCCGACATAGCAGACGTGACTGCTGTCTCTAGATTTCTCTGTAGTAGCATTTCTTTCCGTTCATGGACTGCACTCTAGCTTTAAATCAGACAGAGTGTTGTCATATGCCGTGCTACAGTAATAAAAAAAAATATTAGTACATAAATATACGTACATAGAGTATATGATTATAAAATAAACAAATTTAAAATAATGAACGACATCCTGTTGTGTTAGAAACATTACTGTTTTTAGCGTCCATTACCATGCGTAACAAATTAAAGGCATTGTGTCTACATGTTTTGTTGCCACGTCTGTCCACCTGCATTATTGTAATTCAAATCACAGGGTATAGTGGGGACGCGTTCTTAATATATTAAACACTTATTCCGGTTGCTCTAGTAGTGTCGAGAATAATGTGTCATCGTCTTAATACGTTAATTAGTTCAATAATTAATGTCTTACATTAAACGCTAACTCGAGGAAAACCTTTAATGTAGCCTTAGTTTTAATATCCTAATTTTACCGCACCAATTATCGCGCAGTTCGACGCAGTCATTAATGCTAACGTACTTGGATCCGAGACGAGCTAAAGACCGGTACCAATGTAACTTTGTTATATGTACTTTGGTCGCTCAGTGCCTATAGGCACTATTAAAGAGTGGTAGGCAGACTGATGATGGTTATTTGTCCAGTCTGCCGTCCTGGGGTTTCGTCACTTTCGAATGTAACACCCGTGAAGTGACCTTGTCGCGTTTCGGGAATAGTTTGAAAGTAGCCAGGTATAACGAGAGGAGTGTGCGCTGTCAATCTGGATGGTACATGCTCGTCTCCTCAAGCCGGCATAGTGGAGGCGACTGCTGCCCGGACAAGTTTATCTGTAGTAGCAGTTGTTTCCATTCATGGACCGCACTCTAGCTTTACATCAGGCGGAATGTTGTCACATGCCGAGCTACAATAATAATAATAATTTATTAATATCCATAAATCATAATGCAGTATGAAATCCCTATTACATGAAAAAGAAAAAAAAAATCATTTCCTTCGGTTAACGAAGTGCATTCCAATGAACACTAGGCCATTATAGTCTATAAATTTTATTATTAGTAATCGCTCGTAATTCGACCGCCGGACTGTCTGTACGTTTGTACTTGAACCTACACTTCCAGATACACATTTACAAACAAACAATAATGATCCTTAAGACTGGTTATTAAGGAATATATTTTACAAATAAATCTCTAGTGCCTTATAAATATATGACTCTACTACAATAATTATTTCACAATTTTATCGTACGCGATTATTTATAGGGCAGCACTAGAAATTCCCACTGTATGTAGCAGTTGAAAGAAGAGCATAGTGTTGTATCCATTCATTTATCGATAAATTGAGTTACTTAGAACATTTTTATACTAAAATTATTGAATTGTAAAGAAAGAAAAAGCATTGATTCAAATGAAAATAAATATTGTCAAATACATATTATTATTAAATTTGAAAAAAATATATATATTCTTAAACGCATATTGTACAAGAAAACTATATTATTTCCTAAAGTATTTTTTCAACAATTATAATAAAATTAGGTACTTATGTAATTTTAAATGAAAGGTAAAGATCTGAAATAACACTTGTAAAAAAATATGTTTTATCGATATCGATATAATTTCAGTAACTTCATTATTAAGCAACATGTATGCGGGCTCGCGTGTCGATATCATCTATTTTTATCATTTGGGATAAAAGTATCGCGTGCTTCCTTCACTACAGGATACGGCTTCTGTTTCATATGAAATTTGCAATCATTGTAAAAAAAAGGAACGGTTTTAATTCGCATCTCGTATAATATACTTTATTACGACACAACATTAATGTTACAGATAGCCCTCTGTGCAGAGGATGCATGGGGGCTGAAGAGACAGTCGCGCACGTGCTCTTGGAGTGCAGCAGCGTAGACGAACCACGACAGAAGTTCCTCGGCACGGCAAGGACGCTTGCGGAGGTGTGCAGGAACGTGAAGAGTTTCCTGTCCTTCCTGGAGGACATCGGGTGGCTGCGATGAAGCGGACCACCTCGCGCACAACGAGCGGCCATGGCTGCTCAATTGCGGAAAAGGAGCCTGCGCGGAATCTACAATCTAGAGTTTTGCATTGTTTATTGTTTGGAAACCGTTGTTAAAATTATCGTTGTTAAACGCGTAGGTGTTGTGTACTTATCCGTACGTATAATTTTATGTTTGTTAGAAATAAATTATAAAACGAGTGCTTTTTGTTTAATGAGAAAAAATTCGCGGGTTTATTTCTATAGAAACTGAATTTTTACTAATTAAAAAAAAAACTAAAAAAAATAATTTAATAATAAAAGTTAGGTACATAATTATAAAATTAGATCTAATTCATACATTACTCCGTTTTACCAATACATAATTATAAACACGCAATGTACCGTTTACAAAAAAAATAATTACAAACAATAAAATAAAAATAGGGGCCCTTAAAGTCTGTTGGTCATATAACACATAAAAATAATAATAAATTTATTTTAGTAAAAATAAAAATATAACCCGAATTATGTATTCATTTAGGTTAATTTGATTATTGATATAAATATTTCTCGTTATTCCGGTTAAAAATTATAAAACTAATATTACCACTATAATGTAGAGATTACGAGGAACAAAATCGAGATTTATTATTGTAAATAAATGTAACAACGGGCCTATTTTCCATACAAAGAAAATTTACGTTGCCAAAAATTGAAAAAAAAAAAAAAAACTTTCCTCACGCCTATATCCCCTACCAGGGTAGGGTAGGCAGAGATTATGGAGCATAAGCGACTACTCTCTCTACTACTTTTCCCACGACCACATTCATACCCTTCTTACATGCAAACTCGATTGATGAGAGGAGTGTGCACTGTCAATCTAGCACACTTGTCTAATCAGGCCGGCATAGCGTTGGCGACTGTTGCCCTGTAGAGATTTATCTGTAAGTTTAAATAAAATAATCTTCTCTCATTCTTTCCAAATGACCGAAACACGTCAATATAATGAAATTTTTGTAGACAGTACAACTGGTTAATTGGTTACTCTTATGCTGTTGGTATAATTTGCCATCCTTACCATAATACATTAAGCGATAACATTTAATTGAACTAAATGAATACGGGCCCCCATTCCAGATAGACACTTCCTCATTTTACTAAGTTATATTTATTATTAACAGTTTTTGAAAACAAATAGAAAAATGGCACGTGAAGCGTCAACGGCTGTAGGATGGGTTTGATTCCCGTTAATTTTAATCTCCTGTTATTTTTTTATTATACAGTAATACCCCGCTTTACGCGAGGGATACGTTCCGCAAAAACTCGCGTTAAGTGAAATTCGCGTATAAGGGGGTCACGTTTAAGCATAACCAAAAGTCACTACAAAATGCAAATCAATACATATATTAATTCTAAATATTTTTTTACAGAAAAATGTTTCTATCTATTGTCTTCTTGGTAGCGTTATGATGACCGTGTTTTAACCGTGTGTCAATCAGTAAAAAACAGTGTTGCGTGTTATGAAAATATTTTATAAGACCGTAAAGGAAACGCTACCAAGAAATTTGAAATTCGCGTATAACCGAAACCGCGCATAACGGGGTCGCGTAAAGCGGAGTGTTACTGAAATTTAATAGGCTAAGAATAATTTTTAATAAATCCTCAAGCCAGCATAGCGGAGACGACTGCTGCCTGTGGAAATGTGTTGTAGTCGTTGTTTTTGTGCACGGATATCTATATTAACATCAGGCGGAGTGTTGTCATATGCCGAGCTACAATAAAAAGCTCCCTGAAGTGGAAACAATAAGATTCAACAAAAGAAATTCAATTACATTTTTTAATATCTCCCCGCGTCTTCTGTAACGGTTATTCATCGACAATAATCAACGTTTCTCACAATCGAGCCGCGTGAAATCGCATGTTTCACTCGGGACAGTTACCAACCACCACGAGTGATTATACAAAAAATAAAAAACAAGATAATTTGAACCTTATTAGAAATTGATTTAGGTTTAAATTTAAATCGTTGTTTAGTTATTGTGTGTAGCTGTAAGTGAAATAGAATGCTGCCCAGTTCACTTTCATACCAAGGATGGTGGCACAGACGGATGCCGCTTGTCAATTCCACTTCTGCGACCTATCAAGAAGTAACTTGGTACTTTATTAATGATTGGGATTAACATTCGAATTACTTACTAGACCCATACTTTTGACTCAAACTCACGATGGCGTAACTATGAGAAGACCGGGCCCCGAAGTTCAGGGGACATCTCTGGAGCCGTCCTGACCATTTCAGGGTCCACTTGATATCTAATAGTTTTTTTAAAAAAATGTTCTAAAATATATTTTTTTTTCATTAATTTATTTCAAATATATCAACTTATCGTTTACCAATCAATAGACAATATTTAATTACATAAACAAACATATATGCCGTCCTGGGGTAGTACCGCCACTTTCAAATGTAACACCCGTTAGTAGCTGTCACTGCCACTATCAGTCAAGATTGTACATACTCGTCTACTCAAGCAGGCGTAGTGGAGGCGACTGCTGCCCGCACAGGTTTTTCTGTAGTAGCAGTTGTTTCCATTCATGGACCGCACTCTAGCTTTACATCAGGCGGACTGTTGTCACATGCCGAGTTACAATTTAAAAAATCATCAATTATTAAAGCATTTAATACTCGTATAATGATTACCTCAAATATTGCATCAGAAATAGTCTAATTGCTCAATAACCCGGGTCAAAAAATTAAAACTAATTGGTGATAAACATGTGTCCAAAAAAGAACTATCCGAATAAAAATTAAACTTAATACATTCGATACAGTAGCATTCGATTATAGAAACGATACTTCACAATCGAATACTCATTCTTTGGAGACGTTTTGCAAACATCACTCACGATTTGAAACATTTATTTTCTATACATTGTTATGGAACTTTCGAGTCGTGGTTTGGAGATTAGTTAAAATGACATAGATACTTTGGTATATCGTCATACATATATGGAGAATCTATAGTAGCTCGGCATGTGACAACACTCCTCCTGATGTTAAGCTAGAGTGCGGTCCATGAACGGAAACAACTGCTACAACAGAATCTAAATCTAAATCTAAAAATCTAAATTTCTACTTGCCAGTGCTGCCGCACTCGCCTCCACTATGTATTATCCCAGGACCACAGACACAGAACTAATAACCATCATCAGTCTTATTATAGGTACCTACATTACAAGTAATTATTATTTAAGCTCGTACTCAAAGCAATTTATAATCCGTTACCAGGTGACCCGTAACGAGATGATTATCGATAGAAAGGCGTTGTTCGCATCACTACGCCTTATTGACATGTCTGCACGACTGATTGATTTTGATTGCAATCTATCGACTATCGACAGAAGTGATAGCTCTCAGCTGCTGTTGCAACATAGTAGTTTATTATGTTTTATTGTATGTTAAACTACTGAGCGTTTATCTATACTTTTATTTATAATAGACAGGCGTGGTTATTGCTTTTTTTTAAATGTAATTTAGATATAGTCACATAATAAAACTTTTTGCAATTTCAAAAAGTCTTATATAATAATAAAATACTGAAGTAAATATTAGATCGTTAAAAGAGATTTAAAATATTTTAAATAACTGTTATATTTTTATTATAAATAATAAAGGTTAAATAATACCTAACTTCAAATATCGCAAGCTGTGTTACAATAAAAAGGAAAATAATAAACAAAAAATATCGTCAAAAAGAAAAAAAAATAATTATCGATAAAATTTTTGCACGTCACTATAAGGTATTAAAATGTTCATTCGTATGACATAAAATAGATAAAGATCTTTCAAAATGTTTGATCCAATCACCAGTTATTGGATATTGCGAAACTGTACAAAGAATTGACGTGTAATCGATACTTTCTCATATCGATATCGATAAAAGGTTTATTAATCTGGTATTATGACTTGTGCATAATCTTCTTTAATCAGTTTGTTATAAATATAGATTCCAATTATAATTGAATATTTTATTTACAAAGATTCAAGTCTTAAAAACACAAGTTCAGTTCAAAGTTCCTACAATTTTAGACAAAGCACAAAACAATCGGTATTTTCACACCTAACTATAATAATCTCGACATTTGATCTTTGATAACAATCACCGAGTACCAGGATTTCAAGTAGAATAGGAGATATCGTGTTGGCATTCACCGCAGATCTTTCAGTAGATGCGCACGCGATCTGCCGGAAGCTTGCGGCTTGTCTCCATCGATTGTTATAGGCATGCGATAACGAAACTGTGATTTCTAATAAGATTATCCGATTAACGCTTTATTCGATTGGATTACTTTCAATCTTAGATACCAGAGGCTTAAGGATTTTAACTTGAGCCGTGGGCTAATTTAAGGTAATCATCAAATAATATATACTTTATAAATAGTATATACTTTTGTCCCGTGTTGCTTAAGATAAGACATAATACAAGAATTAGCTTCGGCAATACACAGGCATTAAAAAGGTCACGTACCGCAGTAAGACGCGTTAAAATTTACGCTTGTTATACCAGAAAAAAAAAAACTAAATAAAGACTGCCTAATATAGTCAGATTTTATAATTAAACGCGTACTATTTCATTATTTCACGAATTATCACGTATACGTTTATTTAGTATTATTGTTATAACGCTCTCATTCCCGTTTCATACATAGGAAAACTTATAGGTCAAAATAGTCCCATTTCCATTCCATACCCAAAAATTATTTTACTAAACGTTTACTTACAATTGCAAAATACGGATCGGATAATAATACAGATTCTTGAATACGGGTCTCATCGATTGTAGGGACCGTCTTTTACCGCTAGACCACAGTCGCTCTATAATATAGAGTCTATATGAATAAAAGGTTGTAAGCTAAACTGTCGTAAACCGCATTAAAATCTCGTATTCTGATTGGTTCGGATGTCTATCTTTTACAAACACTCGACTATCAAACGACATCGGGAACATAGAACTTGCAATTGTAACGTCACATCATTTCCTGCTTGTCTCCACAACGTCTAGTGTTGTGAATAACGCACAACTATCGATAACTTATCGTACTCGTTTGTACGTCAATCATTGTTGACGCGCGGCGCCAACTTCCTATTCGCAAAGTTTAAATATAGAATTATATTGAGTTGTTCGCTGTCGTTTGATTGGTTTTAATTTTCTTATTATCGTATGGGTTTAATAAAGTGTACGAAATTAAAAAAAAAAACTGTTTTGGAAATATGTTGTGTACTGCTAAACTAACACGCTCTTTCGCAGAGAAATGTCTGCAGACTACAGTTGCAAGTGATTTTTTTTTATTTTGGCAGGACATGTGACCTCGACTGGTCTGATGGTAAACTCAGTGGAGGTCCATGAGCATTGGTGACTAGAGAACCGCTCGCACGGTGGCTCCAGTCGCCACTACTATGGCGGCCTGAGAAGGTCCATTTTCACGCTCCGCTTGAAGGATCCAAGGTGAAAGGACTGGGAGAACACACGAGAGGGCAAAGCATTCCACTCGTCAATTGTGCGGCACAAAAAGGACGCGCCGAACCGTTTTGTTCGGCGACCAATTCGGTCGACATAACGTGCACCGTCCTGATTGACAGAGCACACTCATAGCACAACTGGGATCACAGTCACAACTAGGTCACTTCGCTCGTAATTGTTAATAGAAAAGTTCATATATAGAGTTGTGGAAAACATCGACAACTTAAATAAAGTTAGACCCTTGTTAAAACGCGTTAAAAAAAGTCGTTTAATTAAGAAAAAACTTTACTATTTAGTTGTGACAAGTGACAACATTGCTTCATTAACAAACCTTCCGGCATTTCATAACTTTTTAATTAATATTTACTCATATACACTAACATTAAGTTAATACTACGATATATTTTAACCGTTATTTTAATTTTTAATCACACCTAACATAAAAAATGTTTGTTTGTCCTATATTTATTTAAAGCTTAATGTAGCATGCACACAGGCGAACTTAATGCTAATTAGCATTCTCTTCCAGCTAACCTCCGTGTTTATGACAGATGTGAGCGAAGAGAAGCAGGTTTTTAAACAAATATAAGTTCCGTAACTAAAAGATTCCTTAGGGATGTAAAAAGAATTAAATAAAGGCAGCATCCCCGAAGTTGTAAACATCATTATGTTGAGGTACAAGTATTTCGTTTTCATTTTTGAGATCGTTTTAATATTATTATTTTTTGCATAATTTTTGGCATTGTATCGACCTAATATATAACGTTATAGTACCATATTAAAAAAGACATATTCGAAATATCAAAAACAAGCAATGTGAATGCAAGAATGTATCAAACTGGGGTGTCGCGACGCCTCGACGCGCGAGTTCATTGAATTCCAGCTGGTAGACGGCCGAATGCGCCTGCCTAAGGGGACAAACTCAGTGCCCGCTCATTTTAAGCGTGCAGCGTGGCGGGACGTGCAGCGTGCATGACAAACACATGGGTTTTGTATTGGAGCGTCCCGGGTAGCGGCCGGACGGAGCGGTGAGGACACTCTGAACGCTCAACGCCACGCGCCCCGCCATGTCGCACGCCCCGCAGGACGCTATCTCACTGAGCCGTACACTTAGGGTTTTTTTTTCTGAAATAACGTTTCAGTATAGATAGTGTAACACATGGTTAAAAGAATGCCCGTTGTCCTTTTACACCCAGCACTTGGAAGGGCTGCTGACGACAGATAGATAGAACAGGAATTTTGACACGTCCACGTAAAACGCCAATGGCCGTGTAGTTTAGAGTTTAGAGGATGTGTGTTCGAATCCCATCGCAGCTCAGGCTGTTTTGTGCGTATAGAAATTCAGTATTTTCAAATGTCAAAAATTAAAAAAAATAAGTGATAATTATCCGTATTAGTTAATGTTAAGGCGTAAATTAATATTATCTCATTGTGACATTGACTAGATACAGTTATAATCTCATTGTACATATAAACCAGTTTCACTACAACTTGATCTTCACTTATGTAATGTTATTTATCAAATATTATTAATAAATTACTATGAAAACTTAATAGAAAATTCAACAGCCTGCGTTGAGGTGAGGATGGAAACTACACATATATGATATAAAAAAACTAATCGATATTTTTTTTAATTTGTAACTCGGCATATGACAACACTCCGTCTGATGTTAAGGTAGTGTGGTCCATAAATGTAAACAACTGCTACTACAGAGAAATTTCTACAGACAGCAATCGCCTCCGCTATGCTATAAGTCATAACCGATAATTATTTTTTTAGTAAATATATTGAGGTGGTTTAGTCATATGGAAAAAACAGTAAGTATTTTATTATTATATTTGTTATCAAGTTCAAACTTATTTGAACAATGGTAGGCAGACTGATGATGGATATTAACCCAGTCTGCCGTTCTGGCATCAATAAATTAAGGCTTACATTAACTATTGGCTTTGGAAAGATAACTAAATACGTTGTTATGAAATCAGCACTAAAAAAACTTAAAGGCGACCAACATCATCAGATGCTTGTCCCGATAATGATTAATCAAAACCTATAGTAATCGACTTGTGAATATCTGTTATCGATACATATATCGATTAACTGAACGTGTCAGTACATAACTAGTGCGGAGAAAACAGATGCTACGATAAAAAAGCATTAACTATGCGGATGCTGTTATCAGATCGAATTAAAAAATACACAATAGGTACATCACTATTGTAGATTGAATATTAAATTTAATATGTCGATGTAATTTTATTTAATTTGAGATTTATCTTGTATTCTCTTTTTTTATTGTAGCTCGACATATGACAACACTCTGCCTAATTTTAACCATGAACATTTAATCCATGAACGAAATTAACTGCTACCTCAGAAATTTCTCCAGGCAGTAGGCGCTTCTGCTATATTGGCTCAATGAGACCATGCACCATCCAGGTTGACAGTGCACACTCCTTTCCCTGACTATTTCCAAACTGATCCCGAAACGCGACTTGGTTTGTATCATAGGTGTTACATTTGAAAGTTTTTTATTTTTTATTGTAGTTCGGCATGTGACAACACTCCGCCTGATGTAAAGCTAGAGTGCGGTCCATGAATGGAAACAACTGCTACTACAGAGAAACCTGTCCGGGCAGCAGTCGCCTGTACCGGCTTGAGGAGACGAGCATGTACCATCTAGATTGACAGTGCACACTCCTCTCGTTATATCTGGCTACTTTCAAACTATTCCCGAAACGCGACAGTCACTTCACGGGTGTTACATTCGAAAGTGGTGGTACTACCCCAGGACGGCAGACTGGACTAATAACCATCATCAGCCTATAGGCACTGAGCGACCAAAGTACATATAACAAAGTTACATTGGTACTGGTCAGAATTAGCGAGGTTCGAACACGGGTCTCATCGATCGTGAGTTCACGCGTCTTACCGCTAAACCACGGCCGCTCAATGGGATTTTTTTCCGAATTTGTTGCAAATGTCAAGAGTCGGGCGACTGGAAGTAATAGTTGTAAGGTTTCCGACGATCCGATATGTATTTTGAATATAAATTATTCATATTTCCAGGGAGCGCGCTCGCAGAAAATCCGTTGATTTGATACTTTTGATTGATGTTTTTTTAGCATATGAAATTCGGGAATTGAGGAGGAATGCCATAATTTATTTAAATATACACAAATTACAAAAATTGTAAGTAAATTCGTAATTTGTTTTAGCGATAGGAAGAGATAAAAAGACATTACGCACTTGGAAAAAAAAACGTTAAAATTAGAAAAAAAAATAACAACATATTTCCATTGAGAGAAATATAATAAATAATTACGTAGACATTAAATAATTTACGTTTGAGTACTCTAAACCGAGTACATAAACAAGACCTTTAAATATCCACAAAAAGATTCAGGAAATCCTATTTAAATTTTCAGAAATTAAATTAAACATTTCTAAAGAACTCCGCATACTTGCCTTCATTAAGTAAGGAAATCTCTTTAACTTTGTTATGTAATTTTCATCATAGAATTTTTTGTTTCTTTTCTAATTTTTATTTTTTTGGATACATATGAAAAAAAATTTTTTTTTTATATATCAATTCTGCTCAGGTATATTTTGATTGATGCTAATAAAAAAAAAAGATATAATGCTAATAATAACAACGTAAGGCAAAATACGTAGAAGGTAAAAAGCTTTCATAATACACACTAAAACAGGGACTTATGCACACCCGTGAATTGACGGATACTCGTCTCCTCAAGCCGGCATAGCGTAGGCAACTACTGCCTTAGAGATTTGTCTGTAGTAGCAGTTGTTTCAGCTCATGGACCGCGCACTAGCACACCAGCCGGAGTGTTGTCATATACCGAGCTACCATAAAAAAATATATATACTCGTAATTGATCATATTTTATTACTTTTTAATACTGCTGCTTGTATCACAGGCTACCAAAGTACCAAAGTATTATACATATAACATAGATTGCTACCGGTCAGCTTAGCAAGGTTTGAATACGGGTCTCATTGATCGCGAGGTCCCTCCTCTACCGCCGATCCTACCTCTATGGCCGATCATTCATCATAAAATGATGAAAGATTTCAATATATTTAACTTAAAACGAGTTCAAACATTTACGTATTGTATACAGTACCTCTATCTAGCTGTTGCCCGCATCTCTGTTATGCGTATAATTAATGTTATTCGTTTAATGTTCTTGTTCCATTCCAAGCGAAAATTTAATAGAGATAAAATAGCTGTTTCTCGGTATCGCCTTTTTAATAAAAGGTTAAAACTTTCCTAAATGGCCTACCCAAAGATTTTATTTTTAAATCACGCTGGTAATTCTGAAACGCGTACGGAACAAAGAAACAAAGAAACATTAATTTTAATATATCGGGATAAATAGATAGATTTATATTATCATTATAACTTAAATATTTATAATAATAAATAAGTATGTAGTTTCGGCCACGGACGGTAAGTCGTACCTATATTATGTACGAGTATTATGACAAGTACCAATAGTAAATAACCGACATGGAAAAACGTTAAAAGCACAAATACTACACCGTTTTATTTGCACTGAGTAATGCCAACTGGAAGCCTCGCCACTTTGACATTTCTTAAGAACTTGATAGTGTAGTTACCGTAAGTTATTTGCAATTCTATCGATATATCTAAAATTTCGATAAGCTTTTATGACACTTTTCTTGCAGTATTATATAATTAGGAATCATAGAGTAATGAGAAAATCACCTACTTTTTTTTAACGTAATATAATGGAATAAACTTTTATTTTAAAAATATGAATAGCGTCAAAAGTGAAAACTGAATTTGAGTGCAAAAATAGTTTTATAAGCGAAAACCCAATTTAAGTGCAAAAAATGGTTTCAACAAAGATAGCAATAGCAAATGAAGTTATTTTGAACTCTTTTAAAAAAGTAAATAAAGTGAAAGTTTAACAACAAAAACTACAATACATTTAGAAATTTATTCCAATGACAATTCGAAAACATTTTAAGTGGAAAAAACGTTCATCACAATAACATTTCAAGTATAGAATTATGTTAGAGCAATTATTGCAAAATTGCTCATTAGAGGCCAAGGTTTGACCTCATAGGCACTTTAATCTGTCAGTCAAGATGACTACAATAGTTTAAAAATACAACCAAATTAAAGTTGTTATGCTTGGATTCTGTAGGTAATTTTCGTATTACGAACTTGACATATTTAGGTGGACAGACGCGTGATAGAATAAGTGCCTTAAAATATCACTATGTAAATGAATTTGTACCACTTTTAAAGTTTTAAAAGATTTATAGCGCTAATATTACGAATACGTGAGCTTTAGACAAATTTCGTAGTAAAATAAAAATATCGATAAAAATAACATCACTAAATGCTTCCTTGCGTTTGTCTTATTAGACGATAACGTGAGTTATTCGCCATTGGCATTCGTCCTTTTACCGTAAAAGGAAACGAGTGGAAAATTATTGAAAGTACAAAGTAATTTCAGATTACTGTTAAATGTATGTTCAATATTTTATTTATACAAGAATTACACATGACAAATTAATAGCTAGAAATAAAAAATGAAATATAAAAAAAATATATCCAAGAACCTATTTAAAAAAATCTCCTTTAATTTAAATAAAACTTGCGAATTAATAAGTTTATTAGAACCAATATTTTTAACCATTAAACAAAATGTAGTAACCGGACATCGATAATTGTAAATTACATCACTAAAATATGTAATTGCAAAAAAAAAGTACTGAGAAACTTCGCGTCATGCAGTCTGAGTTGAAGGCAAGCGATCAACTGAAAAGGTCTTGTTGATATTTGTACTAGTTTATCGACAATCGAGATAAGGATGTAATCTTAATTATTTACATTTACTTTTATAAACCTGTACCAAAATAATAATTACTTTATTTAAATAAGGATAATAATCTTTAGGAACTCCGTTCCCTAAACAAGTACAATCTGTGTCATGTAATACTTTAATTTAATTATAATTATGACTGATATAATCTATTAGAATTCATGTCTTTGAGAGGTTATTTACTCTGTCATGATTTACAGTCATATTCCCTCGGTAATAAAGTAGGAATTTGCTTATTCACAACTTCTTACAACTTAATAATTAGTTTAAAATTATACATCTGGTTTAAAAGGTCTAAAAAGAATGCAAATTATCAACAAATCTCGCTGTGTTAAAACTACGCAATATGTGTACATACCTAAAACCAGTTCATAGACTTGCTCATCAAGTCAGATAAACTGCAACAACACCTTCGGGCTAAACGACCAAAATAACTATATTTAAACACACTACGCTTTACATTGATGGTTATTATCACTCGATAACAACTAATAATCGTACAGATACATCGATAGAACTGGATTTAAATGTGTGTCGAATATATCGTTAGATGTTAATACCTAGACAAGCCTCTAATGGTTATGGTTTCCGTAGATACTTGTCTATCTTCGCGCTGAATTATTTTATGGATAAAGCTACCTCGAGTGTGTTTTTATGTGTTTATCGATGTTTTTACTTAATTAGTTAGACGTCACTAGTGTTGATGAGTTTCTTGTTGCTTACCTGAAACAAGGAAACAGTTAAGAATTAGTTACGATACTTTTACCCTACATTTTTTGCAGTAGCCCGGCGTGAGGATACACACAGTTCGCTTGGTGTTAGGCTAGATTGCGGACCGGTCTATAAGTAGAAACAACTGCTAAGACAGAGAAAAATCATTTCTGCTAAGCCGGCTACTTTCGAGCTGTTCCTGAACCCTGTTGGGTGTTACACCATCATCATCCTACCTACCACTTCATCATGTATTAGGAAACGCCATGTTGACAGACGTTATAAAAAAAAGCCGATGGAAACGTTATTTACAAGTGGAAAAGGCATCTGGTATCTAGGAAAAGTGTATGATTCTACGATACGTGAGTATAAGCTTCCGTTATGTAGACATTTTCCAACTTACATATTCTTATAAACAAATGAAATCACCCATTAAAGATCCGTTCCAAAAAGCAATAATTACGCAAATTTGACCCCAAAGAGATCAAGCGTTCGTGCGTGATTATTTATCTCAATGAAGTTATCTAAATAACTTATAATTAGTAATATTATTGTACATTAATGATAATATTTATATTATAAAAATAATATTATATAAATAACATCCGATGGCCTTTTGACTACAAATCGCACATTTAATATTAAAATTAATGGGAATAAATAAATATTGTATGGAAAAATACAAATGAAATTAATAATCAAAATTAGATAGAAAATAGTGTTAGTATAAGTGTAGTTTAGTGATCAGGGCATCCGTGCGCATAGTAGAGGATATGGATTCGATTCCCACCTCAGTTTAAACTTTTGTATACGCGTTGAGAACTAATAGAAGTGCGCGTCATAGACTCTCTTAATCAATGGTTAAAAATAGTTATTTTATGGTATAAATTATTATAATTATATGTGTAATAAATATTTATTTATTTATTTATTTAAAGCTTAGTGTAGCGTGCACACAGGCGAACTTAATGCTAATTAGCATTCTCTTCCAGCTAACCTCCGTGTTTAGGACAGATGTGAGCGAAGAGAAGCAGGTTTTTAAACACATATAATTACATTTCAAAAAATACAACTAAAGTCTAGATATATATAAATATAAATACACATATTGTATTATATGTAATTATAATAATTATTATTATATTATACATTAAAATAATAATAAAAATACTGTTTTAAAAGAAAAGAAAGAAGGTCAAACAAAAGTTAAAAGTCTAAAAATAAACCTAAAAAAGCATAGAAACAGTTAATGAATGATTGATTAATGATCAGAATTTCAATTCGCAGTAACGATCAAAGCGTGTATTGAAATATATTGTAATAAAATATTCTTAGATCAAAAGATCTATGTGAATCTTTATCCGAAATCATTCGAGTGATTTTATAGAAGTTTATTTTTGGAATATCCACAAATTTTCATTTTCATATGCGTATGCGATCGTAACCAAAGAGATATAGATTCTATCTCATAATCGAGAACTAGAATGCTACGATACTTTTCATATTATAGGCAATGGAGACATTATTTTAGTTTTTTATTATTTAACAAACTTTTTTTTTATTGTAGCTCGGCATGTGACAATACTCCGCCTGATGTAAAGGTAGAGTGCGGTCCATGAATGTAAACAATTGCTACTACAAAGAAACCTGTACGGGTAGCAGTCGCCTCCACTATGCCGGCTTGTGCACACTCCTCTCTTATATCTGGCTACTTTCAAACTATTCCCGAAACGCGAAAAGGTCACTTCACGGGTGTTACATTCGAAAGTGATGGTACTACCGCAGGACGGCAGACAAATAACCATCATCAGTCTGCATTTTGTTATAAACAAAATATAATTCAAAGTGTTTAATAAATAAAAATTAAACCGAACTAAATAAATAAAATAAATTAGACAGAAGATCGTGCTAGTATTTATATACTGTCAATTTTAAATTATTATTTGGACAAGTTATCAAGTTTATCTGATTCTGAGATAGGTGTCTAAGGTTCGATCCCACGGAGATTCACGGAGGTTCAAGTGCATTGTGTCAATGTCAGTATACATGATAATGTAACTTTGTGATGCAATTTGAAGATTAAATAACATACAAGAGGTACACAATCGGTTTATTATATTTTCGAATATGAGACTTACGAATAATATAGAGTTACTTATATATTAGATGATAATAGAGCGGCCGTGGTCTAGCGGTAGAGGTCCGTCCTCGCGATCTATGAGACCCGTGTTCAAACCTCGCAAATTATGACCGGTACTAATGTTATATGTACTTCGGTTTCTCAGTGCCTGTGCTACAAGCACTAGCCAGTAGAGGAAAAAAAATCCATAAGGTCAAATTTAAAATTAATTTTACGAGCTTTCATTTGACATCAAAACCCAAAAAACAACACGATAAAACTCAGATATACTCGTAAATATATCAAAAATAATAGAAAAAACACTCATTTTATGTGTAAAATGTCAGGATGTGTCCTGGGCGGGCTACGTTCATACGTATAGTCTTTCTCACGTGCTTGCCTGGGAATAGTAGCTCGGCAGATGACCGATAGGGTTAGTTGGTTTGTGCTAGCTTGCTCGCATATACCATTAAACACGTGTAGCCTTTTCTATATGCTTGTGGTCGATGTACATGTGGCCCCTCCATCATGTGCAGTAGAGACGAAGCGTGTAGCCGAAGTATTATATCATGTTATCCCAAAAATATAAACATTTATCAGAAGTAAAGGTCTCCGTCCTCCGACCATTTGCCCCAAATCGGAACATTGCTCATAAACTATTCAAACTTCATTATTCCGGCAATCCTGAAAAAAATATAAGACATCGGAACAAAAGTCAAAGATATCAAGATTGTTTAACTTCTAATGTGTTGAAAAGAAAGTTCTAAGCATGTTGCAAAATCCTTATTTGTAACATTTTCTTCTTACATTTTAGTTAACCTCTTAAATTCTGTTGTTATCTCCCTTTTTTTAAATTTTATCTTAATCATGATTTAATATATAAAATTTATAAAAATAAGTACCAACATAAACCAGGAAATAAATATCGATAAAATCCTGATGTCGAATCAAAGGGAAGGGATCATATTCTTCAACGCACACGTCTTCTGTCAATTTCATTTTTTTACACTTCACATTTTTCCTTTCAATAGAGCTTAACTCGAAAAATAAATCGTGAGGCTAAATACTTTGTACGCAATCGAGAGTGTTGTCATAATTAAATATTTCTAAATTCACAGCAAACATAGGTACCTACATAGCAATCGATAAATATTATTTTTCTCGTTCAGTGCCTATAGGCACTATTAAAGAGTGGTAGGCAGACTGATGATGGTTATTTGTCCAGTTTGCCGTCCTGGGGTTTGACCACCACTTTCGAATGTAACACCCGTGAAGTGACCTTGTCGCGTTTCAGAAATAGTTTAAAAGTAGCCAGGTATAACGAGAGGAGTGTGCACTGAAATCTAAGATGGTACATGCTCGTCGTGAGGCGACTGCTGCCCGCACAGGTTTCTCTGTAGTAGCAGTTGTTTCCATTCGTGGACCGCACTCTAGCTTTACATCAGGCGGAGTGTTGTCACATGCCGAGCTACAATAATAAAAAAATATATATATTAAAATTTTCAGTTGCCTAATATATTGCCCGCTCTAATCTCAACAAAATTATAGTAATCGGGCATGTCAAATGAAACTTTATCGAAATTAAATAAACCACTTAAATCGAAGTTAACTGTCTATAGTAACTTAGATACGATTGCCATTTCCTGAGCAGTTTCTGATTAATGATACAGATTAGATAATTGTGATGTTGAAATAAGAAATAAACAAACTTAACTACACACAAAACTATGTACAAGTAAATTTCAACTAAATCCCGTAGTAATAGAGGTTAAATTAGTAAATGCAAATAAAGTAAATAATATTACGATTCGTGATCATATTGAAAGTGAAAGGTGGGTAATAGAAACAATAGCCATACATGTTGACAGTACCACAAGGTTATTAATGATTGCACAAGTTATTATGGAAAATGATATATCATATAATATAATTGCTGTAAAAATATAAGAGTTGAGAGAAGTCGGGTAGAATAACGACAGAAGCCTATCCTGTTAACCTGACGGTACACATAATGTTATAGATGCTATAAACATAGCAAAGGCGAATCCTGCAGAAGATATATATTTTTTTTATGTTGGCACAACATGTGACCTCGACTGGTCTGGTGGTAAACTCAGTGGAGGTCCATGAGCATTGACGACTAGAGAACCGCTCGCACGGTGGCTCCAGTCGCCACTACCATGCCGCGGCTAAGAAGCTTGAAGGATCCAAGGTGAAAGGACTGGGAGAACACATGGGAGGGCAAAGCATTCCATTTGTCAATTATGCGACACAAAAAGGACGCGCCGAACCGTTTCGTTCGAATAAATAAATTAACGAAACTCCAAAATACAAATAGTCAGGTACTTTACTAATAAAACCAAATGTGAACATTCGTCTCCCTAAGCCGGCATAGGGAGGCGACTACTGCCTGTAGAGATTTCTCCGTAGTAGCAGTCATCTCCGTTCATGGACCGCATTTTAGCTTTACATAAGGTGGAATGTTGTCAAATGACAATAAAAAAAAATCTGTTGGAGATCAAAATTCAGATTTGATCTGGGATCATCCTAATCTCTCAAACACTAGACTACATGTTGACATTGATACTAAACCCCTGAAGAAAGACAGCTGTTCTTACTCGTAATGTTTGACAATTGCGTTTGTTTTTCAAGTAACTTTGTTTATATTGGTTTATAATGAAGGTTAACAAGTTTGTAGAGCATGTGATCAGGTCTTATGAGATAACTTTAAATATAAATCTACAAAAAACATAGGTAGATCCTAAAATTAACTCGTATACAGAGAGGAGTGTGTACTGTCAATCTGGATGGTATAGGCTCGTCTCTTCAAGCCGCCATAGTGGAGGCGACTGCTGCCTGTAGACGTTTCTATGTAGTAGATTCTATCAAGCAGAGTGTTGTCACATGCCGAACTACAATTAACTAAACATCAATACCAAAATTATATTTACAAATAAATAAGTAAATATACCTACGATGTCCTCATCCTAACTAAGATACCCTGGACAAAGACAATATAATGAATACATAATAGTTCTATTTTACATATAATTTTTATAATATTCTCAATAATAAATATTACAAATTAATAATTTGGCTCAAGTGGAAATTGAGTCAGGAACCACCATGTGACAGAGATGTTGCACTAACCACTAAAAGCTGAATATTAAACAAAAAGAGACCAAGCAAGATGAAAACGATGCTGTAAAAGCAACATACGTTCACATACGTCCACATACGTTGCGAAGAATAGGAGTTGTTAAAAAGAAGTGAATATAGAATGAAATGAAAATATTTCTTAGTAAATATAAACGAAAAGACAATAAAATGGAAATTGAAGCAAAACATACTCGGAGACAGGAGATGATATATCTATATATCTTTTATTTTTAGAATTTGACATTTTATTATGTTCATAGTAGCTAACATATCTAGGTTCCTACCACAGAACTCTTTAGGGCAGACGCAAAAAAATCTTGATTACGCAACGGCATCACGTTATCATCACGTGACGGAGTTGTTTTGTTTGGACATGGACACAAGGTTTAAGGAATCAACTGCTAACCCCCGTTATTTTTTTTATTGTAGCTCGGCATATGACAACACTCCGCCTGATGTAAAGCTAGAATGCAGTCCATTAATCGAAACTGCTACCACAGAGAAATCTCTACGGGTAGCAGTCGCCTCCGCTATGCCAGTCTGAGGAGACGAGTATGCACCAACAGTGCACACTCCTCTCGCTATATCTGGCTACTTTCAAACTATTCCCGAAACGCGACAATGTCACTTCACGGGTGTTACATTCGAAATTGGCAGTACTACCCCAGGACGGTAGACTGAGCTAATAACCATCATCAGTCTGCCTACCACTTGTTAATAGTGCCTATAAGCACTGAGCGACCAGTTTATTAAAGAAACATTTAAAGAAGAATACTGATTTTAAAACTTCAATAAAGATGGTGACGAAAAACAAAATAATAACGATGTAACGATCACAATTAGCTGTAATAAAATAATAGACAGTAATTAAACGATTACGAAAATAATTCTACTAACCAATAAGTAAACTATTTGATATTGTTGATTATTTTCTATAACCTAAGGCTACTCGTGCTTTACTGTGATATGCTAGACAGCCATAATATAAATAAAGGATTATTCTCGAAATTTCTCAGTCAACATATTAAAAACATATTATTAAAATTTTATTTATCTTCTTTGAACCTAATTTATATCAAGTCCCAGTATACCCTAACAGTATACAAAAATCCTAAATATAACTTTATTAATGAATCTAATTATTACTTAAATTTCATTATATTTAATAACTTTATTGATGAATTTAAGATACATTTAGAAGAATCAGATGAATCAGAAGATACGCTAAAGCGGAATTGAAATCCTATTTATTCAAATGAAGACTATGTATCAAGTGGCTGTCTGTCGTCTTGATGTAGGGTTGTCAACATTTTTCAGCGCATAAAAAACGCTTCTAAAAATAAAATGAACGTCAAAAAACATAGTATTTTACGGAACGACTAGTAAGTCTAGTAGGTAATAATATGGTTTGGGAAAGGCTCTATCAGCAACAAAACGAAATATAGTATTTTCGAATATCTTCAAAAGTAAATAGAATGTATATCCGAAATAAAGTACAATATTGGATTTCATAGTACGGTTGGCAACCCTATCTTGACTCCTGACACAAAACGTTAAAAAGTTCAACGTCTTTACTAATAAATCTTAGAAGCGGGAATAATATTTGCAAATAACACACAAATATCTCACTTCAGTATCTCTAGTGTGGATTTTACTTAACGCACTCACTGCGTAAAGCGGGCCTTATCAAAATTTAGATATTAAAACCTCACATATTTAAATTCGAGAAGTTAAATTGTTCTTAAATCGAATACAAGAATACGCTCTAAGACTTAAAAGGAATGAAGAAGGAATGGAATTATTACTAGATCCTTTTTAAAGTAAAACACCCTTAAGGGACATTACAGTAACGTATAGCAAAGAGTCTTGAAATACTCCCATTACACGTATATATGGGAAATTTGTTGAATTACATTTCATAATCTAGAAATATACTCTAAATAGAGAACTCTAAAATCACTGAAAAGATTACACAGATTTCATTAATATTTATATTCTAGCGTACAAATTAATTAAGATGGAATTGAAAGTCAAAATCCCTCTGTTATACTTCCTAGCCCTGGGTTTAAGTCACATATACTTGTAATTTTTTTTTCACCACTATTATATTTACCAAAAATTATAACCCTATAAATTATATTATTAGTACATAATACAGTATACAAATTATTAAATAGAGATATATAGACCCAAATTATAATGAAGGTATTGGAATTGTTGCTGAAAACGGACATGTGGTGGGGATAATGTAAACGGAACCTCGACAAGACATACTCTAACCGCTGAAATAAATTAAGCAAACAACAAACAAGACCAATTCTGGTTTAGAAATAAATACAATATCAGTTTTTTGCATATCAAAATCGTTTTATAATCAAATGCCTAATAATAAAAAACACACAACATTGCGAGATAAGATAGAATTCGAATCCACGTCTTTCGTTGAACGCACGGATATTTTGATCACTAAACTTCTCAACAAATTTTCTTACGCGGTCGTGTTAAATTGTTTTTTCCATTAATTTTTTTAAAATAATTTAATAACAGTATACGATTTAATCTAAAAAAATTTATTTATTAATATTATTATATTAATTTAACTTCGTGTTAAACCTGTAAGAGGTATCGTCGAGCTAATTTCAATTATTAAATTTCTGTTAACGGCTTCTTTTTATTAATTTTATACATATTTATGATTAAATTATTCTTATGATTATTTGTTTTACAACAAACATAATATGTAATCGACTTCGTATCGAGAATTGAAACAGTAAGAAGGCTTTGTCGACCCAAAATTTTAATCCTATACGATACCTTACCGTTGTGAAGGATTTCCTTTGTAAAGGATCATTCAGGGATAGCTTCCGCCACTAAATTACTTCGAAAATTCAATGTTTTATATACTTAATAGGATTTGTCATTGATTTGTAAAATTATATTATGTAATGTCGATGGTTAACTTGATTTTCTCATAAGTTTTCTGTCGTAACAGTTCCGTTCATGGACCGCACTTTAGCTTAACATCAATCGAAGTGTTGTCATATTTAGAGCTAATAAAAATTAAAGATTTTTATACGTCTTACTATCGCGTTTATTTTGATTGAACTGTTTTTTGGCGATGAGATTGGTTGGATTGGAAAGGGTAAGAAGAAATAATTGAGGAGAGAATAGTTGAGACTCTTTAGTCTATGCCTAACTTAGAAAGATAGGGCGTAAGGTTATGTTCAAATGTATGCATGTTTTGACACGACTTAACAAATTACGTTTCTGGTATAAAAGTAACATGATTCAAATTGATATATTTAATAATATATATAGGTATATATTATTTTTTTATTTTAGCACGTCATATGACCGCACTCTGCCTGGTGTTAAGCTGACATTTGAATGTTAGTGAAATGCTAGATTTTATTTGACTTTATGATTTTTATATTTGTTGCAACTACCTAGAATGAAGGAAAAAGGTATATAACATTTAAATAAAAATTTATATAGACTACAGCGAACACAAAGGCTGCAAAGCTTTCCAAACCATTCCGTATCAAATTAATCAAAATAAACGCTTCCTATAGCTGCATAAAATATTTTATTTATTTAAATAAATTATACTATTTTGCAATTAGAATTATTTTTTGTACAAAAATTAAATGGGTGCATTTTGGTGCGTTCATTTAATGAATAAATGCATTTTTGCCTTAAAAATAGTTCTTTAATTATGTATTGAAGAAACCTGCCTTAAAAAGATTTAGTACAAATACAAGTTCTTGAATGTTTTATTCATTAAAACATTAATTAACGCGTTGGTTGGTTAAAACTATTTATTTGGTTTCAAATACGATTTACGATAATAATTATCAAATGCTTCTGTAATTATTGTTTACTTTAAAATGTTTATTCTTTAAATTAATTAATTTTAAGGATGAACAAAAGGAGATTGACGAAAGGAATATATAAATCTGATGTGAATGGATGCGTTAAACAAGGCAGACCCAGAAGGGTGTTTTCCGATCAAATAGGAGACATCCTCATGAAAGCTGGGCTGCCTAGTGCCCATAACCGTCGGGCGTGCATGAAGAGAATTGTGGATGTGAAGGAAGCGAGGGTGTTGTGTCAGGATCGTGGTAAGTGGCGTTCCGTTGTCTCTGCCTATCCCTGTGGGAAAAAGGCGTGACAATTGTATTGTATTGTAATTAATTTTATTTGGAATCAATTAAAAATTATTAAATTAAAGGTTTCTAATAAAATATTTAGTGTGAGATAAAGTCTAAAATTACTAAAAACATTACGCAGAGAATAATGTATGTAATATTTATATCCTAGCGTACAAAATAATTACAAGACGTCTCTATACTCTGTACATAGAGAATGGTCCCAAGTCTTACTAAAATGCTTCATACCTTATTGACGAAATCTGTAGCGTAGTGGCCAGTCTACGCGGAGGTCCCGGGTTCGATTCCCGGTCTAAGCAAGCGGTTGTAACATTTATTTATAAATACATATTAAGTAACAAAATATAAATATGTAGATTTTAATAAAAATTAATCGAAACACGAATAAGAAGAGCGGGGCGGGGCGTTCCGAAAGTATTAAACTTACATATCCTTACAGAAACTTGTAAAGTACGTATGTCCTTAATAAGTCAAACTCGCGTGTGGTCCAACTTTTACTTAAAACATTAAGATGCATTGAATTAAGTTATTAAGCAATGTAAATGAAGACGGTGTATACGGGGACAGGTTGTGACGACAATTTGTTTTAGTTGCATTAGCGATTCACTTTGGTGTGGTTAGAAATGATGAATGAGTCTTGCTGTTCCAGGGTAGTAAGTGAAACATGCGCAAAGTGGCCTGTTTGGCAATAGCGAGCAAGAGGAGTGTGCACCGTCTACCTCGCCTCCTCAAGCCCGCATAGCGGAGGCGACTCCTGCCTGCAGAAATTTGTGGTAGCTGTGTTATTTAGGATTCAACTCGATTATAATTGTTGTGAAAATTAAACGCACGTCAGTCATTTTTTTGCTTCTTTATTTTCTAACCAAAGACAGTCATCCGCTTCTATAATTCTATATCTATCACAGTAGCAGCTTATTTATTTATATCGCACTCTTGCTTAACATCGGGCGGAGTCTTTTCATATACCGAACTACAAAAAAAGAGATAAAAAAATGCCATCACAAGTTGTCCTCATCTATAGCTATAAGCTAATGGATCTTCATAAATATTATAATATAATATACACAATAATAAATAAATGAAAGAAAATTATTGAAAACATTTATCATAGCACGTCTGAACGTGGAGAAAAGGTTATTTTTCAGGTATTCCCAACGAAAAACCTTAGAATTTCATGATAAATTACTTTTACTCTCTATATCATAAGAAAATCTATACAAAAATTACTTCTTTTAATGTATTGAAACTTTGTATCAAAATAATATAATAGGAAGACGTTTATTTTTTTTTTAGAAAAAAAATCTTATTAAAATATCTTATAGGTACGAGTAAATGCATATCGCATGCCTGTTTGAACTCAAAAAAGTTGTAAGGAGACTCATGATGGTCATTTAGCCCAGTCTGCCCAGCGAGAGGAGTGTGCACTGTCGACCTGGATATTGCACATTTAACTCTTCAAGCCGGCATATCAGAGGCGACTACTTCCTGTAGAAATTTCTCTGTGGTACTACACTTTACCGTGGACCATTATTTGTAATAAAATCAAATATTTTTATAAGTTTTTTATATTTAAGTTTTTTTGTTTGTACCTCTGTGGTACCAACTCTTTTGTAGGATCATCCCTGTAGATTACACGTATCGTTTCATAATAATTATGATAAATCCACATCTTTACATCTAAATACACATCTTTCAAAGTTAATACGTTTTTTTTTAATAACATCAATTAGTTTTCTTGTCAGCGGCAACCGAATATGTTTCGTTTACTGAACGTCTTAATAAAGTCTTCGCGGTTACAAAATAATTTAAATCAAGAATAATTTTTTGGAATATTTTAACATGGTATGTGTTAATAAATACTTTTTTTTTTGCGTTTTTTATTTCTAAAATCCTTTATCCACCGAGGCGAAATGTTATTAATTCGTCGTCACCAATTTTTCTATAACAGTAGATCAAAACTACAACTATCTAACTACCTCAGTGGTTAGAGCGTCCGTGCGTAACAGAGGAGACGGTGTTCATCTCCGCTTTCGGCTGTGATTTTTTTGAAAATTTTTTTCATCATATTTTTTATGAATAAATTATTTAAAATACAGTGTAAACTCGATTTAACGTCACTCGATTTATCGAAATTACCTGACCATGGTTGGTTTACATTGTTGTCCATACAATGATACACTCTATGTAGTATCACACCAACTCTAAATAACGACCACAATATGTCCTTATTAAACAATAAACAGTACTTTCCAGTTGCCAAAATTAATACGAGTAAGAACTGCAGATGTGTACGTTCTTTTGTTTGTTATTTTGTTGCTTTATTGTTTAGCCCGTGTTTACCTTGACTGTGGGCATCATACGGATCGAAGATTCTGTCGTTAGGTTGTTATGTTATATATACTTTACTGGTAAATAATATTATATTAGTAAAATAGTATTGATTTTTCGTCTCTCCATTTAACGACAACTCTCTATAACGCCATAAAATGCGCAGTCCCTTCAGTGTGTTTACACTGTATTTTAAATCAACGGCATCGACAAGACGGAGGGGGATATCTTCTATTTTTTAATAATAATGAATACCTAGGTACCTACATCTTGTACGGTACCTTACCGGTACGAAATTTACAAATTTAAAACTACGTCCATTTAGAATATAGTAAAACTAGTGTCTTGGTAGGTTTTTGTTCTGTGATGATTTGAGGACATTGGACTAGCATTTGTCGGGCGCTGTAGGGCTGTGGATTAGATTGAAAAGTACCTACAATTCTTTTTTAAGACTGTAGAGTCGCGAATAATATTTAGTCCCACAGTGTAGTATTTAGTTGTTATTATACCTCATTAATTCACAAATTAAAATACAATAAACAACTCAAATTATAAACAATGCACGAGATGGGTTTCGTTTTCACGCACACCTAATTTAAGATTGACGTCTGCCAGAAATATTAACACGCAATAATAGTCACAATACGGCAACAAAATAAAGCATATTTTCGCATCAAAATTTCTTATTTCATAATACACTTTCTTGTAGTAATTGTATGGTGCTTCGCGAAAAGAATTCCTCCGGCACATTTCTTTCATTATTCCGATAACATAATACTTTCACTACATTCGTGGAGTAATACTGATTTTACACATTTACGCTTTATGTTTATAATGTAAGAATTGGAGCGTATCGTCGTAGACGCGTCATGATTGATAGCGAAAATACGCGTTAACCGTAGAGCTTGTATGAAGAGAATTGTAGATTCAGGAAACGAAATAATTATGTCAGGATCGTGGCAAGTGGCGTTCCGTTGTCTCTGCCTATACTTGTGGGATTTTTTTTATTTTTATTATTTTTGCCACGAATTCAATTAGCATAAATCAATTCAAATTTAATATTTTATAGCTAAAGGTATCTATCACATTTCATTGTTGTATCGCTATTACATTATTTTATTAATTTTTGCATATTAAAATGCTGGATTTGTTTATTATTAAATTATGATAAGAATTGAACAAATATTTTAATTAATAAAAAATATCTGACAATTCTGTTTTTAATAATAATCAAAATAATAAGTTAGCATCATTTCTAGCATCTCGATTTAATAATAAAATTTTATTTCTACAATATAGAGATCGAATATGAAAACTGGAGAGTGGAAATTTAATGTATGTATTTATGTAGGTACATACTTATTTATAAGTATATCAGAATTCATCTTATTAACGAATATTAATCAACTGATGACACCTAGATGACATACATTGATGTATTCAGAATAAAAAATAACTGTATTTAAGTATAATAAAGGTATAAAAAGTGAATGGCCGTGTAAGGTCGATCGTAACATGTGGCCGGTGCTTTAGGCTATAAGGGTTTGTGTATAATGAAATTATTTTATTGTTTTTCAATTTACCCATATGTTAAATTTTAAATATTTACAATATTAGGTACTATGTTGAAGACGAATATTTTAATTTATATAAAAATAAAACACAAATAGCAGCATTTTCAAATAACAAATACGGATATTTTGTTAATGTTACTTTTTTATTAATTTTTCCGTATTAAAATATTAAAATTAAACTAATTTATGTATTGGATTTAATTATGATGATTTAATGGAAAAAAGCAACGTGTATACGATTGCCTGAGCTGAGATGAGGATCGAACCCAATTTATTATTTATTTTTTATTAATATTCATCATTTACAAAATCGTGTGTCTCACAAAGCCTACATGAACTTATTTTTATTATTAGTTTTAACAAAATAATTATATTTTATTTGTCCTTACTTTACCATGGATCGCACTCTGACTTCAGGCGGAGTACGGTCATATGACGTGCTAAAATTTTTTTTTTTAAAGTTACAGATCAAATATTTTATTGTAAACATAGGTTTTACACAGCAATTAAAACCGTTTGAACATAATCAATGCCAATTTTGATTATTTTTCTCAAAATTAAATATTAAATCATATGGGATAAAATATGTAAACACTACTTAATGTGAATTAAAAACATATCTTGATCAAAATATGTAGGACGCTCTCAGAATTGTTTCCTCGAAGATATATTATTCGAAATATTATGATGGTACATACCTACAATAATTCCGTACTAATTCTTACGAGAGAAAGGAAGATTAAAAATATCGGTAATTTCTTTATTAATTTTTGGCATATTAAAATTATGATCTCAGGCCTGTTGATGTATGCGTGTAGTTTCTTTTTGTTTTTTAATTAAAATTACATCACTATTTTCTATTGAAACGTGTAGGTTTAACATCTGTCGCGATATACATAAAATTGCGGTAATAGGTGAAAATTTTAATCCTTTATTGTGAGAAATACAATGAGAATTATAAATTCCGGGTTACTTATAAAAACTGCGATTCTCCCAAAGTTATGGGAGATTGGTTGCTTATTTCAGGACTATAATAACATGTTAATATGTTAATAAGTCATTTACATCATATTTCATAAATCAATTTTAAGTAATTATAGGAATATCAAAGATTTTTCAAGTGATGAGAATTTTTTGCGCCTCACTGTGTTTATTTTTAAACGTTTATATTTCAAAAACTTTAACAAATTAACGTAGAGACTTCTCAGTTATTGGAATTATTATTTTTTAATAAAGAACTAAAATATATTTAACAAATTACTGTCTCCCGTAGTATAGTCATTGTTCTGGTTAGAGTTTTAACAAGATTTGGACATGAACAAATTGATTGTGAGTTCACGCCTTTTACCGCTAGACCACAGCTAATCTAACTTTTGGTGATTATACAGAAAGCTATAGTCATATCGATTTCATTGAAAACCCTATCAGTAGCGGCTTAAACTCTTCAAAATAAAGTCATTGTTACCTCAAATTTTTATCGCTCTTCTTTTATGTACTCCTGGTACTTGTGCTTTGGAAACGTAAGAACTAAGTCATAAAAATATAATGCATGTTAGTTATCTCGCAAAAAGCCAGCCAATTTTGTGTTTTAATTATACATATATTTTACTACATTATATTATTTATATTTTGGTCACATTTTGGTAAAAAGATGGCCGATCCTGGGGTAGTACTACCACTTTTACAGTACCACATTTGTGATGTGATATTAGCCAGGTTTCGGTATCAGTTTGGCAGGAGTCAGGTATAACTAGAGGCGGTATACGTTATAATTTGTCCCCTAGCAGCCGGCATAGTGAAGGTGATTACTGTCTGTCTGCAGTGTCCGCTATGGTAATAGTTGTCTAGCTAAACATCCGGCGGAGTGTAGTCCCATGCCAGGCTACTATAGAAAAAAAAATCTATCCATGTGTTTATTAATTAAAAAAACATACAAAAATAAATGTTTTTTATTCATTCGTGAATCCACAATTAGCATGTTATTGTAGATTTTTGTTTTGTATTGATTCCATTATAGTTTCTATTTGCCAATTTCTATTCATTCAACTTGAATTGAAAAAAAAGTGTTAATTGAATCACTTTCTTTCAACGCTTTAGGATTCACGTGCCCAAAATTTGACAGGGAATACTCCTCTTTATTACCAAGCTCATCCCGAAGCTCTAAGGTTAATATTAAATTAAATATTTTAATAATTGATGATATCTGTTTTTATGTGATTAAACATTGTTTATTGGTTGGTAAACGATGTGTTGATATAATTGAAATAAATTAACGAAAAAAATAACATATTATTTTGTTAACAAACTATTAGATATCGACTGAGTACAAAAATGGGTATTGTTCTTTAAGCATATAGGTAAGTATTGTATGCCTAACAATTCTGTTATTGATATTCCGTTTCCAACATCTAAGCGACTCGAGATGATCTTTACTTATACCAAATCCAAAACGTCTTAACTTTACAAGCAATAAAGTCTTTAATACACTGTAATAGGTATTAAAATCGCGTTTAAAATAAAATATAATATGTAACGATAATACGTGTACATTAAACACTCAATCTAAAACGTTTACAGACTTTATAGACGTTTTGTAATTGTATATATCTTTACTATTATAAAGCTTGAGTGTTTGTTTGTTTGTTTAAACGCGTTAATCTCAGAAAATTGTAATTTGATTTGATAAATTATTATTATATTTTAAGGAAGGTTAAATACGGTTTTTTAAGCTAATTATACTATATAAAATGTTTCCTGAAAATGAAACGATAAACACGCGATATGATGATTTTTATTGTATTAATTGATTTTCTTTTTTTCAAAGGTTAGCAGTTTAATCTTAGGTAATATTCGCAATAGAGGCACATCATATGTAGTTAACACTTATTAATAAATATCTTGTTAAAAAATAGAAGAAAAAAAATATTCTAGTAATAGGTAGATATCGTCCATGTGGTGCACAGGGCTTCGCTGCCTTCCGTAGCGGTGGATCCTTTCAAAAATTTCCAAAATAGTGCGGATTCATTTTCGAAAAGAATTGTAATAAGGAAAAACTCGGTAATAATAATTTGTAATATTTATAAGTATTTAAAAATGAAGATATTGTGTAACCATGGAACCTCGGTACGCATGGCATGGACCCCAGGTTATGAAACCCTGTTATACTCGTAAAGCAAATACATACAAGAATCTGATAAATTATATACAAGAATAAAACAAAAATACGAAAATGTTAATTATAAATGTATACAAACATTATACAGGTACATACAACAACAATAAAATAAAAATCAAACAAACATTCAATATTTTAAATCGTTTGCAACAATATTGTCGTTTTCCTCATTACGAAATACATTTTGTGGTTACTCACGTCTGACCGCACCGCTCTGAGAACATTTTCATGTTTTGTTTTGATTTTATAACAATAACATTTGCGGTTAAACGAACTGCATTTTTATTAGATTCTTCACAATTTGTTGTGTAGCCTTATTCGTTATGTAGCACGTTAATCTGCATCTATAATTTTCTGTATATTTCTCTGTTGATTTTATTAAATTTGGGTTAAGTGGTTATAGTGTTCTCTCTGTTGAAATTTGTTAAAAATTTTAGTTAATAAACAGGTAGTTAAGGTAAAGGTCAAAGCCCACATGGACTTATTTGAGAGGTACAAGATTATGCTATTTATAAAGTATAAATAAAATAAATAAATAAAAATTATACGCAAAAGTCAGGTCTGTGTCTCAGTCAAGTCAAAACCCTTTTTTAATTGTAACACGATACATGACACTTGACCTGATGTTAGAGTACCTAAGCTAGAGCGGACTGTGAACAGAAACAACTGCTACCAGGCACCAGTTGCCTCTGCTATGTCGGCTTAGGAAGATGGCAAGCTCCATCCAGGTTGACTGTATACACTTCTCTTGTTATGGCGGTTTTTACCAAAAATTCTAATAATTTTTGCGATGAAACGTTTTTCGACGCTTTAGCCTTTCCGATTGAGTGCTTGTTTACTTTAGGAGACTTTAACTTAAGTTTTTTTTCGGTGAAAATAGTCATCGAAACTGACTGTGGAAAAACAAAATGAAGCGAACAGCTTAAGCTAACTTGGCCCCGACACAATATTAAGAAATATTTCTTTCCATAGAATTTAAATTTAGGTTAATACCACTTTTTGTTTAGAAAATGATGTTCTTATTATCGATATTAAAATTTTACCTCCTACGCTAATGCGGTAATTGCAGAGCAGGTAAGTTTGTATATTTTAGTGATGTGTTTTTTTGATAATATCGACATTTTTAAATTCCAACAATTGAAGACTATATTATAAATAAACTTACACATAATATTTTTTAATTTTTAATTATTATATTGATAGGCAAATTAAAGTAATATTAAATATCTACTACAGATTATTATATTGACACGGGCGTTATTCGATATAAAACTTATCGATATGTAGGTACAAAGTACAACACTACTTTCATATCGACGACGATCTTTGTTTTACACCCACACCCCTTCAGATGTTCGCACAATACTGTTCATCTTCGCAATGTTTTAATTTGTATAACATCTCATTGTTTTATTGTATTATACGTATTGAAAGAAACATCTACGATCTACAATACTATTATAAAAAAAATACAATAAGTTTCTTTTTTGTAAACATTTTTTTTAATAAACATTCATCATTGAGCGATCAAAATATGTTTTCATAGTAGCCCGACATGATTTAGTTAGTGTATGAAGTTAAACTGAAGCCCGGTACAGGACTCCATCCCTCATACAACCACTAGACCACGGCCGCTCTAAAAAGGTATTTCTAGAAATCTGGAAGAATTTTTTAAACATTTTTTTGTATAAGTTGGAAAGTGGTGTCGGAGACCAGTCACCCGTGACGTGACCTAGTTGCGCTTCGGGATCAGCTTGAAAATAGCAGAGTACATTCGTCTCCTCAAGCCGGAATAGGGGAGGCGACTGTTACAATTTTTTTTCTGTGGTAGCAAATGTCTGCTTATGTACCGAACCCCTTCTTAACATCAGAGCGTGGTCACATTTTTCATAATTTGTTTTACAAATACCTACCTACCAACATTCAAAAAGGCAGTCGGTAGATACGCACCGAAATATACAATTTAAACAGTAGCCAGATGTTTAATTTCTAAGAAGAAACACGGAACAAAGCTCTACTATAACTCAAAATCTGTTAATCCCAAGTTACAATAGAACCCTCACCTCGACCCGAGACCTTCGCCCCTAGACCACAAACGTCTAAAACAAATTAAAAAAAAACCTCATCTTACAAAGCCAACCTTAATTGAGAACGCAGATGCATTTTTTTTTTCATCCACGTGCCAACTGGCGCTTTCATCCACCCTCACAAAACAACCAAAACGACCTAACAACCAGAAATAGTACGCGCAAAAACTAACACTATTACGTGAGACTTAAATATCAAAATAGTAAATCGAATACTCTTATCAATTTGTAAAGAATGGATGCGGTAGTACTAAATAGGTAATAATAAATCTCTACAAGCAATTTTATGCGTTATTTTCAATGACATAGGCGCAATAATTGCTTATAAAATAGGAAAGGTGCAATTAAATGTATGTAAGTAAATTATAAACACCCCTATGACAGCTGATGACTTACAAAAAATTAAACCGGACCAGAATCAGCGTGATGCTTACCTGGAATTAAGAAAATATGAGGGTAATTAATTTTATCGAAATCGCTGGTTTAATCTAGACGATTTTTCATAAAAAAATAGCAAAGATGTAGAGATTATTGGCCTAGCGGTAAGAAGCGTAAACTCACGATCGATGAGACCCGTGTTCGAACCTCGCTAGTTCTGACCGATACCATTGTAACTTTGTTATATGTACCTAAAGTGACCTTGTCTCGTTTCGGTGGTAGTTTGAAAGTAGCAGGTATAGCGAAAGGAGTGTGCACTGTCAATCTAGATGGTACATGCTCGTCTCCTCAAGCCGGCATAGTGGAAGCGACTGCTGCCCGCACAGGGTTCTCTGTAGTAGCAGTTGTTTGCATCCATGGACCGCACTCTAGCTTTACATCAGGAGGAGTGTTGTTACATGCCGAGCTATAATAATAATTAAAAAAAGATTTATGCAAGACAGTTGCAAGCAAGTTTTTAAGAGTGGTAGGCAGACTGATGATGGTTATTAGCCCAGTCTGCCATCATAAGGTGACCTTGTCGCAA
Organism: Tinea pellionella; assembly: GCA_948150575.1. Lineage (NCBI taxonomy): Eukaryota > Metazoa > Arthropoda > Insecta > Lepidoptera > Tineidae > Tinea > Tinea pellionella. The sequence continues at coordinate 5,609,667 of OX411263.1, read as the reverse complement.
CAACCTGGTGTTCATTTGTTTCCCTGAGCCGGCATAGCGAAAGCAATTGCTGTCTGCAGAAATGTATATGTAGTAGCAGTTGTTGCCGTTCATTAACCGCACTCTAGCTTTAAATCAGGCGGAGTGTAATGATAAAAAAATGCCTACTAATAAATCTTTATCATACCTCATCCAAGACATACTTTTAATTGTTAACTCCATGTTCTTAGGAAGTCTATATCCGTTCAGGAAGCATACTTGAATCAACAGATGAAAGAGATAGAACTATCATTGTCTTAAAGAAAGAACGAAATAAGGAATCGACGTCGAAAACAACGTGTTGCTTTAAAATGCGTGTGGAATTTAGTTTGACGTTTTACAGCTTTTTAACAGCTTATACAACAATATAGGTATTATGTGAAAAAAAAGAGACCTTAATGTGCTTTCCGAAAGTTGTTTTTTTTTAAATAGTGGGCCAAATGCACCAGAATGTGTCTTATGTCAAGCTAGAGTGGAATTCAATGGGCGAAGACAATTGCCAACAAAGAAATGTCTGCAAAAGACAGTCGTCTCCGCTATGCCTGCCTGCTTGATGATATAAGTGTGCACCTTCCCGGTTGACAAGATAGACTCCTCTCGTTAATTTATTCGAATAATTTAAGTTAATCCTGAAACAGAGCGGCCGTGGTCTAGCGGTAAGACGCGTGAACTCACGATCGATGAGACCCGTGTTCGAACCTCGCTAATTCTGACCGGTACCAATGTAACTTTGTTATATGTACTTTAGTCGCTCAGTGCCTATAGGCACTATTAAAGAGTGGTAGGCAGACTGATGATGGTTATTTGTCCAGTCTGCCGTCCTGGGGTAGTACCACCACTTTCGAATGTAACACCCGTGAAGTGACCTTGTCGCGTTTCGGGAATAGTTTGAAATAAGAGACATCCTCATGAAAGCTGGGCTGCCTAGTGCCCATAACCGTCGGGCGTGCATGAAGAGGATTGTGGATGTGAAGGAAGCAAGGGTGTTGTGTCAGGATCGTGGTAAGTGGCGTTCCATTGTCTCTGCCTATCCCTGTGGGAAAAAGGCATGACAATTGTATTGTATTGTAAATAATTGAATAGATTAAAATGATTGAACAAATTAAACAAAACAACGGGGGTCTAGCTTCTCATACAAAAACATATTTTTTTAACAACCAAACCTATTTAGTAGTATAATTAGATATTATATTAATTGATTCATTAATATTAACGATGATTATGCTAATTGTTTTTTTTTAATAATTTATTATTTATGGTAAATACAGGAGAATTTTATTTTAGTTAAAATTTGTATTTAATATTATTAAAGTTAGAGAAAGTTATCAATATGGCGCTTGAACCGCAAAGGTCAATTTTGCAAATTATTTATTTGACAGACTCATTTGAAATTGTCAGACCTATTAATTTGGTTTTCAAATAAATTTGTACCTTATTTGCATAATGATCTACGTCCCAAGTCAAGTTTTTCCTGATTATATGCACCGTTAACCGCTTTGTATATCATTTTATTTGGGTTTATAAATATTTATCTTTTTTTTTTTCTAAATGGTTTAGTTTTTTTTTATTGGAACAACTTTATTTAGTATTATTCCATTTTTTGTCATTAGCGTTTTCGAACCTACTCTGCATAAAATTTGTTTTTAGAATAAACCGAAATATACTTCATTCTTATTTTATTTTTTTACCTAATTAAGTAAATTGTTCTTGTAAAATACACAAGGTATAAAATCGTAAACAAATTTGTAACAAAATCAAAGAAAATAAACATTTAAATACTGAGAGAGTTTGATAAATGCTAAAAATATAATATAAAATTTAATTTGAACAAATTCATTACAACGAGCGACGAGACGTTAACAATCAATAAATTGATAAGATTTATACATGACTCACCTAATTCTACAGCACGACAAACTGCCTAGCTCATTATTAAATAAATTTATTCAACCAATAGAATTCTTAAATTCACGTTAGGATAATAATAACAGTCTAACGTAAATTAATAAATTTCAACAAATTAGTTACACTTTCAACAATTAATTGTAGTTACTAAATAATGAATACTAATAAATATGATCATATTTCAATAAGTAATAGCGTATTTCCTATTGAGTATAAAGGGCACGGGTCCTAGTAGACACCCTGCGGCGCACCATAATGCGTTTGACAAGGGATAGCGCTATGTAATGTTATATTTTACACGTGTAATTAGAAATATAGCCTTATTGGGTACTTGGACAATAGTAAATAATGGTATCAATTATATATCGAATACTTATTATGGGAAAATACATTTTATAGTATTAAATTGATTAGGCATTTTAACGATTTCCGTGATTTAATGATCGGATTGTTGATGTTTTAAAAAAATGTTTGAAGATATTATTGTTTATTCTTCTAATAAAGACTTTAGTGAGGCTCTCGAATTTCAATCTATCACTTTTATTTTACGAGTGTAGTTAATATTCATAAAGGTAGAAAACTAACATAAATTTCTAAATTTTCCCCCTTCCTATAACATGGGATTCTTTAAGCGCAGTGTGAAGAGGCATCTCATTAAGCCGGCATAGCGGACGCGACTGCTGTCTGCAGATCCCCTTCTCTGACAGCAGTCACCTCCGTTCATGGATCGCACTCTAGCTTAACATCAGGCGGAGTGCGGTCATATGACGTGCTAAAATAAAAAAAAAAAAATAGCAGGCAGTGATACAGTTTTTATTAGTTCTGATTTCTGATTGACAAACTGAAGTAAACAGTAAAAATATATATCTTTTACAATGGTCAATTAAAATTCGCTATTACTCGATTTTAATGACCTCTCATAACACCGTGTTTAGTTATGGAGTATTCTGCTGTAGTCAGTATAGCCTTGAAACACGATAGCCATATATAACAAGTTTTTCACTATTAGTCATCTTGACGGACGTTGGCCCTTCCACTGATTGTACACACCTGTAGGTACTTAGTCAATGCAAAATTATACAGAAATTAGCATTTGTATCTCATTAAACTTACTTGTAGAAAACTAGATCTATAGTCTCAGTATTTTACGTTATTTTTTCAGGTCTCATATGAAAACTTGAGTGAATAATATGTGCACCAATTAAAGCATCTTATTTTGGACAAACCTTGTTATGTGTTTGTTTTTATTTGATACAAAGTGTACCAGGTAGGTGCAAGAAACAGCTTATCAAGATGAGATTGTGCTTTATGCAGTAGCTTACGGTCATCAAGTTATCTGATTACTTACTGCCCATTAAGCAATGTGACTAAGCTCATTTATTTCTTAAATGTGGGCGTTTATAAAATTCAACGTTTGTTTAAACTCTAAAGCCTTGGTTAAAATGTAAAGGAATATTACTTACAAATCAAATCCAATCCATTTTACGTTTAATAAAAAAATACATTAATAGGTATGATTTCGAATAAGTTAAAAGTTAAAAATTTATTATTACTAAAGATGAGTACTCAAAAATCAACTTTATCTTGTTTATTTATTTTATGACGCATTGTGCTAAAATTATGTTTGTGGATGTACTATTATAAAATCTTAATGAACTGATTTTATCAAATATGATGGAAATATAATATTTATCAGATCTAGATTTTTTGTTAAAAACAAAGTCATGAGACGGATATCGCTCTTCAAAATATTAAAGTTGTACGTCTAAAGCTTCCCAGACCTCAACTTACACGGAAGAATTCATCTTCGAAGATCCCAATAAAAAAAAAACTATATAATGTATCAATTTATAGTTTAAAAAAATTAGATTACAAGTATTCTACAAGAATACGTTCTAAAAACGTATATTATAATGAAAAATCTGGATGTTATCCCTCAAAATAGACGTCAACCTAATAAAATCGGTCAAGTAAAGAGTAATCTGTCAACAATAACCTACGGAGTCACACAGGAATCTTCGGCCCCTTGCTGTTTGTTATTTATATTTATAAATGACATCCCAAACATCAAACTATAGATGGTTAACTATAATTTTATTCTGATAACTCTTGTATTTTTAATAATAATGATAAAATAAAAGACATTATCACTCGCAGTGGGGTTTGAACACTCTCTCAGATTGGTTTAAGTTCAATCCACTTATAATTAATCCTAACAAAACATCTTATATCATCATGTTCTCCGTTAAAAACAAAAGAATTGGTAAAGATAATGAACTTACGGACAAATTCTCAACAAAACAAACTGTGAATAATGCCTTAAATTTTGACAAAGACTTAATAACATAGAGATGCCACATCGAATACAATAAATCAAAAGTTGCTGCTATATGGATCACAAATTTCACTCCATCTACGTAGTACAAAATAAATATACAATTCACTAATATTGTCACATCTGGAATACCTTTCTCTGTCTGTCTCGGGATATGCATGCATCACACTACCAAAATAACTTGAAGTCACAGAATATTTTCTAATTTGCAATATACTTATTTGCCTTGATTTTTTTCTTTTCTTTTCTTAATTTTAAACACTAAAACTAGCTTAACTTTTCTTTATTTAATAAACTGACATATTTAGTTAATTTAGGCTAAATCTAATAAAGCGAATCCTGTATATTTTGAGTTAATAAAATTATTCTATTAACCTAAAATAGTGAACATTCGTATTTAAAAAGTATCTTTGGTCGGCTCCCTTGCGGCCCAATCTTCGATCGAGCAATTGCAAGAGTAAGTCTCCGTGTAGCTCCGGGGCAAAGAGTACCACACAGGTTTAGCGATTTGTCGTTGTCACTTACTACAATACTTGTTAGTAAAGTTGGTTAACGGGAGTGTTGGGAATCGTAACAGCGGATTGCGAAATATAGGGTGACAGTGCGAAGAAAAGACGGGTTGATGTTGGATCGCCGTTTATTGTGTTCTTGATAATAATCTCCTCGTACGTTGATTTCTTCGTCGTAGATCTTGAATAGTCTTGAATTGACGCGTAGATAGGTCTTCTCTTGTTGCACTCCCGAACGATACTACAATTGGTTGGTGCAACTGTACTGTTTTTAACGCGTCGCAAGCGCCGCTGGCTCCTATGGTCGTATTCCGTTTTACTGCGGTGGGCGTGGCTTATCCCATTGTTCTCCCCGCAGTCGTAGAGCGCTCCATGGTGCGGCAGCGTGGTCGTAACGCGCTCGTTTAGCGCGTTAGCGCGCTTCTTCACTCGACGAGTAGTGGGGATAGAGAGGTGCGGGTGTAGCGAGCTAGCCGTGGGGGAGGAGCGGGGCGCATTTCCACTTATCTTTATGTATTTATTTATTTGGTTGCGCCCCGATCCTTAACATCCTCCCCCCAAGCGACATCTCCTAGTCGCTTCTTACCGATAACACGGCTAGCTTGCGTACCGGTCGTCGAAAAATGCCTCCTTTGGTCCGCACCTCTGCTACTCGTATTCTTCCGTCTGGTCCTGGGAAAACACGCATTACTTCTCCGCGTGCCCAGACGTTGCGTGGTAGAAGGTTGTCGATAACCAGGACCAGATCTCCCTCCTTTATGGATTTGTTGCTTCCTTCTCCGCCCCGTGGTGCTAAGGTAGGCAGGTATTCTCTTCGCCATCGCGTCCAGAATCGGTCAGCTAATGCCTGCGCCTTCCTCCATTGCGCTTTGTCGGCCTCTTCTACTGCGCCTGTCATCGGTATTCCGGTCGATGACCCAATGAGGAAGTGATTCGGTGTTAACGCCTCGGGGTCTTCGATGTCGGTGGGAACATGGGTCAGTGGTCTTCCGTTGACACAGTGTTCCGCTTCAGCCAGTAACGTTAACATTGTCTCTTCTTTTGGGTGCCTCTCTCTTAGGGTAGCGGTTAGCGCGACTTTAACCGATCGCACTAAACGCTCCCAGCAGCCGCCCATGTTCGGTGCTCCTGGCGGAATGAAGTGCCATTCCATCCCGTGTAGCAATCCATAGTCTCGTAGCTCCGGCGCCCATTTTTCGTACGCTGTTCGCAGCTCGGCGTCGGCTCCTCGGAAACATGTAGCGTTGTCACTCCAAATTTGTTGTGGCCATCCCCTTCTGGCGGCCATTCGTCTTAAAGCCATTATAGCGGAATCGGTGCTTAGTGAATGCACCAATTCAAGGTGAATGGCTCTCGTGCTTAGACAGGTGAAAAGTGCCACCCATCTCTTCTCGTGTCGTCGTCCCACCGTAACTGATAGCGGTCCAAAATAGTCCACTCCGCTATACGAAAACGGTCTTGGTGGTTTCTCCCATCGGGCTTGAGGTAAGTCTCCAAATGCCGGCACGTCGGGTGAAGCTTTTCGTATACGGCAGTACTGACAGTTTCTCGCCACCCTTCGCACAGCTGGCCTTAGGTGAACGACCCAGTATTCCTGCCGTAGGTCGTTCACCACACGCTCGTTGTTAGCGTGATTCGCCCTCTTATGTCGTTGCAGGATTAGGAGCCGCGTCAGTGGGTGTCTTCCATCTAAAATCGGAGGTCGCCTCATGACCTCTGGCAATGTAGAAGACTGCAAGCGGCTGCTCACTCTCAATATTTCATCTTCTCCGACGATTGGAAATAAGTCCTTCAATTTGCTATTTTTAGGCAGCTTCTCCCCCCGCTTTAGCGCCTTAATCTCTGCGCTAAAGCAGTCCTGTTGAGACTTTATTACCCAAGCTGTTGTTGCCTTCTGTATGTGTTCTAACAGCAGCTGGGTTCTTCTTCTCTTGAATTTGTCCGCTGCTACTAATACGTACGCCGAGGCGTAGATTAGGCGTTGGTATGAGGAGAAGCGCTTAATGTCTGGTAGCCAATCCGTTTGCGTATTGTTGACGGTTAACATATGGACCGTTTCGACGTTCTCGTCGATCTCCGTCGGCTCTTCCTCTGGCCATTCATCTTCTGCGGCATATAGGAAGGCCGGTCCCCTGAACCATCGCGTCGCATAACTTATTTCTCCACAATGTTGTCGTGTGGCGTCATCTGCCACATTTTCCTTGGTGGGTACCCATCGCCATTGTCTCTTGTCCGTGACTTCATCGATTTGACCCAGTCGGTGAGCGACGAACGGATTGTACTTGCGTGCGTCGCCCCGTATCCAATGCAGCACTGTCTTAGAGTCGGTCCAGTAGGTTGTTCCTTCGGCTTTCATACGATGCTCCTTTTGAACCGCCTCTGCCAACTGCGTCCCCAGCACCGCTGCTTGCAGCTCCAGGCGCGGTATGCTCATCGGTCGTAATGGAGCCACTCTGGCTTTTGCGGCCGCCAATGATACAGTCACTTCGCCGCTCGCGTCTTCAAGGCGCCAATATACCGCTGCTGCGTATGCCTGCGAGCTAGCGTCGCAGAACACATGTGCACTTATCTTCCTTTCACGCCACTCCGGGCTCTGACATCTGGGGATGCGGAGCTTTGCTACTTCTTTAAGTTCTCCGCACCACTTTAAAAAGTCGGTAGACTCTGATTCTGGAATCTCTTCGTCCCATCCAGTCGGGCAGCGCCATAGGTTTTGCAGCGTTATTCTCGCCGATATGGAAAAGTGGCTGAGCAAACCCAGCGGGTCGTATAATGACATGACCGCGCTCAGCATCTCTCTTTTCGTTATCGCTCGTTGTCCCTGGAGTACTTCTTTGGCTACCCGTGGCATTGCGGTGTTGAATCCGAGCGTGTCGCTACTCGGATTCCATTGCAAGCCTAAGGTCTTTTCCGTGCCGTCATTAGCTCCCCCGATATCAACTGCATCTTCCTTGGCGTCTTGGTCGGCACCGAGAGCTCTTCTTACTTCCGCGCTGTTGCTCCGCCATCCGCGTAGGTTAAACGAGGCGTAAGAATGCACCTGTTTAACTTCCCTTGCCAGCGCTATGGCTTCTTCAACGGTGTCCACACTGTCCAGGTAATCATCCATGTAGTGCGCTTGTGTTATAGCTCTTGCCGCTTCTGGGTGCGCGTCCTTGAATCTCATCGCGTTGTGATTCCTTACACTATGCGCAAGGAACGGCGAGCTCTTCGCACCAAATATCATCGAGGTCATTTTATATTTCGTAGGCGGGTTATGTCGATCTTTCCCACGCCAGAGAAACATTTGTGCAGGTTGATCCTCCTCTCGCACTTTAATTTGTAGAAACATTTCCGCGAAGTCCGCCGTCATTGCCACTCTGCTTTCTCTGAATCGGCTTATAACCCCTGGTAACGATAGTAGCATGTCTGGACCCTCCAGTAGATGATCATTCAGAGATGTCCCCGAAGCGGTAGCCGCTGCATCGAAGACAAGTCGCACCTTTCCTGGCTTATTTGGGTTTCTCACCGCAAAGTGCGGAAGGTACCACGCTACCCGGCTGTGGTCCTCGTCCCCGCGACTCTTTGTGGCGTATGCTTTCTCCAACAGGTTTTCCATTTGAGCCGTGTATTCCTTGGCGAATGCTTGGTCTCGGTCCATCCGTTTCTCCACAGAGCACAATCTTTTTAGGGCGTTCTCATAATTTGGCGGCATGCGTACATCTTCATGGCGCCACGGTAGCCCAACGGTGTATCTATTTTCCTCGATCTTCACCGTCTTCTCGAATTGTTCTATGGCTCGTTTATCAGCGTTGTTGACTCTTCTCGTCATTCCAACTTCTTCCAGCTTGTAGTGTCTTTCGACCAGTTCCTCCAGGTCGGTGTGGTATACGCGTGCCGTGTTCGGTTCCGTCACCCTGGCTGCAATTCCATGCACGACCCATCCGAGTAGGGTTCGCGATACGGCAGGTTCGGTTGGTCGACCGGCGCGAAGTTCTCGAGTCACGATAAGGTGCCAATGGTCGGCGCCTATCAATACTCGCGGCGTAACATTCGTGTAACACAAGTGTTGAAAGTCCTTGAGGTGTTTAGCGCTCATAGCGTCTTCTCTGAGACTCTGTGTACTCAGCTGTAGCTTTGGCACTGTTCGCAGCACTAAATCATGGTAGTCACCGTCCGCTCCGCTCACTTGTATTTTTATGCTTCGCGTTGACACTGTTGCGTCCATATTCACTCCCCGCATCTTCAGTGACGACTTTGGCCCCGAAGCACCTATCTGTCGGGCAAGCGCTTCGTCTATTAAAGAGACTGAAGCGGCCTCGTCACAGAGAGCGTAAATTGTCTTTTGTCCTCGCGGTCCTTTCACTTTAATTTGACACACGCGCATTAACACTTTGTCCCTCTTAGTGTTAAGAGTGAGCACTGATTCTTCTGACGATGGTTCTTCTTTCTCATATTCCTTCGGCGCTTTATCCGGGTGTAGCAGCCTGTGATGATTCCGCTTGCATTGCGTACATTTTGCTGCTTGACAATCCCGCTTCCTATGCTTTGAATTGAAGCATCTAAAGCATATGCCCTTGTCTTTCACGAAGTTCCATCGTTCATTTACACTCATCTTCACAACTTTGTAGCACTTTGGTGTTTCGTGTTCTTCTCCGCAACACAAACACCGTGGAGGGCGTGCTCCCGAGACTTCTGTCTCCACTGTCGCGTACACTTTCTTCGGTGCTGTCCTACGTTGACTCGTGATTCTGCCACTAGTGACTTCTTGTTGCTGTTGAGAATACTGTATCGCCAGTTCTGCTTGTTCAAGCAACAATTGCGATAAGGCATCCAGTTCATCTTGGTTGTGCCGTCTGTCATAATTCAACCATTGGGTAAATAACGTCGGGCCTAACTTCCCCACTATTGTTTTCACTAGCGTATGCTTGTTCACTTTATCACCTAACTTCTTTGCGACACACCTTATATTTTCCACTGCACTCGCGAATTTATTCAATTCCCGACCATTTCTATGGTCGACATTTCGAAGTTCGTGTGCTTCCTTCTGCAATCGCTCGACGAGCACCTCCGGGTTTCCGAAATGTCGTTCCAATGCCATCATTATAGCCGTCGAATCTTCCGCCGAGTGTAGTAATGATGCAACTATTTTCCGCGCTTCGCCGGTGATACACTTCTGTAGACGTAGGAGGTTGTCCACGGGCCTCAGACGATACAGTTCTGTTGATCGTTCGTACGCCGCCTTAAATGGCAACCAATCCTCGGTCGCTCCGTCGAAGCGTGGTAATTCTGGCGCTCTTCCCGGTGAGATGTGTGTATGGTCGGCTCTTTTCAACAGCTTCTCCATCGCTGTTATTAGCCGTTCCATCGCATCTTCTGAGCTTCCTTGTTGCAACACCGTGTTCCTTGTAGCATCAAACTCCTTCCGTAATTCCGTTTCCTTTGGAGCTTCGGGTTCTGCATGTTCGTTCGGCTGTGATCCGAGCCAATCTCGGACTCTTTCCATCGCCACCGAACTGTTGTCCGACTGTTGAGACGCTGTTTCTACTTGTTTCAATTTCTTTTCGTTTTCGAACACTTTGCGTGCCAATTGTCTTTCCCTTCTAGCTGTCGCCGCTTCTTCTTCCTGCACGCGACGCATCTTGATAGCCAACATTCTTTCTTCCATTTCGTAGCGTTGTGCCCTGTGTTGAGCTAAACGCTGCTTCTCAGCGGCCCAGAGTCTCCTGTCGTTCTCAGGCCCCGCTGCCTTCAAGCGAGCTTGTAAGCTAGATCCCGAACGAGCCGAGCGAACGCTTCCTTCTCGTTCCTTTCCTGGGATTCTTGACGTCGTAGGTCCCGATGCAGTCACAATCCCCGAGGTAGCCGGTGATTCCGGTGCCTCTTCAAACACATGATGTGTCTGCTGAGCCTCTTCGACGGCTTTAGCTTCTCTGGCACTTTCGCTTCTTGTCTTCATCTTCGACTGTCACAACTACTGCTTCGTAATCCGGCTCTCGAAGGACCAACTCGATTCCAATGTTGGGAATCGTAACAGCGGATTGCGAAATATAGGGTGACAGTGCGAAGAAAAGACGGGTTGATGTTGGATCGCCGTTTATTGTGTTCTTGATAATAATCTCCTCGTACGTTGATTTCTTCGTCGTAGATCTTGAATAGTCTTGAATTGACGCGTAGATAGGTCTTCTCTTGTTGCACTCCCGAACGATACTACAATTGGTTGGTGCAACTGTACTGTTTTTAACGCGTCGCAAGCGCCGCTGGCTCCTATGGTCGTATTCCGTTTTACTGCGGTGGGCGTGGCTTATCCCATTGTTCTCCCCGCAGTCGTAGAGCGCTCCATGGTGCGGCAGCGTGGTCGTAACGCGCTCGTTTAGCGCGTTAGCGCGCTTCTTCACTCGACGAGTAGTGGGGATAGAGAGGTGCGGGTGTAGCGAGCTAGCCGTGGGGGAGGAGCGGGGCGCATTTCCACTTATCTTTATGTATTTATTTATTTGGTTGCGCCCCGATCCTTAACAGGGAGATTATTTTAATAGTACTAAGTAACATGGAGCCAAGTAGGAAACCCTGCGGTTCCCCTTAAAAGGCTCGTTGCGGGAGATACATTTAGACATTATGCTTAAGTTGTGTTTTGTTAAGATTTAGTAGTTGTAGAGTTCGTTTGGTATAGTAATTACTCGTACTCGGCATCCGGTCGCTTGAAGGAGTTTGGATACTATTTTAGATTATAACATTATCGATTACAATTTCAATTTGCTCATTCAATCCCATTATACTAATGCCTAAATTCTTAATTGAATTTTGGTCTAAAGTCTATAAATTATTAATAGGATAAGCTGTATTTGGCATAAAGTCAGTGTTTTAAATATGAAAATTAATATTATTAATTGAATTTAAGCAATGTTAGTTTTAAACGGGTCCGGAATTTTGTAGCTTGCTTCAATAAATTAATTAGATAATAATTCTGAGAAACATTTGTCAACGATATTTCGTGTACAAATAAGACGCCTAACCTTTTTAAAACGAACAAAAAATGAACATTATGAGGCATTTAGTGGGAAGATAAAAAACCTATGACGATGCCCTCAAGTTTAATAGCTAATAAACAATTTAGTAACGTTGATATTAAAAAAAGAACATGGCTAAACGTGTGTGGTATTTTTAGATAAAATTAAAACAGACATTATTCAAAAAGAATAAGCAATTTAAAACATTTTTCTTGAGTATAATATCGTGCATTTTAAAATAAATTAGAGGATTTTTTGTATTAACATATTAATTGCCATGAAATGGGTGTTATTCTTTGATGGAATTTTAAGATATTTAGAAATATAAAGGCTGGTAATTCAATCATTCCTTAACTATGAGGCGACCCTAACCTGAAATTTTTGACTCAAAAAATTACTTGTCACTTTGGTTTTTAGATTATTTTAAGGAATGCTTACTTACTTCCTTAATTCTGTCTTAAATTACTTAATGTGTGAAACGACATCACTACGATGGTATTGGTAAGTCGATCTTAGTTTAGCATCTGAATTAAGACAGAATTGAATTACCGGCCTTAAGTGTTAAAAAACAAATGACACCGTCGAATTGCTGACGATGGATGAAGATAACACATGAAATCTCAAGTTTGATTGCAAAAGAATCGTTTTTTTCCTATATTGACTATTCCCACTTTTGTGACGAAAATCCGCCTTCGTCCTCGCCCACACGATGAATGGTTGTCTTTCATTTCAGTCTTACAATGTACAGAGGAGAGAGACCTTGTTGGTTTTGGTTCGTACCGGTGTACCTCAGGGAGATACTCCAGGACCCTCTATCTACCTGAGGATACGTCCGAGGGCAGATCAACAACTCCAAGTGCCCCTGAGAAGGTTTCCAATATCACATCAGCTCGACAAGAACCTGTCAGCGCGTAGTTTTTATTTATATTAAATTTTCATCATAATTTATTAATAAATAATATTTTTTTATGTCACAATCAAATTCTTGGTCCTCTCCCACGACATTTAAACGAGATGAAATGTTTATTAGTTAAAGCCAATGTTTATTTGATTAAGTGAAATATTTTAAAACCAAAACGATTGCTTTATAAGAGGGGAGTCCTACAAAAATAACTTGTATCGAAGAGTGAACAACCGTCCTACGTGTGTGGTCAGAAGCAACCACAAATAGGTTTTGTCAAATCATATTTTTATATGTATAAATATCTTTACCTTTAGGAGTTTCATTGGAAATAAAATTAATAAGTGTAAATAGACTGAAGAGTGATTAAACATTTCCATCCGGTAAATAACCGTGATTTGGAATCACCTTATAAGTAGCCGGATATGTAGTGGGTTTACCCTATCGACCTAAGACAGCGAGACCTACAGACTATAGTGGCAGTCATCTCCGTTCATACTATAAAAAATACCTATTCTTTAATTTTACAGATGAGGATTTCTTAACTAATTCCGAGTTAATAGAGAATGTTTATTATCTTTCTATCGATGTTTGGTAAGTATAATTTTTTTCGGTAGTGTTTTTTTCTAGTCCCGATATTTAATTTTTTTTATAATTCCTAAAACTAACATGAACCCAAAAAAAACTGTTTCAAATATTCAAAGCGCTGACGTCAAATTCGAACTTTTAACAAAGCTCTCGTGATGGTCAAACACTTCCTTTTTTAATGGGGAAAAATTTGATGTTACGAGTACATCAGAGTTTTTGAATAAATTGAGAGATATCTTTTCAACTATACTTTATCTAACTTTAATTGGCCTCTTTTACATTTATACCATCCTCCATTCGAAATTCGCTTTTATACGTTCTTTACTGATCCAATCAATCGCAGTTTTTTTACAAGAATAGGGTCGAAATTAGCTTAACTCTTACGGAATAAAACTTTTTTGAATGCAAGTCATTTGTAAGTATAAACATAATATTTTAAGATAATATTCAAAACAGTAATGTCACTCTTATTTATATCTGAAATGATATTTGTCCTGTCCTTTAACCTTTTAGTTACAAGCTTATTGTATTCATAAATCAGCTTTAGCGATAGCAATATTGTAACATTGTAACGTTCCTTGTTTGTATTTGTGACTGTCGGACGTTTCACTCCATTGAAATTTCTCAAATATCTAGGTATTATTATATTAAATTTATTTTAGTAAATAGTAATAATATATACAAATTAATTTAGACACTATTGTGGAATGGTTAGCGTGCCAATCGGGTCAAAGTCTCTTTTCTGATACCAAGCATATCACAGTTTTAAGTACATAAACGATAGGGATATCACCATCGGCTAGTTTCTCTAACTTAACATCAGATGGAGTGTAATCACATGTCTGAATACTATTAAAAAAAAACCCAAGGAAAATATACAAAGATACAAAATGGCGTTTTAACGGTTTCTGTTTTGATTTATTTTTATAAATTCGTGTTTCTTCGAATGTTAATACGAGTGTGTAATCTTGATGGATTAGTAACCATTTAGTGTTTGTAAACGTGCGTGAGGAGTGTGGGCAAACAATTCAAAATAGGAGAACGTGTGTTTTGATTTTCCCTCCAAAATTCAGTCTGATGTTTTGCTAAAGTTTCTACCATGTTACTGAAGCTATTCTTGACTTGACTGGGACTTGACCTGACTATTTAATGTGACGAATGAAAGCATAATATTAACTTAAAGTAAAAATTTCCTTTGACACTAGCAGAATGTTATAATGCCAGAAAAAGAAAATAAAAAAACGAAACAATGAATGTTCTATTTACTATAAGTATAAATAACATTGATCATTAACCATTGACCCGATATTGGAGAAAGAATCGTTTACAATTGTAGCGCAAAAAAAAAGAAACGTTACGCAATTTAAAATAACGGTTAGTTCGGCATGTTTTGCTTTTACAGTCACCGCTCGTACTTGAACTGTTTCGCCTATTGCCCAATGGGTTGGCAGTACAATGCACTTTTGATGTAGTTTTCTGACTTTGTAATGGGAAGATGTGACAAGGATTAATTTTTTATTTTTGTTTATGTTCTATATAGGTTTTAAGTGGCCTTTTATAGTGGTATTTTATTTATTTTTATTTTGTTGATATTTTACACTTTTTTTGTTGAATATTTTGACACTTTCTAATAAATTTGGTGTAAAGAGAGTAGATGTGGGCACGCTCATTCCTATACTAGCAAAACCCGGATCTTTGGAGACATATTGTTAATACGAATTGATGAAGAGGATTTTGAAAGGGAGAACGTTGTAGTTTAAGTTACTTAAGTCGTTAATCTAAGTAATTAATGTTAAAACGAGACCGACATTGTCGCAAGTGACAATGGACACTTTTATTAATGAGATTTTTTTTAAAAAGACACTTTCTAATATATTTTTCTTTGTTATAGATATTGGTAATTAGAAGTTTGTGTTTCAAGGAACAAGTTACTTGCACAAACTTATACGGACTCGCCTCATCATGGACTGTCGACAAACAAGAGTGGCAGTCCCTGTACCTGACAAGCGGCTCACAAGAGACCTGGTGAAAATTCACCAAACCCAGCTCCGTCCAGCCATTGACACTATAACGAGGCACTGCTGGCTCAACAAAGACTTATTCACCATTAATGTTACAGACAACCCTCTGCCTTATGTGACTTACTATGGCGTTTAGTCTGATTATTTTAATCCAAGCGACAAAGTTTTGGAGCCATCGTTGTCGCGGCGAGACTCATACGTTTTCTCATAAAGAAAATTATATTATATGGTATTTTCATTGTAAAACCAAAGTAGGTACGGAATCGTGAAAGCGAAACCTAAAACAACCGTTTAAGTGTATGAATAAATAAAAGCTCGCAGCATTCAAAAGGTCGTGTGTATCGTAATATAGGCCATGATATTGTGTGAAATCCTTGTGAATGTGGGTAGGTACGAATTTTGTTTCATGTACACTTTGTGACTGTTATTTGAGAAAAATTGATATCGGCTACGGGTCGTAACCTTGTTATCTACTGTGTTACAGTGAAATCTAGGTAGAAGTGTAGTTTTTTTTTCATTAGATTTATATTGGCTTTTTATCTCGTAAGATCTTGAGGATTTAGTGAGACATTTTTTTTTAGTAATTTATAATAGATAGGTAAATAAATTAATCAACCAATAATGAGAGGAGTGTGCACATTCGTCTCCTCGACCCGGCACAGTGGAAGCTAGTTTTCTCTGTGATAGCAGTTGTCTCCACTCATGGACCGCATTCTAGGCGACCATCAAGCACCAAAAAAAAAATTCGGATAGTCATTACCACTATGCCCATTTTGACACGACACAATCACTGTACAGAGGTCAAGTGTCTTTTTTTTTTTTGACAATGAGACATCACTCTACGGTTACTGTAAAAGATTTTGTTAAAAGGAACAAGGTCAAAATGTCGTCTCTATTCTTCACTATACTATGTAACATTTTAACATACTAAACACATGTGACATTGTTCATTGTTGTTCATTTTCTAGGGCATGTCCAAGTGCAACCTATCAAAGGTGATATTTTTCTAAAATTAGATGTAGTGTAGGTGTGAGTGACTGTGGCAAATAAACGTAATCATGTTAAATCTCCAAAAATCTGATCCAGGACCAATGACAATGTACATACTTTAGTGATAGTGACTTGCGGCTAGTGACTAGTGAAGAGCGGCCGTGGTCTAGCGGTAAGACGCGTGAACTCACGATCGAGACCCGTGTTCGAACCTCGCTAATTCTGACCGGTACCAATGTAACTTTGTTATATGTACTTTGGTCGCTCAGTGCCTATAGGCACTATTAAAGAGTGGTAGGCAGACTGATGATGGTTATTAGCCCAGTCTGCCGTCCTGAGGAAGTACCACCACTTTCGAATGTAACACCCGTGAAGTGACTTTGTTGCGTTTCGGGAATAGTTTGAAAGTAGCCAGGTATAGCGAGAGGAGTGTGCACTGTCAATAGATGGTACATGCTCGTCTCCTCAAGCCGGCATAGTGGAGGCGACTGCTGCCTGCACAGGTTTCTCTGTAGTAGGAGTTGTTTCCATTCATGGACCGCACTCTAGCTTTACATCAGGCGGAGTGTTGTCACATGCCGAGCTACAATAAAAAAAAACTTGCACTGGCTGAGTCTAGTATAGGTAAGAATAGATGGGTAAGTTAAAAGGAATTGCCAGAAAGGGATTTGTTGTCAGAAAAAAGAAGTCGATGGCCCTGGATAGGGACATGCAGGTTATATATTTACTTAATACACAATTATAGAATAAGAAGCGAAGTTGTCAGAGTTCCGCAGTCTGCACACACGGTAAGAACGCGAGCTTGAATATACATTGTAAATTACTGAAGAAAACAGTTTTAGAGATTGGCATGATTCTATTTTTAGGAATAAATAGTGTAGTGCATTCAATGAAATTACATTTCTAACCCCTGACCATACTTAACAAAGAACTTCTTTGGAAATGAGTCAGAAAACCAAGTTTCGTCATTGAAAACGTAAACAAGTCAAAGCACTGGATCGGCAATAAAACTCTGGACTTTAGTTAGGGTTGACGCTTTTTATTCAGACTCCTTTTAACATCAATTATTTTAGCAGGTTATTTGTGGAAAGGAGTATGTTAAGGTGGTTTGGTTATTTGGAAGGGATGGATGAAAGGAGATTATTGCGCGAAGGTATTGTCCCTATGAAGACATTTCTCAGCCAGATTGGTCAACTGCTCAGAAAGGATCAGTATGCATTAGGAGAGTAATGGATGTGGTCGAAGCGAAAGTAGTATGTAGAGAGAGAAGTCGCTGGTGCTCCATAGTTTCTGTCTATCCCAGTGGGAACAGGGAATGAGCTGAAACAACTGAAGGTGAGTTGAAACAAAATCGGTTTTTTAATTTGATGATAAAACATAACAAAAAAAATTTATGCCAGTGTACAAAGCGTTATAACCATAAAAAAATTAATGTAAATCAATAATCCTCTCACGTTATAAGCACAGAAATAAAAATGAGGAAATGAGTGAATTTTTATGACAATTTTCACGAATGACAACCGTACCTATTTCTGCCCCTTATCGGCTGTAGAATGTTTTAAATTAAGTTTATATTGGGACCAGATTTATGTCCCGTTTTTGGGGTTTTATTGGTCATAACTATTTTAAATAAAGCCACTATTTTGACTAGAAAACACATGCGTTGAGTCGCTGTATAACGAAGTTCATCATGTCATGTAAAATAGGGTAGACAAACACATATATTCTAAATAAATTAACAATAACTCTATGAACAATGGGTCATACGCTCGTCTCGCGTGATGACGGTGATATATAGAGCAACTACATGGGACACAAAGGCACCTAATTAAAAGGGTTACAATATCAAGGATGATAAGATTTGTTCTAAATTGTTAATTTAACATTCATGTCACATAGACATTCCGATGCGACACGCTTTTGTGACAAGTCCGACAAACAGCTGAGTTGTATGGGTCTGAATTTATATCGGACCGCGGTGTAACGTTAGACGTTCTTTTGTTTAGGAAGTTTAGAATTTTAAAATATTTAAATTCAGAGTTCGTATTTTAAAGTTTTTTTCTATTGTTCTAAGATTGACAGTTACTTTTTTAAATCCTTGGTGTTGTTTTTTTAAGTTGTGTGTTATGTTTGGCATAGATTTTTAAAAATGCTTAGAAGTTTTATTTTTGTATTAAATTGTAGTAAATAGACATTTAGAGGCTTTAATATATAGATACAGACTTCTCTTCATCAGCAATTCCCTGACTGAAATTATGAGGTTTTCTGAAATACTACAATAGGAAATTAAGCAAAACAATTTTATTATCTTAACAAATAATTATCATTAAGTAATAATTATCAATAATGAATTATCAATAGACCCTAAACGTTATTGAAGGATAATTTAATTTATTTCAGAAAAAAAAGCGTTTTTTTAAAATATAATACAGTTAAGTAGGTTTTTCATTCGAGTACTTACTTACCACACATTTGTAAAGCGTGGGTTGCAATTTTTATTGCCTTTGCAGATGTTTGAGACGTGCTATATGGTGTATTACATATAGATATAAATAGAAACCTATATATAGACAAGTTTTTATGAACTGTGTAGGTCTTGCTCTAAATTTTTTTTTGTACTTTTATTTTGATTTTTTACGTAATTTGCTTTAGAATTGGACAATTTGTTTTATAAGAATTTGGCTATTTTAGATAGGTAATTATGTTGCGACAGGCAGCCTGTGGAGAACCAGGGATTTTCTTTACCTTTTAATCCTTATACGAAGCTAGTGCTTATATTTTACATTTACATTGATACATGTTCGCGAGATTTGATCACGAATTCTCACCGTCTACCGCTAAATTCGAAAAAGAAGACGAAAGAATGAAACGATGCACCTTTCCATATAGCTGATCCCACTGTTCACTATAGCGTCACGTAATAACTTTGACCTGGTTGTTTATCCCAAATAATTTTTTTTCTTACCTTGTTCTGAAATCGATTATTATTTACATAGACCTAAACAGTTATAAAATATTATAAAGAGTCAGCACTAATTTATGCGATTTAAATTAGATTGGATTATATGGAGTCAGGGCGTTTGTTGTGTTAATTATTACTTAGATAAAGAACTAATAAATATTCATCTGTTTTTTAATAAATCTTGCATCTAAAATATGACGTAAAGATTATATCTTCCGAAATACGACACCTTATTCGGTAAAAGCATTTTAACAACACCTACTAATATAATCTTTAATACTATAGAGTTAAGTCCGAGATTCTGATGTCAAAATACAAAAAAAAAAACAAATATTTTGTTTAAGCATAGGAAATATTTTACACGTTTTTTTCGACACATTTATCAATTCGCACTTGTTTCGTAGTCGAAGAATTTGTTTGAGTAAATAATTATTTAAAACCTGTGGAAGGTTACATAAAGACTTTATAAACAAACTCTAATAAAACTAATAATAACAGCCTAGCCTTTGAATTTGTCAATAGTTGAAAGATATACGACCCTGGAGAGTCCTGGTGTACCCCTGGTAACCCGGCGAGACCAAAACAGCCAGGAGGGGTCTCTCTTCTGGTCACACTGTAGACTGGCGTAAGAGAAACCCACCGCGTGGGCCGGGCGTCAGTGGCGGATTTACAATGCCTCCTTCGTCCCGAGCTATTTATTTGGCTGGAATTGTGTTTCTTCCCGATGTGGGGCACAGACACGGTGAGGTCGTGGATGACTGACAGTTCAAGAATAGAAGACTAATCCATAAAGGTACGTTGTCAGAAAAACAATTGAAAAACCTGACTTTTGTTCATTATAATAGATTCCCATTCGATTAATAAGATTGTCAAATATCCAACGAACGCTAATAATACAAAAGAGCATTGCAATTACGAGTAGGTATGTCAGTAAAGTTGTCTAAAGAAAACAATGACGTGACGATATCGATAAATCAACATGTCGATAGACTGATGAAATTCTATTTAACAATAAGTTAACTGTTCACGTAGGACGCTCGAGGTCATACTGAGAGTGGATTTCGTCACTTCTAACCCATCACATTCATGTGCCAATTAGCACAGCACTGAATGACTTAATTTGCTACATGGTGTTAAACAGACACGACGTGGTGACGTATGCTACTTAAATCTTGGAAATTGTGATTGTGGAAATATTTTATTCTTTAAATCAATATGTTAGCATGATCTTTGCTACTATCAAAACAAATCATATTAGTTACGTGTATGAATTTCCTATGCCAATAATTAAAAAATATTACCCAACATCCATTAGATCGACGAGTTACCACCTAATCTAAACTATGCCCTTACAACATAAAAATGCGAAAGAACATCGAGCATTATCCGTGAGTTCCTTTCCCTTTATTTTTTTTTATTTTAGCACATCATATGACCGCACTCCGCCTGATGTTAAGCTAGAGTGCGATCCATGAACGGGGGACACTGCTGTCAGAGAAGGGGATCTGCAGACAGCAGTCGCGTCCGCTATGCCGGCTTGATGAGATGCCTCTTTACACTGCGCTTGAAGGATCCTATCTTATAGCAAGGGGGAAAGACGTCCTTTCCACCAAGATATACTCGTACATGTGGGAGATTTAAAAAAATGCCATCGGTGTTTTTATATTCACCAGACACTAAGTCACCGAGATACTCATACATGTGCAATATTAACAAAGTTACAGTAATATACTACAATCGTTACAGTTTACATTGTAGTTACTAACCAAGATTTTTTGAAGATTTGAACAGTTTCAAGCCTACACATCCGCCCACTCGATCACGGTCGCTCTTTCAAGATAATTCGTCTTCTAGATTAAAAATAATATAACGAGAGAAGTGGGTCTTAAGAATCTTCATCTAGACGGTGTGCATTTGTCTCTAAAAGCCGGCATAGCTGAGGCGACTACTGTCTGCAAACATTTTCCTTTGGTAGCAATTCCGCTCATGGATATATAGATAAATGTAATGTCGGCATAGTGTAGTCGTATTTAAAAAAACCTTTGCCTTGTTTTGTTATTACGTTTTATAAAATGAAAATATAGCATACACTTGCTCATCGTCAGATTCTACCGTGGCTTAGGAAAGGCGAGTAGATTGCCACAAGAAACTTTTTTTTTATAATTCACCAAAAAAAAAAACTGAATTTTAATTCAAAGGAAATAATAGTAAATAATTTTTATCCATAAACTATGGACACTGAAATAAAAAAGTTAGGATACAAGGATCTAAATAGAAAAAAAGCTCCTGAGAGTTTCAATTAGGTTACTACTTTGTTTTGTAAACGCTATTTAAGTCGTTTTTTTTTTATTGCAACTCGACATGTGACAACACTCCGCCTGATGTAAAGCTAGAGTGCAGTCCATGAATGGAAACAACTGCTACCACAGAGAAATCTCTACAGGCTGCAGTCGCCTCCACTATGTCGGCTTGAGGAGACGAGCATGTACCATCTAGATTGACAGTGCACACTCCTCTCTTATACCTGGCTACTTTCAAACTATCCCCGAAACGCGACAAGGTCACTTCACGGGTATTACATTCGAAAGTGGTGGTACTGCCCCAGGACGACAGACTGGACAAATAACCATCATCAGTCTGCCTACCACTCTTTCCTCTGAATGCTTTATCAGAAAAGTATGGGCTAAAGAAAAATAAATTATAGTAAAAAAGATCAAAAATACAATAGATAATTTAGCATGTGTCAAGTTTGAAAGCGCACCTATGTCTTTATCAATAAAAAAATAACAAAAGGAAATGAGTTTATGTTCCCAATTAATAATTTTCCGGTTACTACTTGCTACTATTGTTTGAAATAACAATGGTTAAAAAATTAGGTAAAACTACGTAACCGCGGACAAGTTTTAAAACAACCGTAGAGTGTAATGTGACGCAACATGCTTTTAGTGATGTGCGTGATTGATATCGATAAATTATTTTATATGAAAGTTATAAAAAGAAAGTTCATTTCTCGGAGTTGAATTTTTAGATAATACGATAAACTTTAAACGATACGATTAAAATGCAATCAATCTCAATGTAGTTCTTATATTATATTATTATTTTAAAAAAAGTAATTCAGCATGTGATCATAGTTCACCTAATGTTAAGTTCGCCTTCGCTATGTCATCTTCAAGAGTTGATTTTTTTTATCTTGACACGACATGTGACCTTGACTGTCCTGGTAGTAAGCACTGTGGAGGTCCATGAGCACTGACAACTAGGGAACCGCTTATACGGTGGCTCCAGTCGCCACTACTATGCCGGCCGGAGAAGGTGCTTTTTCACACCCAGTGAAATTATACCCAGCTACTTCTAAGCTGATCCATAAACGCCTACGCGGGTGTGAAAAGTGTGGTACTTCTTTTTACGTGAAATCCGCTACGAGCTTCCCGGCCCCAGGGAAAGAACCAGATGTGTATCGGGCTCCCTTCTAGTGAGGTGTACCGACTAAAACCCCACGGTGTTCCACTCGGTCATCATGAGGTGGAGTAACGGACACGTTATCGCAATCATCCACGACAAAAATGGTGATACTACCCCAACTCGATCGACTGAGCTAATAACCATTACTAAAGTACAAAAATAATTGTTACAAGAGTTTATGTAAGTAGCTTAACTCAATTACTATCTGTGGTTAATATAGGTATGTAGATATCTATATTATTTGATATATTTTATTAATAAATTATTAGAAAAGTCCAATACGTTAATCCTCTTAGGAGTTAGGGGTCGTTCAATCAAACTTCTGTCCAAAGTTACCACGTTTCCTAATGAACTTTCTAATAAAATGTTTCATACTTTTATGCGTATTTATATATAATTTATCTCCTTACTGTAACTTGGCATATGACAACACTCCAGTTGCTTAGTCGACAGTACACGCTCCTCTCGTTGTACCAGACTAACGTAACGCGAGGGCACTTCACGGGTGTTACATTTAAAAGTGGTTATACTATCTCAAGACGGCAGACTTGGCTATTAACCATTATCAGTCTGCCTACCACTCTTTAAAACATAAGTATTGATTTATTAAAAATCCTAATTTGATAACTTTTTTTGTAGAGTAGTATGTGACCAAACTCTGTCTGATCTTAAGCTAGAGGTTCGGTCTACGGGCTCCTACTGCGGGCAGCAATAGCTTGAGGAGACGAAAACCGTCCAGTTAGCAGTACATATTTATATGTTATATCCGGCTACTTTTTTTTAAGGCTAGGTTCTTGCACTTCATGGGTATTATATTACACTTGAAAAATGGCCGCTAATAAACAACTACATTACGCCTACTAGCCTTTTACTTTTGAAGAAAAGAAAAATATTTGAGTTTAACTGCATATATTTTCTAATAAACTTCAATTAGGAACTTTCAATTATCGATATTTTTAAACATCACTAAAGTGACCTATTTAGACGAAAATTCACGTTTCCTTGTTGAATCACAAACGGAGCAGTGTTCTGCGTTTCGTCTCACAAAAACACATTTAGGTAATTATACTTACAAATGAAAACTAATTTAAACTTTATCCCTTTGTAATAAAGTCTTTTGAAACAGTTCGTTCTATAATGTCGCCACAATGAATTTTTTTATGTGTAATGCAACCGAAATTACGTGTATTTGGGACATTGACACGATGCGCTCTATTTCGTTTCAAGTTGATTGAGAGCTCGAGTCTCAAAACAGCTGTAGGAAATAGTTTTAGTTTTGTTTGATTTTTTAAAATAGTGTAATAATGTAAAAGTAATAGTGTCATTCAGATAAAGGCTCGCTGTTGAAAAAATCTTTATTTTATAATAAAACTTGTAAAATAAATAACAGTAAGTTGCATGTGTTAATTTTTTTCTGTTCATTAATGTTTAAGGCATGATGGGACTCGCGTAACCTGACTGGCCAAAGGTCCCTAAATAAAATTGAATAAAAAAAGTTGCATGTGTTAGTTCTTTAAAAAATTGTAGTACTGGTAGACATAATAGATAATAAAAGGTAAAATCAACCTACTTGAAATTATGAAAAAAAGACAAAGTTACATTGTACTGTAGACACATTCCATACATTGTTTACTTGGATTATTTGCACTAGAACCTTCAAAAACACCGTCCAATTAATATTACACTTGTATTAATATTTGTAAGACAGTTTAAGGTCACGCGACTTCCTCTACCTGTTGTCATGTCTTAGAAAAATGTATGTTTTCCATATAATAATTAGCTTAAATCTTCAGCAGTCATGGTCTAGCGGTAGAAAGCGTGAACTCACAATCGATGGAACCCCTGTTCAAATCTCTCTAAACTGGATTTTTTATGCTTAATAGGCAAACGTTTGATTGCACTCTGCCTGATGTTAAGCAGTGATGCGGTCTAAGGTGGAGCACGCTTGCCTATGAGGTACCTACTTAGTTTGAAGAGACCTGTATTGTACTTCTCGGGAAACACAGACACCGGGAGAGAGTTCCACAGTATCCCAGTACGCACGAGGAACGTGTTGTCAAAACGCCTCGTGCGTAGTTTAGGAACTTGGAGCATGAATGGATGGTACCTCTCCGGGTGTCTGAACGTCCGATGAAAGTACAAACATTACTACGTATTTTGATCGCCGAGAGTCTATGATAAAAACACTAGCTTAGTAATACTAAGAGGCTAATTATAATTTAAAAAAATTAATTTTAATTTATTTAAAAATTAAACCGAGGTAATAAACTAGTCCGATGAACGAAAGGAATGAGTACTGTAATCCAGAATGGTACACATTCGTCTCTTCACGCCGGCATAGCGGGGGCGACTGTTGCCTGCAGAGATGTCTCCAAATTTTTTCAAAAAATAATGGAGGTGTGGACTTTTCTAAAGTCGTCTAGATTTCTGCCAATCATCAAGTGCACACGAGTGTACAAGGATTAGTGGTCATCTGGACCAATGGGAAGCTGACCTCATGGGTCCATTTTTATCAATACAGTTGTTATAGTCAACTGGACCCACTGTTGATATGAGGGTAAAGCCAGTAAAAAATATACTATTATATCAACGTCATTTGGCTCCACTGGATCCACTGGGACTTTTTATCTCATAATAAATAATTTGTTTTTGTGGTAGCGGTTATGTATAATGCCATAAATCCTCGTAAAATTGTTATTACAAAAAGTGAGTTACGTCCAAAACGTGTGCTTACCCCTGGCAATAAAAAAGGCGTCATAACATCCATTAAAAGGTGACATTGGTGTTTGTTAATTAATAGTTATGTAAGTAAATTGTGTCGGCATTGAAAAAGAAGTAATTTATGGGATCAACTGGCAAGTCAACAAATAACTGGGTCATATTATTAAGTCGTATGTTCCCACGTGTTTAAAGAATTCGTCTACGTTTACTTCATATCAGATTCATTCATATTTTTTACACTAGCTCTGCATTCCGTCTTTTTTTTTTAGCTCGGCATATGACAACACTCCGCCGGAAGTAAAGCTAAAGTGCAGTCCATACACGGAAACAACTCCTACTACAGAGAAATCACTACAGGCAGAAATCAACTCCGCTGTGCCGGCTTGAGAAGACGAGTATGCACCATCTAGGTTGACAGTTTCCGAAACGCGACAAGGTGACTTCACTTTAGAAATTTACGTCTAAAATTAAATGACAAGTGTGCAATCTATGAGCGGGGAAAACCGCTACAACCCACAGCGAAATGTCTACTGGTAGTATTCGCCTCCGCTATGCCGGCTTAAGTAAGAAGTAAGAACGTCCATCCACCTAAGTCTACAGCGCGTGCTCCTTTTTGTATGTTAGAAACTGAATTAATACCTATATATGAAATAAATAGTTAATAAAAAAATAAAAATAATAATTATAATTACATGTAGGGACGTTATAATACTAAATAATACAGCATAGTAAATTACCTGAAACAAGATAAGAAGAAAAAATTAATTAAATTATTAAATTTAAAAAAAAATATAATAAAACGTGTTAAGTTGAAGTTCGCCTGTTAGTTTTATAAAGAATGATTTCTCATGACACAGGTACCCTAGATGGTACGTACTCAATAACGCCTAGCTAATATCTACAATGAAGTGCATTGATTCGATCACTAGAACGCCTTGAGATCTGCGCGTGGGCAGTTTGTACTGAGAAATGACACACATTGTACCACATATATTTAAAGATATATTATGACAATTGTTTATTTATATGTTTATAATATAACCTATATAATATATATATATTAGTCTAGTTTATAAGTAATTTTGTCCCACTGTTAGGCAAATGTATAAAAGATGAATTTTTCCATGGCACACAATCAACGCTTTTCTTTTGTTTTTACTTTCAAGAATTTAATCCTTATTAGCGACACTATCGGATGGTGCAATAATGCAGTATTTTTTTATTTTAATTTCGATTCGATTCCTGAAAAATGATTTTTTTTTCAAAAATGCAGTTTTATTTTCATCAATATTGGCCTTGAGATTCCTTTGAGTATTGTACGCTATCTCTTATAGTTTCGGATTTGGCCATGAAATGACGCTCGAGAAATTCACCACCAGTATGCCGGCCTGATGAGTTCATACTGCTCTTGTTATACCTTAGTCAGGTATATCTAAATTTTAAAGCATTCAAATATAACTTGCACAATTTTTATCACTGGAGAGTAGATCATTAGCGAATACTTATATTGTTCGCGCCTATTTTAAATATATTAATTTTATATGTATAGTTTACGTAGGCAACACACTTATATGTTTTTCCTTCCTGGCAACCCTTCCTACCGCACCACTCAGTGTTGACGTCGTGAAGTTCGCGCCGTTGACTCGCAAGTTAAATTTGTAACCGTTTATTCATTCCGCACCGCTTTTAAAATCCGCTTATTTCTTTTCGCTTTCACACGAGTATATGTTTAGTGAAGTTTACTAGTACCAACAACCCAAGGACTGATATCACAGCTAATTACATGAAACCTGGAAGAAGTTCAAAGGTCAGTGGTGCATGTATTTTTCCTTCAGGACAGATTTTATTTCTTTTTGTTCCGCACTGTCTTGATTCCGCCTTCCCTATACCTATATAAGTGTGTAAACCCCGCTGGTCCTTCGAGTATTTTTATTTAAATTATTTTACCGCTTTTAACAAAAAAATAGTAGTTCGCACGCCACAAATGGAGTAGATAGTATAGTAGTAGATACAATTACTTGAATAATCATTTATTTTTTAAACTATTTAGGTAAATTACTTTATTTACATACATTTTTTTTTGTTTTTTATAATAATAATATTGTTTTTTCTAATCAATGTTATATATAGCTATTAGATTTACAAAATTCGACTTATTTCATTTATGTATTACTATGTTTTGTAAACTGTTTGTTATACTTCTTATAAATAAATAAATTTAAAGAGTGGTAGGCAGACTGATGATAGTTATTTGTCCAGTCTGCGTCCTGGGGTAGTACCACCACTTTCAAATGTAACACCCGTGAAGTGACCTTGTCGCGTTTCGGGAATAGTTTGAAAGTAGCCAGGTATAACGAGAGGAGTGTGCACTGTCAATCTAAGATGGTACATGCTCGTCTCCTCAAGCCGGCATAGTGGAGGCGACTGCTATCCGCACAGGTTTCTCTGTAGTAGCAGTTGTTTCCGTTCATGGACCGCACTCTAGCTTTACATCAGGCGGAGTGTTGTCACATGCCGAGCTACAATAAAATAAAATAAAAAATACCATAAATACCATATTCATTCATATTTTTATATCCTTAATCATATTTCCGTTTATTTATCTATAAGTTAACAACGTGTGGCTTATTAACATAGATTAGTGTTGTGAAATGAGTCATAGAAGCGCAGATGGAAATACCATATTAATGATTTGATTTGTTTAATATGTAATCGAGTTTAATGTTTGAATAGGTACATTTTACAGAAAACAAGATTCAAGTGACCTCGTCTCGTATCGGTATCAGTTTGAAAGTAGCCGGGTATAACGAGAGGAGTGCTCTCTGTCAACCTGGATGGAGCATATTCATCTCCCCAAAGCCGGCATAGCGGATGCGATATATTTCGATTTTGTTCATTTTGTTCTTCTTTACGTTAAAAAAAGACTCAAAATATTGTTGAAAATGAAAAAAAAATCAAATCTGTTTCATTCGTGGATTTTTACATGAGCGTTTAATATAGGAGGACCGTGTCGTGAGAAATGGGAAGTCATTACTCAAACGAGGGGAAGAAATAAGCAACAGTTTTATTTTTAAAAATCGTCGACTACTCGTGATTAAAGCGGAATTGGGAAAATATTTTTTATCATCACATTTTTTATTTTTTATCTTTTCCAGACAATGCCCATTTATATGCCAATTTAATATCTAATAGTTTGTTAACAAAACGGTATTCTAAAATATTATTTAATTTAGTCATTAATTTATTTCAGTTATATCAAGATATCCTTTTTTATCAATTAAAAGTTATAGTTTTTGTATTATTTTTATTATATTTATATAATTTTTTTTCCTCTTTTACTTTTAAAATTAAATGTGAACAATAGTTGATAAACGACTTCAGGTCGCAGGGCAACCTTATCTGAAGTCTGAAGGCCATGGGCTCCGCCATGTAGTGCTATGTTTTTTAAAAATAAAGATTTTATTATTATTATTATAATATAAAATGTTTAATTACATAAAAATCAGATCATCAATTATTAAAGTATTTAATATAACAATAACCTCAAATATTACATCAGAAAAAGTCCAATTACTTAACCCGGATAAAAAAAATTAAAACTGCTTTGTGATAAAGAATACTTTTTTTTGAAAATTAACTAAAAATCATCAACAAACTCGAGAAAAAAATTGTGGGCCCATTTCTCTTAGGTGAATGGGCTTCTTCTTTCTTTTTTATTTTTCGAGTACTGACAAAGGTAACTGCAAAGGTAATCTAAAGTAATGTAATCAATAAATATAATTTAGTAAATATTTATGAAAATCTCATAACGCGCGAAGCTGGGGTTAATTATCAAGGTAATTTATTACACTAATAAATTACTCACCCAAATAAACCCTGCAGTTAGATTTCTTAGAAACCTTAAGGAAAAAACTTAAATTAAACATTTTTGTATTTATTTTTGTATTAAAAAAAAACTCAATAAATATAAATAAACGTTTATCAAAATGACTTTTACAAAATGTTTATTATTATTTTGCATTTATTTATTTAAAGTCGCAGCTTCGTTCCCGCCTCAAAATCAGTACCACCAAGTATATGATGAAAATTAAACCGAATCAGAAAAAATTTAAACGGATGTTCGCGTGTTGATTTTTCCACCATTACAAATTATTTTTAAAAAATTACCTATAGTCAATATCAGTGTCTTTTTTTATTGCTACTCGGCATATGACAACATTTTCCCTGATGTAAAGTTAGAGTGCGGTCCCTGAACGGAAACAACTGCTACCACAGATATTTTTCAGCAACAGGCCTTCGCTATGCCGGCTTGAGACGAATATGCGCCATCCAAATTGACAGTCCACACTTCTCTCGTTACACCTGGCTACTTCTAAACCGTTCCTAAAACGCGACAAGGTTTACGAGTGTTACATTCGAAAGTGGTGGTGCTACCCCACGACGGCAGTCTGCTCACCTCTCCCATCAGTCTGCCTACCACTCTTAAAATACATAGAATAAAATGATAATAATTGTACATACAATGAACATAAGATTCATTCACATTATTGTGTAAAGCGTGCATTGACTTTACAAAACTATAATTAGAATCACGAATTTAACCACTAATTGCAAATCCATTACTCCTTTTACTCGAACACGTCCGTCAAAACAAAATACAAACTGATCAGTGTACGACATTTTAACAAAATATGTCTAATAAATATCAGAGCATTATTAATTCAGTTGATGCTTAATCATATCCGAATTGACATTAATTCTTCCTTGGTGCTTTCATTTGCATAATCGCTCGACTGATCGACCAATAGATCGTGTAGTTGGGCGACGAGTTTGACAGTTAGTCGAAAAGTGACAACAAAACCAACCTTTTCGGGACTGTACTTAAAATAATCCTTCTACAATTAAATAGACTAATAAAATAATGTATTCATTGTCATTTAGTTTAAAATTAAGTAGATTTCATTTGTTTTTACAAAAACAAAGCTTTTGACTGATGACCGTTTTGGGGTAGTACCACTTTTAAGTGTAACAACTAACACCCGTGATTATCTTGTGTTAAGCAGTCAGTTAAAACGAGATCGTCTTCTTAAGTCGTCATAGGGAAGGTGATAGCTGTCTGCAGAAACCTCTCTGTGGTAGCAATTGTTCACGTTCATGGATCGCACTCTATGCGAATTCTTGTCATATAGTAAGTTACAATAAAAGTAAGCAACACAATAAAGACTATTTTTGCTTATTCTCGACTTGGATCATTAGAAATCGGTTTTACAATCAATTTTACATCCATTATTGGTTAAATGTAAGGGCAGGCGTGTCTGATACTTCTGTAAGCTCAGATGATTATTTTCAAATGTGTTACAGCGCTACTTTTGCTGTTTGTACATGAACTCGATTGTAACGTCAGACTAAAACCCTTTTAATCCAAGATTAAAATCACGGACCAAAAGAACTTCGATGAAAGATAGGAAATGTTCCCAATATTTTCACAAGAACATGGTCACGAGATAGAAGTGTTTTATTCAGTCGTTATTTAGTTAGTTTGATCATGACAATGCTTGTTTACTTTTGTTATTTTAATTCGTTGTGCAATTTATATCGCGATAAAAAACCTATTCATCTTTCTTCTTTATCTATGGGTGGTCTCAGATTTATAAATATTAAGAACATTAAAATAAGTGATATTGTTTGTTTATGTTTGGTTGTAAAATTTGGAGATAAATGATTTATCAATCAATTAAGTTAAGATATAATACTAAGCTTG
This sequence comes from Tinea pellionella, assembly GCA_948150575.1. Taxonomy (NCBI): domain Eukaryota; kingdom Metazoa; phylum Arthropoda; class Insecta; order Lepidoptera; family Tineidae; genus Tinea; species Tinea pellionella. The sequence goes on along the minus strand of OX411263.1, from coordinate 5,578,505 downwards.
ACAGACATAAATAACCCATCAGTTGACATTCTATCATCTAATAAAAATATCGGTACTTTTATGTTTCTATTACGTTAACTCGGGTTGTTGTCATCTGGGCCCATAGACAATTGGCTCTACGGGTCTACTTGCCATCACTATAGTTTTGTAGTTGTCTCGGTCTGTGTGAGTCCAGTTATCTATATTCTAATTGTTAACGATCAGGCTTGAGCTATTAAGTAAGTCATTTCAACACCATCTTGCATTAAGTAGGTACTCGTAACTTAATTCTATCAATGTCTCAATTCTAAAACTCTATACCGTTCCATTTACATGATAAGTAATATTAGAAGTACATAAATATGTAAATTATATACGACACGATAAAAAGAAAATACAAAAACAAGACAAAATCAGTCTACATTATAATAATACCTAGGTATTTAATAACGTTGAGCCGAGTGATATGTAGATAGAGAAGTTGCTTCATTCTTCCTACCCTCCCCGGGCCCTAAAACATAGGCGAGAGCTTAGATAAAATAATAATAATAAAAAAATTGTAGCGTTAAGATTCCCACAATATATCTTCACTTGCCAAAACTAATACAGGACACGCCCTATAATATTTTAGCCGCTTGAGCGATACAGACCCAAGTTTTTTTCTATATAACCTTACATATTATTAAATAAAATTTTGAAAAAGCATTTATAGCTGGTACCGTGTGAAACGAGGCGGTCCTACGTCTTTATTGTTAAATCGTGATCAAGCATAGCCGCCGTATGGCAACCGAATCGTGTGGATCTCTTTATAGAAAATATATTCAAAGTAGAGTCAAAAGGTCACGCCATAACTGTCCTTTGCATTTAAGGGATAACCATAGTTGCTTTTAAAATTCAATATTTGTTTTAACGTTTATTTCAAACGGTTTTAGATGTGGTAGTAAATATTTAGGAGCCATTGTTTAGCTATGTACCTACATACAATTCAACAACGATTGTTCCATTTTCATTTAAATAATACGTGACATGTGTAATGTAGGTACTATCAGCAGAGCGTCCGCTGTAGGACACGAAGCCCCCTTCTCTCCATGATAACAGCAACACATACAGAAAGGTGGCGCCGCGTCGAAGGTCTATCGGTCTAGCGGTAAAGGGTGGAATTTTAGATCGATGAGGCTTGTGTTCAAATCTCACAATTTTGACCCAAACTACGTATTTTACTTATACTTTGGTCGTTTAGTTTCACAATACAGGTACCTACTACCTTTAATGTCTATTTAAAAAATGTATATCGCACTTCTACTCCGTTAAATTAATTTAAAATAAAGTTATAAATGTTATTCAAATCCATTTGTTTTATTAACACAGAGTTCGTAACAAATTTAATTGTTCTCAACAGTAATCCAAAATCAGTGATGCTGAACAATGCCTGAATTCGCAAGGAAAAACTTTGATGAAAATTGAAAGCCTGACAAAATGGTCGTTTACATTTAAATTATTATCAAAATACAATTCGATTCTTGCCACGTTGTTTTCATTTTTCGTATAAAAATTAATTTGTTATTTCATTTACATTTTTATAGTAGCTAGGCATCTAACCACACTCCGCCTGAAATTAAGCTAGAGTGCGGTCCATGTGCGCCTAATCGACAGTGCATCCTTTTTTTTTCATTGTAGTTCTGCATGTGACTACACTCCGCCCGATGGAAAGCTAGAGTGCGGTTCATGAATGGAAACAACTGCTGCTGCAGAGAAACCTGTGCGGGCAGCAGTCGCCTCCACTATGCCGGCTTGAGGGAACTAGCATGTACCATCTAGATTGACAGAAAACTTCATTCATTATACAGTTACTTTCGCGCTACGTTACACTTGAAAGTGTACAAACTCCAGGACAGGCAGACTTAGCTAATTATAATCAACATCAGCTAGTAATAAAATAAAATTCCAATAATAATAATAACAAATCAGCAGACCCCATTGCCCTCTTGAATCAATATTAGAATTTAACAAAGACATGATCAGTGTAATGTTGTTTTTTTGTTTGGTAGGTTTTTTGTTCACGATTGGGATTTGGGAGCTCCCAAATACATAAATAAAATCACATAAGAACCATTGAAATATTAAATTAGATATCAGACAAATCTATAAATATAAATACCACGTAAAAAGAAAAGAAAAAAAGTTGATGATTATCACTACAACTGCTTGGCTCATGTCTATGTCCGTACGGGGGTAAGCAGAGATTTGGGAGCACCATTACTCTCCACGTGCGTGCATGTCGGTTAAGGCATCTTACCCGAACCTTTCTTAGTAATTAACGCGGTTTAGTACCAGTCAGAATTTGGACAAATTTAAACTCATCTCATCGATCGTAAGGTCGCGTCTTCTGCTGCTAGACCACGGCCACTTAACTTATCTCTATTTAACTCTTTTTTATTATAAGTAGATGGCCCTAAGGACGTGTTAGTTACCTCCTTCACCAGAGCCCACCAAAACTCCTAAAACGTTTTCTAAGAGAAAGTGTGAAAATCATTTACCTACATACGCGTACCTACTTACATATCACTAAAGTCGTCATCACTATTAAATAACATATCTTATTACAGGGTAATTGGACGAATGACTTTGTCAAAGGTCAACATTCCGACAAGTTTATAAACAGGTTTATGTTTGATCAAAAAATTAATATTCCACGTTTATTTTTACATAATATTGAGAAAATATGTGAGAAATACTTAGCAGAAAATTTTTCAGTAGAAAAACTGAAGAAGAATTATTTAACATTGATTTAATAGCAATGATTAATGATTACATTGTAATATGTATACTATACAGCTGTACCGCCTGCTGTTAGGCAAAGGTGCGGTCCATAAGCGGAAACAACAGCTACCGTAAAGAATGTCTAAAGGCAGCTGTCGCCTTCGTTATGCCGGCTTGAGCAAACGAATGTTGATTTTTCAAATTTATAGAACACGCAACTAAAGCTACTGAGAGAAGCGTGAACTGACAACCTAGATGGTGCACGTTTGTCTCTTCGAGTCGGCATAGCGAAGGCGACTACTGCCTGCATAAATTTCTCTGTTGTAGCACTTGTTTCTGTTCATGGAGCGCACTCAAGCGGAATGTTGTCATATGCAGAGCTACAATGAGATAACTTAGTACATTTACCAAAAAATTCTATAAATTGAATAAGATTTTAGAACGTGACATAGTATTTATGAATAGAGAAACCAGAATTCTACGAGTATGCACAAAACCTCTGCTAAAATATTCAGCGCTCTATGGCAGGGGTCGACAAGTAATTTTAGCTTGGGTCCAAATACTTATGAACAATTTTAACGAAGTCCAGCAAAAAATATCGCAATTTTAATTGTTGTATTGTTATTTTTTGGTTGTACCAATTAGTTTTTGGCGGTCCAGTTTTATTTACCTTCCAGATCCGGACCACGGGCCACCAGTTGCCGACCGCTATTCTATGGAATATCTACCATCCAACGTATAATGTTTTTTTTAAATATATTTTTTATAGTTTTCTATCTCCAGGCAGCAGTCACCTCATTGCCCCAGTCGGCGTCTCTATCGGGCTACTTTCAAGGTAATTCTACTGGGACGACGAGTAGACCACTTCACGGATGTTCCACTTGAAAGGGACTAATAACAACCAATCCGTTCCTTAAGTAGTCGTTTAAGTTTTGATATTTGAACTGTTAGGGTTAAGTTTAACTAAAGTTCAAGTAGAACAGTTAACTTGAAGTAAACACTTGAAAGGTGTAAATAAAGCTTAACATGACATTCTCTAAAACTTAAAAAAACAATAATGTATTGTATTTTGTGTGAACTTTTCCTATCTGTGTTTTTAATCTTTGAACTTAAAAATTTCATTATTTTTAGTGACAATGCGGAAATATTTTATGAAAACTATAGATTGTTTCTTTTTTGCTATGGTTATATGTATATTCCCCACCGTTCCGTTGACAGAGCACACGCTTTATACTTCTCATTATACCTGGTTACTTTCAAGTACTACGGCAGACTAGTTAATAACCATCATCAGTCCGTCTATTCCTCTTTAGTATCTATAGGCACTAAGCGTAGCTTTCAGAATTTAGCGAGGTTCGAACACGGGTCTCATGGATTGTGAGTTCACTCGTTCTACAGTTAGACAACGGCCGCTTGATCAATATAATCTAATTTAATACAAATTAAGTGTATACCAAAACTTCTCAAAGTTTAAAGCAAAGCTCGTCTTCTCAAGCCGGCATAGTGGAGGCGACTGCTACCTGTAGAGATTTATCTGATTTATCAGTTGTTTCCACTCATGGACCGCTCTCTAGCTTTACATCAGGCGGAGTGTTGTCACATGCCGAGCTAGAATTTAAAAAATAATAATTTAAACCAATCTAAAAACAAATCTATTTATTTTAAATCAACATTGTCAGTCCTTACCAATACTACCTACATCAAAATCCCAACTTCGTTAACCCTAAAAAATGAAAATAAATTAAATGTTCGTCTGAAGGTCGATTTTTAATTGGATATTTTGTTTCTAAAAATTATGTTAAACAAACTTTTGTTCAAACATAAATTAATTAACATTTTCTAATTGAATTAGACATTTAGGTATGTACCTAGGTATGTAAGCTAACATGAAGTTTCCCAAGTGGGAGTCAAAAATGTTACGGAAAAGCTAACGATCAAAAGTCAACATTTTAAATTGTTTTCTTTGTTTAAAGTTAACAAGTAAAATATTTTTAACAAATGTGTTTTAAATTTAAATGATGTGTTTAGAATTTAGATGAATAAATTATTATTAACTAAGTTAACCGTCCTAGGGTAGTACCACCAGTTTTAATTGACCTAGTAAGGTTTCAGGATCAATTTAAAAGTAGCCGGTTATAACGAGACGAATCAGCATAGCGGAGGTGACTGATGCTCTATATTGCTCTGTGGTAGTAGTAAGCAGAGTGTGGTGACCTAATCGAGCTACTATAAAAACTTATGCTCTTTTTGTTAGGATTAATTTTATATGTCGAAAAATAAACACAAACTACGTAGGTACTTATATTTTAAAAAACAACACTGGTAATTGTTTACGTGTAATTGCAAGGTTACTACGTTACATGATTACGTGACAAAATCTTTGTGCACGTAAGATGGAAAATATACATCGATCATAGTTTCCGCTTTGAGCTACATTTATGTCAAAATGCGACGAAATAATAAACAAATAACTGTCGAGTTTCGGAAGTGACATTCAAATAGGGTTATCACACAACAGGAGCCCGAATTTTTAAAATTAAATTTTACTATTTTGATAGGCAAATATCTCGTTTCATATGATTTATTTATATTTATTTGTACTCTTATTATTCGCTGTTTAGATAAAATGTTTTAACCTGTTTAATTTTAATTTTTAAAAAGTTTTTGATAACCCTACAGTCTTACTAGTAAAATAAGGAGGCGTATTACGCCATAGTCGTTATCAATCAAACGCTTGTCGTCAAGTCTACGGAATGTTCGTGATAAGCGCAGCACCCGTCTTCGGTTACATCTTGTTAGAATAATAATCTTATTTGAACCCAGAATTGTGTCCTTTTTAATCTTTTTTTTTTTAAATTTAAATAAACAAACTGCACATGTGGTGTTTTTGTCGGATATCCCAGGTTCGATACCCGGTCGAAACGAAACAAATATTTATTTATAAATATTTCTTATCTGATGGATTTATTTTTTATTATTATATTGTATTGTATTTAGGCACTTTTATTACTAAGAGAAGTATGTACTGTCAACCTGGACGGTTTCAAGAACTGGCTTGCATATAACAAAGACATGCATATTTTTAATTTTTAATTTTATTATTGGTTACTTTTGTATTATTTTGTCATATTAAAAGGCTGGATTTGCTTATTATTTGTTATGATGAAAATTTAATAGAAAAAATCATCATGCACACAATAAAATAAGCTTTTTTCTATTTATTTTTTTATTATAGGTAATTTGTTTAATAATTTTTTTTCTTCAAACCTAACTAATAATTCGCATGTGTTTACACAATGGTAAACTTTATATTCATGTCCTACATTTGGTACTAAATTAACCTTTGAACATAAAAAACATTCATCTGTTTTAACTTAAATTGGGGACAAGTCGTTACTAAAAAGAGGTCACAAAATGACTCCTAAACAGGTCAAAAATTGTATTCGCTTGTGTCTACGACCTTTTTACTGGAGATAAATGTAATAAGAAAGTGGGGTACATATGTATTTAGAGAATTGTTTTGGTAGCTTTTTGGATTAAACTTGGGTTATTAAACCTATATATCATGACAAATATTTATTTTAATATTTTTAAAATAGGTATAACACCAAATATACAGAAGATATAAGGAAGAGTGTAGCAAGGGCTTTTAAAGCCTTCATGGCGGAGATAATTTAAACTATCTGAAGTATATTTTTTTTATTTATTACCAACTGGTACAAATTCTTTTGTATGGACAAAATATAGATTAGTATAGACCATTGTCTATAGAAATTTTGGAAATGTAAAACAACTGTACACATTTACACACAACTAAATTGAGACTGGTACTAATGTAAATGTAGATCAATCTCTTAGTATTTACGATACGAGCATCTAGCTTAGTACAGGCGTTAAGAAAAATCTGTTTCTATTATCTCGTGTAGGTTGTATACCTATCTAAAAATAAAATATGAATTGAATAACGTGTTAACGTAGGGATTTGCCTATCTCTAAATTTAGACGCTAATTAGGACGTTGCTTTTTTCTTGCAACAAAACCTTTTCTTGTTTGTATTAAGTCCTATTAGAGATAAGATAAAATTGTTATGAATAGAGGAGCGATTTTATTTTTAATTTTTATTCTTAAAAGTTTATCTTCAATGTTTTATTAGGTACCTACCACCCTAAAATTACTCGTGATTTTTTTAAAAAGTTTTAGTGATGTACTGCGAACACTGGTGGGTGCTACAGCACTTTACATATACCACTATAATAGGTATATTATATGTGGCCTAACTTTATCGTCATTAACGGAAGTGTTGCGTCATTAAACAGTGAATATGCAAAAAACATGACCGAGTTCATTGTACTCAAAAATCAATCTTGATCCAGTTTCCACTTACAACATTATTATGATAGACAGACCGCCAATTAGGTGCGAATTATTATTTCTATAGATCTCTATTATGAAACTATTGTTTTGTGTTTTCTATTCATTCTTAAATTAGTCCTGTTATTGTTTTTAAAATAGTGATGTTCTGTTTTTGTCAATCAATTTAATTTATGTGGCTTTATTATTTCAAGATATTTTTCGATTTAGTACAGGTTAATTTTTTAGGACCTCGCCCATTAACAATACCACATGCATTCGTAAGACTGACTATAATCCTTGTTTATCCCAGTGTTCATTATCATCTATGGTTTATTTATACCAGAGCTTCTTAAACTTTTTTCAATCACGACCCCATATGAATATAAAAAAAAGGTAAATAAATATTTTTTGATGATTTATTTATTAGGTAATAATATACATATACATATGAAAATATATATTTTAGAATTCGTTTAGAAACATACAAAAATTTTAAATTAAAAATTGCACATAAACTTGTAAAATTGTATTTATAATAGTTACAAAAATTATATGCCCTATTTTTCATCAAAATTGCATTTTTTGCAATAACATAAATAAAAGGGAATTTTGATCGTCTTAAATACTATAAAATCGTGTATTTAAATATTTGACCCGTAGGCCTGGTTTAAACCCATGTTTAAAAAAAAAACTTTACATTTTTTAATAAACGACCTATGTAACGCGCTTGAAGAATTTAAAAAGTATCCTAAAACCTATTCTAGTTCCTAATCAACTTCTATGTTTTTCATTAAATCAATATCTGTTCCGCCACTAGAACGCAACGTAATTGAGAACAAACAAACATATTTTCCCATTTATAATAGGCATTAGATAAAGCCCTGAATTGATCACTATGCCGGCCTAATAGCAAAAGTGAGTATTACATAATAAATTGTAAATTAAAGCCTCAAATTCTTAGTATTTTTAGCAATTAAGATGCGTATTTATAAACGCATCACGCTTCATGACAAGACGCATGCGCGTTGCATTCGTAAACAAATGTACACGACGACGACCGTATGCATTTTAATAATGTTTGATTAAGAATTTAATTATTTGCTAGAAATTGTGGAATCTATTGTGTTTTTTTTAAATTGTAGCTCCGCACATGACAACACTTCGACCCATGTTACTACACTAGAGTGCGGTCCATGAAACAGAAACTACAGGCAGCACTCGCCTCCGCTATACCGGCTTGGTGCATCCAGAATGACAGGGCACACTCCTCTCGTTATACCTGGCTACTTCCTAGTTAGGATTAGTTAATCCCGAACGAGATGAGGTCACTTTAAGGTGTGACATACGAAAGTGGTGGTACTAGCCCGGGCCTTTTATCGCTAGACCACGGCCGCTCTTCATTTGTCGAATCAGAGAGTAAATGTCCGATTTTAAGTACCTAAAACAAACCGTAAGTGCTGTGATAGGTACTATCTTTTGACGTCCACTAAAAGCACGTTTATTTTAAAGATGAAATATAAAAATCCGACCTTCATAATCAATTTAATAAATTATTGCGACTTGTGACGAGAGGGCCGAGCTCACGAACTTGCAAGAATCTAGTTTACCTTGTACCTACATTATTTCCTACTTATACTTTGGGAGATGGTATCAAATTGATTTTTAAACACAATTTTTCTTTCCTTAAAGTGATTATTACGAAATCTACTAGTTTTGCTCTAAAAAAACAAGAGAATAAATATTTGTAAACTTCAAGTGATTATTGATGACTGAGATAAAAACTATCATTAGAGATATAATTATCTAGGTACTTACAAACACAATTATGAAATAAATGGAGGTTACAAAGTTTGCAAGTTATAAACTTAACCGACTGGTATTAAGTAAAATAATAAAACAATATAAATAATTATACGTTTTTATATAATAGACCGGCTGTAATCACACTTTGTCTGATCTTAAGCGAAAATGGAGACATGAGCTTCCGTCATAGGAGCTTAAGAAGACCAGGTTTCTTGGCTGATTTAGAGACAAACTGGACTAATAACCATCATCAGTTTGCCTACCACCCTTTCAATTATTGCCTTTTTTGTTATTTTGTTGATTTTATTAGTACCTGGCGGAGTTTTGAGAGATCTGAACATGGGTATCTAGAACGTGAGTTCACGCCTCCAACCGCTAAGCCACGGCCTCTCTATAATGAACAAATTATTTTATAGTATCTAATTAAAGAAATAAAATTATAAAACGACCACAACCTTCGCAACTATCATTACAGCGGTCGACACAATTTACCCAACACTGACCACTTAACGCGTAATTTCAAACTTTATTCTCAAAAGGGTAAAGTTCAAAATGTTTTTTAATTTTTTATTTAATGTATAGTGAATTGGTTTTGTTGTCTAACAGCCGAGGCAGGCCTTTATGCACATGGTTACCGGTTTGCTTGTGTGGACATTGCAAACTTAAGCTGGCAACACATGTTAAATACAATTTCCTTTGCCTTTTTTTGTATTATTTTGTTTTTAAAAAAGACCGCGTCGTCATCTGGGAAGTAGCTATTATGTACTAGTCAACCCAAAAAAAAACTAAATAAATGATATGCAACTAATAATAATAAGGCAAATTGATAGTAAATAATGAATGCCCGTAATAATAATAACAAAAAGCCCGTTTCGTTTTTATTTTGTCGGGACGCCCAATGACAAATCGGTTCTAAGTCTGATTTGTTCATAATCAGAATACAACAAATTAAGATTTTCGCACGGAGTGGGCGCTAACATTTGGTCCTTCGAGCCGGACGAAGCGCGGCACTCATAAGAATAATAAATATTCAGCAAATATACCTGAACTGTTTTAGTGTATATTCAACTTAAAAGTTATACGGTAACAAAATCGAATACGGTTGACTTTTCCGTTGTTTTTCTAGAATTCGTACCTAAAAGGTGTGGTGAGAATTCCTACACGAAAAATGCTGATATTTCTGAACGATAAAGCTTGAAATTCACAGATTGCCAGTCAATTTCGTAACTTTACAATTGTAAATACTTCCATTCATTGTTCAACTCATTCTAAACACTTTTATGATGACAATAAAACTTGTTTTTCTACATTCATTCAAACAACTCTTAAACTGGGAACTTAGTTTTTTTTTTAATGGTAACTCGGCATATGACAACACTCTGCCTGATGTAAAGCTACTGCAGATAAATTTCTACATGCAACAGTCGCCTCCGCTATGCCGTCTTGAGGAGATGAAAGTGCACCATCTAAATAGACAGTTCACACTATGTTATACCTGACTACTTCCAAACTGTTCCTGAAACGCGACAAGGTCACTTCACGAGTGTTAAATAGTATTAATAAATAATATTTAGAAGCAGTTATTAAGATAGATTAAGTATGCAAATAATTATACGATAAATAAAACGCAAGGTCATTTTTAAAAAATATTATTGTAAAGTACCTACTTAACTATTGAAAATCGTCTCTCATTCTCTACATTTGCTTACATAGTTTTTAATGTGCTAAATGATGTCACTGGTCACATCATGGCGTGAGTTGAAAATAGTTTAAAAAAAACTTTGTTATTTTAAAGTTAATAATAATTCATTTTTGATAAGAAATTGAGTGAACTTGTATTTTTATTTCTCAACCAAAGAGAGCGAGTATTTTTTTATCACAAAAATTGATTAATTAAACGCTATTGTAATGTTTTGTTTACTTTGTTTACAATCAATATCACTTAATTACCTATTTACACTAATAATTGTTTAACAATAAATTACGAATTAACTTACCGTTTTGTATCGAAATAGCGAAGAACTCTTCGTCCTGTAGCCATCTTAATTCACTAATAATAGACATATCAGCCACAAAAGACATTAACGATGCATGATAACAACACATATGTACCAAAACAATTAAAATGAACCGATAATACACTAAATCGATGTCCGAATCATACGAACATCAAACGTCAAAACATTTTAGAATGTTTAAATTATCTGTACAAAAAAAAAAAAGTACGCATACACTTGAATTTCACTAGTATTCAAACACATTGATTTTAAACTATAACTCGTATAAGTTTAAACAGCTGACCAAAAAGATCGTGCGCGTACGCATGTGGCGCGATACGTGACCCCAACGCGCGCCAAGTGCGCCCGCTCGCGCTAAACTAACTTTGTTACTTGAACTCAAGGCAACCGGAGGCAGTCAGGCGGGGGGCCATGCGGGCCGTTTCAAAAACATAGTCATATCGATAACTTGTGTTATTAAAAGTCGAAAATCGACAAGTTAACAACACTAAGAGGCGCTACCTTTTGAATGGGTTCGACTTTACGATGTACGAATAATGATTTTTAAAATTGCATGCAATAAATGAAAACGGTACAGGCCGTGAAATACCTGGGACTTTTTTTTATTTTACGACTATTTTGTTGTTTTTATTATAATATATTGTTAGTGCGCAGATTTCTAATGCATATAGAGTGCGGGCTATGAACAGAAACAACTTCTACAATTGAGAAAGGTCTACAGACAGCAGTTACCTCCGATATGCCGGCTTATTTTACACGTAACGTCCGTGAAGTGACCTTAACACGTTTCGGAAACAGTTTAGCTGCTAGGATAACGCCAGGAAGTATAACAAGAGAAATAGAGCTAGAGTGCCTGTAGAGATTTCTCTATAGTAGCAGTTATTTCCGTTCATGGACCGCACTCTAGTTTTACTTAGGCGCAGTGTTGTCTGTCATCCGTCACAGCAACAATAAAAAAAAAACTTAATTTCTTTATACCCTTTTACTTCCCCTAGATGACACGCTAGGACTAACACCGTCATTCGTCTGCCTACAAAAAAAAAGAAAATCAAAGGTTGCCCTACCATAAATTATTATCTTATTAAATTATAATTATTTATGACACAACATTAATTCTAATTTTAGTTTTAATAATCATCGTACATACGTAATGTTATCTAACTGACATAAACAATTTAATATTATTAATTAAAATGTTTATGTCAAAACAAACTTTAACTGGTTAACTAAGTCAAAATATTTCTTTATTATTATTTTAACTCGACAAATGACAACACTCTGCCCGATGTTAGAGTGCGACAAGCATAAGTCGCCTCCACTATGTCGACTTTAGGAGACCAATCTACATCATCCAGGTTTGCACACACCTCTCGTTCAAATTTTTTTTTTATATTGTAGCTCGGCATATGACAACACTCTGCCTGTGCGGTCCATGAACGGAAACAACTGCTAGTACAGCTAAATCTCTACAGTACAGTCGCCTTCGCTATGCCGGCTTGGAGACGAGTATGTACCATCCAGATTGACAATGGATACTCTTCTTGTTATGCCTGGGGTCACTAGATCGAATTGACAACAAAATTTATGGGATTTTGACGTTTTGTTATCGCTTAGGTGACAGTGAAACGTCAAATCTTAAGTGGTCTAGCGGTAAGACGCTTGAACTCACGATCAATGAGACCCGTGTTCGAACCTCGCTAATTCTGACCGGTACCAATGTAACTTTGTTATATGTACTTTTGTCGCTCAGTGCCTATAGGCACTATTAAAGAGTGGTAGGCAGACTGATGATGGGTATTAGTCCAGTCTGCCGTCCTGGGGTAGTACCACCACTTTCGAATGTAAAGTGACTTTGTCGCGTTTCGGGAATAGTTTGAAAGTAGCCAGGTATAACGAGAGGAGTGTGCACTGTCAATCTAAGATGGTACATGCTCGTCTCCTCAAGCCGGCGTAGTGAAGGCGACTGCTGCCCGCAGAGGTTTCTCTGTAGTAGCAGTTGTTTCCATTCATGGACCGCACTCTAGCTTTACATCAGGCGGAGTGTTGTCACATGCCAAGCTAGATTTAAAAAAAAAATCCCACATATTTTGACGACAACTGTCGATTGGCTTCTGAGGGCTAACCCTTAGCTACTTTCAAACTGTTCCTGAAACGCAACATAGTTACTTCACGGGTGTTTTTTGACTTAATATTTGGCAGATAACTTTATTATTAATCTCTATTTACGCTATTTGTACATTATTTTCCCAACTGTACATTTTTTATTTTCAGCTAAATAAAAAGAAACGTTATAAAAAAAGGTTCCCAAAATGTTCTTACTATAAGTGGCTACTAGAAGAAATTTCATCAACATTTCTATTTAACGTAACAAAAGTAAAAAAAGGAACTTGGGATTTATAAAAAAAGCAAACGAAAAGCAAAAAAACATCAAAGAACTCAAAAGTGTCCACTACAAAGTGAATAGTAGACTTCGAAATATGACTGTAAAGGATAAGTAATTTGAAACAAATAGAAAGGAACTAAAATTAGTTCAACAAAGGAGAATGTCCATTTTTGGGCCCACTTGATACCTAATAATTTGGTAACAAAACAATATTCTAAAATAATACCTTATTTTTTCATTAATTCATTTTAATTATGATGATATAATCATTTAATAATTAATCAATAGACTATGTTTAATTACATAAAAAAACATATATCATCAATTATTAAAGCATTTAAAATATTGCACAAGAAAACATCTAATTACTCAATAACCTGGGTGAAAAAATTAAAATTGCTTGGTAATAAGGAATGTAGATTTATTTTTATAGAAAATTAACTAAAAATCATTGACAAATTCGAGAAAAAAATTGTGGGCCCATTTCTCTTAGGCGAATGGGCATTCTCTCTTTTTTCGGATTCAATACGTGTGGTAAAGCGTAAATATGGACTTGCTATGAAACCCGTAGTTTACTGACAAATGTCTGTTGTAAAGATATTGATATGGATATTTTGATATTTTTCAAGCAAACAAATATTTATGAAAAATAGTTGCAATAATAATAGTAAAATTTATATGATTAATTTAAATATGTTGTAAAAGTTTATTTAATTAATTACTTAAATAAAATTTATTAAAAATCAATTAAAAGAATAATTGATAATTGAAATACCTACGAGTTATGCCACTCAAATGTAAAGTAGAGAATATGTATATATATGTATATTATGCGTGTAAAGAAATATTGATGATCGTATAAGGTGGCCATTCATCAACATTATATAGAATTATAAATATAACTTTATGGATAGGGAGTTAATTTAAAAAAGATACATTGCTACCAGTTTGAAAATTCGGAACATGCAATGGGCAATCGCGAGGTTGGATAAAATAGACCGCTCTTAAAACATCAAATTAATATTTACTTATAATTAATTCTAAAACGTGCTTACCTCATTAATTATGAAAGTTTAGTTTATTCAAACACCTTATATTGAAAGTTTACCCGAGTTGTTATGCTATAATTAAATACGGAAAGCTTTCTTGTTTTGTTTCGTACATATTATAAAAGATATGTATATAAGGTTCCTTACGCATATTCCTTACTTGGGGCACGTGTATTATTAAGTTTCACTTAGCGCAGTATTCGAAGCTATCGCTATCGCGTCGAGTACGCCTCAATGATTACCGCAATGACATTTTTATAGTAGTTCAGCACTTTGTCTATTCCAAACGACTGCTGCTACAGAAAAATGTCTACAGGCAGCAGTCGCTTTCGTAATGCTGGTTTGGAGTGCTAGTAGCTTACTTTCTAGCTGATTCCGAAATAATACTAGTATCACATGTTACACTTGAAAGTGGTGATACTGTCCTGGGACGTTAGACTAAGTTAATAAACACTGTGAAATTATAATAATATTTGGTTTAAATATATGAATTGATTTTAAATAAAAAAAAAAGAAATAAACCAGGACGTTTATAGAAGTTAATTCTGGAGGTTTTTTTTTAATAAAAACTTTGTATTAAATAAATTACAGGTCAACAGTTAGTCATAATTATGAATGAAATAGATTTTCTCACTAAGATAATGTTTAAAGCTCGCCTTAAAAGGAAAGATAATATTTAAATTAAACCCCTTAGTAAAAACTAAACAATGTGAACAATCAATAGTTAATTTTAAGCTAAGTTTATCTGTGTAAAAAACCGCAAGGAAACCATTAACAAAAACTTAACGAGTAAGGCTTGCCAGTCATTTTGGTTCGTAGTATTAAGGATTAGATCAATTTGTTTTATAGATGTAACTATGTACATATATGTGTATGTAGCAGAATTGTATTTAGGAATTATATTTATATTTAAATTATACTGACCCGGCAAACTTCGTACCGCCTCAGAATTTGATTTCTGAACGACTTTTAATTGATTTCTAAACGCGCGACGGGACGAACATCAAATGTTTGATATTCAAAATCAAAGAAATAGTTTCTTTGTTTTTACTATATTCCAGCATTTTTTTTCATATTTACTCACCTTTTAAACCTTCCCTGGACTTCCACAAATAATTTAAAACCAAAATTAGCTAAATCAGTCCAGCCGTTGTCGAGTTTTAGCGAGACTAACGAACAGCAATTAATTTTTATATATGTAGGATAGATAATCTATATTGTCACATACAGGTTCAGACAGAGAGATCTTCCATGATTTGGTGCCTCTCTTCGCTGTCTTTCGTATTCATAATTTTCATTCATGCTCAACTATTTATATTTACTAATAATTATTATTATTATGTATAGTACGAACCAAACTTTATGTCGGCTCCGAAGTTAGGCACGAGTCGCTGCGCAGTACAGATATCATTTTATTATTGTCAAGTTGACTGTAGCGACCGCAGCTAACTTCCGAGACGCTATAAAGTTTGAATCGAGCTATACGTAATTAAATAAAAAAAAATTGTAATATTTCGACTATACTCATGACTTTTGTTAGATACGTTAATTAATAGCTACTAAAAAGAATTACCCTTTGTACTAATTTATAAATATTGTATTAATTATTGTTTTTTTTTCTGAGCCCAGATTTCATGCTTGTTATGTAGGTTTATTTCCATGTTTTTAAAGAAGATATGGTAATAACAAAGTTTGTTATTTTTTATGTTTTATTTTGTTTAAGTTTAGGCTTCAATAAGGCTGATATCGTTAAGCATCAAAGATAAAAAATCATCCTTCTATTTAAAAATTAATTAAACTTTAGTTATATATAGTTTAAAAATAAGAATATATATTTTTATAGAATTTCGGAAACAATTTATTTTTATTCATTTTATAACCTGTTAATGAACGGAGGCCTTAACTTTCGACAGCAAACAAATCACTTCCAACCTATCCATAATAATAATTAATTGTCATTTATTAGCTTTCACAATCAATTTATCGATATCGATACATGTAATTTTGCAATAAAAAATTATCGACTGTCGTCATTTATTTAATGGAATATCGATTCGGATTGATTAATATTGGCGAAGTTAATTGAATTAAATAGCGAAGATTTGCGAATGTACAGATAAGTTATTTTGATAGTTCCTTTAGAAAGTTTTAGAATTTAGATAATTCTATTTGACATTGTTTAATTACGGAATTAAAAACGAATTTACTTTTATTTATTTATGATATATCAAATGACCGTAGATAAATGTAGCAATCGCCCCCGCTATATAGCATATGAGACGAATATTAATTAAGCCGGTATAGCGGTGGCGACTGCTTCCTCTAGAGATTTCACTATATTAGCACTCGTTTCCGTTAATAGGCCAGACTCTAGCTTTACAACAGGCGGAGTGTTTTACACAGTATACAGAGTACAGACTAACATCTGCTGCTCCGATTTTTTTTCTTCCGATACAATGGAATGATCCCTACATGAAACTGAGTCTAATCGCATTAATTTTTTTTGGCCAAAATGACTCATTTTTATGGACAACTCAAGCTTGACCAGAAAAATTACTATGCCATAATTGTTTTCATAACGAGAAAAAAAAACAAATGGTTCCTAAGACGGTTACCCTGTATCTCTTATGGTTTCGACTTTCCCCATATTGTCCCGGTTAAAAATTACCCTGTATACCGAGCTACAATAATAAATAAAATGTCAAAGGAGAATGCCCTTATTATTGTTTTATTTTTTATTAATTCATTTTAATTATATCAATACATCATTTGCCAATCAATAGACAATGTTTAATTACATAAAAAACAGATATCTTCAATTATTAAAGCATTTAAAATAATAATAACCTCAAATATTGCATCAGAAAACATCTCAAATTCAATTACCCGGGTGAAAAAATTTAAACTAATTGGTAATAAGGAATTACGTTTATTCTTCTAAACTAAAACTAAAAAATCATCGATAAAGTCATGAAAAAAAATTGTGGGCCCATTTTTCTCAGGCGAATGGGCATTCTCCTTTTTATGATTTTAATTAATTCCGATTTTTAACTAATATTAGTCCGAAATTAAAATTAAGATTTGTTTTTAGATAAAGACTGATTTTTTCTTCAAGAATAGGTATACTTTTATTACAACAATTAATTCAACAACTATGGTTTCGCTACCGTATGAAATGTCACACCTACATAGTTTCGTGATCCAAGGATTCCTTATCCACTTAGAGTGCGAGCAAATATTTACCTAATTACAATAACATATAAAGAACATATTGGCATAAAATTTAAATAAAAGCTGCGTGTTCTGAAACAGGTTACGCAATATAAAATAAGAAAATAGTTTTAGTTTTTCACATGTTGTTGTAGGTCGTTGTTAGTAGTATAGAGTTAAAAATAAATAGACAGAAAGTTAATTAGGTAAATAATACATAGATAAACTGGTAGGTGTAGACTGATGGTGGACATTAGCATAGTCCAGGGGTCGGCAACTTTTTGAGTCGAAAGAATTTTTAAAGAGACACAAAAAAATTTCTTGCCAACAATAAATAGTACTCGCATAAATAAAGTTTTTTGACGGGGGAGGGGTGAGGTGAAAAGAGTGTAAAAGTTGCAGTACAAAGCTGAGAGATAGAAATGGTACCTAATCTTCGTTAATCGATTCAGAACGATTTTTACATGGTTTTTTTTTATATTGTAGCTCGACATGTGACAACACTCCGCCTGATGTAAAGCTAGAGTGCGGTCCATGAATGGAAACAACTGCTACCACAGAGAAATCTCTTAGTCCTTAGTCCGCTCATGTTTCAGGAATAGTTTGAAAGTAGCCAGGTATAACGAGAGGAGTGTGCACTGTCAATCTAGATGGTACAGGTTCGTCTCCTCAAGCCGGCATAGTGGAGACTACTGCTGCCCGTAGAGATTTCTCTGGAGTAGCAGTTGTTTCCATTCATGGACCGCGCTCTAGCTTTACATCAGGCGGAGTGTTGTCACATGTCGAGCTACAATAAAAAAAACCATGTAAAAATCGTTCTGAATCGAGCTACAATAAAAAAAAATGTACTCACTACTTTTTCTTTTTCTTACATCTATGGTATATGACTCATACAAGGACCATAACTGGATTTGAAGGTCGCACTTTTTTTTTCAAGTACGACTACAGCAGAGGGTTGTAATTTGACACCGATATACTTTAATCTATTAATATATTTTTTTATGACAATTTTGCTAGTATAAAAAGCGGACTTAATGTAATCATTTATAAAGTATAGATATTTTTTAAACTTACATGTTTAAAGTTGACTTAACAATATATGCATATATATTTTAATATTGTAGCTCAACATATGACAATACTCCGCCTGATATAAAGCTAGACTGCGGTCCATGAACTACTACAGAGAAATCTCTACGGGCAGCAGTTGCCTCCGCTATGCCGGCTTGAAGAGACGAGTATACACCATCTAGATTGACAGTGCACACTTCTACCGCTGCTCCCGAAACGCGACAAGGACACTTTACGGGTATTACATTTGAAAGTGGTGGTCAGCATTCAGCGAGATTTGAACACGGGTCCCCATCGATCCGGTCCGGTCCTCAACCGCTTCACCACGGCCGCTCATTAAAAAACTAATATAAAAAAAAAAATAAATAAATAAATAAAAATAAAAAAATAATAAAAAAATAAAAATTAAAAAAATAAATAAAACAAAAGCTAAAAATTAATTTAAAAAGTATAATATTGTTATTTTTACATTTAAAAGTTTATTTAAGAACGGTGGCCGTTGCAAAACCAAAAAGTATTTTAATGGCTATCGTATGTCCGTAGAGAGGATGTGGAAAAAATAGCACGTGTTCGGAAGTTGCTTTTTTTTCTCACATCAGTAAACCCTAACCGATGCAGAAATTAAAATCCACGACTGGTATTCTGTACAGTTTATCGATAAATTTAAAATGTGTAACGAAACTCGTTATTTTTTTTTTTAAATATGACACACTCCGCCTGATGTTTAGATTGCTAGGTCACTTCACGGGTTAGACTCGTAATTGGTGTTGCAACCCCAGGTCTGCCTACCACTCTTAAGAATATAGTATAGTATTAAGTTTTAAAAAAGTATATTTAACATATTTTATTATAACTTGATTTAAATTTACTCTTTCTGCAACCTCCCGTTTTCCTTCGTCTCAGGTTTTTCTTTTTAGTTTCAGTTCTCGTCGCTCCAGCTGCAGCTCCACGTGTCGCAACAGTTTTCTAGTTTTCTACTTTATTTCTACCCGTTGTCACTAATCAGGGCTTCAACCTCGACTAGTCTCAATCCTGTCACTCTATTTCTCGGGTTCGAATTCAGATTCATATCGAGTAGATTTTCTCCACTGCAGTTTCGCTGAAACAGTCTTGACCGGCTATCATCAGTTTCACACAAAAAAGCTTGATTAAAAAAGTCGTATTTAATAGTACAACTATTTAAATAAATTGTAGAGAATACTAATCTAAAATGAGTCAACGAAGTTTGGATTACTATTGGGGAACGCCAGTATTTCCTGTGTTCATATTACACAATAATTACATTTAATTTCAATATTAAGTCTAAAAAATTAGAAAGGTTCGTGAGAAATATTATTAACATCAAAATAGTAAAATTATCCATTAGAACTTCCTGTAATTACATCATATTGATGACAAACAGACTAAGACTAAAGTGGGCCCTAAGCAACATTGTAATTCCATTGTAAATAATAAATATATAGTTCTATTTAATTATCGAAATTCAAGAAAAAAAAAGGAAAAAATGCATGTACAAAAATTAAATAAACTTAAAATTACGGGCCCTAGGCACATGCCTAGATTGCTTTAGTCCGTTCATGGAAGAAGGTTATAAGCAGGCTCGGTCTGCCATCCTGGAAAAGAAATACAATAAGTCGCGTTTCGGAAGTAACCGGGTATAACGAAGCGATCGTCTCGTCAAGGCGACATAACTCAAGGCTCATGGTCAGTATTCTAGCTTAACATTACCAAGCGGAGTGTAGCCACATGCCGAGCTACTATAAAAAATTCACAAATCTAAAGGCAAAGGCATGGTATGGAACCTAAAATCATGATAAAATTACAACCTAATTTATCAGGCGGTTAACAGTTTGAAATGGAAAGTTATTTCCACTTTTTCTCAAACAAAACCATGAGTTTACGTAATGATTACGTGGGCCGTATATACCCATGGCTAATTTTTTCCATCAATCAAATAATGTGCGTGATTTTATTAGTTTGTAATTTTTGTTTTGGTCATTATAATATTATTTTTTCAAACGGTTTTCTTTTCCAGTTATTCTTAATAATGAAATCTATGATAAAACTTTGAACAGTGTTTTAAGGAAGAAAATACAAATGCATTTTTATCTATTTTTTTTTATTTATCTCACGGACGTTCACGAACGTATTATTATTACGATTACACATGCATATTGTTGCCAATTGTCTACATTCATTTTCACATAAAATTGTTCAAAAACCTGAGTGTCTGCGTGCAAGGTTGCTCCTGCAAATGCAAAAATCGGATTATTTTTTTTGTTATTTACGTAATCTATGAAAAATTTCCTATAATATTTTATTAATTCAAAACAAAAAATCATTCATTTAAGGGTTAATGATAATGATTTAAACATATCTACCACTTTCACCCCTTCTAAAACTAACCTTCATTTTTAATAATGTTACATCAATGCTTTTCTTCAACAAAAAGTTGTTTAATTTAATTATAAAATTATGCATTTTATGACCATAATTTAATTTTTAAATTTCTAGACTTAATTACTCTATGTGTTACATAATTAATTAAATTCTTACAATTTTTATGTACGAGTAGATAAGAATTCATTACCATTAATTACTTCTTGTTAGACGGAGGTACTTTAATGCGTGTTATTTTAACAAATTCTATTATTTTTTAACTATTACCTGCAACTTTGTATACTTAGAATTTAATATTATGTTAACATAACTTATAACTAAAAAGCTAGATATATTTTTGTTAATAGTGTCCTAACAACACAGAAAAATGTCTGTAGGCAGCAGTTCGCTATGCCGACTTTAGAAGACAAATGTAGTTACTAGATGTCCAATACACACTCCTCTCGTTACACCTGGTTACTTTCATTCCGATTCCAAAACACGACAAGGTCACTGGGTTACGGGTGTTGGCTCAGTAATACCCAGCTGATAACCATTATCAGTTTGTCGACTACTCTAGAGCGGCCGTGGTCTAGCGGTAAGACGCGTGAACTCACAATCGATGAGTCCCGTGTTCGAGCCTCGCTAAATTCTGTACCAATGTAACTTTGGTCTTCAGTGCCTATAGGCACTATTAAAGAGTGGTAGACAGACTGATGATAGTTATTTGCCCAGTCTGTCGTCCTAGGGCAGTACCACCACTTTCGAATGTAACACCCGTAAAGTGATCTTGTCGCGTTTCGGACGTAGTTTGAAAGTAGCCAGGTATTGCGAGAGGAGTGTGCACTGTCACTCTAGGTGGTGCATTCTCGTCTCCTCAGGCCGGGATAGCAGAGGCGATTGCTGCATGTAGAGATTTCTCTATAGTAGCAGTTGTTTCCACTCATAGACCGCACTCTGCTACAATAAAGAAAAAAAAACGGATTGGAAGGGGAAGGTTTAGAATTCGTTTAGAATTAGGGAAATTTAAGGTACAACAAAGCCTCTCTCATGTTGCAATTAGCTTTACAAATGATTGTCTAAACACATCAAATGTCAATCAAACTTAAAGCTATTAAGAGTTCTAGTGCTACAACGCTGCGCAGCTTTATCTGCTATAAAATAGGTAATAAAATTGCAAGAACAAACTTCAAAATTTAGTACAGAAAAGTAATTGTTTAACACATGACTAACAGGATCGTCATCAGGATAAACATAGGGCGGGGTGATCGACCGGTCCCTTCACATGTCCCTTCGATGCGGGAAAGCGATGCGCGTGCGCATTGTATGGTAATTTTGTGCGTGTAATGTAAATTCAACAACAATCCTAGCTATACAAACCTCTAATTCTTATTTCAAAGGAGAATGCCCATTCGCCAAACACAAATGGGCCCACAATTTTTTTCTCGAGTTTGTCAATGATTTTTAGTTAATTTTGTAGAAAAATAAATCTACTTTCTTATTACTGATCAATTTTAAATTTTTTCACTTGGGTTATTGAGTAATTAGATGTTTTCTGATGCAATATTTGAGGTTATTATTATTTAAAATGCTTTAATAATTGATGATATATGTTTTTTATGTAATTAAACATTGTCTATTGATTGGAAAACAATGTTTTAATATAATTAAAATAAATTAATGAAGAAATAAGATATTATTTTAGAATATTGTTTTGTTACCAAACTATTAGGTATCAAGTGAGCCCAAAATGGGCATTCTCCCTTAAACTCCAGTTCTATGATTCTAAATTTGTAATCTTTCGACACTATTCGTTTTGTTTAATGATAATAGACCTTATTGTGTTTGAAATAAGGTTTCTTTGTTTTAGAAAAGTATTGTAGAGTGTGATCAAGGAATTGATTAGTGTTGATTTGAGGTTTTCGCCGTATGTTTGGTTTACAATGAAGGATTGATTGTAACAAGGAAGTCGGTGTCGTCTTGATTATGATCAATATATAATACATAAAGAATTTTGTATGTGCAGTCATATATATTTTATAGCAGCCCGGTATTTTCCGCACATTGGGCAGTGATAAAAAACAAGCAAGCAGCTGCTTCGCCTCCGCTACGTGCCGTCTTGAAAAGACGATTTTGCAGTGTTAACAAGATCGTTGTCTTTATGGGTGTTACACTTGAAAGTGGTGGTAGTACCTCAGTAGTCTGGGGTAGTGGTAGACTAGACTAAATTACTTTTTAAATTTATTTGTTTTTATTATAGATGAGTAATAAAAATTGTTTTTTGTGTTACTTTACATTAGTCATCGTGTTTGTTTGCCGTTTTCTTTATTAAATTACGCTATATACGTGAATTAATATCTGCTTTGTATAAATCATTATTAATTTAAAGAATGTAGAATAGAATTTTTGTGACTACTACTGCCTGCTGTTATTTTCTGTAGTAGCGATTGTTTTCGTTCATGGACCGCGCTTTAGGTCGAGTGCGGACATGCCGAGACTTACAGGTTTATGGTAAGTTTTTTTTCTTTTTAATATTGCTACTATTCCTGTAAACTTTTCCGCAATTATCGGGTATTTTTTTATTAATTTTTGAATGATAAATTTGTTTTATGTAAATTTAATAGAGAAACGTATATTGATGTATATATATTACATGCATAAATATTAAGGTGTATATAAAATAAATAAGTTAGAATATAAGCTATAAATAATTATAATTAGTAATATAAGTTAGAAGAGTATAAATAGTAGGTATAAAACAACATTAGGTGAAAAATTATCAGAGGGATTAAAAAAAAAATAGAGAAACGTCAACGCACACAATATGCTAACAACCTGAAGTGATGAGATTCGAATCCACGCCTTCCGTTATACGCACGGATGCTGACCGCTAAACTATATCGCGTAATTGGCGCCTTTCATGGTTGTGTCGAAACATTAGCCCATTTCTTTTGTGTGTTGTAATAATAAATAATATGAAACTGATTCATTGTTTATTCAATGCATAAAAGTACAGTTACCAAGAGTTTGCATCTGACGGACGTAGTGTTTTTATTACTGTCATCGCACGTGTCGAAATACCAAATGTGCTTCAATCACAGATCACTAATAATGTTTCTAATTAATATTTTAGATAGATTTTGTTACTTTTCTTTTAATTAAAAAGCGTGGTATGTTGAGATACTAACTTTTAAGTGTAACACCCGTAAAGCCGTATTGGGGGACCAGCTCAAAAGTAACCGTGTATAAATAAGACTTCCCTGCCTTCCTGGGTAGGCGCATAGCAGAAGCGTCTCCTGTCTGCAGATATTTAGGAGTCCGTAGCCTAGTGGTAGAGGATGGACCTCACGATCAATGAGACCCAGTGTTCAAACCTCATTAAATTCAAAAGTAACAATGTAACTGATGTTATATTTACTTGGTACGCTCAGTGCCTGTGATACAAGCACTAACTTAGTACAGGAATTTAAAAAATGTATGAGGTATTTTTTTTTTCATTTCTTTGTGTGCGATGTGGCACCTAAAGGTGGATCATTATCTAAAAAAATAATCAATCACTGTAAAGCGTGATTCAATGATTCCCACCACTGCTCCCCTTAAAATATATAAAAAAAAAAGTAGCAATTGTTTCGGTTCAAAGACCGCACTCTAGCTTTACATCAGGCAGAGTGTGATCACATGCCCAGCTTATAAAGATTTTTATCTATAGTATTCTAGTATTAAGAAATATAAATATAGTTTAGCATGCAAATTCAATATCACCTAAAGTGCATGTAAACATAAAACAGTACCGGGCGAGTCGTTAAAACGATTGCACACTTTGTATTTTATAGTTTTATACAATGTTTCGTTAACTTTTAGTTTTAGTCGTATGCTATAAGTACTTACATATAAATAGCTATGAAGTAAACATTTACAGCTTATCATAATATTAGATAATCGTACGTATTGTATGTAACCGACTACTAAGGTCCGTTTGCACCGGAAGGCCCGTTAAAGTTACTTTTACGTTTACATTATGGTTTACATTTACTTCACACGATTGTCGCGCCGGTCATTTTGACGTTTACTTCAACGCTAACCGTAACCAGCGAATCTTGGCTGGTTAAAGTTAAAATAATAGTCAAACTAATGTCACTAAAGGTAAAACGTATGAAAATAAGCCAAAAATGTTTTTCTATTTTTTTTTTTGGTATCAACCACCCTTTTAACGACAACAATATGAATTCACACGATATTGCAATGCGTGTGGAGTAAATGTATACGTTTAACGGTTACGTCACGGTACAAAGTAATAGTTAAAGTAACTTTAACGGGCCTTTTGGGTGTAAATGAACCTAAGGGCTTGTCTAATGTATTATGTAATTGAAGAAATTGTCAACTTCTCTTTTTTATAACAGAAGACTTCAATGACAGCGACCGCGGTCTCATATGACCCTTTTTGAGGAGCTAGTTTCTCATGTTCATTTTTGTTAAATCGGAGTCTTGTCACACGTCGAGCTACTATAAAAATACACTATACCTACTTCCTATAAGGAAATATTATTGCCTAATAATAAATAACAAATATTTATTAGCTAAATCTTCTGGATCAAAGTGACACAAACAGATTTTTCTTTTAAGCTTTTCACTTCCGCGATGTCAACTTATTCTGTTTCACGGTTCGCTTGAAGGATTCAGGAAATGGTGGATTGAAAAGTCAATAAACCGCAATAAATCATGAATATATTTAAATATCGTCTTTGATGACAGTTTTTCTTAAAAATTCTTGTAAAATTTTATTGATAACAAAGTACCTACTATGAACAGTTTATATTATTGCAGTAGAGTCGATAAAATTTAATAATGAACTCAAGCTAATTTACATTTGAGGCACTACATAAAAGTATTACGATAGCACTGATTTGCAGTGCGCCATCTAGTTGTATATTGTGTAAATTAATAATTACAAACATCGATAGCGATACGTTGTTAATGTTTATAAAATCTACTAGATGGCAGCACTTGTATCTATTTATTATTTACAATGATTTTTTTTCTTTTCAACTATATATCGCGTTTTAGGATAGGCAGAGATAATTGATCGCTGTCTTAATTCACATAGATACTTATTACAACATTCTTTTAGCAGTGTCTCGAGCCGGCAATGCGGAGGGGACTTCGTCTGAGAACATTTATCCGTAGTAGCAGTTGCATCCGCTTGCGATCGCACACTAGCTTAACATGCCACATATCGAATCAAATGTTAAAAACAAAAAAGTATAAACTTTTATTTCAAAAAAGTGTTAAATACTTAATAATTTCCTAAGAGAAATTTCTCGCTAAATGTGGACAAAGTAAACCGCAGCATATCATATTATATCTACATACAATTTAAATATAACATTACATACTTTGAAGTGTTTTTGGGTAATATTTAATAAAGAGTGTACGCCAAGGTGACACAGGGATAGACGGTCGAGAAAATGTTTATATGGTAAAAAGTTTTAATTAAATTCACGAAATAAAGCTCTGCAATCTACAAACAAACTTATTTTGTGGTGAACATATTTCAGAAAAAGAGTTTATTCCTATGTACTTAAAAAAATATATGCGTATGTACCCCTGTAATAAGTAAATATATGGTATAATCTAGTATTAAGCTAGAAGTGCGATCCATAAGGGGAGGCAACACAGGGGAATAAATGCTTTCAGCAGTCGCCTCCGCTATGCCGACTTTAATTGAGAAGAGCAGTGAAGACCATTTAGTCTGACAGAGTAGACTTTTCTTGCTATATCAGTTCTAAACTAATCTAGAAACACGATTAGATGACTTTAGACACGAATAGATTTTTAAAAATTTCAGTTTCTTTTTAAGTTTAATAATGAATTTTTTCTTAAATATTTATAAATAGATTTTCTATAGGTTTCTTTAAAGTGCGAAATATATTTACTAAATAGAAATTATGACTTAGAATTGAATCGTGTATGTGGCAAAATGTTGAAAACATCCGATCGTTTGTAAAGGTGACCAAATCGTAAAATTTTCAATTAAAATGGTTAATAATAATAATAATAATCGTTATTCGTACTATTTAGTTATTTTACAATTTTAGCTTTACGCCAATAAACCACAATAAACGTGTCTTAATTAAGACAAAATTCATAAAGATACAATTTAGATAATAACTAGATACAATTTAAAACAAATAATAAACAAAACACTAAACAAAATTAAAAATAAATAGAGGGTAGGTATTCTGAAAAACTTATAATATATTGAATAAAAGTGGACATGTTTCATATAGATATATATACTAGAGGTGCAAACTTCATACATCTGACATGAAAAAAGCCAAATACTACCTGATACTAAATACTAAAGGTGACTGCGGTCATCATTTCTCTCGCGACACATTGGAAACGTTATTGCACATCTATTATAGTTGTATATATCAATAGTTCAAACAGTAAAATGTTGCATTATAAAAAAAACTTGACATTTGGACTTGGCTAAATGGACGATTAATTTTAAGCCGAAATTATAATTTACGAATACCATCATTAAAAAGGGAAAGTAGCACATCTGCCTACCTCTATTTCCGCAAATAAAAAGGTATTAATAATGCCTAGATATGCATAAAGAAGTCTAGAATACTTTATTGTCGTTGGCAATGATCGCCTATAACTGAAAGTCGTTTCGATTTCCTAGAAAACGTTTTATATATTCTCATGCTATGCGAGTTTCCTTTCAGTGATTCATAATAATGAAGGCAATTAAATTCACAATAAGGTGCAGTGTTTATTTTGTCATTATTTTGTACGTCTGCTTAATTAAGAATATTAACAAAAAATAATAATACTGCATTACTACGAGTAATATGTATTTTTTAAATTATAGCTCAGCTAAGCTAGAGAAATTTCTGCAACATGCCTCCGCTATGCTGGCTTGAGTCTTAAAAGTGGTGGCGGAGTGATATGTCGAGTTACTGTAAAGCAAATAAGTCACCTCGATTATGAAGGTTGTATTTTATCTAGATCACTGAAAAATAGGCCAATGACTACAATAGTTACACGTTACGGTAGCTAAAAGTGTATTCAGATGAATGGACATGCACATCGGCAAAGCCCGGTATCATCAGGGGGTTAATATGTTTTACAGGAAATGTCATTAGAGTTTTTGAAGCCGATTCAGTAGTACAATAGATGCTTTTTAATTATATTTTTTATATTTAGTAGCTCGGAAAATGATAAAAGCAGCCGTTTTCTAGCGGGAAAAGTTTGGTAGCAAATCCCTTAAAAAATAAAAACGAAAAATGTTCTGACGGTTAAGACCTGAGTATGTATTTCCATTTATGCTCTCACGGCTTAAAGTAAAATTTCTCCACCTTTTTTTTTAATTTGGCGATCAAAATAATATTGTCTGATTTGTAGAGAATTCTCATTTTTTTTATATTATTGTAGCTCGGCATGTGACAACACTCCGCCTGATGTAAAGCTAGAGTGCGGTCCATGAATGGAAACAACTGCTACTACAGAGAAACCTGTCCGAGCAGCAGTCGCCTCCACTATGCCGGCTTGAGGAGACGAGCATGTATCATCTTAGATTGACAGTGCACACTCCTCTCGCTATATCTGGCTACTTTCAAACTATTCCCGAAACGCGACAAGGTCACTTCACGGGTGTTACATTCGAAAGTGGTGGTACTACCCCAGGACGGCAGACTTACGTCGTGATATCGTAAATGCAAACTTATACTTGATCCTCAGATCAGCCGTCGGCATCTATCGTGCGCGCCCACTAGCGGAAATTTCTTACAACGTTAATATCGCAACCACCACATATAAATTCAATTTTTAAACTGATAAATTTTTTAAAAAGTTATTTTAGCTCTAACTATTTTAGCTTTAGTTAGAGTGCGATCCATGAACGGAGGCAACTGCTATCAGAGAAGAGGATCTGCAGGCTTTGTAGATGCATTTTTACAATGCTCTTAAAAAAATGCAAAATTATCGCCAAAAAAAAAACTTGTACCTACCGCATCAGTATGATGATGTACACAACTTCTGGCTCACGGGATTGCTAGCTCAGCTAGCTGTCTTTTAACAGCCTGTATATCGAAAGTTGTTACAACAAAGTTATTTATTCAATTATTAGTTTTGTTACCGTACGTTTATTATAGATTATTATTCTCGAAAAATTTTAGGAGCAAATAAGAGTCGGAAAATATAAAAAAAAGACTTCACTCTTGAAGCAAAGTCAAACAAAGGTCAACAGAACATTAACTCGAGTAAACACGAGTCGTATTATTTTTAAGTAAGAGTTAACGTGTATAAAAAATAAAATTGTAATTTCCCTAAGTGCATTTAAACGAAGGAATATTAATTCAAAGTACTAATAAAAGAGAGCTTTTACTCCGAACTGGTTGTAAAAAGGCTGCCTCTTTACTTCTTCAATTGCATTTAAGATTGACTTCTAGATTTTACATCCCACTTCGATCTTTCTAAATAAGATAAAGTGGTGGGATGTGAGAATGAGCGCCGTTGATTTCCAAAGATTCCCTGATTCAACATCAATTATTAGAGTAGCTCGACTTACGCATATGACATCACTCTCATTAAGCCGGCATAGCGGACGCGACTGCTGTCTGCCAGCAGTCACCTCCGTTCATGGATCGCACTCTAGCTTAACATCAGGCGGAGTGCGGTCATATGACGTGCTAAAATAAAAAATAAATAAAAAAACATTCCGTCTGATGTTAAGAAATTTCTACTGGCAGCAGTCACCTTCGCAATGCCAGCTATTTCACTTCATTGATGTTACATTTGAAAGTAGTGGTACTACCACTAGGCAGTCTAGGCTAATAAATATCCAGTCTGCGTACCACTCTTAAAATATAACTATTTACTCCCTATGTATCCCACGCTATAGGTCTCACGACAAGAACAACACAAAACAAATAGAGGCATCTATAAACTTTTTTTCGTTGTAACTAGTAACTTATAAATTTTTCTTGTACCCGTGGACCACCATCGTAGCTTTTTCAATTTCTGTTTTAGTTTATTTATTTATTTTTATTTGAGTTTGTATCACAAACCACATAATATTTAACATTTTGGGTGACAGGAATTGAACCTTGTCTCGTAAAACGTAAATGTTTGTATATATATAAATGTATATATATATAAATATATAAATAAAGTATCTATCTTTAACATGATAGTTTTCATTAAAATATCATATATTATTTTATACTGAAAGCATGTTTGGTTTTAAAACAAATAAACACGACTCCGGTTTTATTGCGTGTTATGAGATTTTAGTGGATTTTCAATGTTTGTTTTTGCGTTTTAACGTCACTTTAATATTATTATAAAGAAAAAATATTTAAAAAACATTTATTTCTCTTCCAATGTACTTACTAAAGTATATTTGAAACCATAATTTTGCTGTTTGATGCCACACTCCACCTGATGATGACTTAGAGCACGGTTTATGAGCGCCTGGATTGTGCACACTCGTCTCCTTAAACTGGCATAGCGAAGGCGAATGCTGCCAGCAGATATTTCTCTGTGGTGACGTTTGTATCCACTGATGACTGCACATCAACGTCCGGGATACACAAGGCTTGCAAGACAGTCGCCAGTGAGGAAGCTAGTAAGTCAGTGTCGGCTAGTAATCAGTGTTTCAAACCAGGAAAGTTTGATAGATGTTTTATTTTTTGTGCGAGAGTGACGTGACTTGAAAAGCTGGTCTCTGTAGTCTGAGAAATGTGGTTAAATACCGGACTACAATTAATAATTAAAAAATCAGCTTGTAAATGTAAATTAGTTAAGTTGAAATTAATGGAAATTATAATATACATATATTATTACCACTTCACCCATGAATCATTATTCGCATTCAGGGCCAATTTGAACTAAATTTAGTTACAACACAAAAATAACCGTCTAATCTAAAGTATAACGCATTAAAAATAGATACATACGTTTCGAATTATATCAAACTATGTAAATAGAACTGTTGTATATCTTTTTGTGCGCTTTATAAATGTTTCAAAAGCTTTGTATAGCTTTGTATGCAACTATTATGACTGCAAAGCTTTCAAAGTTCATTTTGCTGGATAATCAGTATAAATTCAATAGTAAACTGTATATAATCGTTTAATTTTGCATATACTACCACCTAGTAAATTAGTACTTCAATCTAACGATTACTTATTTCAATATTTTGTGTATTTTTAATTTTGTTACTTTGTTACGTTAAATTGAGTTGCCTAGTGCCCATTACCGTCTTGTACGAGTATGAAGAGAATTGTGGATGTGAGGGAAGCGAGGGGGCTGTGTCAGGATTGTGGTAAGAAAAAGGCGTAATAATTGATGAAGATAATGATATTACTTTAATAATTATTAAAGATGGAAAGCTAATATAATTAATTGTATTTTCTTAAATTAATTTTTTAATATTCTATTTAATTTAATTTTAATTTTACCCATTTTAATTTTTGTAATTGTTTTTTCATTATCGATGTTGTATAATATAAAATGTATATAATATGCCTATAACTGGCAAACATAATTTTAAATGTTTTTAGTATACTCGTATTTTTATGTGTAAACGTGCAATTAGGCATGTCTAATAAATAAATATAATTGAAAAAGTAAAATAATATATTTAATTCTTAATAAGTCTTTCTAATATCCTTCGGAGCAAACATACTCGCAAGAAGACACGTTCATTTCCCGACCACCCGTCGAGTGCATCAGACTTGCGGATATTAAACAAATTCCTGTCAATATCAAAGACTATAGAGCACCCTCACTATAAACTCAAGGCATCCCCTTTAAAGTACTCAGGCACACAAAGCAAAATATGCTTTGTGAGGTATAAATTAAATATTTTTGAATGTATTTCTTTTAATGTTGACCCATATTTCTCGTGTATATAAAGCATACGTATAATGAAAGTCAACTGCCAACCTAATGGTTCACATTCATCTCCTTAAGCTGGTATAGCGGAGGCGACTGCTGTCTGTATAAATGGTGGCAGTTGTTTCCGTCCATAGACCGCTCTCTAGCTTAACATCAGGCGGAGTGTTGATATATTCCAAGCTACATTTAAATACTATATAATATAGTAATTAAATATCTACTCAATGAACTCACCCAAACCTACGAGAAATACCTCTCTTCTGGGTATCAGGACAAGAACAACGTAAACATCCAAACAAGAAACGAATACTTTAAAAATAATATCTTATGTAAAATATAAGTATTTATTTGTAATTGAATCCAGAACATCTGCGTAACAAACCACCCGTTAAGAGGCCGTTAATTAACTGAAAGCACTCACCTGCAATTTTTCTCTCACGCATTTTACGCCATAACTGTTCTGCCTTTCTCATCGGCCAGTTTTCCACCTTCGCGCTGAAGCTCCTGAAGAACTTGTACTCTTTGAAGTGCGACATTCTTCTTTCCATTTTACTTGGTGCATGCCCTGAAGGCGGTGGTGATGGGGCTTTTGCAGTATGAGATGGTGACGCCATTTTTATTTTATTTATTCCCCTTTTAATTTTTAGTTCATCGTTTTTATATTTATTTGGTTTGGTAGATTTTAAAGGAAAATCATAAGAGTAGTTTTAATCAAATTTTCTACTACAATAAACTATGATCAATGTTAGGCAGAAAAAACCTAACTCTCTCTCACAGTCACTTTGAACTGTGTGACGATTTTTTTCTGTTCAAATTTCAACATGATATTAAAAAAATAATAAGAACACCCGCAACGAAAAAATGTGCAATATTTTTTTAATTAAAAATATGATATCTCTTAATCAAAATTAACTTTAATTAATCTATAGCGTCTTTTTTAATTAAACTTTAGAGCCTGACTTCAAATTTCACAGAAAATATTTGAATTTTCCAGTTTTTATTTATTTAAATTATTTCCGCGCAATTACTTTTTCTAAAATTAAATTTAAATAATTTCTTGTTTTATTAGTTTTAATCATGACTTTTTATCTGTAACAAAAGAAATATAAATATAATATAAAAGAGAAATATTAGTAGATTATTTTTGTTTATGAGGGACCCACACACGCAAAAGAAGCCAGACGAATAAGGCACAAACAGTTGAACTTTTTTGGCTTAAGACACTGGCTTACTACTTACTGCTCTTGGGGCGAAGCTAGTTTTGTACAAACATAGCCAGAAGTACTAGTTTGCAAGCTTTATCCCTGGCTTGCGAAACTGCCGTAATGCCTTGAGGCTCCGCCCGAACAGTGTCCTGCTCTATCTGTGCCTAAATCAGAGGAGGTGAGTTCGATTCCCACCTCAGCTTAGGCTGATACGCTTTCTTTTTTAGACTTTTTTTTTTATTTTCAGTCAGACAGTCGTTAAGTTCGGTCAACTCTTTTGTATCCTTGGTCATATTACATAGATTCTAGTGTCCGTATATAGACTAGTTCAGAATATAACTAACGACTGATTTACTTGGCGAATTGAAAGTGCGGTTACTATCATATAAATTAATTGAAGCAATATTTGGCTGTCCGGCCGTTTCGTGCTCTCAAGTGCAGTTTACACTTTATCCTGAAGAATTTAATCATTGACGCTTCAAATTTGGAGCGGTAAGACGCGTGAACTCACGATCGATGAGACCCGTGTTCGAACCTCGCTAATTCTGACCGGTACCAATGTAACCTCGTTATACGAGTATGTACTTGGGTCGCTCAGTGACTATAGGCACTATTAAAGAGTGGCAGGCAGACTGATAATGGTTATTAGCCCCGTTTGCCGTCCTGGGGTAGTACCACAACTTTCGAATGTAACACCCGTGAAGTGACTTTGTCGCGTTTCGGGAATAGTTTGAAAGTAGCCAGGTATAACGAGAGGAGTGTGCACTGTCAATCTAGATGGTGCGTGCTCGTTTCCTCAAGCCGGCATAGTGGAGGCGACTCTTCTCTGTAGTAGCAGTTGTTTTCATTCATGGACCACACTCTAGCATTAGATCAGGCGGTGCTACAATAAGCAGAACTATAATGAAAAAAAAATAGTAATAATTTAATTAAAACTAAAAATGGCACTCTTGTTTTGACGATGCGTGATCTTGATTGATGTTCATTTATTATGACATGCCAATACCAACTGTTGAATAACACAATCTGTCAAAATACGACTGATTTATGTACTACACTTTTTTCATTTGTTTTTCTTGATTGTAATTTATCAAGATTGAGGATGTCTTCAAGTTATTGGTACCCGTTGTTGAGTGGTACTCGCAAAAGGAGTGGACTTACAATCGAGGAACCCTTGGTCAACTCTCTCAAAAGGAGGTATTAAGTAGAAATAATGATATACGGTCCGGTCTACTGTCACGAGGTAGTATTGTCACCCGTGTGACCTAATCGCGTTTCGGGATTAGACACCGAATCGTCCGATCGGAAGGCATAGAGGAGGTGACTACTACCTGAATACATTTATCTGTGTACAATTATTGTCTCGGGTCATAGACCGAACTCTAGCTTAACATTTACTCTCCATAGTATCTGTCTACCCCAAAGAGACAAGAGCGTAAACATATGCAAACAATTCTCTCGTTGTATTCAGGAGTTGATTTAAACAGAATATAAATTTCTTTTAAATATATTTTTCTTTTTAAAACATGCCGATTGATAATTCCAATAGAAATTGTATCAAGGGCAAATTATATTTACAAATTAACCCAAATTCTGTAATAGACTAAACTCAGATATTTGTGTAAAAATCTTGTATTGAATTAGACGATTTGGCCTCGACATTTATTCTATTAATTCTATACCACTTTTAAGAGTGGTATGCAGACTGATTATGATTATTGGCTTAGTTCACCGTCCTGGGGTAGTATCGTCACTTTCAAGTGTAACATTCTTGTAGCTCGGCATGTGACAACACTCCGCCTGATGTAAAGCTAGAGTGCGGTCCATGAATGGAAACAACTGCTACTACAGAGAAACCTGTGCGGGTAGCAGTCGCCTCCACTATACCGGCTTAAGGAGACGAGCATGTACCATCTTAGATTGACAGTGCACACTCCTCTCGTTATACCTGGCTACTTTCAAACTATTCCCGAAACGCGACAATGTCACTTCACGGGTGTTACATTCGAAAGTGGTGGTACTACCCCAGGACGGCAGACTAGACAAATAACCATCATCAGTCTGTCTACCACACTTTAATAGTGCCTAAAGGCACTGAGCGACCAAAGTACATATAACAAAGTTACATTGGTACCGGTCAGAATTAACGAGGTTCGAACACGGGTCTCATCGATCATGAGTTCACGCGTCTTACCGCTAGACCACGGTCGCTCACTTGTATTCACTTGTATTCTCATGAATTAGAATTTTTAATCAAGAAGGATCTTCTTGTTATACGTAATTACGGATGTTACACTCCAAAGTAGTGGTACCTTTAATTTCCAGGCTTAGTATTTAATAGTTTATATAAAATGACTAGCTACGCAAGTTGACCTCGTAGCAAAATGGCCAAATGTCAAACATTATATTAGCATTTAACAAAAGCAATTACATACAAATAATATTTGGATATGTTGCTATTTAGCCGTGTCGCTTTATGGAACTGTGTTTTTGGGAATCTACGATTTGATCATCTTTGCGGTTTTTTTTTTATTGTAGCTCAGCATGTGACAACACTCCGCCTGATGTAAAGCTAGAGTGCGGTCCATGAATGGAAACAACTGCTACTACAGAGAAATCTCTACAGGCAGCAGTCACCTCTACTATGCCGGCTTGAAGAGACGAGCATGCACCATCCAGATTGACAGTGCACACTCCTCTCGTTCTATCTGGCTACTTTCAAACTATTTCCGAAACGCGACAAAGTCACTTCACGGCTGTTACATTCGAAAGTGGTGGTACCGCCCTAGGACGGCAGACTGGATCATCAGTTTGTTTGTTTTATATGGACATTATTGGACATTTTCGTTACTAAGCAGTTTTCCGTACTTACTTGGTATATGGTACCTGAAAATAAATGAATCGCACCTAGCTAAAAAGGAAGAAATATCAAAATGACTATTACCTAAACCAGGATAAGTTGTATCTTGGGGAACGTTAGGAAAGAGATATGGTTATTACAAGGAATGAACGTCTTGAACTAAAGATGGTTACAATAAATAGTTAAACCATTGTAAATCTGTTTCTAGGAAAACTTTTTGTCTCGCTCGTAGTAATTATTGTCGCGATACTTTGGAAAAGTTTAAATTGGTTTAAACCGGTTTTCCAGACTTCATTTATTGTATTATAGGAAGGTGCTTCTTTTGATAATAAAATATAAAGTTTTTTCTGTTCTAAAAAATTAAAAAAAAAAAGTTTTACGTGATTCTTGTCAAATAACTTTTTATACGTTTTACGTAACGTTAACGTTTAATATACAAGTATAATATATATTTTTTCAAAGTAGGTTAAGGATTTGATAAAACTAATTGTTAAATATAGTATTGTTAAATATAAATAATGTTACCTTAGAATGAATAAATCTTCTAAACTAACACAAAAAAAGTTTCACATTAACACAAAAAGTTGCCTAAATCACATTGTCACTATTTTGATAAATGTTCCATTAAAACAATAAAAGTATCATTTAGAAGTCCGAAATTATAAAACTCGTAGCTAGCGGAAAAGCGTGCGAAAATTTGCAAATAAGTGCGTCTGTCCTGACGCCGCGAATCCACAGGTCTGAACCGCATTGCTACAGAATTTTCCCGCTTCACCAACAAAACGAGACCGCAATATATTTTCCCTGTGCGTTGGTGCGAGACATCTAAATTTTGTCACTCCACCTCCAAAGAAAATGCGAGTAAATAAACGAACGTTTTGTGTGTGAATTTGAAAAGGTTTGGAAATGTCGACCTTTAAATTACTTTTCTTATAAGTTTATTAATATTATAAAGAATATATTTTTAAGTTTATATATTATGTCATATACTTCCCTTCAATCGAAAGTCGACATGAGATAATCCTAGGTTTCAGAAGTATTCTTTAAATTATTCTAAACGCTCCGCACGTAACCCTATGACAGATGCATGTATTTCGTATGTAATTTTTATATCACAATATACGCGTCTATGACGATACGCTTCAATAAACAATGGCCTTAAATAATAACTTAAAGCCAAGTGTAATTAAGCACTTATAAAAGTTAATTTATATTTAAATTGTAACGGGAAGTACTCACGAAACACTAAGGTGGGGTGGGGGAGATAAAAGCCACGGGTATATTTTTATTACTTTTTGCTTGGGTATTGTATTAAATGAAAAATGTGTAAAAATCTATTCAATTCTTTTTTTTAATTTTTCATTTCAATTCTATTCAATCCTAATTTAACATGTTAATCTCAATTCGAATGTATTTTTTTTCGACATAATAAATATTTACACGCCCAAAAGCTTTACATCAGGCGGAGTGTTGTCACATGCTGAGCTACAATAAAAAAAAAAAAAAAAAAAAAAAAAAAAAAAAAAAAAAAAAAAATGGGCAGTTATGGTGCTTTACTAACTCAGAACATGTAATTTTGAAAATACATAAATAGAGAAGAAAATAATATGAGTTTTATTTACAGTGCACACTGCTCTCCTTATACCTGACTACTTTCAAACTATTCCCGGAACGCGACAAGGTTACATCACGAGTGTTACATTCGAAAGTGGTGGTACTGCCCCAGGACGGCAGACTGGGCGAATAACCATCATCAGTCTACATACAACTCTTTATATGTAATAATAATTAACCTAATTAAGAGTATATTTTTTTTATTCTAGACGTAAGACATTAGTGCCATAATATTTACATAGAGCTTAATAAAATATTTTAGTGAGGTATAAATACAACTTGGCCATTTATTTTTTTCTCAAAACGAGACATTAAGTTATTTGAGACAAAAATATCCCCCCCCCCCCAATCTATAAAAAATTCAACGTTTTTTTTAGCCTATATTTCAGTACTAGGTTTTTATAATAATTAAAATTCTACACAGAACGCCCGTTTCTCTGAAAATGGGACTATTCTGTGTATCGAAGTCACGTTAGGTATGTATACTGCATAGATAAAAACTACAACTATCAATTTGTAAGAGATTCAAAAATAAAGGAATAAGTATTTGTATTATTACCATTTTAATGGGTTAAAATATATAAATTCAAATATAAAAAAATATTTAAAAAAATATAGGCAGTTTTTGTATTTTGTTATTTCTTTGGTGAGGTTTGGTTTAGTTATATTTTTTGGTAATAGTTTGTGTATTATTTTTATATTTATATAATTATTTTTTCTCCTTTTATTTTTAAAATTAAATTGTGAACAATAGTTGATAAACGGTCTCGCTGGTCTTCAGTGTGTCCTGAAGGTGTGGCAACCTTATCTGAAGGCCACGCTATGTAGTGCTATGTTTTTTAAAAATGATGATTTTATTATTAAAATAGAGTACATTGATAATCTTACGTTAAAGTGTCACTAATAAAATTATGTGCTTTTCTATATAACATTTCTTTAATAAGTTTTCAAATTTATTCTAGGTCTTCTCAGTATCTCACAACGGAATTTTCAACCTTTGTTAGCTTGAATTTTGGTAAAACAAATTTATTAGAAGAAGATGTCAAATAGATTAAGGCTTTTGTAATGTGTATTTAGGTAAAAAACTTAAACAACTTTTCTTACTGTGCCTAGCTCATACAATTTGTCAGGATCAATCTTTATATTATATTATAATATATTATATTATATCCCTTATCTTAAACAAGTCCGTAGTTTGTAACGAAATTAATATCTCGTTAAAGGTTCTTGAATGTTTGTTAATGTATTGTAGAGTTGTTAGCCAAAATGGGAAAGTTATATACAAAATTATTATTAAGTACAGAGTTTAAACTAACTTTGGTATTATTAGTTAACTTGTAAGGGTAACTGTCAATGTTTGGGTCACATTGTAAAACGATTAGGAGTAGTGCAATCATAGTTAATTTTGATATACTAGTTTTTAGTATTCTTCGGCAAAAAGAATGGCAAGCAGACTGATGACGGTTTGAACAGTCTGTCGTGGACCTGTTCCGCTCCAACTTCAGGGATCAACTTGCTCTCGTTAAAGAATAGTGGAGGCGACTGCCGCCTGCAGACATTTTCTCTGTGGTAGCAGTTGTTTCAACTTATGGACTGCACTGTAGCTTAAATTTTGACTGGTCAAGAGGACCTTGTTTGCTCGTTGCACGGTTACACATATCACAAGACTATCATAGTGGAGGTGAGTGCGGCATAAGAAATATATATATATAACATCTTCACTCATGGACGACTATTGAATGTACTACGTGTTAAATATATCTACACCACTGGAAAATCAACTAAACTCGGCAATATGTTATAGTTACTTGTTTATTTTTTTAATACCTATTCTTAGCCACTGAGTGACCAAAGAACATTATAACATTGGTACCGGTTAGGATTTATACCGGTACCGGAGATTTGAATGAGATTCTCATCGATCCAGAGTTCACGCCTTCTATCGCTAAACCGCGACAGACATAAATTGTTTTATGAAAAATACAAATTATTTACATTAGTAAGTGATCACTGGAAAATTTACTAACAGTGTGTATTTTGAGAAGTCTTTTATTTGAATGTTGAAAGTTTTATGTTTTTTTATCTGCCATAGATTTCTTAAGATTAAGATTTATATGATTATTTCCGAGAAGAGAAAATCGAGAGACTTGTTTTTTCACTTAACCTTGACCGTCTTGTTGCAACAAATGTTTGACATTTATTTGGGTTTATTTACCTTACCAATAAGAGTTGTATACAGACTGATGATGGTTGTTAGCCCAGTCTGCCGTCCTGGGGTAGTACCACCACTTTCGAATGTGAAGTGACCTTGTCGCGTTTCGGGTTTAGTTTAAAAGTAGTCAGGTGTGCATTGTTAATATGGATGATGGTACATCCGTCTCCGAGCATCTGTGCGTGTAACAAATAACACTGTGTACGTCTTCGATCTCCGCCTCAGGCTGAGTAAGCGCAGTGACTTTATCAATTAATTTTTTATCATAAAACTAATTCAGTATATAAATGAAAAAAAAAATGCCGATATATTTTTTAATTTTTTTTTTAAATAATATAATATAATTTTAATAGTATAATATAATCAAACTACTAATTAATTGACATAAATATTTACTTTCTGCTGTGATAGCAACTGCGATATTTTTTCGAATACGAGTACTAAAAATGTAGCTGGATCATGACGGGTAACAATTAAACTGAGCACTCCACGCATGTCACTATCCAATTTATGATTTTGTTTATTGTAGCTCTGCATGTGACAACACTCCGCCTGATGTAAAGCTAGAGTGCGGTCTATGAATGGAAACAACTGCTACTACAGAGACACCTGTGCGGCGGCAGAGAAGCCTCTACTATTCCGGCCTCTACTATTAGTCAAATCTTAAGACTTCTAAGAGCAAAATTAAGATGACGCATTCTAATTCGTTTAATAGTATTACGTAAGAAAATCCTGCAATCGCTAGCTCTTTAAAACAAATCATAAATCATAAGCTAGTTTCAATTTCAACACTGGGCTTGTGGTAGAGAAATAAATAGTGAATTCAAGTAGTTTTAAATACTGCAACATTTCAAAACATATTTTGAATTATATCACATTGGTATTTGATTAAAAATAGTTTGGTTTACTTAAACAGTTATTCTATCAGTAGATTTTAAATCTAAAGAATAGGTTAAGGCCATAAATGCTGATAATAATGCTTTTTTGAATTTTTGCGACTTCGCTACAGCGCATAGATGACGCTGTCTAAAATAGTACCACCACTTTCGAATGTAACACCCGTGAAGTGACTTTGTCGCGTTTCGGGAATAGTTTGAAAGTAGCCAAGTATAGCGAGAGGAGTGTGCACTGTCAATCTAAGATGGTACATGCTCGTCTCCAGGTATAACGACAGGTTTCTCTGTAGTAGCAGTTGTTTTCATTCATGGACCGCACTCTAGCTTTACATCAGGCGGAGTGTTGTCACATGCCGAGCTGCAATAAAAAAAAAAAAAAAATCACACATTCTATATTCCGGCAAAAGTGGATGATTTGGATCTTTCTTTTCATATTGCACAATATATTCAGCATGTTTTTATAGATAGTTTTGAATCAATCTATGAAAAAATTACAATACAATACAATTGTCACGCCTTTTATGAAAAAAATATTAATTATAAAAATATAAATAGTTAATAAAGATATAATTAATAGATGCCTTGACTAGGCACAAACTGGGAGGCCTTGCTATGAGTCCAGAGAACCAGAATATAAAAAAGCAAGAAACAATATTTTTTAGCATTTTTTGGTGTCAAAACTATTGTCAAAAAAACGTAAAAATTTAACTGAAAAAATCACAACGCACATACAGTCCGAGGCGGGAATCGAACACCACTGAGATTCTATTCTAACTTTTGAGTAGGCGTCACATTTTTATTGTTTAATTCGCCAATTTTTTATTTAATTGACCTTATTTTATAATTTACGTAATTCTTTAGATAAATAATTTAAAATATATTTCCCAAATCACCGCCTTAACACGATCGACTACAAAACGTGTGTATGTGTGCTGTAAAAACGTGGATTAAATTAGTTTTCTTATTCCGCGATTTTTATATTTAGCAAAGAAAAATTCTTATCTCATGAGTTTTTTGTGTGTATAATTTATGTCATAAATAACTGTTATTTAATTTTAGTTTATACATCGAGGATATTTATTGCTTTTATGTAGTACAGCTTTATTGACACGTAGATACTTGTAGCTTATAAATGTAGTAAACCACCCTGTTACTAAGCTTATGTGTGAAGTCGTACCACTACCATATAGTAGTCACTTCTACAATATGGATAAGGTAAATGCAACGTAATAATAGTAGAAAACTTCTCTTGTTATACTCGATTACTTCGAATCTCCACCCAAAAGGAAATTCCAGAAAGGTCGTTTAACGGTTACACTTGAAAATGGTTGTACCCAGGACGACAGACTTCCCCCACTTTCTGATATTTGTCTAAAGTACAAGTGTGCAAGAAAACAGAACAGTGTTTTTAACTTAGTCATCGATTACCTTTTTTATAAGCAAGGGTCTGAATTAATGACCATCGTCAGTATGCCTTATTTTTACCGTTAATAGCAACTCATATTTCCTTTTATACAATGAAATCTTTTATTCTCCTTAAGCCTCTTTTAGGTTATATAAAGTCATACTCCTATTGCCCCTAAACAGAAATCCTGAACGCCTAAAAAGCACACTTTACAAAATTACTCGTTCATGTACAAGTGATATGAAAATTGAAAGGTTTGCCCTTTTTTAAATCTTTCTTAAAAGTTCCGTCTTTCATGCAAAATATATTTTCAAAAGGAATGAACGTTTTATCATGTCACGTAGATCTTTTTCAGACTACTGAAGTTTATTAAATGTCTATAATTTGGATGAATATGATGACGTCCTTTTTTTAAAAAAATAAGAAAAATTTGGATACGTCTTAATTTTATTTAATGAATTTTTCTTTACGAAATGAAATCTAAATGAAGTAACGTTATATTCAAAGTCGGAGAGTGCTCTGAAGGTTTTAAAATGAATCCTCTTGTTTTATACTTACTAGAACATTCTGAAACCAGAAAATTATGTACTTCAAGCAAGAGAGAACATAATAAGATTTACTTCACAAACAATGTGAAATTACACTTGATGCGTGGGGAGAGGTTACAAAAATGAACTCTTTAGAAAAAATATATAAGAATATATGGTTCTATCAAATCTAGTTGTGCCCTAAATAAGCAGAAAAGAGCTGTAGACAGACTGATGATGGTTATTAGCCTAGTCCGTGGTTCTGTATTCCAACCACTACTTTCAGATGCAACACCTGTGAAATGAGTTTAAAGATCGACTTAGAAGTATCCGGGTATAACAAGAGGACCTTCTTCTGCCTCTTCAATAAATACTGCACATTCATCTCCTCAAGCCGGCACTTAAAAACAACTGCTGCCTGCAGACATTTCTTTGTGTATGCAGTTGTCTCCGGTCATAGATTGCACTCTAGCTTACCATCACGTGAATTTGGTATTTTATTTTATTTTTATAATACATATTGGTAATTAGGAAATCGTACACTTATCTATAAAACCAACGCACATATATGAATGTTTTACTACAGAAAAGTCGTAAATAAGAAAGTTATTTTTATATTATAGTATCAGTATTGCATTTTACTCAACCTTCCCAAAATATTTGTGCTCTAGAGGAGCGTGTAATCAGAGCTCTAACTGAAATGTCCAGCGTATTCTACTGGGAGGCTGGAAATGACCCTACGTGTACCTACCTAGGTAGCTTGACTCTCACGCTCATACTTTAACTTTATTATCTTTTTTTATTTTATTTTGACACGATATGTAACCTCGACTGGCCTGATGGTGAGCGCAGCGGAGGTCCATGAGCACTGACGACTGGAGAACCGTTAACACGGAAACGAAGAACATATCTTTAATATATTCATAATTATTATACATAAAATTAAATTTCTGAAAGTTTTAAATGTATGGTATCTCTAAAATTACCAACAAATTGAGTAAAAATCTGAGTAAATAAACATAATTTATAACGAAACGAACAAAATTACTGAGAAACCAATAGAAAGAAATGTGTCTCGAAGAAGTTATACTACATACAATGTTTTAATTGGTTTTAATTTCTATATAATCATAAGATTCGAATCGGGCTTTGAAATATGGTTTAGAGTAATGCAGTACTACCAACTTTGAGTTTAGCACCTATGATTTGTTTAGTCGCGTTTCGGGTCACGGTAGTCGCCTGGAAATAACAAGTTCAATGTTCACATCTACATAGCTGTGGCGGAGGCGACTGATGCCTGTCATTTCGCTTTGTGACTATTTAAAAAAAAAAGAAAACTTAACAAAAGAAAAAAAGGTGATGTGACAAAGATAAACATATAAATATGTAAAAGAGAGGTTATAAATAGAACTTAGAATTAGGAAGTCCTTTGTATCAGCGATACTATGTTCA
The DNA here is from genome assembly GCA_948150575.1 of Tinea pellionella. Lineage (NCBI taxonomy): Eukaryota > Metazoa > Arthropoda > Insecta > Lepidoptera > Tineidae > Tinea > Tinea pellionella. The sequence goes on along the minus strand of OX411263.1, from coordinate 5,534,418 downwards.
TATATGAGTACTTGTAAATATCGAACCTGAAACTGAAACTTTTAGCTAAGCTTTCCTTTCCAACTGAAAGCAAGAAACGTCTCATGCAATACTGTACAAGGCAATGTTTTAATTTAATAACCGTCAGAGTGTCCCCACGGATTTGTTGGAAAACAGAATGATTTCCTTCATGTGTCAACCTTAGAGAGACCGCCCACTTTGTTTTCCTATATAAAAGCTAACCGGTTGGCTGTGATTTTAAAAGTGGTCCAGCAGTGGTATAAATCAAACGTAAAAAGAAAATTATTTATATTTATTTAACATATGAATTTAATAACAGTGAAAAATGAAAAGAAGAACGTTAATATTATTTTTCTTTCAATTATTATTAATAAGTAATAATCTGGCTGATGGTAAACCTAAAGTTAAAAGCAAACCGAACCATAAAAAGCTTCACAAGAAGAATGAGCATATTATTAAACTTGAACGGGTTAAAAGGGCTATTGATGAAGAAGAAGATAAGCCCTTTTGGGCCAATCGTGGTAAAAAGCAGAATGAAGAAAACAGAGGCGATTCTAGATATTCTGGCAATGCCCTATTTAAACCTAAGCTGAAGACAAGAGAAGAGGATGATCAACCCTTTTGGGGCAACCGAGGAAGAAGGTTTGACAGTGATTTATCAGAACATAGCATTAGTGATGAGTTAAAATCGGACATAGAATCTGAGCTATTTAATAATAAAGAAGGCAAAGTATGCAAGTATTCCTGTTTTGCCCCGTTTAATGCAATGCAAACTCGTGACGGAATTAATCAAGGACATCTAAAAGCGAGAAGGGAGGAAGCGTCACCATTTTGGGGGAATCGAGGCAGAAGAAATTCTATAGAATCAAATGAAAGTGATATTCGTGAAGATAAGCAACACGAGGAACCATTCTGGGCGAATCGCGGAAGAAGGGAAGAAGATTCGCCCTTCTGGGGAAATAGAGGAAGACGACAAGACGATTTGCCTTTTTGGGGAGCTAGAGGGAGAAGAGAAGATTCATCTCCGTTTTGGGGAGCTCGAGGCAGAAGAGAAGACGACTTACCGTTTTGGGGTAACAGAGGTAGACGACTGGAAGATCCTCCTTTTTGGGGAGCCAGGGGAAGAAGAAAGATTGAAAATTTAAAGGAATCTATAGCCAAAGTTATCAATAGTGTACAAGCGGACATCGACACATTGTCAAGATTACATCGTAGCACTACCGAACCATTTTATACAGTAGGTACGAAAACATCGTTTTGGAGTAATCGCAATAGAGACAGTAAGCTACAACATCTGTTCAATAATAAACAAAGGAATGCTTATAATAATAATTTAAAAAGTGCTGGTACTTTATACGATGACAAAATGTTAGTAGAACAACCACACTACATAATTGTAGATAGGAGCAGTAGAAGTGCTTCACTTGAAGACGATCCATATTACATCTCGAGAGGTAAAAAGAAAACAAAAATTGGTGATAAAACTCCAAGAGACCGTCGAGGCATAATAGAGGAAATCGTTAAATCTGTAAAAACTGATCCATACTATATTGCGAGAGGCAAAAAGCATGATAATTCAATGAACATAACTGCAGACCAAGGCAAGTTATCGAAAACCAAAGAGCTTATTTGTTCTGCTATCGATTTGATAAATTCTAAAGATAAAGTGAAAAGAGACGTAAACGATAATGACAGAGATAGACGAACTATTTTGAAGAAATTAGCAGCTCAATTACAAAATGATCCGTTTATGGTAAGCAGGGGTAAGAAAAGTGATTTTATATCAGACAATGAGTATGAAGAATTTGTTACCCGAATATCCGAAATGTGTAACTGATATTGAAAAGTTTTACATAAAGCCTATTCTAAATTATACTTAAAAACGTAGAATAAAAATAAAATTTTGAATGTTGAGGATAGATAGGAAAGTTGTATTTATTAAATACCTACTCGTATTTATAGGAATAGTATGAAATAAAATAATAATAAAAAAAAGAAACTGTAATAAAAGAAAATGATTTAGTGCATTTATTTTATTTATTTACTCGAAACTATTAAACAGCATTGATAATTTTGGACAATTTTTAGTGTTTAAAATAGGTGAGAAATTCATGATGTTTTTTTGAGCAAAACACATCTGCATATTTTTGATTTTTGATAAATAATTTACAGGGAATTTCTAATTCACATTCGATGACACTTAGGTAGGTACATTTAATTAGGCTTCTTATTTCTAAATATATTCTTACAATAATTTACTCAATGAAATTTAGGAATATGGGTGTCAATATAAAACAAACTTCAACTCTATATTCAAATAAATTATTTATCTATAAATATTTATTCCATTGAGTAATTCTAAATTAATAATAAACATCTATACATTAAACAGCAATTTTTAAGACAATCTTTTGATATGGTATTTTTTGTAAACGCTTCTAAAACACCTATAAGATATTTTAATCCTTAAAAATGATCAAATGCCATATAAACTTTAATAATACTGTAAGGAATTTCAGCTAAAACACATGGCATATAAATACTTTTTGTAAGGGATAAGACTCGACATTTAATGTCCTAAAAATTAATAATCTCAAAATACCACAAATTTCCTCGCTTACAAGCACAAACGTTACTTCCAAATATATATATATTTTTAAACATTAGCTCATTGAGAAGCTTCTGGAATATTAATCTTTCAACGAAAACACACACTTTTCCCGCTCTTGACATCGATATTGTCACTAGAAAAGTGTCTTTATCTAACCGATTCTTTAAGAACTCGATTGGCAACAATTTGGGTCCATTACAATCGTGATATTCCCTCAAACTCTCCAAAGCAGCAGATGATTTGTGGAATCTTCTCGACCAGCGTCTTCTGTGGTGGAGGAGCTTCTGAAATCCTCGTATCCATCTCCTCCAGATATGATAAGCGTTTCTTTATTATTTTGTGTATTTTCTGCTTGTTTCTGCAACTTTTCTGCATTAGCTGATCTTCGGGTTAGAGCTTTGTTTTTCAAAGTTGTCGGTGTCGGTTTTGGTTTAGGCGGCGCTGGGTTTTCTACGTAGGTTAGGAATCGAACATGTCCTGTGTGTCCATAAGGTACTCCTGAAATCAAATATTTGTTTTTACGAGCGTTGTTAAAATTAACCTGCCCACGTGTGTGTGTATGGGTGTTTAGTGTGTGCGTGAGCCTATAAAAATGGAGAGTGTAATAAATATCTTACCAGTAAACTGTGGCACAGAGAATACTCCTGTTCTGGCATTAGGCGAGTTATGAAGTGGGGCTGTCAGAATAACACCAGCACTTGTTCCCACCCACAACATATTCTTGTGCGCGAGTAGAGCAGTCACTCGGAGACAGGCGGCTTTATGTTGACGTATTATGTCATCACAACCTAAATACATGCAAAATGCATCAGTTTCACTATAACAGATTGCTTGTAGTACAAATAATAGGCAGAAGCACTATGGAGCACAAGAGTGTGGGTCAACCTTGGCGGTTCACATTCATCTCCTTAAGTCGGCATAGTGGAGGTGACTGCTTCCTACACATATTTCCCCGTGACAGCAGTTGTCTTCGCTCAAGGATCGTGCTCTAGGCTAATATAGCATTCATCACCATTCTCGAACGTAACATACGTAAAATGACCTTGTCGCGTTTCAGAAACGGTTTGAAAGTAGCCAGGTATAACGAGAGGAGTGTGCACTGTCAATCTAGAAGGTGTATATTCGTCTCCTCAAGCCTAAATAGCGGAAGCGACTGCTGCCTGTAGAGATTTCTCGGATCGCACTCTAGCTTTACATCAGGTGGAATTTTGTCACATGTCGACCTACAAGTGAACCATGATATTGTCTTACCATGCAACATTTTAGTAACTTGAGGTGTAATATTAATTTCTGCAAGTTGCTCCCTGGTAGTTGCATTAAAACATCGTAATTGTGCGACATTATGCAGTGAAAGCCAAATGAAACCGCCAGAGACGGCCATGTGGCTTATTGGCTTCGTTTCGGTACTTATTTGGAATGTTTCGTCGATCTGAAAACAATTGAAAAACAGAAAGTTATCTTCTTTTCGAATGAGTATTAACACTGGCTTGGGACTTGGACAATTGTTTTCCTTTCTTTTTTTTAATTTGTTGAAAACTGTTAATGGTATTAAAACTTCCAGAAGTTTTTTTTTTGCTAAATGAAGTTCTTACCTGCAGTGAGTGAGGATTAATTATCCTAATACTGGCATGAGTGGAACACCAGAGTTTACCTCCGGAAAGCAACATTCCACTGACTGGACTACACCCGGTACCCACTGGAATTGTGCTTCTTTCTGCCCATGAACCATCTGAAACAATATTAGAAGAAGAAGAAGAATATAGAAGAAATACTCCTCTGTAAGAATGTGAATAGATAGACCTTCAAAGGATGTTCATTCTTGGTGCTCAACTACAAGACGACGGGGTTATGATTAATTTGATATAAACAGGCTGGTTGTTCGGAATTGATCGGTGGAGAAAAATATTTTTTTAAAGATATTCTAATAAGTGATTGGAGCTGCAATTACTTTTACTACTAATTTTATTAGAAATATCTACTTCTAACAACTTAAACTGGCATAAGGAGATAATTTTTCAAATTTGGGCCGGTTCGATTCCCAGCTCAGATAAAGGACTTATTAGAAATTTAAAACGGTTTAAAAGAATCACTCAGTTGGGATGTTAATGATACTTAATACTGTGTGATACAAAGCGATTTACCGTTCACTGGCAAAGTTTCCACATATTTCTACAAACTTACCAATGTCTCTGCTATAAACCACCAAATCCCCATTGCTTAAAGCCACAAACACCTTTCCCTCGACGTATCTAAAACAATTTATTTATTAAATTAAACGCACAAAACGGCAGGCAAAATAAGAATCAAGCGTCGACTGCTGGTTGAGACATTGTTGGGCATGTTGGAAAATGTAATAAAAACTTACACAATGGAATGCACTCCTGAACTATGCTGCAGCTTTATTTTATTCTTCTTTATTCTAATATTATCTAGACAATTGTACACGTGTATACAACCGTCCTCTGTCCCGAGCCACATTGTCGGTTGATTCGCCGTTGTAGCGCTGTCTTCAGATGATTGTCGACTAGCCGGAGATGACAGTGTACCTATGATTTGGCAAATTAGGATAAATAATTCAAAATTATTAGACTAATTGTGGAAGCTTGTGAAATATCCCTAACGGAAATCAGCGTGAGAATCTATTATATGGTGTTAAAAGAAAGACGTCAAGCTGCAAAGGGCAAAACTTGGTATCATTCTGATATTATAAATCTGCCTTCCATTGCAACTTGAAGTCTACTTATCACATCGGTTTTAAAACCATGCTCTTTAATGTGTTTATGCGGTTCAAAGTTTGTACGTTAGAACATATAGTTGTTTTAATAATTTAAAAGCAAAAATAATTATTATATTCACTAATGTAGTTAAAAAGAAATGAGATATTGCAAATTATATTTATATTATAATTAGCTAGGCTAAAATAAAAGCTTAAATTACTAAATCTTTACCCAACATAGAACGTCCAGAAGCAACTATAGAGTGGCGTTGAAAAAGAAGATAGAAGATAAAAGATATATAGATAGACATAAAATAAATAAGTAACTAATTAATATAGTTAGAGATAATACGATAGAAAAATAAAAAATACAAACTGTAATAGGAAAGAGAAAAGATTGCAAAAAATTTCAATAAGTTCATTGATTGACAAAAATTTATAAATAAAAATGTTACAAATAATAAGTTAGGAATGCCTTCATTTTTAGGAGATAATGCCGCTAATTTATTGCTGATTGTACTTTAGTTTTATCAATATACCTATACAATATTTTCAATTTCTCGGTTAATTAAGATTCCACAGTAAGAAATATGTAGGAAATCTGATAAATAATAATAATAAAACAAAATATTTTTTTATTGGTCTTACTCCATGACAAAAACAGTTTAAGTTACCTGAAGTGATTCCCATAGCTTGTTTATCGACTGCAGGGTTGGAATTAGATTTCATAACAGGATGAACAGTAATACTCTGTCCAGTATGGGGTGTGCTGAGACTCTTGCTGTGGCTGGGAGTGAGTGTTGTACTTGGTTTGTGATTACCAACACTGGCCGAGAGTGAACCATGGAGAGATTGAGCGTCCTGATTATCACTCGTTGATGAACCATCGTCGTCTTCTTCGCTGGAGGATGAACTGGAATTACAAATTCTGATATAGTAGTCTGTGAGTAGTATGTAAGGCCTCAGGTCCATGAGTGGATGTAATTGCAACCACATAGCTCTCTTTTTATACTTTGGCTAATTCCAAACTGATGCCAGAAAAATATTTAAGATTGGCGGTACTACCCCGGCACAGCAGACAAGGCCAACAACCATCAACGGTTTAGTTATCACTCTTAAAAAAAATAAGAGGTATGATCATGATATTGGACTGACCTGTCGAGACGAATGTTTTTGCAGCTATCGTCAGGATCAGAAATGCTAATATTTGGCTTCACTGAACTAGTGCTGCACATACTGCTCGTCGTTCTAAAATATTAGAAAATGATTATTGACAATAAAAAATGCCCAATGTACAATAAAAATAATAGTAGTCAGTTCCAGCGTGTGGTCGTATCCACCTTATGTTAGACCAGCTATTGTACTTTCGAGCTGACTGGGTTAGTAACAATTATAAGTATCACTGTTTACTTTATTATAAAAAACCTGTTTTATGAATTAATATGAGAACTTACGGTATATCGACAGTTTGTTGTCGAGTAAGCGCAGGAGCTGGAGGCACACAGGCTACACAAAAGATTCTTGCGTTACACACTCCATTACACGATGTCACTTGAGGCTTCGGCGTTAGAGTCAAAACACACACTTGACCTACGTAACCATCGCTGTTGCATACCTGGAACATAAATTTTGTTGTAGGTTTACGATAATTTGTAACGAAGATAATTGGAGACTATGAATGGAAACTTAAAAGTTGAATAAAGATGATGCATTATGATGATCAGGTAATTCCTAGATTCTAGACAAAATGTTACCCAAACATCAGGAGATTGTCCTTTAGGTGGAAGTGTAGGCGCAGCACATGTGAATTGTAGACCAGCTCTGGTCTTCCTTATTGGCACTGGAGATAGGAATTCGGGTGCTGGCCTTTCATGACCATATAAACCTGGAAAATTTAGTTATGATAATGAGTAAATGAAAATATACACATGCAATGTCCTGACTCCAAGAACAAGGATATCAGGACATATCCAATACCCACCCAGATCTATATTTGTTTTAATCAGGTATCAAACCCTTAAGAAAATATATTATAGAATAATAAATACTTACAAAGCTTTTGCTTTGTATCGTTGATGGCTTCCTCCCATGTTGTCCTTTTCTCGGTTTTCGAAAATATTATAGTCAGATTTTCTAGACCGTTTCTGTTTAAAAAAAACAAATAATTCACTTATTATTCAAGAAATGATGCCTAAACCACACATATCATAACGTTAACTTTAAAAATTCTTACTCAACAACACTAGTCAAGTTACAGAATTTGATCTATTATATTTTTTCTCTCTATCTATTATTTCTTTTACTCAACGTCTAAAATTGTTATAGATTACCTAAAGCTTTCAATTATAATAATTTCAATACTCACGGCGTATTCAAGCTGACTTCCATGAAACAAAGTTGTGTGTCACTATTTTGTCTTTCAGATAACTGCTTATTTAGACTATGTAGCATTTCTCTTACAATTTCTTCTAATTGATTGTGGTGTGTATGGAGCGCTGCCATATGTTCTGATATTTGAGTTAGTGTGTTCACGTCCTCTGTGAGCGTTTCTACTTCATGCATTATTCGCCTTAGATTCTCATCTTTTGCTGTAATTAAATTATTATTTGTTTAGTTGATCCTTACTAATATTCAATATACGAGGATCTAATAATAAAGCAATTGCTTATTAACCCAGTCTACCATTCTGTGTTAATACTACCACTTTCAAGAGATCAACTTATTATATGACTTAATCGACATAATGGTCTCTTTAGGCCGAGGAGGTCACTGTTGACTGCAGGCTTATTCGTAGTAGGAGTTATCTCTGCTCATGGCCTGCACTCTAGTTTAACACCACGTGCAAACACATGCTGAACTACTATAAAAATGATGTAATTTAAAAAAAATAATAATAAGATTTTTACCTTTAACTATTTCGAGATCAGCCAATGATATTCTCATTAACAGCTTATATTTATTTCCTTCCATTTGACTTACAATACTAGTTTGGTATGTTCTGCAAATCAAAGATGCATAAAATAAAATTACCGCAAAGGAAAAGGTAATTCAAGGAATGACAAAGGATATACTAACGGAATGGGTTTCTTAATAGTTCCAGTTCGCCTTTTAACACTCGTAATGAGCAACAAATCATTAAATAAAAACAGAGCTCTATCTTTTATAGTTCCTTGTGCAGACGGCATAGAGACTGTTTCGTGTCGTAGAAACGCTCTATCTGGTGTCACTAAGTTTGATAAACCCTCGATGGTTTGCTCCAATTCTCTCAAAGTTTGTTGTTGTTGTTCCAATTCCAGACTCTCGCGTTCGGTGCAGTTGATCATTTCCAACAGTTCGTGGATCTGTTTTTGAGCTTCTAGAAGTAATTTGAGATCTGGATGGCTTTGTTCTGTAAGACGAAGACTCTCTCATAATAGGTAAACCAATTTAAAATAAATATTAAAAAAAAAACTATGGTGTAAGAAATAGCAATTCGCATAAATAAAATTAATTTGTTATATCTTTTGAGTAATGAGAATTTGGTTAATAGTATTAGGCGTTACTTTGCGGAAATTCAGAACCAAAACAATTTTTTTAAACACTACTTTACAACTAACTTCCCCTAATCAATGTTAGTGAGGGTAGGTACACAGTCACATCAGCTGTCAATGTTAGACCCTTCACCAACATGCAATTTGATTTGATCTGACATTGATTAGCGGAAGTTAATTGCAAAGTAGTGTTTAAAAAAAAATTTAATGATAATTTGAAACAATAGGAAAAACAGTTTCATTTATGTTATAAATAATCGAATAAGGTTAGCAGGTTGTTCCGATTTACTTATTTGCCATTTAGGAAATTAACAAATTATCGATGTGGTTCTAATTGAGGCAGATGAAACCACAGTTAATTTAGATGTTTATCAGCGGATTAACTAAAACATTGTTCTAGTTCAGACAAGTTTATTGTTATGTTGATTTTTAGTGTGCTATTTTCCTAGTTAATAAACATAAAAAAATTATCTACTGCCGATAAAAAAATTAGTATTCTTTTCGGATCAGCATTAATCTATTAATTCTTACCAGTATGTTTAATTAGTCGCTGAACCAAAAGTTTGTAGCTTGGAAACTTCTGCACAGGCTTGATCAGCAGATTGTCCAAAGACAACTTTCCTTTATGATCTCTAGCCATCGCTTCTAGAAATCTGGCGAATGGTGGTCTTGATGCCGCAGCTGTCTTCACAGTTTCCTTAGCCTTTTTCAAGTTGTTGATAAAAGATATGTATGTGTCCATTACAGCTGGTTTTGTGAACTGAAATTGTAATTAAATCTATAATAATAATAATAAATACGTACTCTTAATTCTAAACAAATACTAACTAAATTAATAATCGTTTCGACCGGGAATCGAATCGAAAGATCCTTGGTAGAAGACCACATGTAAAAAGGTTAACCATACATACCACATCCAAGAAGATATCCCCGACTTTCTGCTGAAGATCCCATTGTTCTAATCGTCGTCTTAATTGTTCTAGAAACTCCTGATGAACGCTGAGTATAGCGGGTATCTGATAAAATATCTCATCTACGAGGAATGCATCGAGAAGATTAGCATCAGGACTCTTCAGTGGTTGGAGATATTTCTGTAACAATGTGTTCAATAAAGTTTTGAATGTTGAAAATAGATTTGATGATCAGATGAATTCAACTGCAAAGTTGAGCTTGCTAATATTAATTGTGGTAAAAAAAATCCAGTTAATTATGACGTTGTTTAGGGGTCAGAACATTTGCGCGTTTAGCAGTTCTGTGTATTTTGATTCTATTCAAAAATAAACAAATCTAGCACATGCTTGAAAGTGATAAAGAATAATAATCGATAATTATGTACTCTTATATTACTTTGAGCACTTTTGAAAGCAGACATTCTTTTTGCTTTACAGCAAATAATCATAATACACGAGAAAATCAAGTATAAGCTTTAACATATTAAGTTTAAAAGTCATAAACTCAGCAACCTAAGCCTTAAGTACCATAATAACACGTACAGCATGTTTTATATTTATTTTACAAGCCATTCTCTTAATGTGGGTCGTTACAAATAGGATTATTTTACTCTAAAAATGTGTTATTGCGCAAATAGGAATAAATGTAATTACCGCGTTGCCAATTTGACTAACTTTCTTATGAGTATAATTTGATGAAATTGTGGGGATAATTTTGCAACAGCTCTGCTGAGGGGAGAACTGCTTTTGTATTTTTAGGGATCTCAGTGGGGAGTGGTTAGTGTGTCAGTCTGTTACATGGAGATCCTAAGTTCAATTCTCGTAAGGTAAAAAAATAGTAATATTGTAAAAAAATACTTTCGGATTTGGGTTTAACATAGTTATGTTGTCCTTTTCTTACAATAGGTGGTGCAGGATATTCTAGTCTATGTCGAGCTTTTTTTTAAATTTTTGCACGTCATATGACCGTACTCCGCCTGATGTTAAGCCAGAGTGCGATCCATGAACGGAGGCGACTGCTGTCGGAGCAGGGGATCTGCAGACAGCAGTCGCGACCGCTATACCGGCTTGATGAGATGCCTCTTCACACTGCGCTTGAAGGATCCAATGTTATAGGGATATGGCATGTTTAATAATCATAAGTTTATGTATTTACTTCTTTACCTATTGCAATTTTTTGTATTGTGAATTTTGCGAGTATGCCTGATAATTTTGGAATTAAAAACAAAATATAAAAACCTGCACCTTCCTATTGATTAAAAAATAAACTATTACCTATACGTACTTTGAAACTTTGTAGCGAAACGGTAAAGCACGAAGTTACTTAGATTTACGTCAGCGATGTTAGGTCACAATAAAAGCATGTTATAGTGAGTGGCAGTTCGGTAACGTTCACGGAGTGGTTGCTACTACAACTTACAACTTTAAGCGGGTGTACATTCTTTATAAGGTTTGTGGGATTCAATTTACAAATATAACCTTTGATAAAAAAAATCTTTTCACAAATCAAGGAAGAAATATATTTTGATTATTATTTTTGGTACACAAAATATTATAAAGAATCTACAAAAAAAATATAATATTAACATAAATTCCAAAAATTAGATTATCTCGAGAGGTACGATTTTTTGAGTTAAAACAGTTTTATTCTATTGTGTGTTCTATGTAATAAAAGCGATAAATTTTAAGATAAACATGTTTGGGCATAATAGTACGTAATAGACAAAACTTCTTAAAAAGTTGATTGAAATGATTTGTTAAGAAGTTCAAATCAAAATATAATCATATAATAAAGTAAAATTTAGACGTAAAGAAAATAATCTTTAGAAAAACATGGTCACCCTATAATTTTGTCAGACAAGCAAAGCTAGGGGGGTTGATGTGAAGAGTGACTCTGTTAACGTAGGAGTGGGGAGAAATTGAAGTATGGGGTAGAAGGCGATAACAACAACGTTTCGCGACCTACATGGTTGCATGGCAGGATGGAAAATTTCAGTTTTACAGTAAAAGGGTAGGTTTACATGGAGTACGATTGACGTTCGTTCTGCTCGATGTCGAGATTCTCGACTGGAATTTCAATTTTGATTGAATTCATTCATGGACCGCATTCTAGCTTTACATCAGGCGGAGTGTTGTCACACGCCTAGCTACAATAAAAAATAAAATAAAAAAAAGATAAAAATATGTAGAGACTGAAGATGTTTATTATCCCAGTTTATCGTCTTAGGATAGTACCACCATTTCGCGATTAGCTCGTAATGTAATATACCTATATATTTAACCTTTAATAATTCAACTTACATCAAAATTTAATAAGAAATTGATTAGCGGCCGTGGTAGACCAGTAAAGAGGTAGAGGACTGACCTCACGATCTATGAGACCTGTGGTCGACATTCTGACCAGTACCAATGTTATGTTAAATGTACTTTGATAGAGGCATTAAAAAAAAACATATTTCAAAAAGTAAAACATGTAAACCTATCTTTATAGGGGTGACTGTAAAAAAATATGATATTTAAAAAAATGGGCTAAGGTATGATAACTGTGTCGTTTTAAGGGTTGTTTATATAGTAATTTGTCGCAACAATATTAATGTGGCTCTATTAATATGAAAGTAAGGATGTTCTAATATTTTTACAAACTTTCTATGTAACAAATCTTTGTTATATAAACATCTAAACCCAACAAGTTAATGTCCAGGGATAATTAAATTCACAGTATTAATGTATTTTCATCTTTTCGTAAATGTATGTTTTTTTTATTTATATAAATAATGTTTAGCTAGAGTGTGGACAATAATACCGTTTATTGACGTTTATAGACAACTGTTACGACGTTTGCTAGTAATAGTCACCTCCTGCTGACTTGATTCGACGACTATGCACCATTGATTGATAACCATCATCAGACTGCATGCATACTCGTACGTACGTCATAAAAAAAAATTAACGGACAGAATTTTTGCGAGAATCTACGTCTTTCCCTAGGCTAGGCTTTAAAAATATTTTATCACACTTAAATAAACAAATAATGTAAATAAAAATTATTTAAATGCATTCCAATTATCTCATAAAATGTAAACTAGCAAATAATTCCATGTAATTTCAGTCAAAGTGCTTAAACAAGACGTGGCACACTGGGTCGATTTTGAAATTTGAGGACTTAGGAACAGACTTGCATTTTTAACTTTTTTCTTTATGGCAATGGCTAAACCTAATTAACCTAAACAATAGTTGTTCTCTTCAATTTTTTTCTAAACCTTATAGTTTGGACAGAAAAAGCAAATTTTAAAATTTGTTGTATGGGACGAATAAAAAAAAAGTGAATTCCTGCTTTATCCCGATCGATCCCCCTACGAAACCTATTTTTTCTTAATCCTTGCCTAGTCTGCTATATTTCTACACACTGAACGTGTGTATAAACTTGCATGTTTGCCAGATAAATGGATCCGAAAAATAACAAAAATTTAATATTTCAAAGAAAAGTGAATTCCTGGTTTATCCTGATCGATCCCCCTACGAAACCAATTTTCTCTTAATCCTTGCCTAGTCTGCTATATTTCTACACATTGAGCGTGTGTATAAACTTGCATGTTTGCCAGATAAATGGATCCGAAAAATGACAAAAAATAAATATTTCAAAGAAAAGTAAATTCCTGGTTTATCCTGATCGATCCCCCTGCGAAACCTTTTTCGTCTTAATCCTTGCCTAGTCTACTATATTTCTGCACATTGAACGTTTGCATAAAGTTGCATGTTTGCCAGATAAATCGTTCCGAAAAATAACAAAAATATTTCAAAGAAAAGTGAATTCCTGGTTTATCCTGATCGATCCCCCTGCAAAACCTTTTTTGTCTTAATCCTTGCCTAGTCTACTATATTTCTGCACATTTACCGTTTGCATAAAGTTGCATGTTTGCCAGATAAATGGTTCCGAAAAATAACAAAAAATAAATATTTCAAAAAAAAGTGAATTCCTGGTTTATCCTGATCGATCCCCCTACAAAACCTATTTTTTCTTAATTCTGGCCTAGTCTGCTATATTTCTGCACATTGAACGTTTGCATAAAGTTGCATGTTTGCCAGATAAATGGTTCCGAAAAATAACAAAAATATTTCAAAGAAAAGTTAATTCCTGGTTTATCCTGATCGATCCCCCTGCGAAACGTTTTTTGTCTTAATCCTTGCCTAGTCTTCTATATTTCTGCACATTGAACGTTTGCATAAAGTTGCATGTTTGCCAGATAAATGGTTCCGAAAAATAACAAAAAATAAATATTTCAAAGAAAAGTAAATTCCTGGTTTATCCTGATCGATCCCCCTGCGAAACCTTTTTCGTCTTAATCCTTGCCTAGTCTACTATATTTCTGCACATTGAACGTTTGCATAAAGTTGCATGTTTGGCAGATAAATCGTTCCGAAAAATAACAAAAATATTTCAAAGAAAAGTGAATTCCTGGTTTATCCTGATCGATCCCCCTGCAAAACCTTTTTTGTCTTAATCCTTGCCTAGTCTACTATATTTCTGCACATTTACCGTTTGCATAAAGTTGCATGTTTGCCAGATAAATGGTTCCGAAAAATAACAAAAAATAAATATTTCAAAGAAAAGTGAATTCCTGGTTTATCCTGATCGATCCCCCTACAAAACCTATTTTTTCTTAATTCTGGCCTAGTCTGCTATATTTCTACACACTGAACGTGTGTATAAACTTGCATGTTTGCCAGATAAATGGATCCGAAAAATAACAAAAATTTAATATTTCAAAGAAACGTGAATTCCTGGTTTATCCTGATCGATCCCCAAGCGAAACCTTTTTTGTCTTAATCCTTGCCTAGTCTGCTATATTTCTACACATTGAACGTGTGCATAAAGTTGCATGTTTGCCAGATAAATGGTTCCGAAAAATAACAAAAAATAAATATTTCAAAGAAAAGTGAATTCCTGGTTTATCCTGATCGATCCCCCTGCGAAACCTTTTTTGTCTTAATCCTTACCTAGTCTGCTATATTTCTACACATTAAACGTTTGCATAAAGTTGCATGTTTGCCAGATAAATGGATCCGAAAAATGACAAAAGTTTAAATATTTCAAAGAAAAGTGAATTCCTGGTTTATCCCGATCGATCCCCCTACGAAACCTATTTTTTCTTAATCCTTGCCTAGTCTGCTATATTTCTACACACTGAACGTGTGTATAAACTTGCATGTTTGCCAGATAAATGGATCCGAAAAATAACAAAAATTTAATATTTCAAAGAAAAGT
Source organism: Tinea pellionella (assembly GCA_948150575.1). Taxonomy (NCBI): domain Eukaryota; kingdom Metazoa; phylum Arthropoda; class Insecta; order Lepidoptera; family Tineidae; genus Tinea; species Tinea pellionella. The sequence goes on along the minus strand of OX411263.1, from coordinate 5,519,345 downwards.
GAATTCCTGGTTTATCCTGATCGATCCCCCTGCGAAACCTTTTTTGTCTTAATCCTTGCCTAGTCTGTTATATTTCTGCACATTGAACGTTTGCATAAAGTTGCATGTTTGCCAGATAAATCGTTCCGAATAATAACAAAAATATTTCAAAGAAAAGTGAATTCCTGGTTTATCCTGATCGATCCCCCTGCGAAAGCTTTTTTGTCTTAATCCTTGCCTAGTCTGCTATATTTCTACACATTGAACGTGTGCATAAACTTGCATGTTTGCCAGATAAATGGATCCGAAAAATAACAAAAATTTAATATTTCAAAGAAACGTGTATTCCTGCTTTATCCCGATCGATCCCCCTGCGAAACCTTTTTTGTCTTAATCCATGCCTAGTCTACTATATTTCTGCACATTGAACGTTTGCATAAAGTTGCATGTTTGCCAGATAAATGGATCCGAAAAATACCAAAAATATTTCAAAGATTTTTCGGAACCATTTATCTGGCAAACATGCAACTTTATGTAAACGTTCAATGTGCAGAAATATAGTAGACTAAGCATGGATTAAGACAAAAAAGGTTTCGCAGGGGGATCGATCAGGATAAACCAGGAATTCATTTTTCTTTAAAATATTTTTGTTATTTTTCGGAACGATTTATCTGGCAAACATGCAAGTTTATACACACGCTCAATGTGTAAAAATATAGCAGACTAGGCAAGGATTAAGAGAAAAATAGTTTCGTAAGGGGATCGATCGGGATAAAGCAGGAATTAACTTTTCTTTGAAATATTTTTGTTATTTTTCGGAACCATTTATCTGGCAAACATGCAACTTTATGCAAACGTTCAATGTGCAGAAATATAGTAGACTAGGCAAGGATTAAGACAAAAAAGGTTTCACAGGGGGATCGATCAGGATAAACCAGGAATTCACTTTTCTTTGAAATATTTTTGGTATTTTTCGGATCCATTTATCTGGCAAACATGCAACTTTATGCACACGTTCAATGTGTAGAAATATAGCAGACTAGGCAAGGATTAAGACAAAAAAGGTTTCGCTGGGGGATCGATCAGGATAAACCAGGAATTCACGTTTCTTTGAAATATTAAATTTTTGTCATTTTTCGGATCCATTTATCTGGCAAACATGCAAGTTTATACACACGCTCAATGTGTAGAAATATAGCAGACTAGGCAAGGATTAAGAGAAAATTGGTTTCGTAGGGGGATCGATCAGGATAAACCAGGAATTCACTTTTCTTTGAAATATTAAATTTTTGTTATTTTTCGGATCCATTTATCTGGCAAACATGCAAGTTTATACACACGTTCAGTGTGTAGAAATATAGCAGACTAGGCAAGGATTAAGAAAAAATAGGTTTCGTAGGGGGATCGATCGGGATAAAGCAGGAATACACTTTTCTTTGAAATATTAAATTTTTGTTATTTTTCGGATTCATTTATCTGGCAAACATGCAAGTTCATACACACGTTCAGTATGTAGAAATATAGCAGACTTGGCAAGGATTAAGAAAAAATAGGTTTCGTAGGGGGATCGATCGGGATAAAGCAGGAATACACGTTTCTTTGAAATATTAAATTTTTGTTATTTTTCGGATCCATTTATCTGGCAAACATGCAAGTTTATACACACGCTCAATGTGTAGAAATATAGCAGACTAGGCAAGGATTAAGAAAAAATAGGTTTCGTAGGGGGATCGATCGGGATAAAGCAGGAATTCACTTTTTTTTTATTCGTCCCATACAACAAATTTTAATATTTGCTTTTTCTGTCCAAACTATAAGGTTTAGAAAAAAATTGAAGAGAACAACTATTGTTTAGGTTAATTAGGTTTAGTCATTGCCATAAAGAAAAAAGTGAAAAATGCAAGTCTGTTCCTAAGTCCTCAAATTTCAAAATCGACCCAGTGTGCGTGGGTAGGGCTCGTTTAATATTAACACGATATCTTGTTTAGAATTACAGAAAACCTACGAAAATTCCAGGTTTTATAGGGTTTTGACCTTCATTCGCTACGGAATTACGGTTGTTAACGCAAAATGTTTGCTTTTATGAATAATTAGTTTTGAATTACTACATAACAACACAATAAACATGAAGACAACATTCTGTCTGATGTTAGACTAAATTGTGACAGCAGTCGCTCCGCTATTCCGGCTTGAGTAGACAACTGCGTACCATCCTATATGTACTCGTATATGGCAGAACGGGAGAGTGGTCCAAGGCTTCTATCCTCCATTTGTGGGCGATAACTAAGCAAATATGCTGGAACACGACAGTTCCTCAAACAAGTCACAACGTGTTCGCCGCGTCGTGTGTTTTCAGAGAGTCTGTCAAAGCGTAACGACACTTTTGTTTCATATTCAGTTAGTGCTTGTACTCATGACCGCGTATTTATTTTGTTCCAAATTAGTTTCCGTAATCATTCAAATTAGAGTCCGTATTCATGACCGTCGATTCAAACTTTTTGGCATGTCAGAAGTTAGCTGCGGGTATCACTTCGCGCAGTTCACAATATTAAAAAATATCCCTCTCACCTTCATCAAGCCCCGCTGATACATCAATTTGTGTACTGCGCAGTGACTTACGCCTAACTTCGGAGCCGCCATAAAGTTTGGCTCGTAATATAATAAGTATCTCAGTGTGGGAAATGCCACACGCGAAGCCCATAGCTACTATTATCATATTGATAATAAATTATTGACTTTAATCTATTGAATGAAGAGATTAAAACTGACCTACCTAAAATGCTATAAAAATTTGAAAAAAACATATTTTTTATTAGAAAGAAATCGAGCGCTGAATGCTAAGTTTTTTTTTTTTTTTTTTTTTTTTTTTTTTTTTTTTTATTGTAGCTCGACATGTGACAACACTCCGCCTGATGTAAAGCTAGAGTGCGGTCCATGAATGGAAACAACTGCTAAGTTTTTAGCAATTGCGTTTATAAAGAAGTATGAGTTTTGTAAGACCATTTTATATCAAATAAATTGAATTGAATTGAGGTTATAAAATGTATTTTAAATATATATAGGTTGGTAGGAACGGTAGGCAGGAGGAAGGAAAGAGTGTGAACTGTCAATCTGGATGGTGCACATACGTCTCGTCAAGCCGGCAAAGCGGAGGCGACTGCTGCTTGTAGAAGTGTATCTGTAGTAGCAGTTGTTTCCGTTTATAGACCGCACTCTAGCTTAACATCAGGAGGAGTGTTGTCATATGCCGAGATACAATAAAAAAATATAAAATAATACATTTCCAGTTAAGGCTCTGACCGCGAAATAAATGCTCTGTAAGACAAGAACAACACAAACATAATACAACCAAACCCAAAAACATTTCATTTTTTTACATAATATCTTGATGAGATGAACACCTAAATTACACAGCGCCCTAGCACTTTCAAAGTTCTGCCTAACTTCACTATTAGGATTATATATGTTACATAATAATAATAATAATAATTCCTTTAGAATCGTTAAAATTAATAATTCAATATAAAAGAAATAACTAAATAATACCTTTACTAATATTTCTAAGGAGTCGACGTAAGATTTTTCAGTTTCATAAAGTTCTACCACCACGTGTGTTCTTGTGTCCTGAAAGAAAAATTAACATTCGTTAAAAAAAATTGACAAATATATCCATAAATTATGTTATAGTTTTGTCTTAAAATTTTCTACCAAATAAGATACTTAGACCCATAGATCACATATCGCATAATATCAACTGGAAATATTTTAATAGTATTTTTTCAAAAATAATTTATACTGCGAATAAAATCTAGCTTTGTTCATTTTTATTATTATTATCGATAATATGATGAATAATATTTCTTTGTAGATTTATTTATTTGTTTAAATTTTTTTTTTGGTCCATTAAAATTCTAGGATTATTATTAAATAAGATTTATAGAATTTGGAATGTAAACGTAAAAACGTATACGTGTAAACGTATGCGAAGACTCCGTCCACTAAGCGTCGAGTGAAATACCGTGTGGTTTCACTTGGTATGTTACCGCTAGGCTGGAGAGTACGACCGACAACCCTGGTATCTTCCCCGATGATTGCCCCACGTAAAAAAGGGTTTTTATTAAATTATTATTAATAACTTAAATTAAAAAAGTAATGTAAAAAATAATAATAATATCTGATTCAACCCAGTAGTTGGAAGGACTGCCTCTCAGTGGCCAGAGCATCCGTGCGCAAAGGAGAGGACGTGGGATCGATTCCCACCTCGGGCTATAAGTGCGCGCGGCGCTTTTTTTCTGTTTCGTCAAATTTTTAATGAATGTTTCTTTAATGAGTTTCGGTACCAGTTTGATTAGAAGAAATATTTTTGCGTTAAATCCGGCTGTTCTGTTTGCTAGATAATTTAGTTCTCTAATAAGACGCATATGAAATCGCGCGCATCAGGTAGTATCTATACTCGTATAATGAATGTAGTAAAGCTGAGTAACTTCTTGCTAAACGATATAAACTGTTTTACAACGTAAAAGGAAGACGACAAATGTAATTATTCTCGTAAGATAGCAAAGTTAACAACACCCTTGATGTAACATTATTTACAGATGCTTACTTCCGGGGTCGCGAAACTGGGTTAGAACATATACAAAAATTGATATATGCAAATAGATACATGTATATTTTGTAAGTGTGAGAAAAAATATCTTGACTTTTTTAATGATTTGTTGATTTTTTGGCACTTAAATGTTTAAAAAAAAATATTTACAACACTTAAGTTTCTACATATTCAGTAGTACCACCACTTTGAGTGGTGAGTGATGAGATGATGAGGTGTAAATTGTGAACTAAATTTGTGAACTAAACTTGGTAACACGACTATAACTATTTTTTTTTTAAATAGGTACATAAACATAAAATTGTAGTATATTATAAGAGATACTACCCAAATAATAATAGTAAAAATACTGAATTTCACACATAGCTCTCCAGTGTGATATTGAGTTGTAAACGCGTGCGAAGGCCAATGCGCAGGACGTGATTGTGTACTATTTTATACGATACCATAATACTAAAATTTGATTATAGCTACATACATATATACCTATATATTATGTTGTATATATAGGTACAATATTTTCCCTATTAACCAACATTCAATATAAATTTATTTATAGACGAAAAGAAGTTTTCTTGACCACACCCTGCCTGATGTTAAGCTAGAGTGTGGTCCATCAACGGAAACAACTGCTACTACAGAAAAATTACAAGCAAGTCGACTTATAGAGGCGAATGAGCACCATCAGGCTGATGCATACTCCTTTCGTTATACCTGGTACTTCCAAACTCTTTCTGAAACGCGACAAGGTCACTTGAAACATGTCATGTCCCACATGTCACTTGGGTGTTACATTCGAAAGTGGTGGTACTACCCCAGGACGGCAGACTGGGCTAAACCACCATTCGTATAGGCCTACCACTCTTCAATAATAATTTACTAATACTCTTAAAACTTTCGATTTTTGAGCGGCCGTGGTCTAGCGGTAAGACGCGTGAACTCACGATCGATGAGACCTGTGTTCGAACCTCGCTAATTCTGACCGGTACCAATGTAACTTTGTTATATGTACTTTGGTCGCACAGTGCCTATAGCCAGTGACCAGGCACTATTAAAGAGTGGTAGGCAGACTGATGATGGTAATTTGTCCAGTCTGCCGTCCTGGGGTAGTACCACCACTTTCGAATGTAACACCCGTGAAGTGACCTTGTCGTACCGTCAATCTAAGTGGTGCATACTCGTCTCCTCAAACCGGCATAGCAGAGGCGACTGCCGCCTATATAGATTTCTCTATAGTAGCAGTTGTTTCCGTTCATGGACCGCACTCTAGCTTTACATCAGCCGGAGTATTATCATATGCCGAGCTACAATAATAAAAAAACAACGTGAGCGTATTTTCTCAGAATAATTTTCCTTTTCACGAGCCCTGAGTTATGATGATGTTATGTTGTTATAATAATTAATAAAATTAATCTTAATTCCTAATAAAAATCTGATTAATTCCGAAGAAAAGCTATAAAATATACAATGGTTTTTTTATGTAAATTGAAAACAAACTTTACGATCGTATGAAAGTCTGACACATGAGCTGGTTATGCCAAAAACTAATTCCTAATAATTTATTATTTTTCACCAGTTTGACGTCAACGCGAGTAGAAATGAAACTTTCCATACGGTCGACTCTTAACACGCCATTATGATAAAGAATAAGGAGTACTTTTGAAATAATAATGGAATTAAACAAAAATAAAAATAAAAGTTTTTATGATTTTATTATATCTTACTTTTTTTTTTAAACAAGTTTCAAACAATATTAACACATTATTTTATTCATATTAACATTAACGCCGAAATTAACAGAAAACGTATATTTGTTTTACAGTGACCCAGCACATGACCACACTCCGCTTGTAGCTAAGTTAGAGTGCAGTCCGTGAGCAGTGACAACTACTTAGCTACCACAGAGAGAATCCAGTCGCCTCCGCTATGCCGGCTTGAGGAAACGAACGCACCTTTTTGAAGTTAGCAATGCAAAAGTAGCAGACTAACAAATACTGTATTGGATAATTATCCGCTGTTTTTTTTTTATTGTAGCTCAGCATGTGACAACTCTCCGCCTGATGTAGTAAAGCTAGAGTGCGGTCCATGAATGGAAACAACTGCTACTACAGAGAAACCTGTGCGGCCAGCAGCCGCCTCCACTATGCCGGCTTGAGGAGACGAGCATGTACCATCTTAGATTGACAGTACACACTCCTCTCGTTATACCTGGCTACTTTCAAACTATTCCCAAAACGCGACAAAGTCACTTCACGGGTGTTACATTCGAAAGTGGTGGTACTACCCCAGGAAGGCAGTCTGCCTACCCTATTAGCCGTGAAAGAAAAAAATTACCGCTCGTCGTGAAACCTGAAAATTTATTAGTTTGCTAACTTCAACAGAAGTTAGTCCAAATCGCGACGAAGTCATTTTACGGTCATTTCAGAGCGGCCGTGGTCTAGCGGTAAGACGCGTGAACTCACGATCGATGAAACCTGTGTTCGAACCTCGCTAATTCTGACCAGTACCAATGTAACTTTGTTATATGTACTTTGGTCGCTCAGTGCCTACAGGCACTATTAAAGAGTGGTAGGCAGACTGATGATGTTATTAGTCTAGTCTGCCGTCCTGGGGTAGTACCACTACTTTCGAATGTAACACCCGTGAAGTGACTTTGTCGTGTTTCGGAAATGCCGAGCTACAATAAAAAAAAATATTTTCAAATACAATATTATTATATGAAATACTTATAATCGTTGTAGTCTAGTTTTATAATACTTAATCATTTCCTACTACGTAAATTATTATGACGCAGATTGTCATATATAATTATTATCAAAACTACAACCCTAATGCATTAGGTAGAGACAGCAAAATACACTAGAATTATTTTTTTATATACGAGTAATAAAAAAGAATATACGTATACTATAAAATCATAAATAATTTCTTCTTCCATATATTCCAAAGGTCATCTGGGAGAAAGTGCATATAATGGCATTGAGCTCGTCATATTTGGTATCACCCCGCCTGGTGTTAAGCTAGAGTGCGGTTGATGAACGGAAACAACTGCTACCACATACATTTTTTGCAGACAGTAGTTACCTCCGCTATGCCGGCATAAGGAGACAAATGTACACCATTCAGGTTGACACTGCTGGCAGTATAACACTGCTCTCGTTATACTACCTTACTACTTCCAAACTGATCACAACAGGCGACAAGGTGTTATGGATAGACCCAAAAGAGTTGGTTTACATTTCTTTTTATTGTAGCTCGGCATGTGACAACACTCCGCTTGATGTAAATGATGTCGGCTTGAGGAGACGGGCATGTACCATCTAGATTGACAGTGCACACTCCTCTCGTTATATTTGGCTACTTTCAAACTATTTCCGAAACGCGACAAGGTCACTTCACGGGTGTTACATTCGAGTATATTGCTCAAGGACGGCAGACTGGACAAATAACCATCATCAGTCTGCCTACCACTCTTTCAATAGTGCTTATAGGCACTGAGCGACCAAAGTACGTATAACAAAGTTACATTGGTACCGGTCAGAATTTAGCGAGATTCGAACGAGGGTCTCATCGATCGTGAATTCACGCGTCTTACCGCTAGACCACGGCTATATAAGTAAATAAATATCTTTATTTATTCTTCCCTTTGTTTGGACTGGCATGTCTGCTCCTTTAAATATAACTATAACATAATTAAAATAGAAACGATTGCTACCTGTAGAAATTTATCTGTAGTAGCAGTTGTTTCCATTCATGGACCGCACTCTAGCTTTACACCAGGCGGTGTTATCATATGAGAAGCTACTATAAAAATCTACGACTTTTGTTGCTATCCGTACAAACCGTAAACGTGACCTCCGACGTTTGCATGGAACGTGTTCAATTACGACTCACTTCACACTATTCCAGCCTCTGACCTAAATGATTTTATGCACTAAAGTTTAGTGCAGACCGAAATACACTCTATGGCTTTAGATTTTAAGAACAATTTCGATCAGCTGTTGCTTGTTTGAGCTTTATCGACTGAACTTAGCTGACGGTTCTTGTTTGGAGACTGAAACCAATTCTCTTTGTGTCTGCTAACGAACTCTCTATGTTTCATGCTTCTATATACTGTTAGCGATAGATAGAATTTTGAATATCTATAGTTTTTTATACGTAAAATTTTAGGTTTCAATTATAGGTTTAGTTCATAACATAGAGTGGCGGTGGTTTGGCGGTAGAACACATGAACTCACAATTATTGAGACCCGCGTTCGAACCTCGCTAAATTTCAACCGGTACCAATGTATCTATGTTATGCTATTGTTTATTGTTGTATGGTTATTAGCTCAGTCTGTCGTCCAGGGGTAGTAACACCACTTTCAAGCTACACACCCGTGAAGTGACCTTGTCGCGTTTGAAAATAGCCAGGTATAGCAAGATGTGGGTGCACAATCGTCTCCTTAAGCCGGCATAGCAGAGGCGACTGCTGCCTGCTGCTTAACATCAGGCGGAGAGCATATGCCGAGCTACAATAAATTTTAAAAAACTTTTAATAAAAATGGTAATTCGCTTATTCGCTAATTGCGTATTATTAAATATTTTTAAAAAAGTATTCGCTTTAAAGTAGTAAGTTTGTAATTCTTCTGTCTACGCCATTTTAATTTCAAAATGTATTAAATAAAGACATTTTCTTAAAGTCATCCATTGACTGTTACTTTTGTTTATGTGTGTTATGATATTAGTTAGTACTTTTAAGTATTTCGGAACGCAGCGATTGCGCTCTTTCCCGCCATTGTCAATGTCAATGCTGTCAGATAGACATTCATAAAATATATCTCTTGTCGTCATGTCGTTTGTCTTATTTATAATTTCCTAAGTATTCCCAAGCACACGAAACGTTACAATGTTAAAAGTTGATGGTAGGCAGTATAGTGATGGTTGTTAGCCCAGTCTGTCGTCCCGGAGTAGTACCACCACTTCCGATGACAATTATTTACTTCAATATTAAATAAACACAATATTAAAATTCAGTTTTTTTTTAAATTATTATATGCATTGTGGCAGCCTTGTCGCCATGGTAGAGTCTGATGAGGAGCAAACTAAGCCCATGTCCATGCTAACCTTTTTTTTTAAATTTCATTTCAATAATAATAATATATAATTTTTATTTTGTATTACTGAATGAAGTATACATCGTATCCAAGAGCTCGTCAACGAGAAGCATTCCCTCATAAAATGAAATGTTCAAATAAAATAAAAGTTTTTATTCTTGTATATGTATATCTATTGCTATAAATCGAAAAGTGCCTAATTCAACGTGATCCATTTGAAATTGCCGACCTTTTATATAAATCGTACCTAAGTCCCGTCTGTAAGGGACTTATGTATGTATGTACTAAAATAAAATAAAAATTACATGTCCATTTTAGTTTAGTCCCCTCTTCAATTAAACCCCGTAAACCAAAATTTATGAAAAACCGTTACAATGATAATAATTAAAATATCAATTATTATATGCGTGTAGTTTGTGCGGAGTCTAGTTTAAAAAAGGACTAATAAAGATTGTATTTCACTGAAAATAGAACTGAAACTGAATTTTTACAGTAGGCACAATATCTGAACTTATAAGATAAAAAAATATTCTGTAATGAACGAAAGCATCTAAAAAATAAATGGTTACCTGTGCAGAAGTGATTGTAGGTGGTAGACCAGCTTCTTCAACGCCACTTTTAGCGGTTCTCGAGCCGCGGTCTGAGCATTCCTCCTCAGAATCCGAAGCATGGAATGATGAACTAATAGATCCAGGACTCGGATCACTCAGACGAAGTTTTAAACAATCACGACGCATCATTTCAATTAACACACACTTTTTGGTAACATTTTGAATTAAAATTAGATTTTTCGACCTATAATTTAGCAAATATCATCAATTTTTTCAAATACTAACGGATTTGCCGTAGCGAAAAAAAACGAAATGAAACAAAAGCTTTCAGCACCTAAACTAAAAAAACTATTTATCTATGAACAGAAGGCCTATTTTTATTGCAGAATATTTTATATAACAGTACAAAAACTACTTTGAAATTGCATTTTAAATATACATAAAATTTAACGCACATATTATAAGCCAAAGGTATCACTAACCTATCTATGCACACAGCAAAAACTAAGAGCTAACCCTAAAAATATTGCAGCAATTAACCTATCAAAACGTCCGGCCAATGGATGTATTTTATTGTGTAATGATACAGGATTCTGTTTAAAATGGCGTATACTGTCATGCGCCCTACGTCAAGGAATCCCTGGCAAATCGATAGAGCTGCATATTACCTTTATGCATTAAATGAAAATATTATTTATGTTTAAGGACTTTAGGTTATGTTTCCATCGAGTTCACTAGTTGAATTCTGCCCGGGGAAAACGTGAATTTGCAATCTATTAATTAATATGACACTTGACTACTAATTAACTTGTATTGATAGAAACTTAAGCAATTTTTGAGAGTGGTAGGCAGACTGATTACGCTTATCAGGCAGGCAGCTGTGCTAGGGTAGTACCACCACTTTCAAATGTAACACTATCAAATTTTCGAGATCTGCTTAGAAATAGAAGGATATAAAAGAGGATTATGCCCTGTCAACTTATGCAGCATATTCGTCTCTTCAAACTGGCCTAGCGGAGAAGACTGTTGCCAAACTACGTTAGGCGTACATTCCGCATTAATTTTTTCTATCAAAACAAAATTCAAACTAGCCGAGCTTAGACAAACATCTCATTTTATCGCAACCTTTGAGTACATATATACATATATATATATATATGAATAAAGACAGACACCCGATCCTATAGTCACCTAACAATGGTAAGTCCTTCACGGGTAAGGCATCCTTACTTATGATATCACGTTACTAAGTATTTTACAAGACATTTTCTTTGTTGACATTGTAATTTTTAATTTATTCATAAAACCCTTTTTTTTAAATTAAAAACTAAATTACGGGACGTAGCTGTACACTCAGAAACGTGGCGATTCCATTAAAGCATAAACTATATATATTTTTATATTTTAGCTTGTCATATTATGACCGCATTTTGCTTGATGTTTAGCAAGAGTGTGATCAATAAGTGCTACCTACTGGAAACAACTGCTACCATTGAGAAACCTATGGCATAGCGAAGGTGACTGCCACCTGTAACAGTTTCTCTGTGGTAGCAGGTCTTCATGGACCACACTAGCTTAACATCTAAAGCATATGTGGGCAACCTTTGACATGTTGAGGGCCAAACTTTAGCGTGCAAATACGTTCGCGGGCCGCGTTTAAAAGTACTTAGTGCATTTTAAAGTAGTGATAATATTTTTTTTTTGCCGCCTCACTGTCACTCTCGTGAGTATAAGTACCTAATGTAATATTTTTTTAATTGGGTTTTTCAAAATGTCTCGCGGGCCGGATCATATCTTACAGCGGGCCGGATCCGGCCCGCGGGCCGGTCGTTGCCCATATGTGATCTAAAGTATCAAAAGTACATGTAAGTGCTTACAAGACATAATATAGTATTTATCTTCCGAATCATTAATAGCATCACTAATAGATTTACGATTGCCTAAACAAATAGGTAAAATGGACAGAAATACGAGTAATAGTGGCACCTCTATAAAATCTAATCTTAAAATGTTCATAACTTTCGATTTAAACTGTTGTATTTAATATCGTCGGTATGAGTTTTAAAGATAACAAAATCAGCCGAAAATCATTCAACATTTGAAGACCTATCTTCAAATATCGCAAAATGAACGCAAAATCATTTTTTAATGCTTAATAGGCAAGAGTTTGACCGCACCCTGCCTGATGTTAAGCAATGATGCGGTCTAAGGTAGAGCACGCTTGCCTATGAGGTACTTATTTACCCTTAATTTGAAGAGACCCGTATTGTACTTCTCGGGAAACACAGACACCGTGAGGGAGTTCCACAGTTTCGCAGTACGCACGAGAAACGTGTTGTCAACAAGGGAACTTGAGCCGTAAATGGATGCTACCTCTCCGGGTGTCTGGACGTCCGATGAAAGAAAGAGGACGGAAGAACTAACGTACAATACTATAGAATACAAGCGTGACAACGCCTTTGTTATATGTATTTTGGTCACTCTGTGTCCAATCTATGGTGTAATATAAGCAGTAATTATGGTTATTAGCCCAGTCTGCCGTCTTGGGGTAGTACCGCCACTTTCAATCAAGACCCGTGAAGCGACTTAGTCAATTAGCTTGCCCTGTCAACATGGGCACAGTGAAGTCGGATGCTATCTGATATATAATATTTTTTTTGCAATCGCATGTTCCATTTTGAAACAAACCAGGTATAACGAGAACAGTGTGTACTGTGAATCTGGATGGTACACATTCGTTTTCTCAAGGCGGCACAGCGGAGGCGACTGCTGCCTATAAAGCTTTAAATTTAAAAAATATTTGATTGTTTTATATAAACTTAAATTAGATATCCAAAAGTCTTCTTACATCGGTTTCAATTAGTAACTAATAAACAAAACAATAAGTATGAAAATTACGAAATGAATTCAATTGAGATCGTCTATTTAAACTGAAGACATATTGCCTGAAAGGTATGTAAACAAGATTCAATATAACATTCAGTAATAATTGGTAACGGGTAAAAATATAACGCGAGGAATGTGCACTATTAAACATACGTCTCCTTAAGTCGGTATAGTAGAGGCGTCTGCTGCATGTATGTAATAGAGGACAAATATTCAGTAAAGATCAGATAGCTTTGATTTTGTAATGTTTTCTTTTGTCAAACGTATGATGTGCGCCACCGTTTGACAGTTGTTATTGGACAAAGAAATGAGGGTTATTTAAATATAGGTACAGCGACAAAATTACAGATGTTTCACAACTTTTTATCATAGCTCAGTATATAACCACACCTCGCTTAAAGCTAGAGTGCGGTCGGTGCATAAACCACTGCTACCACTAAGAAATGTTTGCAATGTAGCAGTCGTCTTCGCTATGCTTCCTCATGACGGAAACGTATATACACAGGTTGATAGTGCATACTCCTCTCGTTATACCTGGTTGTTCGTACTGCGAAGATGGTTTCAAAACGCGACTGGGTCACTTTATAGGTGTTACACACGGGCTAATAATTCACCATCAGTCTGCCCACAATACAATACATTAGTTACGCCTTTTTTCCCACAGGGATAGCCCACATTGCTTTTATAACTGAATTTTAAACTTTTAATCACTTCACGGGTTACACTTAAAGTGGTAGTACTACCCCAAGGTGACCATACTGGGGCTAGCAACAGCAATAACCATCTATGTTGGATTTATTTATTTTTTATTGTAGTGACAACACTCCGCCTGATGGAAAGCTAGAGTGCGGTCCATGAATGAAAACAACTGCTACTACAGATAAACCCGTGCGGGCAGCAGTCGCCTCCACTATGCCGGCTTGAGGGTAGGGGACAAGCATGTACCATCTAGATTGACAGTACACACTCCTCTCATTTCACCTGGCTACTTTCAAACTAATCCTGAAACGCGACAAGGTCGCTTTTCGGGTATTACATTCGAAAGTCGTCATTACGCGGTTACACTAACGTATTTACTTTCCGAGATATAGCCGTTTCAAAAAAATAAATGTATTATAATTTTAATGATTAAATAAGAAAATACTTTTTAAAATTCAAATCTTTTATATCAAATTTTATTATAAAATAATATAATTTCTACAGTGCGTAATAAAGGAAATAATAATTTTCTTTACTGTTTGGATCTAATAAAATTTAGCGTAGGCGTATCTTATATATTTGTAGATATTCTCCCTACACTTGGGTGTGTTTAAATATCAAAGGTCAGGGATACAATCTAAAGAAATGTTATATTTTATTGTTATCACTATTATTATTTTTTTAATTTTAACTCGTCATCTGACCGCACTCCGCCTGATGTTAAGCTAGTGCAATCCGTGAACAAAAATAATTGCTGTCAGAAAATAGGGACCTAAAGACAACAGCCGCGTCCGCTATGCCGGCTTGATGCCTCTTCACATTGTGCTTGAATGTAAAATAACTCAGATGACAATGGTTAGAATTGGGCGAGATTTGAATACGGGTCTCTCGAGCTCACGCCTTCTGCCGCTAGACCACGGCCGCTTGTTAAATAAGTTAATTATGTGCGTTATAGTATTACGGGGAAGTTACAAGTTTTTTTTGAAAGTAATCATTTCTTCATTTTAGATCGAAATACATTCATAGATTTTTAATAGATGATGAAGCCAATCGATAGATATAGTCTATTGTTAGAATTATAAATACCAGCGGTCGTGGTCTAGCGGTAAGACGCGTGAACTCACGATCGGTGAGACCCGTGTTCGGACCTCGCTGACCGGTACGAATGTAACTTTGCTATATGTACTTTGGTCGCTCGGTGCCTATAGGCACTATTAAAGAGATGTAGGCAGACTGATGATGGTTATCTGTCCAGTCTGCCATCCTATCCATCCATCCTAGTACTACCACTTTCGAATGTAACACCCGTGAAGTGACCTTGTCGCGTTTCGGGAAGAGTTTGAAAGTAGCCAGGTAAAACGAGAGGAGTGTGTACTGTCAATCTAGATGGTACATGCTTGTCCCCTCAAGCCGGCATAGTGGAGGCGACGGCTGCCCGCACAGGCCCGCACTCTAGCTTTCCATCAGGCGGAGTGTTGTCACATGCCGAGCTACAATTAAAAAAAAATTAAATCCAACATCGATGGTTATTACTGTTGCTAGCCCCAGTATGGTCACCTTGGGGTAGTACTACCACTTTAAGTGTAACACCCGTGAAGTGATGTAGTTGCGTTTCAGGATCTACTTAGTAGAACCCAGGTATAATAAGATGAGAGTGCCCTGTCAATGGATGGTGTATATTTTTCAGCAGTCTTCTCAGACCGGCATAGCGAAGGTAACTGTTGCCTTCATACATTTCTCTGCTCGTAGTCCGCATGCTATCTTAACATTAGACAGTCACTATGCCGAACTACAATAAAACAATAAAACGTTGTTTTAGAAAAAAACATCTGTTAAAAATAAACTTAATAAACGTCTGATTCTGTAATTTTAATAAAATGTAAACACGACAATTTTCTTTATACGCATTATTCATATTTCTTTGTCCATAATGAGATGTTACATTATTCAGTCGCGTAATACACAGATTATTTTGTACTATTTTGACAAAAGAATTATTTAAATAAATGTAAATAATGATTTATTTACATTTGAACAAGAAAACTGTATTGATTTTTTTAGTGGAAAGAAAATGTATTGTATATGTCAAATTTATAATGTTGTAATACGTTTTAATGTTTAATAAACAACATTATTCATATCTACTGAATACGCACTAATATATTCTGAACATCATATAAAGAACTATTTTTGTATCGACAGCGCTTCGTATTTGTAAACCTACGGAACGCACCGAGCAAATCCGTCAAATTGAAAAACATTTATTATCAAAACTGACCACTTTTACTTAAACCACTGCTTGTATAACCAAAATTTATGGTTTTATGACATTATGCAGGTTTTATTTCAGTGTAAATGAAACGCGCAGGCCCTTCCCACGGGAGCCGTCGCGACGCCCACCGTCGACACTGGCGCCACGCGCGGTACTGACTGAAGTTTAGTACAAGCTGAATTACAGGGGTGCTCGTATCTAAACACACCTAGTTATAGGTATCCCTTTTGTTCTGTAACGTTCACCGACTTTCCTTTCGATTATGCGCTGTTTTCATCTGCTTTTCCTCTTAATTTAGGTATGGATTTTGATGCCGTTAGCAGTCGGGAAACATTATAGCGGCCGCGGTCTAGCGGTAAGACGCGTAACCTCACGATCGATGAGACCCGTGTTCGAAACTCGCTAATTCTGACCGGTACCAATGTAACTTTGTTTTATGTATTTTGGTCGCTCAGTGCCTATAGGCACTATTAAAGAGTGGTAGGCAGACTGATGATGGTTATTAACCTAGTCTACCGTCCTGGGGTAGTACCACCACTTTCGAATGTAACACCCGTGAAGTGACCTTGTCGCGTTTCGGGAGTAGTTTGAAAGTAGCCAGGTATGCGTGCAATGTTGGTCCATACTCGTCTCCTCAGGCCGGTATAGCGGAGGCAACTGCTGCCGTAGAGATTTCTCTCTAGTAGCAGTTTGTTTCCGTTCATGGACCGCACTCTAGCATCAGGCGGAGTGTTGTCATATGCCGAGCTATAATAAAAAAATGCACACTTTATTGCACAAATTGTACATAGGCGAGCCTAACTACCTCTACTCTCTACCGTCTACGAGCTAACCCTTTTTGGTGTGAGCGTGATCTACAGTCCAATGAAAAATCGAAAAATAAATAAACAATATATTGCTAATACAAATAACTTTCTACAGGCAGCAGTCGTCTCAGCTATGCTGGATTTTTGTATTACTACGACTAAGTTTAACGTTTATTTTTGAGGCGATTAAACTATTCGACTAAAGACGGCAGAGCCTGTAGAGCAGTGGTTAGGGCACCAGTCTCTCAAGCGGAGGTTCTGAATTTGTTTCCCGATTAGAACAAAGTTATTGTAATTTATTTTATTTTTGAGATAACATTTTTTTGCATAATTTTAAACATTTATTGGTCTAATATCAACTACATACAACTACAATATAACAGTATTGGTTGTGTTACTCGTATTATGTTTTTTTTTATTGTAGCTCGGCATGTGACAACACTCCGCCTGATGTAAAGCTAGAGTGCGGTCCATGAATGGAAACAACTACTACTACAGAGAAACCTGTGCGGGTAGCAGTCGCCTTCACTATGCCGGCTTGAAGAGACGAACAAGTACCATCCTAGATCGACAGTACACACTCCTCTCGTTATACCTGGCTACTTTCAAACTATTCCCGAAACGCGACAAGGTCACTTCACGGGTGTTACATTCGAAAGTGGTAATTTATAATTTATTATATTTTTCGTATATCCCAAAACACTTTAGAATTATAATAGTCACCCATGATTGTCATTTTAATCTGAAGTAAGCGTTATTCAAGAAGACAGCTTCCGTCATGCCGGAAGGGATGTTTTCACGGAAATTAAAGCGACGGGACGGGAGTGAAAAGGGTTTAACTGACATTTTACAAACTTAAATGTCATACTTAAAAGCTATTTGCATTGTAGATTGTACTTTACTGCTAATTGCTAGTTACAGACTTCCCGTTAAAAGCAATTTTAATGTAAGATACAAACATTAGCTTAGTATAGGTATTTAAAAAAGGTAATATATAGGGTGTCGATTTCACGGTGGTGTTCTACCCCAGGACGGCAGTCATCAGTCTTCCTTCCACTCTTGCCTTTTAGAAATAATAAAAAAAAAACTATAAAGTTGCTTTGTTTATAAAGTTCATTATATTTTTTATATGATTGTAATTTAATTCGATTGATTTCAAAGCTGATAATATAAATATTATACATATTATAAAATTACTAAGAACATAGAAATAAAATATAATTTCATAAATAATATGAATTCTAAGAAAGTTTGTATCTGAGAAATGAGGTCAAACTGTACCTGAAGCTGGAAAAGTATTGGAAATTCATTTTATAAATATAATATAATACAATTTCTAGAGTTTCCCCTCTCGCTGCACGTAGATAGGTCAAAGGTTAAAAATTGCTCATAAAGTTAAAATTTTTCTCTTTTAAACTAAAAATATATTTTTTATAAATTACTAGTAACAAATTCAACATTTTAAAATGTCAATATATATAATCTATATCTAATAAAAGCTATTTGTACCTAAAAATTCAAATCCAAATTCTTTGTTCAAAGGAGATCCTTATTTGTGGGTCCCAAACGTCTATCGATTATATTACACATAATATTAATTACACCAATTTATATTATAAGAACGAACTGATCTATGGACATTATAAAACTAATATTTTAAATATAATGTAGATATTATGAGGAACAATTCGATATATATTTTATTAATAGATGTTGCAATTTAGGCATGCTGGGTCCATTTCCCATACAAAGAAAATTGTTTCATTTGAAATAATTTAGTAATGTATTAAACTTTATTAAGATTTTAAGTACAATTTAATTAAATAAATAAACAATTTATAGATTAAGCTTTGTTTACGGTAATTTTTATTTAAACGTATTAAATAAGAAAAACTTAATATACCTAAAAAGATGAAAGGAAAGACGTTCATACGTACAAATCATTCATAGTTTATCGCGTGCCTAAATACGTGCGTAAGTGTAGCTAAGATTTTTGGAATAGAAAATTCGCAAACGCCCGTGGAATGGGATCCATCATCGATGGTAATGACGTAACGAGCCGATGTCCGCCGACGTATTACGTACTAAGTATGTAGCAGCTAAATACTGTTATTCTGTATAGTTAACGAGTATGCATGTATGCTTTTAAATAAATAAAAATATTATATATTTTTGAGTCTAATAAATGTATCACGCAATAGATTACACGTGGTAACGAGAGGAGTGTAGATCATTCGTCATCTCAAGCCGGTACAGCGGAGGCAATTGGAGCGGCCGTGGCCTAGCGGTCGAGAAGGGACCTTACGATCAATAAGATTTGTATTCAAACCTCACTAAATTCTGATCGGTACCTGTGGCTGTGATACAAGCTTAGTAGATGCATTAAAAAAGAAAAAGGGAAAAATACTGCCTTCAGACATTTTCCTATGGTAGCAGTTGTTTCCGTTCCTGGATTTCACTTTAGCTAGAAATCGGGCGGAGTCTGTAGAATATGTAAAATATCAACTCTATCGCTAAGTAAAACAGAATAACGACACATGGGTAATATTTATTTATTTGAGATTTGACGTCAAAAACCGCAATCTCTATTTCTGGAACACCATAATAATCCCCTAATGTTTAGGTTTGTGCTATTTTTAGCTATTTTAATTTCTATTTTCCCGTCCTAGTTAATTTATTCACGTAGGTGGAAAGAGTGATATGTGAAAAGCAGCTTTCTGTTTATATTTCAGTTACTGTCTCTAAATAATAAGTAGGATTTTATGTGAAAGGTACTCCTACGCGCAATTTATTTACAATATTCTCCTATAATATTATTATGATCTTCATCCAGACTCTACCTCTTCTACTTTTTTTTTTGACAAATGTGATCTCGACCGGGCCTAATGGCAAGCGCAGCGGAGGTCCATGAGCACTGACGACTGGAGAACCTTTAACATGGTGGCTCCAGTCGCCATTACTATGCCGATCTGAGAAGGTGCTTTTTCACACTCCGCTTGAAGGATCCGAGGTGACAGGACTGGGAGAATACGTGGGAGGGCAAAGCATTCCACTTGTCAATTGTCCGAGACAAAAAGGACGCCCCGAACCGTTTCGTTCGGCCACCGATTCGGTCGACAAAATGTCGATGCTTCTCCCTCCCAATACGGGTGTTACGGGAATGGAAGGACGAGGTAGGAATAAGGTTAAAGAGCTCTTCGGAGCATTCACTTACAGGTACACTTACTATACACACAGGTCTTAGTTACTATCTTATTATGTACCATGCATATGTATGTATAGTAGCGGACTCGATAGATTCCATTCTGTTCTATTGAAAAAGGTTTAAATGCTCGGTGTTCTGCCCGATTATAATTGTTATGTCATGCGGGTTCTGCAAACGTTTTTTCAAATTCAAATTTTCCATAAACTCGTGAATACCCGAAGTGACTTTGTCGCGTTTCGGAAGCAGTTTAAAAGTAGTCAGGTATAACGAGAGGAGTGTGCAATGTCAATTTGGATTTTTTTTTTTATGCTTAATAGGCAAACGTTTGACCGCACCCTGCCTGATGTTAAGCAGTGATGCGGTCTAAGATGGAGCACGCTTGCCTATGAGGTACCTGTTTACCCTTAATTTGAAGAGGCCCATATTGTACTTCTCGGGAAAGTACAATGCTGGTGTACATATTTCTCTTCAGCGAAGACGACTGCTGCCTGGAGAGATTTCTCTGTAGTAGCAGTTGTTTCCGTTCATGCACCGCACTTTAGCTTTACATGTGTGTGTATACTAGCGGACACGGTAAATTCTGTCCGAGAGTATTCTGTCCCATAGAGAAACGTTTGTTTGGCTAAATTCTCGGTGTTCTAAATGGCCGAATGATGATGGGTTATGGCAACTATTCGATTGATTATTTATGAACTCTATGTAACAAATTGTCGAGACTTAATTACGCTTAATGTAAACATAGCTTTACTCATTATTCTTTGTTCAAATACAGAGAAAATTGTAATCAAATACGATCGGTTCGAAGAAAAAAATATTTCAATCGATCATTACGACTTTATACAAATTGTTTAGACAATATACGATTCGCAATTATAATGGCGGAAGATAAAAATAATATATAATATCAAGCATTATCAAGAATCCGGGTCAATGTACTTCCGGTTACTAGGCAACGGTTTTACCAGTTATAAATCGATGGCTTCCAAAGTACTGAAAGAAGTTTAAACAAAAGTTAAGGTATTTTTTTTTGTTTTTATTGATTTTTTTGAACGAAAATGCAAAAAAGCAGATAGACTAGCCTCATTACAAATATAACTTTATTATCTGTAGTTTGTTCTAGTTTGCAGTCCTGAGATATTACCATCACTTTCTCGCCCACTCAAGCCGGCATAGCAGAGGCGATTGCTGTCCATATATATCTCTGTGGTAACAGTTGTCTCCGCTTATGTAGTTTACATCAACGTCAAATATAGATCCGTGTGCATTGCATCTTGCAACAGAGAATTTACGACCTTGCTCCCACTGACATACATACTGACTTCAACGAAATTAAAACTCATGATGTACCTACCTACCTACACTGTTTTGCAAATAAAGTTTTGAAGATAAAATACTCGGAATTATGAATTCTGAGAAATCGTTGATTTATTAGCAACTTATTAAATCAATAAGTTGCTGAAATCTGTGATACGATTTCTGTAATATATATTTTTAAATTTAAGGTTTAATAAACACATATAATGTGCAGAGGTCTGAACTTTGAAGCTAAAGTTTTTGAATATAATCCGACAATTTTTTTAGTTATAGGCGTAACAATGACCTAGCTCCACCGCTAATCAAATGTCTATGTTTCTCCTCCATTTCCAAAACTCACGGTTCTTTGGAAGCTCTTAGGGTGATCTTCAAAGAGAGTAAAGAAGAACGAAGATAGGACTTGAGGAATATACCAATCAGAACGTTTGAAATCTCTGCTCAGCTTTAGAGGAAATTATCTCCGTCTGGGTTTCTTTAAATACAGTCTGGGGTCGAAGTTGTGGATTTTGCTCAGAATATATGAGATAAACGGTAGCGTTGTCGATTTGAGGGCATTTTGGGCTACGTCGGCAATGTGGACTTTGGTACGAAGTATGGTTAGACATAATTAATGTAAAATATAATTATGTTTTTGTTGTAACAACATTCTTGGAATTATTAAGCGCTGGATATAATCATGATACGAGCAGTGTTTATATTATTAAATGTTTGAGTTACTGCCAAAGTTTTCGGGTCAAGACCACTTGCACAGTTAAATTGTAACTACTTCAGTTACTATTTGGTAAGTAGGAATCTTTAATCTTTATATCTATATAATTACTATCAGATAGTTTATGGAACTTTGTCAAATTAATCGAATAAGAATTAGACCTGCTATGAGTTTTTTTTAAATTACATTTCGGCACATAACAACACTTCGCCTGAAACTAGAGTGCGATCCATAAACGGAAACGACTGCTACAATAATAGAGAAATTTCTGCAGTTAGCAGTCGACACCGCTATGCCGGCTTGAGGAGCAAATTGACAGTACTCACTCGGTTACTTCCAAGCTGATCTGAATACGTGACTATTGACTTAGTTCACGGGTGTTACACTTGAATGCTGAAGCACAGGTATTTCAGTTTGTCTTTCTATGGATAACTAGGAACATCGACCCATATTTCATCAAGCCGCACGGTGTATAATGAATGAGACTCAAAATATGATGACATGATAGTGAAGTCAGACTGTTCTTTGTGTGTTAATTTATTTCTTTTAAATTTTCAATATAATTTAGCTAAAAATAAAACAAATATATTATTTAAAATACCAAAAATTAGTATAAAAATAACCAATTCAAAATTAGTGTATTTATAACAAACAAAATAAAAATGAAACTATGGAAAAAGTTTAAAGGTAATTATAGGTATAAACTAAATAATTTCCACGATTTTGATTCACAACAACTGAAAACCGGATTGTCGTAAGTTTGTGCAAATAAAACGCGCGCAAAAATACGCACACGAAAAAAGAGCGACTAAAATAAGTACGGAAACTCATCCAAACATCTGAAAGTGTCATGATGTACGTCAACTGTAATGGGAATCGTTTAGTGTAAAAATAATAATAGATATTCATTCATAACTTACTTATATTATGTTTTTTTTTTAAATGTAGCTCGACATGTGACAACACTCCGCCTGATGTAAAGCTAGAGAGCGGTCCATGAATGGAAACAACTGCTACTACAGATAAACCTGTGCGGGCAGCAGCCGCCTCCACTATGCCGGCTTGAGGAGACGAGCATGTACCATCTATTGACAATGCACACTCCTCTCGCTATACCTGACTACTTTCAAACTATTCCCGAAACGCGACAAAGTCACTTCACGGGTGTTACATTCGAAAGTGGTGGTACTACCCCAGGACGGTAAACTTTTTGTATACTATTTATTTTATTTTATTTATTGACGACCTCTGTTCTGGTCGAAACTTATACTTAGGTATAAATATTATAGGATCTTATTGAAAAAAATATATTTAGTTTAGTATCTGGATGTTATATTTGTGTTGTCTTTTCCTGATAGCCATAGGGGGATCCCCCCAAGCTACGCCCACGATAATGTATATTTATAAAGAATACAAGTAAAGAAATGAGGACTACTTATCAACAAACATACAAAATATGCTCAACGAGCAGCAAGAAAATCAAAAGGAGCTAAGAATGCCCATTCGCATAAGAGAAATGGGCCCACAATTTTTTTTGTCAAGTTTGTCGATGATTTTTAGTTCATTTTGTAAAGAAATAAATCTACATTCCTTATCACTAATCAGGATTTTCTTTTTTTTTTACCCGGGTTATTGAGAAATTAGACTTTTTCTGATGCTATATTTGAGGTTATTATTATATAAAATGCTTCATTAATTGATGATATCTGTATGTATGTAATTAAACATTGTGTATTGATCGGTAACCGATGTGTTGAAATAAATTAATAAAAAAATTAAAGATTATTTTAGAATATTGTTTTGTTAACAAACTGTTAGATATCAATTGGGCCCAAAACTTGGCATTGTCCTTTCTTTTTTTTTAAATATAGATATGGAACATTTCTGTTGTAATATAGTTGTTGATTGTGTTATGAATGCAATGTATTACGACAGTGACTCCTGTTCGACATCCATATTTTTTTGTTGATTTTGTTAAATTTAGATTAAGTAGTTAGGCTGTACGTAAGTTAGGCTGTAAATAAGCCAGGGTGGGCTTTGAGAGGTACAAGATTTAAAAAAAAAACAAAAAAACTTTCTTAGTATGGAAAACTTAGTATGGAAAAAAATAAACCTACAATACTATTGTAACATCTGTTAATGAAAGTATATAAAAATTAATATGTGGCTACTTCCAAATTGATTCTGAAACGCGTCTAGGTCGCTTCACTATGTTTAAAAATGATTACTTTGGCAATCTGGGCCATTATGGTTTTCGATATAAAAAAAAGTTTTCAATAGTTTAGTGCAGTTCACTGGTAAATATCGTAATCACTGAATCGATGCAATCAACCATGGTTTTATTCAGCTATGGTTGCCTGAAATTGGGTCACTGCGTTAATTTAAACCGAAACGTGACACTCTTTCAGTGTATTAAACAATGGAAGTCACATAAAAATACTTTTACAAAAGAATTGAAGGGACCTTCGCTTCAACTTGCATACAGCACTCCCCTTCGCTATGCCAGTTTACGGAGACGATTGTGAACCATCCATGGACAAGGCACACTCCTCTTGTTATACCCACCTACTTCCAAGCTGAGCCAGATACTCGACATGGTCGCATCACGGATGTTACACTTGAAAATGGTGGTGTTACGCCATGACGGCAAACTGGCAAACTAATAACCATCATCAGTCTGTCTACCATTCTAAACAGAGATTTAAAAAGAGATGAGTTACTACAACCTCGACCTCATCACTTGCAGATTTTTTTTTTCAATTTGCAGAGAAGTCTACGTTAAATGCGTGTATAACAAAATACGTGACAATACGGTCCAAGTCTTATACGATAAAACACGTTAATTCATAATTTATTATTAAAATTTAATTAAAAAAAAGAAATAAAACAGGAACATTCTATCGTTTAATAACTGCATTATTCTTATTTTATCGACAATATAAATATATCCACACATATTTAGGTACCACAAAAATTAATATAATATATGCTAAAATTAAATTTTAAATTTGAACTCTACACGCTTGTCTTAAAGTTGATTTTAGGGGTGGACTGTTATTTTATTACACTGTTTAGCGTATTAATAACTAGCAACAAATTATTCTATAAAACTAAGGTTAAAAAGAGACGGGAGTCGACGACGACTCTGGCTTGAAGCCAAACGTTCTTCCGTCCGCTTCGTTTATTTCAAAACATAAGAAATTTCTTCCAAAAACAAAAACAGTCCAAAGTACCCTTTTCTTTTATAGTTACCGACATAATTATAAATAATACTATAATCAATAAACATTTATTCAAAATTTGTCACAATTCTGGTAATAATTCACTGTTGAATACTATAAATAGTTCAAACTTCCAGTCATCCAGATCCTTCCAGTGTAAAGAGGAATCTCAAAAGCGGCTGTGGTCTAGCGGCAAAAGCGTGAACTCACGATCGATAAGAACCGTGTTCAAATCTCGCTATATCCTGACCCGTGGCGGTGCCAATGTAACTATGTACTTTGGTCGCTTAGTAGGCATTGAAAAAAAGATCGGCGTCCACAGATAGGAATCGCAAATCGCGGATAAATCGCTTATAGATATTTCAATTATTTTAAGTGAAACGTACCATTAGATCGGGGGTGAAATATAGTGAATTTTAGGTAGATATGATCGATTAACAAAAAATCATATCGTACAATCCTAAAATTTGTATTCTTTCGAATGTAACACCTGTGAAGTGACCTTGTCGCGTTTCGGGAATAGCTTGAAAGTAGCCAGGCATAACGAGAAAAGTGTGCACTGTCGATCTAGATGGTACAGGCTCGTCTCCTCAAGCCGGCATAGTGGAGGCGACTGCTGCCCGCACAGGTTTATCTAGCAGTTGTTTCCATTCATGGACCGCACTCTAGCTTTACATCAGGCGGCGTATTGTCACATGCCGAGCTACAATTTAAGATATCGATGATATGTTAAACCACTTCAAAATATCATCAAATTCCATGAAGGAATAAGGGTTGAAAACATTATGGCATTTTGTATGAGAATTTGTAGGTGAACTCTATCTATAGTCTTAATTAAATAATAATAAATATATCGAATATCCAAATCAGGTAACATTTTAAAATTACCTTCAAATCGTATTAAATTATATTTAAGGAAAAAAGTAAGTATGCACTTAAAGGTCGCGCTATATTGCACGTAAATTTAATTTATTATGTTAATTGACCTTGTGTACAACATATAAAAGGAAATAATATTTTTGTAATAACATATAAATAAAATATACTTAAAAAAAAATAAAAAATAAAGTCGATTCTGTTCATTAAGGTCTAAATCCATAAACCGCAAATGGGAGTCGCTATCGCTTTTCCCGGCTTGATAAAGCCCTATTTGATATTATACACGGCTAATTCCACGCTGATCCCGAAACGAGACAATCTACGTCATTTTGAAAGTGGTGCTATTACTACAGGACGGCAGACTGGGCTAAAATGTACTCATAATATAAAATAGATTACTTAAATGAGTATGTAAATAATATCGCAATTAAGAATAATGTAGTCAGAATAATAAATCCAAAGCGTCTCAATGATTTATTATTAATACAAATAGGAAAGAATTTATTGGGAACAGCCCAGAAATCTGACAAAATACCGATCGGTTATTCATCTAAATAACAAATTTTTTAAAATAAAAATAACACCCCAAAGTGACGCCTACAAAATGAATAATTGAGCGTCAAAAATTTCTACTTAATTACTGCTCACTTGGCGAGAGTTGCCAGACTAAAAAAGATTAATTACCCAATAAATTCCACATCAACACAGCCAAGGTGTTGCCATCGCACCGTATATGGGAAAAAGGCGGGCAGTTTTACCCAAAATGGCTGCCCAGATCATTTTAACAGGCTTACAGTAATTTAGTCGTACTTAAACATTAATTTACTTTTAAACACGCTGTCGGGACTCGTTGGACCACTCTATGTTTGTTCAAAAAGAATTGCTGTTAAATCTACCACAATGAGAAAAACTTGGTAAAAAATACTAACAAAAAAATAATGACAACGTGCGCGGTTTTTTTCTAAAACAATTAATCATAAAAATCAGAGGAGTGTGTAGCTTAGTAGTGCGATCATCCGTGCGTTTAGCAAAGGACGTGGGCTCGATCTCCATTTCAGCTGTGTGATTCAGTTTTAATCACAATAAGTGACAGACTGGTGATGTTTATTAGCCCGATCTGCGGTTTGTACCACCACTTTCAAGCCAGGATCAGTTTGAAAGTAGCCAGATGTAGCCGACAATTTGGATGGTGCACATTTGTCTCCTCCAGCCGGCATAACGGAAGCGGCTGCTGTCTATAGAAAATATAGTAGTTGTTTTGGTTCAAGGATCGCTCTGTACTCGAGTTGTTACAATATATTTTTAGCTACTATAAAAAATTAATAATAGATATATAATATAAAATACGCAATTCGTTTCAACTAAATTTGTCATTAGTAGTATTAAATATAAAAGATGTTCAAATCTATCTACGAGTACGATCATCTTCGTATTCGAATAGGTGATTTTATTTGACATTTCCTACACAGTTGACATAATTATTAAGGCGCCAATACGCTCGCAGACGTTTAAGTGGAATATTAAAAGTCTGAGCACATTTTTATTATACCTACCTAAATCTTGAAGAAACGGAAAATGTGTTTGCGAAACATTTACTTCTAAAAGAGAAATAAATTCAAATAAAGCACGTAATTACTTTTTTAAATTTAGATTTTTTATGGTACAGACATGTTTTTAGTTTATTATTATTTTTATATAGTAACGTATTTTAAGAGTGGAAACTGCAATTTCTCTACATTTCAAGCAATATTTTTTTTAATTAAAAAAGAAAAACAGAACAATATTCATTAGAATTTTATAGTTAGGCATTAAGCTCGCCTTTGTACATTTATTTTTTGTGCAATAAAGAATTTTATTATTATAATTATAGTTTATACGAGTATCAACTCAAAAACTCGATATCTTATTAACCATATTCCCGTCTGAACTATATTGTGTAAAAATACTTTAAATAATTGCAAAGCTTAATTCAAATTATTACAAAAATCTGTTATCGTTAGTTAAGCGCAGAAAGCTTCTTTACAATAATAAATAAGTATCATTCGATTCACAAACTAAATACAACCCCAATTATTCGGCCAATCACATCATTCCACTCTCGAAGTGAATCCACTGACCTATTTCAGATGTGAATCATACGCGAACCGATCTGTCTGACAGTTTGTTGTTTTTAAAATTGAGACTTTGATCCACGAACTGAGTCCAAACTTTCCACCACTTAACCTATTCGACATGGAATATTTCTTTTATAGTTCCAACTGTACCTACTCTATTATTTATATACTACTTCTGTAGAGCTGCATGGTCTGTTGCGGGTTCAATTCTCGGTTGGAACACGTACTATATATTTTTTTATAAATTTAATTAATATTATTATTATATTATGTGAAAGTATATTTGTTTGTCTCCAAATCGAACTCAAACGGGTGAACAAATGATGAAATTTAGCAGTGGTAGCTTAAAGCTAGAATGGGCAAGTTTATAGAAAACGACATATTTTACCAGTTTTAAAGGATTCCCTCACATGTTTTTTTTTAATTTGTTCGATATTATATCAATATTTCACATTTTTATCTTGTAAATTTTTTTTCTTGCTCATCTCAATTTAACATGTTCGATAAACCCGTGCATACAAACTTAATATATATTTAGAAGTTTTATAACTATAGTACAGAGTAATTACAATAACAAAGTTCATAACGACTAATAAACAACACAATAAAACAACTGAAATGTTTGTGAGGTTAATGATTTGTAATAAATGTGCACCTGAGAGAGAATACATGAATAATAAACGAAATGAAAATTAATTTTTTAATTCGTTTAATTGTATTACAACAGCTCTATAAAAATAAAAATTACCTTCAGACTGTCGTCTTATGTAGAATTTACAACACAAAAAAATAATAACAAAAATAAACAAATGACAATTAGTACCATCCGCGTTACTGAAAGGGATATTGGATTTATACAATAAACTATCCGTAATCCGTCAATAAAATGTTGATGTAAGGGAATAAATGTAATTAAATACGTATTTTCTCAATAAAGTATCTATTCAAAATTATTTATTTGTCATAATATTTTATGTGATGGTTTTATATTTTTTAACTATTCGTAGGCAAAACGGTCCGTTTGACAAATATTGGAACCGATGATTATTTTTCGATGAAATTTTGCAATATTGCATCATGGGGAAGGATTATAATTATGCCACAAATCCGAAGAGGACGCGATATTATTTTACGTATACAAATTTGCTGGAAACAGCTACTAAACTATAAATAAAGTACTCAGTGGGGTATATTTGTATCTAAATTCCTGTATGGTTTAGCAAGAGTTGCCCCTACTTTGTTCGTCGAGTCAAACCAATAAATCCTCTACTAACCGTATAAACACGTGTAAATTCGTTTACGGTGGTATTTGTAATTTGGAAATTATTCGGCTCGATACCGATACGGAGCAGTTATGAAACGATGTCGGAATGCCACCGTACGAATTTAAACATGCCAGTTGGCATTTGGCATGAAATGCAAAAACAAAACTTCTTAAATATAATGAATATTGTGACCCTGTGACGATGTAGAGAGATTTAAAAATATCGCATAATTACGTGGCACTTCAATATACACGGTGTTGAATATGTCTAGCATATGGTAGAGTTTATGTAAGTTCAGTGTCAACGTGGATATTAATATTCACGTGCCCTTAGAAGATTTTTAATGCTCCTGGAACAGCTGCTGCAGCGCTGAATCATACGACATTGGCCCGAGTAAGTCGGGATGCGATCGTGAAAAAACTTGGCCATGAATGTTTGATGGCACGATGTATATAACTAACTTTTATTTCGTTTAACTTTCAAGATTTAAAATAATTTATGTCGCGATATTACAAAGTAATTTGATGATGTTTTTTTATATTCCCTTGTAAGAGAATAAGAACGCCTTTGTTTCTAACTTTGTTGTTCTTTTAAACGGGGTCAGACGAACTATGTTTATATTAGGCCTAAATCGGAACAAATAGGTACTTAAAAATATATAAATATTCAAACAATACTCACATTGTGCTGGTGAAGTGTGAGCACCACGTTATCGAAGTTCGTTGAGTTTGAAAGAGCTTCTGAACTTCCACGGAGTAGTTCAGCTAATAAATCGACACCAGGTTTTACACCAGCTAGTTTTGATGGTGACGATGTTGCCCTGACGTGAGTGGGACCTTTACTCCTATTTCCTATAGTCGAACCCGCACTTGTTTTTCTGGTAATTGGTACAGTTGCATCAGATAGGCTTCGTCTACCGACCTCTACCGATCGTGTAGAAGGCGCTTCTAAATTCCGGCCAAACGGTCCACGTGTAAGTTGTTGTCTTCGCGTCATGATATCAGTTTCTTCTTGACAACAAAATGGAGATGGTGATGCAGTTCTATCTCTAGAGCCTTCGCTCTCTCCTTCCGAAGGCGAATCTCCTCTTGATATAATACCGAATTTTCTACCGAGTGTTCTATAAGCATCTTCGTCCCTTTCGTCTGAACTTTGTTGTGACAAACGAGCTCTTCTCGCTCTCAATTCCAATTCTGATCTCGGCCACACAACTGAAATCACTTCACCAGGACTAGGGGGACCGTTTGTACAAGAATCATCCGATTTATCACCTAATATGGAAGATGTTCGAGCTTCGGCAGATAAACGCATCTCTTGTAGAGACGCCTCACTACTATCTCTTTTGCATCCATTTACAGAATGCAACGGTTCATCTTCACCCCCGTCATCGCTAGCTGTTGTAATATAAATACCTTTTCTTCGTTTCGTTTTATCGAGAGGTCGACGTTTTTCTCTTGCACTTATTGGCGCGGGTGTGCATGGGTTTTGTACCGCTGCTAATAAACTAGCCACTTGTTCACTCGTTATTGTCTCATCTTCTTTATCTCTGTCCAAAGAGCCATCAGAAGCAGCATCTAACCTAGTATTTTCCTCGATTGGTAATTCTTTTGACCACTGTTTCACTATACACTCATACACGGGTACTGGAATAACACTCGCTATAACACTCGCAGAGTCTGTATTTTGAATCGGAAAGGACCCACATTCACAGTCAACATTGACACACGAGTTTGAAGGTGGATCAGGTAGAGGTGGGAACGAGAAAGGTTGCGCCGGTTCTATAGGAGAAGTTCCTTCACTGTGAGCTTGCGCACTATCTGCCTGAGAACCATCACTTTCTTCTCTTAGTTCATGCAATACGCGAGGGGTCATTAACATTGGTAAACTCCCTCCAGGTCCCGAAGGTTCGTCATCTCTGACATTACGCCGAGGTAACGGATGTGTCAATGACCTAGCACCGAGTTGTTTATGTGGCGTTTCTGGTGGCGGTGACCGCGGTGCCGGTGATACATGGGCCAACAATCCCTCGTCCGATCCTACCGCAGAATCGACCGAGGCGACAGATCCACCTTCAGTGGGCGTTTCTTCGGTAGCGAGATTCGATGACTCCGCGTCTCTTCTTATGTTGGATGCGCCCACGACAGGATCGTTTGTCTTCGCGTTCGTTCTTTTCCCAAAATCGAAGATAGACGGTTGTCGAAGTGAACCCCGATAATACTTTTCCGGAGCGAAATCGCCTTGAGAGAACGATGCACTTCGGTATGGTATAGTTTTTTGAGCATAAGAGCCTATTATAGACCTCGGCTCGACTCTCACTAAAGTGATGTTGTCAGCGTCGAAATCAGGCACGTCAGTGGTGGACGCCCTGTCGACAGAGATCCCGCGGTCTAGTCTCGTGTTGGCGCAGCAGAGAGACGACGATTCGCGAGGAGGGCTATGTCGGTGCCGACTGCGCGGTGGAGGGACCGGCGGCAGCACAGGCGCAGAATGCGGCGGCGGGAGCGGAGGCGGCGGCGGCGTGGCGCGCGGCAGGAGACGTTCCGTGAGCGCCTGCAGTCGTTGGTGACGCGAAGGCCGCTCGTCGCGGGCGCCGCGCCCCAGGCGTCGCTGAAAGCGCTCCAGGGTGCGGCGGTCGGGCTTAGCGCGGCCGAGGCACGCGGCCACCGCCTCCTCGGAGCAGCAGCGACACGGGCAGGCACGCGGCGGCGGCGCTCGGCGGACAGCGTACCTCACCGCGCCCAGCGTCACGTACGGCGACCTGCACACGAATTATATTTAGACCATGCGCACGCGCGGCGCGCCGAACGACTCGGCGGCGAGTGCGACAGATTTAGAGCAATAGCGACGAGCGTCCCCCGCGATTGCTTTACAGAATTCCGGGAGGATTCCCTCAATCGCTTCTTCTTAATCCAAAGATAATATAGAATGTACTAATCTAAATTTAGTGAATTAATAATAAATCCGTCAATACTGTCTAATCTTAGCTTATTTATTGTAACTTTAAATTCGAACTCATTTCGAGACGATAATTCCTCTAAACTAATAATCATAATAATCATGACACGCAATAATGCAATTGTGGTCTCAGCAGACTTACTTCATAAGAATCAATATATGCACATTATTTTATCGCTTTATCTTATATTGAAGTGTAAGCATCAGAACTGGTTAATAAAAAAACTATATGTAAGCAAAAAAAAATATTTTGTTCTAAAATCGATGAATATAAAATCAATATTTCATTATATATTATAGATTACTGAATATAGAAATATATTTTGGCCTGTACCGATCTCAGTCGTCAAGGACATAATTATATTTAGGCGATTCATGTAACTAACATTCAATATAGACATAGACGGAAGGCGCGACTTCTAATAATAGCGTTTGACTGGTGATTTGGCGACAGAGTGTCGCTTGTGGTAATGTTTACAATTTCTCCTCTGTAGCGTTTCAGGCTGAAATCCATAGTTTTGACATAATAATGTATTTACTTATAAATAAATAAAATTCATCATTGTTTAAAAAAAACGAACTCGATTATCTACAATTTAATAATATTCAACTTATATGAGTATTATTTTTTTACGAATATTACAATTTGTTACGCGAACGTCCTAGGTTCAATTTCTAATGGAAACAAAGATTTTATACGTATATTAAATGGTAAATGTTTGTTTCGGCTCTGGGTATTATATTATCCTTGTACTCAGAGCATTGTATATTGTAGAGTATATATTATATGTTTATAATTTATAAAAATACCAGAATAATATTTTTAGTAATGTGAGATCATTCTATAGATATGAACCTGAGTGACTTCCCGTCCGTTCCACGTGTCAGTATTATTAAGAATTTTAATTAAGTTTTAGAAATGAAACTTTTAATTGGATCGGAACTTTACATCCATTTATTTATTTTCGTGTGTAGGTTCAAAATGTCATGTTTTAACTATTAGTTTTAATAATATTTAAAAAAATAACATGTCTAATTAAAATAAAATAAGTATATGAAAGAATGATAGAATATAGAATAAAAGATAGAAGAAAATAGATGAATTTTACTTTCCTTTTAACCCTTTGTGTGTCAAAACGTGGATCCATATTATTAATTTTTTGTATATTTTTTTGAGTTTTTGAGTCAAATTTTTATATAAACTATTTAGTAAATTTTAATTTTGGCAAGACGTGATCATGCCATGCTGCGTGCTCTGCTAGTTTTAATGGTTTGAAACTGTACTTTGATCTTTATATTATACATGTAATCTATAATTATCTGTTTATGCATTAATACTAAATAAATTAACAATAGAATTTTATAACCTGGTAAAATCTCGTCTCCTTCGTGCGGCATCTTGCGGCGAACGCGATCGCGCTTCCGACGCCATAGGTATTCACGTCACACCTCGCATGCTGTGACACTTACTTTTGCATCTGAAAACATTGCGAAAAGTGTGTTGGTACAAGAAAATTTACTTAAATATTGGTCTTAAATTTTTGTTACTTTAAACATTCTTGTATATAGTGAAATACAGTAAATTAATCATAGTAGTATTTATTTAAATAAGTAAATAAAATGGCAATTTTGGTCTAAAATAATTTAATGGAAAGATTAATATCAAAAATAAATTATGTTTTTATAAACTATTTATTCGACTTTCATACAAATTAGTAATTAGTCGACGTTAATAAAAAAAACAAGGGCAATGGTCCGTTTGCTTTAAATAACCAAAAACAATTTTACAAATAAAAAGATGTCGTATTTCTCAAAAATTGAGGCCGTGCTGATATGATGGATTTAGATTTAATAGGTGTGTGGGATAATAAGGCGTTGGTGTGTAATAAAAGGTGACACTCCAAAATGTTCTTTATATTAAAATTTACGATCCAAAAAGATCAGAAAAACGACTTGAAGTTTTAAAATTTTTTACAATTGCAACATAAACTTTGACAAAAAGTTTTAGAACAAATACGTTTTTTTTATGACATTTTTTTATACTAGCTTGGGATATGACAACATTTCGCCTGATGTAAAGTCCCCTCCGCTATGCCATTCTTTAAAAAATTCTCAGAATCTCTGTAAAAGGCAATTAAAATTAAATACTATAAGGCAAAATAACTGTAAAAATAAATTGTACCAATAAAATTCTAATTATAAGTATTTATAAAAAATTGATATTGCATTTAAAGAGCGGTCGTGGCCTAGCGGTTGAACCAGTGGACTCACGATCGTGTTCAAAATTTGAAATGAAATGGCCTAGTCAACTAGGTTCGGTATTAGTTTTTGTAAGTATAACGATTCATTGCATTGAGTCGGTATAGCGGAGGCGAATTACACTTAATTTATCATACCCAATCACTTTTCAGAAAAATCTTTCATTAGTTTTCAATTATAATATATGTTTTTTAATTTGTAATGTTATTGTCACCAGCCAGATACTCGTACAAAACAATAAAACCAAAGATTTTAATATAACTTTATTCGTACAAAATACCCAAAATATTTTTTCCCGAACTTACTTATTATTTGCGAAAATATTTCCAAACCTTTACTTTTACAATATCTTTTTATAGAAACAATTTTATAGTACCCATTGTTTATAAAATACACCAACTGCAAATATACTAGTACAATGAACTGTTTAAAATAAAAATTAAAATGTTTCTTTCATTAATACAGTAACACCATCTATCTGAGATGTAAGGAACCAATATCGAGTATTAGGCGGGCGGGAAAAGTTTGGGCTGAAATCTAAAATTAGGGCGGATTGGTTTAATTCCAAAGAATCTATGTAGATGGCGCTGATTTTCATACATACAAATTAAAATATAAATAGTTTCGTGGTAGATATTTTATTTTTATTTAGAAACTTTATTGAAACAAATCAAAAGGCGATACTTATGTAGTGCAAAAAATAGAATTATAATAGATACAAAAAATTAACAATATAAGCACATTTTTAATACTTTAGTGACCATTATGGCGCGATAGTTAACACACCATCTGTTTCGCGAAGGTCCCGGGTTTGATTCAAATAATTTCTAAATATTCGTTTCGGGTCTGAATAATAAATTATAAATTTACGTTGTCTTTGACAGTATTTGAAGTTTTATATGATGTCCCTTTAACCCTGCTCTATTATAAAATTGAGGGTAAACAGTTACTATGCCTAGGTTATAGGAGTGTGGTTACACGGCGGATTATTAAAAAAAAAAATTCCAAAAAAAAACTATAATCAATAAAGGATCCCTATTATCAAATCCAAAGAAAATAAACAAACAAAAAACAACATTTCATTAAAGTATTAACATCTAAGTTAACGTTTGAAGAGAAACAGATCCACGAAGATTTATACCACCATTTTTGTCTCGTTAGCAAACCACATGCTTCGAACAGTGACAATCAAAGCTTTTAATGGTTGCCTCTACCATAGACTTATAAAATACTTATAGTAGATACCTTTTTAGAACATGAAATTCCTCTTATTTTAGTAATACCTCGCGTCTCGGGGAAGACGAAGAGATAATGTTGGACTCTCTGATACTCCCCAATAAACCTCCATGGTGTCTCTCTCTATGTCATATTGTGAGATCACGGGCATGTTTCTCATTATCCGCAGCCCAGACTCGGCCCTTAGCCTGATGGATGCCCAAAGTAGAGTGTAACCAAAGACGAAACTCCACCTCGTTGGTTTTGGTTTAAATAAATTATTACGAAAAATGAAACGGACTGGCAGCACTTCCAATCGGTACTAACCCTTCCTCAGCCCACACTAAAGGGTGC
Organism: Tinea pellionella; assembly: GCA_948150575.1. NCBI lineage: Eukaryota > Metazoa > Arthropoda > Insecta > Lepidoptera > Tineidae > Tinea > Tinea pellionella. The sequence goes on along the minus strand of OX411263.1, from coordinate 5,482,960 downwards.
ATGTTGGTTTTGCATTTTTATTATTAAATTGTCAAGTCTAAATTCTAAATTTGTATTAAATCTATGGGCAAACTTAACGCCTTCTACCAAAATAGTTAACGATCACTCTGGCAGTTAAAACGAATTGTCAAAGTTATAATTTTATTCTGCGTACACGCATAGTTGTGTGAAACGTTAGTTAGTATTATTGTTTTATTAATTAATAAACTATGATCTCGGCTGTACACAAGTATGAAATATGATTCTAATACACTCCACGTATCTTATTACTTATGAGTCACTTGTTCAACTACAATGTTAATTGATTTATTTCACACAGTAATATTGGATATACTTTTTATCTTGATTATCTTGTAAATATCTAAAAAGAGTGGTAGGCAGACTGATGATGGTTTTTAGCTCATTCTGTCGTCTTGCGGTAGTACCACGATCCGTGAAGTGACCTAGCGAGTCGAGCAAGAAGCTTCAGCTTGAAAGTAACCAGGTATAAGGAGAGGAGTCTGTTAAGCTGGCATAGTGCAGGCGACTGTGAATTCTCCGTCGTAGCGGTAGTTTCAGTTCATAAACGGAAACTGTTAGCATAGAGAAATTTCAGCAGATAGTGGTCAGTTTGGAAGTAGCTAGATATAGCGAGAGGAGTGTGCACTGTCAGTCTAGATGCTACACATTTGTCTCCTCAAGCCGGCATAGCGGAGGCGACTGCTGACTGATAAAAGTTTTCTGTGGTAGCAGTTGTTTCCGTTCACGATAATTGTATTTTTACTAATTTTTTGCTAATGATTGTTTAATCATTTGATTCTATTTGTATAAAGTATTAATTTTATAAATTGTGTGTATATTTTTAAGATAATTTTGCATGTCGAGCGACAGAGAACTTAAATAATAATAAATAAATTTCATTTCATTTCATTTCATAGACTGCACTCTAGCTTTACATAGCGGCGTGTTGTCATATGCCGAGCTACAAAAAAATATATACGATTAAAATGACTTGTACTTAAAATACTAAACGACTGATATTAAACAGATATGTTGCGAAAATAGTATATCTAATACCTAACCACCAAAAATACCTCAGAGAGTCTAGATTAGTGAGGCGTGTGACAAAAAAAGCATTCTAAAATTACAACGAGATTCTTAAAACAACGAAACGTGATCGTAATACTCAAAGAGACCAATTTATTAGTGATTTATATTGTTAGTCTTTGTAAAGTCATTACAAATCTCTTTGTAAACTGAGATTTTTATTTTGGCTCGTCATATGACCGCACTCCGACTGATGTTAAGTTAGAGTGCTATCCTGTATAAAGGAGAATGCCCATTTTTGGGCCCATTTGATACCTAATAGTTAGGTAACAAAACAATATTCTAAAATAATATCTTTTTTTTATTAATTCACTTTAATTATATTAACACGTCACTTACCAATCAATAGACAATGTTTAATTACATAAAAACAGATATCATCAATTATTAAAGCATTTAAAATAATAATAACCTCAAATATTGCATCAGAAAACATCTAATTACTCAATAACCCGGGTGAAAAGGTTAAAACTGATTAGTAATAAGGAAGTAGTTTTATTTTTCTACAAAATTAACTTCAAATCATCGACAAACTCGAGAAAAAAAATAGTGGGCCCATTTTTCTTAGGCGAATAGGCATTCTCCTTTATCTGTAGTAGCAGTTGTTTCCGATCGTGGACCGCACTTTCTTCACAAAAGGCTTAAAGGAGAAAAGACGTGGCTGGCGTGGCTACTTTAGTGGTGTAAAAAAATTAGGAGTAAGATGATTAACGCAAGGGCTGATAATCATACCATTGAAAGTAATGTTATTTCTTTGATTTTTATCGGTATTCTAAAAACATTATTTTTATGTACTCGTAGATACTGAAAGTAATGAAAAATAGCGATGCTTGATAACGTTACCCCGTCGACAATAATCAAGAAATATATAGACAATAGATAACGTTATTTGTATGGGTAACGTTAATCAAATATAACGGTGTATAAAGGTATTACTTTTAATTCTTGCTTTAAAAATAATTTTCTTAAATCAGGGACTGAATAACCGGTATACCAAAAATACGTTAAAAAAATATTTACCGATAAATAAGGTTAATTATTGTTGTTATTTTTTTTTATTGTAGCCCGGCATGTGACAACACTCTGCCTGATATAAAGCTAGAGTACGGTCCATGAATGGAAACAACTGTTACTACAGAAAAATCTCTACGGGCAGCAGGCGCCTCCACTAGGCTTGAGGAGACGAGCATGTAGTTGAGAGTGCACACTCCTCTCGTTATATCTGGCTACTTTCAAACTACATAGGATTATGAGAAATATCCAACATGAAACATGTATATAGATATTATTTGGATTAAGGCCAAGAAGAAAGTGATGAACCCACTTACTCAATCAGCATAATAAAGTGTTCACACTCATTGTTGTAAATTTATTTTTAAATTCTGCATTTTATAACTCTTCCGTGATCGCATTTTTGAAAACGAAAATATTGTCAGCACTTCTTTTAATTGCATCGTTAAAACTTCGCCAAGTTTGTAAACAATTTTTTTTTTAATTTAAATAACATATTTTTTTCAATCAAATTTTTATTTTATTTTTATTTACTTATGATTTAAGTAGGTACCTACCCTACAATCAATACATAGTACACAGTAAAATTAATTAATAAGTATTGGTTAGAACCATTTTTTTATAGTAGTCTGTTTTGCCGCCTAATGTTGTAGAGATAACACTAATAACAGCTACCACAGAAAAATATTGTAATCAAAAATTACCTCCGCTATGCCGACTTCATACGACGAGTGGGCATACTGAAGTTTGACAGAGCAGACCCAACTCGTTTTTGCCAAGCTAATTCCGAATGCAACTAGCTCCCTCGGGTCAGAAAACTAAGCTTATAATAGAGGCCGTAGTCTAACACTATAAAAACCATAAATTACAACATAAGTGACTCAAATAACAGTTTATTTTCCACAATAAAGGTACGATAAGTAAATATTTAATTTCCTTTGTCAGACGGTGGTCGAAGTGCGTAGGCGCTGTCGACGTCCGCACGACACCTTACTGACAAATTGCCAAAAAATACTGGTTTCCTTCTAAAGCGTAGAGGTCTCATTTTGATTGGTTAGAAATCCTCGTTGTACATCTTCTTATAACGCAAGTATCCTTCAGTCTTTTTCAGGAAGTGTATATACAAATTATTGAGTAATGAGTACGTATAGTAAAAGTTGTAAAATTGTATTTATTATAGTTACAAAAATTATATGCCCTATTTTTCATTAAAATTGCATTTTTTGCAATAACATAAATAAAAGGGAATTCTGACCGTCTTAAGTACACATCTAGATGTTATAAAATCGTGTATTTAAATATTTGACATTAAAATCTCTCGCGACCCCATAGTTTAAGAAGGCTTGGTATACATATATCAATGCTATTTTACAAAATTATTTATTTTCAATTTTGTCAAATGTCAGTCAAAAATACAATGCCGAAAAAAGCAGAATATAATGTTTTAACTGGCATTTTTAATATTTTTATATAATAGATTGTGCAATAAAGTATCATTATTATTAATTCAGTAGTTGCTGCAGTAGTTATTTGGACTGTAATAATTACAGTTTTCTTCACCATTCATACTAAGAAATTAATTCAAAGTGGGACATCCTATATATTTTGTACTATATCTCTGTAAAAAATATTATTCTAACGCGTAATGTAATAGATTTATTTTGGGTATTCTATTTTAGTAAGTGAGGGGAAAAGAGATCAGGAACGATCTATCAGAAAATGACGAAAGTGTTATTACAGATGATGGATACAAAAACATTTACACGCTTTGTAGTAATGCTGAATGAATTATTTATTGTCCCTGTCAATATTCAACCCATTGCTAAGTTTTTTTATTGTAGCTCGGTAAATGACGACACTCCGTCTGATGTAAAGCTAAAGTGCACTCCATGAACGGAAACAACTGCTACTACACTTTTTACAAACAGCAGTCGCCTTCGCTATGCCGGCTTGAGGAAACGAATGTGTATAATCCAGATTGACAGTGTTCGCTATACCTGGCTACTTCCAAACTGATATCGCAACTCGACAAAGATGTTACATTCAAAAGGACGGCAGACTAGGCTAATAACCATCATCAGTCTGCCTACCACTTTTATTCATGGCAAAATTTATTACTTTATATAGCTTTTACTGTGTCATTATGATTAGATTAATCTCCAACTAACGGAATAATAAAACGAGATCGCCATCTTTTGCAGACATTTTTATTACAACAATAAAAAATTAAATATCCGGTCAAAAAAAGATTGACATCTTAAAATCCATATTCATGTTAAACATATAAATGATTTTATTTATTTAAATAAATTATACATAAATTATGATTCTTTGTTAATTTATTTGAAATATTTTTATCGCTTTATTATTTATAACCTACGTAAGACAGGTAGGTAGGTTGTATCAATTATGTTCTTTTTTGTACTAGAATCATTAAAATTCATCAGATTAATTTGCTTGAGGAGACGAATATGCACCATCTAGATTGACAGTGCACACTCCTCTCGTTATACATGGCTATTTTCAAACTGTTCCCAAAACGCAACAAGATGTAAGCACTATACGCACTATTAAAGGGTGGTAGGCAGACTGATGAAGGTTATTATGGTTGTTTGCTCAGTCTGCCGTCCTGGGGCAGTACCACCACTTTCGAATGTAACACCCGTGAAGTGACCTTGTTGTGTTTCGGGAGCAGTTAGAAATTAGCCAGTTATAGTGAGAGGAGTGTGCACTGTCACTCTAGATAGTGCATTCTCGTCTCCTCAGGCCGGCATAGCGGAGGCGACAGCTGCCCGTAGAGATTTCACTCTAGCTTTACATCAGGCGGAGTGTTGTCATATGCCGAGCTACAATTTAAAAAAAACAAAAAATAACAAAGTGACATTTGTAGTTACATTGGCTAGAATTAGCTAGGTTCGAATACGGGTCTCATCGATCGTGTGTTCCCGCGTCTTACCACTAGACCACGGCCGCTCTTAAGTAATTTATTATATGCAAAAATGTATATACAAATAAGTATTGTTTACTGCCACGCTATTGGTCGAAACGTGATTTCTGTAGCCAAAGGTCGAATCGCTAAAGTTCATTTAACTTGTAAGAAATACTTGAGATTGACCTTGTTAAATATATTTACTTTCTTTATTATGATATAGGTTACTCTACGACCTTTTTTAGTTATTGAAATTGACAGTGTTGATAGTTGACGAATGACATTTTGACAGTTTTAACACATCAATCGGTCTTTTTTTTAACACAATTGGACGTAGCCTGACATAACGAGACGAGTGTGCACTGTTAGCCTGAACACTACACATCCGTCTCCTCAAGCCAGCATAGCGGAGGAGACTGCTGCCTTTATAAATTTCTCTGTGTTATCATATTATGCCGGGCAATAAATAAAAAAATAATGTAAAACAAGATGTAATATCAATTTAAATTACAAAATAGCTAATCGATTGTAATCCGACAGTAAAAGATAGAAGTTTATTTAAAAAAAAAAAAACTAAAAGTCGTCGCCGACATCGGCATTGAAAAGACACGTAACAAATCAAACTGGTTCCAGTTTATATTATAGATTCGAATACATTTTACTCGATGATGATTAATCGAATAGGTCGAAATGACTAAGAACTTTTTACTTTTGACATCAAACTCTTAAAAAACAATTTTTTATACGAAATATATAAGATAAAATAGAGTTAGTCGGATGATGAAGTGGCCTTGTTTAATTTGGAAACCAGGTATAACGAGAGAAGTGTGCACAGTAAATCTGGATGATACACATTCGTCTCCTCAGACCGGTATAGCGGAGGCGACTGCTGCCTGTAGAAATATACCGCACTCTACCTTAACGTCAGACGAGGTGTGGTCATATTATGCCAAGCTACAATAAAAAAAACTTGGTAGGCGTCTGCCTATCAGTCTTGATGGTGTTTATTAGCCCAGTCTGTCCAGAAGTGTACCTAAGCTAGTCGCGTTCGGGATCAGCTTGGAATTGACCGTGTAACCTGGATGGTGCACGTGTCCTCAAGTCGCAATAGCATAGCCAATTGCAACCCTGCAGAAATGTCTCTAAGGTCCGTTTGCACCAGATGGCCCGTTAAAATTACTTTAACTATTACTTTTACGCTTACTCTAACCGTTATATTAACATTACTGTTTACATTTACTCTACACGAGCTGCAGCATCGTCGCGCCTGTTTTGACGCTTACTTTAACGTTAACCGTAACCAGAGAATCTTGGCTGGTTAAAGTATTTGTTAAACCAATGTCACTAACGTCAAAAGTAAAGCCAAATTTTTTTTCTATTATTTTTTCGGGATCAGCCACCCATTTAACAATAACAATACGAATTTACATGATATTGCAACGCGTATAGAGTAAATGTAAACGTTTAACGGTTACGTCGCGTCGTCGCCGTAAAAGTAATAGTTAAAGTAACTTTAACGGGATTTCTGGTGCTAGCGGACGTAAGGAAGCAGTTGTCTCCGTTTATGGACCACACTCTGGCTTAATATCAGACGGTATACAAAAAAAGTAAAAAATATTAATTATAAGCTGTGGGCTTAACTTGATAAAGCTGTTGTTAAGAAATCGATTGGTTCTTAATTACGGTACAATGATTAAGCCTATAGTTCCAACGGCATGATTAATTTGCTGTTTCTACATAATTATACGAAATTATTTGGAGACATATTATCATTATTTTTATTGATTTATAGGAGAAAGTTTTTCGATTGTTTCCCTTCATAATTACAGAATAAATTACAAGAGTAATTGACCTACGAACGTAAACATTAGCGTCATTACAGGTGTGGTATAATCCAGGACTCGTTGCGACACAGATGTGGATTAACATGCCTCGGAAATCATACAGTTTTCTAAACCTAGAACCTAAAAAAAAGCGGCCGTGGTCTAGCGGTAAGACGCGTGAACTCACGATCGATGAGACCCGTGTTCGAACCTCGCTAATTCTGACCGGTACCAATGTAACTTCGTTATATGTACTTTGGTCGCTCAGTGCCTATAGGCACTATTAAAGAGTGGTAGGCAGACTGATGATGGTTATTTGTCGAGTCTGCCGTCCTGGGGTAGTACCACCACTTTCGAATGTAACACCCGTGAAGTGACTTTATCGCGTTTCGGGAATAGTTTGAAAGTAGCCAGGTGTAACGAGAGGAGTGTGCACTGTCAATCTAGACGGTACATACTCGTCTCCTCAAGCCGGCATAGTGGAGGCGACTGCTGCCCGCACAGGTTTCTCTGTAGTAGCAGTTGTTTCCATTCACGGACCGCACTCTAGCTTTACATCAGGCGGAGTGTTGTTGCATGCCGAGCTACAATAAAAAAAAACTTAAGTCTCAGTAACACTAGACTTACTCTAGAATTAATTTTACAAAAATGTTAAGTCGTTTATATAATCTGAGCAAGGCTCTGAAAAACGCAATGACGCTCTTAAACGTAAATATCTACCAATTATATATAATTACTAGCTGTTGGGTAAAAGCCGCGGGCGCAAGCGGCCCGCGGAGGCCCTTTTTGTCGTAAAACGTATTAGATCGAATAGATTTTAGGCAGTTTTTAAATATTTAGCTCGCCATCTAAAAGCGTTTACGTTTCTGAACAAAATTGGTCTTTACACGGTGACGCTAACGTATTTACTTTTCGAGATATGGCGATTTTAAAAAATTTTAAAAAAAACAAAATTTAAAAAAAAATTAGTGCTGGTCATACTGAACAAAATTGGTCTTTACACGGTGACGCTAACGTATCTACTTTTCGAGATATGGCGATTTTAAAAAATTAAAAAAAAAAAATTAAAAAAAAGTAGTGCTGGTCATACTGAACAATATTGGTCTTTACACGGTGACGCTAACGTATGTACTTTTTGAGTAATAGCTATTTTAGAAAATTAAAAAAAAAAAAAAGCAAATAGTGCTGGTCATACTGAACAATATTGATCTTTACACGGTGACGCTAACGTATCTACTTTTCGAGATATGAAGATTTTAAAAAATTAAAAAAAAAAAACAAAAATTTAAAAAAAAAGTGCTGGTCATACTGAACAAAATTGGTCTTTACACGGTGACGCTAACGTATCAACTTTTCGAGATATGGCGATTTTAAAAAATTAAAAAAAAAACAAAAGTTTAAAAAAAAAATAGTGCTGGTCATACTGAACAATATTGGTCTTTACACGGTGACGCTAACGTATCTACTTTTCGAGATATGAAGATTTTAAAAAATTAAAAAAAAAACTAAAACAAAAATTTAAAAAAATAGTGCTGGTCACACTGAACAAAATTGTTCTTTACATGGTTAGTCTGACGTATCTACTTCTTGAGATATTTAAAAGAAAGCCCGCCGCGCGGAGCAAATTCGATGTTCACGCGGCCGCGCTCACCGTCCGACTGACCGAGGTAAAGCCGTTTCGATCGTTCGTCCCGAAAATGCCTCGTCGCGGATGCTGTTAGGCCACGCCCAAGCGCCATGCTCCGTTTCATATTGGCGTACCGGCGGGAAAAGGATAAAAATACGATCGAGGAAAAATTTTTTTCGAGCAATTTTGAAAAAAAAAGTATCGTTTTCGAAATTATAGGGCATTCCCTACAACGTTTGTTCCGGCACTTTTGCCTCATCTCTTTCCGTTTCCGAGATATCGCTACCACTTCCGGTCCAGAATCGACTTCCGGTCAATGTCGTATTTTTCTCGACGGTTTTGGAACGCCCTCTATACGACTCAAAAAACCGCTACCCTCCACTATACCGGCAAGTGCGAAATAATTGATGTCAGTCAGTGAGTGAGTGAGTGGTATTGCAGCTATATATTAGTACTAGCTGTTGGGTAAAAGCCGCGGGCGCAAGCGGCCCGCGGAGGCCCTTTTTGTCGTAAAACGTATTAGATCGAATAGATTTTAGGCAGTTTTGAAAATATTTAGCTCGCCATCTAAAAGCGTTTACGTTTCTGAACAAAATTGGTCTTTACACGGTGACGCTAACGTATCTACTTTTCGAGATATGGCGATTTTAAAAAATTAAAAAAAAAACAAAATTTAAAAAAAATTAGTGCTGGTCATACTGAACAAAATTGGTCTTTACACGGTGACGCTAACGTATCTACTTTTCGAGATATGGCGATTTTAAAAAATTAAAAAAAAAAAATTAAAAAAAAAGTAGTGCTGGTCATACTGAACAATATTGGTCTTTACACGGTGACGCTAACGTATGTACTTTTTGAGTAATAGCTATTTTAGAAAATTAAAAAAAAAAACAAAAATTTAAAAAAAAATAGTGCTGGTCATACTGAACAATATTGGTCTTTACACGGTGACGCTAACGTATCTACTTTTCGAGATATGAAGATTTTAAAAAATTAAAAAAAAGACTAAAACAAAAATTTAAAAAAATAGTGCTGGTCACACTGAACAAAATTGTTCTTTACATGGTTACTCTGACGTATCTACTTCTTGAGATATTTAAAAGAAAGCCCGCCGCGCGGAGCAAATTCGATGTTCACGCGGCCGCGCTCACCGTCCGACTGACCGAGGTAAAGCCGTTTCGATCGTTCGTCCCGAAAATGCCTCGTCGCGGATGCTGTTAGGCCACGCCCACCGCCATGCTCCGTTTCATATTGGCGTACCGGCGGGAAAAGGATATAAATACGATCGAGGAAAAATTTTTTTTGCCCGATTTTGAAAAATTTTTTTTTTAATTTCGCCATAAGACGACATTCTCTACAACTTTCTCTATGGGGTGACTGCCCCGACTCGCCCCGTTTCCGAGATATCGCTATCACTTCCGGTCCAGAATCGACTTCCGGTCAAAGTCGTATTTTTCTCGACGGTTTTGGAACGCCCTCTATACGACTCAAAAAACCGCTACCCTCCACTATACCGGCAAGTGCGAAATAATTGATGTCAATGAGTGAGTCAGTGAGTGGTATTGCAGCTATATATTAGTATAATTTTTTTTAATTTCGCCATAAGACGACATTCTCTACAACTTTCTCTATGGGGTGACTGCCCCGACTCGCCCCGTTTCCGAGATATCGCTATCACTTCCGGTCCAGAATCGACTTCCGGTCAAAGTCGTATTTTTCTCGACGGTTTTGGAACGCCCTCTATACGACTCAAAAAACCGCTACCCTCCACTATACCGGCAAGTGCGAAATAATTGATGTCAATGAGTGAGTCAGTGAGTGGTATTGCAGCTATATATTAGTATAATAATATAATAATTGGTTTAGAAGGTTTTATTTAATTTAATAAAAAACTAGATATGTCTGTTTTCACTAACAAGCCTCCAACGCGCTCTTACTTAGACATATAGATATATAGGTACTATCAGCAAAACAAGCACTGCAGCACTATAGAAAATAATCATCTGAGAACTCAGTAGAAATACCCTTTTAATTTTTATCCAATTAGTGATACAAAGAAGTTTAATTGTTCATAACAGGTCGATATCCAAGCGTAGGTAAGGTGATACAGCCTGTCACTGATTGTACGTACATTATTTTTAATTTTGAAATTATTTCCTCAGCACGGCAAGGGCGCTCCCGAAAAAGTGCAGGAACGTGAAGAGTTCTGGCGTTCCTGGCAGTGATGCAGACCACCTTACGAGCTTAGTGCGGCCATAGCGGCTCAATTACAGATAAAGAACCCGCGAGTAATCTACAATGCCTTTTTTATTAATTAATTAGTACTTAAAAATACTTTTTAGGATGAATAACTCTTATTTAAAACCGGATTTTATTTTATCAACCGTTTATACTTATATCCCATTAAGGGAACAAAACATAATAATAAATTATAGAGGTTTAAATACATTAAATTGAAATCTTTACATTTAACAATTTCCATATTTATTTTTTTTTAAATGTTACCGCCTTCATCCTCTTCCTTTTAAGTAAATATAAATAATTACATATATTAAAATATGAAGAAACCCACTCAATTTATTTGTTAATGTTGGTTTTTCTTATGATAAGGGTTTTTACTTAGAAATAACAACCACTATGCCGACCGTTAGCGCTTCCGGTTTCATATCTAGAGAACCTTTTAAAAAAGAACCTTGAGAAAATCAAACGCAAAAGAATTCAAAAACATGTCCTATAACATTTTGTGGCTGAAAACTATCTCAATCCTTTTCAGTGATTAGGTCAGACAGACATACTTTCAGATTCATAATATTATCCTATTTAATCCTATTTGTTAATTATAGTGCTCTATTTTCTATTATATAGACTGACAACTGATAATAAAGTATCTTTATTTATTTATTTTATTCGGTCTGTTACAAATTTTATAATATAATATTATTTTTAAAAAAGTAAGTAATTATTTTTGGTCTACATGTCATTATGTATGTAAATTTATATTTATTTTCAAAAAGCACTTTTCTTAATAAAAAAAGCTTCAAGATTATCTTTGAATAATTAATTCCAATACAGGATGTCCTATAGCCGTCTACGAGTAATTATGCAACGAAATATCTCTTTTTAAAAAGCACTCTGTATAAATAAAACTTAAATGCTTAATTCATCGTCATCAATTAAATTGACATCATAAATTATATTTGACATTAAATTTATGCTTATTAATGTCAACGCTTTAAAAAGTTTTTTGTCATTTTATAAAATCAATCTTTCTTACTTTTTATGTATCGACATTAAGATACGGTTTTTTTAGATTTATCGAACAACTAGTCGACATTTTGCGCTCGTCTCTGAACTTATTCAGGTAAATTAAACTATTAGAATATTTGTTACATTTTTATATAAAAAGTTTTTGATTGGTGATAAAAGTTCAGTCCTACATACTGAAATATTACTCTGTTATTACACTATGGTCGTTTAACGTCTATGATACAGGCACAAAATTTTTACATAATTCCACGCATTCGTCTAGAATTTAGTGAAGTTTGAACACGGCCGCACGTATTCGCTTTATTTGCTCAGTATCTGTAGTATTATAATTCAAGCACGACATATGAAACTGATTAGCTCTATCTGCCGACCCAAGTCAAGTGGTCGGGGATAACAAGACGAATGTGCATTGTTAACTAAGGCTATCGTCTGGACTCACACCTTTAAACGCAAGGTCACGGCCGCTCTGAAACTTCTAAAACCTACTTTAATAATAATAAGTAGTAAGTAATTAATCATCTTTAAGTTTTCATACTACAGTATTAATTTAATTTTAACCCAAACGCACCAAGAAGTTATAAAAGGCAACATAAGCCATAATTTCTTGTGAAAACTGAGACATCACGCTGCGATGCGATTTCGTGCCAACTGTTCGTAAAGTGTGCACTATAATAATTCTTATGGTTTATGTAGAGACGTCTGGATTCATAAGACATTCTTCCTGATTCAAAGGTATTAATGCCTACACTAAGCTAGCTCTTGTATTACAGGTACTAAGCGACCAAAGTACATACGAGTATAACATTACTTTGGTCCCGGTCTGAATTTAGCGAGGTTTGAACACGGTTCTCATCGATTATGAGATCTGTCCTCTACCGTTGGACAACGGCCGGCGCGGCGGCGGCGGCTCGTACTGATTAACCTAACTGATTAAGAACCATTGTGCACGGGTTGTGTATCGATGTTCGGACGTCTAGTTTCGGGACATCCTATATAACCGCTGATCCACAGATTTTATTTTCTTAAATGGCTATGCTGGGACTAATTAGCGAGATTTGAACACGGGTCTCATTGATCGTGAGTTCATGCCTTGTACCGCTAGACCATAGCCGCTAGTACATATAACTAGAACTAAGCATATAAGATCAAAAAAATGTAAGGCATGTGATTCACTTGATCACGTTGTGCTATTAAAAACTTTAGATTGAATTTAAAGATAAAAAATGAATTAAAAATTAAATATAATTTACAAAAGTTGTCACCGTACTAATGGGATAACTAATTTGATGGATGGTTTTACATATGTATTTTTATTGAGGTAATTTGAATATTTTCCTAATTAATTATTTTTTAAAAATCAATCTAGTCTATGAAGCTAGCAATCTTTTTTTTTGGATTAATTCTTAGTTTTTCTCATTCAAAACACAAATTCCAAACAATTAATTTTAAATATATATTTAAAAGTGGTAGGCAGACTGTCAATGGCTGTTGCTTTTTTTTAAACCACTGCACAAAGCTAGTGCTTGCACTGAAAGGCCAAAGTACATATAACATAGTTCCATAGTACCGGTCAGAATTTAGTGAGGTTTGAACACGGGTCCCATCGATCGTGGTTGTTAGTTCAGGAGGCTGTCTGCTTCGGGGTCTGTCCTGTCAATCTGGATGGTGTTAATTCGCTTTAGCAAACCGGTATAGCGGAGGTTCTATGATAGCAGTCGTCTTCGATTATAAACCGTAATTCAGGGACCTCTAAAAAAATCCAGACTTCTATGAAATGCGACGGAAGTGAAATAATGCAATGTTCCTGTAGTGCATTCTAACGCCCGGCCCGTCACATAAACGACAAATTAATTATTTCATATGCTAACAAGTTATGTAAAACCTAAGGTGTGGTTACCTACCCAGTATATTACGAGAAAGTAGAATAATTGGTCTTAAAAATGCTCTAAAGACATTATCAGATATGACGTCACAACACTACAATGTACATACGTATAAAAGAATGCGTATTGTACGTGCCTGTATTTTTTTTTATTGTAGCTCGACATATGACAACACTCCGCCTGATGTACTCATAAATCTAGAGTGTGGCTCATAAACTGAAACAACTGCTACCACACAGAAATTTTGGCAGACAGACGTCGCTTCCGCTATGCCGGGTTGAAGAGACGAATGTGCACCATCCTGCCTACTCCTTTACTCCTCTCGCTATATCTGGCTACTGCCGAGCTGATCTCAAAACACGACTACGACTTCACATCCTTGGGGATTGGGCTAATAACTCTACTATTTTTTAGTAAAAAAAACTTAGGGAATTTGTGGCGAGTTTAAATAAAAAATAAGAATTTGTATTTTACGAGTACTTTTTAAATACAAACTCTATCTAATTTGAAAATAATGCAAAATAAATAAAGAAATATTCATAACAATTGTTTTAATTGACTAAATAGTAAGGTAACAAGATAATTTTACAAATAATATCAAAGTAAAATACGTAAGACGAAGTTTATTTACTGAACAAATTTTCACAAAGAATTTCGTATGTTTAGCCGCATTTTTTTGCGATAATAACATGTTTTTAAACAAATAATTGTTGCTCATGTTAAAGTCATGTTGGATTGTTCATGTGGAATTTCGCGAATATGTCAAAAAATATATTATTTTTTATTTAAAGCGCATTAAAACGAATTAACTTTTCTGTTCCATCCTCAGGTTCCAAAACGTTATATGCCGCGTTTTCACTTAAATAAATAAATAAAAAACTTAAAACCTTTCTCGATTTAAATGGGCATTATAAGGCACTATTTAAATAACCTATCTTTATTTAAACTTTTTTTTATTATGGGGCTTACACTGACAATCGTGGCGATGTCAATTTCAATCTATCTTTATGGTAAATTTAATCAAGACAGTTCAGCGTTTGGGAGAACCGTGTTCAAACCAGGTTAAATTCTGACCAGTAGCAAGGTAACTATGTTACATGTTTTTTTTTTATTGTAGCACGGCAACACTCCGCCTGATATAAAGCTAGAGTGCCGTCCATGAATGGAAACCACTGCTACTACAGAGAAACTTGTGCGGGCAGCAGTCGCTGTCCCGTCAATTTCATACACAATATTCATAGATAAAAAACTCCGAAAGAAAATATATCCAGAAGCAGCATCAATAATTTAAGATAGCCAAATGAGCGACCACAAATCTTGTTGGTAGTTTTTTCGGAACACCTTATCGGGTACGATCTTTATCTTAAATACTTGTAATAGACTATAATTTATTCTGTAAAGATATAGAAAAAAAACCGGACAAGTTGCTTCTCAGTACACGTGGTAACACTTTCATTTACACTGATTTGTAAATTTGTCTTTTAATTTTGAACCTTATCGTTTTCAGTTAGAGCTTAATTTCCGATTTTATAAATTGAAAAATTGAGTAGCTGAATGTGTTTGTATCAATACAAGCACCTAATGAGGGTTTTTGTTTGTCTGTTATGTGTAAACAGAGGAGTTTTTGAAGGCACGCAAAAATTGAAGAGTTCAATATTTTTCAGAATTGTTTAACCAGTGCGTGTAAACAATTTTAAAAACGCTTTCGAATTCTTAATAGGTTTCAAGTTTAACATCAGTAAAATGACTTGGTCGCGTTTCGGAATCAGATTAGAAGCAACCGGGTATGACGGGAGAAGTATGCATTATCATTTATCAACATGGACGGTACAGCCCTGTACATTTGTCTCATCAGTCAGCATAGCGGAGGCACTGTGGTGATAGCAGTCGGACCGCATTCTAGCTAGAGCGTGGTTACATGCTGGGCTACTGTAAAAAAAAAACAAATAGTCAAGGACTAATAACAATTACCTAACTAGATGTTTTACTTGTGTAAAAATAAAACTGTACCCTAATGACAATGACATACATTAGTTCGTTGTTAACACCTCGTAACTATATTTATTCTGACACACTTCGCTGAAATAAAATGTATTTTTACTATAGTTATAATTGTGAAAATATGCGAAGGAATAACCTCTAAAATTTGTAAGTAAGCGGCGCGGTTCGATATTTTCCGGGACCCAACTAGGCCCCGCGGTTATTGTCATATAAATCAAAAGATTGCTTCTGTATACGTATATGAAGGGCCGCACCGCACCGCATCGTACCGTGCGGTTTCAGCCTTATCCTTTAAAGAATCTAAATACAATAAATAGAGAAAATACAAACTAAGGGAAGCGTGCGGAATTTTAATTTAAAAAAGTTAATGTATTACACCTATAAAATAGATATTACACAAGAAAAACATTAGATAGCAAACATCCGTCGCGTCTTTTTGATAAATAAATAAAAGTAAATAAGTACATTTTATAAGTACGAAACGCGGTCCTCAATTAAATAAAGTCTCTTAAAATTGTTGTTTGAGGACCAAAACATTTAAAATCGAGGTCAATTAAAACAAAAAACCGCGAGTCATTGTCCCAAGAAATGACCAGTCTAAAATTTTATTTGATCTAACCGTAAAATTGGCACAAGTGAGTTTTTATTGAAATCACTCGTCAATATGTTATTGATTGTAATTATTTTGACAGGACCGCCATGATGGTGAGGCAGCTTATATTAGAAATTAGTAAACTTGTCCGGTTACTGTAAAAGTTGAGTTGTACATCATACCACACCTAAGTTCGTACAAAAAAATTTGATACAATTTTTAGTGAAGCGATATGACAGATTTAATTAGCTATTTCTTCTGACATTTTGCACATATATTTGGACGTTTAGTAAGCTATAAATAAATATAAATTTAGGGCTGGTAACTAAAGAGTGGTAGGCAGACTGATGGTGGTTATTAGCCTGCCGTCCTACTCGACTTTAAACCTTACAAGAGTACACTGTACCCCATACACGGATTGTGGTAACATACTAAGCTATAAAAAATAATATATTACCTAATAAAATTACTTCAAACTAATAGGTAAACTTTATAAACATAAAAACATTTTATAAGTATTATTTACCGACTATTAGATTACATTAAACATTTTTAGATATCATTTAACACGTCGATTTGTATTGATTAAAAGTTATTGTAAGAATAGATGTTTATTGACGACTATTGTTCACAACAATACCAAATAATTACAATAAGATGAAAGAATGAACCGAGCACTTTGTGGTACCTACCTACATAACATCGTAATCGGCATAACTACTTTTAATATTAAAAAAATAGAATTATAAATGTTAGATGTGGCGGGGTAGTCAAAACGATCGGCTTCCCAACAATATGCCGACCAGTTGGCGCGAACTGACTGAACTGTCCTATAGACGAGTTGAGCCCCTGAGGCTTGGACTTAGGCGGGCGGAGTTTGGATGAATGCTAACTTGTGCCCAGACTCCATCTCCTATGCGTTGAGTGAACCACCGTGAGGTTTCACCGTTACTCTGGTACTGACATAACTCTGGTACCTTCCCCAAGGGCTAAAGCATCCGTAACATTTCCCCATGTAAAAAAATACGGTTCATAAATGCTACTTATCCAAAGTACCTATTACTTTGATCTGTCAAATGACTGTTGTTGTTCAAAAAAACTATCAAATAATCAAAACAAATAAAAAATAGACAGATCAAAGTAATACTTTCAGCAATTTTATGGTTAGATTTTTGTATTGTACTCCCCTCCGCTATTTTGGTATATAACGGTCCAAATTGACAGTGTACATTCGTGTTATGCCTAGCTAAGTGACGACTAAACGACAATAAGAACCTTATTAAGGGTTTAGTACTATTCTGATAGTATAATTTCGTTTTGGGCCAGAAAACGAATTCATAACCTTTGGTAAGAATTTCTATTAGTCTACAAGTTTTTTTTATACATAGTAAATACGTATAAATATGATGTTAAGACAACTGCTACCACAGAGAAACCGCTATCGCTTTCGCTATGCTGGCTTGAGGAGAAAAGGTCAGAAGAGGACACTCGTCTCATACCATCACTTGAAGAGTGTTTCACTTGAAAGTGGTGGTACTACCCCAGACTGGGTTAACTACCATCATTAATCTGCCTACCGCTCGTTGCATATAAATAGGGTTCTTAAAGTAATAAATTTGTTATCACAATAAAATACATTTGATATAAAAATAATCAATAGATAAAATATATATTATGACATATTGACTACGTAATTTAAGAATGGTAGGCAGTCTGATGATGGTTATTAGTCTGCCCTCCTGGCGTAGTATCACCACTTTTGCATGCAATACATCTAAAGTGATCTTGTCGCGTCTCGGGAACAGTTTGGAAGTAGTCAGATATACCGAGAGAAGTCTGCACTGTCTATCTAGATAGTGCACATTCGTCACCTCAAGCCGGCACAGCGGAGGCGATATCTGTAGAAATTTATCCGTACTCGCAATTGTTTCCATTCGTGAACCGCACTCTACTCTTAGACTATTGTGATATAAACATAATCAAAATAAAGTATTATAAATTCGTATACTAGAATCTTAAAAGTCTTAAAGAATAAGTACTTTATATATCAACCACGCTAGTCTAAGTACTCAGTACACGTTCGAATCGAAAGCCTTCGCGAACGTAGGCACAAAGGAAACAATAAAGAAAGTTCTTTAAGCTACTATCAACATCATTGACTTACCAGTTCTTAATCAGATAATCCTTTGACAAAAGTCTCGCAAGAAACTAATTAGTCCAATATACGAGCCGGTGTAAACCACAAGTACTCCCAACAGATAACGAGTGCACGAGTTCGATTTCACCAATATAAACACATGATATACAGTGACTGAAACACAGTTTTTAAACCTCTTGCGCGATATGTCGAAGAATGAAAAAAAAATCGCAGACGCATGCAAAAGCTGCACAAGCACTGCAAAAAGCACACAAGAAAAACTTTCTTATAAAATACTTTTTTTTCGTCCGATTTAAAACGGAGCTGACACAAATCACAATTTTAGCTCCGAATCAATGTGTCACTGCACTGGAGTGTTATTTTGAAGCGTCTGTAATAGTAGAATCTGGACTGTTTTGAATAAAAAAAGAACGATCGTATTCGGTGCCGGCAACAAAAATCGACGCTGCGGCTGCGCGGGCGCAGGCCGATCTAAAACTGATCCAACCGGTCTGAAGTTGGTTCGGAGTAAAATCGTGACCGACCGAGCACCAATGATGCGAAAACACAAGCAAAGTAATACGCGTTTATATTAAAAAGAACGCTATATAAAGATAATCTATATGAAACTTCACGTATGAGTGAAAGAGAGGTGTTAAAGCATGTCGGCCTCTTTCATTTACTCACATAACTTTTACTATCTTTCTTTGAAACATAACAATGCTTTTATTAATCGTGTAGGTAGAGATAGCCGGTTAGGGGCTAAGCACTTTTAAATAATTTTATAAGCCTATCTATCCCTCCACGCTAGTATTAACTGCCGATAAGTAAACTCTACCATAAAGTGTACATTGCTAATGTATATAATAAACAAATGCATACATATACATTATTAGAATGGTAGGCAGACTGATGATGTACAGCCGTCCTGGAGGCACTAATAACACCGTGAAGTGACCTAGTCACGTAGTGAAGTGATTCGGGATCAGTGTACTTCCAAGCGGGTATAAAAAGAGAAATTTCACAGTCAATTATTCGTCTCCTCAAGTCGGTATAGCGGCAACTGGCAGCATGCCTGTAGGCGTTTATCTGACAACACTCTTAACATCAGGCAAGGCTAGGCCGGGCTAGGGCTATCGATAAAAAAAAATACAATACCAAGGCCCTGTAAACTAAATTATGATCCCCTGTACTGTGGGTATCAATCAGGACAAGAACAACATAACATTAAACAATCAGACCCAGAACAATTAATTAAAAATAAATTATTAACACTTTTCTCTAAAAAAAGAATATACTCGTAAATCTCGTACACAGAAATGAATTGTTGTATGTTTGTCTCATGCATTCTGGAACTACCAATCCGATTTAATTCGTTAGATAGTTAGATTTTTTATACAGTTCGGGTTTCGGCTTTTATTGGTTCCCTAGGGATGGAACAGAATCCTATACTAGCCTCTTTTAGTTCATGTATCGCTAAAAACAAAAAAGCACACATCAGAAACATATTTAGAGCGACCGCGTGAACTCGCAATCAATGAGACCCGTGTTCAAATCTCGGTGACCAATACCATGTAAAGTGCAATGTTACAATCACTAGCTTAAGTGTAAGCATTAAATAATAATAATAATAGTTATACGACGTTAAAAAAGGAGGATAAGATAAGGTGTTAGCCGACAAAATCTGGAGGTTATAACATATACATAATTAAAAAAACATATTTCTATATAATATCTTATGGAAATCAGTACGATTGAAATATAGAACTGTACCATAAAATAATGAAAAGTAGCTATTATATTATTAATGGCATAATCCATCAAGGTCCAGGATCTTATCTCAAACCTTCAATTTGATTGTTTGATAACCTACCTTTATCGGGCAATGAACGTTTTAAATCGCGATTTTACAATTTTGACCTTTAACGATGTCCTTACCAAATAATGATTTTCTTTGACAAATGGGTACGCGGAATTACTATTTACTTACATTTCAAAAAGCTTATGGCGACTCGAGCACCTTCATGTCAAGAGTCGTATGGAAGTCTGGCGCGTCAATGAGAGCCAACACGTTATAATAATTGAGGACTTTTGTGCAAATTGCGACATTTTTGTTTTAAATTACTGTCGACCCCTGAAATAAAGGAAAGTATAGCTTAGTGGTCAAAACGTCCGTGTGCAATGCAGAGGTTGTGGTGTGGATTCCTGCATAAGACTGTGTGTGCACAACAATTTTTTCTGTTCTTTAAATGATTAAACTAAATCTGTTTTCTAATGATATTTCGTATTCTTTCTATAAATAAAAATTAAATACAGGTAATTATAATTTGTTTATTGTATTTATGAAAACAAAAATGTTGTAGTAGTCATAATAAACAGCTACAACCAGATTTAAATTTAAATAATAATAAAAAAATACTATAGCTCTGGTATTTAATCGAATGAAAATCGATTTGGTTCGTGGGTCCACTCTGCAATATCGACTTTCCAATTCGATTATTATTTCATTTAAGGAGTACCTATGTATCTACGAGTTTTACTCTACTACACAATTCTATCTAAGAACTGATTTATTTTTTAATATTTTATATTTATAGAACATAATTTTTTTTTAAAAACGAGACAACGGAGTATCTAACACAAAAATATATTAAAATCAAACTGATAATTTATACCCATATACGAAACAAACATATAAATCTCGATCTCGGTTATTTTACAACATTATTTGTAAAGTAGTAGCTTAACACAGGAATTAAATATATTATATAATTTCGAATTAAAAAAGTATCGCTGTTGCCCTCATTGATCATCATTCATATTTCCGAGAATCGAGTGAGAGCCGCGAACTTTGCGCCAAGTCATTGTTATTGGGGAGTACATTTCCTTGTTTATTTGATTGTCTGTTTTTCATACAATTCAATAATTGAAAGTCGACATACATTGGTCATTTTGGATATAGGGAACCTCTCATACTCTTATTTTGATAAACATCACAGTTTATAGATCTTAAAAACAAATTACTTTTTGAACTACTTAATGAAGAAGAAAAAACAGTTATGTTACGGCTAGTACTCAAAACTGTGATAATAATTATAATACCAACATTTAAAATGAACGTTGTAGTATACGAAGAAACCAAGTCCTTAAGCACAGATCAAAACAAACTCAACTAAAAAAAATAGAGATGGTATCGGCAGCGGCCTAATGTAGTTAGCGTGGGTGGTTACTCGTGGTGGTGTCACCCAAGAGCTAAAAAAGGATAAATTTAGTTAAAATAAATGATCATCACGACGATGGACCACTGGGTGTAGGTCTTGAATTTCCTGAATTTGTATTTCTTCGTATGCTAATAATAAGTGAATTATTATTACCATTACATTACAAATACCACAGAGGTATTTCAAGCAAAATGTAGGCACCTACTAGTAAAAGAAAGTTTAGGTTTGGTTGAGGCTAAGTATTCAATAACCACTTGGGAATCTATTGAATTCATCCCATAGATGACCTTTCTAGGTTAACTGATCAGGAAGAGAGAGTTAATCAGTATGCTAGTGATGTACAATACTCTAGTAATAAGTGGGTACCATTGTAATTATTGTATGGAGCAGGGGTATGCTAACTACGGCCCACAGTCGATCCTCGTAAGGTCTCGATCCTGGGTCGAAAGCACACCAATTTGGTGACCCCTGGTATAAACTACTAATAATTACAATCGTCATCTGTTATGTTCATAAAATATATACCTGGACAAACACACATAATAAGATGCAAAAAAATAAAATAAGTGTGATTTTTTATGGCATTTAATAATTTGCCAGTGTCAAAGTTATAAAAGTGTGATATAAGCGCTGACAATCTAAAAAATCCCGCCAAAATAGTCCGTTTGTCATGATCAAAAATTATATTTATTTTTAAAATTATTGTTGCCAAAGTAACGTTTCAAAATTTTAAAATATATAATTTTAATATTAAACCATGTATGTAAATAGCCAAAGCAAGTAATTTTTATTATTCTATAAAAAAAATTGTACTGTATGAATACTTTCAATAATTTAATAATGAATCGTAATTTCTGAACGAATTTGTAATTTACACAAGCCAATTTTCTTTGACATGTCAACAAACTTTAAATAGCTGGTTATTTTAGGAATTTTACTATAGAACTTCTATTATTAACACAGTATTTATTTTATATTCACGCACATGAAAGCAATAAAACTGTATAATTGTTCTAACCGGTAAGCGTCCCTCATAGATTTAGCAAACATAACCTTTTTAAAAAATTAACGGTTTTAGGTGTGGCTTTATTTAGTATAACAATTATTGTAATATGCTTTCAATTGTTGTTGTTTGCAGATGAATGCGTTGCGAGAGCTACCGATATACAATTAATTAATATTGCGTGGAGTTTTAAATTGAAATAAGTGTGAAAAATGTTGAGATTGGAGGCTTGTTGGTCACCATGCATTTGGTCATCAAATATAAAAACGGGATGTCGTGCAATAGCCGTGTATACGGCAGCTATGAGTGTAGTGTTAATAATATTCATAGTATATCAAATGGCCGGTGGTGATTCAACGCAATTATGGAACCCTTTATTTGAAGCTGATGTTCGGGGATGTAAGTAATTAATGTATTATTTTTAGTATGCTTAGTATGCTCTAGACAAAAATTAACACATTTACCTGGTTCTTAAAGAAGCCTAAACGAAGCTAGCGCTTGTATCACAGGTATTGGGCGAGAAAAGCACATATAACATATATAACATACCAATGTAACGGTACTGGTCAGAATTTAGTAAAATTTGATTATAGGCCTTATCAAGCAGGGCTTTATTAGTCAATTTGAAACACATTTGTCATTTATTAAAATAGTTTTTTTAATTTCTTTTCAGCTCTTCAAGTATTTGGAGCGATCTTCATTATTTTACTGTTACTTCTGATTATTTTCTCTGTTTTAATGGTTAGTATCAAGTTAGATGAGTATTTTTACATACTGTATACTGTAGATTCCTTTTCTGCAATTGAGCAACTAAGCCCGCAAGTGTAACTTTTTTTTTTTATTGTAGCTCGGCATGTGACAACACTTCGCCTGATGTAAAGCTAGAGTGCGATCCATGAATGGAAACAACTGCTACTACAGAGAAATCTCTACAGGCAGCAGTCGCCTCCACTATGCCTGCTTGAAGAGACAAGCATGTACCATCTAGATTGACAACGCGACAAGGTCGCTTCACGGGTGTTACATTCAAAAGTGGTGGTACTACCCCAGGACGGCAGACTGGACAAATAACCATCATCAGTCTGCCTACCACCCTTTGGTTAGATATAATGTCTTTTAGGTCCATTTGCACCTAAAGACCCATTAAAGTTACTTTAACTATTACTTTTTACAGTGACGTAACTGTTAAACGTTAATATTTACTGCACACACATTGCAATATCGTGTAAATTCATATTGTTATCATTAACATATTTGGCATTGATTTATTGATTACTTTATTAACCTTAAAACCAGCCAAGATTCGTCGGTTAGTATTAAAGTAAGTGTCAAAAATGATAGGGTGCAACATGTGTGGATTAAATGAAAATGTTTAACAGTTACATCTCCGTAAAAGTAATAGTTAAAGTAACTTCAACAGGCCTTTTGGTGCAAATGGACCTAAGAGTGATAAGTAGACTGATGATGGTTATTATGGAGTAGTACCACTACTTTTAACTGTAACACTGAAGTGACTGTATAGCGAGAGGAGCATGTGTCAACCTGGATAGGGTGCATTTGTCTCCACAGGCCGGCATAGTGGATGCGACTGCTGTCTGAAGAAATTTCACTGTCGTAGCAGTTGTGTTCATGGACCGCACTCTAGCTTTACATCAGGCAGAGTGTTGTCCGAATAAAAAAGTTCAGACTGCATTATCAAATTGTTACTTATACCTCCACTAAGTGTTTTGTGTTTTATATATTTACCTGTATTGTTGGCGAGATCATCATCCTACCCTCAGTCTAAAGATATTAAAAACTCTTTCTGGTTTCCAGGTTATCGGAATGGACATATGGAATAGAGGAATGATTCTACCCTGGCTTATATTAATGGGTCTCATTATTGCGTTCCAGCTAGTATTCGGATTATGGTTGCTTGGTGGTTATTATATTTATGTAAGGTTAATTTTTAAATTATTTACAAAAATAACAACCTATAGGCAACATTAAAGAGTGGTAGGCAGACTGATGATGGTTATTAGCCCAGACTGCCTTCCTGAGGACCACTTTCGAATGTAACACCTGTGAAGTGACTCTCCTCTCAAGAGTATGCACTGTCAATCTAGATGGTACATGCTTGTATCCTCAAGCTGGCATAGTGGAGAGGACAGAACTACTGCCTATAGAGATTTATCTGTAGTAGCAGTTGTGTCAGTGACTGCCCTCTAACTTTGCATCAGGCGGGGGTATAGTAAAAAATAATAATAATGCTTTATGTACTTTATTAACTTAACACCATTGAGTTGAGATGAGAATTAAACCCGTGTCCTTTGTTCTGCTCCTTAAGCCGGGATAGTGGAGGCGAGTGCTACCTACGTATATTCCTTTGTATTCGCAGGTTTTATTGGCATATTGATTTCATTCTGGTTGGATAACACCATTTTTTTACATTACTTAGTTATAATATACATTATAATTATTGCTTCTGTTGAGAGCATTGTAATAATAATAATTTGTATTTATTTGTTTTTTCAATTGTTTTTTTCAGTTGGAGTCTGTATTCTTTGCGTTAGTTGATTGGCTATGGATGTCATATAATGTGAGTATGATTTCTTTTGTTAAAATAATAAATGACAACACTTTTTATTGAAGTTGTGTCTCTTAAGTTGAGATCTGATTGAATCTGGCTTCGGAAAGTTATATGTTATATGCTTGTTATACCCGTGAAGTGACGTCGCGTTTCGGGAGCAGTTCGAAAATTGCCAGGTATAGCGAGAAGAGTGTGTATTGGAGAAGATGGTGCATAATCGTCTCCTCAGGCCAGTATAGCGGAAGCGACTGCAGCCCGTAGAGGTTTATCTCTACGTCAAGCAGTGTTGTCATATACTGTGCTATAATTTAAAAAAATTTACTTAACATTTAAATACAAAGAATGGTAGGCAGACTGATGATGGTTATTAACCCAGTCTTCTGTCCTGGGGTTGTACGACCACTTTCAATAATAACAAGAATTATTATTCGCTAACTAATTTTAATTTCAGATCTACTGCTGGCTATGTGTCTATTCGCAATATCAAGTAATTTACGAAATGCAATCACCAAATATTGAAATATTAATTGATTACTAATTTCAATTCATTGGATTATTGTATAACAAAATTGATATTAATTGAAATACTAGTTCAGATTTTAAGAGAAGCTTTTCTGGTTGAATCTGTGGACACACTTAGAATAATTACACAATAAATCGTAAATTTTTTTAACATATCACACCCTTAGATTAAAACTGTAACACAGAAATCTCGCCCCTTTTTTTTGACAATGTTTAATTACATAAAAATTTATCATCAATTAAGAAAACATTTAATATAATAGGTAATTACATACCTTTAAAATACCTTAAATGTTAATAATAAAAAAATTAATTACTCAAAATAACCTGAGAAAAAAATTAAAACAGATTGGTGATAAGAAATGTAGATTTATTTTTCTACGAAACGAACTAAAAATTATTGACAAACTCTTCTTTCTTTCCATTTCTCTTAGGCGATAGGGCATTCAGTCCTAACTTTAACGTCCTAACTTTTTCTTGACTTATGAAAAAAAAAAATTTTTTTTTAATTGTAACAGTTTTGATCTAGGGTAACATTAACACAATAGTTTATAAAGTGACTACACATTAATATATATTTTTAAATGTTATATAATTAAGTAGTTTTGATTTAGCACTGCCATTGCTTTTAGAGAAGGCTGATTTTAGTTTTACACTAACTGGCTAAATGTAGCATAATTTATTCGTCTTTTAAGCCGGCATAGTGGATGCCACTGCTGTCTGCAGACGTTCAAAACCTGCACAACTGCACACTGCCTATCTACACAAACAAGAAAAGTTGATATGGTAACTAACGAAAGGAGTGTCCACTGTCAATCTACATGCATACTCGTCTCTTCAAGCCGGCATAGCGAAGGCGATAGGTGGCAGTAGATATTTCTCTGTAGTAGCAGTTGTTTCTGTTCATGCACTGCACTCTAGGTTTACATCAGACGGAATGCTGTCATTTATCGAGCTACAATAAAAAAAAACTAAAATCTGCCTTTTTCCACATGTGTACCTTTCTATGATAGAAATTAGAGGAAGTGTGTATTTATAAGAAATATAGGGTGGTTTGCACCAGAAGGCCGGTTAAAATAACTTTAACTAATACTTTTACGGCGACGACGACCGTTAAACGTTTACGTTTACTCCACACGCGTCGCAATATCGTGTAAATTCATATTGTTATCGTTAAAAGGGTGGCTGATCTCGAAACATAATATAAAAACGTATTTGACTTCTTTTCATATATTTGACGTTAGCAACATTGGTTTGACGATTACTTTAACTTTAACCAAGCCAAGATTCGCTGGTTGCGGTTAAGGTTAAAGTAACCGTCAAAAATGACAGGCGCGACGATGGTGCAACTCGTGTGGAGTTGCTTACACCAAAATGTGAACGTAACGGTTAAAGTAATAGTTAAAGTTACTTTAGCCGACCTTCTGGTGCAAACGACCCTTATAGTTAATTAATAACTAGTGCCTTTTATATATAATATAAACAGTTTATAGTTTATATTTAATGCTACGGCTCTACTTGCGTCCAACTGCGGAATAAATAGCGCGTTAAAAATTACTTAAAAACTAAAACTATGGCTACGTTAAATAAAAGCTTTGTTAGAGTTAGCGTGTAATGCCAATATGTGTAATAATGATAAATCTCGGTTTATTTTTTAAATTTGTTTTGTCTATTCAAATAGTCAAACTTCATGTATTTAAATAAATTACATATAAATTGGCAAAATATTGATAATTTGAACTTGGGGCAGCACAGTGGGTCGAAATTGTGATTTGAGGCACTTAGAAATGGACTTTCTTTTTTAAGCCAAATGCTTTCCTTTTTAAAAAAAACAGTTTCTTAAATTAAGTTTTCGACCCACTGTCCCGGTCGGCCGGTCACTTTCAGAACTAAATCGTGTCGCGTTTTGAGATCTGTTAGTAGGCCGGTATAAGGAGAGAAGTGTGCGTCTGCAGATTTGTGGACCGCAATTTCGAGAGTCGTAGCATACCGAGTTATTAAAAAAGTAGTTCACAATGATTTTTATCCCAGTTATGTTGTGTTTTAGTACAGTATACTAATTTATATTCTGAAACCACCGTAATGATATTGTGGCGGCTGCCTCGCGCCACATCAAATTTTAAAACTATTTTTTATTTGTAGTTTTTTTCTGACATTGACATTGGGTCTTGAGTAATAAATTTCTTCTCTCGCTGTCATACTTATTTTAATCTAATATAATCTGCATATCTACCTACAAATATTAACTCCAAAATATTAATTGCATTTTTTTGTAATATATATAATATACTTTTTGCGCTATCGACTAGTTGTAACGATAGTGAAAATTACTTGTATCGATTCAAATATTTTTGTAACGGTATTTTCTACTATATCTTTATACAGGATTTTAGTATCTGCTTGTGACGTAAATACATAGGTACATTCCAAAAGTTTTCAAGAAAATGAGTATTTTTTTTTTATATTTTGCATTTATTTAATATGACTGAATTAATTATTTAACGCGACAGCAGTTGTTCTTATTAAAGTAGTAATAATAATAATTTTACAATTATTTTTTGGACACGCTGCTGCCAATTTGTACACGTACGATTTATTTTAATATTATAAATGACTTAAGTATGTGAAATATATAAGTATGGTGAAAATTGAACAAAAAAAAAAACAGTATAAAAGTGAATTTTTAAAGTGGGCTTTCATGACCAAATTCAAAGCTATTAGAGACTGAAAATTACTAAAAGGAGTCTCTAAGCCTAATTGGATGAAAACTAAAACTGCATCAATAGATTTTTTGAAAAATCCAATTTTCCAGTCAGGAATAGGTAACGTTAATTTTGTGAAATAAAACACTGTATTGCACCATCCGACAGTGTCTCTAATAAGGATATAATCCTGGAAAGTGATCATATAAGGCATGTTTTTTTTCGGTTCAGTTTTCATCATAGTTTAACAATTGCAATTCTAGCATTTTAATATGCCAAAAATTAAGAAACAAATAGATTAATAAAAGATATTAAAACTGTATAAAATATTAATACAAACATTCCTTGTAAAACAATATTAAAATCCGATCCGTATTATAATTAGTATTTAATTAGATGTTAAGTTGAATTCTGACAAAGATTTGTTTCCGTCCAGTTTTTTACATGATATATTTTACTAATTATTTTTACCATTTAAATTAATATTAAAAACATAAAAAGTTTAACCATTTCGTTTTATTTAATTATAATTATCTGTACCTACAATAAATATGAGAGTGTTCGTGAACCTTTTTTAACAGACTTCAAAAAATCGCAATATGAAACTCCGCATTGCTTGATTCTAGGTACATTACCAATCATAAAACATGTTTCAAATGCATGCACCGACTTCAGATATATTGTAAATAATATGTAGACAATTAATTTGTAAATAGATAATAACCATCTGTTCTTGTTTATGCTTATTGTGTGTAGATACTTTCAGTTAAAATTATTTTTCACTTAGTGATTTTTGCGATTTATTTAGAAGTCGGTTAAATTTTTTTCAGAAATGTTTTTATCACTCCTAAACTGCTAACAGTCTTTAATAAAATTTTACTATATTACTTATAGGAGATTCCATTTTTTATCATAAAGAAAAAAGACTAAAAGATACTATGATCTACCGAAAGTTAGGTAGTACCCACCATTTTTAAAAATTCGCTGACCTGACCTAAGAGTGTTTCGAAAACAACTTTAAAAGAACGTGGGTACAACGAGTGTACTAATCAGAACGGTGCATATTCGTCTCCTGAAGCCAGCATAGCGGAAGCGACTGTTGCAGTAATATCTCTGCCTTACGCTTGGTGTATAATGTATTATACTTTGTGTAGGTTAGCTACGGCAAATTATTGTGTTGAAATGATGGTTAGAAATAGGTATAGGTGGGTAGGTATGCCTAGATTTTTATTAAATGATTCTGCTACACGGGCATTTAACAAAAATAAAACTATATAAATAAAATTCTTAATCATTTATTTGGACAAATAAACTTAATTTTTTGGAACGAAAAAGAAGTATGAAAAATTTTTAACAAAAAAATATAATAAAAATAACATACGTTCGTATTAATGTCTACGTGGAATTACGTTAATAATTACAAATTTAATACAAAATTTCTTTGATAATGTCATATTATCTGTTAAGATTGTAAGCATTTTAAAAATATCCTTTTTAACCAACAAATTCTCTTTAATCGTATTGCACAAATACTTAATAATAAATAGATAGATATATACCAATTTTCTACTATAAATATTAACTAATTTTACGACCAAAAAAAATTACATCAGACTTAGCATTTAGTTTTGTTTAAAAAAAAGTTTGAGTATTTCACATCCAGAGTATTTTAAAACAAATAATTTACGCTTTATTTTAATTTAATTGCCAATAGTAATAAAGCAAAAAGTAAAGGGAAATCGGTTTAGAATAAAAGAGACTAAAACTATGCGAGGCAACTAGGAATAGGACTGTGGAAATGCCTTTTTGTTCCGAAATTCGCACGTACTTCATTAGTGTGTAAGATGTACAAAGAAAAATTACAAAAAAATAAAAAGATGCCTTGGAACACACATTAAATATAGTAAAAAACCTCTCATGTGTTACTAAAATGTGATTATTACAAATTGAAGGCGTTAACTACATTACTATTTGCTTAGTACGAAAAAAGCAGTCGGATTTATTTTTTTGCTGTTGGTACTTATTTAAAGTTATTTGACATCTGTCAAGTGAAGTTGGCTATAGGTCCAGTCCTATTCTAAGTCTTATATCATGCTTGTGATCGATAATAGTCCCTTACATCTGATTTTAATATGTTATCTATTTGTACCAATCCTAGATAATAAAACGTATCTATATTTGGATATTTCTGTTCACATTAACAAGTAGGTCTATTTGAATAGAATAAAAATATTAATTTACTTTTTTCTGTTTGAGCCTTGTAATAATTCGCCACAAACGCGGTCTTATGACCAAATATTTTATTGTAATTATACCAAAAATAGTTTGTCAAATGTTATCTTGGATAGGTAAAATAGATCAAATAAACTCACCTAAAATTTGGTATTGAGATAAATAATTTGGCCTAAATTTGAGCAACACATTAATTAATTTGAACTCTGTTATTATTAACAGAAAGAAAATTAATAGAAAAATTATTTACAATGAAATCTTATTTCAAAAATAATAATAATCATTATAATTTACATTTAACCTAAGGAATGTACAAATGTCACTGAGATATATTTTATATCGTAGTACAGTCGTTTTTATAAACTAACTATATTACATCATTTACAAAAAGCTTCCCACTAAATTCAGATTTATAATTAAAGATATCCTAATAAAAAAAAAATAATCAAAGAGGTAAGTACCTATACCTCCATAAGTCCAAACCTTCCTAGAGTCAAACGATCTCACGTCATGAAGCCATATCTAAAACTCAATAAAAAATCATTAATTATAAATCTGAACAAAAACACTAATATACAAAATGATATGCAACAAGCTAGCCTAGGTAATTCATCGAGTAAAAATTTCTCTGTAGATACCTAACTCGTCTCTTCCATATAAATATTTAAGCTAAAACGCAAATGCATCCGATGAGTGCTGTGAAGCACCTATTTTTGGCACAGAAATTATTACTAAATGTATTTTATATCATAATATAACATTAAAATGGTGTCACCCAGTATTATAAAGTACTCCGTGGTGTCATCCCCATTCCCATTGAGTATTTTCCGGTCATATCTTCACAATTCGCGTTTACATACATAATTTTTAAAACGTTTACTGTAAGCACAACTGAGTAATATTCAATAACATTAACAGCGTCAACAAAAATAATGGTCACTAATTTGTCATTTTTCGTATAAACAATAATGTTAACAAATAGCAAAACTTAACAACCAATAAATAAAACTGCTTAAATATCAAGTTTACAAAATAATTTCAAATCAAACAAAAACAGCGGAAACATCTTGGCATTTACAAACAATTGAACACATTATCTTCCCCCTGACACAATGACTACATTGTTATTTTTTAGACCATTGGACTATCATCATATGGCTATGAGCCGGTCGAATACCAGTTTGCATTTGGTGTAGCTGATTTATCTACCGGTTGATGGGCAGTGTGATGTGCCGGATGAGCTTGCGGGTGATACAAGTGAAAAGAGGATGGAGGATGGAAGAACTGTGACTGGTCTAAAGGTGATGCATACTCCAATGCTCCAGGAACGGCAGAATACGCCTGCGGTTTTAAAGGTAACGGAGCTTCACCTAAATAAGAGTGCCTCAAAGCCTCAGAATAAGCAGTATTGTCGTATGATAAAGCGTATTGTTGTTTATCCCTCGGAGAGACTGATCCCGGAGGTGTCATTGCATTATGGTAGTCTGGATATCCTCCATAACCTAAGGGACCTAATTCTGTTCCTTTATGACCTAATTGTTCCCCGTAACTGGATCCTTCACTACCGGGTGGAGTGGGTAAAGGCCCTGTTTGACCATCGCCAGAATAATAACCTCCAGTCCTACCGTCTCCTAAGAAGTTACTCCTGATAACACTTTCCCTGTTTGCGTATAGCTGTCTGAGCAATGCTGAAGCAGGAGTGGTGTTATGATTTCCTGGAATTTGTCTATTCAAATGGTTCAGATGATGATTTTGCGTTCCGATCCACTGAATAGTTGACTTCTGTTGCTGTTGTTTCAATAGAGCGTCAGTGGAGAAGTCAGTTGGTCGATGTGATATTTCCTTACCGTCTAAAGCTACAGAGGGTAAGTGTTTGGACATAGCGTTTTCTAGATCTCTAACTGACGTAGCGTCAGTTGCGCCTTCGGGTAAAGCTAAAGTGTTTTTGGTCAAATCGCGTTCTGTAGGAGAAATATTAGCTCCGGGATTCGAAGTCGATTTTCGTCTCACTTCGTCGTCACGTTCATTTGATTCTTCTTCGCAGTCAGTTGTAAGTTTTCGTTTCTTAAGTCTACGAACCGGCATCGGTGAAGTTCGTTCTGTGCTCGTGTGTAGAGGTAGTGGTTGAGATTCATTTAGTCTCGTTAAATGCGTGACATCGGTTGTAGGAACTGGTGCTGTTGATGAGTTGTCAGCACTGTTTGGTGCTTCAGGCCTGTCTGTAGAATGTCTTGAAGGAGGAGGCGGTGCGCCTGAATCCGCATCGGGTGGACCGTTTTCAGGATCACCTATATTTTCTTCTCTTTTTACTCCTTGCACGCTCTCTTCTAGTTGACAGCAATCCATTACTGTGTTTGGATATTCTCGGCCACTGTAATTTAAAAGAATGATAATATTAAAATCGATGTGTTTCAATGAGAATAAATAACAAGAGAACTGTCTATTTGGATAGTGCACATTCGTATCCTTAGGCCGGCATAGCGGAGCTGTCTGTAGAAATTTGTAGTAGCAGTTGTTTCCGTTCATGGACCGCACTCTAGCGATACATCAGGTGTCATTGATGCTTACCTGATGACATAGTTAACGCAAATAATATTTTGTTCTTCAGCATTCTTTGATGAGCACACGACTGTGGCACAGGTTTGCATCCAAGTGTACCCACCCAACTTATTCATTATTCTGTAGTAATGAGTCAACACCTGTCCTTTGTTCATTACTGTAAACGAAAATACATTTTATGTTAATTTTAATTCTTTGTTTTAAAACAATATAATATTGTTTATATATTTTTTTACATTAGATTTTTATTGTCAAGATATTCTTATGTTATTTTTATTGATTTTTGGCATAGTAAAATACTGGATTTGTTATTATTAAATTATGATGAAACATTAAAAAAAAACTACACTGAGCTGCGGTGAGGAACGAACCCACTTGTAATAAGTACAATGACCACTAAGCTACATAGCCAAATACTGTTAGAATTTAATATTAAACAAATCAAAAAAAAAAGAAGATTAAACCTAATATTTGTCATAGAGTAAATATGGAATAACCTTGGGCAATGCAGAAAAAAAAAACTGCAATTTTAATATAATGCATGATGAGTACAATTGAACACATGTATTGTATTACGTGATTCATTAGGTTATATGGTTTTTGGTTATGTTTTTGTATTGTATTGGAACACAATTCAAAGGATAAAACTTATGGCTCGAGGCCAGAAACCAGAAAGTGAAACTAATTGTTCATATTCATTGATTATTATCGACAATAATATGTGTTAAAGGAATTTCTAAATACGCAGTTATAATTCAGGCCTTTCAGCACAATAGTGATGTCCTAATAATAAAGTGACGACTTTATCACGATGACTACATACATACATCTCTAAGGGACGTAAATAAAACGATTCACGTTTTTAATTAAGAATTGTAAAATAAAAAACCGCCTATAAGAGATTAAGAAAAGATTGAATTGCTTTTTAGCAGAGAGCTGATTTAGAAGAGAAGAAATATTAATTTAGATATAAGTATCGTTTTAGATTATTTTATTTTTATTTTTTTATAGATTTACTAATAGTTTGCCACTGACTTAGGTCAGAATTTCGTTGCAGACCCTATATCAATCAAGTGTTAATTTAAATATATTTTTTATCACTATTCTTTAACAAATAAGTAGGTACTTTCTTCATCTTATATTTTATCAACCCTGTTTTTAAATGTTTAATGTTTAAATCATCTCTTTTTATACGTATACTATAAATAGCATTTATAGCATAAGCATGTTTACAACAAAATTTATAGTCATAAAAGCACATTTAAATAAGTTAAATGATAAAATTAACATCAGGATACATCCTTAATATTAATTTAATCATCAAAATTCACCATAGTGTGTGCAGTAGTGTTCAAATCACCCGCTTTCTAGCCAAACACCGGGCCATTTATGGTAATTGAACAATTGTTATTCTGATCATTATTTGTCCACATTTGACCGGCTTCCAACACAAGTGAGACGGTGGACAGCTTTTGTCTTAGTTACCTACGTAATTTTCGTCCTATGGGACGAATATGATTAATTGAGTTATGACATTTTAAATTCTAAAAATATCGTATATACATTTCATAAAAATTTAATTATGTAATAATTAAAACATTCAGAGACAATTAGTTCCCAATTTTGGCAATACTATTAATGTGCGAGTTTAAAAATGTCAAATGTTGGTTAACAAATATACATAACATTGACTATAAACGATGAACATTTTAAGCAGATTGCAGGGATTAGACATTGCCACCTGGAATCTGGTATGTTAATAAACAAAATTATTGTATAGGTGAAGAAAAAGTGTCTAGGAATCTATATGGTACTACTAGGAAATGATTATTTCATGCTTTTAGGTCTTACATTATTATAGAACAGAATAAGGCGAAAACATACTAATCCCACTTGATACACTTCTAGGTTCAGGGAAAAACAATGTTAAAACACTTCGAGTTGTTTCTACAACTGGTCCCAAACAGACGAATTTAAAAGTTGAAGCAGATTGAAAATTGTGATCTACATAATCTATAGATATGTACCTATATAAGCATATACTCGTCAAGTTGTCAACAACAACTACGAACATTGTCATCCTTTTCGGATCATCAAAAATAGCTATAAAGCTTTGCTTAGAAGTTTCGTGTATAGCATTTTTAAATTGTTTTTTTTTTCTATTTACTTATCTAAAAGAATTTACATAAACATCAACGTAAACCTATATCTCTTTGAGATGGGCAAAATTTATATTTAATTTAAATATAGTACCACCACTTAGAAGTGCAACACTAGTGAATTGACCTAGTACGTTTCGAAATCAGTCTGGAAGTAGCAGAGTATAACAAGAGGAGTGTGTCCTGTCATTAACTTGTTAAGTTCGGGAGCACTCATGGACCACACTCTAGTTCAACATCAGGTCCCAGATTGGTTAAGTTTTGTCTCCCTTTCCACAAATAATTATTTATTTTTAAACTAAAATGTTTCACATATTTTACGTACATTTCACGTAAAATATTTTGTACATTCCTATTTATTGAAGTAAAGCTTCTTTAGCCACGTGAGGGGACATAATACATTCCTACAAATATACAGCATATTTCTTATTGCAAAATGAATCTGAAACCCGACTAAGTAACTTTACGAATGAAAAATCGCCGTGTAATTATAATTATTTGATTACAAATGTGCCCTTGTGTTACCAATGTGTGTCGCCGTTGACCATTGCTAGAAGATGTCAGGTCACGATGGACAATAAAGTGGTGAAATCCCAATTTAATGGCGTAACAGCTGATTTGTATTCCGATTGGTTTCTTTGTAAAACCATGTCAAGACGACTGGCAGCTCAAGGCGTCGATCGTAGGGCGTTACGAGGAAAATTTATTGCTCTTTTGTTTTCATGGAAAATGTTTACTCGTCACTGATCTAATTTACTTTTAAATCCTTAAAGCTCACTTTCCAACAAAGCACTACGGTCGTAGTCTAGCCTCACGGTCGATGAGACTCGTGTTCAAAACTCGCTAAATTCTAACCGGTATCAATGGAATTATGTTATGTACTTTGGTCGCTCAGTGCCTACGATACAAACACTAGCTAAGTACAGGCATTTTAGACTAGTTGATCAAATAAGAGAGGCAGCTCCTTCAAGAGATAATATTTTTTAGCTACCCACTAACATTTTAGAGGAATTGTACCCATGGCTTAAAGATTTTTATGCTTTTATTTATGTACAACTTTTTTTTCAGGTCGAACAAAGAATTGGCCAAGAGGCCAATGCACTCGCTCTCTCCATCCTATCTACTCCAATATTGTACTTACTACCCCAGGACGATAGATAAATCATCAGTTTTTCTATCACGAGGAGCGCCAGCTTTATTTGCTCTAAACCGATTCCTGATCAATTTCTTATGTCTGTGGGCATGGGTGCTCTCTTATTATGCTATCTATGTGGGTGCTAGCTATCAGGTTGATGGGTACTGGAGCCCCCGAGTCAACGCACCTACGAAATCAGCGCTCTTTGATTTATTTTGAGACTGATTTGTCATTTCCTTTCATTCATTATAATATGGTTTAAAAGTTTGAATTTAACTTCCTAAGCGTTAGTATCTTTGATCGAAGACGTGCCTGTTAAAAATGTTTAAAGTCTTTATGTATATATATTTTATAGGTATATTGCTTGCCTCTATGACATGCATCAAAAGTATTCAAGCCCCTGACGCCGTGTGTCGGTGATTCTTCAGTTTGTGATATGAATAATAATGATATGCGTTATTTTGGTTTCCTTTCTCGGTGTGGGAAATGTCATTCTGTAATGGTCTTTGAGATAGAAACATTTTTTATTGTCACATAATCCTTGTTGACTATAAAAATGTGTACGTAGCTTGTCTATAGGTAAATTTTCCTTTTTTTATACTTCCCTTTACACTGTTTGTAATATATTTTTTAAACGCTTATACTAAGCTAGTGCTTGTATAATAGGCACTGAACGAGATCGATACATTAGTATTTTGCGAGATTCGAACACGGGTCTCGTCGAACGTGAGTTTGCGTGTTCTATCGCTAGACCAGACACGTTTAAATTAACTTAACTCATAAAAGTTATATAGTAACAATACTTACAATCTACATGACATTTTCTAAGTTTATTTGCATCTTCTCCGTGACAAAGAGCGTACAAATTCTTCCCTGTTAATTCTTCTGCCGTGTATCCAAGTAATTCTGATACCCTGCTGAAAACAATTAGGAAAAAGCGTGAAGATGTGTTACAAAAATTACTTTTAAGCAACTTTTTGAATTCATAGATTATAAAATTTAAATATATTTTTTGACTTTATTGTATTATGTTATATATCTTCTAAAGTTAACTATATCTTTATTTTATATACGAATAAATATCAATTTAAAAAGTCACTTGCAAATAGCAATTACTTGTTTATTCGTAGTCGTCATGTTTTCTAAACGCGCCAGTACTTTATTTAGAATGTATATAGGATAAAATAATTAAATCATCAATACCTTGGTTCACAATGAGCTACCCGAAAATCAAAATTGATTCTCGTCACGAACATATCGGACTCCAGTCTTATTTCATGGACAGATGGTGGTGGTAATGCAATCGCAAGCGCAACCATTCCGAGTAAGGCTGGTGGCGATTTTCTACTGTGAGAAAAACTGTATTGAGGTCGGAGACGACATAGCATTAGGACTACCTGAAAAAATATTTGGAATTTGAGTGATTGTGCAACGACCATACATTACATTTACATTTGTCATGTATTTTTTATATTAGCTTGACCTGTAACCACCCTTCGTCTGATGTTAACCAGTGCTTCTTCTTCTTGTTATATCCGTACAAGTGGTGGTACTACCCTATGCCGGCAAATTGCTCTGCCTAATACTCTTAAAAACTATTTTTATCAATTAGACGTGAAAGAGGCGAAAGAGGTCTGTAATGTAGCATTCGATTTTATGAGTTTATCTCTGTTCATGTAAAGGATATTCGAGTAGAGATTCTCTGTAGGACATAGGATGGGCGATTATGTCAATTTAACGTTTCGTAAGAGGAGTATAGAACAATTTAATCAACGTCAAGAGAGTTTGCGCCAACTACTCACGGCGAGCCCTAGGCTTCGTTCGAGTACCGTACATCTCCTATTTTTGTGGCTGACAAGGCATGTATAGGCAATTAAAAATAATATTTCTATATGTATCGAGAGGTGTGAGCGTCAATGCACTTTTAATTCAAGGGAGAATGCCTATTCATCTAAGAGAATTGGGCCCACAATTTTTTTTCTCGAATTTTACGATAATTTAGTTAATTTTGTAGGAAAATAAATCTATATTATTTATCACCAATCAGTTTTAATTTTTTCACTTGGGTTATGAGTAATTAGACGTTTTCTAATGCAATAGTTGAAGTTATTATTATTTTAAATGGTTTAATAATTGAGAATATCTGTTTTTTATGTAATTAAACATTATCTATTGATTGGTAAATGATTTGTTGATATAATTAAAATGAATTAATAAAAATAAGGTATTATCTTAGAATATTGTTTTGTTAACAAACTATTAAATATCAAGTGGGCCCACAAATGGGCATTGTCTTTTGTTTCTTAAAGCCGGTATAGCGGACGTATGTAAATAATACAAAAAACTGTCTCTTAATAATACATTGTTCAAACAGTGGAACTAATTTGCAGTTTCACCAATAAAATGGTGCCTCCTGGCGTATTTTCCATACTTCGATCCTTTAATTTGACAAACGACTGCCGCTAATTGCTCTCGAGTCTATATGAGCCATTTAGATTAAGATAATACAAATTATTACTTTTACTTCGGAATTTCTGAACGCAATTAACTATTAGTTCCAATAATTTGCTTTTATTACAATAAATTTTAATTATCTAGGTAAAATATTGAAGTTCATTTTCATAAGAGACTGGAATAAATCAACCTATACACCTATTTTTGTTCAGCAGTGGAACTTTTTACAGTAATCCGGCATGCAGCCACTGCACTGTTCGCTGATGATATAAATAGAGAAATGTCAATAGACAACAGTCGTCTCTAGTATGCCGGCTTAAAAAGACGAATGTGTACAGTTCCTGTAGACAGGGCATACTCCTCTCGTTATGCCTGCCTACTCCTACGAAAAACTGCAAAATTGTAGGTAGTCATAAATTACTAAATCTTGCCATATAAATAAATATATTTACAACCACTAAAAACATTATAAAATAAATTTTATTATCCGAGAACAATCTATTACGAATATTTTACGAACTCTCACGAAATTCGCAAGTAACTGTTTAGATATAATCAAGGTTTATGTTCTAACGCCTGAGCTAAGGGCAAAAATTATGGGCCATAGTAAACTCCCTGAGGCACCCCTCTATGAAAATAATAATGTTTTGGCTTTAATACATTATTATATAATATTATTATATTTATTTATTTTAAGGCTGTAGGCTTCTTTGAAGTAGTTTTATTCAGTAAATTTGAGTCTAAAAAATATATTATTTAACAACAGAATATAAAGTTTTGCTGGTTATTTATTTTCTTTTTTTTAATTATGTCCTATAAATATGAGAATTAAAAACGTAAAGTGAGCTCCAAATAAATTTTTGAAGCAGTTTTTCTACGTAAAACTCATCAATTTTTTTTACATCATTATATTCGCAAAATCATGGTCTAATTCTAGAGCCTTGTTTTTTTCTTTTTAATTTAATATAATATATTAGACGTAATCGTCAAGGTCGAAGTAATCGTATGCTCAAGGTGACGAACTCCTTAATACGAGCGATTATTTTACGTAAACACGTTGGATTATATTCCAAATAATATTTAATTTTGAGATAAAATTATATACGCATGTTTCGTTTCAGCGCCTTCTTAGGCTTCTTAGGCCGTGGTTTAGGCTGCTATAAACTATTAATTACACTTAAGCGTACATATAAATTCTTAACACCATTACAATACCTACCCTCCAGTTACAATTCTCCCCGTAACTCGATCCCTCACCATCTTTGCCTCTTCCAACCTAAATTGAAAATGAAAATAAGGCGACCATTTCTTTCTCGATTTTTTTTAAGATAAGAAAAATGTTCACAAATTTTCATAGTCGTTTAGGATTATTAATGGCTTTTCAAATATAAATAACTTTTGAAGGAAAATTATATTCCATTTTTCCTCAAAGGTCGCAATTTGTTGATTAAAAGCTTTATATTAAACTTACCCGATAACCAGATGACTTAAAATGGCATCCTCTTTTGGTTAATGTACTTTTCATTCTAATACAGAAAGCTCTGTCCATTCCACGAAATAATGCACCGCTTGCTGCTAATGTCATTTGGGATGATACTGCAACAACATTATTATAATAAATATTTTAATATATTATAAAAAATTATGTTTGTTAGTTCGGCTCTTTTTGCGTTAGATAGGACGTTTATTAAGGAAAGTTTAGTTCCCTAAGAATAAAATAAGAACGATATCGTTTGACAAATAATGATAAATAGTAACGACTGCGTTTTGAAATTATTATAATTATTTAATTAGTCTCTAACGTCATCGTCGCGTCAAGTAAAAATAATCAAAATAAACGCGATACAGTAAGCCGCATTAATTTGGTTAAAACGTGTTCGCTAATTATCTACAAAAAATATCTAATAAACAGTTTAAAGTTTCAATTATGAAAATTTAATTTAAAATACAGAAATAAGCAAAAAATGTGAAAGCATTTAAAAAAGACACCAATCTTAGTTAATTTGTTAGGGAGTTAATGAAAAGGTTTGGTGGTAACAACTGGGTTGTACTCAAACTTGTGATACGCCCTAATTGATTTCACTGCTCCCGTATCTTTTAGAAGTTTGACAGATTTACCAGAGATATTCAAACTTTCTCCCAATCTTAATTTCGGATTCATTTACACGCATTTTATATTACTAAAGTTATTATTACATTTAGAAAATTCGTTTTTAATTTGTTTGTGGGAAAAATTACATAATTGTTACTAATTTATAAGTTTTTTTGTAGTAGTCTGGTATGTGATCATACTCTGATGCTAAGCTAGAGTGTGGTCCATGAGCGGCAACAAATGCTGCAATAAAGAAATGTTTAGAGGCCTATGCCGGAGATGTGCAACTTCCATATTTTTTTTTTTTTTTTTTTTGTTGTAGCTCGGCATGTGACAACACTCCGCCTGATGTAAAGCTAGAGTGCGGTCCATGAATGGAAACAACTGCTACTACAGATAAATCTCTACAGGCAGCAGTCATCTCCACTATGCCGGCTTGAAGAGACGAGCAAGCACCATCCAGATTGACAGTGCACACTCCTCTCGTTCTATCTGGCTAATTTCAAACTATTCCCGAAACGCGACATTGGCAAAGCTGAACTTCATGGATGTTATACTTGAAAGTGGTGGTGCAGACTTGGCTAGCAACTATCATCAGTTCGTCTACTATTTATTTATTTTTAGAAATTTGATGATTTTGATAAGATTCCTGATCGTTATTTTA
The DNA here is from genome assembly GCA_948150575.1 of Tinea pellionella. Lineage (NCBI taxonomy): Eukaryota > Metazoa > Arthropoda > Insecta > Lepidoptera > Tineidae > Tinea > Tinea pellionella. Next base: position 5,441,292 of record OX411263.1, on the reverse strand, counting down.
ATGAAAAATCTAACCAAACTTTTTAACCATATAAAGAAAAACACGGTAAAGTGGAATTATTCTTTTGTATTTGGCCAAGTACATAATAGTTAAAGCTGACTCAATCAAAAACTATTCAAACAGACAACCTTGATAAAGTGTTTTCGCGAGATATAAAAGCAAACGGTCATTGAGGATTTTCCTGAATTAATTTTATTTCTATTACATTTAAATTAACTTTTTTAGAAGTATTTTGAATTCAACTATGTATATGTATTCAACTAGTATGTTTCGATTAACAACGTCTTTTTTACAATACCCCAAATTAGAACATCCTGATGAATGACTACAAACATATAAATATGCAGACCTAAAAAAACCTATATTTTTTATGTAACTCGGCATCTCTCAATATCTGCTACACAAGTCGCCTCCACTTTTTCGGCTTGAGGAAACAATGTGCACCATCCATTGACAAGGCACACTGTTATATCCGACTACTTCAAAGTTGATCCCAAAACGCGATGATAACACTTTTGAAAGTGGTGGTACCCACTACTCTAGGACGGCAAACTGGGCTAATAACCATCATGAGTCTAGCTATCACTCTTTTAATTTACTATCATGATACAAGCTTGAACGCGCTAGTCTAAAGGAAATACTGTAGTTATTACTGTATTATTACGTTAGATAGCACGCTTATTGAGAAAAAAATGTAGATTTATTACGCATATTAATTCCACGCCTAGAATATAGAAAACAAAGAAAACATTGTTGACGTATGCTTAGTCATAATATGAAAGTAAACCTTGACACAATCACTACTGCAGTTACGTCAACCTAAATAATCAAATATACGAATTAGATATTGCAAATGCTATTAACTTTGGATTGATTTTAATCTCAATTTTATTGTTTCCTAATACTAATAAAATTGCAAATTATAATTAAAAATCCAACAGATAAACATAAATGGCAATGGATCTTGTGTATATAGAAGATTAACTTACTACTTAAGTAAATACGATAATAATGCTATTGTTATAGTGCGGTCCATGAACGGAAACAACTGCTATCACAAATAAATTTCTTTAGGCAGCAGTTGCCTCTGCTATGCCGACTTCAGAAGACGAATATGAACTCCTAAAAATATATCTTGCAACTATAATATGTATTTTATTTCAATTTATAATTTTAAAAAGTTCTTAAAATTAGATCTAGTCGTAAAAATTGGCATTAAAATGATTGGTTTATTGAAATTTTAAGAAGAAATGTTGAGGAAGCTAACGTGCATGGTCGATCATCATCAAGATTCGTTCACTGTGCTACGGTTATCAGGTGACAATGTCGCGTTTTTACCTCGACCACTGTTCTCTGACTTCATGTTACCACGCCCGTCAAATAACAATGCCTCACTTGTCACACTATCCGATCCTGATTGATTTTTTCACTCACGAATCGATAGTTTTTCAACACATTGCAGAGTAAATTGAAATCAATTCTGTACAAGCCCTTAGATGAAGCTTTTCAACTTGGTAAATTAAAATCTTGTGTTATAGATGAAGATAAAAAAGTAGGTCCGATGTTATAAACCTATCAAGAAATCGGAAATAATATGGACGTATTTAGTGGAATGACTTTGAAAACTATTGTACAAATAAAATAATAAAATAGTACAAATTAAATTTGAGACCGATAATAATTCAAATACTTTCCCATAGTCATGAAATAAAATGATGTATATTAATCAACGAATGAATGAATGATACTGACACCCCATTGACAATATCATAAGTTTCCAACACGCCGTGAAGACGCTATAATTTAATTTTAGCTTAGACCATTATTGAGTGAATTGAACGATTCGACATACCGGGTGAAAAATTTCAGTATTGTCACAGAAGTAGGTGCATTGGCCTTTTGGGATTAAGAATCGGTAATTGAATTTTGATCCCGTTGCAATGCGTCTCTCTTAATTCAGATGTTTTTCTCATAGCTTAAAGAATTGAGTGAAATTTAAGTGGTTAACGGTAACACCTAATAGATTTAAAGAGACAAGAATGTTTCGATTCGTTAATTTTCTTTTGGATTTTTTTACAAAAATAATTAGTAAGTAAACTGTATTGTATGAAGTGGTTTATTCTTTTAAATGTTTGTATCCTTGAGCTCCGGTTTAAATAATTTTGTAAGTAAAACTGGGACCTTGATTACTTCGTCACTAAACATGTACTGAATCCTTACCATCAGGGTTATTGGTTCCATGCTGACTGCCTTCTTCACTTCCTGACGCTGGACTATTTAAGCCGGCACCACCTCTTCCAGCGAGCGATAAACCAAGTTGTTCGGCAATCTCCGCATGATCCGCTTGATGTACATAGTCAAATATACTGCTACCCGTCATCTCTACCTAAAAATACATTGTTTATTTAAGTTTACACTCAATTGGTATAATAATTAATTAATTGTAACAATAAATAACATTATGTAGTTGTGAATTAAGGAAAATTGGAATCTCTAAATGTATGTAACTAAAAAAATAGGTCAAAGCCAAGGAGCACCAGTACAACTAGTATTTGTACGTGCTGTCGACCATTTGAGAGTTTGAATGAGAGCTGTGATCACGTACGCTGTTGTCATCGCAGTTATGAATGAACGGACGAAGCTTATCGTGGCATCACTTAGCAGGTGGTGACTTCTAAGAAGAAAGCCTAATAAACAACGAGTGTTTATTGTATGGATGTGTTTGTAAATCTTTGAAGATATTAAATGTTGTCGGTTATTACAGAGTGGCCTAGGTTAAACAGCATTTGTTATATGCAAAAAATTAAATTACGAGTTGAAAATTTGTTTAATGAAATAACATTTAATAGATTGTGAATGTCCAAACTTTCACGATGACCCTTTCCATATGCAAATGTATGTTTAAATAAATTTATCAAATATAATTGTGGGATCTTATTAGGGATTCCGATGGCGCGTATCCGCGCTCGTCAAACGCATGAGAATGTGAAGAACAATAGTGACATTACGGTGGTCGTTTCTGGGAACACTACTGAAGAAGGTACTTTATAGTGTTTACCTATTCGCCGATTCAATCGTTAAATTTGACAGCTTAAACAAATTCGAGGATATTTAGGAATGGTGCGATCGTGACGAAACTACTGAGAGACGAAAAAATATAATCATACGAAGAACTTCAATCGAAATTTTTGCTCGATTCGAATCCCTAATCACATAAGCCGCGAGAGTAAGTTTTTCAACAAAATATGCCACAAAAAGCGTCACGTAAATAATTTCCCCGGGCCGAAGTCGAGAGGGCACGTCAAAACAAAAAATAAAGAATCCATTTTCTTCCTTATCTATAAAAGAAAATATGATTTCCCATTGTCGGTGTTATTATCTGTGCTGCCGGTCTTTACGGCTCGGAGCCGCTGAAAAAATAGCCCTCAGAATTTAATATAGAGAAGCGTACAGCAACACATGAGAACGTCAGATCCTTCGCGATACGACGTTGTGTTAGATTGTTCTTATTTACCAGGAAGTTTATGTATTTATATGCGTCTGACACTCACACATAGGTATACATTTGTTAAGGAGACGTATAGGGTTGAGGTGTTTTGGAACTTAGACGTATATTTGTTTATGTCAGTGTGCGTGCGTGTGAGGGTGTGAGTGGTACGTTTCGCAGCGGCATTAGAATGTTGGGCACGCGCGCGCCTCGCCTGAGACGTGACCAGCATCTCCTAGCTACTCTTTCCCCTATCATCTGTCTCTCTCACTCTGCGTCCCCGCGAACCCCGGGACGGCCATGTTGGCTCCCTGAAATTTTCCCAGTATTCGGATGTTTCAGCAAAGCTTTTAATTTCGTAACCTAATTAAATATTTTTCGCGAGCGCAATTTTATTTGGATTTTGCTGCTGAAGATAATTTACTATCTCGAGAACACTTAGCTAAGTTGAATTATGGTTTCATGAGAGTTTTATTTTATACATACTTCTTGTATGTTTCCTTCTATTTTATCTTTATTAAAATAAAATAAACCAAACATAGCTTCTCTGCTAAAATGAATATTTTTGGGAATATTATTCGGTGACATACAACCAAGGCTTATTCAAAACGTGCAATACAGCATAATATTAAACAAGCAATGTACGTTACCTTTGCAAGCTCATTCCGAAAAAAGTCAGTCGGTTGCAAAAAGCAATAACTTGTTTATTTGTAACCATTGCGTTTATTCGTGTCGAATTATATTTCTCGAAAATTTTAAATTCCATGCCAGTATTACTTATAAGTTATCCTACGTAACGACAGGCCCTTTTATGAAAACGAGAAGGTTTCGTCAGAAAAAAAATCTTCTCCAGCCCACGTACATTGAAACACATAACACGCGCTCGACACGTGTGAAGGCATTATCTAAAATCTAGTTTAGTTAATACCGGATGCGTCTTTAGATTATGGCGCCGAAAGTTTTCGAGATTTAATCTACTGACTGTACCCCGCCCTTAGAAATTGTAATGTAACTTTGTAGGCGTTTAGTACTGTTTGTTTAGAATATGAATACATACTCTATCATTCACATACTTTACTTGTACATAAGTTCTTAATCAAGAACGAGGTCTTAGCTTCACCATTATGTGTCTATTAATATTTTTAATATACCTAATTATTTACAAATGCGATTTAATTATAATTAAGATTATTTTTTTTTCATGCAGGGAAATTTAATAGCGTCCTTGCTGAAACAATATCTTCAGCCTTTTTGTAAATATAGTGAATATATTGTAAGAATTGCGTTATTATAAATAAGTTAAAAAGTTAAAGGCTAAAGGACAATGCCCATTTTGAGCCCACTTGATATCTAATAATATTGTTAGAATATGAATATTTTTATTACAAAATAATATTCTAGAATAATTTCTCATTAATTTATTTCAATTATACCAACAATTCATTTATCAACTAATAGACAATGTTTATTTATATTTAAAAAAAAGATATCTTTCATCAATTAATTAAAAAAACATTTAATATAACGATAATCTCAAGTTTTGCATCGAAAAATCTAATTACTCAATAAGCCGGGTAAAAAATTTCAAACGTTTGTCGATCGACAAACTCGAGAAAAAAATGGGCTCAATTTCTCTTAGATGAATGGGTATTTTCCTTTATGATCATATAGTCATGTTCAATGGGGGTTAAGGTGCTAAAAGTTAAAATAAAGAAAGAACTAAAAAAAAGCTTCAAGATGCAGGAGTGCGTTATGTTTATTTACGAATACTTACTTGTGATAAACCTAAATATATAGATACAGTTTCAGATATGTACAAGAACCTTCCATCAGCAGCGACTGACAATGCGAACCCATCAAGTGACTGTGAACAAAAAATAAACATTATTAACTAATTGAAACCTAAAATTTAATTAAAGTACATAATATATTTAATGTCTAGCCTGTTGTGACATAAGTTTCAATACATACTTAATTATTACAATCACAATATGAGGATTTATAGATCGAGTCCTAAACATTGAAGCTGTGCTGTACGAGATGTAAAAAAAAAGGTTTTAGCGAGATTCACGAGACAAGTATTATTGTTTTAAAATTTAGTGTTTGAAGTAGTATAATGTGTAATAATAAATTGAATTAGGCTGCATAGACAATAAACCCTTTGCCTTTAATTTTTTGTTTTTTATACGCATGTGATTATACTCCGCCTGATAGTAAACTAAAGTGCAATTTATGACTGGAGACAAAGACTACTAGAGAAAAATAGCTGTAGACAAGTCGCCTCCGCTATGATGGCGTATAAAGCAACAAAACCAACAAAAATAAGTCGTAGTAAAACTCTATCGTGTGCTTAAAAAGTGAGAATTTCGTGACCCATTGACTCTAATACATTGCCTTATTACACAATAAACTTCACGCTTTTTGCGAACCAATCTATGTTCAACATGTTTACAATGGAACACCGCAACATACCAACAACGTACTTACAAGATTTACGCAATTCTAATTCAATATTTCACAGATTTCACAAAATTATTTCATAACTAACAAATTAATAAGTAGCACACGTACCTCGTGGTCTCGATATTTGAAAGGGTTTCGAATAAAAAAAAGTCAATTATTGTGTATCGATCACGTAAATAATCGATTTGTGCAATTCTATTCGTGTCATTATAATGTTGTGGGTGTTCTGTGGTTTCTAGTTGGTAGCAAAAGTGGAATTGATCTACGTGATTCCTTGTGTAGTATTTTTTATGTAAAACGCAACAGTTCCAATAAAAAGGGGTAACGTTTGAACACGTTTCGGCAAGGTTATGTGGTCAATAGAAAAACAATACAATAGGTTAAACGGGCATTTGTGACCCGATTGTGGGGTAAATGTATTTTAGTATAGACAGCTTTTATAAGACGGCGTAAAGAAGTAATTACTTTTTTTACGTCTTAGCAAAATGGTCTATTAAGGAGTCCCGTTAATACTTAAAAAATGACCGCTCTATCAAGACCCCTCAAATCGAAGAAAGTAGTTTTTGTTGATCATCATCTTTGTAAATAATATAAGCGATTAAATTTGGATTTTTATTAAAAAAAAGAGTTGAAATCCGTTTTGTCATCCGTGCATCTCATTACATCTCGCAATAAGCCAGTCATTTGGCTCGTGGATAAAAAAGTTGATTATAAAAACATTGTCGATTTTTTTTTTTGCTGATGGTCCGTTTTGTAACTGATATACAGCTGGTCCACTTTATGTGACGATTGAAGATTGGACATGCTGTTTTACTTTCAAAGTAGGGTTAGTATTATCCATTTAACTAAGATACGTTCAGTTAATAATAAAATCGGTTGAAGACTTATTTTTGTTGACTAATATAAACAACCGCTGCCACAGGCGCCTCCACTGCAGCACTGTGCCGCTAGTACTAATTACAAGCTGATCATAAAACGCGTCTAGGTCATTCCTTGAAATTACACTTGAAATTGGCGACACTAGTTCAGGACAGCAAGCAGAATGGGCTAATAATAACAACCATTGTAAATCGGTCACTTTTAATTTTATTCAATTTATCTAAAATTTAATTTACAATAGTTGATTTGCTAACCTTACTTTATCTAACGCTTGTTCACTAAGCGTAAAATTATAAAAAAATATATGTATATAAATAAATACGAGTAATATTTGTATAACAATGTAATTTTTTTTATATATTTTATTATGAACTACTAGCTGTTACTCGCAACTTCGTATACCTATAAATATGTTTTTAGTCATTATTATTAAAAATTAGGAAGTCAAGTTTGGGTCGTCATGGGGTAGTGTGTGTGAAACACCCGAGAAGAGACCTAGAACCGTTTCAGGATGAGCTTGCCGTGTATAATGAGACGGATGAGCTCTGCGGTTGGTGCACATCTGTCACCTAAAGCTGGCATAGCGGAGGTGACTATTGCCTGAAGATATGTCTTTTTATTTCCACTCTAGTTAAAAATATAGCTACAAAAACTACATATAGCCTAAAGAGTGGTAGGCAGACTGATGATGTTATTAGTCCAGTCTGCCGTCCTGGGGTAGTACCACCACTCCCGAATGAAACACCCGTGAAGTGACTTTGTCGCGTTTCGGGAATAGTTTGAAAGTAGCCAGGTATAACGAGAGGAGTGTGCACTGTCAATCTAAGATGGTAGTACATGCTCGTCTCCTTAAGCCGGCATAGTGAAACGACTGCTGCTCTTAGAGATTTCTCTGTAGTAGCAGTTGTTTCCATTCATGGACCGCACTCTAGTTTTACATCAGGCGGAGTGTTGTCACATGCCGAGCTACAATAAAAACAAAGATATAGAAACACACCTGCAATATATGAGTTCCTTGATGTTGTTCAAATAATTCCATTGCTAATCCAATTGAGGTTCGTCTATTTTGAGCACCTAAAACAACAAATATATATATATTTAAGTATAATATAACATTATGGCCTACAATACAATAGTCACGCCTTTTGGCCTCCAACTATATGGATTATGGCTGATGGAGTATATTTTCAGCCTATCCTTGGTTGTTGCTAGTTTGTGGGCTATAAAGCATTTGTATTTATATTATTTTATTTATTTCTTTCTTATTATAAAATTTATTATACATGAAAAATGAAAGTATAATCTTTAATTTTAATTTTTAACTTGCTGAGTGACATTACATATTATTCACGTTAGAGTTAATATTTCTTTACCTACTGACAGATTTATAACTTGAAAATACAATACAAAAATTACATATAAGAACACATAGCTACTGAATCTACCGCCTCTTTCGTATGACGTGGATTTGCGGCCAAGATACGATCTACACATGGTGTCCTCTTACGTTGCGCTTGCGACAACTTTATTAAAGCCTTCCGCGACTGTATTTGTGAGCTAGTCCCCGTTGTTTTGTTGTTTGGTTATATTTTAAATAAAATTAATAGCTTGTTTTCGTCTAGAGGTTCTGTATACGTATTACTTTTGGTTCAAAAATGAAAACGAACAAATTTTCAATTCAGAGAGGCTATTTTGAATCGTTCGAACGCGTCGTCGTTTTGAATTTTTTGATCGAGTGAAATGTTTGCTAATTAATATGTTGTAAAAGATATACGAGATTTATTGAAAATGAAACTTTACAAATACAGTTCTGAAGAGGAAAAATCCCCAAAAATACCGAAACTTCGTTTTACAACTCCAGTTTAAAATTCTTTTTCATTTTTTATATGGTTCCATAAATATATATTTTAAATAGTAGTCCGGCATGTGACTACAGTACGCGGAACATTAAGTTTACTTGTATGATCGATGACAAATGATATGGTAAAAATGTCTGAAGGCAGCAGTTGCCTCTACTATGCCAACTTGAAGACATATCTCACTGCGCAGCAGTTGTTTTCTTCCACGTTTTCCGAGTGCAAGAATGTGTTAGCTTAAAGTCAGACGGAGTATGATCATATGCCGAGCTACTATAAAAATATATATAGGTATATTAATGACTGACTACCGCGACGCTATAGAAGCAGACTTACAAGGTTTAAAATTATCTCTGAACGAGGGTGTCGCCGTGTTTTCTTAATACTTCTTATCTTGATAACAATCAGTTTCTTTTTTTTTCGACTTAAAACGGACTATTTCCAAGTAGTAAACGTTTTTAACATATCGCAAGGACACGATATTACTCCATAATCGTGAGGAAGGATCGTGATGATGGACTCACGTCATGTTACATTAAAAGTACAAATTTGGTCAAAATCACTTACAACTTGTTATAGAGTGAAAGTGAAACCATTGAAAATGTACGGTTATTTTTTACTTTGCGTAATATTTGACTTTAAAAGAACTTTTGATACGTATAGATTTTTTTTTTATTATCGTAGCTCGGCATGTGACAACACTCCGCCTGATGTAAAGCTAGAGTGCGGTCCATGAATGGAAACAACTGCTACTACAGAGAAACCTGTGCGGGCACCAGTCGCCTCCACGCCGGCTTGAGGAGACGAGCATGTACCATCTTAGATTGACAGTGCACACTCCTCTCGTTATACCTGGCTACTTTCAAACTATTCCCGAAACGCGACAAAGTCACTTCACGGGTGTTACATTCGAAAGTGGTGGTACTACCCCAGGACCGCAGACTGGACAAATAACCATCATCAGTCTGCCTACCACTCTTTAATAGTGCCTACAGGCACTGAGCGACTAAAGTACATATAACAAAGTTACATTGGTATCGGTCATAATTAGCGAGGTTCGAACACGGGTCTCATCAATCGTGAGTTCACGCGTCTTACCGCTAGACCACGGCCGCTCAATTTTTATTTATTTAATTTTTAGTTTATATTGTGGTATAATTATTATTTTTAATCTAACCGAACCTGGGACCTCTGCGGAACTGATTACACCACAAAATCACTAATAAAAAAAGGAATGACAAATGAATGTAAACAAAAAAGAAGAGTTTATACTTTAAAGAAAAAAAAATTCGTGAGAACATAAATTTATTTTCAAGTTCAGTGTAGTTGCGTGCAGATTTAGGCTGGTAAACCATATCTTAGATGATAGATAAGGTAAAAAGCGTGTTTTATTGTGTTTTAATTCCAACGAGCCGACAACAAAGATGCCGACTTTTCTCGTATACCTATTACTAGAATGGTAAAGAAGAACGGATTGAGGTCGGTCTAGTGCGTATGAGATAAATAAATAAAAACTATATTGGTAGAGCGGCTGAAAGTGTAAACTCACGATCGATGAGACCCGTGTCTTCCCTATTTAATGTTTAATTATTTAATTTGTTTGCGATAAGTGATAAGTGCATCTTAAGTGATGTTAAAAGTGTGAGTGTGAGATTATATTGTAAATATTCAGCCATACAGTTATAATAAACAAACAAAAAAAAAAACTACAATCCACAAATTATTAAAACTTACACAAAAGCAATTATTTTCATCATCAGTATCCCTACAAATTTTTATTAAGGGTGTTAAATCGTTCCGCTAAGTCGTCGTATAATATTCTCATTTACACCCACAATTGTGAGGTCGGTGACTCGAGAAAATTCACTATTTTTCTTATTATGAAACTCATTAATTTTTATCCTACGACGTAACTCCTATATTGTCCTTCATATTATAGATAGATATATACACAGAGAGATATAGTATATTATAAACTATTGGTCTAGCTTTAGCGGTAGAGGGCGTGCGTAAGCTCATGATCGATATTCATTTTGACCGGTACCAATGTAAATGTTATATGTATTTTGGTCGTTCAGTACCTTTGATACAAGCACTAGCATTAAAAGATTAAATAAAGACCTAATTTTGTTGTATTTTTATTATTATTAATATTAAAGTATTTAATTATAATAATTAAATTATCATTAAAAGAATTTAGTCAAAATCTTAGTTTGTAAAAATCTGTTACAAATATATTTACGAAATTGTATATTATAATAGATTATATAAAATATAAATTACATATCAACATAATAAAGGTATTTTCACACTATATCAATAAACTATTTTTAAGGAAAACCCTAATAATTTGTTCATAGTTGACCGTTTATATTGTGGCCACAGGCTAACATCAACATTTGACCAAAGGGGGAGGTCTTACTATTTTCACTAGCCAAAATTAAATAAAACTCTCGCCTAATAGAGAAGGGTCAGCAAAAAAGTGCAGACAGACAATTTGTGTTGATTTAAGTACATACATTTTTCTGTCTAAATTTTTATTTTTAGTAAAAGGCAACAAACTAATATTTTAAAGGTTTAGCCCGACTTGTGACCGCACTCCTAATGTTAAGCTAAAGTGCGGTCCATGAGCGGAGACAACTGGTACTATAGAGCAAATGGGCCCACAATTTTTTTTTTGGAGTTTGTCATGATTTTTAGTTAATTTTGTAGAAAAATAAATCTATACCCCTTATTACCAATCAATTTTACTTTTTTTCACCCAGATTATTACGTAATTATATGTTTTCTGATAAAAATTTTGGGGTTATTATTATATTAAATGCTTTAATAATTGATGATATACGTTTTTTATGTAATTAAACATTGTCTATAGATTGGTAAATGATATGTTGAAATAATTAAAATGAATTAATGAAAAAATAAGATATCATTTTAGAATATTGTTTTGTTACCAAACTATTAAGTATCAAGTGGGCCCAAAAACCTTTGAAATATAAAAATTTTAAAAAAAAGTATTTTTACTAACGTTACTTGAACAACTGTGCTCTTAAAACAACACTAACTATAGAAAAACGCCCCGTGTTGATTGCTCAGCCCCTAGGGGTTGTCTCGAAGTCCGGGGTTCGAGCACTTGACCGGAAGTCTGTGGGTTTACTTTGAACATCTAATGAGGAATTACTGCCTTTTGTACCATACACTCTGTACTGAATTCCAATATATCGATTTGATTGGCGCTTGTTTGCTTTGTAAGGTTATTTAGGAACTTTCGATAATTCAAGTTACTTCCCAAAAACGTTATATTTTATTACCCATTCGATATTCATAAAATAAGTAATTATTCTTTAAAACTATTTCATTTTAAATAAACTAATCTATAGATTATGTTTATAGTTAAATTGGTACCAGTCAGAATATACCGAAGTTTGAACACGGGACTCATCGATCGTGAGTTCACACGTTCTACCGCTAGACCACGGCGACTTATAAATTTAACTCGATATTTTTTTTTTATTTTTTCACTTTTATTATGCTGGCTTGAAAGTGGTGGTACTACCCTAGGACAGTATGAATCTATTAACATTGTTTTTAAATAAATACAGGTTAAATATAACTTATTAATAATAAAAATTCCAAACTCTTCTACGATAAACGAACTAAATATCTAGTAATATTATATACTACAGAAAACCAAAAGAAAGCCAATAATGAATTGTAACTGGGCAATTATACGGTTGGGTAACCCTTCAGAGCCCGACGTCCATCCCCGCTGACCGTCACGATCAATACCAAATAAAAATATCTAGGAAAATCCGGATAACTATGTAATTCCGGACACGTACTGTCAATACAGGGCGATGATTGTGTTGCACCGAAAATAAGGGAAATTGTACGATAAAAATGCTTTTTCGAATGCGTATTGATTGAAAGAATATTTTATGAGGGATGTCCGTATGTGTTTTACAGAGACATTTTATATAATTTGTGGTTTTGATTGTTAACTATTGCAACTTAATTTTTTTTATTATAGCTCGGCATATGACAACAGTTCACCTGATATAAAGCTAGAGTGCGGTCTATGAATGGAGCAACTGCTACTCAAGAAAAATCTCTACACGCAGCAGTCGCTTCCACTATGCCGGACTGAGGAGACGAATATGCATCATCTAGATTGACAGCGCATAATCCTCGTCGTGTTATAATTTTTCTTTTTTTATTGTAGCTCGGTCCATGAATGGAAACAACTGCTACTACAGAGAAACCTGTGCGGGCAGCAGTCGCCTCCACTATGCCGGCTTGAGGAGACGAGCATGTACCATCTTTTGACAGTGCACACTCCTCTCGCTATACCTGGCTACTTTCAAACTATTCCCTAAACGCGACAAGGTCGCTTCACGGGTGTTACCATACCAATAAAACGTCCTATTCTATTTACTATGCGACAGAGCGCACCAATGTCAGCAAGTATTAAACGCGGGTGGGTCACGCGCGCCCCTCATTATAGCTTGGATTAGCAAGAGAAGGGTTAACTTATTGAGAAAATCTAAGAGATATTTAAGATGATAATTAATAGATAAAAGATTATTCTATCCGGTTATGTCCAGTTTGCTACCCAGTACTTTAGTACCACCACTTCCAAGTGCTAATCGTGTTTCGGCATCCGCTTGGATAGTAACTGGGTAGAATATGTGAGCTTCTACAATGCATATTCACCTTCTTAACCCGGCATAGTGGAGGTGACTATTATGCATTTGTTTCCTATACATGTGGGTATAGACACGTATAGGTAGAAAAATGTCTGTCGAGCGTGTTTGTCTTCTATACTACAACACTGGCTATTTCCCTTATTTATTGTTATTTTTCTATTTGGTCGAAGCCGGCAGATGTGCCATATTATGATTTACGCGGGACCGTATTAAGGAACGGGCATGAGTTATTGTTGAACGAAAAATGTTGGAAATTTTCAACAAAATTGTAGTGAATTTGACAAAACGAGAGAATTCAACTAAGGGAGGCATATACTTATAGGTGGGTACATAATTGCAATGTTTTTTTTATATTGACGCGACATGTGACGTCGACTGGCCTGATGGAGCACAGTGGAGGTCCACGACAGTGGCCCCAGTCGCCGTCACTATACCGACCCAAAAAGGTGCTTTTTCACGCTCCGCTTGAAGGAGATGTTAGACGCTATTCAACGAATACTAGCGGGCGCTACGAACATGGAAGGTGCACATTCGTAACCTCAAGCAGGCATAGCGGAGGGACTGCTGCTTGAAGACATTGCTCATAGACCGAACTCTAGCATAACATCAGGTGGAGAGTGAAAAAATCCAAATAGTTTAACGATAAGCAAAGGTTTCTTGTAAAATTCTCACTTATTCCCTTATTTCACCCTAAGAGCTATAAATCAAGCGCACCGCTCTACCACACGGCAATATGGGGAACAAAACATGTGTTTACCGGAAAGTTAATTTGTTAAATTTATCTCCTTGCGTTATTGTATTGAGAAATATCGCTTTCCACTTGCCACACGAGATGGAAGAATATATATCATATGAAAATAGGCAATCTTACTTTATTATGAGGGAATTTATTTGCTGATTTATATACGAATTTTTCGTATTACATTTGTTTATGTGTAAAAGTTCATTTGAGTTAATTTTGACTTTGGAAAACAACTTCTACATTATTTATTTCGTTATCGGTATTTGTCCTTATATTTTATTATTAATAATATATTATAGCGTGCTATATCTCCTAAACTTGTTTCTTTTCATCCTATTTGGTTTTTCATGTTCATATCCTAATGTCATTATCATGTTTTATATGTTTTCTCGAGTTTTACACATCACATCATTTGGGACTTATCACCAGGTTGTGGGGCATAATTTTACAATACTTTTCCTTGCATTATTTACAATTTTTACACTAAATTACTATGTTATTTTTCACTTTTTCTATATTTTTTTTGTATCTGACAATTTTGACAATTAGTTTTTTTAATTTCATTTTCACCTAGATTTTAAACATTTTCTTCCAAAATTACCTTACAAACCTCATTAATTCAAGAAGATATTGTTCCATTTCGAAATACTGACATTCCATGACACACTCATTCAAATCAAATTTTCAAATCTAAAAAGGGCTATAAAAAACGACCCATTCTCTTCATCGGGATCAATCCTCCGTCATCAGTTCTACGTGATCAGTTCTCCGACTAAAAAACACGAACAATGAAGCTCTGCACCTAAAGGTCTTTTCCCGGGGCCACTATACCCCGGGAACTGCAAAAGAAGACCTCTAAACTCTGTAACAAGTCTGATTCATCAACGTGAGACCTCCGACGCCGCTGCAAGACGAGACAAGAAGATGGGATCATCTCTGAAATCTGTACGCGCCTGCCCATGTGCTGCTCTCGACCGTCCTTCGGGTTCCTGCACGTCCTGCACCCTGCGAGGAGTTCCGCCGACGAGGATAGCGGTCTCCGACGCGGGAACGCCGCCGACCCACGCCCTCATGCTCTCCACATTTTACGCACCGGCCCTACATACCTACACCCTCACTAGCCTGTAAGTCTGCTGATTGTAACATTTAAATTAAAATATAGTAAGCTAACCCATTCTTTTCTTTAACTATCGCTTCACGATAATATAATGAAAAGGGGTGGGAGTGAGATGGGAATCGTAATCGAAGATGTTAATTTTGCACACGGATACTCTGACTGCTACACAATATTATGTTAAAAAGCTACTAACACTTTACTTGAATACTTAATCAACTTTTCTTCTATTTATTTCTACTATATTAGAGGTAGAAGTCGGACGGTCGTTCGCTTAGTGCCTGTAATACAAACACTAGATTAGTACAGATATTTAAAAAAAAGTTGCTAAACGCGAAAGAACTAAAAGACGGCGCACAGTGGTGCGACATCAATTAAACAAGCAGACAAAACCTCATGAAACGAACCCTATTTAATTTAAATATTTAACCGAGTCACGTTCGCCAAATAAGCTATACCAACAAGCGGCGTATCGCTTGCACTGATTGTTAATTGATTAGATTAAAAAATTATACAAATTTAAGGCTTATTGTTATAGAGGGAGCTCTCGTTTCACGGATTAATTAAGGTTTTAGTCATCGGAATTTTTAAATTTAATTTATTAATGCTCAATTTTAATTTTTTGTACCTATAGTTAAGTTAGTTTAGTTTTTCTTTTTTAATGTCTAAAAAATAAAGTTTAATGGAGCTGACATCGCGACGATTGTGAACATAAGTCCCAAAAGAAATTTAAAAAATTTTAAAAATTGAACCCATTTGAACATTGTCTTAATTACAACTAATCCATGTAAACATCGAGAAATTTGTAATTTGGTTTCTTAGCCACTAAATGCCGACTAGTTTTTTAATTGCTACGGTTCATAGCTCATTCGCAATAAATTTATGTTTTATTTAGGTAGGAATTATTTTTGTTGTAAACTGACTTTATTTTATGTTTACCTCAGAAAAATATACCGTTGCGTACGTCCCACGCATTTAAATGCAAATGTCAAATAAAGAATGTAACAAAACAGTGTTTATCTTCATTTTGTAACCCCATAGAATAAGTGCAGAACACGCTGCATTTTATGGGCTCGAATATTTTCATTCGATCACCTTCGAGCAGTTTTCGAGTTTTGGAAAAATCCCATTTGAAAATTGAGTTAAAATGACAGTAGCTTGCGTAGTGATTCGCCCCGTGGTTCGCATTAACCGCATTAGGGTACAAAATTGGATTTATTTTGGGGTGTTTTATTGGTACACTTGTTACGAATTTAGTCTTACTGCGCCCTCGCGAGTAAAAAAGCCCTTTTCTTTTGTCATTCGTATGCGCATATGTGGTTAAAGTTATTGTCAATTCGTGGCGAGAATTCTTCCGTTTTTTGTTAGACGATTGTTTTGATAGCAACGTCTTCGCTCTAAATTATTATTCTAATAAAGTTTATCTAACAAACTTCAAATAAACAAATATATTACTTTCTTTGTAATTAACCTAACTTGGTTTGCTAACTAAATTAGCAAATATATCTGTACTTTTCCTTAATATAAACGCATCTTAAATTCATATAATTATTTTTTTTATTCAAGCATACCACCCGCAAAGTAATATAGTAGTGTTTCGGGATCAGCGTGAAAATAGCCAGGTATAACGAGAGGAGTGTGCTCTGTCAACGAATGGTGCTTCGTGCCCTTAAGCCAAACGGTGGTTATGGTTTAACTACTTATCTAATAAAAAAATAATCAAAACACAACAAATAAAAACCTTTTTCTAAATTTTAGTCGTTGCCTAATTTAAATATTTTTACAAATTTCTATTAATACTTTATTTTTTTTTTAAATTAAGAAAACAAATAAAAGATTTTACTTCCACAAAACAAATAAAACAAGATTTGGTTGAAATATTGCGGCAAATCAAAGTCCCAGAGGTCTATTTATTTACACACACGCTCCAGTTGGCAATATTTGTGTGATTTACCCCACTGTGTGTTCTTCAATTTTATTGTATGGAAAATATGTAGTGAGCTGTTTTACGATTTTTATTGTTTTTATTATGACACGCTATTTGTTTATTTGTCTGTAGATCCTGTAAATCAATCTACTAAACGTTCATAATATGATTTCAACTTTCCTATTTGTATTAAAAAATTGAAATATCTAATTTAATCTTTTATTTATTAATTAAGTACATCTACTAATAATAAACCTTTTTCATATTAAATATAATTAAACAAGACTACATAAAAACTAAGAAAACAATTTTGAAAATGTAACTATTGATCGATTGAATTAACATCTTTCGCCGTCATATGACCTGTGAACACCGTCCGATTTTAATAAGCTAAAATGCGGTCAGAACAACATATGAAGGCAGCAGTCGCCTCCCCTATGCCGGCTCGAAGAGATGTTTGTGTACCATCCAGGTTAACAGGGCATACATCCTTTTACTTCATAGCGTCAAATAACTATAATCAATCTGCTTACCACTAAAGGAGAATGCCCATTTTTGGTCACACTTGATACCTAATAGTTTGGTAACAAAACAATATTCTAAAATAATATCTTATTTTTTTATTAATTTATTTTAATTATATCAACACATTAATAGACATTTGCCAATTAATAGACAATGTTTTATTCTATAAAAAAAACCAGATATCTTCAATCATTTAAAATAATAATAACCTCAAGTAATGCATCAGAAAACATGTAATTACTCAAAAACCCGGGTGAAAAATTTAAAACTGTATGGTAATAAGGAAGTAGATTGATTTTTCTACAAAATTAACTAAAAATCATTGACAAACTCGGGGAAAAATTGTGGGCTCATTTTCTTAGGCGAATGGGCTTTCTCCTTTACTT
Organism: Tinea pellionella; assembly: GCA_948150575.1. NCBI lineage: Eukaryota > Metazoa > Arthropoda > Insecta > Lepidoptera > Tineidae > Tinea > Tinea pellionella. The sequence goes on along the minus strand of OX411263.1, from coordinate 5,423,207 downwards.
ATTTAAACGTACTTAATATATTGTGTAGGCATGTAGTCTGTCATCACATTGAAACGGGTGCGGTAACGCTGTTACGAGTGACAATGAATTGATGAACGCAAATCTGATTTGTGGACCCCTCCTCTGTTATTTTAAACCAAATCTACATAGTTCTACGTGAGAGATATTTACAACCTTTGGTATTTGAAACGTTAATATTTTATTTACTATTTCGAGTTAAGTATAAGTTATTTTACTAAATTATGATGAAATATAACGAAAAATGTAATTGCTACCCCTCAATCTAACCCATACATTTCAATAAACAAATAAAAAAAGTAATTATTCATTTATTGTTATTTATTTTTTATAATAGATGACAAGTGACCCTGACTGATCTGATGATAAGCACGATACAGATCCATGAGCGCCGATGACTAGAGAACCGCAGCACACGGCGGCGGCCAGCCGTCACTAAGTCGCCGTCACTATGCCAACCAAAAAGGTGCTTTTTCATGCTCTGCTTAAAGGAGTTTTATAGCTAATTTGTTTTGACTTTTTTATAAAGGTTGTCCCACAGCCAGCCTGCCTACCACTCTTTAAATAATGCCTAGACTAAAGTACATATAATATAGTTATATTGGAACCGGTCAAAATATAACAATATTTGAACTCGGGTCTCATCGATCGTGAGTTAAATACCCCTAGACCACCGCTGTTCTAAATGAACCGGAGTAATCTCATCTTATTTAGGTATACAAATTACTAACATACTTTGTATGGACAGTTCTTTTTTATTACTAACACTATCCGTTTATTTTATTTATTTATTTAATATGAAAACTTTCGTAATGTTGTCAACCTCTGGATGCGAGGAGACAGTTTTGACGACTCTGTCGCCTGATTACATTAATTTGTCAATAACATTTCTGTTGGGATTGCATACTTGGTTTATACAGTACGTTCCAAAAAATAAAAAGTATCACCCTTTTGAAAAATGGCAGCTTATTTGTAAAATGTTCTATTAGTCTAATAAAGTATAACATAAATAAATAAAAACTTGATTTGAAAGAGGCCCGGAACCTGTACTTGTCTACTAACTGTATTATAGGCACCACTGCCTCCTCTTTTTGATTTTTTATTATTATTTATTTGTTGCATTTGTAAGTTTAGTGTAATTTATTTATTAGATAATTAGTGGTTTTTTTTTGTGATTCATGTTGAACACATTATTTTGTGCTACTGTACAGCTGTAGGTTTGATTTTGATGTAAGCACTGTAGCCTGCGAGCGTGTCAAAGTATAAATAAATAAATAAAATTTACATAAATACCGTAGATATCAAAAGCATTGAAAGACTTCATTTAATATTCAAACACCCTGTAGTTGACGAGGGTGGTTGCGGTACATAAGGGTGACGTGTAAAAGCATTATATTGCCATTAATTTTGTACAACTCGCAACAAGTGCCCTTAAATATTATTTCACAATTTCCAAGAGAACGCCCAGAATTTCGTACCATAATGAATAAGTCAGACGTATTGTATTGAAAATTCAATTTAAGATTTTATTAACCACAAATTATCTTTGTTTGTGATATAAATGTATTGTGTATTAGTTATATTACATTCTTAGTATAATATACTAAGATATATAGATAGATGCTTGATGTACAATCAAGTACTCAGACAGACATTATTCTATCAGGAAAGGAAATGCTTTTATTATAAAAAATGTCCTGAAATAACTGCTACTACAGAGAAATATCTGCAGGCAACAGTCACCTCTGCTATGCCGGCTTAAAGAGACGAATGTGCACCATCGAGTTGCACACTCCTTTACTTGGCTACTTCCAAACTGATCTCGAAACGCGACAAGGTAACTTCATTGGTTCATCTTAATAGCGGACGGCAGACTGGATTAATAACCATCATCAGTTTGCCTACCACTCTTTAGATCTGCTTTCTCATCCTTTTCCCATATTCCCAGATGGCACTTAATTGTGAAATAGTGGCGAACAATTAAATAATTTGGTACAAAAAAAAAACTAACCTTTTAAAGCTTTACTAGTAGGGGGTAAATCTCTGCTCCACGGAGGATCACCATGTCCAGAGAAATCTCTTAATTTTAGATAACTTATCGTTAGTCTAATTATAGAGGCTTTATCCAATTGGCTGGTAATGGCAGCGGGTAACGGTAACATCTTTGCAAGTTCATAAAATTCATAATTTTCTTTGCCTCGTCTTGATCTCGCTGCATCCCTGCTTTTCTCCTTCCGAAGCTCCAGGATACTGTAGAAAGAAATTTAATTGTTAGTTTTGTTTTCTAAGTACTCAAATAGTCGTTTTTATTATAAAGTTTAATTATTAATCTAGTCTTGAATTTGTTTTTCACTATAATTTATTAATTTTTAGCATACAGATATTATATAGGTACTAGAGGAGCAAATCGGACATGAAAAAAGCGTAAGCGGCTTCAAACGATTTGACAATGTTGTCGACAGTCAAATACTAACTAAGAGAAAGCCGAAAAGTGACTGCGAACATCTTTTTTCTGGCGTCACATTGGGAGCGTTATTGCATATTTAGTTGTACATATCAATGATTTTTAGCACTTAAAATGCCAAAAATTAATAAACGGGTGTAAAAAAGCAGATAACAATCCCTTTAATCCTGTGTTAGATTACCAATAACAAAACGTTATTGCAATAGTCGCCCTTTCCGTTCATTGCATGTTTTTTTTTAATATTAATCAGCGATGTTTTATGTAAAAAAAATTACAAAAATTTAATAAAAATTTGTTAAAATATTATTTTAAAAATAAAAAGAAATAAAAAAAGATACTTGTAACGCATCAAAAGTATAATGTATACAACTTCTGGTTTACGGGGTTGCTAAATATCTTTTTACAGCTGTACGATAGATATATTAAAATTTGTAACAGTTCATATTTGTTTAGATAGATATGATATGAGATAGATATAATACCTACAGCAACAGTGTTTCGTGTTACATAAAAATATTTTACAAATTTCACTTTGGCTCGTAAAAATAATATATATTTTTCCTGCATGAATTTTCCTGGGCGTTCGGCTCGCTCCACCCATTTCCCGCCTTCCTTTTATCCACTAATGAGTGGCATCTATTTAAGCAAATTATACTGTTTCTGTTACTTCTATTTGAGTCAAAGGGATTGTGCTTTTTAAAATTTTATTGTTTTAGCATAATTTACTTTTTTATAAGATTATTTTTATTTAACATGAGTGGGTAGAGTAGAGCCTTTTGTTCAGGGTTATAACTACTAGTTTTAAGTATAGTGGGATTTGAAATTAACATGAAAGAAAGCAGGTATATCAAGAGTATACTGAAGGCAACTGCTACCTTTAGACATTTCTTTGTGGGAGTAGTTGTCTCTGCAGTCAAAGCTAACTTAATCATAAAAATAAAATATTTTAATAAATTATATGCAATCCCAGGATCGCCAACCTATTAGGGTAAATGTATTTTTAGTAATTGCGTGTAGTTATGTATATGATACATACTACAGTCATATTATAGGTACTAGGTATACTTATACAGGTGAATTTTTTAAGTACGCTTGTATGGCCAAATCTGACACTATAAGAGACAGTAAAAAATGCTCAAAGGAATCTCGAGGCCGATTTTAATGAATACTCAAACTGCATTATTATTTTTGGAAAAAAAAAAATCCAGCTAGGATTCGAACCCGTTGATTTAAAAAAAATATAAAACATACTGTATTATTGCACCATTAGATAGTGTAAGGATCAAATTGTTGATTTTTATACATAACTAAATATATTATTTAAAAAAAAACGACAAAATACCTTTGCCTTAAGTTTTAAGTAGGTATTAAAGTTTAAATGTAAGTAGGTAATAAAAAGGTTTTTTGACGAGTATGTATTTGTCGTGAGGAAAAACTCGTAAAAAGAAAAGCAAAGTTTGGGAAACATTAAACTAGAGGCAAATAAGGTGTAGGACTCATTTTGTTTAAAGACTCTCGGTTTTTGGACGGAGCAAGCTTAGGGTTTGTCTACACTGTTCTTCCTAAATTTAAAAATACCTACATTATTTGTATTATTTTTATTGATCTAAAACTTGAGTTTAATAAATTTAACAATGGTTAGAAACCATGTCTATCGTCGCGTACTGGGATAGTACCCATCGAGTGTAATACACGTGAAGTGACCTAATCGCGTTTCGGGATCAGCTTGATGTGTCTCGTGTGTTCATATCCTGAAGCCGGTATAGTGGAGGCGACTGCTGCTTACATAGGCAGAATAGCAGTAGTCTACACTCATCTAGTGCACTTTATCTTTATTATAGGCCAGGTTACCATAAAATAAAAAATGAAGGCTTGATACAATACTTTATGAAGTTTAATTTATTTTTCACTAAACATCACTAGGCACTGAGCGACCAAAGTCCACCTGATAGAAAGCTAGAGTGCGTTCCATGAACGGAAACAACTGCTACTACAGAGAAATCTCTACGGGGCAGCAATCGCCTCCGCTATGCCGGCCTGATGAGACGAGTATGCACCATCTAGATGGACAGTGCACACTACTCTCGCTATATAGTATATATAACATGGTTACATTGGTCAGAGTTTAGCGTGGTTTGAACACGGCCACTCTTCTCTATTTACTATTTATACGATTGTAAAATTTAGTCTATAAAAGTTTCATTATTATTTACATCGAAAAATCCGATGAGTGTATACGAAACTTAAAACGAAAAGTGCGAGGTAAGCGCATCGTTGATGGGTCCACCTTTACGATCGGACGCGATTACGGCCATCTTGAAATGGGATGGTTTATTGTTACCTGAGTGTGAAAAACTGACATCTGTCTTTAGACACATAACACTCTGATCTCAAGACAATCATAAAAACAAACGCAAATGTTCTTAAAACATTACTACAGAAAAGTGGTTTAGTTTTTAAGATGGACTAGTTTTATTTCGGTTTGTTACCCAAGGACAGGACAAGTTTGAAAATTAACTAAGTATTTTATATAATATATTTTTTAATTTTTGGTATATAACATACCGAATTTATTATTATTAAATTATTTTATATTAAACATAAATTTTTATAAATATATAAGTACATCTAAGAGCCAATAATTAATACCACAGATACGCATTATGATGAAAATATAAAATATTATTATTATTTTGTTAAGCTAGAGTGTGGTTCATGAGTCAGCAGTCACCTTCGCTATGCCGGCTCGATGGGAAATCCAGGTTAACCTCTCTTTATACCCGGAAACTTTCAAACGAATTCCGAAACGCGACAAGGTCACTTTATGGGTTTTACTAATTGTTGATCATTTGCCAGAATACGTGATAGTGAAGTTAAACATGTGTATTTTTCAATGTCCTAAATTGCAGTTGCATCATTGTCATCGTAGGTTCAAAGTACATGCAACAAAGGTATATGGGTATCCTCCAGAGATTTTTAAAGAATATAACTCGCGGATAACGCCATGACTGCTTCAAATTAATATTATAAAGTAACTCAACAAAACATTTGTATCCCTTTACCAAAAAATTCGTATTAAAGAACACTAAATTCCTTATCGCAAAATAACTACAGTTTTGGGACTAATAACTCTTAAAAATAAAGAAAATCCTAACAAACCCTTTAGTGCGATAAGATTCGTTTTTCCCGATAACCTCCCATCCATTATTGTAGGAAACGACCAAAACAGCTACAGCTGACGTTTTTAAGAGGGTTACCATAGCTAAACGAAAATTGTGGGAATAAGATGCGAAAATAAAAAGAGCGAGAGGAGTGTGAACTGTCAATCTAGATGGTGCATACTCGTCTCCTCAGGCCGGCATGCAAGAGGTGACTGCTGCCTACGGGCATTAGCAGTTGTTTCCGTTCATGGGGCACACTCGAGGTTTACATAAGGCGGAGTGTTTCCATATGCCGAGCTACAATAAAAAAAATCTAAAATATAATAAATTAAAGTAAATTAATGGCAACTGGATTGCCAAGAATTAAATAATGGCACGAAGTGATTTTCTTATATAAAAGCTGAGATTTTCTGTTTATTATGAATATTAGTAATTGAACACGATTTTAGAGAAGTTAGCGTTGGTTTTTATTAATGAAAAAACGGCTTAAGTACTTGCAAACAATTGCGAAAATATCACCCTAATAGACACTACAATTCAATGAACATTTTCGGTAATAACTAAAACGTAAGTTTAAATTCAATAAATAACCTTCGCCTGAGCTTGATAACTTGCCTAGCGTTAATAGTTCTGTTTAAAATAAAGAATAGTTGTCACCCTACTTTAGAACAAAGGGTCAGAGAAGTACAATATTAGAGAAATCCGAATAAGATCGAGAATTTGATTGTTTAAAATAACTTTAGAGTGACCGGCCGAGGGTTGAAACAACCCCTATTTTTAAATAACCCTTGACCGCTCCTCTGGGAATCTTCAATCACTAACTTTATATTAAAAGATGAAATTACCTTATTTTTTATTTTTCGTAAGCTATATTTAAAACCAGAAGATCGTGATTACTATGTTGAAAATATTAGAGCCGGTTGAAAAAAATTTTTGAGGGTGGTAAGCGGACTTGTGATGGTTATTCTTATTATTATTTATTTAGCATGTCATATGACCGCACTCCGCCTGATGTTAAGCTAGAGTGCGATCCATGAACGGAGGCAACTGCTGTCAGAAAAGGGGATCTGCAGACAACAAACGCGTCCGCTATTCCGGCTTGATCCCGTATTTTAGCCCAGTTTACCGTCCTTGGGTACTACCACCACTTTAGAATGTAACACCCGTGAAGTGACCTTGTCGCGTTTCGGAATCTGTTTGGAAGTAACCAAGTATAACGAGAAAAGTGTGCATTGTCAACCTGGATGGTGCACATTTGTCTCCACAAGCATGGCATGACATAGCGGAGGCGTTTACAGTTGTTACCGTTAATAGAATGCCGAGCTATAAATAAAAAAGAAACTTAATATTTATGTGTATTATATTATATGATATGTATTGTATTATATTTTAATTACTTATTTGTTTATTCTATCTATTTTGTCAATATTTTTTTCATTGCACTGTAGATATCTCCGCTCACACCAACAAAAGTTAGCTGGTAGACAATGCCAAAAGCATTAAGCTCACCTATGTACAATTGTGCAATAAAGTGTTTTTTATTTATTTATTTAATATTTAAGAAATCGTCGTATATAAAGTCAACATTTTGTAACTTCTTAATAAGTTATTAAAATTCATCTTAAATCGGTTTGCCCTTGAACGACAAGATGAGCAATAAGTTAAGGGTAGAACGACACTGTCACTCCCCTTCCCTATGGGTAATGACTTTGCCAATATTCGACCAAAGTTAATATGGATATTCTGGTGGAGAAGCTTCCTTACGGACAAAGCGGACCTACTGAGAAGTGAACTGGAAATAAACGTGATCATTATCATCATCACTAAAATCTTCTCTTTCCGTAAGCTCTTATTTATCTTATCTCTACTGTGCGGTCCATGAACGAAGACAATTGCTACTACAGATAAATTTCTACAGGCAGCATTCGCCTCCGCTATACCGGCTTGAGGAGATGAATGTGCACCATGCAGAGAGCCATTCGTTATACTTGGCTACTTCCAAACTGATCCCGACCACTATTCATAACTTTTAATGTAATTTCTAGTATCGGAATATCCATATTATTATAATGATAAGCAGTATTTATAGACCTTCCCCTATCAGAGGGAAGGTGTCATACTAATATCCTCTACTAATATCGTACAATGTCAATTTATCTCATGAAATATAGCCATTTACGGCCAAATGACTGTCTTCGCTTAGTAATTTATATAGGTTTATATGAATAACACTCGTATTTAAGATAAAAAAAAATCCCTGTATTGTGCTTGTATCACAGGGACTAAGCGATCAAAGTACATATAACATGGTTACATTGGTATCTGTCAGAATTTATCTACCACGGCCGCTTTAGGGATCTAGTTAAAAACTGACTGTTGATGGTTATTAGCCCAGTCTGTCCTGGAAATAGTCAGGTATAACGAGAGGAATGTGCACTGTCAACCCGGAGGCAACTGCTGCCACATGATGTCTACGGTCATTTTAGAATCTGAGTCCCTTCTTGTTCCGAGATAATCCCGAAACGAAAATATATTTTAAACGTATTTTTTAGAGTAACTAAACCTATTTTGAATATAGAATGTTATTACAAAATATTGAAACTTGGAAACAGATTTCTCTAAGCAAAAGGACGTGGTAAATTGTCGTTCAGAAAGCTACCGATCGAAGTTTTTATGAGACATTGTGGACTTTTACAGCTAAATGGATAAGTAGTCCCCTAATCTGAAATGTCGTTGATTCGCTTACGTACATTGCTACCAGTCGTTCATGAAACGACAATGACGTGACTTCAGAATGTATTTTCAAAAGTATTTCTTCGAATTTCAAATTCTTTCGCCGATTGAATCCAAGTTAGGAATTCGATTTTTAAACGCTTTAACATTTTCTTTTTTAAAATCTAATCCTGGAGTTTTGGCGGCCATGTTGAGGCGTCAGGTTATCTGTTTTGAATTATTTTCCTAAACTTGTGTTTCTTCAAGTGTTAATGTGTAATAATGGTGAATAATCCACCATCAACCATTAAGTGTTCGTGAATGTGCATGAGTGTGGGCAAATAATTCAAAAGAAGAGAACCTGTGTTTCCATTTTCCCTCCAAAACTCCGTAGGAAGTTTCAGTTAAGATTCTACCACTTTACTGGAGCAATTTTTGACTTGATGAACGAATGACTCGTAATGCACAATGTTATTAACTTGATGCAAAAATATTTACTTTGACACTGGCAAATTGTTATAATGCCATTTAAAACAAAAAAAAAATCAAACTCGAAATTGATTTCGAACTAGTTTCATACTGAAAATAACAGTGGAAAGTAAACAATCTTTATAACAAAGTCTCTATTTATTTTTGTTCTTGTCCAATTTTTATGACGGACCTCCCTTCATCTTGAAAGTGGCTGTCTTTAAGTGTACTCGTACGTGCTCTGACGCCCCGTTCACCTGGGAATCGAACCCACAACCTGATCCTATAGAAATTGACCCCCCTAAAACATTACCCCAAAGAACTTTTAATCAAAAACAACTTTACCGTGTTAAAGATAAGGTTACATTTCGACTAGCAAATAGAAATTGTATCGGTCAGTGTTGATTGGTGACTTTGAATTCCTTAAAGGCGTACATCGAAATGTTTTGAGTTTAGAAATTAACTTTATTTGTTCAAACATAAGGTAGAATTTTGCTTGAAGATCGGAAGTGACAATAGGAGTTTTTGCAAATTGAAATAAGAGAAATGTAGAAAAAAGTGTGGAATTGAACTTGCTTGTGTATGTCGTAAAACTGGTACCACTACGCAACCGTGTCGCCGCTGTTACGACTAATGTGTCTTGACTAAATTGGGTTTTCTTTAGGAGAAAAATTAGGGATCCTTCGGGAGCTCACGTTAACATTATTAGAAGAAATTTCGTCAAAATTATTATATATATCTTACATAAATTTAAGAGTGGCCGTGGTCCAGCGGTAAGACGCTCACCACGATAAGTCCCGTGTTCGAACTTCGCTAAATTCTGACAAATAAAACTATGTCATATGTACTTTGGTCCCTCAGTGCCTATAGACACTATTAATGAGTAGTAGGCAGACTGATTATGATTATTAGCCCAGTCTGCCGCCCAGGGGCAGTTCACCACTTTCGAATGTAACACCCGTGAAGTGACCTTGTCGCGTTTGGGTACCAGTTTGAAAGTAGCCAGGTATAGCGAGAGGAGTGTGCACTGTCACTCTAGATGGCGCATTCTCGTCTCCTCTACCATTACTACCTCCATTTACTATATGATTTAACACATACAAGTATACGTGCGGTCCTTCCGACCAAACCGTTTTATTTTATACAAATTTTCTTTATTCACATTCAGAAAGTAATCACAAGTGACTCAGTTTACGTATAACTCATTTCTAAAACTAAAACACAACGATAAATCGATATAAAGAAGAACTCCACACCAAAAGCTTACTAAATATTGAACAAAACTACTAAGAACTTTGAACTTTAAAAAATTTTACAAAGCCATACAAAACATGCACAATGGCAAATTGAGATTAAAATTCAATAAAAGAAAAAAAAAAGTATCAATAGTATTGCGGTGGCAAAATAACGCCTCATTTCACAAATTGCCAACCGTCATCATTTAGGGCTGTGTTCACCAAACTTAAAACGACGCGAGCGACCTTTATATTTCTAACCATGTTTAATATAATATAAAGTTTCGAGTTCACGGTGAACTTAGCCCTTGTAAATTTAATAAATCGGCACCTTTAGTGTTAACCCTTAAAGCATGTTTTTGTTATCATCAATTGTATAACCCTCTGGGAATTTTGAAGGATTTTATACCATCTTTATTCATTCTAGTGTTAATATGGTCTTGTTTGACAATTTAATTGAGGATTAAGTTTAAGATGCATTTCTTTTCACTGGTTTTGTTGATAGGAATTTTGGGTTACAGAAGTGTTAATATAATTTAGTTATATTTAAAAAAAAATTGTTTACTCGTCTATACCTGACAAAATTATTAATGAAAGTTAATTCGTTAGTTATAAAAAGATCAAAATCTTCTCTAATAAATGGGCTGGATGAATTTTAACAAAATGCTAAATTCCTTTAGTTCAGCTGTTTCAGCGTAATCTGGGCTTGTCAACAATAGACATTTAAGTATTTTACAAGACTTTTACAGTTAATATAATTTGGTATATACAATTTATTTAGTAGAATTAGTCTTCAACATTTAAATTAACAGTATGTAACAAGTCAAAGCCAGACTGCTATAAACTGTAGGTAGAGATAATTAATATAAATTGCAACAATTCAAATTTAAACAGATATTTGTGTTTTATTAAAAAATATAGATCGATATCTTCGCTAAACCTTACAAAACGATTTTTTACTTTCAAGTACCTTGCTATTAATATTTTGATATCTTATTCTTATTTTTTATATCGTGCAACTGTATAAGGGTGTGATACGACGTCATGAAAGAAAAATTATGACGTGTCATATTGTAATACTGAAGTGCTTAACTTTATTATGTCGTAAGTACCCACTTAAATTTCAATAACGATGACGTTTTATTATTTAAGATTATAATAAAGTTTAATCCTTATGGGAATTATTATGTATGGATTTTAATTTTACCAGTAGCATTGATGGTCTTCTGCTCGCTGTATAAAAATGCGTATGTTGATTTTGGGTCTTAACACAACGAGTGATTTTTTAGTGTAAACACTAATCATAACCTGTGTTAAAGGGTTAATTATTTTAACGGTTACAAATAGTGACGTTGGAGTATATACCTATATATTTAAATAATTAATAATTATATTTATTTCTATTGTAGTTTTGAAGGAATTTTAAACCTAACTACTTAGTTACTGCGTCTTACTAAATAGCTCGTAATAAGTCTTGAATTGTTTTCCTAAACTTGTGTTTCTTCGTGTGCTTATTGTGTAATATAATAATAGTGGATTGTTATGCATTAGGCGTGCGAGTGTGGGCAATTGATGATTCAAAATACGAGAAAAAACATTTGATTTTATTTCTCGAAATTAAATATAAAAATATGTCTTGGAAAAATGTTTTTGTATTCACAAAGCTGTGTCTCTTTTTTTTAATTGAAAAAGTAAAGGTTTCTTCCTAGTTTTATTTTCCTAAGAAAAAATATTAACATATTATCTGAATAAGTAGGCTTCAGTTAATCTCGTAGTCAAAGGAACCTCTTTGAACTAACTCGAAACTTTGACTAGGTAAAACTTGACACCCTCGTTTGGGGGTGAGAGCACATTTTAAAAAGTATGTGAAATGTAAGTAAGATCCCTTGGAATTTAGTCAACCATCTTGTCCCGTCCTGTGGGAATTACACCACGACTGACTGGACAAAAATTGCCCTTTTATTGTACGTTCGTATGTCATATTTATTTTTGTTGTTTATTGCTAGTAGAATAAGAGTGAAATTTCAATTGCATTTTCATTGAGTTTTAGCTCAGTCCTTAGGTAGTACCACCACTTTCGAATGTAATACTCATGAAGTAACCTTGTCGCATTTAAGGATTTAAAAGTAGCCAGGTATAATGAGAGGAGTGTGCACTGTCAATTTGGATGATGCATATATGTCTCTTCAAGCCGGCATAGCGGAGGCGACTGCTGTCTGTAGAAATTTATTTGTAGCAGCAGTTGTTTGCGTTCATAGACCGCAGTCTAGCTTACCAGGCGGAGTGTTGTCATATGCCGAGCTACAATTAAAAAAAAACATCAATATATAGTATACAAAGATTAATAATACAGATTAAACGTTTGTATTATTTATTCGGACAAAATTAAATGGAGGGGTGACGCTAACATGACGTCGGAAATGAAATTGTCATCGCCTTATTACGGCCGTTGGATTATTGATATTACTATGATTGTTCTATATTTGTTCCTGTTTGACCTTTACTATTTGTCCTCTTTCCTTGACCTTTATTTATTATTTATCTATCTACCTAATTCTTTTTATTGGAATTTCTTCTTTTTTATATTTGGACTATTATTGAACGATTGTGTTATACTGTTTAATTATTTCGTTAAATTACGCACACACTATTTATATTTATCAATGGGCAAGGTCCTCAAAATATAACCCATGTTAAATAAAAAACCATTTCGAGATGATTATCACTTCAATTAGATATATTTTTTGATTCGCGTCTGAAAAAACTTAAAAATCGCAAAGATATTTGAAAAACTGTAATGACCTTCTTCGACCTTCTTCGGAGAGTTTGACAAGATAGAATACAAAGTGTTGGTACAGTTTTGTAGATTATTTTGTTATCTATATTTGTCGCCTCAAAAGATTGTCAAACTTCTTTTGTTTGTGTACGAATAACTATTGTAATTTTTAAAACAAAACTACACTATAAACACGATCTTCTAATTAACAGGAACTTTTAAAAATGATTATTTTTTCTTGTTCATTGGCCATGGTTTAGTTCCGGCCGAAACGTCACGATTACTATATTACAATCGCAATTTTTAAAAATTAATAAAAAAAAAGAACAAAGCAATTATAAAAGTTTTCCAGAAACACGTGTCGACTAAAATTAATCTATATTATCTAAAAAAATATGTAAAAAAGATAGCTGTCACCAGATACACCTCCCCAATTGTGGATAAAGTTTTTACGACAACCTATTTCTGTGTTTAAAAATTTAAAAATTTGCTTTTCAAATTTTTATTAACGTAAGTAATTACTTATTACGCAACGTAATGGTAGTTACGCCATTTTGAAGACGCCATGTTGGATTATTAAAATACAAAACACATTAAATATTAAGATTTATAATTAGTATTCATCTTCGACAATGCTTCTAACGAGTCGATGTTCATTATACTAAATTAAAATTATTGATTTTAGGCGGCTGGCTGCACGAATATGTAAAGCCAAGCCAAACCATCACGAGTTTATTAAAGCGCTTTGTTTTTAGCCAGTTATACATGGAGATTAATCAGTTTTATCTCTTGAGTTCTTACTATAATAGAAAAATGCTTATTATAGTAAATCAGAATATATTGTTTTCAAAAATATTAAATAAGTTGTGTTATTATGAATTTTAAAGGCATCATTATGATTTCTTTAATTCATATAATTTTTTTATCAATAAATATTTTATTTATTTATTTATATATTTATTGTTGCGTAATTATAAATATTACATATTTTACGTAGCGCAGAAAATAAAGATGAAACGCCTGCGTGGACAGTGGGGCTAACAATGCCAAATGTCGAAATAGAGCCGATATTTAGAATTCGTAGTAACCGTATCTCTTTTCGACAATAAGCAAAAGGTCGGAAATAATCAAAGGGCAGTCACCGTGTCTCCCGTGGGATATACATTTTTATTTAAACTGTTCACACCTTCCAACCCTTAAATATAAAGTGTAGTATACATTGAGGAAATTCACCTTTTTATCTAAGTTGTAGATACTTCTATTTATGCAAAAAAGTTACATTTCTTATTTTTAAGTAAATATATTTGCTATATGTTGTGTCCGACTTAAGTGCAGTTCATAAGGAAAGACAACTGCTATCACAGATAAATATCTGCAAGCAGCAGTCGCCTCCGCCATGCCCTAAAACAGACGAACGCCCTCCTCTAAAACTAAAATAATTCCGTTTCATTCCGTTTTTTTTTTAATTTTAAAGTAAGTATTAAACTTTTTCTTATTAAAAAAAAACTAGAAATTCTAATAAATTAAACGAGTGCGCATACATCTTTATCGGTATTTATTTCTAAATTCATTTTATTCGGAAGCGAATGAGATGAGTTTTGTATGAGTCAGCATGTTTTAAGAGTAGACAGGGTCGGTCGTGATATTCGAGTCACGGTCTAAATATCCAAACCTTACTATGTCCTTTGACACGAAATTGTATATAGGTACTACTACATTAAAGTAAAATTACATTAGTTATAAAGGAAAATAGATTTTTTGTACTAGCACGACATGGTGTTAAGCTAGAGTGTGGTCCGTGAACGGAAACAAATAGTACGACAAAAATGTCCGCATAAAGCAGTCGCCTACGCTATTCCGGCTTCAGGAGACAAATATACACTATCTATTGACACGATACACTCTTCCTATTAGTTTTAGGTATTACGAAGTTAGGTTTAGATTCAAAAAAAAAGTTTATTTTTTTACATTAATAAATATATTTTCTGAATTGCACATCAGTGCTATAAACAATTGTAGGCATTTCTTAGAGGAGCTTGTCAGGAGTGCTCCCAAGGGCCCATTGCAAGGGAATACGATTTGTGTCCAAGCCAAATTGCCACCTCTTTAGTAGACGGACTCTAATAATCACGTCATATCCAATTTTCGTTCAAATCGCGAGCGGAATATCAATTGGATTCAACAATTGTTTTCAAATCCATACGATTAATTAAATTAAATTACATTAATTGAGTAAAATTTTGTAAGTACGTATGTTTTTGGAGTTAGAGGTTTCATTGAAGTAAATAGGAATTTAGCAAAATGTAATAAAAGTTTGTAGTATTCGAATACTACTACGTTAGGCAAAGACTATGGAATATCCATCACTTGTCTCTCTACACACTATATTCATTATATTAAAAAAAAATAGCAATAAAACAGCTGAACATAATTAAAATAACATAATAGTGGTGGCGACTGGAGCCACCGTGCGAGCGGTTCTCTAGTCGTCAATGCTCATGGACCTCCACTGCGTTTACCATCAGACCAGTCGAGGTCACATGTCGTGCCAAAATAAAAAAATAAAAAAATTATGTTGTCGCGTTTCGGAATCAGTTTGGAAGCAGCCAGGTATAACGGGAGGAGTGTGCACTGCCAATTTGGAAATTTCGCCTCTTCAAGCTAGAATAGCGGAAGTGACTGCTCCTTGTAGAAAGGAGAATGCCCATTCGCCTAAGAAAAATGGGCCCACTATTTTTTTCTCGAGTTTGTCGATGATTTTTAGTTAATTTTGTAGAAAAATAAATCTACATTTCTTATTACCAATCAATTTTAATCTTTTCATCCAGATTATTGAGTTATTACATGTTTTTTCATTTGAGGTTATAATTATTTTAAATGCTTTATATAATTGATGATATCTGGTTATTTTTATACAATTAAACATCGTCTATAGATTGGTAAATGATGTGTTGATATATAACAATATAAAATATTGTTTTGTTACCAAACTATTAAGTATCAAGTGGGCCCAAAAATGGGCATTCTCTTTTATCTGTAATAGTAGTTGTTTCCGTCATGGACCGCACTCTAGATTTGCATGGAGTGCCGAGTTGAAATAAAAAAAAATGTATATTAAAATTAGTCAGATTCCAGTAAAGAAGAATATAATAATAATATCCTTAACACATGCCCCAGTGGACATATGATCCCTATTTTTATAGAAAAAATGACCAATCTCGTCGACGGGCCGTTTGATACAAAAATGACTAATGGTTGCTGTCCGTTTAGCAAATTGCTGTACGATACCGAGGCGATGCTTGGAAAATTGTTTCATTCGCAAACGCGATAGCCCGGATTTACCAGGGATTGCGTTTTTATGAATAAAATTGTGGGTACAAAATTATGGTTACACGTAATGATTGTTGTGTTTTTATTTTTATGCATTATGCTGTATGTAATATTTTTTACTACAAAAAAATATACTTGTAAATAATTTTAAATAAATTCTAAATTCTAGTAAATAATTCAAATAATAATTTAAGTCTACAGTCGCTGACTTAATTTTTTTTCTTTAAAAAATATTTGTGTATTTTTGAAGGTGTCGATTCGCACGCAATTTATAATTTTAATAAGTGATCGATTCGCACATTTACACCCGTATTTATTCATAGAATTATACACATAGGTCGCGTTGTCGCGTTTCGGGGATAGTTTGAAAGTAGCCAGGTATAAGAGACGAGTGTGCACTGTCAATCTAGATGGTACATGCTCGTCTCCTCAAGCCGGCATAGTGGAGGCGACTGCAGCCCGTAGAGATTTCTCTGTGGTAGCAGTTGTCTCCATTCATGGACCGCACTCTAGCTTTACATCAGGCGGAGAGTTGTCACATGTCGAGCTGCAATAAAAAAAAAAAAGGTTTCAATAATAAAAAACTTCCGGTCTACAAAAATAACATACTGTGGTAGATTTTATTTTATAGGTATTAGTCACTATATAAAAAAACTACATAGATTGTCGATTACAAGTAACGCGAAACGTAAACAAAGTCAACCTTCAACTTTGCAAGTTAGCTCAATGAAGGAAAAGTATTTGCTACATAAAATTAGCAATACAAAGAGTAGGAAAGTCGGGACCGTGTGCGCCAATTGAATGGAGAAACGAAATAATAGTTATTTGCAATAATCAGTTGAAGGGACGGCTGATTGCAGCCCCCGGCGGAGTTGGGAACCGACCAATTTTTCCCGATGTATTTTTATCTAGCTCTCACTACTTTCTTGAACGCTGGGCAATAATGTTTACGTAAGCTAAAAGGTATATAAAAGTTATTTCTTCTATAAAAAAAACAGGTACAAACAGACCAAATCTAAGCTCAGGAAAGAGCGAGGACACCCGTAATACAGTCTAGTACGGGGTCCTCGATCCATTTGTATTTTTTTTAAGAAAGCTAATTAAATTCTTTTACTTTATTACTGAAATCTAACTTTTTATAAATCAAAAAAAGACTTAATCTAATATTCCCAAATAATAAAGGAAGGTAATGTCTTAGATGTTTAGGTAATTAAATACCTAATAATACCAGAACCAAGTAATATCCCTCAAACAAACTTTTTGTTGGTTAATCTCTTAAAGTCTCCCTTCATTATTGACCAATGAACCCTAAAAGAAGGAATTAAACTAAGAATCCGAGGGTAGAAATAAAAGTACATTGATGAGGTAAAGGGGAAAATAATAGATCATTTTTGGACCAGTTGTCCAAGGAAATTGTAATCCTTGCCCACTGTGCACGAGTGATTGATTGCGATTAAACGTCTCATAGTTCAATTCCAATTTTATTTGTATGGACGCTTTTTAGTCCGTACATTTATTTGTTTGATTGTTACTTGCTTGTTTGATTGATGAATTAGCTCTGCTAACCTTTCAGTGGCATTGATCTCCTCAAGGTGGCATAGTGGAGGCAGTTACTGCCAGCTAACGTTTTTCTGTTTTCATGACTGCTAAAGTGCAGTTACATGCCGGTCTGCTAACACCAGCTTTTATATATGTCAAATACAAAAAAAAAAGACTATAGTGTGACCTATAAAATCGTATTTTAAATACGATAATCGTATTCTTAAAACGTACAGATACATATAAAATATTATTAACCATTGACATTTAGATACTTTATTACGATCAGAAAACATTATTCTTAGAAATCCAGCTGCAAAAACGAAACGCAGAAACCGACCACAACCGCAGACTGCCATAAGATGAATTCCGAAAAAAAATATTTTCACCTTTATCCGATTCATCGATAATAATGTGTAATAAAAGGGGCCAATGTTATTGTTTCTTTTTTATACAAAATAATCGAAACTGGAACCGCTGCCGGATCGATTTTTGGAACATTTAAATTGTTATGGTTTTGTAGTGGTTTTAATGTTCTTAAATGACTAAGATTATTTCTGTTTTTTCATCAATTTCAAATGACAAAATTGGACTTAAATAGTAAACGGATATAGTAGCTAAGCAATCTCAATATTAACAAAAAACTTATTTCTATTTTCATGTCCAGGATAGGTAATATTTGTGTATAATACAGCTTTTATTCTTATTTATCCTATGAAAGCGACTTAAGACTCATTTCGAAGGATAGTATAACAAGATGTGAACGCACGTTCGTCTCATAGCGGAGGTGACTGCTGTCAGCATATCTCTGTGGTAGTAGTCTGCCGTTAGACTACACTACAGAAGGAGTACTGGTCACATGTCAGGTTACTAACAATAAATAAAACAAATAACATATTGGTCTAAATTTTGTAATGGGTATCGAACCTGGGTGCAATAACAACTGTGCTTATTTACTGAGTAATTTTAATGATTCATAATATCAATATCGATCTATTTATAATAAGAAATATCTATTTGATATTACCTGATACTGATTCACCGTTTGCCGACTATCTTCTTATTTCAACGGCCCTTTTTTAATACATAGATCTATTGCGTTTTATCTATTGATAGTTTTCTATTAGGTACAGGCTGTTATTATTTGTTATTTTATTAAAGATTAAAAATAAAATAAAAATAATATGTTTTTAATTTAATATACCTACGTGTAATGTAATTGATAGGTAGTAATAAAATATTAGCAATATATTTTTTTTATAATGCCCTGTCTAATATTAAAGGAGGTAGTACTTGTATTATAGACCAAACCTACGAACTGGAATAATCAACGGCGAGTTTTACGAGTGTTTTTTTTAATATATAATACGAGTAGCTCGGAATATGACAACACTCCGTCTAATGTTAAGCTAGAGTGCGGTCCATGAACGAAAACAACTGCTACCACAAATAATTTTGTTCTTGATGCTCAATTTTAAACCCCAAATTAAATAAAGATTTAAAAAATACTATTAAATTTTCATTATAATTTAATAATATTGTTCATAATTTTTGAATCTTATATTCCACTACTTCTCAATGTTTTTATAACTGCCTGTCTTTTTTTTTCTCCAAATAAAAAAATATAATATTTAACATATTAATATGTTAGACATTTATAAAACATGCCGTAGATATACAAAGTATTCTTAGCTTCAATCAGCTACTGGTCGGCTGAGTCATGATAATTCGTCGCGCCCCGTATTGGAGTTTTTAAACTCCATCTAACATCGATCTATAAGGAAACTTATACTTTAGAATAAAACTATTACATGTGCCCAAAATTATTATTTTCTATATTAAACTGGCAACAGCCAGCGCACTTTTTCAAATCTACTTTTCTCAGTAATTATAACACTTACGAGTCTAAATAAAATATATATTAAACTACAAGATATAAAGTTTTGCTTGGTTTTTGTTTTTATTAATTATGTCTTATAAATATTACAAAAAAAAATCGTAAAGTAAACTCTAAATCAATTTTTGATGCAATTTTACTCGGTGAAACTGAAAACTCATCGAATAAAATTTTCTTTTACATCATCAAAATCATCATCTAGGGCATTTTTTTTTTGCGTGTATAGCGCTGTCCAGTTCGAAGCAATCGTATAGTCCAGGTGATTAGCAGCAGTAGGACCCTTAAGGCAATTTAATAAAAGGTATTAAGACTAAATTTAATACATGAATTTTTTTATAATATACCTATATTTTTTAAACTGAGTATGATCAATAACACGAATTATAAACCCATCTCCTAATTGCGGGAGCTTTGGTTTTGATCGTGTTTTTGTAATATCTCGGTAGCCACAATTTTTTATATGCCCAGGTGTGTTGTAAGACTTAAGTTATACATATACCTACCTACTTACCTACTCATAGATTTGTATTTATTTGTATATAATATAGTTTTAGTTTAGTTCCAAAGAATATAAAATAACAAACAAATTCGTAGTGATGATGTGAGAAGTGGAATTACTTTTGCTAAGGAGGGTAGGCAGTGGAAATAGGAATATTAACCCTAAAATAGTATATTCAGTACTTATAGCCTTTTTATGTTCGCATATATTAACACATATAATTTTGTTCTACCTACATAATTTTGTAGGTACGTATATATTATTTCATTTTGATACATAAACAAAAGCTAAAATATTTTGATATCGGTCTTTCTAAACCGTAAATTCGTCTCGCTTTTTATTTTTCAATCAAAATTTTCTAAAGGATAGCTCAAAAACTTTTTTGTTTCAAAATTGAGACCAACTTTTAAAAGGGTTTACTATGATTGAGTCAAAAGAATGTTTTTTTGTTAACAAAATCACTTGTGACGAAAACTTATAAACGATGAACGAACGTTGTTTGATGAAAGCGTATAAAGAAATTCTATTAAAAAACTACTTTTAGATTCATAGCTAGGTACATATAAATAGATATTTAACAAAAATTATTTATTATTAAATTATGATGAAAATTAGATGAAAAAATATATAGGTAGTGTATCTATCGGGGACAGTTTAAAAGTAGCCAGGTATAACTTGAGGAGTGCACATTCTGCTCCTCAAGCCGGCATAGCGGAGGCGACTGCTTTGTCTATAGTTACAGTTGTTTCCGTTCTTGAACCGCACTCTAGCTTTACATCAGACGGAGTGTTTTTGTTAATAAAGTGTCCTTGAAAAGAATAGTATTCGATCACGATTCGTATGTTATAATAATCGTTATTACAATGGCACAAGGACCACAATAACTTTAAAGCTGGTCCAATTATCTCATTGCGAAGATAACCACTCAGATTTACTACAATTTACTCAACCTCATTATTACGGACGTCTGGGAAAAATACGAATTAGTATCTACATATATTTTTTTATTTCCCGGAGATGCAGATTTGAATCGTTTTAAAGTAATTGTTTTAAGTAAAAGACTGGTACATTTTTGTTGTTTATTACGTTTCTTTTAATTTGTAGTTTAGATGCTCTTTGGGGTCAATTTTTTGAGTTTTATAAATGCCAATACCTCATTTTTTATTTGTTTAATTGTTTTTTTTTATTTTACTAGACCGTCACTTAACTAAGAAACAAATAAAATATCAGGACAGCACAAAACATTCCAAAAATACAAATGTATGGAAGTGAATGTTGGGTATAGCAGAAGAAGCAAGAAAGTAGGATTAATGCTGTAGAAATGCGGTCATTAAGGAGTGTATGTGAAGTCACGATAGCGGATAGAATGAAGAATAGTGTTGTGAACGATAGATGTGCTTTGCAAGATGACGTAGTGACGAGGATTGAGAAAGGAATGCTTCGATAGTTTGGGCACATGAAAAGGATGAGTGAAAGGAGATTGACGAAAGGAATATATAAATCTGATGTGAATGAATGCGTTAAACAAGGCAGACCCAGGAGGGTGTTTTCCGATCAAATCGGAGACATCCTCATGAAAGCTGGGCTGCCTCGTCGGACTTGTATGAAGAGAATTGTGGATGTGAGGGAAGCGAGTGAGTTGTATCAGGATCGTGGTAAGTGGAGTTCCGTTGTTCTCGCCTATCCCGGTGGGAAAAAGGCGTGACAATTGTATTGTATTGTATTTTTAAATATTTGTTTCAACCGAGAATCGATCCATGAACTTGCCGTATCTTAACAGTACAATAACATTTCCACCACAGTTCCATTTCCCTAATAATTAATAAATAATATTTTTTTCTTTAGAGTGGTAGGTAGACTGATGATGGTTATTTGTCCAGTCTGTCGTCCTGGGGTAGTACCACCACTTTCCAATGTAACACCCGTGAAGTGACCTTGTCGCGTTTCAGGAATAGTTTGAAAGTAGCCAGCTATAACGAGAGGAGTGTGCACTGTCAATCTAAGATGGTACATGCTCGTCTCCTCAAGCCGGCATAGTGGAGGCGACTGCTGCCCGTAGACATTTCTCTGTAGTAGCAGTTGTTTCCATTCATGGACCGCACTCTAGCTTTACATCAGGCGGAGTGGTCACATGGCGAGTAACTAAAAAATACGACACGACCGTGACGTAAAGAGATCTTGATAATAAAAATTATAATATTTTACACAATTATCATTACACACGTTTATTACCTACATTATAACATGTAACCTATGCGAGTAGATTCGTAACATAACCTGTCACGTTTTGATAATATCTTAATTTAAGTAAACGAGTCAATCGCGTTTTTTGTAACGACATATTGTCTTGGTTGTGTGGGTTTGGATAACCAACATTATATTAAATATTTATATAACTAGAGATAATATATATATATTTTATTGTAGCTCGGCATGTGACAACACTCCCCCTAATGTAAAGCTAGAGTGCGGTCCATGAATGGAAACAACTGCTACTACAGAGAAACCTATGCGGGTAGAAGTCGCCTCCACTATGCCGGCATGAGGAGACGGGCTTGTACCATCTAGATTGATAGTGCACACTCCTCTCGTTATACCTGGCTACTTTCAAACTATTCCCGAAACGCGACAAGGTCACTTCACGGGTGTTACATTCGAAAGGTGGGCTAATAACCATCATCAGTCTGCCTACAACTCTTTAATAGTGCCTACAGGTACTGAGTAACCAAAGTACATAAAATACTGAATTAAATCATTCATTTACTTATTTATTTGGAAAATTTACAGGTGCAGTGTCAAGGAGATTTTATATTTAAGTTGATCATAATAAAGATCAGTGCACCCTAAAATAATTTTCACTATACTCGTATACCTACATAAGTTGATGAAGTGTTGTGTACAAAAATAGTTATACCTAGGTTAATTTAATTTTTAATTATTATAATTAAATTTAATTTCAAAGTATGAGGAGTCTCATTTCGGTGTTTATTTTATTGATATGTCGACAAATATAATGTGTGAAATAGGATTTGTTTTTACAATAATCAGTCCTCGCTATTCCAACATAAACACCGTCAATGTTGACAGGGCACATTCCTGCCGTGCTACCTCTAATCTGATTCAGAAACGCTACCAGCTCACGGGATGGCAAACTGGTCTAAACGTACTTTAGTCTTCAACTATTATACAGGTATTAAGTATATTATATAGATGGCATTAATACATCAATACATTGCATTGTCAATCTGGATGATGCACAATCGTCTTATCAAGCCGGCACAGCGGAGGCGATTGCACCCTGTCATATACTGTGTGTTGTCATATACCTACAGAGCTACATTAAAAATAAGAAAAACAAATGCAAGGAATATACGAGTAAATAATAAAAATATTTTCCACGAGCTTTTTACCTCATTGTTTAAGATGAAAGATAAAAATTAAGTAAATCATTACGAAATCTTCTTGCTTTTAGGAACCTGTTTGACAATATAACATTGTATGAATAAGATGTTTTTCTTTTTGTTTAAAAATATAATTACTTAAGCATACAGTATTCAAATATTTAGCATAAAAAGTTTAGATTTCTAAAGAGTAATAATAAATACATAGTTATAAATAATAAAGAAATAGGTTTAAAAATTGAGCACGTCTTATAAAATTTTAAGAAGAACAAAAAATTTCAACGTTCAGGCAACATTCAATAAGGCACATTCGGAAATAATAAAGCAAAATAAAGTAAAAGCAAAAAATATTAAACTGCGTGAAAAATTCATGGACACAAATAATCCAATAATTTTACACCCGAAAAATAAAATAAAACTATAACTAAAAAATGTAAAGAAAAAATGAAACGTGCCCAGGTTCGAGATGCGATTGGTTGGATGCTTGTTGCTGCCGACAGATATCCGGGCTTGTCTGTACGAACCAGGAATGGGTGAACGCGGGATTCAGACCGGGGTTCAGTCCCGGACCGGGGCCTGGTAGACCCATGACTCCCGGCAGTCCCCCTGGACGCTGGTGGTGATGGAATCCGGCAGAAGCCACCGCGTAGTCCATTGCCACCGCTTGATATGGTAACATTGTCACTTAAATGTCACTAAAACTCACTATTCTTCAAACATTGTCAAGTGTTTTGTTTTTAGTTCAGAGTCACACAATTCAACATTCGTTTTTAATAATTCACTGAGTCAATATACAATGGCTGTATGTTCCATATTAGTAACACTGTCTTCACTGCTGAAAAGTCTCAACAAACACGACCGCTTTTGAAAGTCCAAAATTTCGCGCAACAGGCCCGGCCTGCATGAAAACTATGTATTTGTGGAACTAACAGTTTCAGTTATCAAACAACAGTTCTATTTTGGAAGGCAATCATTTACGTAGCTATTCGCAAGGGAAAAGTCACGCACAGCCACCCACTTAATAAATATTCTGGGCATATATCCGTTTTTACGCGGACGTGACTCCCGGGAAACTGTCCGCTTTCCACGTACGGAACGCGCGACCGATTATCGAAAACAGCTGCATACGTCCCCCTCCTACGGATTCGGACGTGCAACTGAAACGAGGCACGCGCGCGAAACGCGACTCTATCACGAGAAGCCTAGCACACCCATCTGTAGCCGGCGTTCGGTGCCGACAACAGGGATGCTGCTATACAAAAAAACGGGACGGAAAACAATCGGACATCTCCGTTAAGTTAAAAGGCTTCGTTGTTACAAGCCCGTAATAGGCGGTTACGTGATAGGGCGTGGTCTGAGCTATTAAGTTGAATTGTCGCATTCTGATTGGTTAAAATTGGTAGTAGTCGCCTACGTGATATGTTCGTGAATACGTTTATAGCCGGCGTTCATAGAATATAATAAGAAGAAGGTGTATGTTGGATTCGCGCCAGTAGAGAAGATACCGTGTTTTGTGGTTTTAGTTCGGATTCTAGTAATGGTTTTTAATTATTAGGTGTGGGGTTGCTTCATGCCGTTTAGAACGTGTTATTGAATGTTTATCCAGAGACGTTTCCGTTGAATGAACGTACGTGGAAGAGGCGGTATGAATGCTCACGATTTGATGCATGGATGACTTTTATTGCCGCGAATTGTTAATTTGTTAAAATAACACAGCAGGAGCAAGATCATGAAGCTATTTAACAACTCTTTCAGAACCATATGACCGACCTAATTAAACGATTATTATTTACTAACTACCTACATTCCTATAAGCCAATACAATCAATCCTATTTAGATTCTTATAAACATTAATAGGTGGATTTTAGCACAATATCATATCATTTTTTTAGCAATTGATACTATCTAATTGGTATAATACAAAATTGTAGGCACACTAATGATGATTCTTAGTCCAGTCTTCCTTGTACCACCACTTTTAGCTGTAGCACCCGTAAATGGCTTAATTGACCTTGATCAGCTTGAAGATAGCCCGAGATGTAGTTCTATTTCTATAATACTCCACCTGATGTTAAGCTAGAGTGCGGTCCATGAACTGAAACACTGCCAAAACAGATAAATTTTTACAGGTAGCATCCAAATTGACAGTGCATATTCCTCTCGCTATACCTGGCTACTTCCAAACTGATACCAAAATCACTTCACGGGTGTTACATTCGAAAGTGATGGTACTACCCCGCGACGGCAGACTGGGCTAATAACCATCATCATTCTGCCTACCACCACTCTTTGAGATTAATTTACCTTACCTAATTACGTATTTATAAAAATTATTAATATAAAAAGCTTATTTTATATGCTAGGAGTAGATAATTATAAAAGTGTACTGATTAATAAGCATTAAATCTATATATAGCAATAAACAGTAATAATTGCCGTTAAGTATCTAAGATTAAAACTACTTAAACGTTTGTTGTATTACATTTTCCATTCATTCATCGCGTTCAGTCGTGCATTTCAATAATTTCATTCGAGCTTCTCGTTCTAATCGGTTAGATACCTACTACATTGATAGAATCTAAGTATACTAGCTTGTAGTAGAATCTTTTAATACAGAAAACTGAGAAATCCTCAGGAAAGTTTGACTTGGTAATTTTTTGAGAAAATTATTCGGTGACATACAACCGAGACTTATTTAAAACGTGCAATACAGCTTTGTCAATATTAAGAAAGCAATGTATGTTAACAAAGTTTACAACAAACTTTGCAGGCTCCCCCGAGCGATAGCTTGTTTATCTGTAGCCGTTACCGTTTTCTCAGTGCAATGTTAAATATTCAGTACATATTCATACTTATCACTTACCACGCATTCCTTTAATGTAGGAAATAAGCAATTATCGCTCAAATAGTGTTTTTGTTTATTTTTAATAATAGTGCAATCTGTGACTTCTATTGACCTAGTTAACTATACATATATACCGAAAGCCGACGAGGAGAAACCGCAGTACATGGTGACACGATAACAGGGAAGTCATCGTCACTGTGCTTGCCTAAAATGGTGTGTTTCATGCTCAGTTGGAACTATCCAATGTTAAAGAGGGAGAAAAGCATTATATTTCTCGATTTTGTCTCGAAATGATGCGTCGAAAAAACACTAAAGTTATTATTATTATTGTTAAAAATCATAGTGTATTTTTGTAATAATATAAACTCAGTACATGTCAAAACAAAATAGCGGTCAAATCGATATAAGAGTTCAAGTTCATTGGACACATCTCGCCCGCCCAAGCCTTGGGCGGCACGTACAATCGGCCCGTTAGTACGCCGCCCTACAAAATGCGTCGTTGCCGCCCAAAATAATGGCTTTGACTTCATGTCTCGACTTAATGATAGTGACTGTAATACTTAAAATCTCTTTACAGTCTTTTTTAATTTTGAGTTTTTTTTTCAGGAATTATTTAGTAATCAAAAAAGAAAACAATATAAAATTAACATGAAAGATAAATGTTAAAAGCTAGATAGAGTATTCTCCATTAGCGAAACCTTCGTCGCCTGAAGCCAGTATAGTAGAGGCGACTGCTGCAATTGTTTCCTTTCATGAATCGCACTCTAGCTTTACATTAGGCGGAATGTTGTCGAGCTACAAAAAAACATTTCAAGGCCAAAACTAAAACATTAAAAACACCGTCATTTTAAACATCTTATTTGTTGTTTTTAACTACTATTACGGTAAATAGCAGTGAGAATTTATCTGGTTATAATCAATAATACGATTGGTGCGCCATCGATACGGTCACGAAGTTTGTACGCGTTGGATTGTGGCAAGTTTTGGTTGAACTAATGGCTTTTCAAATTTAGATGGATTTTAAAGTATTACAACATACCTATATTTAAAGTATGTGAATGAAGAATGGAAAAACCGTTTCATTTTTATAGTAGCTCAATATATGACCAAGCAGTTCTATTTAGAAGTAACCGCTGTCACAAAGAAACGTTACCGCTATGCCTACTTGAGGAGTCGAATGTGTACCATACACCAGACTCTTGCTAAATAGGGCTTCTTCTAAGCTGATCCCGAAACACGCTCAGGTCGCTTGGAAGTGGTAGTGCTCCCCCAGGGCGGCTGACAACTGGGCTGATAGATGATTATTTCTACCTAATGTATCAGTCAACTAACAAAACGTATGTATAAGTATACAGGTGAATTTTTCAAGTGGGCTTTCATGGGCAAATCCTAAACTATGAGAGATATCGAAAAATGCTGAAAGGAGTCTCGATGCCGATTTCGATGATAACTAAAACTGCATTATTAGATTTTTGATAAATCCATTTTCCCGGCCAGGAATCGAACCTGTTGATTTTGAAGAAAAAAAAACAGCCTGTATTATTGCACCATCTGATAGTGTTCCTGATAAGGATCAAATTCTGGGAAGTAATGATATACGGCAAACCAAAGAAAAGTGTTGATTTTTAACAAATTGTGTCTTATTTCCATGTATTTATACATTACCGGTACATTGATTGAAAATCATCATAATGATTTAAAATCTCGCGCGCTTCGAGATTAAATGAAAGGAAAGTTGATTTTTAGCAAAATCCTGTTTTTTTTAACATTAAGTAATTAAATCTTAATTAATCAATTATTCAAAATGATAGCCATTATTTTCAATACATAGCTGAACTGGACGCCTCAAGGAGTGTACTGCATTCCACATCACAAGGTTATTGATTCCGTTCAGAATATTCCCGAACGCTAGTTTTAAGTCATCAATTTCATTGCACGTACATTTGTAAATTTCATTTTTGACATATCCCCAGAGAAAATAATCTAAAGGTGTTAGATCTGGCGGTCATGGCTTTTAACCTCGAAGAGCGCGAGATTTTAAATCAAAACATAATAAATGTAGTAGGTAATGTATAAATACATGGAAATAAGAGACAATTTGTTAAAAATCAACACTTTTCTTTGGTTTGCCGTATATCATTACTTCCCAGAATTTGATCCTTATCAGGAACACTATCAGATGGTGCAATAATACAGGCTGTTTTTTTTTCTTCAAAATCAACAGGTTCGATTCCTGGCCGGGAAAATGGATTTATCAAAAATCTAATAATGCAGTTTTAGTTTTCATCAAAATCGGCATCGAGACTCCTTTCAGCATTTTTCGATATCTCTCATAGTTAAGGATTTGCCCATGAAAGCCCACTTGAAAAATTCACCCTGTATAAGTTAAAGTTAACATTACTCTAATTTATTTTAAGCGAAAATCGATATCACGTGAATGAACTCTTTTCAAAATGATTCTTTTAAATACTTCCTATTGGTTAATTCGTGTTTATTTTTTAGTGTGAACAGGTGGTTGAACCTGCCGATCACGAACTTGACATTGTACTAAATATTTAAGAGTGAGTGAAAAAAAATATTGAAAAGTCTTAACGGTCGATGAACTTTGGTTTAGACAGGTAGGTAGTGTTCAGTGCAGCGATACACTTTCCGGAAAAACGTGTCTGAAGTTTGAAGTTTAAAAAAAAATGATTTTATAACCGATTTAATTAGCCGATTAATTATAGATTTAGATGGACTTTATGTTAGATGGAATTTATGTTTTATACTGAAAATTGACTGTAATGTGATGAAAATTGAATAGAAAAAAAAATCCGATTAACTAAATAAAAATTAATTTATGAAGTAATTGACTACTTAAAGTGTATAAAAATCACGAGAAGCGGTGTCGTGGAGCCGAACTTCAGTCGCGTATTTTCGCCGGATGTGTCACTGCACCTAGATAATCGATTTCCAAATTCACGACTCTGTTGCGCGTTGTATTGAAACTAATTTTGGCGACTTTTTCCTTTTGAAGTTGACAAAGGAATCAATTTGTTGAATCCGTGATTCGAGATGCATTTAGAGCAAGTTTGATTTGTTTTCTTCGAATTTCACAGATAATGACGATAACGATATATTTTTTATTAAGGCTTTTTTATCTAGCCTTCTTTCAAATTATTGAATTGAATTTTAAGCCTGATATATATTTGAAATATTAGTTTGGCAATTTGTATATGATTTATTAATTTTTTCGGACTACTGTAAATTATAGCTTTAATTTTAATAAATAATATTAGTTGAAACTTCTAAACCTAGTTATAGTTATTTAATACTAAGTAGTCCTAATTATTACTTTTTTTTATTGGTAACTAAAAAGGTACCTAATTACGGAAATGTACTGTAGGTACTTTACAAAATATAAATTTAATTTTGTATGTTTTTATATTTGAATTTCATTAATTTATTGGATTTTTATTTAATTTTCGTGTATCTATTTTTTATTTTTATTTTAATAAATGTGTATAATTGGCAAATATAATTTAATAGTTTTAGTAAATTTTGAAGTATCTTGCTGTTGGCAAATCATATCCAATAAATAAATAATAACAGGCGTTCGACAAACCTACAATATTGAATAACTGTAAAGGCATAAATCAGCAGTGGCCAGCCAAAGCGGAAGCCACAATTACTTGCGAGCTTCCGGTCACTATGTCCCTACACTGCGGTCAGGAGGCATTAGATCGAATTAGTTTCTGTATTGTGGTTTATAAAAACATATATTTTTATATAATTTAGTTTTAGATATTTATTTTTTAGATAATAATTGTTTGTTTTTATTCTTACTTAGTAAAAATAAATTTAATAAAGAGCGGCCCTGGTCTAGCGGCAGACTCACGATTGATGAGACCCGTATTTATTTATTTACTTTAAAACCAACAGCGTAACAAAAATGTATAACAAAAAAAAACAATTATCCTGAAATAATGCCAATAAAAACTAGAAATCAACTAAAAAAATAAACACAAAACAGAAAATATGAAATCGACATCAAACAAAAATACCTCCACAAAAAAATAAAATAATAATAACAACAATTTCAAATTATTCAAATCTTGCTAGAATATTCTGACCGGTACCAATGTTGTATGTACTTTGGTGTATATAGGCACTATTAAAGCGTGGTAGGCAAACTGATGATGGTTATAAGCCTAGTCTGCCGTTCTAGGGTACGGGATCGGTCCGGCTTGGAAGCAGCCAGGTATTTATTTTAAATAGTATAACAAACAGTTTACAAAACACAGTAGTACAAGAAAGATAATACACAGATAAAAACAAGTCAAATTTTGTAAACCTAATAGTTATACATAACATTGGTTAAAAAGAACAACATAATTACTTATTATAGAAACAAATATATAAAGTAAGGTGAAGTAATATAGTATAAAAATAATAAATAGTATAAAAATAATTTATTTAAGATTACCTAAATTTAATTCATATTTAAATATGAAATATAAGTATTCACTGATCTACTCCCCTATGGTCAATTTTTTCATATAAGTTATTTAAACCACAGCACATGCGAAGCAAGGGGCTGTTGTGCAAGACATTGCTGAAACAAGAGGTGTGTGCACTGTCAATCCAGACGGTGAACATTCGTCTCCTCAAATCGGCATAGCGGAAGCGACTGCTGCCTGTAGAAATTTACCTGTAGTAGCAGTTGTTTCCGTTCATGGAATGCATTTTAGCTTTACATCAATTCAATTCAATTCAATTCATTTATTTCAGTAAATTGACAGATAAACTGCACTCTTACACGTCGATAAATACAATAATAATAATAATAATTAATACAATAACATTCATGTCTTTAGCAGCTGCACATGAGCATTGTCAAATTCACTAATTAAACAAATACGTTAATTTTAAGCAATTTATGATAGCTGCCTTATATTATGAGTATTGTCCGCTTACTGACTAGAACTAGGACTATATGTATATTTTTAAATTGTATATAGTAGGCTATTCAAGGGCTATCTATTACAAAATTATCGGCCATAGCTTCGTTTAAGTTGTAGTATACCTTATTAACTAATATTTTTTTTAATGTGTTCTTTAAATTTTGGGTAATTCATTTCTTTTATGTCTTTTAATCAGGCGGAGTGTTGAAAAAAAAACAACTAAAATCTTCATAAAAGGCAAATGGTATGGACTGAGTGAAAGGGTCATTGTTCGGGGCGGCCTTAACATCAGATGTAGGGCAAGTGCGATCGATCCTACTTATTATTCACGATCACATCTATCCGGAGGGTGAATGAGGGGATAGTTTCGTTAAGAACGAGCACTCTCCGCGTGTTAGAGTTGGCTAATTCCTAATTGTTGAATATGACTGTTTGGAATGGGTACTTTTAAATATATTTCTTACTGACTTACGCACTTGACCGCTGAAGAGTAAACTGGATAAGAACGTGATCGCCACCGTCACTATTAGCGTTCTCCCTTCATTACCTGTCTCTCTCGTCTCTCTTATTGTTTTTCTAGTTCTCTGTCGCTATTAGGCGTCTGACGCCACCTCTTTTTTTAATTTAATACCTAATTTATTTATTTTTTCCTTTATTCGTTAATTCGTTATTAGTGATTTAGAAAAGTCAAATAAAAAGTTAGAATAAGTAGTCAATTAACCGTAATACATGAAAACCCACACAAAACATACCAATTTTACGACATTACATAAAACAACGACAAAATTAATTTAATCTCTTCTAATATTCACTTAAGACGAGATAAACATGTCCCATGCGTACACACATACAAACTTTTATGTATACAAACCACGAAAAATAGCAAGCAAATTTCGAAACTATAACCTAAGCAATAAGAACCAGTTTTATTCTGAAAGTGTATGACTCAAAGTGTGTAACCCACACATATCTTCATCTAGTTTGTTTCGAAATTAGGCAACAAGATATACCCCGACCAAATTAAAGATCGCACCCTAAGATACGGCGATATGAATTAAGATATTCTAATTTTAATTGGCTGGATTATACTTGTATGGAGTTGTGCTTAATTCGGGTTTTTCTGCAAATTTAGTAATTAACTGTCACAATAAAACATACACACACTTATCTACACAATATATAATCCGTCGGTATGTTTGTAGAACTAGAAAGTGATAGAAATGTATCTATACGTTTTAAATCTATCATCTACTACATTCTACAATTGCCCCTTATCTCTGCCGAAATATACCGAAAATAAAGTGCCACTAGCATCTTTTCTCCCATCGTCCCACACAAAATTAATAAATATTTCAACAATAAAAATAAGAATATTGAAATTATTAATTCCTTTTTTATTGTAGCAACACTCCGCCAGATGTAAATAGAGTGCGGTCCATGAACGGAAACGACGGCTACTACAGATAAATCTCTACAGACAGCAGTCGCCTCCGCTATGCCGCCCTGGGGAGATCAGTATACACCATCTAGATTGACAGTGCACATTCCTCTCGTTATGCCTCGCTACTTACAAACTGTTCCCGAAACGCAACAAAGTCAAGTGTTACATTCGAAAGTGGTGGTACTGCCCCAGGATGCCAGACTGGGTGAATAACCATCATCGGTCTGCCTACCACTCTTTAATAATGGCTATAGGCACTGAGCGACCAAAGTACATATAACATAGCTACGTTGGTAATGGTCAGACTTTAGTGAGATTCGAACACGGGTCTCATCGATCGTGAGTTCACGCGTCCTACCGCTAGACCACGGCCGCTCATAACCTCAAAAATATTACTATAAAATCGACGAATAATCCAATCATTTAATACATAAATCAACGAGATAGAATCAAAGTGTAACATTAAATTTTGCATATGGATAAAATAACCCCTTAACTTGTATCCCCTATCCCCGCCGCTGAGATATTGCTTTATAAATTAATATCCGAAAGCTTAAAAGGGTTAGCTATAATCATTATTAGATATCTTGAACTTCAATTTTTTTTTAAAATAGGTACGTTTCTTTTTTACTAGTTAAAATGGGAATAAATATAGGTATTTCACGGCTTTAAGTCCACCTTTTATAAATTTTTCAATAAAGTATACAAATAAATAAAATTAAAAAAAATTCTTAATGGATTTTTTACGAACTTTACCTACTCGGACGCTGGAGAGTAAACTGAGGAAGAACGTGATCGTCACCGTCACCTTCAATACCTGACTATCTCGGTCATTATCTCCCTCTTATCGTTTGTTTACCTTCACTATCAGGCGTACTCAAACGCACTTTTTTTTCATCTAATAATTTATTATATTTTTTCTTTATTCATTAATATGTAATTAGTTGTTGTTGTTGCTGGCCAGTGGCGGCGCTAGACCAAACCTTGCGAGGCCCCTTCAAACGCGAGGTCATGCCTGGCCGTGGGCAACCTTTCATTTAAATGACCTTTTTTAGCTTGACATAATTCAGCATGTTAACATGTTAAACTTTGCAAGGTTGTTGCAACGTTGTTGACACCTATCGCCGCTACTGGTAGTTATTAGCCCAGACTCATTAGCAAATCTATCTAATATATAAATAATCTAATCTATCATAGAGTGGAACTATTGTATATATAAATATTCTAATCTATTGTAACCTACCTTAAAAAAAATATTATACCAAAATGAACTACCTACCTATTCTACAACTAAAACAGAATTAGTTCTGACGTCGCCGTTCGGTACAAACTCGAAAATTCAATTTGACAAAACGTTGAACTAAAATTGCTGTAAAGGTACAGACAACTCGAGAACTCACTTCAAAACTGCCGGATATGAGTCAAGGAAAAGTAACAAGCTCATTGGCAATTCTGTTCACGACTGTACCGAGCCCTTCGTCTATTATAAGTCCTATCTAGTATGTATAGATAGGTATAGAATATATTTTGTTAGATATTAGTTTAGTTTTCTATGTTAAACTTAGTTCTTGGTGTAGGTACGAGTTATATGATTAAGTTTTGCGTTTTCTTTTGTCATAGAATAAGCTTTTTTTTTTCGTTTCGTGATCAGCTCGATAGTAACCGGGACAACGAGAGTATGCCCTGTCAACCCAGACAGAACACAAGCGTCTACCTTCTGCAGAAATTACTTTGCTTATATCTAATAATATAATAATAATAACCTATTAAGTCAAGTCTATTGTGATATACAAAAAGATCTATTGTGCGAAAGTGGATGGCAGTGTCGGAAGTGGGCGCCCTAGGAAGACCTTTCTCAGTCAGATCGGTCAACGGCTGAGAAAAGGTCAGATGAGGAGCACCCTCAACCGACCTGTATGCATGAAGGGAGTAATGGATGTGGTCGAAGCGAAAGTGATATGTAGAGAGAGGAGTCGCTGGCGCTCCATAGTTTCTGCCTACCCCAGTGGGAATATGGCGTGAGCTAAGTAGTAGTAGTAGTAGTTAGTCAAGTCTGGAATGAATTAATGCAATCTAATTTAATGTCACTCATACTTGCTCGTAATAAACATCTATATATTGTAAAGTACATATATGTATAATATAATATAATATACATTTCGTAACAACCCCTAATTTGGTTGTAATTGTATCTTTTTTTTTTCATTTGAATGGGAATTTTAAGTGAATTTTTCTCGCTACGTCTCACAAACGCAATAACGTAGGGTAATTTTTCAATTGGTAACATTAGAAAAAAGTGGCAACTTTAAGGTGGAGAAAGTGGACATGGACGGTGTTATCCATTTATAATGATTTTATTTCAAAAAAAACCTATTATTAAACATAATAATATATAATTTATAATATATATAAATTATGATTAGTCTCCTCAAGCCGGCATAGTGGAGGCGACTGCTACCCGCAGGTTTCTTTGTAGTGACAGTTGTTTCCATTCATGGACTGCACTCTAGCTTTACATCAGGCGGAGTGTTGTCACATGCCGAGCTACAATTTAAAAAAAAAATCAATGTTGCCATTTCTACCACGGACAACAAATCAGTGGTAGGCAGACTGATGATATTTATTGATTAGCCCAGTCTGCCGCCCTAAGGTAGTGCCACCGCTTTAGAATGTGACACCCGTGAAGTGACTTTGTAGCGTTCGGAAGCAGTATAGCAAGAGGAGTGTTTAGATAGTGCATACTCGTCTCACGAAACCGGCATAGTGAAGGCGACTGCTGCCTAAAAAAATCATGTATGCTGTATAATGCAATGCAAAAAAAACGGCAATAAAATTCATAACTCAAATATTATTTAACAATTATATTAAATATGTTAGGCTTTGCATAATACCGACCTAACGTT
The DNA here is from genome assembly GCA_948150575.1 of Tinea pellionella. Lineage (NCBI taxonomy): Eukaryota > Metazoa > Arthropoda > Insecta > Lepidoptera > Tineidae > Tinea > Tinea pellionella. Next base: position 5,387,574 of record OX411263.1, on the reverse strand, counting down.
TAAATTTGCATACAATTTTTCTTGTACCTAATGCACTTTTTCATTCTTTAACCTTGTTGACGTGTGAAATGTACCCCTCGTTTAAAATACTAAATGTATTTTAAAAAAGGTCGCCCTTACACTAAGCATTTAAACTTGTGCATCTCTACTAAACATTTGAACTGCTTTATTTTAAATTATAAGGATATTATTATGACCAGCTGAAACTCACGTGACCTAACGAAGTGACATATTAACCAAGCTAATGACTGGTAGGCAGACGAATGATGATAATTAGCCCAGTCTACTGTTCTGGGTGATGCCTCTAGTACATGTTGAACCAAACTTTCAGTTCACCACCATCACCAGGTCTAGTGCTTAACCCTATGTTTACAACTCCTAATGCGCTTAGTACACGTTGGACTAAAGCAATTAGCCAAGTCTTGACTCAACACGTACAGGACGCGTAACGCACGTGAAGTGCTCGTGAAGCTTTCTGGTTCAGCTTGGAAATAATATAACAAGAAGAACCCTAGCCATGTTGGTGTAGACGTGGGCTCCTCACGCGTCATCGAGCACCTACGCCCACGTTTGAAACTCCTAAAACATATCGAAATGTACTAATGTAAATTAGGTGGCTATTTTTGTACCTACTATGTTGTTAGATATTAAATAAACTTAGAATCTCTTTCGTAACTTTCGGGTCTTGTCCTATGTAAAATATGCGGTAAAGTAGTCAAAACTTTCAGAAAAAAAAAGTTAAAGAAACAAAAATGTCAATTGCAAAATTAATTCACTTCTTTTAAAGAAATAATTGTAGATCTACAAATGTTTAGACATGACACTGTTAAAAAAAGTTCGTGTAACATTATTATGGACTTGTTTTTGCCCGGCAGTGGCACATAAATAATAAGAAGTGTCTGTCTGAAAGTGTAGTAATTGCTTGCTAATTGGACGATGCTGACCATAATGAAAGGTACTGCTGCCTGCAGACATTTGTCTCTCATCACATTCTAGCTAAATACAAAGTGGTTACCATTCCGGCTTCTATGAAATGAAAATGTACCCAAGAGTTAATTACTCAATCGCTAGAGAACTTTGCATGATTGTCCTGTCCAATAATTAATAACTCTATACATTTCAAATTTCCACCCCCACACTGTTTGTTCACTTACCGTACAATTGTGGGTGCTTTGAAGAAAAAAATCTGGAAAAAATTGTGTACATGATTTGTGCATTACGACAGACGTCATAACCAAAAAAAGTGTAAGTGATTTTAATAGAATTATTTCTATTTGAATTGTTCAAGCGTTGAAAGAAGTATTATTTTATAGTTCTTATAATTTATACATTTATTTTTATTACAAGTATTTTGGTTGAGTTTTTTTTTTTTATAAATATAAATATTTAGTCACGGATTAATTTATTTTTAATTCTTGTTTCTTATTTACGGCTATGTTAGTCTCAACTAATTATATATTTAATTACAAGCAGGTAATATTTTTGGAATTACTTTCTTTTTTTAAGTACTCAGTTCAGCATATTCTGATCCTCCTTGTTCTGACCACACACCGCCTGATATTAACCTAAAGTGAAAAAGATCTATGTGCGAACTGTGCCGGCTTAAATGTGTTATTTGTACTATCCATTGACAGGGCACACTCCTCTCATTATACTCGGCTACTTGTGATTGTACTCGAACACAGGACGGCAGCCTGGGCTGTTAACCATCATCAGTCTTCCTACCACTCATTAAATACTAAATATTTATCCCTAGCTACACAGTCCACAGCGCTAGTCTATTGGTACAGAGCTACGTATATTAATAAAATGTATATAATTATATGTGTTGCCATTAAGGCAAATAAAGTTATTTTATTTTTATTTAATATTAAAACCATACAAAAGTATTGTATAGTATTGCTAAAATTAATAAAATAATTCTAACCTAAATTATCGAATACTAATCATCTAATAGATATGACACAAATAACAATACAAAAACTATTAAAATTTAAGGAAAATTGATTATAATTAACACGGATAAATCAAAAGACATGTCCTGTAGCACGTAGGTAGGTATCATGGAGGACAAAGATATGAACACTTTCTACGTCTAATTCTTCTAAATTTAACCTTAATTATTAAACACATTTGTTTAATTTATCTAATAGCGCATCGGACTACGTGATTATTCACTCGTATTATCATATTTTTATTCCATAAATGTCAATTTATGTACGCCAAATAGATGTGAAGCAAAACAAACTATAGAGAGAAAGAAAGAGTGATGAGAGAAAAGAGAGTGATGGTGACGGTGACGATCACGTCAATTTTTAAATTGACTTCCTAGCGACTGAGCGCGTAACTTCTAAGGAAGCTTCGGCGGAATTGTCAATGTCATACAAAACTATTATAAAAAGTTTTTTTTTAAATTTTCATTTTTTTAAATCGTCTAAATGACATCACCATTTCCAAGTATTTGAATACAGAGTAAAGTATTCATTGAAATATGTATTAGAAATAATCCTTTTTGGCCAATGAGTAGGTAGGAGGAACCTACAATTATGAAATATCGCTCTCACTATGGTTAAATTTACGAAAATTTATTAGATACTTGAAGAATCTAAGAAGAAAAAGAAAAGAATTTTCATATTATTCAGTGGCAGCGTTAACCGTTCTACTTAACTAACATTTGCGCTTGAGGTGGCCTCACAAACCTTTGATAAATTAACAAGCTGAATTAATAGCGGAATGCTAAGCTAAGAAAAAGCTCATTTAATTGACTGGGAAAAGAGGCCTTGCAAAGCTAAGGTCGCCGACGACGATGCGACATCCAGGTTTCGGCTCGCGCCTGAGGGGGCCTCGTAGTCTAGCGCTACCTCTGATATTATTATTCTTAAAGGGTTATATCGTGTTGCTCTCGTGAGTCCTGCCAGCAATGGAAAAACAGCAGGAAATAGTTTCGAAGAATTACAATAAACTTTTAAAATTAACAGTGTATATAGAAAATTGAACTTTATTTCTTATTTTTAAAGACTAGATTCCATTAATTTAATTTGTAATATATTATTGAATAAAGTAGGCTTTATTTTGGAATGTGTAAGGCATATATTTCTATATATGATGTCACTTGACGACAAACTTTGTTATTGGTTAGTTTTAAATTTCGAATTCTACTCGCGCACGCCGCAGATAGATCGCTGATGGTTCTAAGTGATGGCTGCACGGTCATTCCTTTCCATGAGTTTGTTTATTTGACCAGAAAAAATAAGATTGGTGTACATTTACATTAAAGAGTGGTAGGCAGACTGATGATGGTCATTAGCCTAGTCTGCCATCCCGGGGTAGTACCACCATTCGAATGTAACACCCGTGAAGTGACCTTGTCGCTTTTCCGGAGCAGTTTGAAAGTAGCCAGGTATAGCGAGGAGAGTGTGCACTGTTGGTGCATACTCGTCTTCTTGGGTTGGCATAGCGGAAGCGACTGCTGCCCGTAGAGATTTCTCTGTAGTAGCAATTGTTTTCGTTCATGGACCGCACTCTAGCTTTACATCAGGCGGAGTGTTGTCACATGCCGAGCTACAATAACAAAAAGAAATATATTTTGATACAATATTATGTTTTGTCCATTTATCTATATGTTATATCTAGGAAGTAGATACAGTACATAAAAATATATCAAAAGGAGAATGCCCATTTTCGGGCCCGCTTGATGCCTAATAATTTGGTTACAAATAATCTTATTTTTTATTAATTCATTTTAATTCTATCAACACATTATTCACCAATCAATAGACGATGTTTAATTGCATAAAAATATATATCATCAATTATATAAAGCATTTAATATAATAATCTCAAATATTGTGTCAGGAAAAGTCTAAATTACTCAATAACTTTTCTACAAAATTACCTAAAAATGATCGTGAAGAAAAATATTGTGGGCCCATTTCTCATAGGCGAATGGGCATTCTCCTTTATTAATTCAAAAACGAAAGGAGGTAGATAGGTTGATGTTTTTTAAAAAAAAGTTAATTAGATACAAAAGTGTGACCAAAACAAAAAAATCGAACGACAATTACATTTAATTTAATTGCAGAAAAGAAAAAGTCTCATCGTAAGATTGAATGGAACGCAAGATCGACTACTTTTACCCGTTCGTGCATGATACATTCAATGAGTTAGAGAAGCGCGAGACATTCCAAAGGAGGGTACAATTCTATGTCAGAAACACTGTCCCTCTTGTATTGTTTTGCACGAATTGCACTAATATTATTATTATGTTTTAAAACAAAATAGTATTTATATGTTTGAATTGAGAAAAATATATGTATATTTTTGTTAATGTGTATTCAGTGCCGGATTTAAGCATAGGCAACATAGGCAGTTGCCTATGGGCCGCCACCACACCACAAAGAAAAGGTTCAGTAGAAAAAAAAAAATATTGAGTTTTGTTTTAAATTTTGTGTTAGCCAACTTATTTAGTTGCTCTCTTCTTTACCTTGACCTTAATAGAATCTTTCAACAGTTAACCACAAACGGTTTGAGGGCCTCCACAACATGCTCTGCCTATGGGCCGCCGAAGTCTAAATCCAGCGCTGTATGTATTTAATTTGCTTTTACAAAAGCCACAATGATAAACTAGCTTGCTTTATTGTAGCTCGGCATAAGACAACACTCCGCCGGATGTAAAACTAGAGTGCGGTTCATGAACGAAAACAACTGTACTACAAATAAATTTCTACAGACAGCCGTCGTCTCTACTATACCGGCTTGAGGAGACGAGTATGCACCATCCAGATTGACAGTGCACACTCCTCTCGTTGTACTTGGCTGCTTCCAAACTAATTCCGAAACACGACAAGGTCACTTCACGGGTGTTACATTCGAAAGTGGTGGTACTACCCCAGAACGGCAGACTGGGCTAATAACCATCATCAGTCTGCCGTGGTAGGCATCTTTGAAATTTGAAAAATACATATACATCAACTTGCTTTTATGACGTTATGATCGTTAATGTACGAATATATAACATTTCGTATGTATAACATGTAGGTACATATGGATTGGTTGACTGCACTCTACCTGATGCAAAATACAATATAACATAAAATTATTTTTGTTCCTATGTGACCGATCTCCGTCCAATGTGAAGCCAGAGTGCAATCCATCAGCGGTAACAACTGCTACTACAAAAAAATGACTGCAGGCAAGTCTAGGACGCGACTAGGACACTTTTAAAATGGTTTCAGATATAAAGACATAAGTTGTAATAAATAAATAAATAAATAAAAATAAAACACACTTTATTGCACAATTGTACATAGGCGAGCTTAATGCCTTGGCATTGTCTACCAGCTAACCTTTGTTGGTGTGAGTGGAGGATATCTACAGTGCAATGAAAAAATATATAACTACATACAAATATATATATAAAAATATATATATTTATAAAATATAATACATACGTATCATATAATATAATAGACAGTAGAGCTATACATGACAAATTCACAAGAGAGGCCAACCAACCACAAACTGAAATTCTCAAAAAATATTGAATAATAAAATCATAAAGAAATCCATCAACACCTTATAAAGAAATGTCAAAGCACCTAATTCTGACGATGATGGCTTTATACCAAAACAGATTTCCCGGTGGAAAAGATCTAATAGAAAGAAAGGGAAGATAGGCAAATGTTATGCTAGTAAAAGAGACGGTTGTATGGTCACGGGCGCGATTCAGATGATTGCTATACGTGCAGAGACGACCGCGCCTCTACGTGACTTCTTGAAATGCTGTCTATCTTTGTAGTTTGCATACACTATTTTGATATTTATTTATTAATAATATTAAAAAAATTTATGCGGCTTACTTGTAAGGTGTTGTTTTTCGCAGGGGGTCTACTTTAAGGTGACGTAAAACTCAGAACTGTGTTTATGAAGTTTCATTCCCGATCGAACCTCGTACGTACGATGTAATCAGCAAATAGTTCATTCGATTCACCATTCTAAAACAACGATCGATATTCGTCCGATCGAAGGAAAACAGAGGCTTGAAATGTATCTATAAACATAAAAACAGCAATGGAGCAGCCGAGTTCAGCTGTGATTGCTCCAGCAGCTAAAAAAAGCGTAGGTAGAGCAATCTGTTAGGTAAAATGAAATCTGGGTTATTACCGAGTTTCTGTCAGGTGAATATAATAAGAAAAGATTAAAGAAATCTCAGGGTTAATTAACCAGAAGAAATTGCAGGAATATGGTTTTTAATAACATTATATTAAGTATCAAGATTGCATAATCAATATAGAAGATTGGTAGGCGTTTGTAGTAAGCATTGACGCATTCCACTGCGACGTTCGCGTCCGTGACCGCGAAAATGAACGGGTACTACAGACCCAACGGTCAGTCCATTCATCGAACAAGTATTTAGGGTTAATGAATCGTACTTATTAAATAATTACTAACCTGTTTCTAAGGTCGTGTGGTTAAGGTAACAGGTTTTGTTTTTCTTTGTTAAATAACAAAACTGAATTACTACGTTATTTTAAGAAATAGCATAATTTGTTGGCATAGCAACTTGATATTTTTTAGAGTGGTAGACAAACTTTTGATGGGTATTAACCTAGTCTGTCTTCAAGTGTAACACTCGTGAAGTAACCTAGCTCAGTGAAGAATCAGCTTTGTAGCGGTTAGGTATAACGAGAGGAGTGAAGGAGTGCACTGTCAATCTGGACGGTGCACAATCTTCTTCTGAAGCCAGCTTAGTGGAGGCGACTTTTGTTTGCAGAAATTACTATGGTGGCAGTTGTTTTTGCCTGAAGACAGACATTTAAAGAGTAGTAGGCAGACCGATGATGGTTGTTTATCCAGTGCCGCCAGTGTTATCTTTCAAATGTAACACCCGTGGAGTGACCTTGTCGCGTTTCGGGAACAGTTTGGAGTAGCGGAGACGACTGCTGCCTGTAAAGATTTATCTGTAGTAGCAGTTTATAGACCGCACTCTAGCTTTACATCAGGCGGAGTGTAATCACCGGTTTCGCTGAAATATATATAAACCCATATTAGGATACAATATACATAATCAATTATGATATAGCAAGAACTTTATTGGCTGGAAAGTAAAAACATGTTTTACAGTAACATATACATATATTTATTATAGCTATTTAGTAAATAAGAAAAATATATAAAATAAATTGTCAACCTATTTGATATTTCAGTTGCAGAATATAAATTTGTAACGAACCCTTCTATTGCAGGTGGGTAAAGAGTAAAAGTAATTTATTCAAATAAATCTCGCAATATTCCGGCACCGACTCGCTAGAGGACACCCTTGGGCGTAATACTTCTTTTCTTTTAACTGCAGTGAATATTTTTTCTTGTCGCAATTTTAATGAAAATTGCAATAAAAATTCAGCTCCTTTGACTAGGGAAAATATTCAGTTCATTTCAGTTGTAGAGTAATTAAAAAGTATTGCTTGACATAATATATATAATCGGTAGCGCGTATAATGAGAGGCGTGTGCACTGTCTAGCACATTCGTCTCCTCGGGCCGGCATAGCGGAGGCGACTGCTGCTTGTAGAAATTAATTTGTAGTAGCAGTTGTTTTCGTTCAAGACCGTATTCTTGCTTTACATTAGTCGGAGTACCGAGCTACAGTAAGAAAAAATAAGTTACATATGTACCTAATGTATTGGGTATACAAAGGAGAATGCCCATTCGCCGAAGAGAAATGGGCCCACAATTTTTTTCTCGAGTTTGTCGATGATTTTTAGTTCATTTTGTAGAAAAATAAATCTACATTCCTTATCACCAATCAGTTTTAATTTTTTTTACCACAGTTATCGAGTAATTAGACTTTTTCTTATGCAATATTTGAGGTTATATTATAAATGCTTTAATAATTTATGATATACCTATGTTTTTTTAAGTAATTAAACATTGTCTATTGATTGGTAAACGATGTATTGACAATTGAAATAAATTATTAAAAAGTAAGATATTATTTTAGATTCTTGTTTTGTTAAAAATTATTCATCAAGTGGGCCCAAATATTACATATTAATACTAATAAATTGAAAAAAAATATTAATTGTTTGAGAAAAAATGCTCAAAAATTTAAAGCAATCAACACGGGAACGGTAAGGGCTCAGAAGTCGTAAATAAAAAGCGAGATAAAAATAACATTATCAGAATTATTTTAATTTCTCAAAACATTAATCATCTGTTACCTCCCTCCTTTTTGGAGTGTCGCGAAGATATAATTTATCATGAACTCTGTTTGCATTTTACTGCTGTTTTATATTAGACTAGCTGACGGTGCCCGGTGCTACTCGAGCTTGTTAAGTTAACAGCTCTCGAAGTATGAACATTTTTCCCACGAACCTCTCATTCTCCCTTGTTCGCACCTGAAATTAGTTTTATTTTGGTTGGTTGCGCTGCATAGCATTTTATTCCTTTGCCTTCCTTTCCCGCACCAAATTAAAAACCAAACCGCGTTGACAAGAAGAGAGTCAAGAAGGCTAGCCGCGCACGCGCACCGACAAATTTGAGTAAAATTACATTATATTGAAAAACAGTTTATCAACGCAAACGGTGAGTCCCATTTCCATTATTTAGATGCCTTTGCATGTGTGCCAACCAATATCACCCCTATTTTTCTAAATACAGTCCACTTAGCTCATTCATCCCTTATACCGTAACTCGTTAGAAAGAGTAAGAAATTATGATCGAGTAATTACCACCGGTTTGCACTGTAATTTTTTTTTGTCAGATTTCAAAATATTACTTATATCGCCAAAAGATGACATCCTTGTAACACCCGTGAGGTGACTATATCGCGTTTCAGGAACAGTTTGCTACAGTAGTTTATACAGCTGCCTGTGCTGTTGCTCCGTGGCACTGAAGCTTTACATCAGGCAGAGTGTTGTCATATGCAATGCTACAATAAAAAAGGCTAGGATTTTCAGTCAGGATTTGTAAACGTATTGATGTTCTAATGTAAATATTATAATAATATGACGTCATAAAACTCTAAAGTAAATATTTGTTCTGGTTGGTTCTGGATGCTGTATTACGAGTATGTATTGTCCTTGTCCTGATTGACATGGTACAGGTCCTATCCTTTGAGAAGTATTGTATTATGATATTAATTTATCTACAGTCAAATTGTTGGAGATAGCAAAGTTCTCAAATTCTTAAACATTCCAAAATCAAATTTCATAACAAAAAATCTAACAATTATTAGAAAAAATATTCCAGCTACCGTTTCTCAGTAGAAATGGAGTAATAAAATGCTAAAAATTATGACTAGTTTTGAATGAACAAAACACACATCTGATCTAAACTTGCGGATACAAACAAAGCCGGTGGGAAGCTCATAAACTCTATAGTCTAAACGAAAGAATATTATGGATATCAATAAAATTGTATCTACCCATTTAAAACATAGAATGGATGACCAATTATATTAAACAAAAAAAAAAGAAAAAACATAAATATTATGTATTTGATATACTATAGCTATATTTTATTTTATTTTATTTACAAAACAAAGTTCTTGTTTGTATACAATTTTTTAAATTTAAATATTCATCCGAGCATATCCATATAATTCTTTCATATACCTTATTAAGGGCTCACGGTATACAGACCACGAATGCCTGTTTTGTCAACAAAGCATTGTGGTACCAGCGCCATACTGTTTTATGATGACATAAATTCTCGCGCATCTTCTGACAAAATGATAATCATCTGTCAAACTCAGGTGCCTTACCTGATAATAAGAAGAAGTTGAATGGTTCATACACAAAATAAAAAATCTTGTTATAACGTGCCCTTACTTTTTGCGTACTAGAATTCGTATCACAGACAATTAGTAACTAAATTATTATGGTTATTATCACAGTCTGCCAATCCTGGGGTAGTACCACCACGTTTAAGTGACCTAATCGCTTTTAGAGATCAGTTTAGTAGTAGCCGGGTATAACGAGAAGAGTGTGTACATTTGTCTCCTCAAGCCGGTATAGTGGAGGTGATAAATGCCCGTAGACGTGTGTGGTGTGGTATGTGTGGTAGCAGCAGCGCCGGATTTAGACTTCGGCGGCCCATAGGCAGAGCATGTTGTGGAGGCCCTCAAATCGTTTGTGGTTAACTGTTGAAAGTTTCTATTAAGGTCAAGGTAAAGAAGAGAGCAACTAAATAAGTTGGCTAACACAAAATTTAAAACAAAACTCAGTATTTTTTTGTTTCTACTGAGCCTTTATCGATTTTTTTGTGTGGAGTGGTGGCGGCCCATAGGCAGCTGCCTATGTTGCCTATGCTTGAATCCGGCACCGGGTAGAAGTTACTTCCTTACGTGGGTTACACTCTAGCGTAATTAACACAGGCGGAATATCGTCATAACGCCGAGTTACTATAAAAAAAAACTCGCAATGAAGAGGCGTTATATTTGTCGTAGTATAATAATAACGATTATCATGACAAGTTATTAGTATCATTGCCCCAAATCTTGTTAATTTAAAACTCCTACATGTTGCCCTAATAAGGGTTTATTTATGACAATTAAACTTTTAACAAAAACCTACACACTTCATATTATTGTCCGTTTACGTACACGCAATCGTATTGTTTTGTGCGAAGTAAACTTAATTATTAGGCAGAATCTTATACACTCCTTCTAGAATGCCTAGAAGCTGCTCCGGAAAAACGCGATATTCATCGCATGTGATATTTTTAAATACAGAATACTTTAATATGTTTAGTAATTTTTTTTGTTTGTACCTCGGCATATGACAACACTCCGCCTGGGTTAAGGTAGAACACCGCCCATAAAAGGAAGCAACAGATAAATTTCTACAGGGAGCAGTTGCCTCCTCTACTCCGCTTCTCATGCCGGCTTCTGAAGACGAATATACCCCATCCAGATTAACAGTGCACTCTTGTTATACCTGGCTACTTACAAACTGTGACATTCGAAAGTGGTGGTACTACCCTAGGACGGCAAACTGAGCTAATAACCATCATCAGTCCACCTACCACTCTTTAAAATTGTCAGCATCCTAATTAATAATTATGAGTTTAAAAAAACAAAGAGCGGCCGTGGTCTAGTGGTAAGACGCGTGAACTCACGATCGATGAGACCCGTGTTCGGACCTCGCTAAAGACCGATACCAATGTAACTTTGTTATATGTACTTTGGTCGCTCAGTGCCTATAGGCACTATTAAAGAGTGGTAGGCAGACTGATGATGGTTATTTGTCCAGTCTGTCGTCCTGGGGCAGTACCACCACTTTCGAATGTAACACCCGTGAAGTGACCTTGTCGCGTTTCGGGAATAGTTTGAAAGTAGCCAGGTATAAGAGAGGTGTGTGCACTGTCAATCTAGATGGTACATGCTCGTCTCCTCGAGCCGGCATAGTGGAGGCGACTGCAGCCCGTAGAGATTTCTCTGTGGTAGCAGTTGTTTCCATTCATGGACCGCACTCTAGCTTTACATCAGGCGGAGTGTTGTCACATGTCGAGCTACAATAAAAAAAAAAAAAAAACAAAGTAAATACCATACTCGTAAGTTATTAAGTATTATGTGTTATTAGCAAAGGTTTTGGCTGAAAATCGAACCTTATATCTATGAAGTTAAAGGTGAATATAGTAAAACACGAACTTCTATAAGATTGTTTAATAAAAAATTAAAATCTTTGATAGTCTAAACAAGAACTACTTAGAATTTCACGAAAGCAGATACTTTCCTTAGATCGCATCTAAGATTCTTCTTTGAAGGGGACTTCTTGAGAATAAAATTGAATATTAATAGCGAAATTATAAAGGTTTAGTATATTTTGAGGTTTTTATTACTTTATTAAGGGATCCTTTCTTGTTAATGCTCGTATAAACAAATCGTTGTGTTTTGTTTTGTGGCCATTTCTAAGAATGTTGAAGTGTTAAAAAACAGTAGCTTCTTTATAGCTTAATGGCTAGTTTTTTTGTTTTATTTATTAAGATTGTTTGCGTGCTCTATGAATAAAAAAACTTTAAATAACTTTAAAAATACGATATTTTATAATTTCCAAGTTTCAATATAATATTATACATTGCACAACACACTAATGCTAATTTAGTTAAACAAAACTAAAAAACTGTAAACAAACTAAGTAAATGAAAAAACAACCGACTGAAAAACAAAAAAAAAACAAAAATTTTTATGACATTTCTGTCAACGAATTTGACAATTTCTGTTAGGCTTTATATGAGAAAAATAAATAAATAAATAAAACTAATTTATTTTTTTTGCATATTCAAGCGCTGGAATTGTTATTTTAAATTATAATAAAAATTAAACAGGAAAACTTCACCACACACAACATTATCTTAATTTAGTTTTAAAAAATCTAGTTTTTGTTATTGTAGCTCGGCATATGACAACACTTCGCCTGATGTAAAGCTAGAGTGCGGGCCATGAGTGGAAATAACTGCTACTAAAGAGAAATCTCTACGGGCAGCAGTCAGCGGCGTGTCGGCCTGAGGAGACGAGTATGTACCATCTAGAGTGACAGTGCACACTCCTCTCGCTATACCTGATGGTGGCGGTACTGCCCCAGGACGGCAGACTGGGCAAATACCACTCTTTAATACTGCTTATAGGCACTGAGCGACCAAAGTACATATAACAAAGTTACATTGGTACCGGTCAGAATTTAGCGAGGTTCGAACGCGGGACTCATCGATCGTATGTTCACGCGTCTTACCGCTAGACCACGGCCACTCTAAATAATTTCTTTAGTTAATTTTTGAGGATTTTTAAGACGTTAGATATAATAAAAAACAAAAGTTATAAGTGACCGGACAAAAATAAACAAAAAAAATCCTCGTAACGCTTACCCCAGCATGTTTACATAGCATAAGATTCAAGACACGAACGCGAGACCTCGACGTCGAGGGATGAAAAACGACATCCCCCAAATTAAGTTCCATACGGGGTGAAAAATGATCACAGTTCGTTCGGACAACGTCCCTGACTTATGGCCTTTAAGTAACAATTGTTTTTCTTTACCGTAACAACATCTATAACATTTCTAGGGGTATGAAAAATACTTAGAAACAGGTATTTTTAATTCTATTATACAATTTGCGTCAGACTGCTGTGTGCGCGTTGATTTTTTTAAACAACTTTCATCATAATTTATTAATTACAAATCATGTTTTATAATATGTAAAAATAACACATAAATAAGAAAAATTTAATCTCAATGATTAAGTATTTATTATGAGCCCACGAGTGCAATGTGCACTGTCGACCTGGATGACCGTTTATTCATCTCCTCAAGCCGGTATAGCGGAGGCGACTGCTGCCTGTAGAAATTTATCTGTAACGGCAGTTGTTTCCGTTCATGAACTTTAAGGTTTACATCAGGCGGAGTGTTGTCATATTATGCATGCCGAGCTTCAACAAAAAAAAACTATAAAAGTAAGTAGGTATTATATATATTTTATCAAAAATCTTACACTATAAATTGAAACCCAAAATAATAAATTGTTTTTTGTTTATGTTACAATATTGATGTTAAGTCTTATTTAAACAAAAGAAACACAAACAAATTGCCACGAAAATTTAACGGTATCAGCCATTATTAGTATGATTTATAAAATCAAAAGTTTTCAGAATTAAGTCATATATTATTGCAAATTGTTTTTGAGATATCAATCTGACTAAAGATTCTAACGAAAAAAGTTTCGTTGTTCATTTTATTGCTTTTTTTTAAGTTTCCTAACCATTTTTTAAACGTTTGTGGTTACGATACGAACAGAGCTTTAGAAAAACATCTATAATGCTTATTTATTCGTTCTCTGTTCCTTTGGGGTAGGCAGTTTCACGCCAAGTCGCCAAATACCTAACTCTACATTTTACTTTCCCTTTAATCTTCATTATTCTTCTACAGTCTATTTATGCCATCGATAGAGGATGCTTTTCATGTGAGTCTACCTAAATAGATCGAATCGAGCTTCTATCGAGTAGATGATGGTTACTACCCCTATCTACTTTGGGGTAATACCACCCTTTCAAATCGTGTCGTCATTTCGGAATCAACTTGTAAGTTGCAGGAAAGTGTTGGAGCATTAAGTGTGCTCTATCAGTGGATGGCATAGTGGAGGGTACCACTACTTGAAGAAATTTAGTTTTCTGTGTGGTAGCAATTGTTTCCGCTCATAAATCGCACTCATTAGCTTAATATCAGGCGAAATGTGGTCACATGCCGAGCTACTATAAAAAAAACTATATTGAAGAATGGCAACCTACCTAACTCATCTTCAAATGTCTGACAAATTTCTCTTAGTATTGTTATCATAAAGTACAATTAGACTTATTGTATTGTATTGTATTAAATGAGTAATAATATCATAGAACATAAAATGAAAACAGATTTTTGTCGATTATGTATAATCAGTAGGCAATTGGTGGAATTTTCACCGACACTCATTTCCATTGGAAATAGCACGTATTTGGCTTTTTGCCATAGCACAAAAATTATTTGGAAACTTCTCGAACTTTTTTCTTTATAAAACTTTTTTCATTGAAAAGGCAATTTGCTGATAAAGTTACAATTACATTTTTTTTATGAATTAATGTATTCAGAATAAGAATGACTATTTATAAAATATTCCATTATTATTTTATTAATAAATTTGTAAAATATACATTTTTTAGAACTTTAGACACTAGTATGTGTAAAAGTGATTTAATCAAAAATATATTTTTTTTTCAACAAAATTTATATAAAAATATAAAAAAATTAAAACACTCCATACGTTTTCTGTTCGCATGTCCATAAATAACTGAATGCTGTTCATTTGTAAAGGCTCACGCCCCGCGATTCTTTCGCTCCGGGCGTCACAAAAATGCAAGGGTGTCTCCAAACTATAGTATATGTAAAATTATTGAATGAAAAGCTTCTATTTTTATCTGCAACTTTCATAACACTATTCAGATCTTGTTGTTGCATGAATATTTTTATGCAGGCACCAGTCACTTCCGTTATGCCACTCCGGCAAGACAGTGCACACTCTTCTCATTATACCCGGTTATTTTTAAATTGATCCCGAAACACTTCACGGATGTTAAGCTTGAAACTAGGCTAATAACCATTTTTAGTCTGCCTTCAATTTAATACACTTTGAGTAGCGATTTATCTGTAATCCCACCATATACTGTTGTTAGTTGTGTAGCAATATTATCGGTATAATATGATGTAATACCGGCGACCCTTCCGTCTCTCTGTCCATATGTGACGGGAGATTTATTGTAGCTTAAGTATTTGTTGCTGAAAAAGAAGGTTTTAAGTCAGACGATGTAAACTTTGATATAACCTTCGAAACAAAAGGTTTATATTTTATTCTAGTCACCTTTCTCTATATTATATGTAACATTATGTTTCCAATTACTCATCACACCTTGTCCATAATTCTGTAATAATGTGTGTAATAATCGTTCTAATCTCACTCTTATGTTGTTAGTGATAAGGCTTAAAATGAGACAATAAAGAGTTATTGTTGGATTCGTAGAAATTTTACCAATTGCCAATAAATTTTATATAACAAATCAACTAATTAATAAACCGAGCATGTATTTTCTAGCTACCATGTGTTCAGTATGACCGTCGCGTTCCATTTTTGAAATGGCAGTAACGGTGCGCGAGCGCGTGATCGAGATATATTATATTTCGTTCGCGAATGACGATTGGTGAAATTCGGCTCCCGTTTACATTTAAATGTTTTCTCTTTTTAAATATTTATAGTAACGCTTTTCTGACCCAAAACTTTATTATATGCCTTTTATTCGAATCCTTATTAAAATTCATAATTATTAATAAATCTAAATAAGTTAAGTTAGGCGTAACTTAAAGCTTACTTAGATAGGTTTATTCTTGATTAGATGATGATTATAGAGTTATAGAGATTATAACCAAATTAAGATCAAAGTCAATAAATAAATATTAATTTTAAAAGGTACTAAGTATTTGTGACAGAGTTTTTTTTAATGATAATAAAACATATTTTAATATTAATTAGTATCAGGAAAAATCCCAAATAGACATAATTAAGTTCGCTTCTGTTATAGATAATTTTATAATATTTAAATAAATAAATATTGTAAATTTATATTGTATGTATATTATACTGATTAGTATGGTAAGGTTAATATATATTTACCTTTATATACCTATGTATACTATACTTCCTTATATTTGTTTAAAATACTGCTTCTTTTCGCTCACACCTGTCATAAAGACAGAGGTTAGCTGGAAGAGAATGCTATTTAGCATTAAGTTCGCCTGTTTGCATGCTACATTAAGTTTTAAATAATTATAAATAAATAAAGTAAGGTCCTTGACTTAAGTCACTAAGTAAAATAACAAAGAATAATACCATGAAAAGGATATAAAATCCAAACCTTTTAAACTACCCACATAACCAAAAGTCAACATAAGAATTTTGGCATATACCCTACACTTTATTTGACATGATATCATTTGTCAAGATAAAACCTTAGAAGAGGGTGTAGATTTGCTTAAAATGCCTCCACTTTTATGATGTTAAAGCTTTCTGATTTATAAGGAAATATTAATAAAAGTCACTACTTATTATGCCCTACATATTTACCGTTTCTCTGGCACTAGCTTAACATCAGGAAGAGTGCGGTCATATAACGAACTAAAAGAAAATAAAGACAACTAAATTCAAATGCACGTATCAACATGGAGCATGTGTTTAAAAAAAATGCCATGAACAGTTAGTCTATTTATTTTTCACTAGCAAACTCGCAAGCTAGTCTTCGAGTAAAAGGTTTATACTACAAAAAAGATTTCCCATATAAAATGCCAGTGACACACAGTGAGTCTCGTTCGGTTACACTTAGAGTTGTAACCTATAATGTATCTAATACTAAATCAAGTGATACAGCACCTAAGTTTACTGAAAAAACGCACTACCTAATTAAAAAATCGTGATCGCGGCGAATCATTAAAATAAACGTAAGTCATTGCTGATTCGGTCAATCGATTTGAAGATAGTACAACACTATCGCTTAATATTCCTGCAATATTGTCAGTACTGACGTCTGTAACTGACTCAATGTCCTTTAAACCGCTTAAAATCTTATTCGTGAATAATCTACGAAAATAATACAATTTAAAATAGTAGATACAAACTCATGGTACGAATATTTGTATTTATTATTAACCCCTAAAATAGGTTCCGTATCTTGTAGGAGTCAATACATAAATATTTATATTATGAAGAAAACCGCATCGGAAATTTTAGCTTTTAAAATATTCATTGGGACTTGAATTTTTTAGAGTTCCGCAGGAAACTTTTAGGATGAGTTTTCTAGTATGTATTTTTAAAATACTTCGTTCATTGATTTCATGTAATCTTTTAGTACATAAATACATTATTAACTATTCGCTATATTTATTAATAAATATCTTATGTTTACTTTTAACTTCATACTAAGAAATCTCAAACCATAAGAAATAAGAATCATGACGCCTTCTGTAGCGTTGTGGTTGTGACGTCAGTCTATCGCGGAAGCTCTGGGTTTGATTCTCTACGAAACAAACATTAATTAGAGTAAGTGTTGAGTTCTTTTTTTATTATTGTAGCTCGGCATATCACATCCGCCTGATGTAAAGCTAGAGTACGGTAACAATTGCTACTACAGAGAGATCTAGGCAGCAGTCGTCTCCGCTATGCCGGCTTGAGGAGACGAGCCCGATAAGTTTGTGTTGTCTTTGCCCTAATACCCACAAGTAAGGTTACAGGCGCCAAAACAAAGGCATAAGGGTTCTCTTAATTCTTGTGTGTAATTAGATTAAATTAAAGTTGTTACGGAACCAATTCATTCAAAATATGCATACATCCCTAAACTCCTTAACACCTTCGCCACTCACTTAGCAGGGTCGCTCCCGTTGTGATTTTTTTTACCAAATTTACATACTTCATTCTTATATTTATTTCCGTCTTGTTTGAAGATTACAAGTATGGAAATTGGGCGATATGATGCCGCTGGGATTTGTGGCTTTATGCCTTTTAATGTTTTTCCTTCCTTTGATTTTTCTTTTTTAAAACAAGAATTTTTAACACTTTAAATAATTTAGAGCAGAAGGTCAATGAAAAGTAAGGCCATTCGTTTCGTGTATTTTCAATATATTTGTACCTAAATTATTTTTAAATATATCACAATTATTATTCTTGTTCTTACGTACAAATAATTCAAACAAAAGGTATATTTTTTAAACAAACTAAATATCCACGTTAATCTTTTCTAATATTATAAATGTAAAAGGAACTCTGTTTGTTTGTTACGGTTTCACGTTTCAAAATGGTGCAATATTTTTTATAGTATAGTTCTAAAAATAAAAAAGAAGTACTTGGACCTCATCAGTAACTTCTGGTTCGCGAGATTGCTAGCTGTCTACCCCTTTAGCCCTGTATAACTCTATCAAAGTTACGTAAGTCGCAATTAAGAACCAGCGTGTTACGTTATTTTATCATACTAAATAACTATTTTGTTTCTCAAACTTAGAATTTAAATAACTTTCTAATAAATATATTTTCTTAGCCCTATAAAGCAGATGTCAGGCAGGAAACGGCAGTGGATACAATGTATGAGGAGAATATCAATAAGTTAGCATACGTCATTCATAATATTATTATTAAATATATTGACTGGTATATTTTCTTATCAATATGCAATATTGTTATTCACATCGTCTCGTTAAGCCGGCATAGTGTAACGCGAGGCCTCTCCACCAATAGGATCGCTTCAATTAGTGTGTGGGTCAAATAACATCGTCTGATCGGTGTACCGTACTGTGGCAACGTGGTTTTCTGTCAGTTAGTATTTGACTTGACGGCAATATTGTCAAATCGTTTGAAGCGGCCTACACTTTTTTCATGTCAGATGTATGAAGTTTGCACCTCTAGTATATATCTATATGTACTTTTGTACAATAGACTGCCTAGTCTAACCGATATCTTCTATCTAACTGATATCTTTATGATAATAGTTTTATCAGAATTCGTTATTCTAAATTTTTGTTTTGTTTCAAATTAGTTAGATGATGTAAGCCGCTCAAAGCAATATAAAAACGAAAAGGTATCGTGTTTTGAAGACAATAAAGAATCCCAACCCCATCACTCTAAAACCATTCTGAAAAGGTAACATGCCATCAAAGTCACACTTAAGGGGAGGTTTTACATTTAAAAATAAGCTCTCTCTCACCCCTAAACCATAAAACTGTTGTTTCTGTCGCGCTTAGGCAAAAAGAGTTTCGCGGAATCTCTACAATTAGGGTTGGCTCTTTAAGTAAAAAACAATTCGTACGTATTTTTTTTTACTTATTTATCTATTTACATACAACTTAGCATACAGCTGTTGGCCAGCCAAGTCACTACGCGTCATATCAAATGCATTAATTAAAAAAAAAAATACAAAAAAAGTAATTTTTATATATAAAAAGGAGAATGCCCATTCGCCTAAGAGAAATGGGCCCAGAATTTTTTTCTCGAGTTTCACGATCATTTTTAGTTCATTTTGTAGGAAAATAAATCTACATTCCTTATCACCAATTAGTTCTAATTTTTTCACTCAAGTTATTGAGTAATTAGACTTTTTCTGATACTTTATTTGAGGTTATTATTGTGTTAAAAGCTTTAAAATTGGTAATATTTATTTTTTATGTTATTAAACATTGTATATTCTTACATCTTACAGATTCACTTTTTATAATAATATTAATTTATTTCATAAATTAAAGTTAGCCTAATTACAAATTGATAAAAGAAATCTATAACAAAAAGAAAGAAAAAACAATAACAACCTTATATCTACTTTAAAATAGTTTAAAACTAATAAAAAATAGAAGACAAATAAAACTTTAAAATAATACATGAATAATTTTTTTTACAAAATAATAAATAGTATAATATTATTATGTGTAAACGTTTTCATTGCGTTTCATAGCAACGCACACGCGGGCTGTATATCATACTGTTGTATTTATAAAAAGAATTTATAGTTTTTTTTACCGGTTTGGGTCAACCCTAAATTTACTACATCATAGACAATATTGGCCGTGTAGCAAATGGCACGGAACGGGGAGTTTAAAATTGTCATTACACGGATTGCAGAGTTCTTTTTTTATATTTCGCAAGCAAGGTGTTTTTACATATTTAGAATTTGTTTAGGGATGATTTTTTATTCCCATATATTTTAGTACAAACAGATAATTAATATTTAGATTTGTAGCTCGGCATAATTATGACAAACTTCCCCCGATGTAGAGCTAGAGTGCGGTCCATGAACGGAAACAACCACGAAGAAATCTCTGCAGACAACAGTCGCCTCCACTATGCCGACTTAAGGAGATGAATGTACATCATTGACAGGGCGCTCTTAATCTTTATATAATTCAGCGTGTTTTATTTCAGTTAAAATAAAATACTCGTATTTCTATTTTGGATTTAATGAATTTTATCTTTGTATTAAAAAAACAACAACCTGTATAACAAATTTAAAATCTTCAACAGAGACATAGTATACCTAATAAAAATAATAAAGAACGTAATCCTTTTTTGAGACAAGGAATAAGGGCTTGTACACATTGACGACTCCCATGAGTACAACAAAATTGCACCTGAATGTTACGAATCTTACTTTATCGTAGCCCATTACTGCGGTTCAATGGATTCAAATTGACTATTTTGAATTTTAAAACTAAAGTAAGTGATATAAACAACAAACTTAACACAAGGTTTTTTAAATTCGCTAGATATCAAGGTTTAGACTATTGTTACACTTGAAAGTGGCGGTATTACCCCAGGACGACAGAAAGCTAAAATAAAATAAAAAACGTTTATGTTATTATAAAATAAATCACCGAAATTTTGTCAACAATATTCAACCGTCAAGTAATTATTTCTAAAGTTGATATTTAAATAAAAATTATTGTAGGTATAAAGAAAACGAAATTGTAATTATTGTAAATATTGCAAAAAAAAGAGAAAAAAAAAAATCTCTGTATTAGCAGTTGTTTCCATTCATAGACCGCACTAAAAGCCAGTTTCATCAGGTGGAGCGTTGTCACATGCCGAGCTACAATTTAAAAAAAACCGAAATTAAAAAAAAAATCGAGTCCTAATAGTCTCAAAGCACCTATAAAAAGGATTTCGTTTAAACCAGAACAAATCGCAACTTATGAAGTCCAATTTTATAAAGAATTTACCTACTGGAAGCCCCTGGTGCTTATGCCGCATTATTTTAAATTTATTTATGATGGATATGGAGTACTAGAGAAACGAACTTTCTGAACTAAACTTATGAATAATTCCGCGATCTATTTGTATTTGTTCCATAAAACCTCTTGGATTAATTTCTAAATATTTTCAATCATTGATATATACAGCAATAACGCTCCCAATATGACGCGCGAGGAAAGAAGACCGCAGTCACTTTTAGGTTTTCTGTCAGTCTGGGTGGTTTGCACCAAAAGGCCGGTTAAAGTATCTTTAACTACTTACGACTACGATCGTTAAACGTTTACATTTACTCCAAGTTATCGTTAAAAGGATGGCTGATCTCGAAAAATAATAGAAAAACATATTTGGCTTCTTTTCATACATTTGACGCTAGCAACATTGGTTTGACGATTGGTTAAGGTTGTTCTATTAAATGCTTTAATAATTGATGATATCTGTGAAAAAATAAGATATTATTTTGTTAACAAACTATTCGATATCAAATGGGCATAAAATTGGGTATTGTCCTTTGATAATGAAAATTAATAATAGAACAAAAGTGATAATGCAAATGCAGTACGAGCGGGGCTTATCGATCGTGAGTTCACGCGTCTTGCCACTGGACCACGGCCGACTAAATATCCTGATAAATACAGGTACTTCTACGGATATATAACTAGGCAGTATATATTAGATACAAGTGAAAAAGGAGGTCTATTTAAGCAATATAAACTTCAAAACAACGTGCTAAAGCAAATCCAAGGGTAATCCGTCTTAAGAGACGACAGGTAGATTTGGTATGAGAGTCGGGATCTTAATTTACATATAAATTGTATCATCTCAAAGAGAACGTCTCGTATTTTTGGTTTATTCCTACTCAGTACAAAAGTTACTCGTACAAAACGTGCGAGTTGTATTTTAGTTTTTTCAACTCGCACGAAAATAATATAAACATTTTATTGTGGTATTTTTCAAATGGTAGGCAGAGTGATGATAGTCATTATCAACTGGCGCAAAGGCGTGACAATTGTATTGTATTGTATAGTCTGTCGTCCTGCTGCACCACCATTTTCAAGAGTACCTTGCAGCGGACCTTGAAAGTAGTCGGGTACTGTACATTCGTCTCAAGCCGGCATAACAAAGGCTACTATTGCGATTGTCAGACAACTTCCTGTGATAGTAATTGTTGCCGTTCGTGGACTGTACACTGCTATAAGGACGGTATGTTAAATCGGGGGAAGTGTGGTTACATCGCGAACTACTATAAAAACGTACAAAACAATTATTTATTATTAGAATTTTAGATTTTATTTGTCTTAATTTACGTTGTAGTACTTCGATATTATGCCCTAAGAATACTAGCTCGCACGTTTCGTACGAGTTGTGTAAGTGGGAGCTGGTACTAAAAACACATAGAACAAGTTGTTCAGTGTATCTCTCTCATTTGCTAAGACATTTGTCTTTTGAATTGTTCTTCATAAAGATCTTGTTTTTGTAAGAAAGTAAAGTGTGCTACTTTCTTTCGTATACAAAGTATTAGGCTAATAATATTTCATACATCAAGATAAAGACTAATAATTACATGAAAGGAGAATGCCCATTCGCCTAATAAAAATGGGCCCACAATTATTTTCTCGACTTTGTCGATGATTTTTAGTTAATTTTGTAGAAAAATAAATCTACTTCCTTATTACCGATGAATTTTAATTTTTTCACCCGGATTATTTAGCAATTATATGTTTTCTGATGCAATATTTGACGTTATTATTATTTTAAATGCTTTAATAATTAAATATATCCGTTTTTTATGCAATTAAACATTGTCTATTGTTTGGTAAATTATGTGTTGATATAATTAAAATTAATAAAAAATAAGATTGTTTTGTATTTTCTATTTTAGAATATTGTTTTGTTACCAAACTATTAGGTATCAAGTGGGCCCAAAAATGGGCATTCTTCTTTCGTATTTAAAAACATTCCCTTTTATTTACGCTATGAATGTAGCATTTACATATTTATTATCAAACTAAAAGAATATTGTAACTAGGCATGGATGCTAAACTGAAACAACTGCTACCACAAATGTCACAAGCAGCAATCACCTTCACTAAGGCCGGCTTGAGGAGACGAATGTATACCATCTACTCTCCTCGTTATACCTGATACCTTGTGTATTAGTGTAACATGGATATATATGTTTTATCATTTTAATAGTAGTTTTAGTCCTTTTTAGTTTTTTTAAGGGCACTTTTATCGGACGTCCAGATACCCGGAGAGGTACCATCCATTTATGGTCCAAGTTCCAAAAGTACGTACGAGGCGTTTTGACAACACGTTCCTCGTGCGTACTGCGAAACTGTGGAACTCTCTCCTGGTGTCTCTTTCTCGAGTGGTACAATACGGGCCTCTTCAAATTAAGGGTAAATAGGTACCTCATAGGCAAGCGTGCTCCACCTTAGACCGCATCACTGCTTAACATCAGGCAGGGTGTGGTCAAACGTTTGCCTATTAAGCATAAAAAAAACATAAAGTGAATAGTATTGTATTAATAAAGTTATATTTTTATACTAATCCGTCCAAGATTTTGTAGAAATAATTCCTAAATACAATAAAAAAGTGCAACCCTCACCGACTTTAAAATCTTGACACATCCCCAAACATCTTGTTTTGAAGTTTGGCGACATTAAGATAATCTGCTCTACTTCAAGTATTTACGAACTATACTGAGCGATTTTAGTCTTTATACTAAACACTTAAAGGCCAAAATAGCTTGATAAATAGTATTAAGAAAAAGACAGGATTACCATGGAGTTGTTTTATGAATATATTTTGAAAATAACGCAATTATAAACTCGTGAGATGGTTATTTTATGAGTTTGTAAGATTTATAAATTTTGTTACATTACACCTCGGATTACTTTAACTAATAATGTATTATTATAATTTATATAAACATAGCTTAACTATTACCCACATATTATATGTATATCATGTATTTAACAGGATTTAAAGTCTAAGTATTTTTTTAAAAATTCAATCTATATCTAGGTCTAAAATTTGCAATAATACAAATTATTACAATATACAGAAATTCAAGTTTTTTATTATATTCACGCCGACAATTTATTTAGAACAGACAGAATAATGTGTCTAAACGTTACAATGTTAAATAAAACACACAAAAATATTCATAAAAAAACATTATTTTTTTATTTAAGTAACTTTAAGTCAAGAAAAACAAATCTAAAGTTAACTAAACAATGATTACACGGTCAATTATTTTTAACAGTAGATAATAATAAATTCAACCCTAATCTTCAATGCAGTCCAATTATCCTTTTAATTTCTTAAGATGTTTCGCCTTAATTAGTATCGGAAGGGTTAACAGTTAACGAACCATGTAATGTACTATTTTATATTATGAAAATAGTACTAAACATTTATAAGAAAAGCTTTTCAAAGGGAATTTTAAAATAAAAGTAAACAAAATTGACAAACCCATTTTCTTGCACATAGTATCTGAAACAATCGATTTATTTTTTATTAATTATATTATTATTATTTATAACACTTAAATCCACATAATAAAACACTCGTTTAAAATTAAACAAATTTAATAAGATATTAAACTGCCATCTGTTGGTAAAACTTAGAACTATTTTCTCAACATACTATCTAAAGATATAGTTTGATAGTACGACACTAGATGGCGCTACAAAAACAAAACGCTTTCATAGAATTTTCAAATCGTAAAATGGGTTGAATATAACTAGTGGAAAATGGTCAAAAATAGGCTTGCAAGTTCAGGCCCAATGAATATTTAATCGTATCGTCCCACGGGCGCCATGATTGAAGAGACGATGCGAATCTTTTAAATGAGTTGAAAGATAAAATACTTTATCGATTTTAGTTAGTTTTAATTTTTCTTTTTTACAAATATAAAATAACATAAGATGATTAATAGTATAAACTAAGGAAAGAAAATCTACTGACAGTATGAAATTATGTTAATATAATTATTATTCATGGTATATTATAATAAGGGCGGGTTTTGAGTTCAAATCCCCTAATCTAAGGCACGCTAATACGCGTAGATGGCGCTACAGGCAATGCAAATTTTGATTATGTAATTTTGAAGAAAAATTTCGAGGGTTGACGATAGAATGATAACAATTTTCTAAGCAAATCTTATTGGAAAAACATCTGTATCGTATTATATTATAATAATATTATTTTCTCATTTAAATATTTCGTTTAGGAAACATTTTTTTAAGTAATTTTTCGCGTGTAGGTAGGTACTCTTAGGAGGGTGGGAGAGATTTTCTTGTTTAATTCTTGTTTTTTTATGTCGTTAACATTATTAATTTTAAAGATATTAGGGAAAGAAATTAGATATACCTACATGAAATTAATAAATTAGTATTTATACGAGTTTTTGTTCGATTAAGTAATTAAAAAATCTTTTTTGAAGATTATATAGATAAGGAGTGGTGTCAAATGCCGAGCTACAAAAAAGAACACTCTAAAACTTTCAATGTTCATCATAATTTAATAATAACAACATCCTTTAAATAAGTCAAAAACTAACTCGAATTTTAATGAAATCAAATAAAAAACTTTATTGAAAACGAAAGGCTGATTTTTACAGCGTTTTTTTTACATAATTCTTTCTACACTCGAGTACAAGAGCGCAAGGAATTCGTCATTATTGTGTATAGACTCTGAGTGCCCCAAAATAATATCGCTTAGGGCTATCTACCCCTGAATGTAATTGCAATAATATTAATAATAAAATGACCGCAATATTTGGATCGCAGTAACTTGCACACGGCACAAACTATACATTTGTATTGCGGCTAACGATTTTTGATACTTCCTTTATTTATTTAATCTAATAATATTTTTTTATATTTGCATATTCCAGTGTTATATCATATAAAGTGGTACATAGTTGGGTAACACTAGAAAAATATTATTAAAACAGATTTACAGAATGTTTTGAACTCACATGATTCCTAGACGGGTATTTACGTGTTTGTAAACATACATCGAGTTTTTTTTTATTTTCTGAACGTACCTATACTAAGTTAGTAATGGATAAGCTTGTATAATAGACACTGAGATAACAAAGTAGATGTAATTAAGTGACATTAGTACCAGGTAAGATTTTTAGGAGTTTTGAACAAGATATTGTCGTTGCGAACCCACGTCTATATCTAATTCCAACTCGACTATAGTCGGTCTATCAGGCTATACTGCAATAATCTCGTAGTCACAGTTATTGTCTAAGATATCCTAAAGGTCGAGGAAATAAAATATCAAATATGCGTAGGTACTTATAAAAATCTAAAATCATTTTATTTTTTTATTATATATATTTTTAAAATATATTGAAGATTGTAGGGTCACTGAATTTTGCTTATTTAAGGTTAAGATGAATATGCCGTTCTATAATTAGTTAAAAATAAAGAAATATTTTAAAATATCATAACTTTTAAGTTACTGTATAAAATATTACACGAACCAAAAGTGTTTTGGAACTTTACATAATTCTGCAATCGGACAGTGACCCTCCTCCAATTTATACTGGACACAATGATACCCTTAGCGATAGCTATATCCAAAGATATAGGTATGCCAATCTATTATTTAAATATACATATGTATAATATAGTGGATAAAGTTCAAACTACAATAGCAAGTATAATAACTGCTTAGATAAAAAAAATGTTTGTAAATATTAAAACAAAATCATAATTTATTTCAAACACAC
Source organism: Tinea pellionella (assembly GCA_948150575.1). NCBI lineage: Eukaryota > Metazoa > Arthropoda > Insecta > Lepidoptera > Tineidae > Tinea > Tinea pellionella. The sequence continues at coordinate 5,360,523 of OX411263.1, read as the reverse complement.
ATTAAAATAATTAAATTAAACATTTAATTTAGATCTACTCTCGTTTCGTTTCGTAGCAACCCCGATAGCTGTAAGCTTTCGTGACGAGTCGCTTTGGATGAAACGAAACAACCCGTTTTATGATTTTTATAAGTTGAAACATGTTCACATGAAACCAAAAAAAAAACAAATCAATAGATAGTTAGCCACTTGATTTTCAATCAATTTTATTATTTGTGGATAATAAAACGTAATTAACGTTTGTCAATTATTAACAAAAAAAAGTAAATAAAATCACCTGCTGAGCAAAATGATGAATTTTAATTACGAAGATAATAATTAACCATATTTGGTAACAATTAATTCTTCCAATTGGAATATTTATTAAAAAGTAAAAACTATAAAATATATGGAACAAACCGGGCGGTATCTGTCAGTCACACAGCGAAACTTGAAGTTTTTGTTACATTTTGACGTAATATTATGCGACACACGGTCCGTTTTGTTAAAAAAATGGAATATAGTTCCATACTGGTTATGAAAATTCATCAAAATAATGCTTCATCGTGCAATATATCGACATGATGAAGATATATTTATTATAAGTAGATAGAAGCTCGGTATGTGACCGCACTCCGTCTGAGTGTGGTCCATGAACGGAGACAACTGTTATCTGCAAAATTATGAAAAGAGGCGTATCAACAATTATTTTAAACCGGTTTAAAAACGCTAATACTAATTATATGCATATGAAAAATAACTTATTTTATAGGAGGAGAGTATAACTACTGCCTGCTATAATGTATGGTATTATTTTTTTATTTACCTATTTTAAATTACCTAATACATATTAAATAACAATTCTTTATTGCAATTAACAAAGATACAGAAAAAAAATCATAAATAACTTACTGCAATTAAACTAGTACACAAAGAAAACAAAGTACCAATTTTGTTAAAAATTATTCGGCAACAAGCGAGACTTATTTAAAACGTGCAACAATCGAGTCAATATTAAGCAAGCAAAGTATATTAATAAAATTAGCTTGTTTAAAATTAACAACAATATTTGCAGGCTCCTTCTTATAAAGTGTGCGGCCGTGTGAATGGATAGAGTTGCCGTAGCCTAACGGAAGACGCCGGACCTCACGATCCATGAGACCTGTGTTCAAATCTAGCTAAATTCTGACCGGTACCAATGTAACTATGTTATACGCACAGTGTCTGTGTTAAGAGCACCAGTACAGACGTTTAAAAGCCATACGTTTTTTCAATGCAAGTCTAATGCTACCAAAAGTCCAATTTGCAATTTCAGAACCTCAAATGGGCATCAGTGACGTCATGGGTATAAACGTATAAACTGGTATCAACCTATTAAGTACCATCAAACGATCTGGAATGATCTTTAATGCTCCCCGAAAACACATCCGAACTCTCCCAAGTGGTTTAGGGATAACTATGCGAGAGCCCTATTCTTGGAGCGGCCGCGGTTTATGTAAAAAAATTACAACGTTCTGCATTTTTTTTATTGTGGCTCGGCATGTGACAACACTCCGTCTGATGTAAAGCTAGAGTGCGGTCCATGAATGGAAACAACTGCTACTACAGAGAAATCTCTACGGGCAGCAGTCGCCTCCGCTATGCCGGCCTGAGGAGACGAGTATACAGATTGACAGTGCACACTCCTCTCGTTATATCTGACTACTTTCAATTTAATATAATTCAATTATTCAAACTGTTTTAATAACGTAACGAATAATTCAAAGCAATAAAATTAATTTTTGGTTGAAACCAATACATCTTTTGTTTTTTTATTATTGTAGCTCAACATATGACAACCTCTGCCTGATGTAAAGACTACAGAATGTTGACTCGAGGAAACAAATGTTGGTACACAGATTGACAGTGCATACTCCTTTATCTTTAGATACCTTTTATTTGTCTTTACCTATGTACCGCTTAAATATAATGAAAACTCTGAACTTGTAGTATGTATCGTTTTGTTCGCAAATAATAAAAGAATCGTTTTCGAATCATTTTCAAGAATAACGCTCATGGGAATTTTATGAGACATAACCTTCCGTACAGGGTCATATCAGATGCATTTTTAGGAGACAATTCTGGTTAAGACAATGGGAATATTTGGCAATTGTTATACCGATAAACTTAACCCGGATGTATCCGGACTATTCGGATATCGGTTTTAGGGATCCGAATTGGACATTACCGATTGTTTAGTTTATTGTTTGTTTGTATATTTTTCTGATACTTACCTACTTTGCAGAGTGTATCTTCATTGTTCAATAAACGTAGGTCGTTCTTAATATTAGAGTTAGGGGTTGATAGGAAATTAATTAAATTCTACCTTATCAATAACAATAAAAATAATTATTATTATTGATTAAGCAACGATGGAACTAGGTTATATGGACTGGCTTATGCATTTATTTTCTTATATCTTATTAAAAAATAAATAAAAATGTCTCGGTGATGTAAAGCTAGAGTGCGGCCCATGAGTGGAAACAACTGCTACTATAGAGAAATCTCTACGGGCAGCAGTCGCCTCCGCTATGCCGGCCTGAGGAGACGAGTATACAGATTGACAGTGCCAGGTATAGGCTACTTTTACACTGCACCCGAAACGCGACTAACAGAAATTAGAAATTTGTAATATGTTTTTTAAACCGCGACTTAAAAATTTCTAAAAATCGAAAGTCTAATTTTGAAGCTAACCGTAAACCCCTAACTGCAAAGCAAAAGTAATAACATAAAGTATTCAATAGTAGGCATCTCTTATTATTGAGGAACAATCCGACAGATGCTCCTGATGCCCCCAAAACATCCGAATTCAATGTCTTATTACAAACATTCGGTTCTAAGGGCTCAAAGTAACTTTTACCATAAATTAACCACTTGTAGGGTTACCATGTATTTTGTTAGTGTTACGGACCATTGTTCGAAAATTTTATAGAAAATTATTATACTTTTTTTTTAAATTATGTAACGAATGGTGGCCTAACGAGAGGAGTGTGCACTGTCAATCTAGATGGAACATGCTCGTCTGCTCAAGCCGGCATAGTGGAGGCGACTGCTACCCGCACAGGTTTCTCTGTAGTAGCAGTTGTTTCCATTCATGGATCGCACTCTAGCTTTACATCAGGCGGAGTGTTGTCACATGCCGAGCTACAATAAAAAAAAAAGTTTATCTGTAGTAGCAGCTGTTTCTGTTCATGGAGAGAGTAAATATTTTCTCAGAAAAAACAAATTGTATTTTCGCAATAAATAAATTTAGAGTCACCCTAACGTCCAACATATGCGGTCACCCAAAACCAGTAGTCCGGTGTGGGATCGATACAAAAAAACTAGAATCGACATATAAATCGAGATGTTCCGTCTATCGAGATCGTAAAGTGACCCTCGATGTACATTTGAGGGGTCAAGTCGAGTGCAGTTTTATACCGTCTGGATATTTCTATTCAATAATTTATACATTTGATAAATAATAAATGAAGGCGGCCTTTACTTTGAGATATTCCTATATTATCCCTTTTTTTATGAGTATTACCATTTGAAGAGTACTTGCATGCTAAATTATTGTTTCATTTACATTTTGATTAATTTTGAAACGTATCTTACCTTTTTTTTTACCAGGGTTATGTCGGACTCTCCAACCTGGCATACCGACTAAAACCATCACGGTGTTTCACTCGACGCTTAGTGAACGGAGTCTGGGCACACGTTAGTATTCATCCAGACTAAACGTATCTTACCCTGCCTACCTGCTTACCTTCGACGCATTTTTTTAAATCTACGTGTAAGAGCTTAATTTTCTACAATAGAACAATAAATAGTTTATTATATAATAACTATGTATTTATTTAACTAATAACACAAATATTTATTTTAAAAACGTAATCAAATTTTTACTATACTATATTATAGCAACGTGGAACGAATGATAAACTACTTAATTGAACATCCTTGAACGAAAACAACTGCTGACAGAGAAGTTTTTGCCTGGCAGCAGTCGCCTCCACTATGCCGATCTGAGGAGACCTGTGGAGGAGACAATGAACACCACGACAATGAATAGCTGATACGGAAACTTCCTTTTTAAAAGGACTTTCTAAATTATATTTCTTATAAAATTATGCATAGATTTAAATTATAATAAAAGGTAATCGTGTTAAATGTAAAAACAATTAAAAACGGCTTGATAATGCTAACCAATGCTGAATTTTGATGGTGCAAAAATTAAATAACTCGATTCCGTATTCATTCGGGTTATTCCCGTTTCTCCTGTATTCTATACGTCTGGAACTTCTTTTTACTTCTGATATTGAATTTCACTATAACTGATACTGAATTTCCCTAATATTTTTTTCATTGTAGCTCGATATAGGACAACACTTCGTCTGATGTTAAGTTAGAGTGCGGTTCATGAACGGAAACAACTGCTACCACAGTATAATTTCTGCAGACAGCAGTTGAATTCACTATGTCATTCTACCTGGTCACTTGATCCTAAAACGCGACTAACTCACATCGCTGGTGTTAGAAAAAAGAAGTGGTAGAAGGACAGACTGGGCTTATAACCATCATCAGTCTGCCTACCACTCTATTTAAAAGATAGCTTTATGAACATTTTTGAAGTCGCAATAATTTTGTATTTAATATTATGACTTGTTATGTATATATGTATGTGTATTATCTTTTAACTTGTATTATATTTTAATTAGTTTATGTATATTATAAGTATTGTGTGTATGTGTGTGTAAGTATCTGATTATAGTTTGAAGTATTTCCAAGTTTATATATACATATATAAATACTTTTTTTTTACTACCCGTGGCCATCGCTAAGTTTCTGTTTCCTAAATGCCAGCTGGAAGAAAAGACCTTGTGGCATTAAGCTCGCCTTTTGAATTATTTCAATAAAGTTAAAAAAAATTATATAGATGTGACGGGTACAAAATCAATAGGAACAGAGCGATCTTGATTCAATTATAACCAGAATTCGAAATGAAGAATTTGAAGAAGTAAATAAAATGACAGCCATTCCTTAAAACCTAACGCCTTCACAGTCAACTTTTTCTACAAAGTTCGCGCCAACAATCGCACTCCGTATAATAATAATGATAATACAAGTTTTTGTGTACATTCAAACGTTTGTAACAAAAGCCTTTTCTATATGATTGCGTTTTCTGTAAACAATTCCAATACCATTCTTCGTCCTGCGATATTTTTTACAATAGCCCTCTCAGGCTAATATGAACCTTAAGGTTTTCGATTTTAATACATCGATTTTGATCTTTGACTCGAGTTTCATGTAAATCGTTTAACACATTTCAATGGAAATGATCATGAAATAGGTGTATACCTACATATAAGCGAATACTCTTCAAGATCCTTCATAAAAGGGAATTGTATTGTTATACAGCCTTTATCTAGAACCTTCCTCCGATGCCTTTTAGAAGGAATTCTACATTTTTTTCCAATATTCGTTTCGATACGTGGTATGTCATTATTCATGAGCTTATAAGCTACTAAGATATAGATATATGTATGTGTAAATAATAATATATCTTGAAATATATGAATAAATTTAGATATTATGTAGATAATATATAATCATTATTTTAAATAAAATTATGGCTGTGAAAGAAGCAAACGGAGCGTGAAAAAAGGCGATCTATTTATCGGCTCTATTTATTCCTGTTCAAAGCATCCAGATAAAAAAAATAATTAATATGGTATTTTTTTTAAATGTAGTACGGCATAAACGACAAGTCTCCGCCTAATGTTAAGCTAGAGTGCCATCAATGAACGGAAATAACTGCTACTACAGATAAATTTCTGCAGATAGCAGTTGCCTCCGCTTTGTCTGTGGAAGGGGGAATATGCACCATTCAGGATGACAGTGCACTCCTCTCATTATACCTGGCCACTTACAAACTGATCTCAATAAAATAAGACTAGCTCAAAAGTGAATTAGTATAAAATAATGAAAGACATTAATTTTCGTTCATCACATCAGACTTATAGCAGAGTAATAATCATAATCCTTTTACGTTTAAAGTTCTCTAGATAACCCAAGAAAAATCCCCAGTGGGTGCTTTCTAAGACTTTCTAACCTCATTTAACACCAGCAGGCAAGACTTAATGACATTTTCTGGACCTCTTTAATGACATTATATGAGTGTTAACGACTCCCAGCGCTTGCTTTAACAAGTTTCTCTTAAGAATTTGCAAGGGACTGTCGTAAAGGAAAATTGGATTTTTACTTATACGACATCTTAAGGGTTTTGGAACGTTGGTCCTTATGAAAGATTTTTACTGTCTTCAAATTATAAGGCTTTATTGTAACAAGGCTCAGAAAAAAGGGTTTTCGGACCAGTTAGGCCAACTGTTTAGAAAGATTGTGCAGGTGAGGAGCATACTCGGGGCAAAACTAAGAGTTAGTGAACGATTCGCACAAATCGGATTCGCCCGAAACGTTCGAGTTGACTAGAAAATAATATAATTTTAGTGGTCGATGTAGACAGAGAAGTCGTTAGTGCTTCGTAGTCTCTGCTTAGGAAAGTTCACTCTAAGTATTTTTTTTTAAGTACAAAATTAAGGATATATCTTTTACCTAAACAATTTAGTACATAGATTGTGCGGCAACGCATATTTTAGAGTTTGCACAATCTAAGAGACTACTTGTGTCTTGCCTCTATCATTTTTTTTTATTTAATCATAACATGATCACACTTCGCCTGTTGTTAAGAATGCGATCCGCAGACTGCAGTCGCGTTAGCTATGCCGGCTTTGTGAGACGCCTCTTCACGTTATAGGAAGGTGGAAAGAAGTGGTTAGGAGGGTCGTTCCATAATTTAGTGGAACGACAGAAATATGACTGCTTATCTCTTATTTTGGACCGCTCACCGGACAAATGCTTCTGTTCTGTCGGAATTGGGCATTAAAAATCAACCGCGACTGTCATCGCTTTGCCTGCGCCGCATCCTGAAGTACTTCGGCCACATAGCGCGCAAGGATGGCGACAATCTGGAAAGGTTTGTGGTGACAGGGAAGGTTGATGGCAGAAGACCGCGCGGTAGAAGCCCAAGCCGCCGCGCTGGACAGACCAGGTTTCCATTTATCTGGATATGCCGGTCCATAAAGCTCTCCATCAGGCAAGCACTCGCAGCCGATGGAGACTTCTAATTGAGCGAGCCACCAGGAGTCACGATCCTCAACAATGAGAGACCGACGAGGAGAGAGAGAGATCTCTTATTTTACAAAAAATCACGTTTAATTTTTGTCAAAAGTAGCTATAAATCGTCAAGTTAGTGCAATGCATTTAAATGATGTTGCAATAGTGAATTGGTCATTAAATATCAAACTGTTAGATATGCAGATTGCACGTAGATTTTCTCTAAATGCAATTGGAAAAAGCAATAGTTATTTGTAGGAACTCAATGCATAATATGCAAATAAAGAATTATTCATAATGTAAAGTTACGGTTGCTTTTGGAAAGTAAATTGTTAATACTTAAAATAAAATAAAATATATATAATATATATGTATATTTTTTGACGTATTATAGTTTTAATCATCTTTTTTTATAGTAGCTCGGCAGGTGACAACACTCCGCCTGATGTAAAGCTAGAGTGCGCTCCATGAATGGAGACAACTGCTACTACAGAGAAACCTGTGCGGGCAGCAGTCGCCTCCACTATGCCGGCTTGAGGAGACGAGCATGTACCATCTTAGATTGACAGTGCACACTCCTCTCGTTATACCTGGCTACTTTGAAACTATTCCCGAAACGCGATAAAGTCACTTCACGGGTGTTACATTCGAAAGTGGTGGTACTACCCCAGGACGGCAGACTGGGCTAATAACATCATCAGTCTGCCTACCACTACTGCCTACCATTTTATTGAATCAATGTTAATGTTTATTAGTAAATTGTAAAATGATATTCTATTCTTTCAGGTATAAAAGAGGAGTGTGCACTGTAAAACTAGATGGTACATGCTCGTCTCCTCAAGCCGGCATAGTGGAGGCGACTGCTGCCCGTAGAGACTTCTCTGTAGTAGCAGTTGTTTCCATTCATGGACCGCACTCTAGCTTTACATCAGGCGGAGTGTTGTTAGATGCCGAGCTACAATAAAAAAAAACTCATTATTTAGCTAACCATTAAATATTTATTTTTTTCACGATAAATACAACGTGCCGTGTTTGTGTGAATTGTCTTTAATAATCGACTCAAACATGTGAATCGGTGTGAACTTTGACTTACACTTTGTATTGAAGTGTGCATCATTGAACTTTGTTAAGGCGGAGAATCACAAAGTTTGTATTTTGTAGCAAAGAGTTATTTAATCAGGAGAAAGAAATTAATTAGGAATTGAGTAATTATCTAACCTTGGCATATTTTATTATAATTAAATATACAATATAATAATTATAAATTATTGTATTATCTTCATATTATGATGTTCTGTGTTTTTTCATACATAATATTACTTTAAATATAACATTTTAAAATATGTAGATATTTGTTCATTTATTTTTTCAAAAACAGCGCCTTTATTCATGTATCATACATTAATCTCAAATACGTGAAACGCGACCCAACTAAACCCGAGCAATTAATTAGAAACGTCTAACCATAGAAAATTGATAACATCTAAATTTTCATATAAAACATATCTTTAATAACATGGGAAAACTAACGACTGACATAATTGGCAATGTTTAAATATTGAGGGAAGTTTCTAAATTTATTTATTTTTATAGTACCTTGTCACAGTTTAGCTAGAATGCGGTCGATGAGTAGAAACAATCAGTACTCACTATGCCGGCTCGATGAAACGAATGCGTACTATCCATTGACAGAGCACACTCTCGTTATACCCGAGTATTTTAGAGCTGATCCCTAAACGCGATTAGGTCACAAAAGTTCGTGTACCGTCCCAGGACCCTAAAAACCTTCGAATAATTTTCATTAATTTGTAAATTCTGAGGAAAGTCTGCAAGTCTCCCTTCCAAAACTTTTATGAGAGAAAATATATGCAAATATAACAATCTGTTTTGATTAACATGATTCTTAACTGCAATGGTTTGTGAATTTTTGCACCATTTAACTTAAAACGTGCCTTCCCCATGCTAATGTTAATAGTTGAGACGGGTAACGTTTCCTGTTTTTATGGATTTTTGCCAAAATTAAATGTAAGAGGACGCTTTTGTACTTTTTTTCTTACAAATTTTACATAATATGTCAAAAAAATGCAAAAATGCAATACAATAATGTCCTTCAAGCGATGCGTGAAAATCACATTCTTGGGCCGGTATAGTGACGGCGAGTAGGGGCCACACCGTATTATGTGTTTCTCCTGTCGTTGAGAGCCAACCTCTACTGTGTATTTATTTATTTCTATGTCGTCTGATATAAGATATTTTGGTTATAATAAACAAGAAGTACCTATCATTTATTTGTTGGAAATATTTGCATAAAGGAAATGAGTTACATCAAGAAAGGGTAAAACACTGTTGATAATATCTATCGTGACTGGTATTTTTTGTATTAACGTGTTAAAGGAGAATGCCCATTCGCATAAGAGAAATGGGCCCACAATTTTTTTTCTCGAGTTTGTCGATGATTTTTAGTTCATTTTGTAGAAAAATATAACTATATATTAACCTGGATTATTGAATAATTAGATATTGTCTTAACAATATTTGAGGTTATTAATAGTTACATAAAATGCTTTAAAATTTGATGATATCTATTTTTTTATGTAATTAAACATTGTCTATTGATTATTAAACGATATGTTGTGATGTAATTAAAATAAATTTAAAAAAAAAAGCTATTATTTTAGAACATTTTTTGTTAACAAACTATTAGATATCAAATGGGTCCAAAAATTGGCATTGTCCTTCATTACTGAGGTTAAATTCGTGTGTGAAATTCGAGTGCACTCTCAATCTGGTACACATTCATCTCCTTAAGTCGACAGAGCACAGCTTTTCTTTGTGCTAGCCGTTATTTCGCTCATAAACAGCAGTATCTTACAAACAGAAATATTAATTAAAGTTTTGTTTTTGCAAGTTATTAACATTCTAAAAGCGAGCGAAAACAAAACAAATAATAACATATCAAATCTGCATCAAGATTGATTTATGTCGCGGAAGGGAAATTTGCGAATTGGAAAAATACCCCATGACTTAAATAAGAGAACTTTCTGACAAATAAGTCTAATAAAATAAGGTTGTATTAGGAAAAAGTCACTTTATCAGCCAGCAGGGCGTGCGCTATGTGTTTCTTCCAACACTCACAACGAATATGGCTCTAAGTAGCATTTAAATAATGTGAAAATTAATAAAATAAAACAATATTAATTTGTAGCGTACCTAAGTAATAGTAGATAATTTTAATAAATTCGGAAATTATATTCTCTATTTATTAATACCTGAAAAAATAACCTAGTGAGAGGAGTGTGCACTCTAGGGACTGGGAGGGTGCTTTTTCATACTTCGCTTGAAGGATCCAAGGTGAAAGGACTGGGAAAACACATGTGAGGGCAAAGCATTCCACTTGTCAATGATCCGACACAAAAAGGACCGCTCCGCTGTGCCGTTCTAATGAAAGTATTAGGTTATATTATAGGTCCCGTGGGTCGCGGTTTTTTGACCGTGAGTGACAGTGTCGTATGGGAGGCACTGTTGGAGTTGCTGGTCTCCCATCGGGCGCGTCCTCAGGTGGTGGATAGAGGGTCCCGGGATACCTCCCTGAGGTACCCCGGCGCGAACCAAAACCAGCAAGGTGGGGTCTCTCCTCGGGCCACACTCTGCTTTCAGAGAAGACCTGAGTGAGAGACCACCCTTCATCGCGTGGGCGTTATCTCCTTCGCCCCGAGCCAAGAGCGGTAGTCCCGGGGTTGGACTGCCGTTCATTTACTTGATTGGAATGGTGTTTCTTCCCGACGAGGTTGGGCCTAACGGCCAAGCGTCGGTGGGGTCGTGGAAGAATTCAAAAGCGTGCCCGTGACCTCACCATATGACGTAGAAAGGGACATCGTGGGAAAAAAAAGGTTATGTTGTTGGTACGAAAAATCATCTAAACATAAGAAAAATGCATTACAACCTTTTCTATATTCACTATATGGGATAAGACTACCCTAATATATAATTTGTGTTTACATTAGCATATGTCAATTTATCTCAAGTCGAACCCAAGTGTAGGGGGTTGTTTTCCGAATTATTATTTATAGTCTAACCACCCCTTTATGAAACAGTACATATGTTAACCAATCTGATTAGAAATGTATGGGGATTTTGATATATGAATTTTAGAGATATCTAACAATAGTGAAGTGACCTTGTCGCGTTTCGGGAATAGTTTGAAAGTAGCCAGGTATAACGAGAGGAGTGTGCACTGTCAATCTGGATGGTACATCTTCAAGCCGGCATAATGGAGGCGACTGCTGCTCGTAGAGATTTCTCTGTAGTAGCAGTCGTATTCATGGACCGCACTTTAGCTTTACATCAGTCGGAGTGTTGTCACATGCCGAGATGCAATAATTAAAAAAAAGTTAATTGTCACCTCCACTATGCCGGTTTGAGGAGACGAATGTGCACCATCCAGATTGACCGACTACTACGGGTGTTCATTTGAAAGTGGTGGTACTACCACAGGACGGCAATATTATAACTAAAGTTATTTCTCAAAAGGGTAGACAGGCAGAATAAGAAATCCACTTAAATAGAAAAAGGTAAATTTCCATAACAATTGCTTCGTACTAAACATAATTAAACAGATGCGGATTGGGTGCATTAATTATACACTTTTTTCGCGACCCCTGACTCTTAATTTGTCAGCGTTCTTTTATTTTCTTCTAAGAAAATTTGTTTAAACGCGCCAATTAGAACGAAAATGTTATTTATTAACTCTTAATAGGAATTTGGGGGAAGCACTCCCTTTTCCACTTTTTTTCTTGCTTTTATTTAAGTAAGAAAACAAGAAATAAAGGAGAATACCCATTCGCCTAAGAGAAATGGGCCCACATTTTTTTTTTCTATAGTTTGGCGATAATTTTTAGTGCATTTTGTAGGAAAACAAATCTACAATCTTTATTACCAATCAGTTTTAATTTTTTCATCCGGGTTATTGAGTAATTAGACTTTTTCTGATGCAATATTAGAGGTTATTATTATATTAAATTGCTATCTGTTTTTTATGTAATTAAACATTGTATATTAATTGTTATACAATGTGTTGATATAATTGAAATAAATTAATGAAAAAATAAGATATTATTTGAGAATATTGTTTTGTTAACAAATTATTAGATAATGCCCTTTGTCGTTTCTCACCTTTGAATTTCTCAACACTTCGCTGCCAATCACAAAGAAAATTCTACAGGCAGCAGTCGCTTCCACTGTGCTAACTTAAGGAGACGAATATACACCATCCAAGTTGACAGTGCACACTCCTCTATCTATCTACTAAGCTGATCCCGAAGTACGACCAGGTCAAAGATACAATATTCAATTTAAACTTTCATATAGGGGGATGGTTGCCCTGTCTAGCTCAACCCATCGAGGTTACTTCTGCTTGCAGACATTTTTCTGTAGTAGCAGTTGTAGAGCTCATGGATCGCAGTCTAACTAACATCAGGTGGAGTGCGGTCACATGCCGTACTGCAATAAGAAATTTTGACAAAGAGCTGCAAGCACAACAAAGTGATAAAACAATAAATTTAACAAAATTGCACTCCGAAAGTCAAAGAATTCATAATAAAATAATCTTAACACAGAAATGCTTTCACCATTTCTGCCAAAACTATATTTTACTTGAGCCCTTAAAATATTTTAGGAAGCATTATTTTTGTTACGCGATTATGATCTTTATTATTTGAGGTGGAAGGTTTAATAATAACAGTGTATTGTTTAATCCCGTAGTGACCGGGGTCCTCCCGGCTATTAGTTTCGGGATTAGTTCTGGAACACCGGGATCAGATGACCAACGTCATATTAGAATTGGATTATGTATTGTTTGAAATAAAATAAATGTTTTTGCTGATTTCTTTTTTTTTGTAATATTGCATTGTACTTGAGCGGTCGTGGTATAGCGATAGGAACCTGTGTTCAAACCTCGCCGAATTCTGGTCGGTACCAATGTAACTACATATAAATTTATGTACGAACTATGAATGATATAAATCTTAAATTCTTTACTTAGCTCTCATCCCATCCCATCCCAATAGACAGAAATACTAAGTCACTGACTTACTGGCCTGGCTTTTAAAACGAGATGAGTTTGCCCGCTGCACGGTGTACACTTGTCCCGTCCAGTCATTATAGTGTTGTATGCAAACAGCCTGTTGTCCGTGTTTTTAATTGAATTATCATCATTTAATAATGGAGAAATTTATCATACCAATAATTATTAAAATTACTTTAAAATATCGTCCAAAATGTAGTTAATTTAAATCCACAAAAAGGATATCTTAACATACAAAAACATCTTCAAAGATCCCGGCTACCCCATCTCTCTAAGGAGCGCAACTAATTTCGTTATAAATATTCATGTACCATACAATTGTCGTCATATCGTGATACTTTGATTAAGTGTCTACCTCCCCTTTCTTGAGTTTGGCTACTGATTAATGGAGACGAATCATGGTTGACGTGACGGTGACTTTTGATCTTCTAAGACATTTATAAGTTGAGCGTTTGAATTTTTTAAAATATTATTTTTAACTGTCTATATATAATAATAATCTATTTAAATTATAGGGTAGCAGATACGTCAGGGGCCTACTATAAGGTAACGTAAAACGTTACGGCAAATTTTGAAGCCTCTTTTTTGAGAAATGTGTTTTTTTTTAAATGCCTGTACTAACCTTGTATCACAGGCGGTGAGCTTCTAAAGTACATATAACATTGTTACATTGGTAGCGATCAGGATTATTTCAATTTCTCGCTGCTTTAACAGCCGCACAATTTATAAAGTTTCATTGTCCATCAAATCTCGTATATCATATCATTATCTATATTAATTATATAGTAGACCCCCTGGTCTGTAAGTTAACACGTAATAACACTCTTTTGCTTCATTTGCCAAAGGAGTAAAAAATAGACCAAGGAGTCAGATGTAGACCCTACTGCCAGTAATAAAAAAATACTGCATTTTTTGTGAGCTTTAATTTTTATTTAGAATTTATAGCTTGTAAAATAGCGTAAAAGATTAAATACTTAAATAAAAGGGTGTATCAAATTAATAATGCAAACATTAGGTGTCTTCTATTAATAAACGTTGTCACTTGTCTCAGATAATAGCTCGTCATTTAACAAGCACACCCCTCCCAAGATTCTATGATTAATATTAAATAAATTACAGACTGGAAACATTGTTCGAAATACGTATTTTAGATTTACCTACTTTTAAATAAGTTTAAAAATGATAGCGTTTTCAAAATAAACGCTTATATCCTCACTAATTCTGACCGGTACCAATGTAACTTTGTTATATGTATTTTGGTCGCTCAGTGCCTATAGGCACTAATTAAAGAGTGGTAGGCAAATTGATGACGGTTATTTGTCCAGTCTGCCGTCCTGGGGTAGTACCACCACTTTCGAATGTAACACCTTGTCGCGTTTCGGGAATAGTTTGAAAGTAGCCAGGTATAACGAGAGGAATGTGCGCTGTCAATCTAGATGGTGCGAGATCGTCTCCTCAAGCCGGCATAGTGGAGGCGACTGCTGCCCGCATAGGTTTCTCTGTAGTAGCGCCTAATTAAATTCAACTTTTAAAAAAAACGGGGCACCTAACGTACTATGCCCTAACGCCAAACTAGAATACATACCTGCTTACCCTAAATTGTTGGTATCAGGATTACATTATGCTAGGTAACACCTGAATCAAAAACTAGCCGTGCTAACGACTACGCCATCCGTTATTAATGAAGACTTTATTGAGTGCAGAAATCAATAGTATACCCAACAATGTCATACGCTATAAAAAACCTAAAAAAAAGTCAAATGAAGGGGACAAAAAGGAATGCTCAAAAATGTCATCCTCTTTGACATATTTACATACGAATGGAACCCTCTTGCTTTTATTGTAATGCATTATAAAAGAAATGATTTTTTCAATTTTAAAGAGTGGTAGGCAGACTGATGATGGTTATTAGCCCAATCTCCCGTCCTGGGGTAGTACCACGGGAACAGTTTGAAAGTAGTCAGGTATTTAGGTATCATTCGTCTCCTCAAACCGGTATAGCGGAGGCGACTGTTGTCTGTAGAAATTTATCTGTAGTAGCAGTTGTTTCTATTCATTAACCGCACTTTAGCTTTACATCAGGCGGAGTGTTGTTATTAAAAAATCACTTTAAAAAGATGTACAGATTATTCTGATATTTTTTATTTAATAATTTTACTTCCTAATTAAAATATAGGTAGATTTCTTAAGCGTAGCGTCTCGTCATAGACGCTTCACAATTAATAGCAAACACACTGTCTCACCGGGATAGGCAGAGACTATGGAGCGCCAGCGAACATATAATAAAAAAACTAATTTATGTAAATCATTAAATCAATAGAAACATTTAATTATATCAGATAACAATAAATTAGTATAAGATCTGAGATCTCGAATAATACGTATTTATAAGACAATGATATCAAGATGTAGGTGATTTGTTTCTTATTACAAACATATGGATTACCTTTTTAATTGGTCAGGTTATATTGTAATATAGTTTCTCTTTGTTAAGAGTTGTTTATTTTCTAAATAACTATTTAATTGTTAGAAAAGGTCACTTTCTTTTGTAGCTACCTCTGAAGTTTAAATTGAATACATTCAAGGTATAAATACACTTAGGGGTCGATAGTGTTTTTCGAAATTATAAGGTTAGATAGCTACCATTTATTGTCCTTAGTAAAAAAATATTTCGGTAAATGTTATTTTTATTTATTTAATTGGATATATTTTGTTAATAACAATACAATAAATAAATAATAAAAAATATATAAAATATTTTATACAATAGTACCTATCTATCTATCATAAAGTGACTGGATGTGTATCTAAGTACTTGTTTCAGGACTAAATCTTTTTTCGTTGTTCTTGTCCTGATACCCAACCTATTTTGGGATCTAGGAATCGGATATATTTATTTATTTACCTATAGTTCTTATAATAATTACAAATTACAATAAATTCCAAAAAATAAAACGCAAGATATCTCAAATTACCCATTACAGTAAAGAAATGAGCTAAGATATAAAATGTGAAAGCATATTTCATAACTATATCTTTTGTCCCACTCTAAACCATCACAAATGGGTCTTGCCATCTCTCTCCCTCATCGTACGTGATCAGGATACTAGTTAGGTAAAGTTTCCCAATTTTATGGAAGTTTTTCCCTGAAAAATCACCTGTAGACGACTAAATTACTTTCCTGAAAGTACCTTTTAACTCCCAAGTAATACGGGCTTCTAAGGTTTAATATCGAACTATAAATAAAATGTATATAATATATTTTTTACAGTAGCGCTAAACTAGAGGAAAAATCTGCAGTCAGCAGTCGACTTAGGGAAGCAAACGAGCGTTCGTCCAGATGAACACTCTTCTCGTTGTGCTCTGCTACGACTCCTAGACGTCAGCTTACATGATAACCATCATCAGTCTGCCTACCACTCTTTTATTTCATACCAATTTTGTACCAGAGTTTAGACAATGAGCGATCGAAGTACATGTAACTATGTAACACAATTGTGCGAGATTTGAACACGAGTATCTCTACCGTGAGGTTTTCGTCTAGGCCATGGGCGCTCTATATTTTTTTAATACAAAATCAAAACATTGAAGTTATTTTACTGAATATAAGAAAACATCCCTTAATCATTCGAACTAGTTAATCACTTCGCACAATTTAATCCAACCGATTTTCCCCCCAAATTGAATTTTCCTTGAGGCTCAATAATCTTAAAACACAACCGAGACGCGTAGACTGTCTAGTTTATTATATCACAAATTGTTTACAACTTTTAATAAAAAGTTTATTGTATCGAAATTGTATTTGAAATGTAGATTAAAACAATAACAATGAAAAGAGAATGCTTGAATAAGATATCGATAATTTAATAAATCGATTACTTTATAAGAGAAGTGTATGATTCAAGATGTCTTTTCAAATACATAAATACATATATACCCTATCCGCCATATCATGGTACGTATAATTAAAAGAGTAGTAAGTAGATGATACTACTACACCATTGCATTGACCTAGTTGCTTTTCGTGATCAGCTTGATACTAGCCGGGTATAAGTAGAGGAGTGTGCACATTCGTCTGCTAGAGCCGGCATAGCGGACGCTGCTGTTGTCCGGAGACATTTCTATGTCATAGCACTTTAGTAACATCGGGAAGTGTGCGATCACACGCCCCGGTTTAAGATAAAAGATAAATACAAATAATAGTTTTTCTAACCAATGGCTGCCCTATCACAGTTTTATATTTGATACAATCGATTCTGCCGTACCCGGAGATAGATAATTGCTTGAACTATTGTATTCGAATTATGGACCTTTAGATGTTAAATTTATTTGATTATTGTCTAAATAATAGTTACTCGTAAATGTTTCTATCGCAATTATTGCGAACCAAACAGTTTTCTATAGTACAATAGGTAATTTCGCAATGCATGCATTTAATTGACCTGTGTACCTATTTATTTATGATTATGGAAACTTTGTACACGTAAAATTGTAAATACAGTAACACCCCGCTTTACGCGATCCCATTATGCGCGGTTTCTGTTTTACGCGAATTTCAAATTTTGCGCTAAAATAGCTCTTTCAATGATTTATTAATGTTTGGGCATATTGCAGAAGATAGACAGTGATGATGACCGTGTTTTAACCGTGTGTCAATCAGTAAAAACAATGTTGCGTGTTATGAAAATATTTTACAACACCGTAAACGAAACGCAACCCAGAAAACAATAGATAGGTACATTTTTTCCGTAAAAAAAATGCATAATGTGTTTTTAGAATTAAAGTATGTATTGATTTGCATTTTGTACGCGAATTTCACTTAACGCGAGTTTTTGCGGAAATACGTTACATAAGCAAAATTACCAAAAAAATCTTGTAGCTGCATCAATTCGCAAATAGATGCTACCTGCCTATGGAAAGATAAAATACAGACGACGACCACTGTCTGTAGAGAGAAATTTCTCCTCTCTTGAACCACACTTCAGCTTATATCAGGCGGAGGGCGGTCACATGCCGGCAACAAAAAAAAAAACTCCATAACTTACAATTTATAAACGTTTTTTAAAAACTTTTAATTAAATTAAAGCGATCGTCGTCGCGGGGATTGTTTGCGCATGCGCCGCGAGCTATGTTTTATATGGCTATCAAAATATGGGACCAATTTTATAACTTCCATATATGACTATCATATATCCATTCGCGGATTATAAATAATGAAACTTGATCATCGATACTCCATTTTGTTTACATTTATAATTGATATTCATTCCTTTACATTCATTCCTTATGCCAGCTTTCCGCCAAGAACGGTTAATGAGCGGGAAATGACTGAGCGGAAATGGAAAGCGATTTTTTGCTTTCCATTGCTAGTAGGCGGAGTGACCTCCTCAGTTGGAAATACTTTCAACTCTGCGACCACGTATCTAATCTACGTATCTAAACAAACAGATACATGTAGGGAATATTTTATTAATTTAAACATTTTAACTTTAACTTCAATATATATTTTAGAATTAAGTAAATTTGTGAGGAAGAATTATTTTAGTTTGTTCATAGAAGCAAAAGACAGACATAACAGAAACTTAAGAAATAAAAACACATTAGCGATACCACAGTCAAGTTTGTCAATGTACAGTGCAGGGCCATATGCCATGGCTGTAAAGATTTTCAACAGTTTGCCTGGCCATATAAAATATGAGTCTAATTATAATAAGTTTGTTAATAAATTAAAGATATTTTTAGTAAATAATAGTTTTTATAATTTAAGTGAATTTTTGTATAATAATAAGTAAGGTATATCTATAAGTTTTTTTTTTTTCAGTGCCCCAACGGGGTTCTTGCAGAACATCTGGCAAGAAGGAAAATAAATATTTTGATTTTGATTTTTGATTTTTAATTCTTTATACTCGCTCAGTCCGCTCCACTCTCTTCCACAATGGAAGTACACGTATGAAGATTACCATAGCGAGCTTAAGGGAGTCAGCATGCATATGTTTTTATTTGTAAAAATTTACATATTTTAGATTAATTTTATTATAGTCTAACGGTCCGGCGGATAGTCAATCCAGTTTTACGCTAATCGCCGCGCTTATGAATCGGACCACACACAGTTCTAATTTGTGTTGGATTAGTATCGAGTAGGTTTTCCATTATTTTGTGCAGTGTCTCGAGCCTGGGCTTAGCGGTCAGCGTTGACTGGAATATAAAGCAGTAATTTTATATTTTACAAAATGTTTTACACTTATTTTAAAAAAACTTTCACGTGACGTCATAAAAGAAAAAATGCCACCGATTGTTTTGAGGGCAAAATATATGTCGAATTTAAATCAAGTAAATTATATAGTGGTGTACGATAATTGAGATTGCATATTGTCTCCTTTTATAGGGTTCCTTGGGATGTTTCGAAATGTACCTTTTATTTAATATATTTAATTTAATACAAATTAATAAAATTATTTAGAAATCAAAAGCATGAAATTATTTAATTACGAGTAAGTACGGAGTAGGTTTAACAATAATATATATATATTACAGAACCAATTCCTTCTAACCAAGAAAATTACTCAGTCTTTTTTTTCAATATAATCCTCTACCTTCGACTGACCACTCGCTTAACCCTACATTTGATCCGTGAGAATACCCGACCCGTTGCAAAATTACCATTTTAACCG
Source organism: Tinea pellionella (assembly GCA_948150575.1). Classification (NCBI taxonomy): domain Eukaryota; kingdom Metazoa; phylum Arthropoda; class Insecta; order Lepidoptera; family Tineidae; genus Tinea; species Tinea pellionella. The sequence goes on along the minus strand of OX411263.1, from coordinate 5,340,597 downwards.
AGATTGGATTATCGAATAACATGATTTTTGTTATTCTTAATATCAAACAAAATCGCTTCGGGAGCGAACTGTATAGAGATTAGCTACGAAATAACATACTTTAGGCGTTGCCAAAATGTTACAAGTTTTTTAAAATATATTTTCCTTTGCATCGAGTTTTTTAAAAGTTTTTTTTTTATTCATGTTTGTTAAGCGACTTGCTATTTGATATTGTGTTAATATTATTTAGTTTAGGTATTTAAATGACTTTATAGACAGAGTAGTAGCGATGTAAATTAACTTTATATTCCATAAAAAAATCGTTTTATTATTTAGGATTAAGATAATATTTTTGATCGTTTAAAATGGTTAATTATTTAAAATACTCACCGACTATTGACGGATGCTGCATTACCAACGCCATCTACAGGAGGTTTTCTGTAACAATAATATAATCATAATTAAATTCTACTGAAATATACATATATATTTGTAAAATCGCGATTGACGTGCGTCCTTAGGTTTTCCAAAACATGTTTTAATAATATAAACAAACCATACAAAATATTTAGAAACGGTTTATTATTTAGTTTAGTTTGTCCTAAAATTGACCATTCGGGAGAGTTTTTATAAAAATATTATACAATATACACTTACATCCAATAAGGGTCCGTAAGACCAGCATGATGGGGTCCAAAAGTACCTGCGCTTATATGATAAGGGTTAACGTAGTTCACCATCGGCAGTGTGTACATTTTGTTTATATTTTCTAAAACACTTAATTTATGTTCTATTGGAAAAAATCATAAAAAGTTTGTGGTATTTTTCGAACGCAAATTCAAAGAACGACCATGGTTGACCGAGGTCGATAATCTTCAAATCTCCATTAGTTATTAATTGCCTATGTCACCTTTCAGCTTAGTGATAATAGCCTAGTGTAGGCAATTGCTTTGATATGACTAATAACTACTTCCAAGTGCCAACACCCATGAAGTTACCTACTGAACCGTGCACATTCAACTCTCCAAGTTGTCATAGAGACATTTCTCTGTGGCCAGCCTACTATAAAAAATACCTTTAACAAAATAAAATAAAAAATTTTTTTTTGGTGATGAATTCCACGACGATCACTTAACACCCAAATTAATAACAAAGCTACATTCCATTTTTAGTAAAAAATATAAATAACCGTGACAGAACAGCTTGACCTCTCTCGTTGACATACAGAAGTACCGCCACGATACCGTACCTAATTTAAACACAATTACAACTAAGAAATGTCTTTAGTTCCCGCTGTGGCAGAAAAATAACACTAGGTGCTATCAAATTGGAAAACTTTCGTTAAGCCTTCGGTTGAGTCGTGAAATAATTTCATTTTGAATTTCTTTCGCATTCTCAATTTGTTATTGGCGTTGTTATTTCGAAAAAAAATTTTTCGAAATTTCGTTAAAAAATAAAAATATTAAATTATTTATTAAATATTTCAATACTTAAATTTACATTTATTTCATGACAAGCATTTTTCAATTCACTTAAATGAAAATATTGGTATATTTATGAAATACCAAAGCTTTTTATATTGCCTTGTTTACTTCTATTCTAATATAACGACAGACTATACTACTAGACCTAACATCAGTCAGTCTAATAACCAGAGGTCCGGGTTCGATTTCTAGTCGAAAGCGATTAGAATTCTAGTGTGGGTTGAATTTATAAGTTTAATTAGAATTTTTATGCGGCTTACTTTAGCGTTTATTTAATTTAGGAGCGAATGTCTCGGGGATATTAGTTTAAATGTGTAAAAAATATATAAAATACAATAAATTTAATGCATCAATATTTCGAGATTTTATCATTTAAAAAGCTGAAACCCTTCAATGATGCATGCTCGCGCTATCTTCACAAGTGACCGCGTCGGGTCCAAATGATACCCAATTACAAATTGTAAAAAACACATCTATCTCACAATACAATTGTGGTCTCAGGAAATGGACGAGATTCATCTTTTTAGGCTGTTTAACTTGATTATTTACGCTTTGTATAATTTTGTACTAGATATTTAAGTGTTAGGTTTGGATATAAGTGGATTATATTTCTTGAGAATAATTTTTAGTTTTTTTTTATCATGTTTAAATTCCTAAATCAAAACATATACCAAACTTTATAAATCATTTTAAATAATGCTCTAAAATTTATTTATTGTGTAATATTAGACGAATCAAATAAATAATAATAATAAAAATAGTTTAAAATACGAACAAAATATGCCGTCACTCTCCAATTTAACAAGTAACTAAATTTAATAAAAAGTTTAACTTCCTTTGAGGATCAAAACACATAACTCCATCTATAATCGATCACACACCGATCAGAAATCGATACAACAATCATGATGATTCGATTCCAAATCTGATTGCCGACGGGGCGGGTACATCAAAGCGAGACCGGTACTTCTGTCAAAACATTAGTCACAGGTGGAAATGACACGGCCACTACTGTATTTTTTGTTACGTTTAACATTTCTTTAACTAGTTACAGTCGTTTACATTACTTATTTTATACATACCTACATACAATTATAAACGTATTAAGTATATCAATATATCATAAGAAGTCACTAAACCCTTTGTTTACATTCGACAGATCACTGGTTTGAGTCCAGAATAATATTTAGAACAAAAACGAAAAATGTTGTTACAAGTATTGTTTTCAATAAATCTACTCTGTTTTGGGGTTAAGACTATGTACGTGTGTGTATTTATTTAGTAATCAAAATATCTATAAAAAAACCTACTCAAGTACAGTTTTAGTGAGTTAGTGAATGAAATTAGTAGATATGCGAACAATAAGACACATGAAAACTATAAAATAATTAGAGACAATCGTATTACTTGCTTAAGTAACTGAAACATGTTTTCGTGTTAATTATATCCACACATACCATTGAAATATTACTAATGTATTCACACATTCATTAAAACCAATACAAATGTCTTAATTAACGAACAAAGTGGATTCCATATAAAAAACTCGAAGACTACCCATGGAGTTATTTTCTCAGAAAACTGTATAAAACCAAGTCAAATTAAATACAACGATTTGTACAAAGATGGACTTATCCGGTTTCCAATGAAGACGATTTATTTAAGAAAGTTTGTGTTTTGCAACAAAAGGGCATTGTTACATTGTAAATTACTTTAAAGGAATGACACATTAAATATTTGTTAAACGAGTAAATAAATGATCGATTTTAAGATAACTTAATTTTTTTTAGGACAGATAATTAAAAATACCACAAACTTACGAAACTATTAATAAACAAACATAGTACACTTAAATATGTTTTTAAAAAGATGTAAATTATCATGCACACGTAAAAAACTTCGATAAAGTTTTGCCAAAAATGTTTAATATGAGCGAGTAAGTAGGCTTGCGCTCGTCGCGACGCTCTACGTGATAATGTTAGCGATACAGAATGCAACCCTCGGAAAATAGAAAACCGCCCCTTGCACCCTAATGTAAGTGTAAAATTCGTACGCATGAGGTTTGGCTACATATTTCCCTAATCGGATAATAATTACAAGGTCACTAGCTTGGATGGAATGACAAATTAATTAAATTTGTAGAAAACTTCTGTCGTTCCATCAAATTGTGGAAAGACCTTCCCAGTCACATCTTTCTACCTTCCTATAACATGGGATCCTTCAAGTGCAGTGTGAAGAGGCATCTCATTAAGTCGGCATAGCGGGCACGACTGCTGTCTGCAGCAGTCTTCTCTGACAGCAGTCGCCTCCGTTCATGGATCGCACTCTGGCTTAACATCAGGCGGAGTGCGGTCATATGACGTGCTAAAATAAAAAAAAAACTTATAATGCTTTGCTTTGCTGTTTAAATGGTATAACAAAACAAAAGAACGTGTTAGTTAGCAACGAACTCAACTGAAAAGTAGAGTATGCTAAAGTTAATTGTGTGAAAAAAAAAACAGTAAAGTAATTTTAAAAAATCGACGTAGTTTATTAATAACACAAAATATAGCTTTTGAAATGCTAAAAATTAATAAAAAATAGCCGATAAAAGAATTTTAGCGGTTTACTATTTTGATCGTTTGAATCCATAGTCCATATAAAGACTGTAAATTTTCGTTCACTTTATTTTCATTTTATGTCCAAATAGAAATTATCACAAAAAGATATATGATTTATGTATTATATTTATGTCAATTATTTATTAAGAAGAAAAAAGCACAACATTATTCGTGTACATTTTGCCAATATTCGACTAAATGTGACAGTGCAATGGCAACATCACTTGAATAAATAATATTGGGGTCTGCGTGTGTAATAACGTTATTTATTCAAGCATTCGTCATTTAAGGGTTAGCTTTTATGGAAGTAGATTATAGTTATTTAGGAATTCAATGCATTCCTTCACTTTCTTTTTGCTTATACGTGAGAATTTCTGGGTATTTTACGTTTATGTTATACCCTAATTAGATCGGGTTATCAGAGCATTGTATAGGTATTTATGTCATGGAGTACGGAACGTGAACGGAAACAACTGCTACTACAAAGAAATCTCTAGAGGCAGCAGATTGACAGTGCACACTCCTCTCGCTTTACGCGGCTACTTTCAAACTGCTCGGGTGTTACATTCGAAAGTGGTGGTACGATGTAACACCCGTGAAGTGACTTTGTCGCATTTCGAGAATAGTTTAAAAGTAGCCAGGTATAACGAGAGGAGTGTGCACTGTTAATCTCGATGGTACATGCTCGTCCCTTCAAGCCGGCATAGTGGAGGTGACTGCTGCCTGTAGAAAATTCTCTGTAGTAGGAGTTGTTTCCAGTCATGGACCGCACTCTAGCTTTACATCAGGCGGAGTGTTGTCACATTCCGAGCTACAATAAAAAAAAAGAAAGTGGTGGTACTACCCCAGGACGGCAGACTGGACTAATAACTATATTCAGCCCGCCTACCATTCTTTAATAGTGCCTATAAGCACTAAGCGACCTAAGTACATATAACATAGTTACTTTGGTTAAAATTTAGCGAGGTTTGAACACGGGTCTTCTCGATCGTGAGTTCACGCGTCTTACCGCTAGACCACGGTCGCTCTAAAATTTATTCATCATTATAAATAAAATAATTGTATAATTTATTATCACAGTTAAAAAGTAACTTTACATGCTTCATATGCAAATTGATTTAAATATAATAAAATAACATAAAGTAAGATATAAGATTGGTGTACCGTCTCACCAAGAATATCTGTAAGTTATACCTCAGGCTAATATTGATTGGCATCGTACATCCAGGGAAATATAAAGTAACTATCTATGCGAAAAATCCAATAATAATGTGCAAAATCTTTTATTATAGAATATATATTTTTTTATATCTCGGATAACAATAATGTTTGTAGATTTACCTAATTGCTAATTAATATACTTTTTTAATTATTAAATGCTTTATTTTTTAGATATTATATATTCGTTAATATATAAATTAATAGACAACTTTGAATACACGTGACATTAAAACACATGAAAATACACATATGTATATGTTTATATAATATATTGCATTTTTTTATTGTACTATTGTATATACTCAATTATTAAAGCATTTGAAATATTAATAACCTCAATTATTTCATCAGAAAACATCTAATTACTCAATAACCCGGGTGAAAAAGTTAAAACTGATTCGTAATATGAAATGTAGATTTATTTTTCAATAAAATTAACTAAAAGTCATTGACAAACTCCAAAAAAAATGGTGGGACCATTTTTCCTAAGCGAATGGGCAATGGGCATTCTTCTTCTTTTAAAAAGACAAAAACTCGGTAAATACTATCTAAGACAAAAACCTTGAGTTTTTGACGGCCATCTTGAGACGTCAGGTTATCTGTTTTGAATTATTTTCCTGAACTTGTGTGTTCTTCGAGTGTTAATGTGTAATAATGGTGGATTATTAACCATTAAGTGTTCGTGAACGTGCGTGAGTGTGGGAAAACAATTCAAAAGAAGAGAACCTGTGTTTCCATTTTCCCTCCAAAACTCCGTAGGAAGTTTCAGTAAGACTTCTACCACTTTACTGGAACAACTTTTGACTTGACTGAGACTTGACCTGACTGTTTAGTGTGATGAATGAATGACTCGTGATGCACAATATTAACTTGATGCAAAAATATTTACTTTGACGCTGGCAAATTGTTATAATGCCATATAAAGCAAAATAAATAATACTGTCTAAGACAAAAACCAGTCAAAAATGAGAGCGTTTTTCTTCAATCACTTTAGTATTCCTTAGTCAAACAAAAGTCGAGGTAATGTAACAGTAATTTTGGTGGCTCGTTTTAGTACCGTCGTGGGAGTCGGCGGTCATAAACCTCCCTCTCTGCAGGATACCACGGGGTGACGGGGATGCTTAATGAGGATTTATATAGACGAAAAGACATATGCGGTGCGATCCAACCTTCCTGAACATCGATACGTGATTTTTGTTATGTACCTGCATTGCGGGGCTTTTCTTACTTATTGAAAACTTACAGAGTATTTATTTTTTCTACATCTACACCCTACGTCTCTACAGAGGTAGGCAGAGAGCACGAAGCGACAGCTCCTTTTATTATAAGAGAATAAGATTTTGTTAGTCGAAAGATATTTTGATGAAATCTATGGAAGAATGGTTAGCGTGCCAGTCCTTTACTCCTAATTCAAGGTCCATAAAAATATGAATTTACCGACTTGTTATTTACCTTTTGCACCAACAATTATTGTAATCGTACGTAATTACTTGTTACTAAATAATATAACATAATATTTTTTTTTAATTGTAGCTCGGCATGTGACAACACTCCGACTGATGTAAAGCTAGAGTGCGGTCATTGAATGGAAACAACTGCTACTACAGAGAAGTCGCCTCCACTTTGCCGGCTTAAGGAGACGATCCAAAATATAAGACTGATGTATTTTATTAGATATTAGATTTGACACTATGTGATTATATCTAGTATCCGTGCTTACCCTTAAAAAGCAAAATATTAAAGTATAAAAGACAAGGTCGATAAATTTACGGAAAAGATAAAAAAAGGAAAGATCATTCTTCATTATAATTGCGATCTCAAAATCCCGAAGTTTAACCAAAATATGCAGGTAATATCCAAATTGCATCATAAACTCAATTGCACGGAGAGGGAGTTTATCAAAAACATCACATAAAACGAATTTAATATCAGTTTCAAATTATGCGACAAGAGAGTTCAAGTTTTCTGCGGTTTAAACTTCACTCAAAGTAATTTCGAAACGAACTTTAAGAACAGAAAAGTGTATTTTCTTGTTCAGAAGTAGTACCTACTAATTTATAATAATTTTTAATTTTATTTGAGGTTCTTCTTTGAATCTCCGTTTCTCCATTACTGATAATATCTATACCCAATTACTACGTATAAAAAACCGAACATAAATAAAAAATATTTGTTAAATAAAAATCTATATCTCTACACTAACATATAAACATGAAAGTTACTCTGTCTGTTTGTTATATTTGAGTGAGTTGCAAAAATATATATGGACTCACCATACAACAGACTGTTGACAGACAAAAGAGGCAGTCTCTGCACCCGACAAGCGGCTTACAAGAGACCTGTTGAATCTTCACAGAGCCCCTCCGTCTAGCCATTGGCACTATAACGGGCACTGCTGGTTCACTTATGAGGTTGCACGTGGCTGAAAAGAGTGCAGACGAACCACCACACGGCAAGGTCGCTTCCGAAGGTGTGTATGAACATGAAGAGTCTCCTGACTTTCCTGGGAGATATTGGGTGGCAGCAGTGATGCGGACCAAAGCAGAAAAAGAGCCTGCGTGGAATCTACAATCTAGGCATTAAAAAAAATCTATAATTATGTAATTAATTTATTACATATTGAGAGAAAGAAGCAAGATATTACGACACATAATGGAAGGTTGCTTATTTGTAAGTTATGCAAAGCTAAGCGCAAGTTAAGTAAGTGCTAAGTTGAAATGCCTCAGGCGACCATTAAAATCTCTTTAACTTTAGGTACTTTCTGCGTCTTACAGCGTCGATTAACTTAGAACTTCACATTATGAGAAAGTTAACATATAAAATTATACTAAGAACAAATATTTTATACTTAGTTAGTTTACCGTATCCGCGCTTAATTGTTATTTACATAGTACTCGTAGATATACGTGTTTTTAAAATCCATGTGTGACCTAGTTCCATTCAGGAACAACTTAAGTCTAATGAGAGGGGTTTGCCCTTTAATTAATAGTGCACATTCGTCTCCTCAAGTCGGCATAGCGGAGGCGACTGTTGCCTGCAGACGTTTCCACTTTTGGTCACATACCGAGTTATAACTATAAAAAAGACAAATATCAATATCTTGACTTCATAAAAACAAAACTAGGTATTTCTTTTGCGGTTAAAAATCTCGACCAGAGGTTTTATTTAAAGTGGGCTATCATTGCGCCTGCGCCTAACGGACCTATCAGTCACAATTTAAAGCAAAATGCACATCAGGGTGATTTGATGCTGACTCCTCTCTCGGTTCGTTATTCTTACTCACTCACTAGCGTACAGTTCGCAACATAAACTACAATTTAAAATATACTTTTTAAATACATAAATCGTCTTTTCTATGCTGACGGTACATTAGCTTACAAATAGATAGCTACACGTCATCTGGAATAAAGATATCACGCCCGTTTTCACCAACAAACCCTCAAACCTCATAAGACTAAAGTCACACTACGTCACGGTCACGATTCCTAAACATTTACATATATAAGCTAGTTATATTGGTACCGGCTAAAATTTAGCGAGGTTAGAACATGGGTCCATCCACTACTGCTAGACTACGCCCGCTCATTGAATGTGCGATACAAAAATATATTTATTTTAACACATTGTGACGTCACATTTTGTTTTGCAAACGTTACAGAACTAGAAAGTAATAAGTCTGTAAAAATGTGCATACAATGCCTTGCATTTGAAATGCAAAATGCATTCGAGGTCGCGGTCGGCAGTCCGTCACTGCATCTCTTGACTTGGAGTCCTATTAAATGTCCTGCTCCATGGAAATAGCTCCAGACTAAATAATACGTTATAGATTATAGTTTTATCATAATGTAGTAGTTTCTGTTGAATTTTTTATTGACATACCTAATTAAATGTGATGGTTGATTATATACATTAGGTTTATCGAAAGTTTTGCATGCCGCTAAATGTGGTGAAACATGTGAACAAATTGTACCCATTTAATAACACCATGTTTACAGACGCCATGTTTTACGCTATTTCTATTTCATTTCATTAACTTTCTTGTTTTCCATAACTTAGGACGTTTTCAGAGCAACTGGTGTCTAGCTGTGAAAGGTATGAATAGTTCACGAATGAGACCCGTGTTTGCTAAATTTAAAAAAAAAACTGGGTAGGAACTGACTGCAATATATGTTTAGTATTAGGCGTTACTTTGCGGTAATCCAAATCCACGTCTCCTGAAGATGCCACGTAGAGTGGCGAAATGCGTCGAGAGGTTTTTGCATGTTGGTGAAGGATCTAACATTGACAGCTAATGTGACCTACCCTCACTAACATTGATTAGCAGAAGTTAGTTGCAAAGTAGTGTTTAAAAATAATTTGACTGCAATGTCTCAAAACGGAACATTGTCAGACCGCCTACCTCTCCTTTTACGCTAGTTCGAATGAATTACCTATATAGTTTGGCAAGTATCATTCTTACTCAACAAAACAAGGAAGAAGAAAAAGAAAAAGTAGAAAAAAAATCATCAACATTAATAACCCATCTTAAGACACGTTTTATTGTTTCGTATACACTTTCAATCGTCCAGTCTCCGTTTTAAAAAGAAATCCTACAAAGAAAAATTTACATTTTCACAAAAACCCCTTTGTGTCGCTTCGTATCTTCACGACTGACTCACTGCAGAGTAAAACTAACCGGTCATCGGCCTACAGAACTGCGGAACTAAAGAGTTTACATATCATTTTAGAGATCGGTAGGACATGTAGTAGAATGGTTCTAAAAATAAACTATTTTTCAAAGTAATCTGACATGCGACAACAATTCGTTTGATGTAAAAGCGGCCGTTGAGACCCGTGGTCAAACCTCGCTAATTCTGACCGGTACCAATGTAACTTTGGCCGCCCAGTGCGTATAGGTACTATTAAAGAGTGGTTGGCAGACTGATGATGGTTATTAGTCCAGTCTGCCGTCCTGGGGAGTACTACCACTTTCGAATGTAACATCCGTGAAGTGACCTTGTCGCGTTTCGGGAATAGTTTGAAAGTAGCCAGGTATAACGAGAGGACTGTGCACTGTCAATCTAGATGGTACATGCTCGTCTCCTCAAGCCGGCATAGTGGAGGCGACTACTGCCCGTAAACATTTCTCTGTACTAGCAGTTTCCACTCATGGACCGCACTCTAGCTTTACATCAGGCGGAGTGTTGTCACATGCAGAGCAGAGCAGAGAGATGTACATTGGTCACTCAAGCAGCTTAGTATAACCATAAAAAAAATATTCTACAGAACCATATTTTTATCACAGAATTAATTCATAGACAAAGATCCGCTTCATATTTAGTTGTAACATTATGACAAGATGTGTTTGTGATTTGTTACTTTCTATATTGAAAGCAGGTGGTTAAAAGTATCTCACGGTAACAGAGCCTTCGTACAGTTACAGTCGAGGCCGTCTTGACCGAAGAGGCTCTGGCTGAGTACCCCCAAGTTCTTAGAGACCCCCAGTTGCCGAAAATAACACAAAACACAAGCAGTAAGTCAACAAAATTAGAAAAAAAGATATTTTCTATTAAATTGGCGCTACCATACTATACCCTAAATCTGCCTTACATCATCAGGTAAACGTAAATTGGACTGCACTCTAGCGTACCATCAGGTGGAGTGTTCTAATATGGCGAGCTACAAAAGCTTTATGTAACCAGATATAACGAAAGGAGTGTACACTGTCATCAATCTGAAGCATATTCGTCTTCTCGGACCGGCACAGCGGAGACGACTGCTGCCTGTAGTAGCATGGAGCGTTAGAGTGCTTACATTAGGTGGAGTGTTGCCGTTGGAGATATGCCGAACTTCAATTATAAAAAAAGCGTTTTATGTTTTGAAAGCGACGGGAACAAGATAGCACGGGCATCGCTGCATCGCTACATGTCATCACTTCTTCAACGTCACAAGTTCAAATCCAATCTTCAGTTTAATAAATTCCTTACAGTACCTACACATTAAACTTTAAAAGAGCTTATTCATCTTTTTTTAATTATTATTGCAGCTAGGCATAATAGCTACTGCGATCCGTGAATGAAAACAACTGCTACTACAGATAAATTTCTACAAGCAACAGTCGCCTCCGCTATGTCGGTTTGAGGAGACGAGCATTTAGATTGACAGTGCACACTCCTCTCAAAGTATTAAATTAAACTCGCGTTGACAACGATTCATTTGTCTCGCACTTACAATAACCACAATGCCAATTTTATTCCGCACCTGCCTACAGAAGGAGATTTATTCACAATATAAATTACATTTTAACTTTTAACTTGATGTTACAGATGTCTGTCTGTCTGTCGGACAACATCGTCTATCTACGCAGCGACATACGATATTTTAACAAACTAAGCATTCTTTAAATTATATCTCTCTGCGTTTACGTTTGCATGCCTATTTATTTATATAGAGTAGTCATTTAATTTAACTATATCTATAAGTATAATGTAGTCACTTCCCAGTCACGCCTTTCCACCTTCCTATAACATGGGATCCTTCAAGCGCAGTGTGAAGAGGCATCTCATCAAGACGGCATAGCGGGCGCGACTGCTGTCTACGGATCCCCTGCTCTGACAGCAGTCTCCTCCGTTCATGGATCGCACTCTAGCTTAACATCAGGCGGAGTGCTAAAGTGCTAAAATAAAAAAAAATAAAAAAGAAGGTATATAGATACAGGCCACATTTACAGCTCAAGCAGTTTTTTTTAACACTCCATCTAATGTTAAGCTAGAGTGCGGTTAATGAACGAGAACAACTGCTACTACAAAGAAATTTCGGCAGGCAGCAGTTGCCTCCGCTATGCAGGCTTATAAAGACGAATGATACTCCTGATAAGAGAGGAGTGTGCACTGTCGATCTAGACGGTACATGCTCGCATAGTGGAAGCGACTGCTGCCTGTAGAGATTTCTCTGTAGTAGCAATTGGTTCCATTCATGGACAGCACTCTAGCTTTACATCAAGCGGAGTGTTGTCACATGCCGAGCTACAATTTAAAAAAAAAGAACGGCAGACAGGACAAATAACTATCATCATTCTACCTAGCACTTAAAATTATTGTAATCTAGTTTTCAGATGCTCATTCTTCACAGATTCCACTCTATATAAATCCACCTGTTCTGTACAACCTTTCAATAGTCCATCCCGATGGACGTGATGCAAATGTTGTCTTCCATTGTTACAGAGAGAACGCTAACGACGATGTGGCCTGCAACAAGTGGACTTAAGTCTCCTATACACATTGCCTTTCAGACTCAAACACTTACATAAGCATGTTAGTAATAAGCATCGTGTACAAATAGCCTTAAAATTAAATATGAATTATCAGTTTTGAAAGCTTTACAGTCATTGTAGTAGTGGTGAGATATTACGCTGAAAAGCTTTAAGAAAAATGGGCCCACAATATTTTTCTCTTTTTGAAATGATTTTTAGTTAATTTTGTAGAAAAATAAATATACTTTCTTATTACCAATCCGATTAAATTTTTTCACCCGGGTTATTGAGTAATTAGATGTTTTCTGATGCAATATTTGAGGTGATTATTATTTTAAATGCTTTAATAATTGAAGATATCTGTTGTTTTATAATATGTAATTATACATTGTCTATTGATTGGTAAATGATGTGTGATATAATTAAAATGAATTAATAAAAAAATAAGATATTATTTTAGAATATTGTTTTGTTACCAAACTATTATTGTAAATTGTTCATGTTTTGGACATCTGACAGCAGTCGCCTCCGCTCATGGATCGCACTCTAGCTTAACACCAGGCGGAGTGCGGTCATATGACGTGCTAAAATAAAAAATAAAAATAAAAAGTTTTCAGGAATATTATATACATATTTATATTCTATCCAAAATATGTGAAACAAAAGAAATACAGGTGACTACGGGTATGCCACGTAGTATATATTAAGTATATGTACTAAAGACTTATTAATTTAAAACTTCAATTCTTATTTACATAGTAACTAATGATAAAATTGTATGCAAAATTATACTACAAGCAATTTAAAATGGCAATTTAAATAAACTTGTGATAGTAATTGGTAGTCGTTTTTTAATTTGTTAGGTTAACAATGTACTCAAGCGACATATAGCAAAAAATTGTAACTATTAGTTACTGCGTAATTTAATTTATAACTTATTTTAAGACATTGTCGGCTGTTATAATTAGTGATGTACCTTGACTCGAGGTATGTTATTTTCATTAATAAAGGGATGGGAACATGTTATCGATGTAACGGTATTTGTATTACTTTAAACGTCAAATTATGTTTTGCCGTTGTCTAAATATAAACAGTAATTATTGCAAATTTTTAACGTTGTAGATAATTTCTGAATAAAAAATAATTATTAAACTATTATTTCCACAGAACACAAATAAAAGATGGCTGATTTATTCTATCCCTCAAATTTTTTTAAAATATAGCTAAGCATGTGACAACACTGTCTGGTGTTAGTCTATAGAGTGCGGTTCATGACAGCAGTTGCCTTTGCTATACCCGGCTTGAAGAGACGAATTTACACCGTTTACATTGATCTATCGATATACCTACTTTCAAACTGATACCAAACGCGAATAAGTCACTTTTCGGATGTTATACATGAAAATGATGGTCCTTACTTTTAAAATTACTTGTAAAGTTAGTTAGTTATAAAGTCTAAAAGGTTGTTAAACGAAAGTAAACGTAGATAGAAAACATTGTGCAGTTTTAAAAATGCATCTAAAAAGTACGAAGTTCTGAACTAAATCGAGATGAGCGAGCAATTTACGGAATCTCTGGATGAAGGAAAAACAGATTGGTATTTAACAATGGACCACTATTATCGATATTAGTGATGTACATAGATGTGCAGTGTCGATAAAAGATTTTTCTTAATACTTTATACATATAGGTAGAGAAGTATATCAATGTGTATATAGATTTTTTATTTCGCATTATTATTCTTTTTTTTATATATATTTTTCTTTTTCTAATTATTGTATACATGTATGTGCAGATGTGCGTATGTATTATATGTATACTGACATTTCTTTATAAATAAAAATAGGCTACTAATAGTTTAGAGAAAGATGTGTAAGAAAGACCCCTTTTTTTACTTAAAAGTTTATTGTTAATCAAGAATGCAGACGCCTCCGCTACGCCGCGGCGGCTTGAGAAGACCTAGATTGACAGTGCATACGCCTCTTGTTATACCTGACTACTTACAAACTGATCCCGAAACGCTACTAAGTCACTCCAAAGTGGTGGTACTACCCGAGGACGACAGACTAGGCTAATAACCAACATCGGTCTGCTTACCACTCTTTTAAAAATCTACTACATTATCTGTTTACATTAATCTTTTTTTTCTTTTTTTTTTTGCCTGTACCAAGCTAGTGCTTCTAGTGTTTGTATCATAAGCACTTAACGACCAAAGTGCATATAACATTGATGCCGAACAGAATTTAGCGAGGTTTGAACACGGGTCTCATCTATCATGATATCCGTCTTCTACCGCTAGACCACGGCCGCTTAAAGAATATTTTCATATATCTCTCATCTTCTCATAAATATAAAGTAACAAATTAATATAATTATTGGTCCTTATGGATCCGCTCGGCACATATCGATCTCGATCAATGGATCAGTGCGAAAGGGACAACATGATTTAATAGATACGACTGACAAAGATGGATGTATAAACGTGTTATTACGGACAACAAATTGGCAGCATTTATGTAAAATTTCCTGCAGTACAATTTTGCTATACGCGACTTTTTTTTAATTTTGCAACGTAAAATTATGTTTTATGTCATACGAAATTGTGATGGTTATTAAGTCTGTTTAGCTTTGAATAATCGCTCTAGAAATTATGGGAATTCTAAAGTTATTATGTTTTAATTCAATCTTACAATGTTAAATCAAATATTTGTTATATTTACATAAGATAAGAAAAAAGAGTGGTCCCATACGCCGCCTTGGGGTAGCGCCACCACTTTCGAAATGTAACACCCGCGAAGTTGATCTAATAGCGTTTCTTGTTTGAAAGGAGTATACACTGTCTATTGACACTAAAGTCTTAGGTAAAGTAAAAAACCAATTCTATACATAGTTATATACAACCTAAATATATAACCTATTTCACAATTTTCAATGCATAAAAATACACTCAATTTACGGCACAAAAAAATTAGCACAGCCAACTTGCGCAGGCGCATTCTGTCAAAAATGCCGCCTCCAGATGACAGATGGAGTCACCTGTACAAAGCTGTTATACTAAATCAAAACGGTAGATGTGTTGTCTTGTTCACTCATTCAATATTTCCTATTACCCATCTCTTTTTCCCATCGATTATGTTTGCTGCTTGCATTAATATATTTTGATTTATTATTTAGTTAGTCCTATAAAGTAAGAGATTGTAATAGTAGGGTAAGGTTTTTATGATATGATATGGTACTTTTACTAAATCACTTTGGGAGACGTGCTTTGATTTTTCATTTTGAAAATTGATTTGTTTGTATTGTCTTTTGAATTATTGATTATTGGAACGGACTGGTGTCAAAGAGTGGTAAAAGGCTGCCGTCCTGGGGTAGTACCACCACTTTCGAATGGAACACCCGTGAAGTGACCTTGTCGCGTTTTGGGAGCAGTTTGAAAATACCGAGGTATAGCGATAGGAATGTGCACCATCTAGATTGGTGTATACTCGTCTCCTTAGGCCGGCATAGCGGAGACGACTGCCGCCCGTTGAGATTACTCTGTAGTCGTAGTTGTTTCCGTTCAAGGATCGCACTCTCTAGCTTTACACCAGGCGGAGTGTTGTCGTATGCCGAGCTCCAATAATATATATATTGTATATGAGTAAAACATACATATATTCACCTAGATATATATTTTTATATTAACTCGACATCAAACTACATTCTGCCTCATTTTAACCTAGAATGCGAGTCATGAACGAAAACAACTGCTATCATAGAGAAAAGTCTGACGACAGAAGTCGCCTCCGCTAAGCTGGCTCGAGGGGACGAATGTACATCGCCTAGGTTGACAGTGCACACTCCAAGCGATTAGATCCCTTCACGGGTGTTGCATTTGATTGCCCCATGACGGCAGTCTGGGCTACGATCCAACGTTAGTCTGCCTACCACTTTTAATAGTGCCTATAGACATTGAGCGACCAAAATCCGAATATAGTTGGTTAGAACTTGTTGTGGGTAGTTGTGTATTGCTTGCTAGTAAGAGAATAAAGTGTGTGAGTACAATATGCGCGTGTTTCATTGCATTACAACATGGTGACAGCGGTCGGTTATTAAAATTAGTGAAGAATATAAAAGAAGAACAAGAAAAAAATGGAACATGCAAGACCGCCATCGGAATTACGTACGGATGGGAGTCCAGTCGGCAGGGCCGATGCGTGGCGCAGGTGGAAGCGGCAGTTTGCATTGTTCCTGCAAGCGTCTGGGACGCATAAGGTGGAAGATGCAGTACAGACCAGCTTACTTATCAACTTAATTGGGCCAGAAGGTTATGACGTATATGAAACGTTCACATTCGACAATGAAGAACAAAAAGAGAATATCGAAATATTGTATAAAAAGTTCGACGAATACTTCGGTACAAAGTCGAATATAACTATAACTAGATATAAATTTTTTACAAGAAATCAAGAAGAAGGCGAAAATATTCAACAGTACGTCACAGCCCTAAAATTGTTGAGTAAATATTGTGAATTCTCAACCCTAGAGGACGGCCTGATTAGAGATCGCATCGTATGCGGTATAAGGAGCACAGTTTTGAGAGATAGGTTGTTGCGCGAAGAGGACTTGGACCTCGCAAAGACGGTGCGTACGTGCCAATCGTATGAAATGTCGTGCGAGGCCGGGCGTCAGCTGGAAGCGTCGACGAGCGGCACAGCAGCACCCGAACGAGTGTATGCCGTGGGAGCCCGAGGCCGCGGTCGCGGTCGGGGCGGCAACGGGCGCCGAGGCGCCGGCTACGGTTCGCGCGGCCGTGATGCTGCGCCAGCTGGTCAGCAGCGGTGTAACGGATGCGGTTATATAGGGTGTGATAGTGATACGTGCCCCGCGGCGCAAATAACGTGTTATGTGTGTCAAAATAAAGGTCATTTTGCGCGAGTGTGTAATAGTGTATATAATAAATCTAAAAATATTAGAAAAGTGCATGAAATTGAACAGTATGAAGAGGAAGACAATTCAAATTGTGAGTCATTTTATGTAACTGTAGTTAAGGATTTTTCTTTGAATAAAAATAGTGAGTGGGTTGAAACTTTGTATAATAATTTAGGGAAAGAAAATTTTAAATTAGATTCAGGTGCTGATATTAATGTAATATCATTTGAGAGATTTTTATTATTGGGATATGATACTAAAATAATTAAAAAACAAAATGTAAAATTAGAATCGTTTTCTGGTGATATTATACCCATAAAGGGTGTTTGTTATTTAGAATGGTTTTATAAAAACAAAGTATATAATTTAAAGTTTGCTGTAGCGAATATAAAATGTCAAAGTATTCTTGGTAGAAGTTCGTGTGAATTGTTAGGTCTAATTAGGAGAATTGCTGCAGTGAATATTTGTGAATATGATGATTTGTTTAAAGGTTTGGGATGTTTACCGGGTAAATATCACATTAATATTGATGAAACAGTAAAACCGGTCGTCTGTTCTGCTAGAAAAATTCCATTAAGTTTACGTGATCAATTAAAGACGGAACTTGACAATATGGTTAATTTGGGAGTCATAAGAAAAGTGGATCATCCGACGCCATGGGTTAGTGCATTGGTAATTGCAGCGAAAAAAAATAATAAATTAAGACTTTGTTTAGATCCGCGTCCTCTCAACATGGCGGTGCGACGCGCGCACTTTCAATTACCTACTGTGAGCGAATTAGCTGCTAGATTGCATGGTGCCCAATATTACTCAGTATTAGATGCTAACTCTGGCTTTTGGATGGTTCAAATAGATGATGAAAGCGCGGATTTGTGTACGTTTGCGACTCCGTATGGTCGGTATCAATTTTTAAGACTTCCATACGGCATCAATTGCGCACCAGAAGTGTTTCATTGCAAAATGAGACAATTAATAGAGGACTTAGAAGGAGTAGATTCGTTTGTTGATGATATTATAGTGTGGGGTACGAACAAGGCGGAACATGATTTAAGGTTAAAAGCATTATTAGAACGTGCAAGAAGTATTAATTTAAGATTTAATAAAGAAAAATGTAAAATAGGTGTAGAAGAAATGACTTATCTAGGGCATCTCTTTGACAGAAACGGTATGCGACCGGACCCGGAGAAAGTGCGTGCGATTACGGAGATAACGACACCCACAGACAGGAAAAGTTTAGAACGTTTTTTAGGGATGGTAAATTATTTATCTAAATTTATTAATAATCATTCTGATATTACATGTCCGTTAAACGAGTTATTAAAAAAAGATTCAGTGTGGCAATGGGAAACACATCAACAGGTCGCATTTGAAAATTTAAAACGCGCGGTCAGTAACGCGCCCGTATTAGCACTGTATACAGAATCGCGTCCCGTAGTGCTGTCAGTGGACGCGAGCGCGACGGCACTCGGGGCTGTATTATTACAAGACGATCGGCCGGTCGAGTTCGCATCGCGTACGCTCACCGATACGCAACGTAGATATGCACAGATCGAAAAAGAGATGCTCGCGATAGTTTTTGCATGTGAGAGATTCCATCAATATATATACGGTAAGGCTGGAATTGTTATAGAATCCGATCATAAGCCGTTAGAAAGTATTTTTAACAAGCCACTTATGAGCGTTCCTGTAAGGTTGCAAAGAATGATGTTACGTATTCAAGGTTATGATATAATAGTTAAATACAAACCGGGTAAATATATGTATATACCGGACACATTATCGCGGGCACCTCTTCCTGATCTGTGTTCGGATGAAATTAGTGAGAATGTTTTGATGCAAGTACATTTATTAATGAGTACGGTTAATATGAGTAATAATAAATTAACATTAGTAAAAGCGAATACATTAAAAGATGAGGAATTATGTGTTTTATTAGATTATATAAAAAATGGATGGCCTAACCAAAAAGGGGCGATGAAAGATGAATTAAAAGTATTTTGGTGCATGAAAGATGAACTATTTACAGTAGATAATGTAATTTTTAAAGAAAAATTAGTTCTAATACCGCGAGCGTTAAGAAGCCAAATGTTATCGATAGTTCACGAGGGACATCTTGGCATAGACAGGTGTAAGCGTCGAGCGAGGGAAGTGATGTTTTGGCCCGGTATGTCACGCGATATTGAGCTTTATGTATCTCGATGTGAGGTGTGTCAATTCAATAGTAACGCTCCCGCGAGAGAACCGATGATATCGATTCCGATTCCGGACATGCCGTGGAATAAAGTGGGTACAGATATATTTGAAATAAATAAAAAATATTTTCTCTTAATTGTAGATTATTATTCTAATTACGTAGATGTGTATCAGTTAGGTAGTATTACGTCATTTAATGTTATAGAATCGATGAAGAAGTCGTTTGCGAGATTCGGGATACCGGAAACGGTGATTAGTGATAACGGTACACAATTTAGCAGTCAATTGTTTAATAAATTTAGTCATGAGTGGGGTTTTAGTCATGTCACGTCATCCCCTAATTATCCTCAGGCGAACGGTCGTAGTGAACGAGCAGTACAAACGATTAAAAAGTTGTTAACAAAATCAGTTCAGAGTGGAAATGATTTTTACATAAGTTTATTAAATTATAGAAACACGCCGCGTGATGGTCTAAGATCGCCGGCGCAGTTATTGATCGGTAGAAGATTAAATTGTAAATTACCAGTACATCCCGAACTTTTACAACACGTGTCATATGACAAACAGCAATATAATAAAATGATTGAATTACAGGAAAAGAGTAGATTAAATTATAATAAAAAATGCAAAATTTTACCAGAATTAAATGTAGGGGATGAGGTCATTATGTGGAATAAAAAGGAAAAAAGTCGAGGTAAAGTCGTCGAAAAAGCCTCCACACCTCGCTCGTATGTCGTAGAAAATAACTTGGGCGCTAGATACCGTCGAAATAGGCGTCATTTAAGATATCTTTTGAATACCCAAAATGACATTGAAGACGAGCAAGGTGAGCAAGACGAGCAAACGGAGGAAGGTATGGAGGCTTGTGCACAAGGTACGCAAACCTCGTCAAGCTGGCTCGACTCTTTCACGCGAAAGGTACCGCGTTACCTCACGCGAAAGAAGTCAAAAACTCTAAATATAGTATTACCTAGCGTTTAAGATATTGTAGTTATTTAGTTTGTTTATAGTTTGAGTTTATTTTTCTTATTATATAATTTTTCTATTGTTGAAAAAAAAAATTTTTGGTGATGGGATAATGGTGATCGTTGTTTACTTGATTGGGGGAGATGTTGTGGGTAGTTGTGTATTGCTTGCTAGTAAGAGAATAAAGTGTGTGAGTACAATATGCGCGTGTTTCATTGCATTACAACAGAACTTAGCAGGATTTGAACAAGAGTCTCATCGATCGTGAGTTTATGCGTTCCACCGCTAGACCACAGTTATTAATTAAAGTAATTAAGTATGTCATTACACACACTTCAAATACACATAAAAGTTATGAACGATATAAGGGTAGGTAGTAATTTAGTAAAACAGCTGTCATAATAAACAGTGTAATTAATTAAAAACGTAACAAAAGAATACTTATTATCCTATTAATTTGTATCGATTAAAGACTATCGATTTAAAAGGTTGCACCATCAAAAGTCGATATCGATTACTAATTACAGAATGCCCTATCAATCATTATTGCTACCATACTACATATTAAAGTTAAATCGCCTACTATTAAAGGTGAAAATAGGTTATTTTTAATTTTGTTAGATTGTCTGAAATATAGAGAGATTAATGACGTAATTAATTCTAGAGCCTATATAACTTTAATATACTTTTTTTCCAAAGATTACAATCTTGAATATTAATACTTAATCTAATAGTAGCTCGGCATATGACAGAGCAGTGTTATGGAGCGATTCGCATGATCTGCTCAGGGTGTGCTCTGTCAATCTGGACGGTGCAGTCTCCTCAATTCGTCTCAGCGGAGACCGCTCTAGATACTATTAAAACTTGTCATGAATGCCTCATGTTTCTCGAAGTTTTATTTAAAATTATTTTAATATTGATCTATTTAATATTTATTTATTTCATCAATGGTTCTAATTCTTATTTTTATTAATATTATTATTATGTTCATATTTATTTATTATATATGTCTTTTATTTATTTATCTATTTCCTTCTTTATGGTATTTATATACAATTTTTTATTTTATTATTATTATTATTTTTATTTAAAAGGTTTTTTTTTACTTTTACTTTTGACTTTTATTTTTACCTTAGTTAAGTAAACAAAGAGCGGGGTACCCTGAGATACGGGTTTTACGCCTAGTTCAGGGGCCTTGTTTTTTTTTAACCATTTGTAATAATTTTGCAATAAACCTTTATTTTGTTTTATTTTTATCTAAAAACTAATTATAATAAAATTAAGTTATATTATAATACAATTGCTTAGTAAAATTGGAAATAAATGAGTTGACCATCGTACACGGTAGTGGACGTAATGGCCGCCGATCGTGGGTTAATTTCATACCATCTGATAACACAGCGAGATCTCCATGTAATAAGGAGTTATGTAGACTAAAAAAATGTGTAGATTTAACAATTTACTAATATTACATAGTTCTCTTATATTATTAGTGAAGTTAAATTTTTTACAATGTTTAATAGAGACAGAGCTTTCACATGCACAGACGGATTAAAACAAAATAATATTGGTTCCAACCCATATTCAAACTTGGGCGTCTCAATTGCGAGTGGAGACACGGTCACATTTTTTAATTGAAAACGGTCAAAATAATCCTAAATATGTCTTTACGTAAATTTGACAGAAAATTTGAAAGCATAAAAAATTGGGAAAGTGTCCAATCTATGTGTTAATTAAGTCTATGGTTAAAGCGACGAATACGAAAAAAATGTTTATAATGAAAAAATAATTTAGCATGATTTATAGCTTACTCAGCTCGTAGCAAATTGCGAGGCTGTTTGAGACGTTTAAGTTAAGTATAACTTGCGCATACGCACGCGGGTTGCAGTTCCAGTCAAAAAATTTGGCAAAATCACACCCGGCCAGTGAGTTTAGTCAGTAAAAGCATTTTTCGTTTTTATAAAGAGTTTTTACAACATTTTGTTCATCAAAAATTTCCGAAATAGACATACAGAAATTAGACAAGCGTACTTAATTAATTTCGTTAAATATATTGACAATTCCCAAGCTACTTGAGGTATTTATGCATACGTGCTCTTCTTTGTACACCCACATAAAGTAAATTGTTTATATTAGCAATTTCTTAACAATCTTCTCTGTTGCCTTAATTCTTATTTACTAATCAGAGCAAAAGCACTCAGGCACTGAACAAACGCGCGATCGACCCGCAACGATGCACGCGAATTTTAATAATTCCTACTTAACTATTTGAGTCTATGACAGCTTTAACGCTAGCTTCAGTTAAAGCTATTTCAAGCACTGAATCTTTCATTGCTCTGAGATCCCAATTATCGTCATAGTTCAACAAAAAACAAACACCTAAACTTTCCTTGTGTATTTATTTATTTTATTATTTTCGTTTTAATTAATAATAATACTCGTAATATTATTTCGTATTTAGTATCAACCCTACGAGCATATTAAGTGGTAACCTCAACCCCTTGTGGTTATCCCCTGCTAAGGGTTGTGTCCAATTGTAAATATTGACATTTTGACCAAGGATTACAGTATTATAGTGGTTAGTTTAAATTTGATATTTTAACTGGACATGTAATAATAATAATTTAATTTCTATTCAAAATTGAACTTTAAATCATTGGAATACAGATTGATATTGGATAAAAGGTATATTAGTTAATGTTTTACCTGTCAGACCAGCAAAGGGCTTCGTCTCTATACCTGAAACACGGAAAATTTAACTGTGAAATTTGTATTTGAGTTTATTTATTTAACTATGACATAGACAGAGGTATTGGAAATTATTTTGATATTTTAGAAAGCTGTACTTCAAAGTGTCCGTTGGATAGTACTAGGCAGTTAAATTACAGAAGTTTAGTGCAAAGTTGAAGATTCAAATAGATTTTTGGTAGCCTCTGATGTCAAACTTACATATACTTAGGTAAGTAAAAATGTTACCACACACCCAGATGCCAGTTTAACTAACTTAAAATAAATATACAATTTAATCAAAAGTATACGTCTTATCGCCCAGAACTTAAGGTTGAAATTACCTCAAACATAATGAGAGTGGCGCCTCACTTAGTCTTGCAAATTACTATGTAAGAAGACATCTGTATGCGAGTCGCGATCTCTACCAATATTAGAGCGGAACTTTCTTGCTTCTGTACCGTACATACCTATCTATACACACCAATATAATATATGTACTTTATATAAAGCCAGGCCTATAATCATTACAGGGGCAAACAGAACTTTGCAAATTGTTTCAGATGTCTTCAATCAAAAAATGTTTAAGTTATTCCAAGCATACCAGAACAAAAAATAGTTTATATTGTGTTATAATAATAATAATAAATGTTTAGTGGTAGTTTTTTTTTTACAATTTAGCTTCACGCCAGTAAACCATATTGGTTTGTCTTGACGTTGCACATTCGTTCTTAATTATGACTAAATTACACAGAAAAAGTTAAATAATAAGTATATACAATTTAAATGAAATGATAAACAAGTTTAGTGTTAAACAAATTTAAATTGTTCGCGCCTCTTTTTAAATATATATCTTGTTAGTTGTCTATTAGGTAGGCAACACTATATTTGGGACTGATATCGCAACTAATTCTATAAAAACTGGAAGAAGTTTAAAGGTCAGTGGGGCATGTATTTTTCCTTCAGGACAGATTTTATTTCTTTTGTTCCACACTGTCTTGATTCCGCCTTCCCTATACCCGCTCGTCCTTCGAGTATTTTACCGCTGTTAACAAAAAATAGTAGTTCGCACGCAACAAATGGACGAGAAATCTATTTCCAGTATTTATTTTTATAAATATAGTTCTATAGTAATTATTGGTAGGCAGACTGATGATGTAACCTAATAGCGTTTTGGGATCAGTTTGAATGGACGATGCAAATTTGTCTTTTTTAGCCGGCATAGTGGAGACGACTCTTCGCTGCAGGCATTTAAGGTAACAGTTGTTTTCATTTTGCGAAAAAAAAATCAATAAACGTACGTAAAAAAGGATATTGCATTATTTAGGACTTTATTAAACCAAAACTCGTATATCCAGCCACCTGTCTTAAACGCGTATATAGAATATCCCGTACCGATGTTTTTCATAAATTTTCGCCAAATAAACGCGCCCCTACATAAAATATTTTTAATAAAAGTGTATGTATTCTTGCATCTCTATAAAATTTATACATTCATACTGTCTTCAGTTTCGGTAATATCAAGTTTGCGTTACATATACGCGTAACATGCGTGACGTGTGCATTTTCAATGCATACCTATGATATATTTATGTATAGATACCAACAGCCGTGAGGAAAAATCAGCGATTACAATGGATATTTTAAAGAGTTGACAATGATCTTCGATGTAAGCTGAGAGTAACTGTCACAGAAGAAGATCTGTAAACAGCAGTCGCGTCCGCTATACCGGCTTATTAAGATGCTGCTACATACTGAACTTGATGAGTTGAAAGAGAAAAGACTATTTTTTTTTATTGTAGCTCGGCATGTGGCAACACTCCGCCTGATGTGAAGCTAGAGTGCGGTCCATGAATGGAAAGAACTGCTACTGCAAAGAAACCTGTGCGGGTAGTAGTCGCCTCCACTATGCCTGCTTGAGGAGACGAGCATGTACCATCTTAGATAGACAGTGCAAATTCCTCTCGTTATACCTGGCTACTTTCAAACTATTCCCGAAACGCGACAAAGTCACTTCACGGGTGTTACATTCGAAAGTGATGGTACTACCCCAGGACGGCAGACTGGACAAATAACCATCATCAGTCTGCCTACCGCTCTTTAATATGTCGCTTTCAATTTTTAGAAATAGATAGATTATAAAATTAATCATTAGAATTACTCAAAGTGTTTATTATATATTTCTGTGACTGATGATAATGATCAAATTACAACTTGAGTGGTAAGATTCGAACCGAAAACCTGCACATATGAACCATATGTTACAACCTTTCAAACTTAAAGTAACGTTCAGAAACGTAATTTTACGTTCAGAAAGGAAACAATAAATCGAACACACGTTCCTAATAAATTCGATTTGGAAACTTAGAGAAGGGGTGGTATTCTGAAGACTTAACGAAAACTTAACGCATAAAACGTAATCGAATCGCGTTTACGAACATTGTTAGACCTCTCCGTTGCAATTCAGAACATCCGCGACATATCGTTTGCATTTCACAGTTAATGATATTGCTTTCCTGAACGACAGCGTAATAGTCGCTTTGTGAAATATTCAATGGAGGGGGAAGAGAATATGTAAAGTTGTACCAAAGCACTGTTATTGCTAATAAGGATTTTTAGCGTTATTTTCCGCTGTACTCTATTCTTGAATGTTTATTGTTTCGAAAATGTTTTCGTCGTTATTTTTGTAATAAACAAAATCGCGTATAGATGTTTAGAATAATGAATTATTAATTGATATCTATTTTATTTGTACACAAAACAGAAAAGTAGTTCAATTAAACTTAGACTATTTCAATTTTACGATACGTAGCAGTACCCTTCCAAAACAATGTGTACCAACATGCTTAAAATTACCTGTTTACTTAAAGCAACCAACCACCAGAATTAACAGCAGATTTTTTTTTATTAATTAATTAGTGTTTTTGTCTCTTTTTTATGTTTTGTATTATTGTGTTTTGTTTTTATATTAGTTTAAGCTATTCATAGGATTGACACCGAAAAAACAAAAATAATAAAAAAATGAACTGTAAATTAAAAGAGATTTAAAATAATGTATGAAAAAACTCCTTGTAAATTACACGTGAGTTAAATGATATAAACAATTTATAATTACATCAAAACATGGGAACATTAACCCTTTAAAACCCTTAACGACTGCCAACCTCTGATCTGACGGGTCTCAAAATGAAACTGTAAGCAACTTCAAGCTATTCCGTACACATGTCACCGCAGTACCGCAACTAATTCTATTCTAGTACATAAAAGCATTAAAAAAAACTATTACATAAACTACGTTTTTTAATATTTTAGTTCAGTATATGACAACACTCCGCCTAATGTAAAGCTGCTACAGATAGATACTAGAGAAAGCAGTCGCCTCCGCTATGACGGCTTGAGGAGACGAATGTGGACCATCCAGATTGTCAATGCACGCTTCTCTCGTTATATCTGGCTACTTCCAAGCTGATCCCGAAACGCCACAAGGTCACTTCACGGTAACAACCGAAAGTGGTGGTACTACCCCAGGACGGCAGACTGGGCTACTAACCATTCTGCCTACCACTCTTGAATAGTGCTAAATTTTTTTTATTGTTAACATTCTAAAAAAAAATTATTATGTGCTAACCTGGTATTTATATATTTAACACAATACATTTCACAACTATTTCCTTCAATATTCTGTTCGGCGCATCCTGTTTATGTCGTACAATCGATAAATAGAATAGTGACATAGTGACATAGTGGCATAGTGACGAGGCTCATGGACCCCCACTGCGCACACCATCAGGCCAGTCGACATCACAATATATCGTGTCAAAATATATATTTAAAAAAAAACAACAAATCTTAAAATTCGTAACACGTATTGGCAATTTGGCGCCAAAATGTCATCACACGATTCCGTTCGTTGTGAACAAAGCATGTTGAAAATGGCATAAAATTACAATCTACTCACACGTGACGCCAAACAATACCCATTATAAGGATTAAATTTAATTTTAATTAATTAATTTACAATAACCTCGTTATACTTCGTCTGATGTTACGCTAGAGTGCGGTCAATGAGTGGAAACTAACAGCTACCACATATAAATGTCTGCAGGTAATATTCGCCCTCACTATGCTGGCCCAAAATCCAGGTTGACCAATTTAATTGTGTTGGAAAGAGACGCAGACAAAAGCTATGATGGTTTTTACACCGTCCTTGAGTAGTGCCATCACCACACAAGTGTACCAGGTGTGGAGAGATCTACTTGTGTTTAAGAGATTGTGTCCTACCCATAAACGGTAGATATTTGTGTCCTCAAGTCGCAGTGGCGGACTAAGGCTAAAGCGGGCCTATTTTTAGTCATGATACATACTTGCGTTTCGTAAAAACCTAATTTGTGGGCCCCAAAAATTACGAGTCCTAAGCACGTGCCTAGGTTGCCTAGGCCTTAGTCCGCCCATCTCAAGTCGGCGTAGCGGAGGCGACTGTGGTTGCAGTTATCACCGCTTCAATTCATCTTATAATTGTAAAATATTGGCGTAAAATCCCAGAAGTTAGGGAGTATTGATATATACAACTAGATTAGCGATAACGCTCCCAGTGTGACGCGAAAGAAAGGAAGACCGCAGTCACTTTTGGGTTTTCTGTGAGATAGTATTTGACTTGACGGCAACATTGTCAAATCGTTTGAAGCGGTTTACGCTTTTTTCATGGAGGTTTGCTCCTCTAGTATATATCTCTATGTTAGGTATTTATTAAACATAATGAATATTTTTTATTCTTTGAGAAATGACGTATGTACTAAGTATTATACGAGTAGATAAAAGTGCAAATTTCCATGGTTATGTAAACATATTAAGTTGTCTGTCCAAATAACAACCAGTTTCGTTCATAAGCTATCGGCTTACAAGATATACAATACTTATTTATATATATGTATGTTAAATCTTATGAGCTTGTATTCTAATAGAGAGGTTTTACCAAACTTTTACTAGAGATTGTTATTGTTAAGAACATAAAATATCATGCGTATGGTGGCTTTTTTATAATTGTACCTCGGCATGTGACAACACTCCGCTTGATGTAAAGCTAGAATGCGGTCTATGAATCGAAACAACTGCTACTACAGAGAAATATGTACAGGCAGCAGTCGCCTCCGCTACGCCCAGCACACTCTCTACTCTTGTTACGCCTAGCTACTTCTCAACTGTTCCCGAAATGCGACAAGGTCACTTTACGGGTGTTATATTCGAAAGTAATGGTACTATCCCAGGACGGCAGACTGGGTTAATAACCATCATCGTCTGCCTGCATCATTCGTCTCCTCAAACCGACATCGCGGAGGCCACTGCTGTATGTGGCCTCACCATTATCACTCGTAGCTTAGAAAACAAACAAATAGACGACTAAAACTTCTAACTTAAGTCATTAGTGTAAAATAACACTTGCATAGAATTTGTGCAAATATGGCGTTCAACAGATGCATTCTCATTTGAGTACTGTAACTTACAGTTTGTTGCCTGTTCAACCTGTGTATTTGGACCCACTACGAATTGAACTTATAAATAAAGAAATAAATATTTGAAAGAACGGGGGATATATTACAAAATATATCTAAATCACAACATGATGACCTTGACCGCACTCTGCCTAGAAATTAGAAACAAAAACTACAACCGCAGAGAAATGTCTGCAGTCAGTAGTCGCCCGCTATTCTAGTTTGAGGAGACGATTATTCACTATCAAAATGGCTAGTACACTGATCTCATAATAATTTCAAACTGATAGTGAAACGAGATCACTTCATGGGGGCACACGGGGCAATGTGTTGTTACTGACTCAGGATGGCAGACTATAACCATCATCAGTCTGTCTACCATTTCTTTTATCAATGTATACATCATTATTTTACTCTTATTATTCAACCGGTCACTGTCGAGTGATAATGAATAAACGGATGAATTTTTCGGTCGAATACATTACAAATATGGATGAATCGACTTGAGTATTATAAGTGAGCACTAAATGGTAAAGTTAAAGTGTGAGACGATGTTTAATTACTCAGAAAAGCAATTAGTTGGTCGTTAACTTAACAAATGATGTTTGCATTTTTATCAATCTGCCTACTGATGATCAGGTTTTTGTATTTCCCTTTTACAAATAGTAAATATGAGGTTTTTTTTAAAATTGTAATTACTATTATTATTATCACACGCCTACGCACCTTTTATATAAATTATATTTATGTTGGATGATAAATGAAATTTATTTATTTGCAGGAGCATTATTCAGGTACTCTGTCTCTCGACATGCAAAATTACTTATAAATATACACACAATTTATAAAATTAATAAGTTATACAAATAGAATCAAATTATTAAACAATCATTAGCAAAAAAATTTGTAAAAATTAATTATCATTATAAAGGAAGACAATATTATTTTTTTTATTTCAGAAATGTCTTTACATGACATTACATAGATGACAGATTAAACCAGGCTGTTGTCCTGGGGCAGTATCATCACATTCAAATGTAACTAATATTTGAAGAGACCTAGTTCCGACACAGGATCAGCTTGGAAGTAGCCAAGTATAACGAATGGGATGTCTCTTCAAGCTGACATAACGGAGGAGATGCTGCATCGTCAGCTGATATTTCTCTGTGGTCGGAATTTCCTCCGCCTATGATCGAACTACTATAAACATATGTGTTTGTATTAGATACATTTTTTGAGAGCATATTAGTCTAAAGTCTAAACGCTGCAGCGCTAAAACGTTGCGCGTTATATACAATGCAAATGGTTTGGGTTAGTCAGACATACTCTAGACTCTGGCTTAACGTCAGACGGAGAGTGGTTTCAATAAAAAAAATCCTGCTACGTATAAAAGTCTAAGAAACAATTTGAAATATAAATAAATAATCAGCATTTTCATATCGGTATATTGCGGTGCCCCAGAACAAAATAATCAGTAATTTTCTATCAATGACCAACGCCGACCAAAACCTCTTATTAGTATAAAATAAAAACAATAACACTGTACCAGATTATAGACCCAGTTTAATGAAAGAATGTTATGGATATTCACGGTTTTTACAACTAATCTATACCAGTTCATACTGTCGTCTAATAAATGTGTTTTTATTTATTTATTTTAAGCCTTATATTTTAAGGATTATATTGAAAAATAAAGGTGTTAAGTTTAACACATAAACAAAAAAAAAATATCAATATTTCAAGTTAACGCAGCCCTTAAGTAGCTAACTAAACCAATTTATTTTTAAAATAAATCATTTATCTTTATTTTATCTACACGTATACAAAGTAAAATTAATAAAAAAATAACATCCATACATTTCCAACGTTAACCCGCACCATACAGTTTTCACGTTTGCCGTGTAAAATCACAGCAGAGTAATAATTCTCATAATCCGAGTGAGTATTAAACATAACCTTTCACACCTAAAAGTACAGTCAGAAATATTATATTCAACAATGAACAATTATTATTTCCAAACCACAATACTAATTTTATCACACATTTTTATTTCATTTGATAAATAGGTGATATTTTTAATTTTCCTGTAATATAAATTTAAAAAAAACCACATTCATACCTACACACACAGAATAAAGCTAAGATACCTATCGGTATGTATCAGACAACTAACTATCTAGAACAATTAATTTTTATTCGGCAATATATTTTTAATACTTTCTTGTTATATTTTTTTCTTTAAATCTATTGGCGCGGCCGCTGTCCAGCAGTAGAAGGCATGGACGCAGGATCAATGTAACCCAACTGTCTCCCACTTTCCGAAATGTATCCGTGCCGATAACGGAACATCTGGAGCTTCTTGGTGTCTCCTTATCATCGACTCTAAATTTTGGCTCATATATCGAGTCAAAAGCTCTTTTGGCCTCAAAAAAGCTTGGTATCCTCTCGAAGGTGAGACATACCGTCTTTGTACAAAGCACAAGTAAGGACCTGCATGGAGTACTGCTCTCACCTTTGGGATGGATCTGCCAAATACCAACTTGCGGCATTGGAGTCGATCGAGAGGCGCGCCAAGAAGCTAATAGGCGATGACGCTCTAGTCAAGTCTCGGCTACAAAGCCTTGAGCACCGACGAAACGTCGCCTGTTTATCGGTCTTTTACCGGATACATTTCGGAGAGTGTGCGCAAGAGCTACACAACTTAGTTCTACCATCACCTTTCTTTTATCGGACGTCCAGACACCCGGAGAGGTACCATCCATTTATGGTCCAAGTTCCAAAAGTGCGTACGAGGCGTTTTGACAACACGTTCCTCGTGCGTACTGCGAAACTGTGGAACTCTCTCCCGGTGTCTGTGTTTCCCGAGAAGTACAATATGGGCCTCTTCAAATTAAGGGTAAACAGGTACCTCATAGGCAAGCGTGCTCCATCTTAGACCGCATCACTGCTTAACATCAGGCAGGGTGCGGTCAAACGTTTGCATATTAAGCATAAAAAAAAAAAAAAAAAAAAAAAAAAAAAAAAAAAACCCGTATTCAAACGTTGACCGGTACCAATGTAACTATTTTATGTACTTTGATCACTCAGTGTCTATTATACAACCATAGGCATAAAACATATTTGGCTATAAATAACCATTTTAAATCCGAATTAATAAGTAACAACCTAATAATATATAAAACGTAGTTTTTATTGTTACATAACATATATCTATCTAATATCTAAAAGGTATATTTACTTACCTATCTCTAAAAACAACCAAAATCGTGAAGAAATAAAGGCGTAATTACACGATGCAATCTCCAAGCAGAAAATAAGGTGTTAAACTTATTAATACAAGAAAATACGTGCTATATTATATCCGCGCAATTGTGTAACATTGAGGGATTTCTCGCAATAATTGAGATAATTATGACACGTATTCGGTCAAAATAACAAGTCATTATTGCCAACCGCTGAGTCAGTCACATGCTGATAAAGATCTAGACTGTATGTATTTGTTTATTATATACTAACGGTACAGTATGAGACATGAATGTTATTTATTATCTACAATTTATTTTATTTAAAAAGTATTTTTTTGGTCTCGAGTCTCGACCGTAGTGGTAGTTGTCATTAAATTCATGTATTCGGATCTTCTAAAAATATAATAAAATCGAATGATTACGTATTATATCACACCCCAAAATCAAATCTCAACTTTCGAGATCTCATTTTTGATCTCTTATTCGAATGCCTATACTGTGAATATGCAAAACAATGCATTTGATAGGTTTCATAGTATTTCAAAACATTCGTAGAAAATTTCTATTTTCATGAATTGTGACAAAAAATGTGTTTTTACTTAAAACAGTTTCAATCTAATGTAACACCCGTGAAGTAACCTTGTCGCGTTTTGGAAATAGTTTGAAAGCAGCCAGGTATAACGAGAGGAGTGTGCACAGTCTCCTCAAGCCGGCATAGTGGAGGCGACTGCTACCCGCACAGGTTTCTCTGTAGTAGCAGTTATTTCCATTCATGGACCGCATTCTAGCATGAGCATCATCTAACATCAGGAGGATCATCACATGCCGGGCTACAATTTAAAAAAATCTAGGGGTGTGATATATTTATATTTAACAACATAAAAGTGTAATTTAATTAGTCTAAAATTCATTAACTCGAAAGCCATTTATTGCCTTGAAATCGTCAATCTATCGTGAAAGCTCGTCCACTCGCACGCTTTATTTTTAGACGCGTTCGAAACATCCATAATGTTCGCTTCAGCCCATCACCATAAAATAATATTCCTTAATACTTTATAATAGTCGCCATCCGAGATAATGTACATAAGTATTCGAATTACAGGGCGGCTCGATCGTGGGTTATATCGAATCTCACGCTAAGCTCTGATTGGCTGCGGGTGGCGAAATTGTCAGATGCCACGGATCGAACGATGACAGATGAATTGAATGATTTTATTTTATGTCCGTTGATGGGTTTCGATTTCGATTAAATTTTATGTAATTTGTACTTCTTATATTTTTTATTCCGATGCCTTTTTTTTGTAGTAGCCCGGCCTGTGATTTAAATTATTATTACTACTTAAAATAGGTATATCTAGTAGTATATCCCCGTCTACTACGTTTAGGGATGGCGTGAGATATAAAGGTACAAGAGCCCCTGCTGTTTAGCAATTTGTCAAAGAACTGTTTCACAGCTACGACTTGTGTTGTTTTGTAACAACTAGTATTTGTTTCATTGTAATTTAATAACATAATAAAATTATAAATTATTTGTTTTAAAATGAATTTTTATTCATATAGAAGCATGATATAATGATAGTAGTCGGATATATCGAGAGGAGTTAGCTCTGGCAACATGGATTGTCTGTTCTCATCAAGCCAGCATATAGGAGGCGACGGCTGCCTGCAGATATTCCTCTGTAGTTGCAGTTGTTTTTCGCACCGACAAAAAATAAAATCGACAAATATTTTTCACTATACATATATAAAACAAATATCAATACTCTGTTTTGTGGTTAATGTAGTAAAAAAGATTTATAACAACACAGTAATTAAAATTACCATTTAATCTACATAAATACATCAAAAGGAAGTATCCAAAACACAGCTTTAAAAACGTCCAATTTACACATTAAATTCAATAAAATCCTAACTAAAAAAATAACCAAACCATTAATTAAGTGAATATACCACTTATAAATTACATCCGAGCCGTATCTCTTACGATAGCGCCCCCATTCACAAATTATTCAAAATTACTTCAAAAACAAAACGAAGTGCTTGATAAATCGCATCGATTGCTCTTGAGACTCCTTGTAAGTGTGAAATAAAGTTTATAACACTAAACAGCTTATGTATTTCCAATAATTGTTAGCTATTTTGAGCTTTAACGCTTTAATAATAGTGTAGAAGTTTGTGTTAAAAGGTTATATGTCAAAAAGTTTGAGTTATTTGCCTTGCCGCGCCGCCTGGCGGTATGAAAATGAGTGAGATACGTTTTGTCTCTACAACATGCTGTGAGTGTCGCGATCGAGCATGTCCTTTATTTGTTTAAATCAACTCGTAGTCTTTTGTTTTTCAACTTTCCTTATCCTTCCTGCTCGCATTGAAAGCGATTGTCGTTCATTTCATTATCAATTTATCCTTTTACCATCTGATCCTTGGATCTTCTTTCATGCATCTAAGAGCGGTAGGCAGACTGATGATGGTTATGGAACTGATCTAGTCGCGTTTCAGGATCAGCTTGGAAGTAGCCGTGCATAAAGGAAAGAATGAGCCTTGTCAATGGATGTTACCTATCAGTTTAACCCGGTATAATAAGAGTAGACACATGAATAGACGCTCCACATTCGTCACAAACCGGCACAGCGGAGGCGACTATAGCCTGCAGACTTTTCTCAATTGTTTCCCTTCATAGACGCTCTAGCTTAACATCAGGCCTACCCTAACTAAAATATAGAAACAATTAAAAATATATTTAAACCAAAAGTAAATCGAATACAATAAACAAACTAATTGCATATGTATCAAGATCCTTTATTTAATATACGTCTCTTATCTTAACCGATAACTTACATGTAACGTAAACGAAGGGCCCAAGTTATTCTTAATTAGTACAATCTTAACTTATGCATTGTGATTGTTATGCAAATGCACCACTCTCGGGTAAGCGTTAAGTGGCGTTTTATTCGATTTGTTCAAGATTAGATTATTTTATTTACAGACTGAAGATGTTATAAATATTTATTAACGAATCAATATTTTATTTATATGTAATTATTTTTAATAACTTATTATATTATTTCCTGAAACAGCTGTACATTTACCTACAGCCTTTCTCATAGTAGTTGGCATGTAACCAAACTCTGTCTCATATTAAGCTATAGCAGAAATAACAGCTATCACAGAGAAATGTCTACAGGTAACAGTCGCCTCCATCATGCCGGCTAGATAAGACGATAGGTGCATAAAACAATTTGTGAACTAATATGTACAATAAACAAATGAACTGCTATTATAAAGTCTGGCGAAAATAAAAGTTGCGACAAATTATCATATAAAGTTATACCCTATTTTTCGGGTAAACGCTTTTGTAAAAATGTCGAGAGGGGAAGTGTTCTTACATTAGCACTCGATGACGGGGAGTTGAGCACCTTTTAATTCTTTCACCCCATTTGACTCGACCTGCACACTCTTTGTTGCTTTAACATAGAATGGAATAGAGTTCCAAAAATAATTTATTATACTTATACTCACATTAACAAAATACATATCGCATTTAGTCACCTGTAGGCCGAGTGTAAATTTTAATTTACTTCACCAATAGTATCACTTTGTTACCTCAACTGTCATCTCACTTTACGCGGAGAGTACGTAGATTAAAATCACTCCTCGGCCCTACAATAAAAATTTGGGCTTAGGTTTACTAAACCTTGATAAAATTTCCCAAATGTTTAATTGGTTTAACATACTATTAATATATCAACGTATTTTCAAAATCGATTAGTTTAAAAAAAAGTTTTATTGTGTTTTTTATGTTATAAAGTACTAATATTTTTAATAACATGCAGAATTTATTTGCTTACAAATTCTCTTTTTCATAATTATATTATGTTGTAAGACTCCATGCCTATCGCTATTCTGAATATTTTTCTCTAATTCTTCGTGTTGGACGATGCCCTTTCATTAGTGCCCAATTGCCCGGGAGACGGGCCACAGACGGAACGGGCCCTTTCGCACATTTTCTTTTAAGCCCTCTTTTATTCCCTTTCTTATATCAAATAAAGAATGTCTTAAGAATTATAGCGTCATGTAATTAGCAACGGCAAAAGGTTCAATTTAATTGCTTTTTTCAAAGTTAAGAATTTTATTTTTAATTAATTTGTTTCGGTAATTTACGAGAGTATGT
Source organism: Tinea pellionella (assembly GCA_948150575.1). Lineage (NCBI taxonomy): Eukaryota > Metazoa > Arthropoda > Insecta > Lepidoptera > Tineidae > Tinea > Tinea pellionella. Next base: position 5,304,382 of record OX411263.1, on the reverse strand, counting down.
TTCATTGCCTTTTTATAGTAAACCGGCATGTGTCTGTATGAGAGAAGAGAATTGGTATCTCCTCGAAAGTCGCCTCCGCTATGCCGGCTTGAGGAGACAAATGAACTCCATCTATTTTCAGGGCACACTTCTATTATAACCGGCAACTCCCAAATTCGCAAACTTGAATCTTTGACTGTTGCATTTTACCGTGACGTAACCATAAAACGTTAACATTTACTCCACACGCGTTGCAGTATCGTGTAAATTCATATTGTTATTGTAAAAAGGGTGGCTGATCCCGAAAAAATTATAGAAAAACTTATTTGGATTCTTTTCATACATTTGACGTTAGTAACATTGCTTTGACGTTTACTTTAAAGTTAACCAGCCAGGAATCGCTCGTTACGGTTAGCGTTAAAGTAAGCGTTAAAATTGACAGGTGCGACGATGGTCCAACGCGTGTGGAGTAAATGTAAACGTTTAACGGTTACGTGGCCGTAAAAGTAATAGTTAAAGTAACTTTAATGGGTCTTTTGGTGTAAATAGACCTTAGTCTTTCTAAATAACAGGTCACATTCTTCTTCGTACACTCAAACTTCGCTTTTGCAGTGATAAAACGCCTCTATGGACAGTGGGTCTAAGCGGAAATAGCTGTAGAAACCCAGGAAGTATTTTTTTAAGACATGCAACATAATTAGGTAATTATATGATAATATTTAACCGCAAAAACGCTACTCTGGGTTTGTTTACTTAATGAAGAAAATGTATCTAATTAACTGTAAAACGGAGAAAACGTTAGAGTAAAGAAATTGAAAAGGGTAGGCAGACTGATGATCATTATCAGCACAGTCTAACCTCGCTAAATTGTGCCCGGTACCAATGTGACTATTGATCTCTCAGTGCCAGGCATTAAAAAAAATGAGCTGGTTGAAGGGATTGTACTATGAAGAGCAGGGGAGCAGTCCCACCTTAAGGACTAATGTTACTTGCATATTTTTATGTTTCTCTCAGCTCCTACTTTAAATATAACTTATGTTTACGTTGCTATGACAACTGACGTGTGTAGATTTGTTTGATTGATATTTACATGTCATTTTTTTCATTTTTCCCTCATAACATTGACAACTAAATGACGTGCAATATGTAAAAAACATATAGAAACATTGACAACAATACTGATCTCCTTTACTTAATGCAATCAGAAAGAGAAGGCAATTGTAATATTCCGATAAAGAATTTTGAAAAAAAAAACTGGGACTGCTCCCTTGCTCTTGATAGTACATAATATATACTTTGAATCCGTTTTTTGTTTAATATTTTGAAGCTTCTAGACCTCGGTTAATCGTAAGGCAATATTAATGAAGTAAATTTTGAACTTAGGTTAGTTACAAACTTTAATCTAGATTTATATCATAATATTATTAAAGGTGCATGTACTATAGATAAGTAAAATCAATTAGAACTCGTTTATGAATGGAAGGAAGTAAACTTACGGCGAACCTAATAACCTAGGTTCCCAGCTATTCATTCTAGTCTAGGACTTATCTAAATTAACACAGGATCTTTATTGGGTAATAAATTAATGTCTTAAATAGAAAGCAATTTATTTAAAATATTTTTTATATGGATTAATAAAATCTTTAATTCTTAACCCGTAATGCACCACCCTTGTTAAAATCGCACTAATCACCACCATGTGTCTTAAGGACTTATATTTTGTTTTTAAAAATAAAACAATGCCATTAAATATATTAATTATTTATTTTTGTTTTAGATATAAGCCGGCATAGTGGAGGTGACTGCAGCCCGTAGAGATTTCTCTGTGGTAGCAGTTGTTTCCATTCATGGACCGCACTCTAGCTTTACATCAGGCGGAGTGTTGTCACATGCCGAGCTATAATAAAAAAAAAAAAAAATAAAAAAAAAAGGACCTATCTATAAATTAATCAATGTCAAACATATACTCAAATAAAACCTAATAATATACGCAATATTTCTATATTCTATAAAATTTAGTCGCCTAAAATGTTCCAAATGTACGGTAATTTACATAGATAGTTACATTGGTACCGACCAGCGAGATTTGAACACGAGTCACATAGATCGTGAGTTTACGCCTTCTACCGCTAGACCCCGGTCGCTCATTAATAGATAATAATCCATCATTATTACCTACACATTAACACTCGAAAAAGCTCTCTCAAAAATATATTGAAACTTATATTGAAATTTTTACTAGTAGATAAACAAGTAAAACTAAATTCGCAATCACACGATGAGCGGAATGATATGTTTATGAGTCCATTGTGAAATTACAGCAAGGTACAAGGTTCTGTTCTTACCATATATGGGTATTACTGTACCTTGTCACGTATATTTTACTTTCTTATTTGGTTGTATCGAAACGTATATTTGTGTACATTTGCTTTTGTTAACATACATCCCCAATACCACAAAACTGGGATACAACACCCATTTAAAGAGTGGTAGGTAAACTGATGAGCCATCATAATAGACATATTAGCCTAGTCTCCCATCCTGGTACCACCACTTTCAAGTGTAACACCCGTGAAATGACCTTTATGGAATCAGTTTGGAAATAATCAGGTATAACTATTCGTCCTCTCAAGCTGGCATAGCGGAGGCAACGCCTGTCTGCAGAAATTTCTCTTTGGTCGCAGTTGTTTCCGCTCATGAACCGCACTCTAGCCTAATGTGTCATAATTATACCGAGCTACAATAAAAAATATTCAATTTGTTACTAAACGGTCCATGAGTAAAGACAACTCGTACTATAGGTAGCGTACCTCCGCTATGCTATTGTTATTAACTTCTTTATTGATGATTCTAGATATTAGGTAGTGTAGCTATCCGAAAATCCTAGACAAAACTTAACTAAAGGTGATCGTGACAACGAGACGTAAGAGATCGCGGTCGGCAGCTAGTTCAAGATACATTTTCTGCCCTTGCCCACTAATGTAAATCAGTACTAACAAAAACTTAATTGACGGATTACGAGCGCACATTATTTAAACCAATTGAGGTTCATTTTACAAAGAACATTGGTAATAAAAATTAAGACCAATTAAGGATAGATTGTTAAGTTTTTTCGAAAGGTAGAGTAAATTTATTTATCCTTAAACAAATATTTCCTTTTAGAGACAATTCTAATTGATTGTTGAAGTAACCTGGTTGGTACATATTCGTTTATCAATCCGGCATAGCGGAGGCGACTGCTGCCTGCAGACATTTTAACATAATAATAGTTTTGGCTTAGCAACAGGCGGAGTGTAATTATTAAAAAATAACTGTATGAGTATGCCCTGTCAACTGTGCACAGTCCCCTCGTCAGGGGTAAGTATTATACATAAGTTTTACTTACTATTAAAAAATACATCTACAAAATTCTTCTCGTGTTTTTACCGTTAATATTTACTTGTTAAAAATAAAGTCCCAAAAAAAAATTTTTTTTAACATTTTTGTGACAATCATAAAATAGATAAATATGTTCAAGTTTTAAAACGTGTATTTGGGTAAATACAAGGTAATTTAAAGAAATATTTCTTTCATATAACATGTCATTTCAAAGATACGTTTTTTGTCAAAATAATTTTAAAAGGTTTTAAAAATAATTAATATCAGTTTATTTCTTATTTTTGTAAAATATTTTAAAAATACATTACCCACTTAAGATATTACATAGAATAAAATACTAATAAGAATACTAATAAAAATAAAATAAGAGTGGCCGTGGTCTAGCGGTAAGACGCGTGAACTCACGATCGATGAGACCCGTGTTCGAACCTCGCTAATTCTGACCAGTACCAATGTAACTTTGTTATATGTACTTTGGTCGATCAGTGCCTATAGGCACTATTAAAGAGTGGTAGGCAGACTGATGATAGTTATTAGCCCAGTCTACCATCCTGGGGAAGTACCACCACTTTCGAATGTAACACCCGTCGCGTTTCAGGAATAGTTTGAAAGTAGCCAGGTATAGCGAGAGGAGTGTGCACTGTCAATAGATGGTACATGCTCGTCTCCTCAAGCCGGCATAGTGGAGGCGACTGCTGCTTGCACAGGTTTCTCTGTAGCAGTTGTTTCCATTCATGGATCGCAGTCTAGCTTTACATCAGGCGGAGTGTTGTCACATGCCGAGCTACTATAAAAAAAAATCGATCAGTATCTCTTAAAATAACAAACATACCTTACCACAAGCTTATTTAGAACTAATACATGTCCGTCCAGTTTGTTTTAGGATTGATAAAAACAATTTATAATACACAAACAATTAGTGTCTAATAATAATTCAACCCGTCATTTAATTCAGCACATATTGGTAAAAATTAATCAATGACACGGAAACAAAGAGAAAAAACAAAATATATAATTACCTACAATCATAAATCGAAATCGTCTGAATGACCAATGTAGCCCGCAGTTGTAGGTCCAAATGACACGTTACGGGTTAGTGTTCAATATAATTTTGGACATACGAAGCCAGTCGACGGGTTATATTTGCGCAAATTATGGCCCTACACTCATATTAGTGACATTGAATGACAGACTTTGATGTGCTCCGATGAGAGAAATAATCGAGGTTTTTCTTTGATTTTTGACGAACTTGCAATTGGTTTTGAGATTGTGTCGTTGACCTTTTTGGTTTTAAAATATATATTGGATAGATGTCGGTCAAATACTCAAACGCTACCTTTATTTGAAGAAGTCTACTTCATTTATTTTTTTAAAATTAATTAAAGGAGAATGCCCATTCGCAGAAGAAAAATGGGCCCACAATTTTTTTCTCTAATTTGTCGATGATTTTTAGTTACTTTTCTAAAAAAAATAAATCTACTTCCTTATTTAATCTACTCCTTCCTTACCAATCAGTTTAAATTTTTTCACCCGGGTTATTGAGTAATTAGGTGTTTTCTGATACAATATTTGAATTTATTATTATTTTAAATGCTTTAATAAAATTGATGATATCTGTTTTTTATGTAATTGGTAAATTAATTAATAAAAAATAAGATATTATTTTATTACCAAACTTTTATGGGCCCAAAAATGGGCATTCTCCTTAATGGTAGGCGTATTTTGCAAGTATAACGAGTGTCTTCTCAATCCGGCATAGCGGAGACAATTGCTGTCTAAGGAAGCAATCTAGCTTAAGATCAAGCTCTTTTTCAGTTTTAAATAGCATTATGGTATTCGGTGTTAAGGATTTAGAAGATGTTTCGAAAGTCAGAATTATTTAGCCTTGCATTTGTGTGGATTTGTTGAAATAAATTTAAAAAAAAAGAATATAAAAATCCGTAATGTTTTATATAAATACACATTAAATAAGATTTAATGCTTTTATGCCTTTTTATACAATATAGCTTAGAGGAAAATTCCTAGACTAGACAACTCGATAGACTAGGCAGTTCGATAAAATACCGAATCTCGGAAACAATCGGCGTAAATCGTTTGTCCCTACTTATGATATTTTTATATGGTAAAGTAAGTCCGAGTCACAGAACAGAGAATACAATTTGTATTTTCTGTTCTGTGGTCCGAGTTATGCGAGTGAACGCGTCAGTGCGTTATGGCGAAAATGCACCGTCTTCGAGGACTGTCTTTCAAGCGTAAATACACGATTGTATACCTTAAATCTATCTGATTTAAAGGCTATAATTATATGTAATAACAAGCGAAGTTGTAATGTTTTATGTGTGAATAGCTCAGGTGGATGATAAAAAGTCCTGGACCGCCATGCACTAGGAATCTTTACTTCTAATAACCATCCCATTTAAGACATATCAAGTTTTTATTAAAGATTGATGTCTGATGAACTTTGTCGATGGGTTGTTGAAGATATAATTTTTATGATTGCTTCGTAATTAAGTAAAGAGTCGGCGTCATTACGTCAAGGTAGCAAGCACTAGTGGAAACATAATGTTTTATTATTAGATATTTATAAATACAGTTTATTTTGTAACGTAAAGGTTAAAATAAACTAATTCTATTTGTCTGTCTACAAAGGCGTCATCATCTTTGCCGCTTTAGGCTGTTATTGGTACGGGACATTTTAATAATTGCACGACATATCGTGATCTCAACTTGCCGGCGACTAGAGAGAAAAGAAAATTAAACTTACCGATAATATGGAAAGGGCTGTGGCACATGAAGATCCATTGGCATAGAGGCGTGAGCATGATGGTGGGCATGGCTATACTCATGCTGCATCATCCCATGCATGCCATGACCTAACATAGCTGCCCAGGGGGATGCTGCGAACCCACCCGGATGATCCATGGTTCGACGATCACTTTTGAGTCATTTTCTTTTGTTTACATTATCCTGTTTTGATGTTAGTATGGTTTTAGAAGCGAATACCAAAGTTTTATTTGTATTTTCTAAAAGATTTCTTTTTTAACCTACTTCTATAATATAATAAGATATTTTATTGTTGACGTATTTTGTTTTGTTTAATACTTAAATTGAAAATAAGTAGTCGTCGGAAAATAAGTATCTAACCAGACTCGATAAACACTTATTTATAATACTATTAATGTTTCAGACTGCGTTCTGTGTAAAGGTTGCATGAGGGCTGAAAAGACAATCAAGTCAGAAGTTCCACGATACGGCAAGGACACTCCCGGAGTTGTAGAAACGTGAACCTGGTCTTCCTGGCAGACGTGTGACTGCGGTATGCGGACCACCTCACGCATAACGGGCCATAGCTGCTTCAAAAATGTGATGTAGCCATACTCCTCCTAATTTTAAACTAGAGTGCGATTCATGAGTGAAAACGTCTGCTACTACAGAGAAATATCTACAGGCATCAGTCACCTCCGCTATGCAAGGAACACCACTCTCATTATACCTTCAAGCTGATCTGAATTATTGTTTTGTGTCGAATTAGTATGGCTTTTTAAAATGCATACTTTTTACTTTTAAACCCTAATTGCAATAAAAAAATCAATAGATCTGTATTTAGTGTTTTTATAGTTAATATGTTTTTCATTAATTAGATAAAATTAAGGCTGTTATAACAATTATATTTAACTATAGCAGTAAATTTAATTTCTTCATTATTCTTTTAAGTGTTTCATATTTAGATTATCTACACAGGCCTATTGTAACTAATGTCAATAATGTATATTGATTCCGAAAAGGAGTTAATTATTTAGGCTTATTTATATATAATATATAAGTTATTTATTTTTGTACATTTTACTAAAATTAAGCTCTGACTAAATAAAATTGAAATACTCGTCCCATTTTTTATTAATATTAATCTTTTTATAGCAAAAACATTTTGTTTATTGATGCATGAAGCGATCTAGCTAAGAATGCTTAATCAATCATTTGTGTAATTGCAATCTATCAGTAAATCTATTTTTATTTATTTTAGTTTAGATTTTCAACTGAAAATAAAAAGTATAAGAAACAATAAAATCCCTTTCTTAAAAACGTTTATAGTGAAATGTCATTGAATTTCGAGATGTTTTAATACAAAATAATATAATTAGGTACATTATCTATTTGGACTTCCGTTAATATATGAAATAAAGTACCTAATTTTTTATAAGAGACCTACTGCTGAAAACGACAGAAAAATATACATATAACAGCAAAAGTTATTTATTTACAATTTCTTCTTACAAAGAAATCCTTATAGTAAAGTACACACCACAGCTGCATAGCCTAGATACATTAAGACAGTGGATATAAAATAACTTTTATAATACCTAATTTTTCTTTACGGCTATTATTAATTAAAATGAATAATAAATATTTCATCTATCTATATCTGACTACGAAACTGAGTATTGAAAATCAACCGCGTTTGTAGTCACTTTGTCTACGTCGCATCTTGAAGTATTTCAGCTAAAGTAGCTAACAAAGTTTGCGACAACTTCTAAAAATTTGTGGTGATTGGAAAAGTTGATAGCAGAAGGTTGTGGAAGAATAACAAGTCGCTGGACCTGGAGACGCTGATGAATAAAGCCCTCCAGCAAATAAAGGTATCTAGTTGAGCTATCCAGCAAGAGTTACAATTATCAGCAATGAGGGAACGAATAAAAGAGATGTCTTGTATTTTTGTATAAAATAATATTGAATATTGATTAAGCTAATAGTTAATTTGTCTTTAACAAACAATAAATAAATTCTTTTTGTTTTTCATTATTATTTTAGTAATTAGTAAAGTATTTATTGTGACCTCAAAACTCGTATTTTGTTAACCTTTAAGGGAATTTGAGTATATTTTAGGAAATGTTTGTACAGCCTTCGGTGTCATGTTTGTCTTGGGTTAAGTTGCGCGGGAGTCGATTTTCTTGCTGTTTGATGTTTGCGGCATACCGACGTGATAGCTTTTTTATGTTTGGAATTTCTCTTTTATTTATTATCACTGTATTTGTAATAACGGATTTTACGTAAATTTTTATTATCTTTATTTTAAAACTTTTCGCGTCACTTTATTCCTACGTCCGTGCGTTTTGCAATTTTTAAAGCTAATTCCTATTTATTTTTTTATTCTCTAGTTACTTGATATATATTTACATTTAATACTCACAAATAAGCAAAAATAAACTGTTTTAATTTTACACTAATCCTACATTAATATTTTCATTTAGAAAACTTTTTAAACACAAGCTTTTGGTACTCGCTCAATAAACTAAAAACACATTTAAAAAGTTTACACTTGAAATAAAAATCATATTAAACCACTCACAAGTCAATCAAACACCTTATCACAAAGCCCGATACAGAGTTACGTAAGTGCAAAAAAATCACAAGTCAAAAACGCGAGCACTGGCAAAAAAATCCGCGCGCGCGATCACCTCACGCATCTAACCTGCAAACACATTTTTTCAATTCTGTTTTAAACACGTGTGCCGAGTCTCTCGGTCCAGCGGTCATTGAGAGGATCCAGCTATCAAAACTATACGAGGCGGCATGCCGAGGTAGATGCGAGCGCCCGAACCGGCCTGGCATACGAAACAACCCAGCTATACACATACATTTATGTAGCTACAAGAAGGCCTCTCTTGCTGTCGAATTCTCAGCGTCACGTCGAGACCGGGCCGAGTAATTGGGTTACGTTTACGTGACACTACACTATGTCACGTACATTACTGATATTTCTGAGGGGTGTTCCCTAATTATGTTTTGAATACTTTCCCTTACAGTTGTGCGTTTTCGCGGCTTTTTCACACAATTTCATTAGATTATTTTTCTTCTCTTTTTGTAGGTCAATCCGTTTTGTTTTGTTCTTACTTATTTTTCCAATTTTTTTTTCTTCTTACACAATACTTAGAAATTTCATTTGTAGTAACCAAAATAAGTAAAGTAGTCTGTGGCGCAGTGATTAGTGCGCCAGTCTGTGAAGCCCCAGATTCGAAACATACTCGTATGGTTATTTATAAATATTTATTCATATAATAGATAGGCATCCTAGTTTTAGACCAATGTATACATTTACCTATTAAAAGTACCTACGTATCTTGTTATAAGTACATAAGCAAACAAAATTAAGTATATAATTTCCCACAGTAAGTACAGTCGGCCACAGTAACCTATGAACTATAATTGTGACACTTAGGATGCGTTCACACGAGCTTTAATATCACGTACGTAATTGTCACACAGTTACTGTAATGATAATGTCAATGACTAATGCATAACTGTGACTTGTGACGTACAAATCGTTGTCTTACATTTTTGACACTTTGTTTTATGTTTTTGACACATTAGTAAAAAAAGAACTTTTTAATTCGAATAAATTTAAAAATTGTATACGGCATACCATCGCGTTTATTTTTATTAGTTTAGTCTGATACGTTTGAAATCTTTGCAGCTAGTTTATTTTATTAATTTGCTATTAATGCATATTTTTCTAAAAATATATATATATATATATATTCACTTTAATTTAAAGATAGGTAGGCAGTCCTGAAATGAAATTAATAAAGTGACCTTATCACGGAATCAGTTTGATAGTAGCACTCGCCAGCTATAACGACAGAAGCGACAGAACAACCTAGTAATTTATAGAGTGGTAGACAGACTGATGATGGTTATTTGTCCAGTCTGACGTCCTGGGGTAGTACCACCACTTTCGAAACTAACACCCGTGAAGTGACTTTGTCGCGTTTCGGGAATAGTTTGAAAGTAGCCAGATAGAACGAGAGGAGTGTGCACTGTCAATCTGGATGGTGCATGCTCGTCTCTTCAAGCCGTCATAGTGGAGGCGACTGCTACCCGCACAGGTTTCTCTGTAGTAGCAGTTGTTTCCATTCATGGACCGCACTCTAGCTTTACATCAGGCGGAGTGTTGTCACATGCCGAGCTATAATAAAAAAAAAAAAAATTCGTCTCCCCGTGTCGGCATAGTGGAGGGGACATTTGCATGCAGACATTACTAGTGGAGGCCCTTAAATCGTTTTTATTTAACTATTAAGGTCAAGGTAAAGAAGAGAGCAACTAAATAAGTTGGCTAACACAAAATTTAAAACGAAACTCAGTATTTATTTGTTTCTACAGAGACTTTATCGATTTAATTTAATTTAAATTTTTTGTGGTGTGGTGGCGGCTGCCTATGTTGCCTACGCTTAAATCTGGCACTGGTGTTGTTATATGTCGAACTACATTAGAAAAAAAAATTAGGCTAATATTATAATATAGGTAGGTATGTAGAGAAAAAAATAGGTATAGTGCCAATGAAAAAAAAACCATTTTTTAATTATTAAAAAGTTTTATTATTTATTTAAGTTTTCCCCAACCCCCGTGCCGTCTCATATAGTGTGAAGATTATCATATTTTTGGATAAAAAAGCACTTTTAATATAAGCAAGTGCTCTTCCGTTATGGGGCCGGTCACCTTACTAGCGCAGTTTTTGCGTCACTTTAAGTCTGATTTACGGCCATGAACTGCGGAACACCCCCGTTTTATTTCGGGCTTTACAATTTAGATCGGCTGTGGTCTAGCGGTAGGAAGCGTGAACTCACGATCGATGAGACCCATGCTCAAATCTCGATAAATTCTGTTCGGTACCAATGTACCAACTATATACGTACTTTGGTCCCTCAGTGTCTATAATACAAGCACTGGCTTAGTAGGCATTTTAATTTATTTTTTTGTTTATTTTTTATACTTAAGGCTGGTAATTTAATTCTTCATTAATTACCTATACGTATAGTTAAATCTGGATGGTGCACATTCTTCTCGGGCCAGCATAGCGGAGGCGACTGCTGTCTCTCTATTATTACCGTTCTTGGTATAATACCTATGTCGGATTTATATAAAAAAATATATATTAGGCGATTTTAGTCTGCAATGAGCTTTGTTGTGTCGGTGTTTTCAATAAAAATCTTAGTTTACTATCTGATTAACTTAGCATTGAATTACCAGTCCTTACTTTTAATTTTTTTGGATAATGCAGGTATAGATTTGCCTCTATATCTATAGAGGTACCTCTAAGTAAGTAATCAATACTTTTTTTTTTAATTTGCTTTAAGTCCCCATCATTATTGCATAGATGCCTTAAACAAGCTCAATTATGCATAGAAACTAATGTGTTTCTAATAGCTTATTATTAGAAACGTATTATAAAAAAAAATCAAACCCGTTAACCTTTTACGATATTTAAGAGGGTATGTTTAAAAACTAAAGCAATAATTAATTTGGCTATTGTCTCTAATTAGCAGTAACCCACCAGCACATATCAATTAGTAACCGTTTAATCTATCGAAGTATGTTTTTATGAAATTACTTGAAAAAAAGCACCTGCCATCCAGACGACTTTAAAAAAAAATCGAACACGCACTCGCTAATTCGAATCTCTACTATCCTTATCTTCTGTAATATGAGTGAAAGAGTAAAGTGTAGTTCACGGCGCGTGTTCGGAAATTGAAAGGAAGTGTGTGATTGGCTCTGAAGGACGACGGAGAGGCGTGGGGCGCGAGTTTACGTCAGCTGGGCGTGGTCACTTGATAAGGTGAAAATTTTCTAGGTCATCGATAATAGTAGAGTAGAAAATAATTTGACATTGAAGTCTTGAAGTCCGTAAATAACATTTTTTTATTTATTTATTTGGAAAATTTACAGGTGCAGTGTAGAGGAGATTTTATATTTAAATTGATCATAATAATATCACTGCACCCTAAAATAATTTTCACTATGTACACAAATTGGTGGAGTGAACGCATACAAAAAAGAAAAAAAATAAAAATAGAATTAATAAAAACAGATAAAAAAAGGAAGGAAGGAAGGAACTAAAAATTTAAGAAATCAAAATATTTGTTTATCTCCCCATTTCGGCGCCGGATTTAAGCATAGGCAACATAGGCAGTTGCCTATGGGCCCCCACCACACCTTAAAAAAAATTAAATTAAATTAGGTAAATAGATAAAAGCTCAGTAGTTTTGTTTTAAATTTTGTGTTAGCCAACTTATTTAGTTGCTCTCTTCTTTACCTTGACCTCAATAGAAACTTTCAACAGTTAACCACAAACGATTTGAGGGCCTCCACAACATGCTCTGCCTATGGGCCGCCGAAGTCTAAATCCGGCTCTCTCCCATTTATGTAACTACCTAATACAATATTTTACTACAAGTTTTTTTTTATTGGAGCTCGGCATATGACAACACTCCGCTTGGTGTTAAGCTAGAGTGCGGTCCATGAACGGAAACAACTGCTACTACAGATAAATATCTATAAGCAGCAGTCGCCTCCGCTGTGGCGGCTTGAGCAGACGAATATGCGCCATCTAGATTGACAGTGCAAACTTCTCTCGTTATACCTGGCTACTTTCAAACTATTCCCGAAACGCGACAAGGTCACTTCACGGGTGTGTAATTCGAAAGCGGTGGTACTACCCCAGGACGGCAGACTGGGCTAATAACCATTATCAGTCTGCCTACCAGTCTTAAAGTTACCGACTTATATTATCTTATTTATAAACTAACTTTAGAAATTGTAGGGTCACTATAAAAAGCTACATCCCCTATTTTACCCCTTTTGAAGGATGACTATACAAATACACTGAAATTCGTAATATTTTATTTCTTCCTAAAAAACTTAATAGTAATTTTCATATTCCTAATTTGAGGACAAGCTCCCCAGTAGCTGAAAAGTAGACCAGAAGAGTATGCACTGTCAACCTGGATAGCAGCAGTTGACTAGAGTCCTCTCATAGACCGCACCTAGTTAGGTATCTTGAGGCGTGCGGTACTGCTACAGTAAAATTTTAAAAAAAACTTAATTAAATTAATATTAAAATAAATTAGGGTATTTAATAATTATTCGGTGTAGAACTGTAAACAAACAATATAAAAGGTACATCGATGGGTTTTTATTTAAGTTTTAAACTTATATTAATTTTGAGCCAGCAATGTAACACTCGGCAAAGTCGAGTATAGTATCGATCGAACGCGTACGTGACGAGATTGTTAATAAGGTCCCGTGCGAATTGAACTGAATTTGTGTTTTTGTGGTTCACTGTACTTTTCCAAAGTTCTATTTACCTAATTACTAATAATTTTACACGATATTATAATAGCCTAATGTAAACTGGAGTACGAAGTGGAATGCAACCTCCGCTATGCCGGCCTAAGGCGACGAATATACACTATCCAAGTTGGCAGTGGCGTTGGCTTTCAACGATCCGTTGGGCCACAATCCCAACTTTCTAGCGTTAAAACGCGTGAAGTAACAGTCGATAAGACCCGCGTGCGAACCTCGTTAAATTCTGACTGGTTCCAATGTTATATACTTTGGTCGCTCAGTGCCTATAGGCACTATTAAAGAGTGGTAAGCAGAGTGATGATGGTTATTAGCCCAGTCTGCTGTCCTGGGGTAGTACCACAACTTTTGAATGTAACACCTGTATTGACCTTGTCGAGTTCCGGGAACAGTTTGGAAGTAGCTCGGTATAACGAGAGGAGTGTGCACTGGAAATATGGATGATCTGTCTCCCCTTAAGCCGGAATAGCGGAGGCAACTGCTGTCTGTAGTAGCAGTCGTTTCCGTTCATGGACCGCACTCTAGCTTTACATCAGGCGGAGTGTGGTCATATGCCAAGCTACAATATAGCTATGTACTATTAGTATCTTAGTTCTTAAAGAATTTATATTATAAAAATATTTTGCATACTCAGTTTGGAAATTCCGCAAGTGTAGATGGGATAAGTCTTCAAGCATTTGTGAACCTTGTCACGCGCCGGCTAAATCGATATTTTTGCCTCAACTACGGCAGGTTTTAGTCCAAATCTCTTGGAGAGACGCTGTTTTGAACACCTCGTGTCTTATGAGGATATATTTCATATTTTATTAGCCTTTTATACCTCAGTGTGGTGGGCGGTTTGATGACCGTAATTAGCCCATTCTGTTGTCCTGGATTTAGTATTCTTATCCGTGAGAAGTGATCTAGTTGAGTCAGCTTCATAGTAGCCGGGTATGAGCCGAGAGTATGCTCTGTTAATAGATCTGTATATTTGTCTCCATAGCTAGCCAACATAGCGGAGGCGACTTTTACATGAAAACATTCAATTTTATCTATGGTCTCCGTGCATCAGGTGGAGTATGATTACATGCAGAGTTACTGTATTAAAAAAAAAATCCTAGATTATTTGAGTTTTAAATATAATGGTCATTTTGAAAAACTGTTATAATATTATAAGACGAGAAGAGTTGTCCAGTCAAGCGGATGGACTGTCGGCTGCGCGGGCGCAAGAAATCATTATTGTCAGGAATCCATACAAATAATTGGCCCGTAAACATGTCAAGGCGGCGTCTGTGCCATGTATATTACGATAGGGTTGCCAAAGGGAAATAAGAATATAATTGAGAGAGAATAATCTAAATTTAAAAAAAACTGGAGATGCTGGGGATCGAACCCAGGGCCTTTCACATGCAAAGCGAACGCTCTACCACTGAGCTACATCCCCGCTGAGGCGACATATAAAATTTTAATATAATATCTAACCTTTCTTTTTTATTGAACAGTTGTTTAAACAAATTACTCGTAAATTTCATTTGTTCTTTCCAATTAATCGATGATTATGTAAAATTATATTGCTTTATTTGTTCCGAAATTGTGAGAAGTACAATATTTAGGGATGGTAAATAAAAACCTTAATTCTAAAACTATCCTAATCCTCTAAACATAAAAAAAAATTATTAAAGCTGTAAAAATTAAAAAAAAATTCAAACAATTGCCAACCCTGCGTTCAAAGCTCCCGAATACGTCAATGTCGTATCGATAAACCTGCGCGTGATTTTTTTCGTAGCGCGGATCATGATCGACTGCACGAGGCGCGCGCGCATCCGACTCTGCTATTGTACTTTAGCGATAGAAGATAAATCAACTACTTCAAGCATCTTCGCTACTTGAACTTAATGGAATTATCTTTTTGCCTAGTAAGTGAAGAGTATTAAATAGTGGTAGACAGACTGATGATGGTTATTAGCCCAGTCTGCCGTCCTGGGGTAGTACCACCACTTTCGAATGTAACACTCGTGAAATGTCCTTGTTTCGAGATTAATTTTAAAATAGCAGTATAGCGAGATGAGTGAGCACTGTCTAGATGGTGCATATTCATCTCTCCAAGCCGGCATAGAGATGGCGACTCGTTTTCGTTGTTATCGTTCAAACTTTAGCTTCACATCAGGTGGAGTTTTGTCATATGCCGAGCGACAATAATGAAAAAAAACTGTAAATTTAGTCAGCCCTACACGAGATCAGTAATATCGATTGATTGTCATCGGAATGACGTGGACAGGTGGTTCTGTCTGGACATCAATACCTGGTCCATTGTCGATACACCGCCAATAATTATAATGTAATTAATGTACAGTTTAATTAAAGTCATCAGATAAATCGCCATCTTGGCTTATTGATGCACCAATTACTGTAATTAAATGAACTCGATGTTCGTGTGTGTAAGTTTGCGATTTCGTACATTTTTGTTTTATAAATATACAGACCCCTGTCCAAACGTCGCTAAATTCTGACCGGTACCAATGTAACTATGTTATATGTACTTTGATCGCTCAGTGCCTGTGATTCAAGCACTAACATATTAGATTCAGTCATTTAAAAAAAAACGAAAAAAACCTTGCTAAAGCTTCGATTTCTCAGTGAGGGGTCAGTAGTCACACTCCTAAAGCTAGAGTGCGGTCGATGAACAGAAACAACTGCTACTACTGTTAATTTTTTTACAGACAGCAGTCGCCTCCGCTATGCCGGCTTGATGAGACGAATGAGCACTCCTCTCTTCACCTGGGTACTTCCAAACTAATCCCGAAACGCGACAAGAACACTTCACAAGTGTGCAATTCGAAAGTGGTGGTATAAACGACGATGACTTACCACTATTTGAAAATTAATGAAACCCAATAAAAAGCGGTTTATTTTCAAGTAAAATCGCCAATTCCCTTATCCAATCGTAAATTACTCAAGCGTCGAAAGGACAACACCACCTCAGGTGCGAAAATGATAAATATTTTAATTGAATGTGAATTTTTGTAAGAAATCGCCTTTTATGGTTGAGGCGGCACGAGCCCCACAACGAAACTGCGCGAAATTGGCAAAAAGTATTTAGAACAAGTAATTAAGTATTTTCATTACATACCATCACGTTTTACCTAAGTATTATTTATAGCATTTAATTTTTTATCTTTGCTAATAAACCTACTTTAAATTTTCTTATTGGAAAATCGTTCATATGACGAAGGTTTTTTTTTATTGTAGCTCAACATATGGCAACACTTCGCCATAAAGTGTACGTGAATTCGCGAATTTAAATGACGAAAAATTAATAAAAACTGATAATATTTTCCCACCAAAATTCTATTAAAACACGTGACACGTGTCATTAACTTGATAAAAAGATTTACCTTGACGATTAAAAAAAATTAAGTACATTACATAAATAATTGTATTAGGTACCTGGTATAGTACATAAACGATTCAATAATCTTTTATGCACCATTTTAATTAAAAAAACAAAAATATTATAATGATTTTATGTTAACTAATTATTTTTTATGTTTTTTAATATGAAAATTAAGATACAAATTAACCTTTTACTTATTACACCCATTATCGTTAACAATTACTGATTTTCAATTTTTCTGTTTACCTGATTACTGATTATAAATTGTTGAAAAAACTTAAGTAATTAAAATTATCAGTTTTATGGTGGACTGATGATGGTTATTATTCCAGTCTGTGAGGTACGCCGTGGTCTAGTGGTAGAGGTCGGACTTCACGACGAAGAGGCCTCTATTCAAACCTCGCTCAATTCTGATCGGTACCAATGGAACTATGTTAAATGTACTCAGGTCTCTCAATGCCGCTGTCAATGCCTTATATATATAAATACGCCAATATATATAAAACATATAATATGAAAACATGTTTCCATTTGTAACAAATGAAAAAAAAAATCAAATAGCACTTTTCATGAAGGCAAGCATACCAATCCGAACTGGCGAGTATATTTACACTACAAGACTATAGTCTTCAAGAAAATCGTTTTATATCTTTGTATGGACTAAGAATTGAAACTTTAATAGTTACTGGATCATTTATAACGGAATAATAATAAATCTGTCGTTGAAAACATCTGTTTTTTACGTTTCGGCACGCCATTGTGGCTCGTAAAAGGTATGATTTTTTTATTGGAGTCTTTTTTAAAGATTGTAATTAAATTTGACGTTCGATTTGCTGTACGTATTGGAAATTACGGTTTACAACTTCTTGTGTTTTACACTTTCTTATTTTTATTCGTTAAAACATTTAATTTCTACATTTTTTATTTAAAAATAACAAAAATTAAATAAAATATTTTTTACATCTGACTCTAATAAACCGATCTTAAATATGAACGGCAAATTTTTCTATATGTTTTCTATATATTTTTGTTTTATCGTATTTTAATTTAATTAATTAATGTGTTTGATTGGCTACATGGAATTATCTTTCAGACGTTTTCTCTAAAAATAAGCGTAACAAAAGCATTTTGATACATTAAAAAGAAATTGAATAAAAACAATACTTACTTAACACCAATTCAATTTAAAATCCAACTACAAATAACTAGTATAATAATTTACTTTTATCAAAGTTTCGATCTACAACACAGAAATATATTATTTTATACATTATTACATATAGAAAATAACTTTAAACCTTTAGAGGAGTATAAAAGTTACGCGGTTACTGCTTTTGGTTTGCAACGTAATGGCAAAATTAGTTATTAAATAATCTAATACAATAAATAAAACCTATTGGGACATACTGTGTACGTTTGTTGACATATACTTGCCATGACATCAAACTGGGTTACCTTAAACTATATCTTATGATGGCAAGAACAATACGAACAACAAGCTCACATGTTCAGAGGGAGTCAGAGTCTATAAAAAAAGGGATCAATGTACTCTACATACAATGTATTAAATAAGATTTACCAATAAATATTGCAAATAATTGGTTAGGGTATAATTATTTTATGGGAACTTATTTTAGAAAAGTTGACGGGTTTGAGATTAAAGGGGTTTAATTATACAGGTTCACAAAATTTTATGGAGGGGTCCGGATCCCCTGGACTATTCATATGTTTCTTTCGAGCGATTTATATATGTAATCGAGGACCTCCACTCACCAAACAACCAAGCGCGCTAACCACTACGCCACAGAGACCGAAACAGCACACTAAAAATAAATAGTTTAGAAGCTATAAAACTTGTATCAGCTATAATAATTATTTGCCACAAATAGTATTTACATTAATACAGCTATCATATAATTTAAAAAATTTTGAATGCTTAAATTTAACTAAAATGATTAGCTTAATAAAAACAAAACATTTTATGAATAGCATTATAATTTATATAAAAAAAAAATACTGCTTTATTAAATAAATAATAAAGTGCGTTTTGCCATATCAATAACTCAGGGTATTTTATCACAAGATGCCACAGATATACACTATAAGATAAGAACGTATTAAATCAAGGCTCTTTTTCCGACTATATTGTTATTCATTAATGCTTTAAATAAAAGTGAAAAAGTGCTGACAAGAGGTGGGGGGCTGACATAAACTGTGGGGAAGTAAAAACGTGCATTACTTGATATGTATTAACATGGCATCGCGGCTCGTTTAAGAACGGCATTGAAATTTTCAATTGTTTTAAAAATTATCTCAAAGATTTTATTAGATAATTATATTTGAAATTAACTGTTGCCCGCAACTTCGCATGCGTGTAATTAAGAAATAATGGGATCCCCATATTCATCCCCTATTTTGGCCATCTTCTATTATATTTTAGCATTATTATTATTCTTACGTCTTAATATAGAAGCAGTACTTGTGCTGTATCGCTAATAATTCGTCCAATCACTAAACATCAGTTATTGAATTTTATATTCGATAATTATATCTAGTACTTCTTTCTGCCTACCCCATTATGAAGCCTTAATAATGCCCCTATACACATAATTTTGACATCAAATTAACAAAAACAGGAAATCAAGCCGAATAGCAAAAATAATCATAACACTCGATTCTGTAACTCGTTATCCTGAACAATTATCTTGCACTCGATTATACGCGCTGTACAATCGTTAATCGATACTTTAGATAAAGGCTCTTACACATTTATACGTATACAGCATTATTTTGATACTTATATACCGGCTTTACGAAATAAATGTGCATCGTCTAGATTGATAAGATTTAATTAGTTAATGTAGGTCAGCAGGATTTTTGTAAATATTTTTTAAAGCATACATCATTATTTAATTAAAAAAAAAAACTAATACATACGTACACATATTAGGATACATACACACAGATAGGCAGTTATAATAGACGGCTAACAGTAGAAAAAGCTAATTTAAAAAATGTGTAACACACCTAAGTATAAAACAAAAGCGAGCGCCGAGCAAGCCAAAGCAGACCGTCTCAAGTGCAAAAACCACCGTAATTATTTTACTGTGAGAGTAATTTTGCCTCATTGTTCTCGAGAAACCTCAATTATATACAATTACGCATGTATATAGGCATTGTGACAATATGTATCGAATTCCATTCAATCGATATGGCCGAATTGATCGCCCAAATCACTTGGATATATCGAATGCTCGGTGTACGATTATGAAGTAAAAAAAGTTTAATTTTGTTTGTTTTTTAGACCACCATCTATTGAGGCGTCTCTCTAGTTAAATATTATATAAAGAAAAAACTAATATGAAATCCAGACAGGATTACTCACTTCACAGTACTCACTTTACCCACAATCAAGAGAAGATGACAGTAGACTGAGCCAATGCTAAGCTAAATACAAGTTTGTTATTGTAAAAATCTCTCGGTTTAGAAGTTATGAGAAATTTTTGTATAGTGGTTTGGTATGTAATCACACTCTACATGCTAACAACCGCTACTACATTTGCAGGCAGCAGTCCCCTCAGCTATGCCTCTGGTAAAATGCTAATTAGACTGAATAATTCGGGAATAGAGCGGCCATAGTCTAATTTAACTATCGATGTGTTCAAATTTCTTCTTCTTCAATATTCTGACCGGTACCAATGTATTTAACTATGTTATGTGTATTATATTATCATAACATAATGTAATTATATATGTATGTACGTATTTCTAATGTTGATATTACTAGTAACATAAAGAGTACAGATATTGATTTATATGGCGTCAATGTTGACACATGATGCAGTTAGTGTTCAATTGTGCGCAGGAGTTGTTTGTACTACTTTAACTTGATCCTATTACACTTTATAGGGTTAGCAAGAAATTTGTATTTTTCCTTTATAGCTCTTCATATGACAACACTGATGTAAAACTAGAGTGAAAGGAGACAACTGCCACTACATATAAATTTCTACAGGCAACAGTCGCCACCGCTATGCCGGCTTAAGAGCTGTATATACGCCGTTGACCTTGCTCGATTGACCTTGCTCTCGGAACTGATTTATTGGGCGACAGAGGGGTTGCTCACGCAATTCTGTGTCGATTTATGTAAAAAAAAATATAAAAATAATTTGAAAAGTTATTAAGTAATTAATATAAAATGTTTAAAATATTTCACAAGCATTTTATATATTCTATGCCGTAGCTATTTGTTTATTATAGTGATTTGCGATAATAATTAGTGCTGCTATGTTTTAAACAATGTTGTAAAACAAAATGTATGGGCGCTCATGTGTTGGCTTTCACCTTAATAATAAATATACATTAATAAAATGTAACAATGTTTTGTAAATAAAAAATATAAATAATGCTCAATATTTATATTTTATTAGTCGGACATGACTATCTGCAGTCCGCTTTATACAATATTTTGTTTTGCAAATTCTTTTTTTTTTTTTGGCATAGTCAATTATTGATGTAATTTTGATTGAATTGATGATACCCGTGTTCAAAATCTAGCTAAATTCTGAGCGGTACCAATGTAACTATGTTATATGTACTTTGGTCCCTCAATGTTTATGGCACCAGCTTAGTACTTAAACGCCTTAAAAAATAGAACATAAAGAATAGGACGGAGCAAAGAGGACGTGGGTTCTGTTCCCGTCTCAGTGTTAGCGCGGAGAGTTTTCATTTTCGATTTCCATCATGTTATATGGAACATTTCTACCTTTTTTATTGTAGCTCGGCATGTGACAACACTCCACCTGATGTAAAGCTAGAGTGCGGTCCATGAATGGAAACAACTGCTACTACAGAGAAACCTGTCGCCTCCACTATGCCGGCTTGAGGAGACGAGCATGTACCATCTTAGATTGACAGTGCACACTCCTCTCGTTATACCTGGCTACTTTCAAACTATTCCCGAAACGCGACAAAGTCACTTCACGGGTGTTACATTCGAAAGTGGTGGTACTACCCCAGGACGCCAGACTGGACAAATAACCATCATCAGTCTGCCTACCACTCTTTAACCTTTCCTTACTTTAGTTACAGTGTTGTTTCGCATTATCATTCTAAATGATGAATATTTAAAAAAAAAATAGTTTAAATTGTTGAAAATCTCGCCAACCCTATAGTTAGTTACTCGTAACTTTTTACAGTACATCGCAAATTCGTCGCATACACTGTCTTAGTATGGACAAAATAAGTGAGTCGGAACTACACGCAAGAAGTGGTCTCTCCACTTGTCACTCTCATGAGCTGACAACCCTACACGCTTTACATACAATACTCATCTCTATATTTAAATAGTTAAGATTGAATATTGCTTAAATCTATTACTTTGTTTTAGCGAACGTATGTATAGGATTTAGAGCTTAAGGCTGTTTTAAATAGTGTTCATTTTTAAGTGTAGAGATTTGCTGTTTTGGTCAATAATGCTAAGCCGAGTTTGTTTTAATAAAAAGCACTGATGATGATCGAGAAGTACGTAGAAACTTATTAAGCGTCTTTGACGAAGATGCCAATTGTTGATCAATCCTTTCTTATTTCTGTCTCTGGAATTTTTGTTCGCGGTTTTGATTTTGTTTCGACGTTTTTGACGAACGTATAAAATGCCTTTTGCCGGCAAGACTTTTATTTTAAATTAAATTTAATATAATTAAAGATTAATTATAATCAAAATTGTCGCGTTTCGGGAATAGTTTGAAAGTAACCAGGTATAACAAGAGAAGTGTGCACTGTCAATCTAAAATCGTCGTACATGCTCGATGGCACAGGTTTCTCTGTAGTAGGAGTTGTTTCCATTTATGGACCGCACTCTAGCTTTACATTACTTGTAACATGCCGAGCTACTTTAAATAAATGAATTTTCTGATTCTACTTCATAGAAAAATTCAGCCATCGACTTCGCTATGCCGGCTTGAGGAGACGAATTCAGGTTGACAGTGCACACTACCCTCGTTATTAGTTTCGTTGATAGTTTCCTACGGCAGCTGCCTACCACTCTTTTATTTGCAGTATTGATAAACTATAGATATAGATGTGCTGCTATTTTTTCCAATAACGAGTACAGAATAAGATATTAAGTAAATCTATGATTTATGAGTATAGATGTCACAAAAAAGTGCGACACTGCAACATCATTAGGAGGTTTGTCCCTCCATTTTTTTTTGTTAACGATGTCCACTCCGAACCAACATGTGTCCAACAAAATCATAATGCATTTACAGAGATCTATTTTTGATGAAAAAAAAAAATATAGGTACGTATAAATATAATGCCACATAAAACCTTTTTTTATATTGTTTATTTTAAATGAGATTAGTAGAGTAGTGGGGCCGTGGTCTAGGGGTAAGGCGCGTGAACTCACGATCGATGAGACCCGTGTTCGAACCTCACTAATTCTGACCTGTACCAATATAACTTTGTTATATGTTCTTTGGCCGCTCAGTACCTTTAGGCACTATTAAAGAGTGATAGGTAGACTGATGATGATTATTATCTCAGTCTGCCACCACTTTCGAATATAACACCCGTGAAGTGACCTTGTCGCGTTTCGTAAATAGTTTGAAAGTAGCCAGGTATAGGTAGAGCAGTATGTCAGTCTAGATGGTACATGCTCGTCTCCTCAAGCCGGCATAGTGGAAGCCCTATCTGCCCGTAGAGATTTCTCTGTAGTAGCAGTTGTTTCCACTCATGGACCGCTGTTAAGCTAGAGTGCGGTCCGTGAACGAAAAAACTGCCATCAAATGGAAATTTAGATAAATATTCATGAAAAATTCATGTACGTAAAGGGAATGACACCACCAATCTTATAAATGCGTACTAAGTCGCGGGTTACAGTTACTTTAGTAATAAAAGTTGAAGAAAAATCTTCAATTCTATGACTTGACTGAGCTTCTAAAAAATTGGAGCTAAAAATATGTATCTTTGGAGATGCTGGGGATCGAACCCAGGGCCTTTCACATGCAAAGCGAACGCTCTACCACTGAGCTACATCCCCGTTGAAAGACTGTATCAAAATCAGTATAAATATCACAAAACCATAACAAATTGTAATAATAATGATTAAATTGCGACATGCTTATAAGGCAATTATTAACAGTTAATTTTAATACGAAATGTTGTTAAAACATATGGAGATGCTGGGGATCGAACCCAGGGCCTTTCACATGCAAAGCGAACGCTCTACCACTGAGCTACATTCCCTGATACAGGTCCATACTTAAACTGAAATCTGTTGCCTTCAAAAAAGGGAAA
This sequence comes from Tinea pellionella, assembly GCA_948150575.1. NCBI lineage: Eukaryota > Metazoa > Arthropoda > Insecta > Lepidoptera > Tineidae > Tinea > Tinea pellionella. The sequence goes on along the minus strand of OX411263.1, from coordinate 5,280,216 downwards.
ACAACTGATTAAATATTGTATTAATATTGTGCAGAGCTTAACGTCTATTCAATAATACGTGTTGTACACGAAATAAGAGTCCGTACATATACCCCAACACCAACATTTTTTTTTCCTCTTATTTTTCAAAATTAAAATTGTAAAAAGTAGTAGATAAACGGTGGGAATGCAGTGATGCGGTTCGACTCAGTTTCATGGAAGGATCATTTCCTTGTATCGGAAGAAAAAAATCGGAGCAGCAGAAGTTCTCCAGAAGAAAATCTCCTGTGGTTTAGGATTTCCCCATACTGTCCCAGTTAAAAAAATTACCTTGTATATTTCTATGAGTATAATATATAGAAATAATACATCATACATTAAAATGTAATAATTATTGCTGCTGCATTGTCGTTATTACAAAAATATTATTAGCTGCTGTAAAGGGACATTTGTCGACTTATGAAACTAGTTAAACTATGTATACAAATGTATACATTTTACTTAGCTTTTTTATATTGTACGAACTTTGACTTCTTTATTGTCAGGTAAAAATGTTTTTCTCACTCTATTTCGTGTCTAAATAGTTCCTTATTATTTTTCAGGTAGGTGTACTGAAATCGATACAGGAGCAGCAGTGTGGATGCCTTGATGCTGGTCACGTGCCGAAGACGTGAGCGCCTGCCATTACCCACCCTCTGACTACAGTCGATGTAAAATTATATTTGTAGTTTTGTAAATAATGCGCGTATTATAGAAGGTATACATTGCATGGCATATATTGCATTTTTTTTCTTTTTCGACGATTAATGTTGTTTTTGATGTTTTATTAAAATTTAAAAAATGTATATTTATAATATGTATATTTTACGTACGTACGTATATTATATACGTACGTAACTTATTTTTAATTTAACTTAACGTGACTTTGTCGCGTTTCGGGTATAGTTTGAAAGTAGCCAGGTATAACGAGAGGAGTGTGCACTGTCCATCTAAGATGTTACATGCTCGTCTCCTCAAGCAGGCATAGTGGAGGCGACTGCTACCCGCACAGGTTTCTCTGTAGTAGCAGTTGTTTCCATTCATGGACCGCACTCTAGCTTTACATCAGGCGGAGTGTTGTCATATGCCGAGCTACAATAAAAAAAATCGACTTTAAAAGTTTATATCTTTATTTAAGTATCTTTCTCGAATAACAAATATAAATAAGTAAGTATAAATAAATACCGGGGGTGTGGTTCAGCGGTAGAGCGTTCGTTTGCACGTGAATTAGATTCTCTCTTCGATTCGAATTCATAGATTTGATCTTTAGCATCTTTATCAAAAATCTTCTAATTATTACATACAAATAAAAATATATTCTATTTATAATTTCAAAGTATGTCAAGAAATAGACTATAGTAAGGTTTTTCAGGGAGGCTTGTGTGAACCCCGCACTCTTCATTTCCACCTATTAAAGATTCCTAGCACGTTTTCCCTTTGCTATAACACTGCGGTGCCGCTACACATCCATTACCGACTAAAAATAAGCCTAAAATATTGTCTTCAACAGACAACCGGCAATGTATAGTTTTAAATAAATAACAAAAGCAGCATAAACTTAAACTTTAATATAAAAATTTTAATGTTTAAAAAAAAATCTGGAGATGCTGGGGATCGAACCCAGGGCCTTTCACATGCAAAGCGAACGCTCTACCACTGAGCTACATCCCCGTTGAGAAGTTATATGAAAAACCATATTAAATAAAATATAACCGTAACTAATTGTAAAAAATCAGATTATCAAGTGATTATCAACAGTTAATTTTATTAAGAAATATGCAAAAAAATGTATGGAGATGCTGGGGATCGAACCCAGGGCCTTTCACATGCAAAGCGAACGCTCTACCACTGAGCTACATCCCCTTGAAACTACGAAACTAAAAATATTAAATACTGTAGTTGAAACAACTTTCAAATTAGTGAGCTATTGTTCCGAATAAACAATTAAAGAAAATTTTACACAGTTGCCTTTTATTTTTAATAACTTTTATATTTTAACCTAAATAAAATGATTGCGTAGTTTTCGATGGTACAATTCAATACTTAGCTAAACAAAGAATACAGTTCAGTCATGTACAACCTTCCATCTTTGACTTGACCAATATTTTCTGGACATGTAGCCGGTCATTGACAGAAGATATTGTAAAATATCGCATTGCGTAAGAAACAATAAAATATTCGTAAGTCCTAAATAATAATATCAGCATATAAACCTTATTTATTAATTGAATTTTTTGCAGAAAACCACAATAATTTTCATATACCATCTGATATTCAACATCAGTATCTCTCACAAACAATCGAAATGTTTCTCTTACAATATGTGTCTTAACAGATGTGACACGCACCAACTTTTACTCGAGTTACGAAATTATGGAGTAGGAAATGTTTTAATACTTTATTTATATATTCCAGTCAGTCAGTCTCTAAAGAGTGAGGATGATTATTAGCCCAGCCTGCCGTCCTGGAGTAGTACCACCACTTTCAACCTAGTCGCGTTTCAGTCTGAAAGTAGCCAGGTATAACGAGAGATTTCTCTGTAGTAGCAGTTGTAGGTTACCGCTTACAAACTTACTATAAAGAAAAAAAAACTGGCAATGCTTACGCTATTTACCATAACTAACTGGTTACGGTAAATCATAGTCTTATCGTATTACTTGAACTGTATTTGTATTTCTAATTTATGTGGAATACAATATTATTGTTAAGTACTTAAGAAATAACATTAAAACTTCTAATAGAGCGGTGGTGGTTTAGCTATAGGGGGTGCGAACTCACGATCCATAAGACACGTGTTCAAACCTCGCTAAATTCTGACCGATACCAATGTACTTTGATCGTTCAGTGTCTGTCTGGGTGATACAAACACTTGTTTAGCAAACGGGTTTAAAGAAAACTGAATTGTCGCCAAGTCTATTTCCATACAAAACCCGACTATTTTCCGAGTAGGAGTCTACCCCTAAACCGTCCCAATATCTCTATAATAAACAGCAAGCCTATTGATTTATATCTTACTCCCAAAAGACAATGCTTGAATTTTTCATCTTGCTACGAATAAAAGAAAGAAATTACCCCCTTCCTCATACACTGCCATTTTATTTTCTACAGCAATGAAAATGTAAGTTATAAGAAATCAACACGTTTTTTGGAATAAAGTGAAGAAAAAATGTACAGTAGCGCACAAAAGTCATACGAGTAAATTATTTTTAAATGAAATAAGACACATAATATGCATAATTTTTTAAATTATTATAAACATCTTAATTACATTTTATCACAGAATCAAGGGCTTGTATGTATTATAACATTTCACTTCATTGTCTATTCTTTAGATTAATAATTTTAAATACTCTTTTATTATTATAAATAAGTGAATATTGTTTTAATTATTCATAGAGATAGATCTTTTCCGGAATATATTCAAAAAGTAAATTAAAAATAAAAAGTTTGTCAAATCAAATCAAACTAAAAACATTAACAGCAATTCTTATTATTACCTATTCATATGTTACTGTAATTTCTCTTATATTTTTTAATTCTTTACACCAATTTTTTTTAAATTTAATTAGGCAATAGTGGTGACATTTTTAAAGCAGTTGCAGTTTATGCAGTTGATAGATACTTCACTACATTAATAATTGGTAAGTAAATTTATCTATTATAAAGTGCAGCTGTTGATTTTCCTAATAAAAAAAAATGTTTTAACAACAATGTTTCGTCAAAAAATTGTATATTAAAAAATCAAACTGAAAAAAACTAAGTTTAGTAATCAAAGTAGCGTTTACGTGTCGTCATAAAAATCACGTTTATTGTTGTTGTAACAATATGAAAAAGTTCATTTACACTCAAATTAACATTGTAGGTTTGTTGAGATCGTAAAACAAATACAGAATTATCCACACCTCTTGCAATGGGATGGGAATTAGCTATAAAAACTTTTTTACAATCGACTGACAATAGGTAGTAGTGGTTCGCTATTCCTCGGGGATTTTAGGGATGGGGGATTCGATATCGATAACACACATACTACAATATTTTAAATAATACATATAGTACTTATATGCAGGCCCGTATGGATCAACGCTGTATATATTGAGTCGCAATAATATAACAAGCTGTATATGAGATTAAACCACTTTAACCAGCTAAAATAGCGATGCTGATAGAAACTAATGTTCTCATGGGCGGACTAAGGCCTAGGCAACCTAGGCACGTACCTAGGGCCCGTAATTTTTGGGGCCCACAAATTAGGTTTTTACGAAACGCAAGTATTACAATGTTGCCTAGGGCCCGCTTTAGCCTTAGTTCGCCACTGAATGTTCTACGTGTAAATATGCAATAACTATTTTATTTTTTTATAGTGAAGAATCTAAATGTTTTTTTTTATTTAATCGGTACCTAGCATCTGATACATCACTAAACCCAAACGGCCATATTTCTTGCCCGCACTTCATTTGCATTTCTTTATTGGATCGTGCCGAAATTGAGAAAAATTCATTCACTTATTCTTAATTACAAAGCCAATGATCGCTTTAATTCTGTTTGTTTAAAATTTGTTTATTTTCACTTTTTTTTTATTTACCTATTTATAAAAAATAATAATACTTACTAATTAAATACCAAGTTACCCTGTAGGTATTATGGGTATCAAAACAAGGATAACATAAACTTATACTTAGACCCGAAAGAAAAACTTTTTTTTAAATATCGGAAATTAATTTTTATTAACAAATAATTTATTTGTAAATCGATTGGATGATCGAACCCGATACCTCTGTGTAATAGGTTGATGTGCTAATCACCACGTTCAATGTGAATAATTATAATTCTTATGGCTAATTTTTAGAAATAAAACCAATATTAAAATTATGATTTTTAATTTATCTACCTAAATATATATCCGCTTTTTCAGATAATGTAATAAGAAAATGGGCCATATGAACTTCAAATAAAAACATTTCTGAAAAAAATTGAACCGACTTCTAAATAAAACACAAGGCACTAAAAAGTAAAAAAATAATTTTAATTGAGAGTACATACACACAATTTAATAACCATAAACATGAATAGATGCTTATTATTTATTTACAAATTAATTATATGCATTTTATTTAGCATATATCTGAAGTCGGTGCCAACCAAATTTGAAACTCCGCATTGCTTGATTCTAGGTACATTACCATACATAAAACATGTTTTAAATGCTTGCACCGACTTCAGATATATGCTAGATAAAATGCATATAATTAATTTGTAAATAAATAATAAGCATCTATTCATGTTTATGGTTATTAAATTGTGTGTATGTACTCTCAATTAAAATTATTTTTTTACTTTTTAGTGCCTTGTGTTTTATTTAGAAGTCGGTTCAATTTTTTTCAGAAATGTTTTTATTTTGTAATTTTTAGTTGTAACTGTTGATTGATTGTATGGATAACATTCTAAACGTGCTGTTCAAATAAAATGTGATGAGTAGTGGGCTTATAGACAGACACTCTCGAGTCCTACCCGATAAAAAATGAATCATTAAAATCAATCGAAACATCCCCTAATTTTCCACCCTTAAAGGTGGAATATTTTATTCCTTAAATGGGATCAATCCCGAAACGTACTTTATCAAACAAAAAAAGAATCATCAAAATCGGTTCACTAATGGCGAAATATCCCCTAATTTTCCACCCTTAAAGGTGGAATATTTTATTCCTTAGATGGGACCAATTCCGAGACGTACTTTATCAAACAAAAAAAGAATCATCAAAATCGGTTCACTAATGGTGAAATATCCCCTAATTTTCCACCCTTAAAGGTGGAATATTTTATTCCTTAAATAGGACCAATCCCGAGACGTCCTTTATCAAACAAAAAAGAATTATCATAGTCGGTTTATAAACAGCGAAACATCCCCTAATTTTCCACCCTTAGAGATGGAATATTTTCTTCAAATTTAAAATTGACCAATCACGAGACATACTTTATCCAACAAAAGAAAAATCGTCGAAAAATCATCGAAATCGGTTCACAAACGGCGAAACATCCTCTAATTTTCCACCCTTAGAGATGGAATATTATCTTCAAATTGAAACGGGACCAATGCGGACATATACTCTATCCAACAAAAAAAGAATCATCAAAATCGGTCCACAAACGGCGGAGATATGAGGGAACATCGCCACAAAAAAAAAAAAAAAAAAAAAAATACACGACGAATAGATAACCTCCTCCTTTTGAAGTCGGTTAAAAACATACATATTTATAATTTATAAACTTTTTTTTAGGAAATTTGATTATGTCTCTATATGTATAGATTTCCTTAGCGTTTTTCCGTACAAATTTGTCCCCATTTTGTACGTGAAAATATTTTTATAGTCCAAACGGAATGCCATCAAATGAACTGTATGTCTGCGCCCCTCTCAAACAAAATGATTTACTTCCATACCAGTGCATAATTTTCCCTATTATTAAAGATCTTGCTATTCATTTTAAAATGAGTTTTTAATGAGAATAGAGAAAGTTTTTAATGTCGTAAAGCACTATTAAAAATTTACTTTTAAAATTGTTATTTCAACTTCAACAAAGAAAATTTAAAAAGGGGTAGCTGTGCTTAAATGCGAACATAATAAAATTGTACACAATAACATAGCTTAACAATTGTCAGGCCTTGTTCCGACAGGGATAGGCAGAGACAACGGAACGTCACTTACCACGAGCCTGACACAACTCCCTAGCTTCCCTCACAACATGCACGCCCGACGGTTATGAGCACCAGGCAGCCCAGCTTTCATAAGGATGTCTTCGATTTGATCGGAAAACATCCTTCTGGATCTACCTTGTTTAACGCAATTGTACAATTATTACACATTTTACCAGGTTCGACTCCGGGCTAACGCAAGCAACTTTTGGAAATCTTTGGATGCATTTACACTTATTTTTGAAGATTTATTTTTATTTATTTATTTAAAAATTTTATTGACATAAATCAAAAGGCTAGCTTAAGTATTTTCTTCCGTCAGCTTAGGCATTTTCTTCCGTTTTTGGAAGTTTCCTATCCTCCTCCTCCTTCCGTTGTTTCCTATCTTCAATATTTGGAGTGCTTCCGATCCAGGTGCACTTTATATGCTGGTGACAACTACTTATTCATGCGAACGTTGTGTTTACCAACCATCAGTACATCAGTGATTATGTGCAGTGAAGGTTATAGTATAAGATCAATGTAAAATTGCTGTTCAAAGTCTGTACATATACTACGTACAGCACACGCAGGATCCATACGCAGATATTGGTTTTACGCAAGAAATGACCAGTTATGATTGTCATTTCTCGCGGAGAGTCACTTAACGCCGTGACAGTGTAAAAGTAATTATTTTATTTTATTAAAAGTCTGTAATCATCAACACAGTAAAACCGAAGATACAAATTATTCCTTTGACTCGTACCCGGAGCGCAGTGAAAAAGAATTACCTACCTACCTCCATTCCTGAGATTAAACCGTGATCCACGAGCGAACGTCACTATTATAGCTCAATAGATCAGCTGTACAACCTCTATATTCAGGTAATAGTGCCATTGCTTTTCGACTCGAATAAATATTAATTTTTAATAAGAACACACCCCAGATAAATGGGCTCAACTATATTTATATAGTACCAATCTTTTTTATTAACTAATTTAATCGCTATAGTGCTGTTTAATTTTTATTAATATGTTTCAAAAAACCGGTCAAAGTTCATAACCCGTAACATAATCTCAAAAATTAGTAAAATTACATATTATTGTTCGGCTGATTGCGATTTTTTCGACTGAAAAAAACTGGACTGTCCGGTCAGAACCCTAACCCTAGAAATGGCAACCCTATACTTGAAAATCACTGAATGAGATAAAATTATATGTGTCTTTAGCTCAGTCGTGGATGTCTACCTCCCATCTTCGGTATATCCACATTTTTCAGAACACACTTTATAATAGTAAGTAATATTTTATATGTATTTTTATAATTGAAACTAGTTTTTTTGTAGCGCTTCGCGAACGCTGGGATAGTTTTGTGGCAATTTTTTTTAGCACAGATTTAAAAACAAAACAACGTTTTTTCAGTACGATGTTTTGTTTTGATACATAATTTCAAGACAACTATATTTCAGAATCTAAAAAACTCAACCACCACAAGCGATTCACAAAATGTGTACATTATTCACGCGCCAAAATTTATAGACGCTCAATTGAATTACACGGTTGATTTCACCTCGATCCGGTTGAAAAATCCTTCCGGTTTTCAAATTCGGAACACATCTGTCAACCTATAGGTTATTTTATCCTTTGCAGCCCTATTCTGAATAGGAATTTTATATCGAATTTTCGTGATTGATAAAATCTCTCGGCATATGAGTTGTCATAAGCTAGAGTGCGGTCCATGAGTGGAAACAGCTGCTACTATAGAGAAATCTCTACGAACATCAGTCGCCTTTGCGGCCCGAGAAGACGGGTATGCACCTAAGTGCACCAAAGCCAAAGCTAAATAAAAAATAAGAAAAATTTATATAATAAAAAAATAATAAGAATATTTAATCATAGCGACTAGGTTTAAGTAGTTTGTCAACTTTTATTATTTATTTTTATTTTTTTTAAAACAAAAAGTTTCATATTACTTATGTATTTGAGCAAGAGCGTCGCCAGCCGATGACCTAGGGGGGGGGGCAAGTTGATAAGAAGGATGAGAAAAGTATGAATTGTAGGTAAAGTACATGAAGCTTTTCACTTGTAGTACGAGCCTTACATCTACGGCGATTGTAATAACAACGGTACAGAGTCTAACGTGTACAGCTACTACTACACGAGCTCTTGACTGTAAATAATAAATAAATTTACATTTAACAACTTTTCAACAGTAAAGTAAAGTAAAAAACTTGATTTTAAAGATTATACAATTTTAATTTTTCTAACATTTTTTCCGTTTTAATCAGACGCAATTATTGAACGTAAAAATAGTGTAATTTAACAACGATTCGAATAAATATAAAACTGCTGTTACAATTTCTTTCCAGAATAGGTTTCCGATGTTGTGTTCTATCGGTAGGGGTCGCTGTCAAATAGGAAATAGTTATTTATGAGCACTATTCACAAATTACTTTCGTGACCGACTATTTGATATATGGCAATGTTTTATATGTAAATCTGAACCTCAATCAATCGTTGTTAGAAACATATATTTTATTACGTTTTATTTTATAAATTATCGTCAAAAAATTAATGTCAATATAGTCAACAATGATTACCTACCTAGGTTTATTATTTGATCAATTACTTATTAAATTGCGATGAAATTTGAACATGAAAAACACAAATGTCGGTAGACTGGTAGGCAGACTGATCATGGTTATTAGCCCAGTCTGCGTCCTGGGGCAGTACCACCACTTTCGAATGTAACACCCGTGAAGTAAACTTGTCACGTTTAGAGATCGTAGATATAACGAGAGGAGTGTGCACTGTCAATATGATTAGCGCACATTCGTATTATCAAGTCGACATAGCGGAGGCGACTGTTGCCTGTATAAATTTAACTGTAACAGTAGTTGTTTCCGTATGACAAACATCTTTGGCCTTTTTAAATGCGTTCTTATAAAATATGTATTACGTTACTTATGAATGTTATAGGTATAACAGATATCTAGGTATTTCATAAACTCAAAATGTTACTAGTAGATAAATCATTTAACTTACCTATGTCTATGTATGTCATCGTTGTTTAAAGTACTAACTTATTGTACCCAATAATTAGACCCTTAATTTTTTATTATTATAATAAATTAAAATTAACTTAATACACAGTGTGTTTATTTTAACCGGGACAGTATGGTGAAATCCGAAACCGGCTATGGTTTCCGATACGAAGAAACTGTCTTTGGAACCATTGGATACTTTTGTAATAACAATTGTGACATAGTAATTTTTTTAGTCAAGCTTGATTTGAAGATTTAAAAAATCATCCTCTTTACAAAAATTATTGACTTATTATTTTATATATACAATCATAGAGATATATACTAGAGGTGCAAATCAATTGACAATGTTGCCGTCAAGTCAAATACGAACTGACAGAGAACCTAAAAGTGACTGCGGTCATATTTTCTCTTGCGTCACATTGGGAGCGTTATTGTATCTATCTAGTTGTATCAATGCATACAATGATGAGAAAAGTTAGTTAAATATTAATATAATAAACTGTTACAAAATAATTTTTTAGTCCTTCTGAATCCCAAAATTGTAGACCGTACCGGATTAGTCCGGGTTGCGCCGATGTCGTGCCAAGCCTAGGGTGCTGTCGCTATTTAACCCTCCATTATATTTGTGACGTGTAAACCGGTTAGGAAGAACTTTTGTTGAAATGTAAGCAGGATAAAATTTTAGACACCGCCATCTATCGGCGTGTGACGGAATCCTCGTCTTTTAGCAAGTAACCAAGGATCAATCAAATGTTATCCCAAAAGTATGATGTTGATGATATACCTTATGATGAATCAGTTTATAAATAAACACGTAAGTTCACGGGTTGTTCGTTTCTTGCTGAATATCTTGAAATCATAAAATACCTAAGTTCATTCATTCACGAATAGGTGATTCGTTCATATTGATATACTTTTACTAGGGCGTCATTACGTTTTTTCCGAGCCCTGGCACCGATTATATGAACAAAACAAAAAATACTAATAATAAATAAGAGGTCAAATAGTTGCGGTCAAATAAGAAATAACCCCTAATACGGGAGGTCGGCAATGTTAAGCAATCGAAAGACATTAATTTTATAAAGACATCGAAGATCGGTGGAGGTCAATATAAATAGTGGAATTGTAACATTATTCATAACAACAATGTTTCCGCCATATTGTGGAAGGTTAGTACCCTCTGTCTAGTTTTACCATAATAACTAAAGTAATATATATCATTCAGAATTTAGACCCGGTTTGCTTGCTGGCAATTTTTTTTTAAATCGAATCTTGCGTAGGTACCTACCCCCTGTACCAGGTCCTGTTTAACGAACTATCTACATATTTCGTCACAGGGAAATATCCTATATTTAGCTAATTGTTTATTTATATTTTTACTTGCAATTTTTGGCATATCCTAATGCCGGGTTATTATTTTTTTTCTAATCAATTTTAAACTTATTTTAATCATGTAAATTGTTTTATCAATGTAACACATATTTCAGTTTAATAATATAAGTTTACTTTGGATTTGTAGTTTTGAATTAACGAGGTGACCTACTATCATAAGTAACGTTAGAAATTGTCACGCGCTGCATCTGCGCGTAGATATCAGAAACAACTGAGTATTTCTAGAAAACAAAAATATTTATTGATTATATTTATTAATAAATTAGTTCATTTGAATTTATGTGTAGGGCAAAAGGATCCATTATCATTAATTGCGTACTAGATATTCGATGCGAGCTGCGCCATTTTATTCTGGTAACACAGTTTAGTGAACCGCGCGCCTGCGTGCGAGGTTGACGCCCGGCGCGACGACAACACGAATAAACAGCTGAACGAGGCGGGTCCCGCAATAACAAAAACAATGGATTTTAAGGATAAAGTGGTTTTAATAACCGGTGCTAGTTCCGGAATTGGAGCATCGACCGCCATCTATTTCGCCAACCATGCGGCCAAACTGTCTTTGGTTGCTCGCAATGAAAAGAATCTACGAGCCGTCGCACTTTACTGTGAAAAGTCAAAAGGTATTAAGCCGCTTACAATAAACGCTGATGTGACATGCGACGCCGACGCTGAGAGAATAATAAGTGAAACGATTGATCACTACAACAAAATTGACGTCTTGATCAATAACGCAGGAATAATAGCCATGGGTGGTATTTTAAACACTAACATGGACGATTACGACAAAGTTATGTCAACGAATTTACGCGCCGTGTTTAAATTGAGTATGGTCGCTGTACCACATTTAATCGAGAGTAAAGGATGTATAATTAACGTTTCAAGTGTGAACAGTGTTAAGCCAAATAAAATGTCGTTAGCTTATAATCTTTCCAAGTCCGCTTTAGATCATTTCACACGATGCACAGCGTTGGAATTGGCACCGAAAGGCGTGCGAGTCAATAGTATAAATCCTAGTTTTGTCAAGACGAATCTATTAAAGAAGGTCGGTCTCACGGAAGAGCAATTAGACATGTTTATTCAAAATATGATTGGAAACACGCCTTTGAAGAAACCAATCGAGTCTGAAGAGGTCGCAGGTCTTATTGCATTTTTGGCTTGCGATTTGGCAAAAAATATTACTGGGTCTTGTTACTTTCTTGATGGAGGGAATTCTTTAGTGTAACTTCGCATACCGCCGAGTTTTTTCAATGATCTATGTATTATTTTTTATTTGGGTATTCTATTTAAACCAGTATTATTGTTGTGGGTAACATAAATGTAAGTAAATAAAAATATATACAAACATAACTTGCTGATAACGGGTTTTATTTTTCCTATTATCTTGGCATTTCTAGGTCGGTAGGTAGGTAAGTAGATTTAACATAAGTTCAAGGTTTATTGTCAAAATGTAATAAAATTGTTTGACTGCCATTTTCCCGGGACCGAGAGTCCTATAATATATACTCAGTATAATACCTACTCAAGATATGACTATTGACTGTATGGATCTTGTTCCATTAGCTTTTCTAAATGAGAAAACCGAAATGTAAAAACAATAATTTAGATTATTTATTAAATAATAGAAAACAAAAATAATAAAATATTGAGAATAAAATGTATGTAAAAAAGGAATCTGGAGATGCCGGGGATCGAACCCGGGGCCTTTCACATGCAAAGCGAACGCTCTACCACTGAGCTACATCCCCGTTTCAGTGTAGTCCTAAAACCGCAATGTACTACATGAATCTCGCAAGCTCACGCTGTTGAAAGAAAAGTAATTAACCATAACGCAATAAAAAATTGAATCCAGTTTAATTTATTACTATTATTAGATGTTCACTGCTTTATAGCATATTTAATGACTGTTATGTTTAGCCATTTTGTCATCCCTTTGTGGCAGAGTGGTTGGCGCGTTAGCCTATTGTGTGGAGATCGCAGGTTCAACCACCAGTCTAAACAAATCTATCTTATTTGTAATGATAATTAGATAAATTACACATTATTTTAAGAAAATCCTCGTTCTGAAACCTGTAGTTCGGCATATTCTAAGTTTGGAGTTTACTATTTTTTTTTTCAAGGATTGAGCGTTTTTGTAGAATCATGATGAAAATTAAACATAAAAAATCAACGCGCACATAATCAGCCTAGGCTTTTCATCATATTTGACAATAATATACATTGACATCAATTGTAATTTAATACAATTTATAAATCGTAATTTTGCAAGGAAATATATTTATAAGGAATAAAAACACAAATAAATAAAAAATATATACTCCATAATTGTTTAATTTAATCAGCATTGGGATTTATAATTTAATTAAAACTTACAATAAAAATAAAATGGTTGATCTCTTACAATTTTTATTTTTATTTTTAATACGAAAATATTCGGGTGTACAATTTTTTATAAGCTAACGAGAATTTCTTAGACTTCGCTGGGGCATAGATATTAGGACTTTTTTTAGAAACTAGAGTATTAATTTTATTTTTATTAACAAATGGTTACATGGCTAAACAAACATATTTTACTTCCCTTTGTATTTTTACGAAAAATTTTATAGCACAGCATTTCTATTAAAAGCTGTTACTTTTCAAGAAAGTAGAATACGTTATAATTTATTATCCCCTTGAAAATTCAACTGTTTATACTGTATTGTATTTTTCGGAGTCTTTAGTTATTATAACTACAGTTTCTATTTATTTTAAATGTTTTATTTCTACTAAAAATCTTACAATTTTTTATTAAAGCGGAAGTTATATAATTTCCAAAATCCTTAGTAATTTGTATATATCCATTATAATTCTAATCGCTGTACAAACTAACATCAAATATACCGCACAACCTACATGACTTTACACTAAAAATCTAGCAAATCTATGTATACAATTGAACACATTTTCAAAGTTCACAATACCTAAGTAACAAATATAAGTCCACATATTTAGAATTTCAAAAGCTTACAATAATACCTCCCTCAACACGTAGGTACAGTCGACAAAATAATTCGTGACCTAATTCTGCTTAGCAACACTAGTCGTAGTCTCTGGGGGGCTTCTATCACTTTCAGTTTTTTACGAATCTTTCAGCCAATAGGAAATCGTTTGGTTGACCAAAATCTTTATATTATATTTTTTAATTTTTTTAGTATTACTATATCTCAAAAATTACACACGTTAGCGTAATCGTGTAAAGACCAATTTTGTTCAGTATGAGTTTTTTTTTTTTTATTGTAGCTCGGCATGTGACAACACTCCGCCTGGTGTAAAGCTAGAGTGCGGTCCATGAATGGAAACAACTGCTACTACAGAGAAACCTGTGCGGGCAACAGTCGCCTCCACTATGACGGCTTGAGGAGACGAGCATGTACCATCTTAGATTGACAGTACACACTCCTCTCGTTTATACCTGGCTACTTTCAAACTATTCCCAAAACGCGACAGTCACTTCACGGGTGTTACATTCGAAAGTGGCGATACTACCCCAGGACGCCAGACTGGACAAATAACCATCATCAGTCTGCCTACCACTCTTTAAAGTAAGTAAGAGTACTATTAAATTTTTATTTATAATACAAAAACAACGACTTTGAGACAAAGATTTCCTACTAGATATAAAATTCGTAAAAACGGAATGTGATATAATTTATTCTATGTGTTTTAAATGTATTAGGAATGCTAAGTGAGTCACAAATCAGTTTGATTGACCGTACAAACAATCTAGAAAACGCTTTCAATAGTTTTGCGGTTTCAATTAAATGGAAAACATTATCCCATATATAAAAAGTTAGTGTTGTAAAAATTGTTGAACTCGCGGGACAAGAAAAACCCGCTCTAATTAATTTTTAACCAATTATGAATATAAAAGATCCTTTTATTTAATTTTAATTCCTAGCAGAAAGGAGGCGATAATTTTTTTCTCGAGTTAGTTGATGATTTTTAGTTAATTATATAGAAAAATAAGTCTACATTCCTAATCAACAATCAGTTAATTTTTTTTCCCTGGATTACTGCTATTTCTGATGCAATAATTTTTTTTTATTGTAGCTCGACATGTGACAACACTCCGCCTGTTGTAAAGCTAGAGTGCGGTCCATGAATGGAAACAACTGCTACTACAGAGAAACCTGTGCGGGCAGCAGTCGCCTCCACTATGACGGCTTGAGGAGACAAGCATGTACCGTCTAGATTGACAGTGCATACTCCTCTCTTATACCTGGCTAGTTTCAAACTATTCCTGAAACGCGACAAAGTCACTTCACGGGTGTTACATTCGAAAGTGGTGGTACTACCCCAGGACGGCAGACTGGACAAATAACCATCATCAGTCTGCCTACCACTCTTTATTGTTTTTTGTTTGTAGTTGTAGTTATTATTATATTAAATGCTTTAATAATTGATGATATCTGTTTTTATTGATTACTAAACAATGTGTTGATATAATTGTAATAAATTAATGAAAAAACAAGATTGTTTTATTAGAAAGCTATTGGATATTAAGTGAGCACAAAAATTGTCCTTTGACTGCAAATAGATCTTAAGGTAATGCAGCTAATCTATTGGTGATTATAATCAATCGTACGCCTCAATAGATAGCTGTTCTAAGCGTATAAAAACCAATCTATGACGTGACGCATCAGGAACAGAAAACATA
Source organism: Tinea pellionella (assembly GCA_948150575.1). Classification (NCBI taxonomy): domain Eukaryota; kingdom Metazoa; phylum Arthropoda; class Insecta; order Lepidoptera; family Tineidae; genus Tinea; species Tinea pellionella. The sequence goes on along the minus strand of OX411263.1, from coordinate 5,264,400 downwards.
AAATATTAAAATTTTAATTAATTATAATACGTATTGCGTACGAAATAAGCGTTTAGTAGCTGATGAACAATTTACCTAATAATTAAATTGCTCTAATAAAACTTTATGATACGTATAAATTGTATATTCTTTGAATATATTTGCCTAGTTTAGTTAAAGTGGCCAGTTTTTCAATACTTAGCTAAACGATTAGTTAACAAACCAGCAAATAAATAAAACATTTCTGCCCATATTATAGTACGGAATGTGAAATATTCTCATAAATGTTTTCTTGAGCTAATGTTTTTTATAACCTATTCATTCTTCTTTTTGCATCTAACATTAATTTAAAATGACATAACGAAGACACATAAACGTTGATTTATTACAATTAATAAATAACCGTTATAGTACATAACACATTGTACAACTAATAGTCAAGTTTTATACATCATGTATTAAAGAGATTAAACATTTCAAAAAATTTAATACCTATAAAATATTATACTATTTTTAAGCCCGCTTCCACCGACGATCACTATTAAAACTACAAATTAAACGACACGGGTTATTCAGACGATACATTTAGAAATGTCGGTGAAAACGGGCCTCGTAACTATCTAATTTATTTAAAGAGAGATTGTACCAAGTACACTAACAATACCCTACCGGTTCTCCGTTGTGTTGGTTTGTCCCGTTTTGTATAACCGTTTCTATTGTACTCGATATCGGTGTCGCTGGCGTATTGCTTCGGTGACTGTACCCTGCATTTGCATCTGTTACTTCTGTAGCATGGTGTTTGCGAGTTAGTTTTCTGTTGAAGAGTCCCGGGTTCGGTCGGGGGCGTGCGGCGCGATGGCCCGGCCGCGTCCCCGCGCCGGGCGGTCGACCGTCGCTAGGGCTCCACGACCAGTTCCACGCTCTCTCTCTCAGAAGCTGCCGGCGTCGGCGCGTCCACGTCATTCTGCAACCATCCAACGCGCTCAGCTCGGCCGCCGCGCGCTACAACAGCCCGGACGGACGGGACGAGGGAAGGGATAGGGGAGGGCACCGTTACTCAATCGCTCCGCATGTGAACTGATCTACTATTCCGAATGTTGTCTCAATATTTATTCAACGTCCTAACTATAAAAAATACGCGAAGCCTTCGTTAGTCGCCTCGACATATCAAAAAATGTGATATAACTGAGTTATACTATACAACTTATCTACTTGTGAATATGGGTGACGATAAAGGCAGCTAAAGAAGGGATCATATCTAGATAAAGTTTGTTAAATAAAATTGAGACAAAATGAAATCGCAAACCAGCATATTCTGACCCTAAAATACGTGCTGATAGAAAAGAATAAAGATGAAAACTCAAATGATATTTTTAACAAAATGTATTCCCATTTTTAATAATAACAATAATACATAATATTTTAATTATATACAATAATTGTTTGAGAATTAGTGTGCAATAGCAACACAAATGGAGAGAAATAATATTCTCTAGTGAATTGTTAATTGAAGCTTTTATATTAAACAAATGAAGTTTTAGAAAAATTGACAAAGCCAATGACAACATTCATTATATTTTTAAAAAATCCCCTTTTTTATTATATAATTATTGTAATGCGATTCGAATACTACTCGATTGCAAATCCACGTCTATTATATCTAGTAGGCCACGGTTGCCTTTATTTATTAATAAACGTGTATTTTTAGGCATTTATTACCATGTTTGTTTATTGTTAAATTTAAATGAACCCCGTAAATAAATAAAATTTGGATTAATAACCATGACTGAAGCTTTAAATGAAATCTTGAAGTATTTTTTTATCAGCAGTTTTCCGCGCGAGCGATGATTGGTGCATCACATAGGTTGAATGAAACCCCTTCACAGATCCACATGCACGTTTTCGTCACAAAAACCATATGAATGTTAGCAAATGTATCTATAAATCGAATTGCGACTATCAAACGTTTTTGCTTGTAATATAAGTTGGCAACACCACTGCAGGATTGTCATTGAAATAACAAAAAATATATTTTTTAAAATTGTAAATCGGCATGTGACAACACTCCGCCTGATGTAAAGCTAGAGTGCGGTCTATGAGCGGAAACAACTGCTACTACAGAGAAACCTGTGCGGTATTTGAAATAAAATAATTTTTTTTTAGATGAAACGTATTTCGTAAACGTATTTATAACTATAAATCGATTTATAGATACAGTAATTTAAAAAAAAAGCATGCATTGATTGATGATTTAAGAAAAAAAAAATAGATACCCCCATTTGTTAGTGAAAAAAAGAAAGTTTAGAAAACGTTAGTAGCTGTGTTAATAATTAAATACATATATAAAATACTTAATTAACCTATTAAAAAAACTAAATCTACAGTGAACTTTGGCTTCTCAAAATCATCTATATAACTTAAGAATGGCGATTTTACTTAACGACTAAAATTTTATCTAATGAGTCAAATTGCTATCACAGAACAGACGCCTCTCTTATGCCGGCTTGAGGAGACGAATCCATCATCAGTCCGTCTACCGCCGTTTTAAAAATCATGACTCATTAGACAAAACAAATTAATACAGCAATAATTTTTACATTAAACTACAAATAAACAAAAGAAATCGAAAAACATTTTTTGTTTTACTTAGCTAATACTTACTAGGGTAGGTAGGTACTACTTTACTAATTTTTTCTACACATTTTTATTTCAAATTCTAAATACATTATATTTTAATAATATAACTGAAGTGTTTAGATATTTATAAAATTAATATTCTTAGCTGGGAGAAAATGCCTAATGGCATTAAGCTCACAATTGTACAACATTTATTTGTCCAATAAAGAATTATTATTATTATATTCTTTAATAAACAGACACCGGAAGAAAAAAAAATCCTAGACACAACGCACACTCAGTTACCTCAAAAAATAAGATAATTATCAAGTAAATGTACTCAATAATTAACAACTTATGCAAAATATCTAAACACCCGTCAAGTGTCGGTATTTCAATCCTTTGTTAATTAGAAGATGGATCTTAATCCAAAGTCGCCCTTTCTTACAATATTTTAGAGAACGCAATGAGATTACTAAGTGACTAAAAATGTGTTTTTATATGAAGCATAGTGGAGGTCACGGCAACCCCAACCGCCGTTACTATGCCGGCTCAAGGTGATTTTCCATCTTTGTAATTTTTTTTCATCTCATCTTACATTATTTCAGCTATAAGACGACATGATTAAGTTAGAATTGATTTACCGGCCCCAAAATCTATCTATTTAATAATAATAATAAAATAACTACATACAAAAGCGAATATATAAAAAAATATATATAAAAATCCTATTTAGTTTTCCTAAAATAATTCCGTTCGTAATACACGTAAACCAATTAAACAAGCTTCAGGAAAAATTATTAAATTCTAACATCGAGATTTCTTTAAAAGATCTTTAAAATTCTAAACCCCTCGTATTCTCGAATCACATAATTAAAGAGTGGTAGGCAGACTGATGATGGTTATTAGCCCAGTCTTCCGTCCTGGGGTAGCACCACCACTTTCGCATGTAACACACACTTGTGACTTAATCGCTGACGGAAATGCCGTATATAACGAGTAGAGTACGCCCTGTCAATGGAGGTTCAAGTCGACATAGTGGAGGCAACTGCTTTCTGCAGAAATTTATCTGTGGTAGCAGTTGTTTCCGTTCATAGATCGCACTATAGCCTAACATCAGGAGTAATGTTGTCATATGCCGAGCTACAAGAAAACCGTTTTGTGTAGGATTACACCTGGCTACTTCCAAGTTGATCCCGAAACAGGATTAGTTCACTTCAGAGGTGTTACACTTGAAAGTGGTGGTACTACCCCAAAATGGCGGGTTGGGCTAATAAGCATCCTCAGTCTGCATATCACACTTTAACCCTTAAATGCATATTGTTGCCAATTGTCTACATTCATTTTCACATAAAATTATTTAAAAAACCTGAGTATGCGCACAGGACTTTCACGTACTGAGTGCATCAAAAGTTATGCTTAATTTTATTCATAAATAATAAGGAAATTCCTATACTAAAGAATAAAAATATAAAATGACTTTGTTTTATTTAAACTTACGTCTACATTAATTTTAGCAATAACGCATATTGTTGCCAAAAGTATACATACTATCTTTTTGAAAAAATATGCATTCTTTATAGTAGCAAAATATTTTTAAAAATTATTTTTTATGTAATCTATGACAAATTTCCTATAATATAAGATTTTATTAATTCAAAACAAAGAAACAAACATTTAAGGGTTAAATCTGGGCATTGTTATGATTAATCGGATGTGACGTACGACCAAGAATACGCGGGACATTTCTGGTTAGCTAAAGTAGTTCTAAATCACATTTCTCTTCATCTATGACATCCAATTTATATAGCTTTAATTGAATAATAAATGAACTAGCAATTTATAGACGCTAGCCCGTATAACAATTTAGCACTTCTAAAACATTTATCTTTGCCACCTTTATAAATACACATATTTCTAAAATCTCAATTAAATAATTGCATCTTTATAACTATTGACTTAAGGGTTAGTTTTGAATAAATACTAAATTTATTAGCAAGATTAATAGACGCTCTTTTAGTGTGCAGTCCAACAGAAAATGTCAGAAAAAATTACCTAAGTCGATTCTATTAATTTTTTTTTCACTAGAATAAATTCTAAGGTTATGTATATTATAGGAAAATGATTTAAAATTAACTTTAGAAAGGCAAGGTAGGTATCTTGGTTTCAGATCTGGAGCATTTATATCCTCCAAAGTACGGATATGATACGAAATAGTGTACGAAAGCTTGTTAATCAATAATTTTTAAAGTTAAACGCATATTATATGTGTACGAAGTCGCGGGCAATAGCTAGTAGCATATATTATATTATAAATACGACTATAGATCTTAATTTTACTAATAACTTTTTTGTGCCCATATTTCTAAAATGCATTATTTTAATTTAAATTGAGATTTTAAAAAAAATGTAATAATTAAAAAAGGTGGTTAATAATAATAATCCTAGACGAACACAATAAATAAGGCCACTAAGTCTTCAGGGTTTATTTCTCAATTTCCCAAGATTTTCATATACGTCTTTTTTGACACTACTAACTTACTGTGAGCAACCTTCTTACAAGTCAAGTACGCGCGTCTTAGGGCCACCGTCACTTTGCCCTATCGATAATTAAAAGAAAATTACCTCAATACATTTTAATAATTTAAATTAACTTATAATATTTAATCGTGATTTTCTATTTGTTCAAATTCTTCATAGAATAGTGCAGGCAAAACTTTCAAAAAACATATTACTCTTTTTTTTTCTTCCACGATGTAACGAGATGTCAAGATTTCAAATATTAATCACAATTAAATAACATAAAAAAACAAACGCTTAAAAAATTAGATTTGTTAGAAATTTAATATACAAAAATATGAATCGAAAATATTGTAATAATTTATATAAAATATTATAATTTTAATGTAAAACGGCAGTATGCAATCCATAATCGAATCGAAGTTACTTTTTGTGGAGCAACGTTTGCAAATGTTAATAGGTAATAATTTATTTTTTAAAGCATCCATATTTACATGTGTCAAATGCCATACGCATTAACCGGTCTTAAGACCGGAGGAGGTGGTATTTGACCTATATTGGTTTTTAACTTCATAAATTTTACGTCTTCAAATAAACTTTCCGTAAAAACAGAGATCAATTTTTTTCATTTCTATTAAAATGGCAGCCAATTCACATTATGAATAGAAGGCACATAAAAACTATGCATTTGTTTAACACACTATCGTTTTACTTTATTAAAACATTAAAATATTATTAACAAAAACTAAACTATAAAATATGTATATAAAATCATGCTTTATAACAAATTATCTCACCACACTAACTCCGTGTTCCTGAAATTCACAATTGTGAATTTTATATGCATTGTTCTTATTATTTTAAAAACATAAATAAGTACATATATATAACGCGGGCAATTAAATTATACTAACACGGTGAGGTCTCCCTTCCATTTCTTTCTCTCACTCTAATGCCATAAGCACGAGCGAGAGATGAATGCATCCGAAAATAAACCTATTTCTAATGTATATACATAATTAAGTATAAAAATATCACTTAATAGTAAAAAATATAAGTACAATATTTCAATTCAGATCGCGCAATTCGACTAGAAAAAGGTATAAAATTTTAATTTCCACTTTTTTTTCTTTCTTGCCTAGAATTTCATAAACGTATAAATAAATTTTGTAAATCCAGAGGCTAGAGTCAAAAGCAAAAATATATGGGATTTCAAGTTCCACTGTCACCTATGTGATAACGAAACGTCAAATCACATATATTTTGTTGTCGATTCAATCGATGAGTGTTTGGCGCGCTTTTGCCCGGGAAGGTTGGGTGTTTTTCATCCCTTTCCTTAATTAGTTTAGTGATTATTATCATGTAAAATTGGTGTTATTTTGCATAATTTTATTCTGCCCTTGTAAGTAATTGTGGAAACATTAAAATTCACTCTATATGAGGCAACGGAAGCGGTTTTTTTGTGGTTATCCCGCACCGCGAAAACGCTCATATTATGACGTGACCACCAAATACTCCTAGTAAGCGTCAAATTGTAAAACACCATTGCAATTTGATGCAAAAACATTAAGAATTTACTACTCGACATTGGCAGAATTCTCGTTGTTATGATATTTGAGGCCATTTAACAAAAGAAGAACAGAAGAAGAAGAAGAGGTCGATTCGATTAAATGACAACTTTTTTTTTTGCTTTTGACATTAGCCCCTGGTTCCATCTATATTATCCAATTTACATTGAACGAATGCTAGTATTAGACAAGTATAGTCCAGTGGCGAAACAGCAAAATGCCACTAGATCGATCATTGTATAGATTAGGGACTCGTGACTGTCTCGCTACTGTAGTCGAGCTGAATATGACACCATGTCACCGAGCATTCGTTAAACTTAAATAATACGTAGCTCGGCATATGACAAAACTCCGCCTGATGTAAAGCTAGAGTGCGGTCCATGAACGGAAACAACTGCTACTACAGAGACAGCAGTCGTCTCCACTATGCAGTTTTTTTCACTTTTCCAATTTCAGATCTGAATCTTCTCTTGTTTTTTTTTTTTTTTTTATTGTAGCTCGGCATGTGACAATACTCCGCCTGATGTAAAGCTAGAGTGCGGTCCATGAATGGAAACAACTGCTACTACAGAGAAACCTGTGCGGGCAGCAGTCGCCTCCACTATGCCGGCTTGAGGAGACGAGCATGTACCATCTTAGATTGACAGTGCACACTCCTCTCTTATACCTGGCTACTTTCAAACTATTCCCGAAACGCGACAAAGTCACTTCACGGGTGTTACATTCGCGAGTGGTGGTACTACCCCAGGACGGCAGACTGGACAAATAACCATCATCAGTCTGCCTACCACTCTCTGTGTGTACTATATAATACTATATAATTATAAGTTAGTAACAAAATAAATATAATAATAATACGTATAAATATCACCATAGCCCAAATAAAGTCATAAATAGAGATATAAAAGCGAAAAATATATGAAGCCATTGTTTCTTTAAATTCTTATAAAGGATAATTAATGATATTGTTAGTGTTACCTTTAACGGGACCGGTGGCACTTCCAAATGATAACCAATTTCACACAACTTCGTTAAGAGATCAATACCTGAAAATATTTTTTATTCATTTACTGTTTTTTTTTTAAATTTACCAAAAATTATAATGAAAATTGGATGGAAAGGAGAATGCCCATCCACCTGAGAGAGATGGGTCATTTTTTTATCGAGTTTATCGATGATTTTTAGTTTAGTTTCAATACACCAGTAATTTGACGTTTTCTGAAGCAGAATTTAAGTTATTAAAACATGCTTTAAAAATCTATTTTCCCAATTTTTTTATGTAATTAAACATTGTCTATTGATTGGTAAACTATGTCAAGACATCAAGTGGGCCCAAAGAGCGGCCGTAGTCTAGCGGTAAGACGCGTGAACTCACGATCGATGAGACCCGTGTTCGAACCTAGCTAATTCTGACCGGTACCTTTGTTATATGTACTCTGGTCGCTCAGTGCCTATAGGCACTATTAAAGAGTGGTAGGCAGACTGATGATGGTTATTTGTCCAGTCTGCCGTCCTGGGGTAGTACCACCACTTTCGAATGTAACACCTGTGAAGTGATTTTGTCGCGTTTCGGGAATAGTTTGAAAGTAGCCAGGTATTGCGAGAGGAGAGTGCACTGTCAATCTAAATGGTACATCTCCTCAAGCCGGCATAGTGGAGGCGATTGCTGTTCGCACAGGTCTGTAGTAGCAGTTGTTTCCATTCATGGCTATTGTCTTTTGCTTATTTATTAAAAAATTAAATGAAGATTGGTAGGTTATTAGCTCCTCCTGGGTTAGTACTACCATTTTAGAGTCTAGCAGCCGCGGAATGAGTTTGGAGGTGGGTATATATAGAGAGGAGTGTGCACTGTCGACTTGGACAGCACACACTCGTCCCCTCAAGCCGATATAGCGGAGGCAATTGTCGTCTGCAGAAAACATCAGACGGAGTGTTGTATGTGCCAAGCTATAATAAAATTTAAAAAAAAACTCACCAGCATTCCTATTATGCGAATACCGAGTTTCCCAAGCATCAAACAATCTATTATAATAACGTGGCCCGGCCATAAATATTAAATATTTAAACGTTTTCGCCGTTGGAAATATCCTTTCCATATTCCGTACTTGAGTTAGTTCATCTTCGGATTGTATCAGGTGTCTGACGTCATCTGGCGTCAGAGTCGATAGTATATCTCTTAAATACTGAAATGAATATTGTAATTTTTTTATAGTAGCACAGCATGAGTAGCAGTAGCCTCCGCTATGCCGGCTTGTAGAGACCGCCGGTTGCCTTCAAACTGATCCCAAAACGCGAATAGGTCTCTTCAAAGTGGTGGGGAATAACCCATTATACTGCGTACCACTCTTTAAAAATATAACTCACCAGATCCCTGTCATCCATATTGTTATAAATAATATGTTTGTCTCTTTCCTCTTTGGATAAATATACTGTATATAATCTTGAGTCATATTGAATATTGTTCTGAAAATATTTTTTATTTATTTTTCTGGGTTTGGTTTGGGTTAGGTCAGTAATCGTCCCAGGGTTGAAGTAGTATTTCTACCCTATGAGGTAGGACCTAAGGATCAGCGTCGGTGGGGTGGTACTATTTTTTTTTTAATAAACTTTTGACATGTTTTTTACAGTAAATATTTCAACAAAAGGAAAATGCCTATTTTTGGGCCCACTTGATACCTAATAGTTTGGTAACAAAACAATATTCTAAAATAATATTTTTTTATTTTATTAATTCATTTAAATTATATCAACACTCAATCAATAGAATATTTAATTACATAAAAAACAGATATCTTCAATTATTAAAGCATTTAAAATAATAATAACCTCAAATTTTGCATCAGAAAACATCAAATTAATCAATAACCCGGGTGAAAAAATTAAAACTGATTAGAAATAGTAAAAATAAGGAAGTAGATTTATTTTTCTACAAACATAACTAAAAATCATCGAAAAAAATTGTGGGCCCATTTTTCTTAGGCGAATGGGGATTCTCCTTTAATAAAATACTAACCAATTTTTGTGGTAAATCTTTAGAAATATTATCAACATTGATTTTAGTTGGTACATGGAACTGTGCCAAATTGAGCACATCGGTGACTAGTGGCGCTTTCACGTGGATATCTAACGGTGATGCGCTATGTAAACTCGGCGATATATTTACCTGAAAACATATTTTATACTTAATGACATAACATTTTAGAGTCGATTTTAGCTTGACAATTCATAATAAGTCTCGAAAATCCGTTCATTCGGTATAGTTTGAAAGTAGCCAGGTGCACTGTCAATCAAAGATGGTACATGCTCGCCTCCTCAAGCCGGCATAGTGGAGGTGACTGCTACCCGCACAGGTTTCTCTGTAGTAGCAGTTGTTTCCATTCATGGACCGCACTCTAGCTTTACATCAGGCGGAGTGTTGTCACATGCCGAGCTACAATAAAAAAAAAATTATAACTTACTTCCAAAAGCCAAGGCTTCAAGTTTTCATCTAACAAAACATCAATACCAAATAGTTCATAGCAATTATACCTAGATGTAATATTAGCTTTAGTCAGTGAACTAACACTAGATTCACCACTTATTATAGTTTTGATTACTAAATCTTTCATGGATTCCCAGAGAGCATCCGTATCTACTTTTTTTTCAGTCTTTAAATAATGGAATAGGGTTTGCAGGGTCCTGAAATTCAAATGGTAAATTAATAGAAACATTATGTCTGATCTTAAGCCAGAAATATTTTCGGGCAACATCCACCTCCGCTATGCCGGCTTGAGTATTAGATGAATGTCACCTCTTTCAAGTGTAAATCTACTAAACTACAAGTCCTTGTCAACTTAAACGGTGAATACTCGTTCAATCAATCCAGCATAGTTAGAGTGACTGCTAACTGCAGATATTTCTGTGATAGTAGTTGTCTTGCTTAATATTTAAAAGTGCGGTCAGACGCCAGAATACAATTTGCAGAGTTAAAGAAAAATATTCTCAAATATTTTATGAGTGGTAGGCAGGCTGGTGATGGTTATTAACCCAATCTGGCGTCCTGGGGTGATACCACCACTTGCAAGTGTAACCCGCACGAAGTGACGTAATCGCGCTTCGGGATCAGTTTGAAAGTAGTCAGATATAATGAGAGGTACACATTCGTCTCCTCAGGTCGGCATAGCGGAGGCGACTGTTGCCTGTAGAAATTTCTCTGCATGGAGCGTGCCGAGCTAGAATAATAATTTTAAAAAAACTAGTTACCATTTATGACCCTCGCAAGCCGCAAAATCTTCATTAGGCGTATAGTTTTTAGATAATCTATTAATTGAATAATTTGTTAAATGCATATACCTATCATGTAATGACTCAAGCTCGTCATTATATTTTACTGAAACAAATATATTTCAATAAATTAAAATGAAAAATATTTGCATTATTATGTAGATATACAATGTGAATTTTTCTATTTTTCATAGCTAAATCCTAAACTATAATGTCCATTTGCACCATATGACTTAACTATTACTGTCACGTTAAAGTAATGGTTAAAGTTAAAATTGGTTTGCTTCAAAAAAAATCTGTCACATTTGACGATTACTTTAACCTTAACCGTTACTGGCGAATTTCGACCGGTCAAAGTTAAAGTAATAGTTAAATCAATGTCGCTAACGTCAAATCTTTGAAAAGCCGCTCTTGTTTGTATTGAGAGAATTCATTTAAATCTTGTATTATTTATCTAAATTTGTTCTTATATCTAGTTATCCATTTGTATCTTGTATAGTTCATCAAACATACAGTTTATTTTCCAGAATAATTTTGAGATTATTACTCAGCTGCTTCTTTGACTATCTTTTATAAATTCCAAATATTTTGTAAATACTAAAACACGCTACAAATTTTTCTGTGGTGCAACGCGCGTGTAGTAAAAGTAAAGGTAACTGTCAAAGTTAAAGTTAAAGTAACAGTCAAAGTTACTTTAACCGGCCTTCTCTGGTGCAAACCACCCTAAGAGATAGAAAAAATACTCAGAGGAGTCTCAAGATCGATTTTGATGAAAACTAAAACTGCATTATTAGATTTTTAAAAAATCCATTTTCCCGATCAAATAAAACACACTGTATTATCGCACCATCCGGTATCAAAGGAGAATGCCCATTCGCCTAAGACATATAGGCCCACAATAATTTTCTCGAGTGTATCTATGATTTTTTGTTAATTTTTTTTTTTTTATTGTAGCTCGACTTGTGACAACACTCCGCCTGATGTAAAGCTAGAGTGCGGTCCATGAATGGAAACAACTGCTACCACAGAGAAATCTCTACGGGCTGCAGTCGCCTCCACTATGCCGGCTTGAGGAGACGAGCATGTACCATCTAGATTGACAGTGCACACTCCTCTCTTATACCTGGCTACTTTCAAACTATCCCCGAAACGCGACAAGGTCACTTCACGGGTATTTTGTAGAAAAATAAATTTTCTTCCTTATTACCAACCAGTTTTAATTTTTTCACCCGGGTAATTGAGTAATTAGATGTTTTCTGATGCAATATTTGAGGTTATTATTATTTTTAATGCTTCAATAATTAAAGATATCTGTTTTTTATGTAAATTAACTTTGTCTATTGATTGACAAATGATGTGTTGATATAATTAAAATTAATTATTAATAAAAAATAAGATATTATTTTAGAATATTGTTTTGTTAACAAAATATTAAGTATCTAGTGAGCCCAGAAATGGGCATTCCCCTTTGGGATTTGGATTTATTTGTGCATTAAATAATAATTATCATTATTAACACCGCATGTAGTATCAAACATAATATGTGGTAACCTTGTTTGTAATTAAATTTAAAAATCATAGTTTCCCAGACCTGTCAAATTAAAAAAATATATAATCATTTTTTGACACATGGTGGGAAATTCCTGAACGTAGTAGACTTAAAACGTATACATTTAACGACACCCCGAGTCCAAGTCAAATAAAAAAAAAATTAAAACTTACCAGATGCAAATCTAGCTAACCCGTCATTATGTAAATAAATTCTTAAAGGGTGTATTGATGTTATCAGAACATAAAGTCTCATATCAAATTTGCTACCGTTAATTAAATATGGTTTTGAGACATATTTTTGTACGACGACACGACGCTTCTTAGGTATTTGCGTCCATTTTGATACTACTTTGATGCCCGTACCACGAGCTGAAGCAGGCTGGAAATGAATTAAAGAAACGATTTCTTTAATTATTGTAGCTCGACATATGACAACACTCTGCCTGATGTAAAGCTAGAGTACGGTCCATGAACGGAAACAACTGCTACTACAGAGAAATCTCAACGGGCAACAGTCGCCTCCGCTATGGAGGCCTGAGGAGACTCGTCTAGATTGACAGTGCACACTTCTCTAGTTATACCTGGCTACTTTCAAATTGCCTCCGAAACGCGAGATCATTTTACGGGTGTTACATTCGAAAGTGGTGGTACTACCCATTTATAAATGGTAACTTATTGTACGGTCGGCAAAGAAGGCTGACAAAAATAATAACATAGCCTCTGCTATGCCGGCTCGAGGAGATGAATGTACACCATCTAGATTGACAGTGCACACTCCTCTCATCATACCTGGCTACTTTCAAACTGTTCCCGAAACGCGACAAAGTCACTTCACGGGTGTTACATTTGAAGGTGGTGGTACTACCCCAGGATGGCAGACTGGCCTAATAACCCTCATCAGTCTGCCAACCACTCTCTATTTTGTATTTTTTTTAAATGCCTGTACTAAGGTAGCGCTTGTATCACAGGCACTGAGCGACGAAAGTACATAGTTACATTGGTACCAGTCAGAATATAGCGAGGTTAGAACACGGGTCCCATCGAACGTGAAGTCCGAACCTCTACCACTAAACCTAATTGACTACAAATTCCAACTAACCGGTTTAATAATCCATTTTTCATTGAAAGCGGCATGACATTCCCAATCTTGTTTCAGAAACTTCATGTCGTGCGGCAACACGTAGGACTTCGGCATAATACCAAACTCCTTGTGACCGTATTTGCACGACAACTTTTGCAAATTCCTCCAAAGCCGGTCTTTTCTGCCTATTTGAAACGAACCGGGAAAGTGGTTCATCTTTTGTCCGTCTTTTATGCCGCGAAACATCAACGACTTCATGTGTTTACCCCATATCCCGATCCAGTCTATTGTTTCTGTAAATTTATTACAACATTTAGGAATAAAAAAATAAAACATATAACTGTTGAACTAGATACGATGAGCCATGAATGGAGACAACTCCTACTACAGAGAAATTTCTGAAGGCAGAGATCGCCTCCGCTATGAGAAAACGAATATGCTCTTTGTTTGCAGTAATGTCCATATCACAGTTTTTATCCAACGACACTTTACGACTAGTGGGGCACCTGTGAAGTAACTTGGAAGTAGTACAACGAGAGAAGTGTACACAGTCAACCTGGACAAGGAACAATCGTCTCCTAAAGTCGGCACAACGGAGGCACCTGCTGTCTGCAAACATTTCTCTGTAATAGCAGTTCGTCTTTTTTTTTATTGTAGCTCGGCACGAGACAACACTCCGCCTGATGTAAAGCTAGAGTGCGGTCCATGAATGGAAACAACTGCTACTACAGAGGAACCTGTGCGGGCAGCAGTCGTCTCCATATGCCGGCTTGAGGAGACGAGCATGTACCATCTAGATTCTAGATTAACAGTGCACACTCCTCTCATTATACCTGGCTACTTTCAAACTATGCCCGAAACGCGACAAGCTCGCTTCACAAGTGTTACATTCGAAAGTGGTGGTACTATCCCAGGACGGCAGACTGGACAAATAACCACCATCAGACTGCCTACCACTCATGCCGGACTACTGAATAAAAATAATCGCTAGGTAGGTAGTTCTCATGGTATTTTTAAATTTATTTAGATATATATTATTTGGACACTTTTTTATGCTTCGAAATATTATATTTTATATATTTTATATTTTAAGATACATTTTAAAATATATTGGCTAGCGTCAATTAAGAACGCAAAATTCGCATATCTATTTACGTGTATTAAAAAATCTGTGTACAAGCGAATTTCTGTCTTAATACGTCGAAATAAAGTTCAAATGTGATTCGATTTAACAATACACTTATAAAATAAACAAAGAATTACCTTCCTGTGGACATTCAGCCGTGTCACACTCACTTTTAAGCAAACGAAAGCCAGAATTTGTTATAGTTTTCTTAACAACAATAGGCGTTATCGAAGTCAGTTTCCATATCATATGTTTTTGTACTGCAAACGGTATCTTTATCGTTGGTATATCCTCGTGGCCGACGAATTTAATATAAGGTGGTACTCGTGGGAACAGAGATGGCCTGAGACAATGCGCTAACGTTTCCGGTAGTGAGTGTGTTGATTCTGTAATTAATTATTTATTAAGTAAAACAGCGATGAAGTGATACTAGAGCGGCCGTGGTCTAGCGGTGAGACGCGTGAACTCACGATCGACGAGACCCGTGTTCGAACCTCGCTAATTCTGACCGATATCAATGTAAGTTGCTTTCGAACGTAACGCCCGTGTAGCCACCTTGTCGCATTTCGGAAGCAGTTTGAAAGTAGCCACAGGTACAGCTAGAGGTGTGTGTGTGTCGATCTCAGGCCGGCATAGCGGAGGCGAGTACTTCCTGTAAAAATTTCTCTGCAGTAGCAGTTGTTTCCGTTCATGGACCGCGCTCTAGCTTTACATCAGGCGGAGTGTGGTCATATGCCGAGCTACAATAAAATAAAAAAAAAGCTAACTAATATAAGTTTCATACCATAATCTACATTTTGTGCTAACTATTTAAAGGTAATTATACTACTTTAAAATAACATACTAATTATTTAACAAAAAATAGATTTAAAAAAAAAAAATATTAGTGCATCAAATATTTACTACTAAGATCCGACCCGAATCTCGGTCTTGGCCAAAATACCGGCTCAGACCATTCAGTTCTACACGGTTTTTACTTACAAGTGATTTTTATATAAATATTTCAATTACCAAGTCAAAATAATCAAAAGAATTTCGGCCATTCCCAAGAAATGTTTCAAGTAAATACATAATATTTTTTTAATTCATGACTATGTTTTATTTTCCCGTGTACATGTATGATTGGGCACTTGGAAAGGATGAATGAAAGGAGATTGACGAAAGGAATATATGTATAAATCTGATGTGAATGGATGCGTTAAACAAGGCAGACCCAGAAGGGTGTTTTCCGATCAAATAGGAGACATCCTCATGAAAGCTGGGCTGCCTAGTGCCCATAGCCGTCAGGCGTGCATGAAGAGAATTGTGGATGTGAAGGAAGCGAGCGTGTTGTGTCAGGATCGTGGTAAGTGGCGTTCCGTTGTCTCTGCCTATCCCTGTGGGAAAAAGGCGTGACAATTGTATTGTGTTGTATGTATGATTGGAATGGAATAACCCTTTTTTATTGATATATTTAACAAGTCACGGTCTCGGCCGAAATAAAAGAAACGGCCAGACAAAGTAGGACTTTATATTTAACTATAATAAAAGTTTTACCTACCCCTAATTGTTAGGTTTATAGGCAAAACACTATTAACTAAACAAACCAAAGCAGTGCAAAGAAAAGCATTATTTTAACAAACAAATTTAACCTTTGGCTGTTGGAGTTCTGAAAGGATTGATCGTATATAGTGCCGCTAGAAACGTATTTGCATTTTCTGTTAACAAAATACGACAATTTCATTGAATAAAATTAAGAAAAGACAATGTTAACAAAATAATTTCCGAAAATAATACAGTGTAAACTCGATTTAACGACAAACTCCTTAAAACGTCGAAATTACCTGACTATATTGTTGTCTATACAATGATACACTCTATGTAGCATCACACCAACTCTAAATAACGACCATAAGGACATATGTCCTTATTGCCAAAATTAATAACAACTGCAGCTGTGTACGTTCTTTAGTTTGTTGCTTTATTGTCTAGCCCGTATTTACCTTGACTGTCGGCATCATACGGATGGAAGATTTTGTCGTTAGGTTAGGTTAGGTTATGCATAATGTTATATGTACTTTATTGGTAAATAATATTATATTAGTAAAATAGTATTGATTTTTCTTCTCTCCATTTAACGACAACTCTCTATAACACTATAAAATGCTATAAAAAACAAGAGCGGCCGTGGTCTAGCGGTAAGACGCGTGAACTCACGATCGATGAGACCCGTGTTCGAACCTTGCTAATTCTGACCGGTACCAATGTAACTTTGTTATATGTACTTTGGTCGCTCAGTCCCTGTAGGCACTATTAAAGAGTGGTAGGCAGACTGATGATGGTTATTTGTCCAGTCTGTCGTCCTGGGGTAGTACCACCACTTTCGAATGTAACACCCGTGAAGTGACTTTGTCGCGTTTCGGGAATAGTTTGAAAGTAGTCAGGTATAGCGAGAGGAGTGTGCACTGTCAATCTAGATGGTACATGCTCGTCTCTTCAAGCCGGCATAGTGGAGGCGACTGCTGCCCGCACCGGTTTCTCTGTAATAGCAGTTGTTTCCACCCATGGACCGCACTCTAGCTTTACATCAGGCGGAGTGTTGTCACATGCCGAGCTACAATTAAAAAAAAATGCGCAGTCCCTTCAGTGTCGCTATATAGAGTTTACTCTGTATATTATATTTTCATTAACACTAATCATACCATAACGGGTCAAATGACCCATTTTGAACTTTTGCATTGATAATGCACGTATTATCTTATTACTTCTCCAAATTTAACTTACTGACTTTTTCTAACTAATTAAGTCTACTGTTCTTATACTATTTTTATAATTTTTTGTTTTGTTTATTTTGAGTAATAACTGTCGTATACCGTTGTCTACCACATCGGGTCATTTGACCCGGAGAACATTTTTTTTGTTTTATAAGCTTATCAATACATATTGCTTATCTTATTGTATTCAGTAAACTGCAAATGTATGCAAAGACTGTTACGTAAAGTAGTTCAATCAAAATAGCTGAGAATAATTCAAGAAAATATATAAATTTTAGATTGAAACTAGATTTTTGTGTAAAAAAGGTAGCAAAAAAAGAAAAGTTTATTACATAGGTTTTATTTTATTTTGATAGCTTTATTAGTGATACAGGTAACTATTTACCCATAAAATGTCGAAACGAACGAGACAGTCCAAATTCTTAGAAGATATAAATGATATTGGAGAAGAGTTTTCGGAAATCGGTGAAGATGAATTTTCTGAAAACGAAGATATATTGGTTACAAACGAAAATGAGTCTGAATCTACAGATACTGACAATGAAGAGGAAAATATTGTGAATATCGGTTGTGGACGAAAAAGAAGAAGATTACTCTCAAGTTCTGAAGAAAGTGAAGCAGAAATAAATGAATAACATGTTGCAATTGATGGATCTGTTTGGGAAGAAATACAAATAGGTGGCACACCTGGAAGACCATCCTTCATAACATTTTCAGGCAAGAAGTAGGCCCAACAGGATATGCTAAACGTCATATAATGAAAGGTAAAGTTAGTACTGCATTTTCATTGATAATTGACCACCGTATTATGAACCATATAAGAACATGCACAATAGAAGAAGCAAACAGAGTGTTAGGATCCGATTGGAGTTTATCTCAAGAAAAACTTGCTGCATTTATTGCAATTTTATATGCACGAGCTGCATATGGAGCAAAAAATTTGAATTTACTACAAAGTCTAAGTCTTGCAGATGGCCACTCCAAATTTTTTTCAATATCCTTGATTTAGCTGGTATAAATGCCTGGATTTTATACAAGCAAACGACAGGAGATAATATCTCGAGACAAGATTTTTTACTCAAGCTAGCAGTAGAACTTGCCGACGATTTTCGAGTTGCCCGTGAACAACCAAAAGAAAAAGCAAATACTAAACGATCGTTGCCTAACCCTGTTACAGATTCTAATAAACGTAAGAGGTGTCAAATAGGATACTGCAAAGAAAATAAAACTAATAAAATTTGCTCCAATTGTAAAAAAATTTGTTTGCGGGAAATGTGCGACGGAAACAATTATGTGTAAAAAATGTGATGTATAAAAACAACTCTTATTTTTTGCGTTTGAAATAGAAATTGTAAAAATACTATTTCATATAATTATAATACATATTTTATTATCATTATATTTTTATTTCCTTTCCAACATCCATATTTCATACATAAGAGTAGGAAACGTAAACTTCGGGTCATTTGACCCGCTATGGTAAACTAGGTATCTAATAAGTGTTGGTATGATTAGTGTTAATTTACTTCAATTATATCAACACATCGTTTAATATTCAATAGACAATGTTTAATTACATAAAAAACATATATCATCAATTGTTAAATTATTTAATATAACAATAACCTCAAATATTGCATCAGAAAACATCTAATTACACAATAACCTGGATGAAAAAATTAAAACTGATTGGTAATAAGGACTGGTCATATTTACAGACGGTCGTTTCATATAATATGGATCAAATGTCCTGGCCATTTAGCACATAGACAATTCTATATGAACTTTTTAACTGATTTCTTTTTAAATATTGGTTTGAGTACTATTCTCTACTCTAGTAAAAAGAATAATTTTAAAAATATAATTTAAGCTACCGATAGTAAAAAAAAGGGGAGAGTCTATAAAAATTAATGTACGCTAATGCGAAAATAATTTCGACATATCACTTCAATTAGCCGTATTTTTTTAATGACGCGTCGTCTCAAGTCGGCATAGCGGAGGCGACTGCTGCCTACAGAAATTTATCTGCGGTAGCAGTTGTTTCCGTTCATGTGATTGATATACACAACTAGATGTGCAATAACGCTCCCAATGTGACGCGAGAGAAAAGATGACCACAGTCACCTTTAGGTTCTCTATCAGTTAGTATTTAACTTGACGGCAACATTGTCTACGATTTCTTCATATCAGACGTATGAAGTTTGCACCTCTGGTATATGTATCTCTATGGTGCGTATTGTCATACGCCGAGCTACAATTCAAAAAAAAAACTTCCTCACCTTTCATACTATGATTAGTTTTCTTATTGACAACAGCACCATTAGTCAGTTTATTCGAAAGCTTCGTAACGCAACCGTTCTGTTCAACTTTCACTGGGGCAACATGTTCATTGTGTTCTTGGACACGCATAATCGTTTCAGTCTCCATTTTTTCCAATCTCTCTTGACATTTGACGGGCGATGGCGACCTGCTTATCGTGCTGCAAGATTCAAATAAATTTAATATAAATAAAATGAATGCTTCGATGGTTTGGGCACATGGAAAGGATGAATGAAAGGAGATTGACGAAAGGAATATATAAATATAGCGGCGGCGACTGCTGCCCATGGAGATTTATCTGTAGTAGCAGTTTTTTTTCTTTTGTAGCGTAGTTCGTTCGTTTCGTAGCGTTTTCTAGTGTAGACAACACCCTGTGCGGGTAGCAGTCGCCTCCACTATGCCGGCTTGAGGAGACGAGCATGTACCGTCTTAGATTGACAGTGTACGCTCCTCTCGTTATACCTGGCTACTATCAAATTCCCGAAACGCGACAAAGTCACTTCAAGGGTGTTACATTTCCACTCATAGACCTCACTCTAGCTTTACATCAGATGGAGTGTTGTTAATAAAAAATAATAAAAAAAAAATATAGAATTAGGTAACTCACTCATGTTGATCTTCTCCCGTCGCAGTCTCCAATTTATTATCTTTCATAGTGGATTTCTTTTTGAGCTTCTTTCGTGTTGTCCTAACACTTTTGACTGGTAGATTGGTCACGGAACTGACCGGTAAAGATGGACTGACTGGCGGACATGTGGGTATAGGCGATATTGACCCAGACTGGAAAAAAAATTAAACACTTTTAAAAAGTTGTAAAGGAAAAATATTTCGTTGTTTTAAATTAAGGTCTTACATAGCTACGTGTCTATATTTATTTTGATTAATTTCATAAGCAACAGAAATAAAAATGGATGGAAAAATGGGTCGTAAATTTAAAAGACCTCATACAAAGTGGTGGGCAGATTGATGATGGTCAGTTATTAGCCCAGTCTGCCGGCCTGGGGCAGTACCACCACTTTCGAATGTAACACCCGTGAAGTTTGACCTTGTCGCGTTTCTAGAGCAGTTTGAAAGTATAGCGAGAGGAGTGGGCACTGTCACTCTAGATGGTGCACATTTGTCTCCGCAGGCATAGCAGAGGCGACTGCTGCCCGTGGAGATTCATCTATAGTAGCAGTTGTTTCCACTCATGGCCCGCACTCTAGCTTTAGATCAAGCGAAGTGTTGTCATATGCAGAGCTACAACTTAAAAAAAAACACTTCCTTTTCTAACACTTCCACTCACCTCACATTCGTAAACAAATAATTAACTACGCAATTTTTACTACTTCACCCATTTTAATAGTAAATTAATATAATCGCTAGACACAATTGTATGAAAGTTATTGGCGTTAAAGAAACAATGATAATGTAGGTATTGACATTTCAGAGTTTATTGGCTACATGCCCACTCTTCTCAACTGTAGCCCGTAATGAAATTGCGTTGACCAATTTAAATCAACAATATAAATAGTTTATGCGATATCGTAACGCGTTTTCAGTGACATACGCTTAATCTTCAGTGATTTGGAAATAAATTATTTCCACTTAAAAACGGTCAGTCCGAGATCTTTGATGCGTGCTCCAAATTAAAAGGGTGCCAAATTAATTTTATTACGAAAAATTGTTACACTATTACATTCGAAAGCCTAGAAAAGAGAAAGGCAGACCAGCTCAGAACTGATTTATACACAAACTTTTAGATTAGTGCTTATATTGATTTGTTGCGTTGATTGCGACAGGCAATGTCATGTTATGCCCCAATGTTTAATTAATAATTATCTTAATGACGGCCGAATACTCCAACGTTACTTAAATATAAAACTATTTAATTTAATGTAGTTATTTTTTAATTACAGATAGAGAGCAAAATTCTAACATTTGAGTTTACTCCTTTACAACTAAATTTTGACGCAATGTAGTGGTGTGAAATAAAATAATGTAAAACGGCTTTAAGCAACTTGTACCAAAAAGAATTTTCCGCAAGCTGCGGTCGCCTTCACTATACCGGCTTGAGGAGATGAATTATTTTTTTCATTATTCCGTTATTTATTCTAGTAATCAATCTTAGCAATTTGAATAGTTTGAATTTACATACATGAAGATACTTTACCCCTTTGGGGTAAGCAGGCACTATAGATTTCCGATGACACTGACTAAAACACACTTTCATTTTTTTTTCTAATAATGTGTTTAATTAGTATAGCTATAATTAAAATGCGAATGCATTCGCTATTAACTAACGACGCGTAATAAATATTTAACGTAAAAAAAAAAAGTATAACGTTTTTTTATTTAGATAAATTTTATAGAGGAAAAACAATTTCGCGATAAAGTTTTTCACCAAAGTAGTAATTTAATTAATACCTACACTTTATGATCTAACATAAAAGTTAACAATCGTGGATGACGTCACATTTTATAACACAAACACCACTACCGCCAATATCGATTTAAAATTCACAATTCATATTTTTTCTTTTTTCACTTATAGTACGACCCAATGTTTATGGCAGGTCCGAAGTTAGGCACGAGTCGCTGCGCGGCACACAAGTTGACGTATCAACGGGACACGATGAAGGTGAGAGGGAAGGGCAGACATATTTAAAGTTAACTCTTAATTTTAGCGCGTAGTGGCACCCGCAGCTAACTTCCGAGACGCCATAAAGTTTGAATCGAGCTATACTTAACAATAGGTTCAGTGAAGAAAGACCCTTGCAGCGAAAAAAAAAATTTTACAAATACAAACTCACACAGAAATTAAAACAAGAAAATAAATCCGAATACTTCATCGCGCCGTTTAGCATAAAACCATCCGTTGACACATAAACTAGAAAACACTTTAGTTATGTCCACGAATCATCGCGTCTATCGTCACACTAAAAAATCTCACAAACTATTTTTAAAACGATGAAAATTCCGCACTTCCTGAATATTTTACAAACCGTGTTTACACATTTTAGTGTCGTAATAAAAATAATAACAATTAAAAAGATTAATATTATTATTATTATTATATTTATTTAATGATACATGTGTTTCTCTTTTTATTGTCTTTTTAAAATTTTTATTATTAATCTTTAAAGTTTTAAACTTCTGTATTTATTTATTATTAAACTATGATAAAATTAAGTCAGTAATTTTGAAGTGGGTGAGATTCGAACCCACGCCGTCCGCTTTGCGCATGGATTCTCTGACTACCAAGGAACGCTAGAAGTCATTATCGGTTCACGTGCCTTTGTCGAAATTATTATTACAATTATTACAGGAGTATTCAATCCACAGTAATGAAAATGGGGTTTTCTCGAATCTTTTTGATGGGCCCAGTATTAAATTGTCTATGACCAGCTATGCAAAGCTGACAAAGTAGCAAAACGTGAAGCGGGTTTTTTTAAATTGGGCTTTTAGCACCACTGTGGTAACATGAGCCCCATTGGTCACACTCTATTTTTAAAATTAATGTTTACAAAATTAAAAAAGCATCTCAGCTGAGTATTCTTTTTAATATTTGGACATGTTGCTATCTAGCCGTATCGCATTATAGCCTATATGTTAATCGATAATTTTATAATTTGGTCCTCTTTACAAATGGACATAATATTTTGTTTTTTTTTGTAGCTCGGCATGTGACAACACTCCGCCTAATGTAAAGCTAGAGTGCGGTCCATGAATGGAAACAACTGCTACTACAGAGAAACCTGTGCGGGCAGCAGTCGCCTGCACTATGCCGGCTTGAGAAGACAAGCATGTACCATCTTAGATTGACAGTGCACACTCCTCTCGTTATACCTGGCTACTTTCAAACTATTCCCGAAACGCGACAAAGTCACTTCACGAGTGTTACATTCGAAAGTGGTGGTACTACCCCAGGACGGCAGACTGGACAAATAACCATCATCAGTCTGCCTACCACTCTTTAATAGTGCCTATAGGCACCGAGCGACCAAAGTACATATAACAAAGTTACATTGGTACCGGTCAGAATTAGCGAGGTTTGAACACGGGTCTCATCGATCGTGAGTTCACGCGTCTTACCGCTAGACCACGGCCGCTCTAAATATGGTTCAATAATAAGCCAATCAAATATCAGTATTACACGATTTGTGAAAAAAAAAAGTCTAACTAACTTAACTCACGCCGTTTCCACTGGGGTTGGCAGGCTTCTCTCTCTACATACGACTTTCGCTCCGACCATATCCATTACTCCCCTCATGCATGCACGTCGGTTGAGGGTGCTCCTCATCTGACCCTTTCTCAGCAGTTCACCAGTCTGGCTGAGAAAGATCTTCCTAGGGCGCCCCCTTCCGATACTGCCATTCACTCACAATAAATCTTATTAGTTAATCTCCTTTCATCCATTCTATCCAAATGACCGAACCACCTCCTTTATAATATAAAAATTAGAATACTTACAACAGGAACATCAAGATCAGTAACAATATTATTAATAGCAGTGGTTCTTAACACCATTTGGCTGGGTTTTGGTGATTTGCACGACGTATTCAATTTGTATGGTGAGCTAGTTTTTTGAATTTGCGTACTAAATGTCGCTATCGCGTTGCCGTAAGTGTAGCCACTACCAAAATTGTCCTTCGCTCGTTTCATGTTCGTATTACCGTAGGGGACGCGGCTGAAAGCAAAAATGTCATTGTCAATTAAAAAAAAACTTTATCCTTTTTTTATTATTAATGTAGTTCGGCATATGATGTAATGCCATGCCAGCAGAAGTGGCCCCCGCCATGCCGGCGTGAGAAGACAAATATGCCACACCTAGATTGACAGTGCACACTCCTCTCGTTATACCTGGATACTTTCAAACTGTTCCCGTGTTACATTCGAAAGTAGTGGTACTACACCAGGATGCTGGACTGGGCTACCACTCTGTAATGCCTATTGACACTGAGTGACCAAAGTACATATAATATAGTTACATTGGTACCAGTCAGAATTTAGCGAGGTTCGAACACGGGTCTCATCGATCGAGTCACTAGACCACCTACTTGGTCAGTTTGGTCAAGTCAGCATGGCGGAGTTGTCTTCTAAAATGAAACACACATGCGCCAGAAAATTAAACCTACCCAGTACAACACAAAAACAGACTTTTAAACGGCATCTCCTTTAAAACATAAAAACTAAATTAACAAAATAACGTTTAAACTACAGGACAAATGCAAGCAAAATAGATAAGAAGATTAACTTAAAATTATCTTATAACGAAATCCATTTTATAAGTTATCTATTATCATTGTAATTACATACATTTTATCTATAAAGGATTATTAAAAGAATGTAAACAATGATATTTTAATTTTAAAAATAGTAGACACAATTTATTGTTACTTTAGACAATTCTTATGATGGTTATTAGTCCAGTCTGCAGTCCTGGGTTCTACGTCTGGGGTTTTTTTAAATCTAGTTTTTTTTACAGGCTTTATTCTGCCAAGAACAATTCAGCCTAATTATTATCTACTATGAACACTACATACTAAATTATACCTAAATCTTACACTATTCTACACTTAATATACCTGAACCAGAAAAGGGTTCAGCCAAGATACTATTTAAGCAACCTATCTCCAAACGTTTGGGTTAGTACCATAATATTCTCAAATGTATGTCATGCAGCGTTTCGAGATAGGCATAGAAGTAAGAAAGTTTTGAGATCGTACAAATTCGTCTTCTCAAGCCAACACAGCAGAGGCGACAGTTGCCTGCAGATATTTCTCTGTGCAGTGACCTTGTTGCGGTTCGGGAGCAGTTTGAAAGCAGAACGAGAGGAGTGTGCACTGTCAATCTAGATGGTGCATACTCATCTCTTTAAGCCGGCATAGCAGAAGCAACTACTGCTGTAGAGATTTCTCTGTAGTAGCAGTTGTTTCCGTTCATGGACCGCACTCTGGCTTTACATCATTGTGTTGTCATATGTCAAGCTACAATTAAAAAAAGGAAAATATTATTAGTGTATGCTTGAACAGATACTTCCCTGTTCACAAACCTTTTTAGATGTTTTCTTAATACACTGAGATACATTTGTTAAAAAGAATATAGCAAATAAAACTAAGATAGGAATTTATATTTCCTTAACATTTGTTACTACAGGTTATGAACATGTGCTACCCACTAAAAATATATTTGTAACATATCTTTCTTGGCATACATACAAAAACAATGATTGGAATGTATATATGCATAATTAACATCATATTTTTGTTCAAAGGCTCAATGTCCTCGTCTATTTTTCTTTTATTATTGTAGCTCGGCATGTGACAACACTCCACCTGATATAAAGCTAGAGTGCGTGTATGAAAACAACTGCTACTACAGAGAAACCTGTGCGGGCAGCAGTCGCCTCCACTATGCCAGCTTGAGGACCATGTACCATCTAGATTGACAGTGCACACCCCTCTCATTATAGCTGGCTACTTTAACTATTCCTAAAACTCGACAAGGTGTTACATTCGAAAGTGGTGGTACTACCCCAGGATGGCAGAATGGACAAATAACAATCATCAGTCTGCCTACCACTCTTTAAAAATATAATTGATTATAGATATCCTCTAAACAGATTTTGTTTTTTTTTTAATTGTAGCTTTGCATATGACAACACTGCCTGATGGTACACTAGAGTGCGGTCCATGAACAAAAACAATTGCTACCACATAGAAAATTCTGCAAGATACAGTTGCCAGTGCATTAAAAGAAAAAGCTGAGAGAAATCTCACCAATCATATCCATTAGTAGTGCCACCATTAAAGATGAGATTATCAGATTCACTGGAGGCCCTCTGTCTCCGTCTTCCTTCACTCAGTTTAGAATCAATACTATTTCTATTTTTCGGTTTTTTTAATATACCCTGTAGAGGTGGTGTGGGTGTGGGATTATTTAAAATTGATTTTAATGGTTGTTTTGTTACGACTTCCATGTATTCATGGTCTTTTTCAAATAATTCCTCGACTTTTGACAAATGAGCTTCATCTTTATTTTGTTTTGCTTGTAGTAGAGGACTTGTTGCCCTCATCTTTGTCGGTCTTTTTCCTGTGGATGGGCTGAAATGAAATTTTATTCTATAATTTGTATAATTTTTTTTTAAATTTTTTTTAATAGATAGGTTATTAGGTTTTTACTCCCTATGGAAAATATTAAAGAACTAACTCTAAGCATTTCCTTTTTCTTACATTGGATAAAGGAGAACAGATTGTTTTTTTTTTAGATTTTTGTTTATTATAGTACCAACATGACAAAAATGATGACACAGGTTTTAAAAATAGCCTAATAGATTTTTATCTCATACTATCAACTAATGAAATAATAATTATTTATGTAAGTACCTATATCCAATGTGTAATAAAATATGAGAAAAGTGGAGTCAGAATATGGTAATATTTTAATGTTGCAACAATTTTAAAAGCCACATTGTTATAACCTATAAACTTGTCGAAGCGAAGTATAAAGAAATGAAAAACAAATTATATAATTATAAACATATTTTCCAATATATTTCTGGTAATGAATAATTATAATTGAATGACGCCAAAACTCACCTCATCTTTCTATTTATCTCAGACATATATTCGCCGTAATGTGGTGCAGCCTCAGTGATCTTTTTGGTATAGAAATCTCTATGGCATTCTTCACTATTAGATTTGTGATTATTAACATACTTTTTATATGATGCTGGACGGGCACCTTGTTCTAAATTTCGTGGTGTATCTTCATAAGGGGATCTTTCAATGCCTTCACTACGACAACGCCTGCGGAGGACCCGCGCAGCTGACCCTGATACGCTACGTTTATCCAGGACTGGTCCGAATGGATCACACACGTCGAATCCGGCGTCGTAACTCGGACACAATCTATCCATATCAGAGTTCATTTACACGTGATGCATCTTCTGTCGTCCGCATTGACGATATATTCCCTCATAAGTACCACAAATCCACTAAAAATAACATAATGCATCAAAATACCAGTAATCACCAAGTACCGCAACGGGCAGTCAGCTTGACAGCTCGCCAGTGTTCGCCATTCGATTCAATAGCGTGTTTGATCCCGTCAAAACAATGCGATTTTACATTTACACACCCAGATAAATAACCAAGGAAAATACTAAATACGTATGTAGAGACACATGGCAGACAAATTATCGTTGAACAATACGCATTACTTGAAAGGAACTTACTATAATGGCGTTCAGTTGTAAATTCGCATGTGTGTACACCTAATTTTTTTAAGTAAACAAATCAATACTTACTAGTCTATATAAAATAACTTTTCCAAATAGGAAACAAGGACACTTGTGAATAAAGTGTTTATTCAGAAATAAAAGGGTACAAATTAATTAGAACCAGAAAAATGTCCACTTCAAAATTTATATTTGGTATAATGCAACGAAATTAAGAACTATATCATAATATTTTAAAATATTCATAAAAGAAGGATGGGTAGCTCATAAAGTGTGTGCAACAAAAGAGAGGGCAATATTGAAATGACTTCAAAGCTATCTATTTTGTAATCGCAAAGCCTATAATAGAAGAAAGAGAAGTCCCTCATCCGTCAAATGGCGTGCGTCAGTCAGTTGCGTCCACAACGACGGAGTTATCTCTCAAAACAAATAATTAATTTATCAGATACAATAGTATATAATACTACCTCTATTATCAATAATATTTAGCTATATTCTGTATTGACCGTAGTATATAATGATTCCTTATTCCATAAAATTGACGTTTGCCTCGGTATACATACACTTATTTCATGCAGCAACCCCTAAACATTTCTGAGGCTCGACGGTGTGGGAATTTACAGGTTCAAAACGATTTCAGTCTTCAATGTGCTTCAATGAGAAAACAATATCGATTGTAGTCTTTATAAAACCTCAATCAGCAGACTTTACGTAACTGATCTGAGATTGATATTTCACTCATAATTATCTAACTAAAGGACAATAAGGAGTTAAACAAAACAACATTTTTTAAGAAACTTGTATTTATTTTTACAGAGAATAGCGCGAAACCAAATATTGGCCTTTGCCAATATACTTAAAATATAATACGATTCTGACTCTTCCTATACTATATTCAATAAACAAACTTAAGTTTTTGTTTAATAATTAATCTAATTATAAAAATATGCTAAACAAGATACTTCATTATTAAAAGAATTGGAATCGTAATCTTATTAGCTTATATTAATAATATCGTACCACTCAAAAAGATTTTACAATAAAATTGGCGAACTATTTACATATTTTGTAATAAATTTGATATTGTCTGTATAATAAAGTCAAATTACACCACTCATAAAACAAATTGTAAGAAAAAAGAATATTATTAAACTGATATCTCAAAAGTATATAATAAAAAATCCCTGAAATAATTAAATAAAATGTAGCCTACTTAACATTTTTATTAAGAATAAAAACCCCTCAGTTTATCTTTTACAGTAATATATAAAGAAGTCTTCTTGGACATTTGACCTGACTCATTAAGCTCACGGATTAAATACTAATTATTTAAATAATAAACACCAAAACGAAACCGAAAAAGTGGCCACTCAAATTATTTACCAAAATGTCACTATCCTTAATTTTTAATCTACTAATTATCCCTAAAACGCAGTTAAACATTTCAAATATATATATATTTTTTAATTTCTTAAAACTACTTAGACAACATAATTTTAAATATTTAATTACAGCAATGTAAATGTTTGTAACAATTAGATTGTAAATAATAAAATATATTCTATTGTATCGTTTTCAATATTATTATGCTTGTCTCTCAATAAAAAAAGTCCCCTCTTCAAGTCACACACGCATGAACCACTAATGCTATTAAGTCGTCAGTGGCATAATCTGAAACAAAAAAAAAATATTATAATGATCAATCAAGAGCTAAACCCCTTGTAGCATTGTACTAGCGATGTAAATTAAAATAGCGGTCGCTGTGACCAACGAGGACTGCAGAGTTTTCGAAACTTCAGTTTACACTGTTATAAACAAAGTTTACGTGGCTGTGTGGGCTTTGTTCCCTTTGCCTTTCTAGAATGGGAGAAAGTTTGTGGCCAAATTAACTGGTGTTTTGCCAAGTAAACACTGATGGCTCATATATCGAGTCAAAAGCTTGGCATCCTCTCAAGGGTGAGACGGTACTTCACAGCAAAGCAGCTACTCAATTTGTACAAAGGGCAAGTGAGGACCTGCATGGAGTACTGCTCTCACCTTTGGGATGGCTCTGCCAAATACCAACTCGCGGCATTGGAGTCGATTGAGAAGCGCGCCAAGAGGCTAATAGGTGATGACACTTTAGTCGAGTCTCGGCTACAAAGCCTTGAGCACCGACGAAATGTCACCTATTTGTCGGTTTTTTACCAGATACATTTCAGGGAGTGTGCCGCAAGAGCTACACAACCTAGTTCTCCCGTCCCCTTTCTTCCATCGGTCGTCCAGGCACCCGGAGACGTACCTTCCATTTATAGTTCAAGTTCCTAAAGTGCGTACGAGGTGTTTTGACAATGTTCCTCCTGCGTACTGCAAAACTCCCTCCCGGTGTTTGTCTTCCGAGAAGTACAACATGGGTCTATTCAAATCGAAGGTGAGTAGGTACGTCATAAGCAAGCGTGCTCCACCTTAGACCGCACCAATGCTTAACACACCAGGCAGGGTGTGGTCAAACGCTTGCCTATTAAGCATAAAAAAATAATAATAGCATCATACGGTACCTTAGCTTGTTAGCAAAGCAATATTAATTTCCTTGACCATCTTCACACGATGAAGCATTTTCGATAACGCTTCCCGACTTAGAGGCTGAGTTGAATACCAGACAGGCGAGTCTGGAACGCAAGATCTCTCCGGTTGTAAGTAAAACACGTCGTTGCGCGTG